>OY992876.1:487362713-488770213 GCA_963921405.1 Cepaea hortensis | reverse complement strand
CCTTTCAGGTATGATGAGTGAATGACCAGCACACAAGCCACTCTAACCTTTCAGGTACAATGAGTGAATGACCAGCACACAAGCCACTCTAACCTTTCAGGTACAATGAGTGAATGACCAGCACACAAGCCACTCTAACCTTTCAGGTACAATGAGTGAATGACCAGAACACAAGCCACTCTAACCTTTCAGGTACAATGAGTGAATGACCAGCACACAAGCCACTCTAACCTTTCAGGTACAATGAGTGAATGACCAGAACACAAGCCACTCTAACCTTTCAGGTACAATGAGTGAATGACCAGCACACAAGCCACTCTAACCTTTCAGGTATGATGAGTGAATGACCAGCACACAAGCCACTCTAACCTTTCAGGTACAATGAGTGAATGACCAGCACACAAGCCACTCTAACCTTTCAGGTACAATGAGTGAATGACCAGCACACAAGCCACTCTAACCTTTCAGGTACAATGAGTGAATGACCAGAACACAAGCCACTCTAACCTTTCAGGTACAATGAGTGAATGACCAGCACACAAGCCACTCTAACCTTTCAGGTACAATGAGTGAATGACCAGCACACAAGCCACTCTAACCTTTCAGGTACAATGAGTGAATGACCAGCACACAAGCCACTCTAACCTTTCAGGTACAATGAGTGAATGACCAGAACACAAGCCACTCTAACCTTTCAGGTACAATGAGTGAATGACCAGCACACAAGCCACTCTAACCTTTCAGGTATGATGAGTGAATGACCAGCACACAAGCCACTCTAACCTTTCAGGTACAATGAGTGAATGACCAGCACACAAGCCACTCTAACCTTTCAGGTACAATGAGTGAATGACCAGCACACAAGCCACTCTAACCTTTCAGGTACAATGAGTGAATGACCAGAACACAAGCCACTCTAACCTTTCAGGTACAATGAGTGAATGACCAGCACACAAGCCACTCTAACCTTTCAGGTACAATGAGTGAATGACCAGAACACAAGCCACTCTAACCTTTCAGGTACAATGAGTGAATGACCAGCACACAAGCCACTCTAACCTTTCAGGTACAATGAGTGAATGACCAGCACACAAGCCACTCGAACCTTTCAGGTACAATGAGTGAATGACCAGCACACAAGCCACTCTAACCTTTCAGGTACAATGAGTGAATGACCAGCACACAAGCCACTCTAACCTTTCAGGTACAATGAGTGAATGACCAGCACACAAGCCACTCTAACCTTTCAGGTATGATGAGTGAATGACCAGAACACAAGCCACTCTAACCTTTCAGGTATGATGAGTGAATGACCAGCACACAAGCCACTCTAACCTTTCAGGTACAATGAGTGAATGACCAGCACACAAGCCACTCTAACCTTTCAGGTACAATGAGTGAATGACCAGCACACAAGCCACTCTAACCTTTCAGGTACAATGAGTGAATGACCAGAACACAAGCCACTCTAACCTTTCAGGTACAATGAGTGAATGACCAGCACACAAGCCACTCTAACCTTTCAGGTACAATGAGTGAATGACCAGCACACAAGCCACTCTAACCTTTCAGGTACAATGAGTGAATGACCAGCACACAAGCCACTCGAACCTTTCAGGTACAATGAGTGAATGACCAGCACACAAGCCACTCTAACCTTTCAGGTACAATGAGTGAATGACCAGCACACAAGCCACTCTAACCTTTCAGGTACAATGAGTGAATGACCAGCACACAAGCCACTCTAACCTTTCAGGTATGATGAGTGAATGACCAGAACACAAGCCACTCTAACCTTTCAGGTATGATGAGTGAATGACCAGCACACAAGCCACTCTAACCTTTCAGGTACAATGAGTGAATGACCAGCACACAAGCCACTCTAACCTTTCAGGTACAATGAGTGAATGACCAGCACACAAGCCACTCTAACCTTTCAGGTACGATGAGTGAATGACCAGAACACAAGCCACTCTAACCTTTCAGGTACAATGAGTGAATGACCAGAACACAAGCCACTCTAACCTTTCAGGTACAATGAGTGAATGACCAGAACACAAAAGTAGATGGTAAGCTTGACTAGAACATGATCACAAATAATCAAATGGACATTGCAGACAAAGCCTTCATCGTCATACAAACAACAAACACACACCGATACAACGAAATGTTGTGTGTGCTCGCTCGCTTGGAACTCAGGCATAGTCCATACAGTGCTATTAATTCTAGTCCACTTAACTAATTTTTGTGTGTGGATTAGCTTTTCTTATTACCAGTGTCCCTCGCCACAAGGCAAACCCACTCCAGCTTTAGATGTACTTGTAAATTACATCCCCATGTCAAGGACGAGAAGTCAACAGTTTAGTCCAACTGACCGGTGTAGGGGGTTGAACCCACTACCTCAGCATCATTACACTGGATGTTTAAGATAAGTACTCTTATCCATTTGCCAAGCTGACCTCGATACAACTACATGTAAACTACACAAACATATACACATAAAACTCTACACAAACATATACACATAAAAGTTGCTCGTCTGTTTTCTTGTTATGGACTGACACCTGTGGCATGGAATTTGCATGTATGATTACCACTTCAAACAGAGACAATGTAGGGGAATCAATCTTTTTGACTTGTTTATTTCTCCTTCTTTGCTTTTGGTTATTCCAGATTCAGCCCTCAGGCAGGAATAACTTCACTACAAACTGTAACATCCAGCATGAAAAACCTGGCACCTTCGGCTCGGAAGTATTAGGTCAAGTGCTAACTTGCCAGTTTGGGATGGATCAAACCACCACAGGTATTTTAAGCTTGTCTTAGGTTCATTTACCACGGCTGGAGAAAACAGTGAAATATGTGTGAATGGTGTGTTTTATTTGTTGCATTTACTCTATCTGTCACAGACAAGGTTTTCTTAATCAGGAGTAAGTGCCAGCGAAGGGTTTGTATCCATGCATGCCAATCTTTGAGAGATTGTAATGAATGCATTCAATATTTAGCTTCTTATAACATTCATAAATTCATCAATAGAGTATGTAACAATAAAGATGAGCTACTGATGAATTCAAATTACTGAACGTAAAACTTACCAAGAGATCACAACAGCAAAAAATGCTAGTGTTGACTGTGATGTCCTGAAAAGGATATGCAACTAACCTAACTGGTTAATTACATAAGAAACTGAGATACCATCTCCTGACCTAGATGCATATACAAGCTACTGATGACAATCTGAGGTACCATTTACTCAACATCTTTAAAATAAACACGGACTAAATTTGTCACTGTAGACGAGATATTTTGTCTTTAAAAAGACGAATATTACACAGATTGATGGCAGTTTCATTTATATATGTAACCACTTGTTTACTTGTTGAATAGCATATACCTGTTGTATCTTTGTGATTTTGATTAGATTGCTACAGCTTGGTAAAGGCATAATATCTCAGTCTACAGTGTCTTCTTTAGTTTGTGTTTATTTTAAAGATGTTGAGTAAATTGGACAGAAATTCATCAGTAGCTTGTATCTTTTTCTTTGTTAGTAGCTCATATCTTTAGCTTGTTCAATAAATGGTATCTCAGTTTCTTATGTAATTCAGCAGTATCTCATATCTTTCGTGCAGGTCAGCATGGCCGAATGGATACGAATAAGTGTCCTTAAACAACTGGTGTGCTGATGCCGAGGTTAGAGGTTCAACCCCTACACCGGACAGTTGGACTAAAATGTTGACCTGTCGTCCTTGACTTGGGGACATTAATTACAAGTACCTCTGAAGTTGGAGTGGATTTGCCTGATAGTGAGGGACAAGGGTTAATCGGGAAAGCTAATCCACGCGCAAAATTCAGTCCATGACTACTGGAAGTAGTGTGTATGGACTACGCTTGAGTTTAAAGCAAGCAAGTGCCTCTCCTTCCCCCCCCCCTCCCCCCAATATCTTTAGCTTGTTCAATAAATGGCATCTTAGTTTCTTATGCAATTCAGCAGTAGCTCATATCTTTAGCTTATTGAATAAATGGTATCTCAGTTCCTTATGTAATTCAGCAGTAGCTCATATCTTTAGCTTATTCAATAAACGGTGTCTCAGATTTTTATGTAATTCAGCAGTAACTCATATCCTTATTTTGTTCAAGAAATAGTATCTCAGTTGCTTATGTAATTCAGCAGTAGCTCATATCTTTAGCTTATTGAATAAATGGTATCTCAGTTCCTTATGTAATTCAGCAGTAGCTCATATCGTTACCTTATTCAATAAATGGTGTCTCAGTTTCTTATGTAATTCAGCAGTAGCTCATATCTTTAGCTTATTGAATAAATGGTATCTCAGTTCCTTATGTAATTCAGCAGTATCTCATATCGTTACCTTATTCAATAAATGGTGTCTCAGTTTCTTATGTAATTCAGCAGTAGCTCATATCTTTAGCTTATTGAATAAATGGTATCTCAGTTCCTTATGTAATTCAGCAGTATCTCATATCGTTACCTTATTCAATAAATGGTGTCTCAGTTGCTTATGTAAATCAGCAGTAGCTCATATCTTTAGCTTATTGATTAAATGGTATCTCAGTTCCTTATGTAATTCAGCAGTAGCTCATATCGTTAACTTGTTGTACAGTAGCTAATATCTTAGTCTGTTAAGCCTTATTAAAATCTAAAGACTTCTTGCTCATTCAGCGATGTTCTTAATGAATATTTTTTATATTTCAGATACATCTCCCGTTAATTGCTGTTGCCTTCAAGTTTCTCACCGAGAGCTGCTTGACAGGGATGTTGCTGAAGAAATCATGAGAGAGGAGGTTGATCATTCCAGAGAAAACATTGAGAACAAGCAAAAGAATCATGCCACTTGCAACACAGTGATGAATTCAAAAATACAACATCGATACGAGGAAAACAGAACAAGTTTCAGTAGTTTGACTTTGTCAGATATTCAGAATGCTGTTGTAATTGGGAGTGAACAGTGTGGTGAAATACTTCACGCTGTGATAAATGCGACAAACGAACACAATAGATACACAAAGGGAGATAAGTTTAAGTGTGATACTTGCAATGTTGGATTTACTTCCCTTTCACGCATACAATTACATGTGGAATCTCATATGCCAGGGAAACTGTACACGTGCACTGACTGTGGTAGAAGGGTTCAGTATTTTAGCCACCTCAAATGGCATATAAAAAATCATTTAGAAGTAACCAAGAGAGTAAAATGTGGTGAAGTGCAAAACACTGTAATGCATAAACACAAGAAAGGAAGTAGAAGTGAAAGATGTTTTAAGTGTGATACTTGCAATGTTGATTTATCATCGCTTTCACGCTTACAGTCGCATTTAAACATTCATGTGTCAGGGAAACTGTACGGATGTGATGACTGTGGCAAAAAACATGATTATTTCAGCTATCTTAAAAGGCATATCAATAGCCACTTAAAGAAACGAGTGTGCACACGCAGAAACTCAAATAGTAAGACATGTTACAAATGTAATGTTTGCAGTTTAACTGTCTTATCACGCAGTAGTTTATTACGACACAAGAGAAAGCATATCCAAGAACAGGCATATAATTCTAACACAGAATGTGTTGATTACTCTTCAAAGAATGTTATCTCAAAACCCAAGCCAGCACATACGGTAGATGGAACATGTGTATGTGATTTGTGCGGTGTCATGTTCTCATTCAGATCTAACCTGCTGAGGCATAAAAAGCTGCATACGAAACAGAAACCATACAAATGCGACATTTGTGGGCAGGGTTTTTCTTACAGCTGTAATATGAATGAACATAGGCGCAGCCATACCGGGGAGAAACCATACTTGTGTCATGTTTGCAGTGCAACATTTTCATGTAGAAGTAATCTGTTGAGACATGAACGAGTACACACACACGAAAAGCCTTTCCTGTGTGATGTTTGTGGTGCTGCATTTGCCTGGCGGTGGCACCTGACTGAGCATAAGAGAACACATACCGGGGAGAAGCCTTACAAGTGTGATTTGTGTGGTGTGAAGTTTGCTGCTCAGGGACATTTGAAGAAACACAGAGTAATACACACGGGAGAGAGGAACTACAAATGTGATACCTGTGGTAGAAAGTTCTCTAGACAGACTAACTTGCGCAGTCATCAACGAATTCATAAGAGAAACCATTTTTAAATGTGATACTTCAAGACAAGATGGTTACTGTAGAAAATAAATACAATTCTATATGACAAAATGGTTAACCCACATATAATATGAAATGAATCTCATATTTTTTAACTTGATAGTTACCACATAAATTTAAGTTAATGCTTTGTGGCAAAATGATTACTACATTTTAAAAGCTTTTTTAAATGTCGCACATCCCTTATAGGACGATGCAGTCAACAAGCATTTTTCAGCTGCTGTTGATGTACTAGGCAAGATTACACTCAGTAGTTTGTCATTGCTTTCTGAGCGACCGGCTAACATACTCCCGTAAGTTACCAGCGAACGGTGCAAACCATTGACCATTCTCACGTAGCTGTGTTACTCACGAGAATATATGGGATTACGGAGAAAGGCGTTAACCCCTAAGCCAGGGAGAGTGGCGATTACTACATTAACATAAAATAAATGTCATGCTTTGTAAATTGATTATTACCACAGAAACTTAAGTTAATGCTTTATGACAAAATGGTTACTGGATTAACATAAAACATGTCCTACATGTTATACAGAAACTTACATTAATATGTTGTAATAAAATGGTTACTACATTAACATAAAATAAATGTCATAATTTGTAACTTGATAGCTACCACAGAAACTTCAGTGAATGCTTTTTGACAAAATGGTTACTACATTAATGTGTTATCATAAAATGGTTACTACATTAACATAAAATAAATGTCTTGCATGTTATACGGAAACATACATTAATGCTTTGTCATAAAATGGTTACTACAACATAAAATACATGTCTTACATGTTATATTGAAACTTGCATTAATGCTTTGTCATAAAATGGTTACTACATTAACATAAAATAAGTGTCTTACATGTTATACAGAAACGTACATTAAAGCTTTGTCATGAAATGGTTACTACATTAACATAAAATACATGTCTTACGTTACATGGAAACTTGCATTAATGCTTTGTGATATAATGGTTACTACAGCCAAACCAAATATGAAACTTGGTGATAGAATGGTTACAGAAAATGTTGTATGCCAGGATGTTACAATCATCCCCAACCCCAGGTTGATTTTCTAGGGATTGAACCCCCTACCCTGCCATGAGTACACCAAAAGTTTTAGTGGAAGTGCTTTAATGTCCTGAAGCAGAAACTGGCTGTGGATCTGTGACATGATATGGCCATGACATGTTGTAGGCCTGAATGAGTGGAGGAATAAGTTGCAGTCTTTCCTTCACTTGGCAGGTGATGAGTGCAGGCGTCAATCCCACATCTGACCAGGTTCATGATATCGTAGCCTCCTAAGATTTCACTAACTCATACCCTTCCCCCCTACTGTGTTACTACAGAACATACATGTCATACTGTGTTACAATGGGTACTACAGAACATAAATGTCATACTGTGTTACAATGGGTACTACAGAACATAAATGTCATACTGTGTTACAATGGGTACTACAGAACATAAATGTCATACTGTGTTACAATGGTTACTACAGAAGATAAATGTCATACTGTGTTACAATGGGTACTACAGAACATAAATGTCATACTGTGTTACAATGGGTACTACAGAACATAAATGTCATACTGTGTTACAATGGTTACTACAGAACATAAATGTCAGACTGTGTTACAATGGTTACTACAGAACATAAATGTCATACTGTGTTACAATGGTTACTACAGAACATAAATGTCATACTGTGTTACAATGGGTACTACAGAACATAAATGTCATACTGTGTTACAATGGGTACTACAGAACATAAATGCCATACTGTGTTACAATGGGTACTACAGAACATAAATGCCATACTGTGTTACAATGGGTACTACAGAACATAAATGCCATACTGTGTTACAATGGGTACTACAGAAGATAAATGTCATACTGTGTTACAATGGGTACTACAGAAGATAAATGTCATACTTTGTAACGTAGGTCAGCGTGACTGAATGGATAAGAACGTGTGTTCTTAAACATCCGATGTGCAGATGCTGGCTGACCCCTGCCTCCCACATCCCCGAGCCCAAGCTGTCAGCCATGTCCTGTGTCCATTTTCATGCTGGCCGACCCCTGCCTCCCGCACCCCCATGCCTCTTCTACCAGGAACCAGGCCTTCTGTCACTGTTCTCTCCAAGCCACTGTGACATTCAATATAGGCACTATGTTTTAGTTTTGCCGTATTGTTAGATGTTTTTTTGTGTTAATTTTTGGTTTCTTGTTTTTGTGTCTCCGATTTAAGGATATATAGAGTACTGGTGGTGTTAAATTCCCCAATTATTTCAAGATCGCACTAACACAGAAACCGATTACTGGATTTTATGTTTCCCTCCACGAGCTACGAATCTATACCTCTTGTCTTCTCAAATCCGTGTCCTGGACAGAAGTACAGACTGACTTTATAAGACGTAATTACACTCGTCAATTCCATTTTAACTAGACTTTGTGCATTATTCTAGTATGTTTTTTTAAATTTTCTCATTCATTTTTACTTATGATTATGTAGTTTTCAACTATTAGAGTTGGCAATCCCATATCAAACTGAAATTATAAAGATGGCATGCTGCATATTGTGGTATTTTAATGGCGGGACATGGCAGTTGTCATCCAACTATGAACATTTAATATTGTTATGGAATATTCATAGAAATTGCAATGCCAATGATTGCATGTTTGCATTCAACACCCATTATAGCATTTATGTGTAAAGTTTTATCACTCTACATGGACCATATCATTGATAATTTTGCATCTTTCCAACGGGACTTCTTTTGTCAAAATGCATCTACACTAGCGGCTTAGCATTGTTGACAAGACCGCTTGTGTAGTCATGTGCTGCGTCTGACGTCATCACAGCATGATGTCGAGATGTATATATTTGTGTGCGTATGTGTATATATATATAAACTGGCAGAGTTACCTGTTCTTGAGTTAGACAGGCCGCTGTTTTAATCTCCATGACGACAGTGTAACCAACAGTTGTGTGAGTGTGTAGGTAGGGTCACAAAAAAGTGAAAAGGTCAAAACCGTTTTCTTCTACATGTTACTATTAAATGATAATTCAAGCTTTAATATCTCGGCTTAAAAATGACCTACAGACTTGAATAAGGTACCATTGGATTTGATTTTTCAAGAGGTATCCAACTGTGCAGGTTATATGCTTAAATAGCAATTTAGAAAATATGACTAAAGTGGCTGGTTTAATATAACCAAGGTATTTCAGTTTCCCAGGCTTGAGAATGTTTATGAACGTTTTCTTTAATATTCAGATCTTGCAGAATTTCAGCATTTTTCTTCTTCTTGGTCCACGATGTTCTAAGAAACTTCTGTAGCATTTGATCTCCAATTTTCTTCTTTAGTGATTGGAAAATTGTCCATTTGTTGCCACAGGACAGATGCTTGTCCTCAACAATTGTATTGTAACTTGTTTGTTTTGTGCCACAGGTTCTGGCTACTGTTGAATCTCTTCATTGTTATAGCCAACCTGTGTATAATTTTTTTGTGTACTGTCCTCGTTGTTATGGAACCATGATATTAAAAGTTTGTGACATGTTTAATCTCTTTGTTGTTATTTGTGATCTTTGCTTCGAATAATAGTTGCTCGTTGGTCACAAATATATCGTGTACACCTCGGAGGAGCAAATGGATCACCATGGTCTGGTAAGAATGAGGCAGCGAGGTATGACGAGGGGATCTGGCCGATGCTGCGACGCTCAGAGGAAAGGCGAGACGGACATATAATCAGATTGCTACTGGAACTATTAGTTTTGGAACTCTTCACTGGCTGCTGAGGATGGGGACGGAGCGCTTATGGGAATGTCCCAAATGCTATGATGTCGGTTCCTAAATCAATCAATCAATCAATCATGGTAACATGCAACATGTGTGACTATACATGTTCATCGCTGACTATCTGTTTGATATACCTGTTAATATACCCAATCAATTCATGAGTTATCTTCTCCAGAGTGAAGGTTGGCAGCATATCTCCAGCACTCATGTTTCTGGTCCTGGCTAATCACCCCAAACCACTGCTCTATGTCAGTGCCTAGATCTGTGCACTTCTATGGTATCATTGTGCACCTCTATGGTATCATTGTGCACTTCTATGGTATCATTGTGCACTTCTATTGTATCACTGTGCACTTCTATGGTATCATTGTGCACTTCTATTGTATCACTGTGCACTTCTATTGTATCACTGCACTTCTATGGTATCACAGCCAACTTTGTGCTCAGCTGCATTCAACTTCCCCCTTATGACGTTGTCATATTCATGTTGTATTGTCAGTGTTAAAGTACTGTCAGTGTTATTGTAATGTCATTGGTAATATAATGTTGGTGGTATTGTAATCTCGGTGGTATTGTAATCTCAGTGGTATTGTAATGTCATTGGTATTGTAATGTCAGTGGTATTGTAATGTCAGTGGTATTGTAATGTCGGTGGTATTGTAATGTCAGTGGTATTGTAATGTCGGTGGTATTGTAATGTCGGTGGTATTACAGTGGTGTGTTGTTGTTTGTTGGATGAAGAATGACTTGCGCGATTAATTGGATTAAAGTGAGGAAGAGTTGCGCAATTCTTCGACCTCACTCTCTCGCCTGAGTCCATCTGAGTCCAGTGGCAAGACAAGTCGAGACGACTGGAGATGAATACAGGTGCAGTGGATGACCAGGGTGCTCTATGTGCCTTGCTGTGCTCATTATGTTCCACAACACTTTGCAGGTAAACGCCATCTTGCCCGTTGAATCATCAATGATTTCATCTGCGCAGTCTGCTGAATCCTGTCTTCACATGTTGGGTAGGCATACCCTAGTTCACTGCGCTTGGTTTAATACCGCAGCCTCTCACAGCTGTTGCCTGGAGGGTGGGGGGCGCTGTCCGCATGCTGACAGCTACTAGGAGCCGCAGGCGTGAGCTGGATGTCAGGCTTGGACCAGTGGGGGATGGGTCCTGAAGAGGACATGAGAGTCATCCTTACGAAAGGTACTACCAATGCCTGACACCCTGTACCCCCCCTCCCCCCCCCCCCCCCCCCAATGTCAGTGGTATTGTAAAGTCAGTGGTATTGTAATATAAGTGGTATTGTAATGTCAGTGATGTAATGATGGTGGTATTGTAATGTCAGTGGTATTGTAAAGTCAGTGGTATTGTAATATAAGTGGTATTGTAATGTCAGTGATGTAATGATGGTGGTATTGTAATGTCAGTGGTATTGTAAAGTCAGTGGTATTGTAATATAAGTGGTATTGTAATGTCAGTGATGTAATGATGGTGGTATTGTAATGTCAATGTGTAAAACATGTCATAGAGCAATGAGTGAATCTGACTAATGTGTGGACTGTAATTGAACCATGACCTGTAGAGACACTGGACAGTTCAATTTCAGCAAAAACGAGGACTCCATGGGTTAATATGTGAGTTAGCATGCGAGTTAGTGAGTGAGTATGAACAACTGTGGTTGTCATTGTAAAGTGAGGACAGGATTTAGAGAACTCCCTCCATGCAGAGCTGGAAGGGAGTAAATATGTAGGTTTGTTTGTGTGGGAGTTTTGATATATCAACATTGAACAAAAGAGAAAGACAACTAGAAGGCTTGTTCCGTCAACATCTGTAATGACTTTTGACATCATACAATATTTGGTATCTTACTTGTTCTGTGATCAACATTATCTAGAGCTGACTTGTGTCATCAAATAACATGTCAGTTATCAAGAGACCACTCATGCCACCCAACCACATATGTCTATTTACCGACTTTTGTCTCCCAACCTTTGAGGGCTTTGACGAAATGAAAATTGGTGCATCAGACTTAAAGAGTTAAACCAGTCTTCCAGAGGTTTCACAAATGACCAACCAACCATTCAGTCCTTCAAAACCCTCATCTTCCGAACATCAGTTAACTATTTTGCATGTTACATTCACTTGGGGGGGGGGGGGGGGGGGGGGGGGGACACATTGTTAAATGAAAGTTGTAAACATAAAAAATGCATATTATCATGTTGTACATGTGAAAATCAAGTGATAATAAAAATTGTAATATGAAATATGATACACAAAAAATATGGAATCACTTGTGGCATATATATATAAATATATATATATATATATATATATATATATATATATATATATATATATATATATATATATATATATATATATAATTATTATTTGTCTGCCCTGTTTCAGAATATTGCGGTCAACATCAGCATCTTTCAGCTGTATGTTGATTCCTAGGCTAGATTACGCTCATCAGCACGCCACGACTTTCTGAGCGACCGGCTCCATACTCTCATAAGTCACCTTCGTGACTCGAACTGTTTCCAGTTCTCGTGCGTTCACGTCAACCACGGGAGTATTCAGGGTTATGGAGAAAGCTGCTAACGCCTCGACCAGGGAGACTGGCATATATATATATATATATATATATATATATATATATATATATATATATATATATATATATATATACAACTCTTTTCTCACTCGCATGAATTTGAAACAAACAGGTATATAAAACTCCTGCGAGAAGAAACGTACTAAACAATAACATCAACAACGTTGCACATACCTTACAAGGAGATCCATCGTATCGCGAAATACAGGTGAAAATCCGAAATCAGAAGCACTCAATAAATATATAAAATGAATAATAAAATAAAATAAACTACACACAAACGCGTACAATACGGCACACAGGACTACCGACGTTTCGATTCTCAGAATCTTTGTCAAGGACACCACAGATCAACGAAATACAGCAAACACAGAAACAAGGAAAAAAAAAACACACACGAACTGTCCCTATGCCATGTGGGGCAGAAAAGGTGATTTGGCCAGCTGCGAAGGCGCTCGTTGGCTGCAAAATTAAAAGTGGGTTGCCAGATAAGATTAAAGTAGCCAAAAATATGTGAACAGTCTGCTATGAAAATCTAAGGGTGTGGGGGACAGTTAGGTATAGATATGGGGGGGGGGGGGGGGGGGGGGGGGACAGCATAGTGATAGATAGTGTAAACAATAGGGGAAGATGCCACAGTTATACCGTAGCGTCCACAACAGTATTGATACCTGCTGGATGGATGCATCCCAGATTGTTGATTAGCTGGCATTCAATTTTGAGTCTGACAGGGCTATTGGAATAGCAGGGTTTTAATGCGGTGACACATACATCGTCGACTCCATTATGGTTGGAGGAATTGAAATAGTTGGGGACAGGTTTGTTAGCGCCCTGATTGATGTCTCTGAGGTGTTCTCTAAAACGGTCAGCAAGACGTCTGCCTGTTTGGCCAATGTATTTCATGTCACATCGTTTGCAGATGATGACATAAATCAGATTCCGGGATGTACAAGTGAAAGAATCTTTCAAGGTGAAGGTGCCTCAGGGAAATGCAATCTCTAGTGTCTGAACAACGTATGGGCACATCAGATAGTTCTTACGATGGCATTCAAATGTGCCCACAGATGTAGTAGCCGTGGGGAGGCGACTATGCACAAGGTGGTCTCTGAGGCTCTGGTTACGGCGGAAAATTACTCTAGGGCCATTGGAGAATACCCCACGAGTGGTTGGATCCGATTCCAAGATAGACCAGTGTCTCAGGAAAATATGCTTGATGGCATAGGCATGTGGATGGAAAGTGAGGATAAGCTTGGGTTCATTGTTCGGAGGTCGCGTATGTATGGCGAGGGACATCTTCCACAAGACCTGGGTTATGCGACAGAAAGCTGTGGACAAGATGTCCTCTGGGTAGGACCGTCTGCGGAAAAAGTCCAGCATTTCGTGGGCTCTCTCGATGAAGTCATTATCGTCCTGACAGATACGATGAAGGCGGAGTACCTGGGAATATGGGATGGAATCTTTGCAACTTTTGGGGTAGGATGAGCTGTACAGGAGGAAACCGTGAGCAAATTCACCACAGAAATTTCGACCACCTCTGTCAATTTCCTTGACACCACTATTAAATTAAACCCTACAGGCCTCACGACCTCCGTGTACTACAAACCTACTGATGCTCACGGTTTCCTCCTGTACAGCTCATCCCACCCCAAAAGCTGCAATGATTCCATCCCATATTCCCAGCTACTCTGCTTTCGTCGTATCTGTCAGGACGATAATGACTTCCTCGAGAGAGCCCATGAAATGCTGGACTTTTTCTACAGACGGTCCTACCCAAAGGACATCTTGTCCACAGCTTTCTGTCGCATTACCCAGGTCTCGTGGGAAATGTCCCTCGCCAAACATACGCGACCTCCGAACAATGAACCCAAGCTTATCCTCACCTTCCATCCACATGCCTATGCCATCAAGCATATTTTCCTGAGACACTGGTCTATCTTGGAATCGGATCCAACCACTCGTGGGGTATTCTCCAATGGCCCTAGGGTAATTTTCCGCCGTAACCAGAGCCTCAGAGACCACCTTGTGCATAGTCGCCTCCCCACGGTTACTACATCTGTGGGCACATTCGAATGCCATCGTAAGAACTGTCTGACATACCCATACGTTGTTCAGACACCAGAGATTGCATTTCCCCAAGGCACCTTCACCTTGAAAGATTCTTTCACTTGTACATCCCGGAATCTGATTTATGTCATCATCTGCAAACGATGTGACATGAAATACATTGGCCAAACAGGCAGACGTCTTGCTGACCGTTTTAGAGAACACCTCAGAGACATCAATCAGGGCGCTACAAACCTGTCCCCAACCATTTCAATTCCTCCAACTATAATGGAGTCGACAATGTATGTGTCACCGCATTAAAACCCTGCTATTCCAATAGCCCTGTCAGACTCAAAATTGAATGCCAGCTAATCAACAATCTGGGATGCATCCATCCAGCAGGTATCAATACTGTTGTGGACGCTACGGTGTAACTGTGGCATCTTCCCCTATTGTTTACACTATCTATCACTATGCTGCCCCCCCCCCCTATCTATACCTAACTGTCCCCCACACCCTTAGATTTTCATAGCAGACTGTTCACATATTTTTGGCTACTTTAATCTTATCTGGCAACCCACTTTTAATTTTGCAGCCAACGAGCGCCTTCGCAGCTGGCCAAATCACCTTTTCTGCCCCACATGGCATAGGGACAGTTCGTGTTTTTTTTTTCTCCTTGTTTCTGTGTTTGCTGTATTTCGTTGATCTGTGGTGTCCTTGACAAAGATTCTGAGAATCGAAACGTCGGTAGTCCTGTGTGCCGTATTGTACGCGTTTGTGTGTAGTTTATTTTATTTTATTATTCATTTTATATATTTATTGAGTGCTTCTGATTTCGGATTTTCACCTGTATTTCGCGATACGATGGATCTCCTTGTAAGGTATGTGGAACGTTGCTGTTATTGTTTAGTACGTTTCTTCTCGCAGGAGTTTTATATACCTATTTGTTTCAAATTCATATTGTTATATCCTGCTGCAGCCGCTGCTTTTTCTTTCTATTCCATCTCACTCACATGCATATCCACCCACAGACACTCACATAACCCCCATCTCATCCCACCCACACAGACAAACCTACTGACACTCACATACACACAGAATGAACACTCTGCCATGCATCTTGAATGAAGAACAAGTAAAAATTATTTGCTTGCAAGAAACTCACCTCAATTAATAAACTAGCTTTCAAAATCAGATGCTATCAGTGTTACCGATATGACCGAAAAGACAGATGAAAGGTATTGGCCCTTGTAACGAACAGCATCAATTTTTCAAATTGATGTATATATGGAAGACGAATATCTGACTCTCAAACTCAAGACAGACAATACGGATTCACATCTGATCAACTATTACTGTCCAGTTGATCAACTATTACTGTCCAGCTGATCAACTATTACTGTCCCGCTGATCAACTATTACTGTCCCACTGATCAACTATTACTGTCCGGCTGATCAACTATTACTGTCCCGCTGATCAACTATTACTGTCCAGCTGATCAACTATTACTGTCCCACTGATCAACTATTACTGTCCCACTGATCAACTATTACTGTCCAAGCCACTCCCCTTGGCACTAGTCACAATCCAGACAAATTTAAAAAAAAAAAAAACTATGTAAAAATAACCACAGAGCTGGGACTATAATCACATGGACCAGAGAGGAGAGAGACTGGAAGACTCGCGGATGAGAATAGATTTATCTTGATTAACAAGCTTTGATGCACTTTGCATATGTTCATTTGTTCAACTGATATTCAGTGTGTACACATTTGCTAATGTGCCATGACCACTGTACTCTGGCACAGTGTGAATAATGAATTACATAAATCATACCCTTACGTTTACCAGAAATGAATGAACACATCTGGATAAGTCTAGGTTAAGTTAGTTGGATATCCTTTCCAGGACATTGTAGTCAATCCCAGCATTTGTTTGCTGTTTGTGATTTCTTGGCAAGTTTACGTTCAGTAGTTTGCCATTGCTGTTTGAACGACCGGCACTCACAGCATGTTTATGAAATACAGTGCAAAGCTGTCTGCTGCCATATCACCCACACAGTTCACGGGTAAGTCTAGGTACCTGAAAATATCAGGACTGTATAAGTGGTGGAGTGGGAATGGGGATGCAAGCAGGTCCAAGCAGGACTGTATAAGAGGTGGTGAGGGAATGGGGATGCAAGCAGGCTGTATAAGAGGTGGTGTGGGAATGGGGATGCAAGCAGGTCCAAGCAGGACTGTATAAGTGGTGGAGTGGGAATGGGGATGCAAGCAGGACTGTATAAGAGGTGGTGTGGGAATGGGGATGCAAGCAGGTCCAAGCAGGACTGTATAAGAGGTGGTGTGAGAATGAGGATGAACGAACGAACAAACAAACTTTATTTCAGCATAGATTTGGGGATACAAGCAGGACTGTATAAGAGGAGGTGTGGGAATGGGGATGCAAGCAGGACTGTATAAGAGGTGGTGTAGGAATGAGGATGCAAGCAGGTTCAAGCATTCCCCACACACACCGCACAAGAAAGTTGTTCAAATGCTGCATTTGTGAACCACTATGAAGAAAAATTACATCATCTACTATCCAATTCATTGCATTCTAAAATGCTTTTTAATTATTAAAAAAGTTCCTTTACAGGACATTGCTGTCAACATCAGCATCCTTCAGCTGATTGTTGATTTCTTGGCAAGATTATGCTCAGTAGTTTGCCATTGCTTTCTGAGCAACCAGCTCCATACTCTCATGAGTCACTGGCATGACTCGAACCGCTTCCAATTCTCATGTGCTCATGTCAACCACAAGAGTATTTGGGGTTACAGAGAAAGCTGCTAACCCCTCGACCAGGGAGACCGGCTTTTTAATTATTATAGTACGCAAATTAATAATCACATTAACCACACTTGTAAGGTTTGCCTCCTGTATGTGTTTTCTTATGGTTGTTCAGATTGGCAGATTGAGTAAATGATGCATCACAAATATCACATTTAAAAGGTTTCTCTCCTGTATGTGTTCTTTTATGGTTGTTAAGATTGCCAGACTGAGTAAATGATACATTACAATAATCACATTTGTAAGGTTTCTCTCCTGTATGTATTCTCTTATGATATTTCAGATTGCCAAGCTGAGAAAATGATGCATCACAAATATCGCATTTAAAAGGTTTCTCTCCTGTATGTGTTCTCTTATGGTTGTTCAGATTGCTAGACTGAGTAAATGATGCATCACAATAATCACATTTGTAAGGTTTCTCTCCAGTATGTGTTCTTTTATGGTGGACCATATTGCTATGCATAGTAAATGAAGCATCACAAGAATCACACTTGTAAGGTTTGTCTCCTGTATGCATTCTCTTATGGTTCTTTAGACTGCCATACCAAGCAAATGAAGCACCACAGTAATCGCACTCATAAGATTTCACTCCTGTATGTGAACTCATGTGACACTTCAAGCTGCGAGCTAGAACAAACGTTGCACTACATTTATCACATTTGTAAGGTTTTTCTCCCATATGCTCTCCCATATGCTCTCCCGTATGTGTTCTCTTGTGGTGGTTCAGACTGCGAGAATTAGTAAATGAAGCATTACATTCATCACATCTGTAAGGTTTCTCTCCTGTATGTGTTCTCTTATGACGTTTTAAACTGCTAGGATGATTAAACGATGCGAAACATTCATCACATTTGTAAGGTTTCTCTCCTGTATGTGTTCTCATGTGGTAGATCAGACCACCATCTTGAGTAAATGAAGCGTCACAATAAGCACACTTGAAAGGTTTCTCTCCTGTATGTGTTCTCACATGACAAATCAGATTGCTAGTATGAACAAAAGCAGCATTACAATAATCACATTTGTAAGGTTTCTCTCCTGTATGTGTTCTCTGGTGGCGCTTCATACTGGAGACATGGGTGAAACAAGCCTCACAATCACCACACTTGTAAGGTTTCTCTCCTGTATGTGTTCTTATGTGACTCGTCAGACTGCCTGCTTGAGAAAAGGATGCACCACAATCATCACATTTGTAAGGTTTCTCTTCTGTGTATGTTTTCTTGTGGTGCTTAGAGTGGCCAGCGGGAGTCAAATAATAATCCCAATCATTACATTCATCTGGCATCCTATCTGCTTGTGTTCTCTTGTATCTGGCTGAAAATCTGTCTAAACAGACATTAGGACCAGAAACATCAGACATGTATGACACGTCTCCTGTGTCAGTTATTTGAGGGCTACAACTGACATCACCAACATAATCTAGAGACATTGCAGCAGTTAGTCTATGTTGTACTGGTGTGTCCTCATGTTGCAGTTGACATTTCTTTTTAGTCAGAGATATTCCATTGTTGATATCCATCACAGAAGACACACTCTCTGACATTTGACAATTTTCTTGTTTCAATGATGCCTCATAATCATTCTCAACCATTTTTGATTCTTGAATGATGTTGCCACCAGCCATGTCTACTGTTTTACTGAAGCTGTGACTCCTGTCCTCACACAACACATCCGGCAGTTCTTGTTTCACAACATCCATGATTATGTTGTTTGATGTCTCCTTTTGTGAAAGATCTTGTATGGAGGGGTAAGGACTACTTGGAGATCTGGGATGTATTTCTGAAACACAACGATAGTAATTAACTAATAACTTCATGAATATACTGGGTTCTGATTACAAACAGAAGGGTGTGTAATCCAGCAGAGAAACAGTTACAGCAAGTGTGATGAAACAAATTAATAGTTACAGCAAGTGTGATGTAACAATGAAAGGATACTGTGCTTATGGATGACCTAACATACATGGAATGAAAGTGTAATTTAACAGATGAACACGTTCTTTTTCTTCTTCATTCATTCATTCATTCAGTAGCATGTCCTTTGCAGAACCTTGCTCCCATAACAACCTTCCGGAAAACCTCTCGATCATAAGCAAGATCTGGAGATCATCCGCCATATCCTGCACCCATCTTCTCTTTGGCCTTCCTCTCCCTCTCTTCCCAGGCCATAGTTGTTATGGTTTCTTGGCAAGTTTTGCAGAAGGTAGTTTGCCATTGCTTTCCTTCTGGGCAGTGACTGTACTAGTCGGTGGCCATAGCCATTGTCTCTACTGATGAGATCATCTACCTATCGCAGCAGAGTGCAGACCATAACCAACAACAATCTGTCGGCTGCTCTTACACTCCATCCACTTTTTCTTCTTAGTTTGCCTAAAATGTTTGTTTTGAAGATAATTGCATTGTCTGTTTACAGCTGAGCTGCAATAATTGCACTTTTTGGCCGACACATCCAAACTCTTCAGGCTTTGTTGATTGGTTTAACCTTCCTGGCAACATGTTCTGGGTGACCAATTTATCACCAATATTCATTAATTTGTTAGGTTTATGTTAAATCTGGGTATTTCTAAACAACTTATAGCAACAAACAATATTGATATTTCATGAGTCATATGTAGGAGTGTTGCCCACTTACAGAAACATCGTCAATGGTGCTACACTTGTCTGTTGTATGCACAGCCTTATCACAAGAACCAGGCCCATCATCACCTTTTCCAGGCTTCTGCTGCAGATCCTGAGCTTCTGTCTAAGATCTACATGCTCTGTCCATGTCCGGTAACACAGATTACCATAAGCTTGGTGTTCTTGGTGAATCCGATAGTGTTATGTCTTCTAGCTCAAATGTTATCATTCATCAGTGTAAGGGGACTTTAACATGATACAGATGGGCAAGCAGTTTAACATGGTCATTTCTTAGGTGTAACTTTAACATGATACAGATGGGCAAGCAGTTTAACATGGTCATTTCTTAGGTGTAACTTTAACATGATACAGATGGGCAAGCAGTTTAACATGGTCATTTCTTAGGTTTAACTTTAACATGATACAGATGGGCAAGCAGTTTAACATGGTCATTTCTTAGGTGTAACTTTAACATGATACAGATGGGCAAGCAGTTTAACATGGTCATTTCTTAGGTGTAACTTTAACATGATACAGATGGGCAAGCAGTTTAACATGGTCATTTCTTAGGTGTAACTCAGAAGTACAGCTGCTGGTATTTGGAAGCAGACTGCCTTGCGTTGCTTCCCATATAAAGATATGAGTGCCGGTCATTGAGAAAGCAATGGCAAATGACTAAACGTAAACTTGTCAAGAAATCACAAATAGTCAAAAATGCTGGGATTGACTGCCATGTCTTGTAAAGGATTTGCAACTAACTAACCCAGAAGTCAGAGTTGATTCACCTGATGGTGAGGGTAATATGAAAATCTAGCGCACACACAAAAGTCAGTCCAGTGTGGACTATGGTTGAGTTCAAGACGAGTGAACAAACAATGTCTGAAGTAAACAGCCAATGATTTGCTGTTGCCTTTTGAGCTGTTGGATTGGATCAGATCTTTCTGCCACTGAGAGATGTATCCAATCATAACTCTGGCCTCTCAGATAAACAGTGAGTGAATGAACTGTCGTATTCTGCTACCAGTTTGAGCTGTTGGATTGGATCAGATCTTTCTGCCACTGAGAGATGCTTCCAATCATAACTCTGGCCTCTCAGATAAACAGTGAGTGAATGAACTGTCATATTCTGCTACCAGTTTGAGCTGTTGGATTGGATCAGATCTTTCTGCCACTGAGAGATGTATCCAATCATATCTCTGGCCTCTCAGATAAACAGTGAGTGAATGAACTGTCATATTCTGCTACCAGTTTGAGCTGTTGGATTGGATCAGATCTTTCTGCCACTGAGAGATGTATCCAATCATATCTCTGGCCTCTCAGATAAACAGTGAGTGAATGAACTGTCATATTCTGCTACCAGTTTGAGCTGTTGGATTGGATCAGATCTTTCTGCCACTGAGAGATGTATCCAATCATATCTCTGGCCTCTCAGATAAACAGTGAGTGAATGAACTGTCATATTCTGCTACCAGTTTGAGCTGTTGGATTGGATCACATCTTTCTGCCACTGAGAGATGTATCCAATCATAACTCTGGCCTCTTAGATAAACAATGAGTGAATGAACTGTCATATTCTGCTACCAGTTTGAGCTGTTGGATTGGATCACATCTTTCTGCCACTGAGAGATGTATCCAATCATATCTCTGGCCTCTCAGATAAACAGTGAGTGAATGAACTGTCGTATTCTGCTACCAATTTGAGCTGTTGGATTGGATCACATCTTTCTGCCACTGAGAGATGTATCCAATCATATCTCTGGCCTCTCAGATAAACAGTGAGTGAATGAACTGTCGTATTCTGCTACCAGTTTGAGCTGTTGGATTGGATCACATCTTTCTGCCACTGAGAGATGTATCCAATCATAACTCTGGCCTCTCAGATAAACAATGAGTGAATGAACTGTCATATTCTGCTACCAGTTTGAGCTGTTGGATTGGATCACATCTTTCTGCCACTGAGAGATGTATCCAATCATAACTCTGGCCTCTCAGATAAACAAGGAGTGAATGAACTGTCATATTCTGCTACCAGTTTGAGCTGTTGGATTGGATCACATCTTTCTGCCACTGAGAGATGTATCCAATCATAACTCTGGCCTCTCAGATAAACAATGAGTGAATGAACTGTCATATTCTGCTACCAGTTTGAGCTGTTGGATTGGATCACATCTTTCTGCCACTGAGAGATGTATCCAATCATAACTCTGGCCTCTCAGATAAACAATGAGTGAATGAACTGTCATATTCTGCTACCAGTTTGAGCTGTTGGATTGGATCACATCTTTCTGCCACTGAGAGATGTATCCAATCATAACTCTGGCCTCTCTGATAAACAATGAGTGAATGAACTGTCATATTCTGCTACCAGTTTGAGCCTTGTCTGCTCTCATTCAAGTATTTCCACAGAGAGAAGATAAGAGACATGGAAGGTACCTGCCGAGTGACACTGGGCAATGATGAGCTTAGACCTTATTTCACCCAACAGACGATTATTTCCAGCATTCTCCACTGTCTCCAAAAGCAACCTTCAGTCTGAAAAGAAGAGCCTACATGAAACACGCCTGACGAGTGTCAGTCTTTCCAAGCCAGGACACAGAATTCAGATGAGTACATTTAATTTTAATTAGTTTAATAGTTTAATATTGTCATAGTGTGTTTCATGTAGGTTTGTGTTGGTTTGTATTTGTTTGTCCTGTGCTGACGAAGGCTTTGGCCGCAACGTCCAATTTGTCTCTTGTAGTCGTGTTTTACTAAAGCTCACAATCTACTTCTTGTTTTTTTTGGGTGATTCAGTCTGAAAAGAATAACATCTTTGTTGACATCCTGATCTGTAGCGCAGTTGCTCATTTTTTAGACAAGTGGACATGACTCTGGATTAAAAATAGAATATTTGAAGCACACAGAAAAGCCAGTTGGTACTGTCTTCCAGATGTCCACTTCTACACTCACCCCTCACTCTCACCTCAGATTGCTATTAAATTGCCAGTTGTGCAGATTTATGTCCACAGGATTTTATCAGCACTGAAGGACTTGCATTGAACACAGTGGTGACTACATTGAAACATGATGTATTTGTACTTTTTCAGAAGATCATCATCATCAAGTGCCCTGCCAGCTGGCATAGGCGTTCACTTCTCTCCACAGATCTTGGTCTTTGGTGTTCTGGATCAACTCTGCTGATGATATTCCTCCATACTGGCTCTATGTAGCATTTCAACACTCTCTTTATAATATCCAGTCATAGTGACTTATTGCACAAGGTACTCATTTTCTGGAATGCAGCTTTTTCTTGCCCTATTCTGCTCTTAATCTGTTGTGCATCTTCGCTCCAGTCAGCCAGCCAGCCAGCCAGCCAGCCTGCCAGCCAGTTAGTTAGTTAGTCATGGTTCCAACTTCACGGCATTAGGTCATCCCCATTATGCTCTGTTCTTGTGCCAGTGAATATCACACAAAATGCTTTTCACTGCCCTATGTGAAAAGTGGAATACACAGAAGTCTCGACCAGCCAACAGCCTGCACAGGTACATTGTGCATAATGCCACCGTCAGAATACCAACACAAAAGTCCTCCACAGAAAATACAGTTCATCGTCGATGGAAGCGGCAGTCACTAGTAAATCAGCAGCCACACATTACTGACCATTAACATTAAAAGTCGATTCGGCAGGGCGACCCGCTGAAAGCATCGCACAAAGCACAAACACCGTAGCTCTGGTGACAACCACTCGTGAAAATGCACTCGTGATCCAAAAAGGCAATCCATTCAATTCCCAGTAACAGGCCGACCGTCATCGTTCTGAACATGATGTTATAAATTCCCCTAGGTATTTCACGTTATCCACTTGGTTAAGAATGTTCCCTTCTATTTCCATTTCACATTTTGGTGCCAGAAAAAAAAGCACATTAAGGTTGTCATTTGAACCCCCTTGTACTTTACATGGCTAACAGAGACCTGGCATGAAATGAATAACAGAACAAACTTTCAAATTGATTATTTGGTTGTTTCGGGATTTGAAATTTAAATATTGAGCACAACCCACTACTGGCAACGCCGATTGCATTCCGGCACGAACCTAAGGCCTATCCACGTCATGGAAGCACTATACTCGAGTTTCGCCCTCGTTTGAGCTCGTCAGTAGTGCATATCTGATAGATATGCACTACTGACGAGCTCAAACGAGGGCGAAACTCGAGTATAGTGCTTCCATGACGTGGATAGGCCTTAGGTTCGTGCCGGAATGCAATCGGCGTTGCCAGTAGTGGGTTGTGCTCAATATTTAAACTTTCAAATCACATAAATGATATAAAATTGTACAAATTATAGATTCTGCTGTTTTGCTGCACATAATATCTTACCTTGATCTACACAGACTTCAGGTTGTTCTATCTTGACACATGCTGGTATGTTAGTGTCCATCTCCTCACAGACTTGTATCTCAGTGAGAATCTCTTTGGCAGAACTGTGAACACAGTCAGTCTGAAAGGATTTGTAAGTTTCTTATTTAGGCAACAATGATCATCATCATGTGTCCTACCAACTGGCATGGGTGTTCAGGTCACTCTTCTCAGGATATGGTGCTCAGGATCAACTCTACTGCTAATACTAGAAGTGGAGAAGTGGCTGTCCTAAGACAGTCATAAATATTATTCTCTGACTCTGTTTTGTGGAAATGTATGAATTCTTGGCAAGATATGTGCTGGTTTCCCCTTGACTTGTACATCCACTCTGAGGTATTTAACCGCTGCCTTTGACAGCCATATTTGACGGTCAGAGCAAGTGAATGCCCTGATCTGCACAACTGCAGAGTTGTTGACTTACCCCAGTGGATACTGTCCCCAGAGCTGTGTTTGCCATACCGTGATTTTGTTGCATGATAATGTTCGTCTGCATGTTGCAAAGATTGTGCAGGAAGCATTAGCTTGGAAGAAGTGGGAAATTCTGCAACATCCAGCCTATAGTCCTGATTTGTCACCATGTGATTTTCATTTGTTCGGACCTATAAAAAAAAGCTCTCATGGGGCAACGATTTCACACAGATGTAGATGTAATGAACGCGGTAAACACTTGGTTCAGTGAGCAACCACAATCCTTTTATGCGGACAGCATTCGCCACCTACATAAGCAATGGGATGCTTGCCTGAATGCCTACGGTGACTTCTTCTGACCAACCCATGGTGCATAATTCATTCAAAATGAATGCTTTGTTTAATTCTATCACACCTGTTAATGTTTCTTTCATGCTTTTGTAATAAAGCCAGTGGAACTGGTTTCAAATGAATGACCCTAATACTAGCAGTCCTAAATTACCGCTGGAAGAGAGGAATAGTTCCACAGGGATGGAAGGAAGCTATACTAATACCAGTCCCAAAGAAAGGAAAAGACCTGGAAGAACCAAATGGCTATCGACCTATCAGTCTACTTAGCTGTGTAGGAAAATTAATGGAACGCATTATCAATGGCAGGCTAACATGGCATCTGGAAGAAAACCAACCCTTAACACCACACCAAGCAGGATTCAGAAAGTACAGATCCACTGAAGATCAAATAACCTATATAGCACAGGAAATAGAGGATGCCTTCCAAGAGAACAAGCACACACTAGCGGGTGTGGATAGATTTAGAAAAAGCATTTGATAAAGTAGGGAAGGAAGGACTGAAAGTAAAACTGCAAAAAATGCATGTTTGTGGGAAAATGTATAAATGGATCAGCCACTAAACTTGAGAACAGAACTGCCAGGACAAAAGTACAAGGACAAACCAGCAAAATGATGCTGTTGGAGCAAGGTGTCCCCCAAGGAGGAGTTCTTTCACCAACATTATTCCTAGCATATATAAATGACATCACAGAAAATTTTCCAGCCAGAATACACACACCCTCCTTTGCAAATGACCTAGCCATATGGACATCTGAAGAATATATTAGTACAGCTAACAGCAGAATACAGCAAGCCTTATTAGCGCTAGAGGACTGGTCAAAATCATGGCTGGTGAAGATAAGTGAGGAGAAAACAACATGCACAGTGTTCTCCCTCTCAAATAAAACTCAGCAACCTAAGCTGGTATTGAATGGGAAAATATTGCGCCATGAAGAAAATCCAAACTATCTCGGAGTCACCTTTGATTGTCGCCTGACATGGAAGACAGAGGTTGAATAAAAATCAAACAAGAGCAAGGCAAAGAATGGCAATCATGAACAAGCTTACTGGTGCAACGTGGGGAGCCGATCAGAAAGTTCTCAAGAAGTTATATACTGGACGGGTGAGGCCAGTACTGGAATATGGCATTGCAGCTTGGCAACAGCAGTTAAGTCAAATATTAACAAAATAAGTAGAGTCCAATATCAAGGAATGCGAATCATAACTGGAAGTCTGAAGACAACGCCTATTAACGAACTAGAACAGATCACTTGTTTTCAACCAATGCAAAATAGAAGAGATACTATAGCCCAGCAACAAGCAGAAAAATTTAGAAGATACTACCCCATGTTTAAAAGGTTTAATGGTTTTGGAAAGGGAAGACTGAAGCGTAGCAACTTTGTAGAAACTGTATTAGGGCAGATCATATACTTATCAACAGTCAAACCCATTTACAATGCACATAAGTTCCCAGCTTGGCGGCAGCAGCAACTGCCTGAGATGATAGAAAACATTCCTGGTATTGAGAAAAAGAACACTCAGAATGAAACAGAAAGAAGAAAAATAGCCCTAAACTACATAAAAAACATTACTCAAGTAGCAATTGGACCATGCATATAGAGATGGATCAGCCACAAATTCAATAGAAAATGATGGAGGAGGAATTTTCTCCAAAATGTAAAAAATGAAGTGAAAAAAACAGTCAGTGGCAACTGGAAATGTTCAAGTAACTTCAAAGCAGAGTTAGAAGCTTTGAAAACTACAGCAGAAATGCTCTTGATGGAGGAAAATAAAGAGAAGCAAATAGCTATCTTCACAGATGCAAAGTCAGCTATCTCAATACTGAAGAGCGAAAACAACACAGAACTAGCTGACGTAAGAGCAGCACTCCATGGT
This sequence comes from Cepaea hortensis, assembly GCA_963921405.1. Lineage (NCBI taxonomy): Eukaryota > Metazoa > Mollusca > Gastropoda > Stylommatophora > Helicidae > Cepaea > Cepaea hortensis. The sequence goes on along the minus strand of OY992876.1, from coordinate 488,743,136 downwards.
CTATGCCAGAGATCCAAAAAAGTTGTAATACAGTGGATCCCATCACATTGCAGTATACCTGGAAATGAAGAGGCTGACAGATTAGCAGAAGAGGGTGGACGACTATCACAGCCTGACATAGTCATAACCTATAATGAGGCAAAGAGGTTCATAAAAAGCACTTATAGAACCAAATGGGAATCGAACGAACGAATGAAATCTTTATTTTCAAAAGGGTTAAGAATTGGGCACGCAGGCCCGTCTGACATTCTGCCCTTCTTCTCTATTTCCTCTCATACATTCTTTCATTCAACATCTCTTATGAAGCAATTCTCTGACAACAAAAGAACAATAGGCATTAAAATGCATGAAAAATAATAAATAATACAAGACTCATTAAGGCAATGTTTAACATGGGCATCATAAATACCCAAGGAGGGTATAACCTGCACACATATGGGAATTTTTTTTTTCTGGCTAGTTGTCGTTCAAGATAATTTACCATTATTATTGTCTTTGTTGCTGTTTTTTTTTAAAGGGAGCATGTAGTCTGTCCTGACGTAGTGTTCAAACAGGTTGCGACTATATGTATAATGATTGGTGGTGTCTTTGATTTCTTGTGGAAGATTATTCCACAACTGAGTGGCAGAGTATGCTAAGCTTGTTTTATATAAGTCTATCCTAGGTTTAGGGACATGAAGTATATTTAGTCGTTCGCTATGTCTTGCCTTATATTTAAACAATGGCCAAAGGTAGCTTGGGGCATTTTGAAATAGGATTTTGTGAGTTAGTTTAGCCTTATTAAAAAGTAGGCGTTTGTGGAGTGGCAGTAACTGAAGACGTTCATGTAGGTTAGAATTGTCTGTAAACTTATCACCATTGATTAGACGCACTGCCCTTTTCTGGAGTGAATAAAGGCGTTTTGTTATTGATTTGGAGCATCCATCCCAGATTGTGGAGCAATAATCAATATGTGTTTGTATGTGGGAAGTATTGAATATCTTTCTTGTGTTTTCGTCGACGAAGTTTTTAATTTTGGCAAGTTGGTATACTTTTTTGGCTATTTGTTTAACTAGAGCATGAACATGGGAATTAAAGGATAGATTTTGATCTATGATAAGACCCAGTGCCTTGTGCTCAGTTACACTTTCTATAGGCCTGTTATCAGAGCATCCAGGCCACCAGAAGGATGATGCATATTACAAACTTGACCGAAGAGAACTCCGCACAGGACATAACAGGCTGAAATACCACTTGTTTAATAAACTAAAGATAGGAGATACCAATCAATGTAATTGTGGAGCTGGTAAAATGACAGCTAAACATTTGCTGCAGGAGTGCCCAATACATGCAGAACAGAGAAAAATATTTTGACCCACACCTGCTTCATTTGAGGACAAGCTCTATGGGGATATCAGCAAGCTCAAGTTGACTGCAGCTTACTTTAACTACATTCATAATTTGGCTGTGTCCAGTGGGTGCCGCGTAGTTACACACCCGCTTCACACGTGTGATCCGGGGCTTGTTTCCAGATCCGGTCAGGGATATGCACTACTCACGAGCTCAAACGAGAGCGAAACTCGAGTATAGTGCTTCCATATTGACGTGGATAGACCTTAGGTTCATACCAGAATACGATCAGCGTTGCCAGTGGTGGGTTGTGCTCAATATTTAAATTTCAAATCCCGAAACAACCAATAAATCAACTATAAATTTAACTATAAAATATATTTGTGTGTCAAATATTTATCTAATTATTACTTGCTCACTTTTAATTATAGAATAATGTAATGATAGAGCAAACAAAAAGTAGAAATAAATTATTTGTGATTGCTTAATTTATGCAAGTTACTAACTTATTCTATATGTTGCAGGAAATGTTATCAACAAAAGAAAGCTGATGCAGTGTGTAGTGAATATATCAAGGAAATTTAAGTACATTTTCATTTTTTTTTATTTTGGGAGTATTATTTAATAAGTAACACACAATTGGCGGCCATTTTAAATTGTTAATTAGGTCACGGCACATTCTATTGAAACAGGAATATGGCTGCGACTTTCCTTTTACCAATAAGCACAATAAAATATACATCTTGCTGGGTTCGTTAGCAATACAACAGACATTTAATGAATATTACACAATTGGTGGCCATTTTAAACTGTTAATTAGGTCATGGCACATCCTATAGAAAAATAGATAATATGTCAAGTTAGGCCTTGCCATCCCGGATGCAATGATATCTGGCACTACGTTGTCCATTTAAAATAAACAAGCCACAGTAATAGAAGGCAGAATGTCTCAGTTTCTAATTTATTAAGCCGCGGTAAAATCTCCCCCATTTTTTAAGACCCTTTTACACTTCCTGATTGTAGACCACGACACAAAGATATTCATAACTCCGCTTAGAATTGACGTACAATCTTCGTTGAGATACCGTTGGATTTGTCTTGTCAATCTGTATCCGACTGTGATTGTTTTATAAGTAAAAATCCAATTTTTAAATACTGACTATATATGCTAGTATTACATTGTGTCATTTTATATTGTTTAATTTGATATACAGTATAATACTATATATATCTGCTACCATTTTAACAATTTTTTTAAAAATCATTATTGTGACACACCCCTACTTCCCATTTTCTGTCATCAATTTCTGTTTGGTCAGGACCTGCTTTTTGTTTGGCAGAGGATATTTAGAATACTGTATAAGTTTAATGTTTATTATAGTACAATTTATCATTTTAGAATTAACTGTCAATGAGAAAATACTATTAGATTAGTATTTTATTTTAATCTCTGATTATCGTTCGTCAATGGTAGTGTCTGTGGAAGACATTTTATTTTGTTGGAGACACTCCGATTGCGACATAAAGGAGAGCTGTGCAGAGGGTGAACCCTGATAATTTTTGTGTTCAAGATCCTGACACTCAAATGTGAATATATAAATATCAATATCTATCTCTGCTTGGAATTGCCGTACAGACATCATTGGGGTACTGTTAGATGTAGGTTTTCAGGGCCTATCTATCTGTGGTTAAAGAAACAATAATAGAAAACACCCAGTTTGAAAATCATGATCAAACCTGCTACATATAATTAATAATAAATTATGTTTGATTGTTTGTGCAGCCGTTCCGTCTGGCTCTGGCGTTCCTTCTTTCTTCTGTATAACTTGGTTACATTCTAGCACTAATCCAGCTCCTGAAGACTTTTGACAACGGTAGATAAAGGTTAGTGAGATATTAAGACGATAGTCAACGTAAATAAACTTTGAATGATGTAGTCAAATATTTAATAGTTACAAACGAAATGAAAATGTTGAGTTCCACATTCAACACATACAAGCCGCCATGTTTCAGGCAACTGGACAAGCGCTTATAAAAACTAAGAGAACGGTACTCTGTAAAAGCCAATAACATTACCGACACAATATATAATATAAACGCCATCATCATCATCATCATCATCATCATCACCATCATCATCATCATTATCATTCACGTTTGCCGTGAAGCGTTCTGGCGATGAATAGTTGACGCTCCAGCGCCTAGTTAGTTAGTTAGTTAGTTAGTTAGTTAGTTAGTCGCGGTTCCTACTTCACGGCAACGGGTCGTCCCCATATTGCTCCGTTCCTGTGCCAGCTAATATCACAAAATGCTCCTCACTGCCCCATGTTAACAATGGAATAGACAGGAGTGTCGGCAAGCCAACAGCCTGCACAGGTACACTGTGCATAATGTCGCCGCCAGAATGCCAACACAAAAGTCCTCCACGAAAAATACAGTTCATCGTCGATGAAAACGGCAGTCACCAGAAAGACTTCATTGACCGGGGTTTTATCCCATATGGCTCGGTCTCTTTCTGCAGGGCGACCAACTGAAAGCGCAGCACAAAGCACGAACTCCGTAGCTACATCGATGATCCCCAGGAGTCTCCTGAAAAATGCACTCGTGAACCGAAAAGGCCAACCAGTCAATCCAGCAACAACCGGCCGTCATTATTCCGAACATGCAGTTCACGCGAAAAACAACCGCGGACAGATGCAAAAGCATTCCACGTGAAATTCACAGCTCACAGTGTCGCGCCACGCACTCACTCAGTGGCAGGGCGACGGAACCAAAACCTCCATAGTCGCCTCTTACGACGTTCATGGTAGGCAACAGTGTTACTATTCTTTGCTCCCCCGTATGGGCCCCGGCAACACACGGGCGTATGGGTGGTACTGGATAGTGTCATTCCGTGTGCTTGTACAGTGTCTTTGATATCGTCAATCCATTTTCTTCTCGGGCGTCCTTTTGCTCTCGTCACAGATGTTGTTAAATGTAGGGCCAGTGCTAATAGTTGGTGGTGTTGCATTCTAACGAGATGGCCAAATCATTTGATCTTCTATCTTTCAATAAATGTAGCAAAAGGTATTGATCCTATTGTCTGTCTGATAACAACATTTCATACTCGGTCTCGGATTGTTAAGTTGGCAACTCTCCTCAAGCATCTCATTTCACAGGATAACGGGTAATAACCATGCACAATACAATAGGCAAGCTTCTGGAGAAGTTACTTGCCAGAAAAATATCAAGTCAGCTGGAGAGGCAATGTTGTTTCCACCTACCCTGGGAGGGTACCGTCCAAACAGAGAAACCTGGACGAATGCATCAGTTTTTGCCCATGATGTCTATGAAGGTTTCCACCCAGGCATTGAAACAAGTACTGCGGTGATTGATCTTAAGGACGCGTACAATAGAGTACCATTGGATTTTTTAATGTTTCAGCTGCTTGAACTCAAGATAAGTCCATTCCTGCTTAGTTGGATCGATGCAGTTCTCTTCCAATGGAAAGTAGTTTTTAGATGTGGCAATTGGACTTCTGAACCAACAACAATATACCCGGGCCTGCCACAGGGATCACTATTATCTCCGGTGCTTTTCCAACGCCTACACGGTGAGAATTACTGGCGAGCAGATAAGAGGACCGGGGAGGACATTGTCATATGCCGACAATGTGGTAGTGTATCGTGCGGTTAAGGATAGAGATCGGGTTGCTGTGGAACTACAAACCGAACTAAATCGCATAAGCACTTGGTGTGTGTGTGTCTTCTTTGAATAACCATATTGTCAGCACTCCAACACCAACTGTACATCTGTGTTCAGAGACTGTGGAAAGAACGCAGACAATGAATTACCCGGGGATACGTTTTGATTGAAGCCTTGCTTATAATGAGCACATAGACCAGGTGATAACAAAGGCCAAGCGGGATTTGGCTGCGATACCGGTGATGGCGGCAGCAAACTGTGAGCAGCGCCATCTATGTCGTAAATAGGAGGGTTTGGTCATGACTGTGTTTGAGTATGCGATGGCGATCCTGACTCTCAGCCATAAGTAGATGGAAAGGATACAGAACGAAGCTATGCGCATTATTCTTGGATGTACAAGAGATACAGCATGCAGGGCGATGCGCTATCTTCTTGATTTTCCAACCATTGGAGACGAATACACATTTGCAGAGCACGTGCCTACCTCAGAGTCAATGCAAACACGCAAGATCCACTGCATAGTGAAATTAAGAAGGTAAAGGGCAGCAAGTTAAAAAGAAGAAGGTCGTGGATGGGTCAAGCAGAAGACATTCTTCGACAGGCGTGTTCACCTATTCCTTACAACCTGGCGAGGAGTGAGTACAAGTGTCAACAGATTTCTGTACGTTCTTTTCATTTTGCATCCAACTAGACAGAAAAAGCAGACAAGAAAATCCGGTTTTGAGAATTCGTTAGAGGGCGATGCTGTCATTTACACAGATGGATCGGTCGTTCGACGTGTGTGAAGTTCATGGGCCTTAACGGCTCAGGCTGGAGGGAGAATTGTGAAACTGAAACCACAAGTAGCCTGACTATGGAAGTCATGGCAGTAAATAAAGCAATAACATAGCTCGAGACACAGACATTCACTAGGGCATGTTTCTTTAGCGATTCAATTAGCATGCTCAAGACATAGATGGGGTGGATCCGAAGAGAGTGGTTGCTGTCTCTTGAGCGGTCTCGGTTGGCAAAGATTAATTTCATTTTCGTGCCAGGGCATGCGGTGTACAAGGAAATGAGCGGGCTGACAAGCTCGCAGGCAAAGCTACTGTGGAAGGTGGACGCGCCATGGACCAGGCTGACATTCTGAATGCTTTACGAGATGTAAATCATTTGCAAGAACCAAGTGATGACTGTGAATCTACAACCATGGTCAGGATGCGAGAACAGCAAATTAAAAGAGGTGTGGCCAGACAAGAACATAATGCAGGAAGCCAAAGAATGTTGATAATCTAACACAGAACTGGTGTTGTTAGCTGCTACACGCTTCGGGATTTGCTGAGGAGGGGATCCAAGCACTTATGGACTGAATTGTTTGATGTGCAATGAGGATGATCTGTCGACTAACTAACTAACTAACTAACTAACTAACTAACTAACTAACTAACTAACTAACTAACTAACTACCTAACTAACTAACTAACTAACTAACTAACTAACTAACTAACTAACTAACTCATCTCACAGGTGTTGATTTTGCGAAAGTGTACTTTGGATTATGTCCAAGTTTGAGATCGATTGCATATGGTTGTTGTAAATGTTCTATTTGTCGTTTTGCGGACATGAGTCTATTTGGATGTTTAAAGTATGGGTGATAGTTGATATGTAAGTGCACTTGCTTTTTGACATCTGATTTCGATTTCTCTGTCCATTCTGCCATCTTCTGTGATCATACTTCCAAGATATTTGAATTCTTTAACTTGTTTCAGATATGTACTATTTATCTGTATACGTATTGGACCTAACTTACATTGCTTCTGTTTTGGGTGTATTTATACTCATATTGTATCTCACGTTACATGTTGAACTCAGATTTAGATTATTAATGCAATTTTGCAGTCTGCCCTTGTCGCTATAAAACAGTCGTCTGCAAATAGAAGTGAATTTATTGCATGTGTAATTGTTGTTTCATCTGAAGTAAAGTTTTCAAAATTTTCTTAATCTGTTCTGCCAAGGCTTGCTTCTTTGGATATTCTAACCATGTAGATATTAAATAGCAGATGAGAGAGCACATGTCCTTGTCTCACTCCTGTATTGACTGTAAACATATATGACATACCTTCTAGCAATTTTCCTTGTATCCCGTAGTTCAAGGATGATCCATAATTTAAAAAAAAAAGTCGCTTAAAAGTCGACAGGGTCGATTTCATTGCACCGGGTTTTATCCCATATGGCTCGATCTCTTTCCGCAGCGCGGAAAGCGTCGCACAAAGCACGAACTCCGTAGCTCTAGCGACGACCCACAGGAGTCTCCGACAAATTTAACTCGTGAACCGAAGGACGCGGCCCGTAATCGAACCTTCGGAGCCCGAGTTAAACGGCTTGACCACTTCGCCATGAAGACTCCCAAATATAATATAATATAATATAATATAATATAATATAATATAATATAATATAATATAATTATATCCATAATTTGTCCATAATTTGTATCTGTCTACTGACTACTCAATCGAAAGCCTTTTCCTGATCAACAAACACAATACAGTATAATACCAGATATACATTAGCATGTATTGATCACAGAAGTGGAGGTTGAACGTATAGATTAGAACACACACACTGTGCACATAGACCAGGTGATAACAAAGGCCAAGCGGGGTTTGGCAGCGATGCGGGTGATGGCGGCAGCAAACTGTGAGCAGCGTCATCTATGTCTTCTGTACGAGGGGCTGGTCATGTCTGTTTTGGAGTATGCAATGGCAATCCTGACTCTCAGCCATAAGCAGATAGAAAGGATGGAAAGGATACAGAATGAAGCTATGCGCATTATTCTTGGATGTACAAGAGATACAGCATGCAGGGCGATGCGCTACCTTCTTGATTTTCCAACCATTGAAGAGAGAATACAAGGTTGCAGGGCACGCGCCTACCTCAGAATTAACGCAAACACACAACATCCACTGCATAGTGAAATTAGGAAGGTGAAGGGCAGCAGGTTAAAAAGAGGACGGTCGTGGATGGGTCAAGCCGAAGACATTCTTCAACAGGTGTGTTCACTTGAGGACTTAGAACCTGGCGAGGAGTGGGTGCAAGTGCCAACAGACTTCTGCACATCCTTTTCAGTTTGCATCCAACTAGATAGAAAATGCAGACAAGAAAATCCGGCTGCTGTTGAGGCTGAAGTACAAGCGTTGATTTTCGAGAATTCGCTAGACGGTGACGCGGTCATCTACACAGATGGGTCGGTCGCCCGACATGTGAGAAGCTCATGGGCCTTTACAGCTCGGGCCGGAGGGAGAATTGTGAAGGAGGACTCTGGTGCTTTCACTGAAACCACAAGTAGCCTGACCATGGAAGTCATGGCAGTAAGTAAAGCAATAACATGGCTCGAGACACAGACATTCACTAGGGCTTGTTTCCTTAGCGACTCAATGAACATGATCAAGAGGATAGAGGAGGGGTCGATCCGAAGAGAATGGTTGCTGCCTCTGGAGCGGTCTCGACTGGCAAAGATTAGTTTCATCTTCGTGCCAGGGCATGCGGGAGTACAAGGAAATGAGCGGGCTGACAAGCTCGCAGGTGAGGCTACTGTGGAGGGCGGACGCGCCATGGACCAGGCCGACATTCTGAATGCTCTACGAGAAGTAAGACTTTTGCGAGAACCAAGTGATGACTGTGAATCTACAACAATGGCCAGACTGCGAGAGCAGCAAATAAAAAGAGGGGTGGCCAAACAAGAACACTACGCAGGAAGCCAAAGAAGATTTATAAACCAACACAGAACTGGCGTCGTTAGCCGCTACACGTTGCGGGATTTGCTGAGGAGGGGATCCGAGCACTTATGGACTGAATGGTTCGATGTGCAATGAGGATGATCTGTCGACTAACTAACTAACTAACACACACTAGAACAGTGGTTCTCAACCTTTTTTGGCCCGTGCCCCCCTTCACCATATTTTCAGAACGTCATTACCCCCCCCCCCCCCCTTCATATTTCCTACCTAAAAATCCCCCCAGCCCTAGATAGTATACGTAAAAATGGAAGGTAAATATGTTAAAACAGGTCTATACATCCACATAAAACGTGATTTGTAGGTCTACTTACTTTATAAAATGAACTTTAGAAGGATGAGACGTGCATAACTGTAAAGTATGAAGGGAAAAGCAATATCAAGTAATCGGTTCTTGTATTAACGCGATCTTGAAATGATCTTCATCCCCCCCCCCCCCCGCTGGAAACCCTAAAATTCTCCCCTGGGGAGGGGGGGGGATTCCCCACCGGTTGAGAACCACTGCACTAGAAAATATCAAAATTGAAATTTATAGCGATCACACCGGGATTTCAACCTACCGCGCTATAGTCATTTGTGAATTTATTTTATTGATCGCAATGGTTCCCGAAATATTGATGTCTGTTTGTTCATCATCATCATCAACATCATCATCATCTCCCACTTTTGCCTTCAAGCATCGTGATGAGATATAGTTGACGTTCCATCACCCGATAGTCATAGTATAGAACACTGGATGGTGTCATTCCATGTGACTGTACAACGTCGTTGATGTCGTCAATCCATTGTCTTCTCGGGCGTCCTCTTGCTCTCATATCAGATATTCTTTGATGAAGCACCAGTGTTGGTAGTTGATGGTCTTGCATTTTAATGAGATGGTCTAACCATCTCCTGCAATTAAATATATGTGGCACAAGATGTTTACCCCACTCTGTGTCTGATAGTATCATTTCTTACTGGGTCTCGGAGAGTTAAGTTTGCGAATATTTTCAGTTATCTCATCGCACAAGTGTTGATTTTGCGTCAGTGTTATTTGATCCATGTGCATTACCCGTCTCTTGTTCTGGGTGCTCTGATTTTTTAATTTGGTTCTTCTTCTTCTCTCCTCCACCAACCCCTCCTTCTTCTACTGTTTCTTCGTGTCCGGGTAAGGTAATCATTTACATGGACTGCTGTGTTAAACTGAAAGATGTGCCTAGGGTTTCACGGCGAATGTTAATGGATAGTGTTTAGTGCAGGAGAGCCTGGCATTTGATGCCCAAAAATTTAGAATATGGGGATGGAGGCAGTCACTGCGGCGTTTCGCTAGCTGAAGGATAAATAGAACATAGTGTCGTGATTGTAACGGACTAATATGCATGCTGAGCAGGGTGAAGACAGGTATGCTTTGTGCAGAGTGGTGTGCGTCAATTAAGAAGAGTACAGTGGGGAGTACCCGTTTGTGATATAACTCTAACAACCGTCACATCGCTGTTTAAAATTCCCCGCACTACCCCTCCAGTTTACAACATCGCCAACAACCTCCACCATCATGCTCAAATTCAAATTTGAAGAAGGAAGGAATTAGCGCCGAGAATTAAAACAAATGATGAAATGTGCACCACGCCAAGTTGGAAACAGCGCGGATTCCTATAGCGGACGACAATATTGTACATATAGTCTAAACCAGTGTTTCCCAACCTTTTTAGTGCTATGCCCCACCTAAGTCTTTATAAAATTCTTATATCCCCCCCCCCCCTCCAACATATACATAATTTTTAATATTCAAAACTTGAAATGTTCACTAAAGAAACTTGAATGGTAGGTTTTAGGAAGAAATCACTAAGAAATTATTGAGCAAACAGTAAGTAAATTTTCAAAGCATATAATGGAGAACTGAAATTCAAGTACAAAATAATTTTCATGAAAGATTTTTCTATATTATTTTAATTATTAGTAATTATTTATTATTTAAACTTAATGAGATCCTTGCGCTTGATGCTTGCTGCAAAGAGATTTTATGTCAGGTTCCAATTTAGTTAACTTCAGTCTCAAGTCTCCCCGTTTTGTTGTATCCAGCCGATTTATTAAAAAACATTTTTTTTTAAGCAGCAAATCATTCATGGCACTAAATCCGCATTCAGCTAAATATGAAGATGGAAACGGTAACCATAGTTCTCTTGCACATTTGGTTGCATTTGGATATTTGATTTCGGTTTCCTCACAAAGCCATGCCATCGCTCCTTTTATATTAAATAAAGTTTTAATTGATTCATCATTTGGCATTTCTGTGAGTTCTTCTTGATACTGCATATTTGAAATATCAGACCAATCCACTAACATTGGCTGCATCATCCAAGTTGGGAAATCAATTTGTTTCAAATCAGAAAATCTTTCTTTTAAATCAGCCGATAAAATGTTCACATGATCGACAATAACATGTACAGCGGTATCAGTCACTTCACATTTTTAGAGCCAGTGAAACTTTTCAAAATTTTTGTTGTAAATATATGTCTGACATAATTCAATAAAGGTAATGAAACCAAATATCTTTGTTTTGCATCGACAAGAATTTTGTTTGTTGCTTGAAGTTGTTTATGTAATATATTTAGTTTTTCAAAGATATCGGCTAAATAACTCACAAATGCTTTACCATCGACCGTTAACAGATCTTTCATTTCATGTTTTTCGCTTAAATAATCACTAAGAGTATCAAATAATTCCATAAATCTTTTTTTTCCATTTTCGAATTGCCCCCCTTAACAATCGAATTGCCCCCCTGTGGGGCGTGGGCCCCACGTTGGGAAACACTGCTCTAAACAGAGCTTCGCCATTGGTCATGACATCATAGCCGCAAACGTGGAAGGAGAGGCTTTAAAAATGGCGTGCAGACGGGAAGAAGGCTAGTGTGTGAGAAAACCCTTCAACAAGCATTAAAACAAAAGACGACCCGATGGCGGCATGGTAGCATCTACAAACTCAACTCTCTAAAGATTTTAAAATCAACGAGAGGAAAAGTAAGAAGTACCAACCTATAAGCAGCAAGCGAACTTGGAAAAGCATAATCAAGTCTGGAGTCTGAAATCTTCTGATGTTATGTTTGAAGAAGACATTCAACTTTGTTGAATGTAAGAACATTTTAATACATATTACGCTAGTCATGCTCCTTCCCAGAAGATGGTAAGTTGATGTGGTGTAACCATGTGGTTAGACCTATAGAACTTAATTCCGAAGAGACTAAACACTATATTCAGATGTTTTAGTTCATAGATAAACTGTTAGACAGCTTCTATGAATTCATAAGCATTGGACCCAGGTTGATAATTTATTCATTAAGCAATTAAGTTAAATCAGCAGTGATTTAGGAGTTCGTGATTAACTTAGGATTTAGAAGGCTAGAATACATAGTTCAGTAATAAGGAACCATTTTAAATGTACAAAAACTAGAAGGAGGAATTAGTGTGATTCTTTATAGACACAGTACACGAGCACAAGGGATGTAAAATAGCTCGCTACATGTATCAGATAATCTTGTATATTCGGTGGAAGCATTCATGTGGTGATTCAGTTGTGATTTCATTGGTGTTAAATAGGTGAATTTATCATTTGGAAGTCACATAAGTATGCCTAATTATTATCCATGCAAGTATGATTATGATTTATGATGAATTATTGTGGATTGGGTGAGATTCAATTGTGATTTCATTGGTGTTAAATAGGGAATTTATCATTTGTAAGTCACATAAGTATGCCTAATTATTATCGATGCAAGTATGGTTACGCTTTCTGATGAATGATTGTGGATTGAGTGAGGAGAAGTGACATACTGAGAAGGAGTATGAGCAATCAATCAAGCTCCTGATAGTAGAAAATTTGATGTATAATGTCCTGTCTGTCAGTGGAGAAGATGTTAGTGATAACCCATGCACTAGTTAATAATTTAGTGCACTTCTAAGCATGTTAACCTCTCTGTATTCCATATCACTCACGTTACAATCATATGGTTTTGTGTCCTGAATTGTATTTGATGATAATGATGGTGATAACAATAATGATTTTGATGATAATGGTGATGATAATGATGATGCTGATAATGATGATGATGAATGGGGTAAAGGCATATTATATACACGGTGAAGAGGAGGGAAGATACTCCTCCTCAAAGCATTTGATTAGGAAGAATTCTCCTGAATGTTATACATGAGATGATACTATAATGTAATTATATTGTTTATAAGCAAATACTCATTTCATTTGGGAATGAATTAACACCCTTACTGCATGAGCCCCTTTATTTTACATGGAAGGGTGTCTAGAGATAATAATTATGTACAAAAGGGAATGGTGAACATAGTTATCGAATTTTGAATCGATCAAGGTATTACTCAACCTGGAGACCATGGGTGACGGACTGGTGCTTCCACGCATCGAGTATGCCCTGGCCATCCTCACTGTCAGCCCTACACAGATTGGAAGACTTGAAAAGGTACAAAACGAAGCCATGCGCATCATTTTGGGCTGCACGAGAGACACCAGCTGTGTAGCAATGAGATACCTCCTTGACTTCCCGACAATGGAACACAGGATCAAGATCTGGAGAGCTCGTGCATACTTAAAAATAAGTGCAGATGAGCAGCACCCTCTGCATGACGCTATATTCAGAGAAAAGGGTGACAGGCTAAAGAGGGGCAAATCATGGATGGGTCGGGCGGAAGATGTCGTCAGACAGGTCTGCAGTCTTACCAGTGTCAACCCCGGCAAGGAATGGGTGTCGGTGCCTCCAGCTTTTAAGTGCACTTTCTCCTGCATTATCACACTCGACAGACGGTGCAGAGAGCAGAACCCTGCCGCTGTCAATGCAGAGGTTAACGCGCTCATCTATGAACACTCAGATAGCCCCGAAGTGCTCATCTATACAGATGGATCTGTTGTAAAGCAGCAGAGAAGTGCGTGGGCGTTTACAGCCCGTTCAGCGGGCCGAACCGTTCAAGAATCCAGTGGTCACTCTATGACCACGAGCAGCATGACGATGGAGGTGTGGCAGTTACACAGGCTTTCATATGGCTGGAATCACAGCATTATACCAACGTGTGTGTACTAAGTGATTCATTGAGCATGATTCAGAAGGTCGAAGCTGGATCTGTACGTAGACAGTGGACTGAGTCGCTGCGGAAGTCTGTTGTCCGAAAAGTCACTTTCATCTTCGTCCCGGGGCATGCGGGAGTTGAGGGAAATGAACGAGCTGATAAACTGGCTGGCTCTGCACCCCTGTAGATGGCCAGCCCATGGATCGTGCCGATGTTATTAACGTCCTCAAAGATATGGCGAGAACAGAGGACTTTGACGTCAGTGAATCCACATCGCTGTCCAGGATGAAAGACTTGGGAGTAAGAATCGGCACGGCCAGACGTGAGAGGTACATCGGGAAAACAAGACGCCTCGTCAACCAACACAGAACTGGCACTATTATCCACCGGACGCTGATGCATATGCTGGGGGGAGGATCTGAGCACCTATGGACATGTCCGGAGTGCAATGAAGATATCCCAACTGATAACTGATGACCTTTGTTTTGAAATGGATTGATGTTTTATGAACTTAATGATCAATAACCCAATTTATGTTTATTAAATCATGAAAAGGAGGTCATTTCTTCTCTTAAGTGTATTTTTTTTTCTTGTCATTGTTAAGATGTTTAAATAAACACACCCTAAATATTAATTAATTAGCTGATAGAGGAGAGGCAAGAACCACCAAAAGGATATTGTTATTCAGGTAAACTTCTCCTTGTTTTCCTAGAAGAATTCCTTGGTTCTCCGAGACTCTAGTTATGGACTCAAGAATTTGAGCCTATGAAAGTTAAGATAATTATAACGGGCAGGATTACATTGGGAAAGAGGAACTTTTGTATCCTCTATTTCATTGGGGTTGACCCAACAACGTTATCCGACACCTTGGATCTTTTCCTCCAGGGTAAGCTGGTGTGTCTGGAAATTTGTTCGTTTGAAACTTGTCTCTATCTACAATGTTGTCTCTTGTATGCATTTCACTTTTGGTTTAGTTCACTCAGTGATCCATAGAGTTCATCTTCCACTGTTATTTCTCAAAGCCAGAAGGTTTACCTAGATATGTCGTATTGTGAGCAGCTGTGGAGTATGGGATCTGCTGTCTACGGCGCCAATTTGAATGTGCACATGGGTGATTCACCAATCTTGAGTTTTGTATGCATGTGGTTGCGTAATCTAGTGTGTCCTGTTCTGAGGCGCAGAATAATGATTTGTTCTGATCCGACCATAAAGTTGTAATCGTCTTGAGCTGGTGTTGGTGACTTTCTGATTTATTTGGTCATTATTTTATGTTGGTGGTATATGTAATTTACGCACCCGATGACAGTAATTGATTAGATGTATATTTGTACTTTGTCTAAGTTTAAGAATCTGATAACTAATACCCAGCCCTTCCGTGTATACTTCAATTTGGGAAACAATGTTATTAATGTTATAATTTACAGGAGTCAGTAGCCCACCCTTTTGCCTGTCTATTCGGCAAGTTCAGTAGCACTGGTAGCCTCTGATTTTTAAGGCTATGCTTTTGCTGAGATGAGTTTCTTGCAATCAATATGTATCCTAGCTCTTTTTTTTTTTTTTTTTTTTTTTTTGTAAACGACTCCCTATGCATTCCAATACATTATTTTTAGTTTTTGTCTGGCATGACCAGAAGCTCTATTCTCAGGTCCCATGGTTCCACAGGACATCTGAGAAAGACCTCCAGTAATTGAGGTTGGACCCTTTCAAGGCACAGGCACCAGTAGTGCTCCTGTCTTGGGGACCATAGCAGGGCGAGCACGATAAGCTGTTGTAGTAATAGATATCTTTCGTGGCGTGTTTACGTGGTATACTTATTGCACCTCCTGGCTGGTTTCGCCCGTCTTCAACACCTTACCTTTGCTAGGATTGACTGTGGTCTTATCTGAGCTTAGATATGTATGTATAAGGGTCGTTCAGAACGTAATGCACCACTTTGTTTTTCTCAGGAGCTGTTTGTTCAAAAAAGCATTGCATTTACACACAATATACATGGATATGTCATGCAAACGTCGCTGTTATTCAACATAATCCTATTAACGTGCACGGCTTTATGCCAGCGTGAAACAAGTGCATGTATTCCTTGCCCGTACCAGATTTTGTCTTGATCATGTAGCAATTTCTTCGCTGCATGAATCACTCCTTGATCATCTTCAAACCTCGTCCCGTGGAGTGCAACATTAAGTGGACCAAATAGATAAACATCAGACGGTATCGAAGCAGGACAATATGGTGGATTGGGTTAGTTTATTAGTTAGTACAGTACAACCCAATTTGGTGGTTGTTTCCCGTGTTGCCAGACTTGTGTGAGGCCGCGCATTGTCGTGAAGGAGAAGCAAGTCTGCTGGATTCTTGTGTGGCCAAACTTAATGTAATCTTGCAAATTTATTGTCTTTCCTCTTGGTACAATATTCACAAAAATCACATTTTCAGTGTCTCTCCCCCCCCCCCCTCTTCCACCAAAAAAAAAGTGATAATTACCTTTCCAGTCGAAGGAATGTCTTGAATTTCTTTCTTCGTGGTGATTGCGGATGATGTCACTCCATTTTTTTTCCAGGTTCAAAGTGATTTGCCCAGGTTTCATCACCTGTAAGGACCATAGCCAAAACATGTCTCTCCATCGGCATTGAAACGCCCCAACAATTCAGAAGAAATGGTTTTCCTTTGCAATCGGTGGCCAGTTATTGAGTAGTGATTCGCCTATCCGTAAGTTTAATGCTCTCAGCGCATTTCAACAAGTCTACATTGGTGGCTGTGGCATGACTTCCACAGCGTGGCCAGTCAAGTAGCTCCGTATCTCCTCTTCCAGATTATTTTTTCATTTTATGATAATACTCCTGTTAACAGCAAAACTTCCATACACATTACATAGACGTTTGTGAATGTCCACAACAGGTTCATTCACGGCAAAGAGAAAGTCTATCACAATTCGTTGCTTACAATGCAAGTTGCTAACACGTTCCAATTCAACGGTTTAGGGAAGCCGTATTATTTATCCAGTTGGGTTGAAATTTGATGTACCCAAGCATGGATGTCATGTTTAAAGTGTGCACAATTTCATGCTCCAATCTTCATTATTAGCTTAGAAAAATGATGTGGTGCATTACTTTTTGAACGTACATCGTATGTAAACATATGTCTGCACATGTATGTACGTACATACATGACTTGATCAATCAGGTTTTACGGCTAGAGATACACCATCACCCCTTCACCTGTTAATTACAACAGTTCCGCCACGTGAAGACCAGGAGCTGGACTTTTGCTGACAGAGGCCAGGAATACACAAGCCATGTTGGTATTTTGACAGGTTTGGCGTTCACCATCAACTATGCACACTCGACTGCTGTAACAGCAAGTGTGAACCAGATGCACTGATAAAATAAACACTATTGACTCAGCCTTAATAATTAAAACACAGTCTCAATGTCAAGCGGACTGCCTTTACTTTCAACACATTTCCTGTTGCCTGTTTTGGGATGGCTGACTTTGGATTCCCAGGTCATTTTTTTATTTTATTTTAATTGCACTTATATGTATTCAAATACATGATCCCCAGACCAGCAGGCAAGCAGGCTAGTCACTTCACTGCCATGGGAGTAATATGACAGGAGGTTTATTCCCCCCCCCCCCCCCCAACGTGGTGACAAAGTGCGGAGTTTCCGATTTGTAGAAAAAATAAGAAACTTTCCACCTCGTTCAATCCGCTTCCGTGGCGTTGGTTATAGTTGTGGTGGTTCATGGTGCGGGATAAGTTTGTTAAGATTTTCTGCGCCCGTGTTAGCTGGCTTATCGGTTTGCAAATTTTTTGTCTGTGACGTCAGCTGAGGGATTCGTCAGCCGGCAAGTTTTCCTTTGAGTGTATCTCTTTTGGCGGTTTCTACTGTCAGTATTGGCTACTTGTGCGTTTTACTTGGCTGGGTGCAGTCCTTATAACGACTTTTTTTGGTCATTTTGCCACCTTTTTTGTGTATTGTCCGTAGAAGCTTTTCGATGTTTTCATTTTACTCCTTGCGCATTATTTTTCTCTTTCGAGTTTGAGTTTCTGCTGCATTTCCATTTCTTCCTCCATTGTCAACCACGGGACGAGCTCTCCGTCATCAAAGTAGTATGACCATGGGTGTTAGTCACCCTCGTGTATAATTGGGTATTTGTAAGCGGAACGGTGGGGCATTGGTTTCCCCTTGAGTTTCTTGTACTTCTTTTCTTTTTCTTCCATGCGCTTTTGTATTCCTTGCGCTGAAGTTCGTGTCTCCTATCTATCGCTGCCATTTCTTCCTCAGTAAATGCTGGGGGAAACGGGGTGTCCTCTATGCCGTCGTCGTGGACTCATCTCGATTTTCTTCAGAGGTCTGGCGGGATATTGGCTCCCTCTTGAATATCTTGGGCGTTGTGGTTGGACTCCTGGCTTTAGCTTGCCTGTCCGGCTCGTTCTTTTGTTGGGTTTCATCTTGCGGCATTTGTTCTGAGGTCTTTTCAGTGGTTTCTGTTGGTTTGATTTGGGTTGGCTCCCTTTCAGATTTTAGCAATTCTATCTCCGTCTTGATGCCTCGTAGAATCTCTTCATTCTTCTTTGTCGTCTGGATCATGTGTTCCACGTCTTGTTTGATGTTTTGCTGGATCTCCTTTATTTCAGCAAGCAATTTTTCACTGTCGCTGGTTTGTGCCGATGTTTGAAATAGCTTGATTTGATTTCTTAGCTCGTCTATCTGGTTTTGTAGCTGAGATCTTTCCGCTTGCGAGATGCACGTGGCTGTCTCGCATCTCCGCATTGCGTCCTTACATGGTGTCTTTGTGGTGATGGCGATCTTCAAGACGTCTCTGTCTTTGGGGGTACGGACAGCTCAAGTATCTTGCTCCATGCTTGCCCAGGCACTTGGCGCACTTTCTTTTGTTGTTGGGTGCTCGGAAGTCCGTGTCCAGCTTTGCCAGCGGACACTCCTTGAAGGCGTGGCTGAGTTTGGCGAGTATTTCCTTATATAGCTCTGTGACGTCATCCGACTCCTGTCGACTCCGCATTCTCAATGCGAGTTAAAGGGATATAACTCATGAATAACCACTCGACTGGTTTTTTTGCAATACTCATCCATCCATCATGTGCCATGCCGATAAGCGTGGGCGGTCATGTTCTGCCATCTCACTCGATCACCAGAGTCGAGGATCAGCTCCGTGTTCCTGTCTCGACCATGCCACGTGGCCAAGCCATCCAGGTATTTACTTCTCGGTTTTCCCATTGGTTTCTTCTCTTCGATCTTGCCAGTCGTCACCACGTTCTCCAAGTCATTTCTTCTCATAACATGCCCAAAACATCTTGAATGTCTATGTCTAATGACTCTAATCAGTTTACGATCTTCATTTGTTTCTTGAAGGACTTGTTTATTGGTTATTTTTGTTTTTTTTTTTGTTTTTTTTTTTTTGGGGGGGGGGGGGGGGGTTGGTCTGTCCATGGTATTCTTTGCATTTTCCTCAGAAACCACATTTCCGCAGCCATCAGATGTTTTTCAGCTTGACTGATTATTGTCTACGCTTCACATCCATACAAAAGTACAGGTTCTATGTAGCACTTCGACAGTCTTTTTCTCGTTTCAGTTGATATCATTTTATTGGTTAGTATGATTTTCATCTTGCAAAAGGCTACCTTCACAATGGCAATTCTTGTTCTAAGGAGACCGGCTGATATAGTTCTGTGAAGAAAACAATCTTATTGTTTGTGTTACATGCTTTACAGCCATCCACAATTTGTTGACCTTTATAAAATACATGACCACTTTGGAACACCATACTTCTGACGAAACGGGAGAAAGTGTAGGCGTTGAGCGAAGAACTTGGAATGGCTGGATTTGAAATGCCTACGCATGTTGTCAAGGTCTAAAATTGGTGGAAGCTTCCAGCTCAGTCCCAGTCAAGCTTGAAAGGTGTCAACAATACTTTCATTAAGAGGTGAAGTGACCAGTGTCTGGCTCTTCCCAGGATGGGCTCACACACCAGAAGTCTTTAAATGACGTTCCTAACCAGTTCCATGTTTTTGCCACAATGATTGGGTTGAGATAATGGGCTTACTGAGGGGGTTGATCATGACATTAGAGTAACCATTGTAATATATACGATACCAACTTTCATGCATTATTTCCTGTTGTTGTATTAACTTTAATAAATACCAAAAACTTGGGTGATTCATGGTTTACATCTTGTCCAACGACAACAATGTTTGATGTGTACTAAAAGTACACCTTGTTACGTAACAACTTTGGCTGTATGTATATACACCATGTTATGTGCTAACTTTGTTATGTGCATACATTGGATGTCCAGTAATGTTCATTTATGTCCTGTCAATTCCTAGATGTCTTGGCATATATGATCTACTGAGAGACTGTGGGGATTGCATGTGAGGGCGATCTACATACTGACCCAACTTTATCTAGAGTTCATATGGCACTTCCTTCCCTGGGGTCTGTAGTAAAGTTCTTGATACCCACGCTTTCCTTTGAAACCAACACTTATTAATTTTATTATCACACGCGTGATCCGGGACTGTTTCCGGATCCGGTTAAGGATATGCACTCGAGTATAGTGCTTCCATATTGACGTGGATAGGCCTTAGGTGCATACCAGAATGCGATCGGCGTTGCCAGTAGTGGGTTGTGCTCAATATTTAAATTTCAAATCCCGAAACAACCACATAATCAATTTTATTATCATTTTTTTCGTGAAGGGAACTTGCTTATAGTAGGAATCTTCATATGGGGGACAACGAGCCATTAAAAGGTTCGAATGAAAGCATATGAGGATGATGGCCCCTCCCAATTGGAATCCCATTAGGTATCGCCTCATCTAAAATATTCATACCTCACAAGTGCGTTTGCTCGCTGGTATGGAATTCACAAGAGAAATAATTTGCTTGGTACATACCTCACAAGTGGATATTCGCACAATACAAAATTTACAGTTGAGCAGTCGCTTAGAGCACCTTCAACCATGAGGCACTTATCGCATGAAGTAGGGCTAATAGTTAGTTGTCAATGTGTGATATAGAATCAATATGTTCTCTAACAAGTGAGATACTTTATGTTAAGTGGGAGGACAGACAACCCATGAAAAACTTATTCCCCAGGACACTGGTCCAGTGTTATGTCAAGTAGAATTTGCTTGAAAATTTAAGTAGGGTGATTTATAGGTGATTGCCAGTTGTTTGCTCTTAGGAAGGTGGTGAAATAAGAGAAATTTGATGTTGGTTTGAGATTTTGCGTCCCCTGAAGCTACTGTGTAATAAGATTGTGTAGTTAGAGAGTTGTGTCACAAACCCCTTTGCATGCTATGCTTCTGTCTTCTAAAAGGATTGCTGGTGTATGAGACTAGCTGCGAACACAATATAACACACAAAAAAAATCATAATACATTTTTTTGAGAAGATAAGAAATAAAAATATAAGAATCTGCAAAATTACGCAGTCAGTATATTGACACAGGCAGAATTTGTGGGTTGACTGGTACTGAGCTAGCCTAATTTGTATCAGATGAATTTGAGAAGCACGAGAGACTCCAGTTAGAGGAGAGAAAACTCGAGACCCAGAGAGAAATAGAAGAAAGGAAACTTCATGTTGAAACTGAGAATAGAAAGAAAGAACGACAACACGCCCTTGAGCTCAAAAGAATGGATAATGAGCTAGAGTTTAGGCGACTGGAGGCAAGAGTTAATCTTAATCCTTCCAGTTCTCCAATTCCTCCTATGGTGGATGTTGGTCCGGAAACCTCTCATTATCAAACGGGTGCAATGGTCTTTCCCTTGGAACTCTTCAGTGAAAACAAGGAGGAACCAGATCAATATTTATCGAGATGTGAACAAATGTGTTATACCTGTATGCTGGAGCCTGGAAGATGGTGTGTCATACTATCCCAGAGAATGCGAGGAAATGTGTATGAAATGTTCTCCAGACTGACTCCGGAGGAACAGCACAACTATGACATCCTCAAAACCGCATTACTGGCCAGATTTGAAGTTGACGGTGAGATTTATAAGAGGAAGTTCAAATCTGCCAAGAAGGAGCCTGGAGAGAACTTTGCATGGTTGGTAGAAAGGATGAAAAACTACTTATACAAGTGGAGGTCCTTAGGGAAGCTTCCTGACACGTATAAAGGTTTAAGAGAAATGATCATTATTGATCAATTAAAAGAAACATTGTCTGCAGAATGAAGGCATTTTTTAACACAGCGTGAAGCTCAGAAATTACAGGACATCATATTTCTGGCTGACAGGTTTGAGAAATCTCAAAAGTGGGAGGATTGCATCATAAGAACAGGGCTCCTATTCCTGAAAAAGCTCTTAGGCGTAAGGAAGATAATAATAATCAGATGCTAGCAAACTACAAGACAAGGCCAGCACTATCACACACCAATTCATTCATCAGGGAAAGAAAGAGGGGCAGGTGTACTGTTTAAAATGTCAAGACAAAGGGAACTATACCAAGACGTGTAAACGTGTTCCACCTCCCCACACTGCAGTCTGTCTGACTAAACTGAAGGAGGAAAGGGTGAACACTGGTGGAACTTCAAGTCAGGAGAACCACAAAGACACTAGCTCAAGAACTCCGGTGGTTGAATCCATATGATAAATGGATACTCAATCCAGTGTCTCTACAATACTGGTCTGCATTATGATGCGATTGTATCAGCCTCATTGATAAATATGGATCAAATTACAGAGGAAACAGTCATATTCCAGGGGCCTATGAAAAGCATTGCTCCCATGTCATTTAAGATGGCAAAGGTTAGCATAACCTCACTATCTGTGCAGGGCAAAATCAAGCCAGCGGTCTGTCAAGAACCAATCTACCCTATGATTCTTGGGTGTCACTATGTGTAATTGGGAGATCCTGTACAACACATGTTTGTTTCTGCCATAATGAGAAGACAACAGGCTAAGACAGCTCTTAACAAGACATCAACACTTAACCTGCATCCAGAAGAGTTAAGTAAGGCCCAGGCAGCACCTTGGTGTCTTGTTTTTGAAAACTGCCAAGAGCTCACTCACCTCCACATAAAGGTGAAATGTTTATGAAACATGGATTGCTTCAGTCGGGCAGGAACAGGAGGACTCGAGTATTCACAGCTTGTGGTCCCTTCCTCTTATAGAGATCAAATCTTAGATATGGGACACAACTGTATAGTGGACATATGGGGATCAACGCCTGCATGCAATGTATCTCTACCCATTATTACTGGCACAGCATAAATGCAGACATTGTGTGTTATGTAAAATCATATCTGCATTGTCAGAATGTTGCTCCTAAACACTGGACAGCACCAGCTACGTTATGAAACATGTCATGACTAGTACACCATTCAAAAAAGTAGTGGTTGAAATTTTAGGTCCACTCTATAAAACATAATAGCCTCAACCCAACTGAATAGGAAGATCACAACTTATATCTTAACATACCAAAAGAACAAAGATAATACATACAGATAAAGTTACAATGGAGGAAAAAAAAATATGTTAATGAGGAAAAATTGGAGGTGGTGGAAACTATTGAATATCTTGGGTCATTGATTACCAACAGCGGTGACACAATGAAAGAAATTAAACGACGACTATCAATTGCTCTTCAAAGACTAAAACAACTGAATAAACTATGGAATGGGACAGACAGAATTATAAAAATTAGATTATTAAGAGCATGCATCTTTCCAATTGCAAAATACGCCTGTGAGACCTGGACACTTACTGTCACCGCCTCACCGTTAGATATATTATTTAGAGGGCTACAACTCCAGCCCAAGGGAGAGAACAGTCACTCAGAGCCCGAGTAATCTAGAGCCTTCTAGAAGGACTGGTCAATGAGTCCAGGGTTCCGTGGACACTGATGTGGCCCGCCTATTGCGGGGTCCACGAGGAACTCGGACAGAGTTACCACCCGTGTCGGAATGGGACACGTGTGGACCGGCAGAGGACAGACGGACTTGAGAGAGGCAACAGGGCCTGCCTTTGAGGGACTCTATAGATATCAATAGATATATAGACATAGGCTAGATAGTTTGCTAGACTGTTGAATGATAACTATGTGTTTGATGTTAACCAGCTGTGATATGTAATATGCGCCAACGCATACTGTATATGTATACACAATAAATATTCGATCTCATAGCGAACAGATTTATTGTTGCCTGTATGAACCCAAGTTTAGTTACCTAGATACGAGCAAGACTATGACAGGCATTTTGGGGGCTAGTTTTCCGGTTTTGGCATAAAATCTATTGTGAAATAACTATTAATTGCCATGTAAAATTACTTAATTGATCATATCACATTGAGTTGTTTAAACCAAAAGAATTGTTAACTTACAAGTTTACAAAAATTAGTAGCTATCTAGCAATAAAATAGGATTAATCTGAGTCCCTCAGCAGTATCTCAGCAGTGCCTAAGCAGTGTGTCTCATTATTGTGATTTGTAAACTATTTTTGACATGACTGTGACATTTTTTGACTGTTACTAATGTTTTCTCACTCTATGAGCAGATTGTTCCGCGAATAGTGGCGCGTGCAACCTATGTAACCTTTACAACAGTGGCGAGATTACAAGACAAGCTTTCTGGGACAACATCGGCGAGTTCTCTGATTGAAAGCTAAGTTTCATGTCATACCCATTGTAACTCTAAGCTGTACTTCTCATCTTTCATCAATGTATTATGTTGTTTCATATTGATTTGGTTGCATATTCAGGACCTTGTCACCAACATAACCTTGCATTTTGATTTACACATTAATAAGTAAGGGAGTTAACCAAATTTTCGACTACACAACATTTTTTCTAAGGGATTTAACTTTATAAACATTACAAACAAGTAAAACACAAAATGTCTTCCTTAGATAAATGCATTGAGCAAGGAATAAAGTTAGGTTATAAAGAAGAGAAATTGTCAGAATGGGCACAGAAAACGCACGCAGAAAACATTGCCCGTGAAGAAAGAGCGATAGAACGAGAAGAAAAGAAATTTCAAATAGAGGCCGAAGAAAAGAAAATTCAGATGCAGATGGAGGCAGAAGAAAAGAAAATGCAAATGCAGGCAGCAGAAAAGAAATTGCAAATGGAGGCCGAAGAAAATAAAATGCGAATGCAAGCAGCAGAAAAGAAATTGCAAATGGAGACCGAAGAAAATAAAATGCGAATGCAAGCAGCAGAGAAGAAATTACAAATGGAGCTCGACGCGGCGGCCAAGCAAGCCCAATTAAATGCTGAGACACAAGTGAAACTAAAACAGATGGAGCTTGAATCCAACGCAGAAATATCGATAAATAAGCTAAGAAGCAAAGAGGAAGAACAAAAATATAATAAGTATAAAGGCCTCGTGAAGGCGTTCTGCTCAGGAAATTCCATCAGCGCCTACTTAGAAAATTTTGAGTGTCTCATGGCCTACCATAAGATCATTAAATCAGATTGGGCATTTATTTTAATGAGAAACTTAGCTCTTGAACCACTAAAAGTAATAGAGACAGTACCACAGGAAATGCGAAAAGACTGATTACTTAAAACAACGCATTCTCCAACATTTTTCTTTAGATACTGCAGGTTACCAACAACAATTTGCCAAATTATCACCACAACCAAACCAAACCTTTATCGATTATGTCAGTACAGTTCAAGACGTATGCACAAAATGGATCAACTCGGCTAAAACCAACAATAGCCATGACAAACTTAAAGAGCTTATTATTATAGACAAAATAGTTAGCACCATCCCCACACCTTTTGCCAAGTTCTTAAAACAAATGGATTGCAAACGTATTCAGGAAATAGAGGCAAAGGGGAATGCATTTTTCACAGCAAATAGGGATATTTTTCAGCTGAACATAAGTCACAACGATACAGCAGCTGCAGTAGTGAACACCAAATACTCCAAACAAACAGAGAGTAAATTCAAACCTCGCTCCAATGTCAGTAAACTTGTTAAATGCCAGTATTGCGGTTTGAATCACGACAATTGCTCTATGTGCGACAAATCGCCGAACTACCCTCACCACCTCAAGATGATGGTGGAGAAACAGAAGACCAAGCGCAATGCTTACCAGAGAGCGGTCAAATGTTTTTTTTTTTGCCGCAGTTTTGGCCACTATAGTCGCTTTTGTGATGGCCGAAAGTTATTGAAACAAGCCAATGCCGCACTAGTGGAAACGTCGTCAGACGAAGAGATTGAATCACTGAATGATTGTAATAATCAACACGACAATGAAAGCGAGCTTGGAAATGCTGTACAAATTATTGACACCATTACAGACAGTAAGTGTAACACCTGTACGAAGTTCCAACTTGACACAACATTACTATGTGGCCACACTATCCCTATTTCAAATGAAACAGCCAACGCTGCTTTGTCATCTACAGGCAAGCTAGTTTTTTCTACAGGGTTTGTAAACAACAAAAAGTGTACATTAATTCGTGATTCCGGCGCAACGCTCTGTGGGATAAAGAGAACATTAATAGACACTAAAGATTACACAGACAAACATGTCACTTGTCGCACATTCTCAGGTACTATAGAGAAATACCCCCTTGCTCTGGTCGAAATTCGAACACCGTTCATATCAGGACAAGTATTGTGCGCAATCCTTGAAAATCCAGTCGCTGATATTATACTTGGGAATTTGCCCAACATACGAGCATGCTCTGAGAAGGAAATCAGAGAGTGGGAGCATAAAAACGGTATTCCCCCCACAAACAGCGATGCTATAGAGAAACACCATTCATGCTTGTCTCAATCTGCCAAAAGACCAAGGGAGACAACCACTGAGGTAATTCAGAAAGAATTCACCGAGGTGTACAATGCAGGGGCGGTCGAATCGGTGAGCGATACGACCAAATTAAAACCTCGAATTGAGGATGCTACGGATGTACCAAGTACCAAGCCTGTAAATGTGCAACAAAACACACAACACACAAATGCAATAACACGACAGACAACCCATAAAACCAACACTGACCAACTACAGGAATCATTAGAAATAATAGCGCCAAACTCAACTAACATCAATTTTGGAAATGAACAGAAAAATGACCCTACACTTGCACCATACTTTAAGTTAGTAGGACTTAAACCAAAATTAACAAAGAACGCATCGTGGACATTTAGGCTACAGAACATCTTAACTAGATTTTACACAACAAAGCAGACCACGATACAGCAAGTACTGTTACCACAAGCACATCGAACCAAAGTTCTAAAAATAGCTCATGACTCCCCTTTTGGAGGTCATATGGGGTATGAAAAGACCAGGGCTAGGGTCCTCACCCAGTTTTATTGGCCAAAGTTTTGCCAAGATATAAAAACCTTCTGTAGATCTTGTGATATATGTCAGAAACTGGTGAAAAAGGGGAAAAACCCTACAGCAGAAGTCCAATCAACGACAACTGCCTCGAGGCCTTTCCAAATCGTGGCAGTTGACCTAGTAGGTCCGTTGAATCACATATCAAATAAGGGCAATAGATATATTTTTACTCTTATTGATTTGTGTACAAGGTGGCCCGAAATGCTTCCATTAAGATCTATCTCCTCTAAGGATGTGACGGACATATTACTAAACATTTTCTCCCGTTTTGGCTTCCCGGAGAAAATCATTTCTGATAGAGGAACCCAGTTCATATCGAATGCCACCCAATCAGTAACTAAGTTACTAGGCATCAAGCAGTGTTTCACCAGTCCCTATCGACCGGCCGCAAATGGTATCTGCGAGAAACTAAATGGGGACTTGAAACATATGCTATCTAAAGTGACAGCTGAAAATCCAGCCGATTGGGACATACTTCTCCCAACGGTGCTGTTCGCATATAGAGAAGTCCCACAATCCAGTACAGGGTTCTCTCCCTTCGAATTGATGTATGGAGCGAACCCAAGAGGACCTCTCACCATTTATAAAGAGATCATATCACAACCTGTAGATATCCAACTTCCCATTTCTACCTATGATTTGGTCACTGATACCAGAGACAAAGTCATACGTTCCTGTATATTGGCCAGAACATCACTACAGGAGAAAGGTTTTAAATACAGGCAGTACGCCAACAGAGGTGCAAAAACAATTGTGCTAAATCCAGGTCAGGATATTTTACTACTCCTACCTGACAAAAGAGATTTACTGTCAACCTCTTGGCAGGGACCTTTTAAGATCATTAGAAGAATTTCAGAAGTAGATTACGAAATCTCTTTAAATGGAAAGCTGAAAATATTCCATATAAATATGTTGAAACCATATTATGTTAGACAGGACAATGAAACAAATGAACTGACTCAACGAACTGGTGACGGAGACGAAACGACAAGTTCCCAACGAAATGACACCTCGACAAACGAAGCACCGTTAACGACACACTCTTACGACGACGAAAACGACGAAGACATATGGACATTACCGACAATCTGTGATATCGACAACGACGACAAATTTGACGACATATTGACAACGATTGATCTCAACGACGACGACAATGACATTGAAGACAATTTACAAACAGTAGCATCTGTGATAAATCAGACAGACGTGGACAACACTGAAATCCCTGTACCAATCATGACGGACGACGGAAGTATAAATGACATACATATCTCTGACACTTTGACACAACAACAGCGACAAGACATTTTGACTATCCTTGACGAGTATAAATCTATCTTTTCTAACAAACCTGGACGCACTGATAAAATAACACATTCAATTGTGCTGACGACAGATCTGAGACCGGTCAAATGTAGACCATATTCTATTCCTCTCCATTACAGATCTAATTTAGATAAAGAAATTTTAGATTTAGAGAAAAATGGCATTATTCAAAAATCGATGTCTCAATATTCGTCACCGATTGTTCTGGTGAAAAAAAAGGACCAGACAATTCGCTTGTGCATCGACTATAGAGTATTAAATACAAGAACAACAACGGATGCAGAGCCAATGAACAGCTGTGAAGATCTTATCTTAAATATGGCTCAATCATCCTTATTTTCCAAGACCGATTTAGCGAAAGGATATTGGCAAGTTCCACTACACCCTTCTTGTAGACATATAACAGCATTCGCAACACCTCTCGGCTTGTACGAATGGCTATATCTTCCGTTTGGGCTCAAGAACGCACCGGCCACATTTGTGAGACTAACAAGATTGTTATTACACGGAATTAAAGATGTAGTAGCCTATATTGATGATATATGCGTCCATTCTTCTGATATGACTTCTCACCTACTTACCCTCAAACAAGTCTTCAACCAAATCTCTCTTTTTGGACTTACTATCAAACCTTCCAAGGTTGAAATAGGTTATACACAAATAGACTTCCTTGGTCACAGAATTTCTGAAGGCAAATTGTTGACAGATGATAAAATTGTTTCTAAGATCCTTAATCTAGAAGTGCCTACCACCAAGAAACAGATCAGAAGTTTACTGGGCCTTATTAACTATTACTCTAAATTCATTCCACATTGGGCAGAACTCACCTCAGTCTTCTCCGATATGTTAACTAAAAATCATCCATCAAAAATTTGTAAAAGTACCAGCTTAGATGATGCAATGTGTAGATTGAAACATATTTTTTCTAATCCACCAGTCTTACGATTACCCAACATAAATTTACCCTTTATTTTGACCACAGATGCGAGCGCTATCGCAATAGGAGGATGCTTGATGCAGGAAGTGGATGGCATAAGACACCCAATTCTCTATGTGAGCCGCAAACTAAAGAAGGCTGAGACTCGGTATGCCACAGTTGAATTAGAGTGTTTGAGCCTATTGTTCTGTATATTGAGATTATCTAAGTTCCTCTTGGGGAGTCACTTTGTGGTCCTCACTGACAGTTCGCCATTATTGGTCCTTAACCAGGGGTCGCCTAAAAACCATCGGCTACAAAGATGGTGTCTTCTACTTCAAGATTTCGACTTCGAAATCCGCCATATCAGAGGCACCGACAACATTATGGCTGACCTTTTATCACGGCAAATAAATGCGCCAGTAGAATGACTCTGATCACATCGACCACTAGCCATACTATAAACTGTGATACTTTTAGTCGGTTGCATATGACAGTGTAACTCTACACCTGCTAGAGTACTCTCAGTGATTAGTTTAATTACGACACCCAAGAACATGATACGTTACTTTGAGAACTATACCATCAAGTGCCTAAGCGCTAGAACAATTCCAGCAAGAAACAGTAACTGTGTTTGTGTCAACCAATAAGATCAACCAGCGAACTAACTCCGAATTCTGTAAGAACTCGTTATATGGGACATTAAGAACATTCCATACTTGCTGTTACTACGTAACTTTACAAACAGCCGAAACAGAACGACATCGACTACAACACTCAAGAGACAGCCATACTAGCTTTAACATTCATGGCATAACACGCTAGCAACAGGAGGACAACGCGCACATCATCGTTGGATTTAATTAATTAATTAGTTTAGTATTAAATATGTATTATATTTCCATTATTGATGTATATAAATTGTATTAACCTGTAATTTGTACATATTCGACATTAATATTACAGGCGGTACCATT
Organism: Cepaea hortensis; assembly: GCA_963921405.1. NCBI lineage: Eukaryota > Metazoa > Mollusca > Gastropoda > Stylommatophora > Helicidae > Cepaea > Cepaea hortensis. The sequence goes on along the minus strand of OY992876.1, from coordinate 488,712,743 downwards.
CCTAGGCTAAAGAACCGTCCTATACAATTGTCTCTATTTAAATTATAACCCATTTTTGAGTCATCGTACAAGAAGTACGTATTTTCTTAAAGGGCAAATATCGCCTAGCCCATTTTTTCTAAGGGCAATAACACTTACCTCATCTTTAATTATATATTTTAACCAAATACTATTTTGAATGAAAGGTGAGTGAATGACTGTGTGAATGGATTAAATGAGAGAACGATACACTTGGCGGACAAATTGTACGCAAACCGTATTTATTTTAATTTGTCTGCGTCTTTCATGTAAATTGCATGACTTGTCTAATTTGTGAATACATGTGTAGTACTTAGTTTAATAGTGAGTGAATATACTTAGTTTAGCAGTTAGGATACATCTAAGCACCACTACTTGGAATGCCTGATCATGTATTGCACACAGTGCAGCAGTTCATGATTGAGGTTATCCCAACTCGTGACGCTTGGAAATACGCCACACATTCAGCACACACAGTACACAAACCTTAAAACTCAACACTATCAAGTTAAAATAGTCACTTTATTAGAAACATCAACTTATTAGTCAAGCACACTAACAAGCCAACAGGGACACTTGTAGTATGAGGGGGATAAAATAACAAAGTAACTACATATTTTGCATTAGATAACATACGAGAGTAAAAGTGTATTGAAATGCACACACAAATCGAGATTTGAAGGTGTACTTAATTAGCCAGGACTTCGGTCTTGTTAACTCTCTTAACAGAGGTTAATTGTCTGGGTACCAGTTGGGTACTATTGAGAAGGGCGGGTTGTAAATACAACTACTTAAACGTCACGTAACTTCGGTCTGATAAGCATTGTTAAGGACACAGGAGACAGAGTGATCTCTTTACCAAATCAGAGAAGTGGTGTATGGGAGAATACATGAGTTTTAATGCCAGTATGTAGGTTACCAGGTTACTGTCCACCAATCTACAAACACCAACTTTATGTGATTCGGTGACAGAATTAGAATACATCTAATTACCCAATAACAAGCCATATTAGGGGGGAGGGGGGAATCCTGTCACCGCCTCACCGTTAGATATATTATTTAGAGGGCTACAACTCCAGCCCAAGGGAGAGAACAGTCACTCAGAGCCCGAGTAATCTAGAGCCTTCTAGAAGGACTGGTCAATGAGTCCAGGGTTCCGTGGACACTGATGTGGCCCGCCTATTGCGGGGTCCACGAGGAACTCGGACAGAGTTACCACCCGTGTCGGAATGGGACACGTGTGGACCGGCAGAGGACAGACGGACTTGAGAGAGGCAACAGGGCCTGCCTTTGAGGGACTCTATAGATATCAATAGATATATAGATATAGGCTAGATAGTTTGCTAGACTGTTGAATGATAACTATGTGTTTGATGTTAACCAGCTGTGATATGTAATATGCGCCAACGCATACTGTATATGTATACACAATAAATATTCGATCTCATAGCGAACAGATTTATTGTTGCCTGTATGAACCCAAGTTTAGTTACCTAGATACGAGCAAGACTATGACACTTACTAAACAAGCTGAAAAGTGCATAAATGCCTTTGAATATAAATGTTATAAACAAATTCTAAGAATATCTTGGGTAAAGAAAAGAACAAATGCATCCATACTTCAAGAGCTGAATACTGAAGAAGGTTGGCTATTAAAGATGATAAAACAAAGAAAATTGAACTATTTTGGTCACTTGAAACATCACGAAAGTTTGTAGAGAATAATAATGGAGGGGTATATGCCTGGGAAGAGAGGAAGAGGAAGGCCAAAGAGAAGATGGGTGCAGGATGTGGCAGATGATCTCCAGATGCGTGTATCAGATGTGGGACATCTTGCTTATGATCAAGAGGTTTTCCGGAAGGTTGTTATGGGAGCGAGGTTCTGCAAAGGACATGTTACTGGATGAATGAGTATTGTAATGAGAAGAGAAGTGTGGGAAAGCATTGTGATGACCGAAAAGATCTGTGGGAAAAGAGATTTGGGCAGACCGAGAGAGATGATGCTGGATGGACTGTATGTTGACATTGAGAAATATTATCAGCAGAGTTTATCCTGAATAGGGACCAAGATCTGAGGAGATAAATGAAAACCTATGGTAGTGGGTAGGGCACATGATGATGATGCTGTCTCATATGTTTCTTCAGAATACAAGTCTGAGTAAAAGAAGCACAACAATCATCACACTTGTAGAGTGTCTCTCTGGTATGTGTTGTCTTATGTTTTGTCAGACTGCCAGCTTGAGTAAAAGAAGCACCACAAACATCACACTTGTAAGGTTTCTCTCCTGTATGTGTTCTCTTATGGATCCTAAGATTGCCAGCTGCAGCAAAAGAAACACCACAAACATCACACTTGTAAGGTTTCTCTCCTGTATGTGTTCTCTTATGATTCTTCAGATGGTCAGCTTGAGTAAAAGAAGCACCACAAACTTCACACATGTAAGGTTTCTCTCCTGTATGTGTTCTCTTGTGTGTCTTCAGACGGTCAGCTTGAGTAAAAGAAGCACCACAAACATCACACATGTAAGGTTTCTCTCCTGTATGTGTTCTCTTATGTGTCTTCAGATGGCTAGCTGTAGTAAAAGAAGCACCACAAACATCACACTTGTAAGGTTTCTCTCCTGTATGTGTTCTCTTGTGAGTCTTCAGATTGCCAGCTTCAGTAAAAGAAGCACCACAAACATCACACTTGTAAGGTTTCTCTCCTGTATGTGTTCTCTTATGATTCTTCAGATGGCTAACTTGAGTAAAAGAAGCACCACAAACATTACACTTGTAAGGTTTCTCTCCTGTATGTATTCTCTTGTGATTCATGTTATTTTGGCACTCCAGATGGTCATCTTGAATCAAAAGGCCATCCCATTCATTACATTTGTTTGGCATCCCTTCAGTATGTGTTCTCTTATATCTTTCTACACAAACATTTGGACTAGAAACATCAGACAAGTTTCCTGTGTGAGTTCCTTGAGAGCTGTAACTGACATAATCAAAAGTGTCATCAAGAGACTTTGCAAAGCTTTGTGTATGATTTTCTTGTGTTTCCTTATTTTGCTGCTGACAATTTTCAATACCCAGAGATAGTTTGTTTGTATCAATCACAGAAGACACATTTTCTGACATTTGACAATCATGTTCGTGTTTTACTGTTGCCTTACAACTGTTCACAACTATTGTTGATTCTGAGTTGCTGAGTTCTGTCATTTCTTTAATGATGCTACCCCCAGCTATGTCTATAATTTTACTGAAGTTGTGACTCCTGTCCTCACACAGAACATCTGAGAGCTCTTCTTTCACAACCTTCATGTCTATGCAGTCATATATCCACTTTTGTGGATGCTCTTGTATGGAGAGGTTAGGAATACTTGGAGACCATGAAGGTGTTTCTGAAATACACAAAAATAAAAAATAGCCTCATGAATATTAAGGTACTGAACAGATGTGTATGTGTGATCAAACAGGCAAATACTGCAACTATAGGCAATCAATTTCAAGTAAAGGAAACAAGGAGAAGAAGAATGATTAATGTGCTAATGTATGTTCTAGGCTGATGTATTTGTTAATTTCTAACGTCGATGCCAATCAGCACAATTCCAAATAAAGAAAGAAAATCACTTCAAATGTTCACTATGTTAAAGCAGGGCACTCCTGTGTTTGTAATTATAACATAAATTGCACCCTGCGATGCTTGGAGATTGACAACGGCTAAAATTAGAATTCGCCCACACTGTTGAGAATTCACACCTGCGCAAGGATGGGGTGGGCCAGTAAATAATTACTTCCCCCCCCCCCCCCCAACTCTGGAACTGTTTTTTAGTGATAGCACTGAAGCCACTATACTGTCTTGAATCAGAATTGCCATTCCCAGGTGTCACCTGTTGTAATAACATTTGAAGCTTTCTATATGGAGTATATTATTAAAGATTGATGTATGTTCTAAGCTGATGTATGAATTAGGCTGATGTAAAGCTGATGTATAGTTTGATCTATAGTGATGTATGATCTAGGCAGATGTATGATCTAGACAGATATATGTTCTAGGCTCATGTGTGATCTAAACTGGTGTATGATCTAGACTGTTGTAATATCTAAGCAGAGACTTCCTGTCAACATGGTGGTGGACAGTTGCACTGTTTTGTAACCGCTCTGTTTTTCATGCAGGAGATGGATAATTTCATCTCTAGTGTGTCATCGTGAAGCCAGAGTCATGGTTTGAGCGGGCGAAAGAGCAAATTTGTATGACCGTTTGACAAATTCTCGATAAGTGCCCACTCTCTCTCAATGAGCAGTGGGCCTGCAGTCAGTAAGCTGGCATAGCTTTTCGGTTGGTCCTGCCCTGCATAGCTTGAAAGCTCGTTGGTAGCCATCCAGTGGTTTTGCATGTATCACCAGGTACCGAGGGAGAGCGCTGAGCAATCGCTACTCTTGGCCTGCATGCACGTGAATAGTCCATCTGTCTGATAGATATCTGGTTGATCCTGCCAGTAGTCATATGCTTGTCTCAAAGATAAAACCATACACGTCTAAGTTCACACTCTCTCACGGTGAAACCGTGAATGGCTCATTAAATCAGTCGAGGTTCCTTATATGATATGATCCTACTTGGATAACTGTGGCAATTCTATAGCTAATACATGCTTACCAAACTCTGACCCACGTGGAAAGAGCACTTTTATTGTTTCAAAACCAATCGTCATTGCCCTTCATGGGGTGCGACGTTCCCACTGGTGACTCTGGATAACTTTGTGCTGATCGCATGGCCTTACGTGCCGGTGAAATGTCTCCCCTATCAAATGTCAATGGTACATGACATGCCATGTTTGTACCGGTTAACGATGAATAAGGGTTCGATTCCGGAGAGGGAGCATGAGAAACAGCTACCACATCCAAGGAAGGCAGCAGGCACGATACTTACCCACTCCCAGCACGGGGAAGTAGTGATGAAGAATAACAGTACAGGACTCTATCGAGGCCCCGTAATTACAATAAGTACACTTTAAACCCTTTAACGTGGATCTATTGGAGGGCAAGTCTGGTGCCAGCAGCTGTGGTAATTCCAGCTCCAACAGTGTATATTAAAGCTCGTAGCTTGGATCTCAGGTGCAGGTGGGCAGTCCGGCTCGTGCCGATTCACTGCCTGTTGTTCCTGCCCTACCGTCTGCCAGCTCTCTCCCATAGGTGCTCTTCGCTGAGCATTCCAGGTAGCCGAGGCGTTTATTTTGAAGAAAAAAAAATTAGAGCATTCATAAGGCCTCAGCTGCATGAATAATGGTGCATGGAATAATGAAATAGGACCTTAGTTCTATTTTGTTTGTTTTCTGAACTGGAGGCTATGGTTAACAGGGACAAACGGGGACATTCATATTTTGGCATAAAAAAGGTGAAATTCTTAGATCACTGCAAGACGAGCCACTGCAAAAGCATTTGTCAAGAATGTTTTCATTAATCAAGAATGAAAGTCAAAGGCATGAAGACGATCAGATACCGTCATAGTTCTGACCATAAATGATGCAGAATAACGATCCGCAGGAGTTGCTTTGATGACTGCAGACAGCTTCCAGTAAACCAATGCGTTTGGGTTCTTGGGGAATTATGGTTGCAAAGCTGAAACTTAAAGGAATTGATGAAAGGGCACCACCAGGAGTGGAACCTGTGGCTTAATTTGACTCAACACGAGAAAACCCACCCGGTCTGGACACCGTAAGGATTGACATATTGATAGCTCTTTCTTGATTCGGTGGGTGGTGGTGCATGGTCGTTCTTAGTTAGTGGAGTGACTTGTCTGGTTAATTCCGATAATGAACAAGACTCTAGCTTATTAAATAGTTTGTCCCTCTGATGTGTCTCCACCTGGTCGTGGTAGAGGGACTTGCGTGTTCCAATCACCCCAAGAGCTATGCCGATGGTTGCACAGCTACATGTTGGACAAGTCAAGGGACAGGAACCAGAGCAAGAGAGACACACACCTGCTGCCCTCAGATAGGCTGGGGACAGGCAGTCAAGTCCAAATCAGGTGCAGGATGCCACCACATTCTTTGTCCAGACACATATTCTATGGCTCTCAGCTGAGGGATAAGGCTGAACGACCTTTAGTCAATATACCCCAGATGTGAGGGCTGGGCCGATACCCACTGCAAAATGGATATGAGATGCTGAGCCTGCTACAAGCTTGGTCCAGATACATGTTCTGCGGCTCTCAGCCAAGAGATATGAGGGATCCACCGGATGAGAGGGCCTGGCCGTTACTCACTCTCTGCTGCATGGAGGTAAGTTGCTGAGCTAGCAGCACATGTAGCCTACCTTGAGAGCATTATTAAAGGTGAAAAAGTGTCCCAATTGCACACAATGGTTACGATGCACAAGTCTCTATAAACAACTCATTGAGTGAGCGTACTCAAAGGTGGGAAAACGTCTCATCAACACAAACTGGAATGCTTGGTTAGCGAATCCATTACATGGAATTCCAAAGCAAAATTTTGCTGAGTGGATGTAGTCTGCAGACTGACCGTTCCTGGTTTGCGTGGGGAGCAGCCAGTGGCAAACGAAATACCCAATACATGGAAATGAGGAATTAAAGTGGCCATGAGCAGGACATGGCAATTCCTTGAGTGAGCCCAGTCTCAGAGCGTTATGTGCCAGCTCTGCAATTATGAATGCCTCCTTGGATGGCGGGGAATGCGCATGGCCTGCCCCTGCCTTCCCTTGAGGGTTGACCATGATGTCTTCAATCGTTCTAACTTGACCAGCTGAGATGTGGACAACACCACAACAGTAAGATTCTAATTTCCCTTGAAACCCCAGGAAGCCAAACCTGTAAAAACGCCCGCAGAAGTCGGATGTGCTGGCCTAAAGGCTGCAGATAAATTGAAACAATGCAAAAATGTCTGAGTGAAATTTCCTTTGTGCCCGAAACAGCTCTGACTATCTTGTCTTCTGCGCACAGCATCCAGCACACGTCTGAACTGAAAGCTCGCTGAGTGAATGTCGTCTGCAGACTGACCGTTCCTGGTTTGTGCAGGGAGCGGCCTGCGGCAAATAAAATGCCCAATACATGGAAATGAGGAATTAAAGCAGCTATGTGCGGGACATGGCGATTCCTAGGGTGAGCCCAGTACCAGAGCGCTATGTACCGGTTCTGCAATTATGGAAGCCTCCTTGGTTGGCGGTAAATGCCCATGGACTGCCACTGTCTTCCCTTGGGGGCTGACCGTGAAATCTTTGACCATTCTAACTTGACCAGCTAGGATGTGGGTGGCACCACAAAAGTGACAGTCCCCCAGGATGACTAACCTGGTTTAAAAAATGCCTGCTAACGTCGGATGTGTTGGCCTAAGGGTTGTGGCCCAAGAGTGCATAACAAAACACACATCAGTTATGTCTGAAAAAACACACCAGATGAACGCAGAAGAAAAAGATCTCTAGCGTGTAATTTCTTCACCAGGATGTAATCTAGAAGTTTCCTCTCAAGATTTTCACCAGTGCTACAGAGTTCGTGCATCTGAGGGAATCAATCCTTGAGTGTATTTGCAATGTGTGGGTTAATGTGTTGTGGTTTGGTTTTTTTCATCATGGGGGACCAGCGATTGTGCCCCGTACAGAGGGCACAAACTACAAGGTTACGGGGTCAGTGTAAACGACAAGGCAGACGCGTTGAAGCCAGATGATTCAGGGTAAAATGCAAACATCTGCGTCTCAAGAATACTCGTATTTTATATTTTTAATTGTGCCAGCACAAAATAATGAGGCCCCATTTTTGAAAGCCTGGCATACAGGAACAATATTGTAGCACTTCGGGAAACAAGACTGGGTGTTAATTCAACCCATATAGCCGGCTTCAAATGTTTTTACAACAAGTGACACCTGGGAATGGTGATTCTTATTTGAGACAGTATAGTGGCTTCAGAGGTGGACATGTCCAAGTGGGACAGTGACGAGATACAAATACAGGCTGTTAAGTTCAATCCAGTCATCCATTCATGTTGGGTTAATCCATTTATGCCTGTAACGCGAGTGTGGATTCCCAGAGGTGGCAGTGCTTGAGTGACATATTATGTCACATGAGGAATGTAATTTTCTGTGGTGATTTCAGTGATAAAGGCAGATCATGGGGAAACATTTCCTCCAACTCACAGGGGGAGGAGCTGGAGGTTGCGCTTGAAACTACTGACCTAGTTTTTATTAACACTGGTTGTGTCGCCAGGACAGCAAGTCGTCCAGGTGATGAGGACAGTGTTATTGACCTGACGCTGGTTTTTCCTTCACTCACTACAGTATAGATGGGATGTCCTAGGGTACCATGGCAGCAACCAACACCCTTGCAGCATATTGGGAGAGAAAGGCAGAACCAGGCAGCAAGAGTGAATGTATGTATTCAAGTATGTTTTAAGTATGACAGTACAGGGAAAGATGTGGTGAGTAAAATAAGGCATGACAAGCTCAGATATCATCATCCTTCTTCTTCAGCGTTCCGAGCCATTGAGGTTCTTTGCTGCAAATACAATCCGTCTCCATTCGTCTCTCTGGTGGACCTTCTCTTGCCAGTCGTTGATTCCAAGTGCTAGTAGGTCTGTACATGTATTATCTCTCCACCGCCTTCTTGGTCTACCTCGGGGTCTACGGTCATTTATTTCCTGAGTGTAAGCGAGTTTTGTTTCCCTATTATCTTCCATTCTTTCTATATGCCCCAGCCATTGTAGTCTATTAGCCTTCATGATACCAGTGATTAGCGGGGACTTAAACAGATCATAAATGTCTTTGTTACTTCTTCTTTTCCACTCTCCACTTTGTGTATCCCTAATGGGTCCAAAGATGCGTCTTAAAATTTTGTTCTCAAAGGTTTGTAACAAGGCTTCGTCTCCTTTCGTTGTACTCCAGGTTTCAGAGCCATACAGCACAACTGGTCTGATCAGTGTTTTGTATATTGTGATTTTGGTGTTACGAGATAGCGCCTTTGATTTTAGTAGATGTTGTAGTGCATAGTATATCTTATTTCCAGAGTTGATTCTAGTTTGTATTTCTTCCCTTATGATGTTGGAGCAGTTGAAGATCGTACCCAGGTATTTGTATGTTTCCGTTCTTTTAATGGTCATATTATCTATTTGTATGTGGCCAGAGTTTCTAGCCATTCCGTCTCTTGAAATTACCATATATTCTGTCTTATCTTGGTTGATAACCAGCCCCATCTGTTGGGCTTTTTTTTTTAAGTGAGTCAATATTTCCAATGTCTTTTGTTCACTTTGCCCTATAATATCTATATCATCTGCATAACCAAGCAGCTTGGATGTTCCTCCAATATCACATTCCTCCTTTACCTTCCTTACAACTTTCTCTAGAGCCAGATTGAAGAGTAGCGGCGATAGTGCATCACCCTGTTTCAAGCCAGATGTTATTTGGAAGGGGTCTGATTTCCTGCCTTTATATGTTACTATATTATAAGTATCTTCCATGCATAGTCTGGTCATGTTGATTAACTTCCTTGGTATTCCAAATTCCTGCATAGCATTCCATAGATCAGATATCATCATGGCATTTTTTTTTTTTTTTTTTTTTTTTTTTTTTTTTTTTTTTTATCATCATGGCAGGAAAAAAAGCTGCGAGCAGCCACCTTGGTGGAATTTTGAGGTGGAAGAGGCATGGGTGAATAAGAGTGGTGCTGTAAGGAACAGGCAAAATGCCAAGAGGAACAGAGTTGCCCATCCTAGCCTTATCTTGCACTTGGGAAGAGAGATGGATACAAAAGATAGCTACTTCAAAAATACTGGTTAAAGTGGTCAATAGTGAGAAATTGGCAAAGTTGTGTCAAAAAATAAGCACAGACAAGTCACTGAAATTGTTCTGGTGACTACATAAATGTATGAATGGGGTAGTCAAGAATATGAATGTTCCTGACTTCCAAGGTGTTGACCTCCTCTGACAGAGAACTGATGAGAATAAGGGCAAAGCCCTCTTCCAATGCTATATAGAGCACAGCAACCAGACAGGCATGAGAGGCCAACATTTTGCCAAGGTGGTTATCTCAGATAATTGTAAGTCCCAGAAAATTTCAGATGAAGACACAGTGACAGCGAAAGAGATCAAGGCTGTGCTTTGATGAACAAAAAACAGAGCACTAGGGCCAAATGGTATGAGTCAGAGGAACTTCCAGATATGTACAACAATAGTATAGGGAGTGCTAACATCAATGAGGTGTGGTCACACACCTATCGGATTCCCATGCCAAAACCTGGCAAAGACCACACATAAATGCAGGGATGTCAAGTAATAACCATGTAAAATACAATAGGCAAGCTGCTGGAGAAGTGCCAGAAAAATATCAAGCCAGCTAATGGGGGAAAAGTGTTTTCCCACCTACCCTTGGAAGTACCGTTCAAACAGAGAAACCTGGACCAAGGCCACATTTTTTGCCCATGATGTCTATGAAGGTTTCCACTCAGGCATTGGAACATGTGCTGCAGTGATTGATCTTGAGTATGCGTACAATAGAGTACCATTGGATTTTTTTATGCTTCAGCTTCTTGAACTCAAGATAAGTCCATTCCTTCTTAGTTGGATCGCCACAGCTTTCTTCCGATGGAAAGTAGTTGTTAGATGTGGCAGTTGGACGTCTTAACCAACAACAATATATCTGATCCTGCCAGAGGGATCACCTTTATCTCTGGTGCTGTTCAATGCCTACACTGTGAGAATCACCGGCGAGCAGATCATAGGACCGAGGAGGACATTGTTGAATGCCGACGATGTGTTAGTGTATCAGAGTTTTCATCATTTTTACCTCTTTTTGTCCAATTATTTTAAAATTCTATTATATTATATAATATATATTATGATTATATAAGCACTTGGTGTGTTGAAGTTCGTGCAATGGTCAACCCAATGAAGGCAGCAGTGACATTGTTCTCTTTGAATAACCATATTGTAAACATTCCAACACCAACTGTAAATCTGTGCTTAGGGACTGTGGAAAGAACGCAGTCAATGAATTACCTGGGGATATGATTTAATCCAAGCCTTGCTTATACTGAGCACATAGAACAGGGGATAACAATGGCCAAGCAGGGTTTGGCTGCAATGCGAGTGATGGTGGTGGCAAACTGATCAGCACCATTTACGAGGGTCCTTTCTGTTTCTGAATATGCGACGGCGATCCTGACTCTCAGCCTTAAGCATATGGAAAGGATGGAAAGGATACAGAACAAAACAATGCATATTATTCTTGGATGTACAACTGATTGATTGATTGATTGATTGAGGAACCGGCATCACAGCATTCGGGGCATTCCCATAAGCGCTCTGTCCCCATCCTCAGCAGCCAGTGAAGAGCTCCAACATTAATACCAGAGATACAGTATGCAGAGCAATGTTCTACCTTCTTGATTTTCCAACAATGGGGGACAGAATACAAATTTGTCGAGCACATGCCTACCTCAGAGTCAATGCAAACACACAACATCCACTGCATGGTGAAATTAAGAAGGTGAAGGGCAGCTGGTTAAAAAGAGGAAAGTCTTGGATGGGTCAAGCTGAAGACATTCTTCAACAGGTGTGTTCACTGGAGGACTTAGACCCTGGCAAGGAGTAGGGACATGCCCCAACAGATTTCTGTACATCCTTTTCAGTTTGCATCCAACTAGACAGAAAATGCAGACAAGAAAATCCATCTGCTGTAGATGTAGAAGTACAGGCTTTGATCTTCAAGAATTCTTTAGAGGGTGGTACTGTTATTTAGACAGATGGGTTGGTCGTTCAACAAGTGAGAAGCTCATGGGCTTTTATGGCTCAGGCTGAAGGGAGAATTGTGAAGGAAGATTCTGGTGCTGTTGCTTTGACCACAAGCAGCCTGACAATGGAATCATGGCAGTAAGTAAAGCAATAATATGACACTCACAGACACTCACACTGGCATGTTTTCTTAGTGACTCAATGAGAATGCTCAGGAAGACAGAGATGGGGTGGGTCCGAAGACAGTGGTTGCTGACTCTGGAGCGGTATCGGCTGGCAAAGATTAATTTTATTTTCATGCCAGGACAAGCGAGTTTCTCTCTTTACTATTCTATTCACATATCTTCTCGCTATTCTATATTCTATGTAATCACATTCCTGTTTGCTCTTCAACCATTTTTTACATTTTTCCGTTTTTGTCTTTTACAGCATGCTTTACCTCTGTGTCCCACCAACTTGTTATTTTCTTTATCCATGTTTTGCATTTTTCTTGGTTCCACATGTTATTTGTGCAGTATTTAAAATGCTTGATTTGAACATCTCCCATTTATCTTCCATTGTTTTGCTTTCTATAGGTAATTTTACAAAGATTTTAGTTAGTCCTTTCTCATAATTTTCCCTCACTGCCTCGTCTTTGAGGTTTTTTAAATTTACTGATTCGCATGGCATGTATTTTCCTGGTCTTTGCTTTCTTCTTCTGACATTTCTTATTGTGGCAACGACAGCTTTGTGGTCTGTGTTTCTACTTAAGTTGGGCAGTGCCCTTGCCTTCTAATATATTTATCATTCTATTATTTCTAGTTACTATAAATATATTTGACTTTTAGTACATAGATCGTTCCATTTATACCAGGTGTATATGTGTGAGTCTTTGTGTTTATAGAATGTGTTTGTTATGAAGAGGTCGTGTTGGCTGCATAGCTCTATCAGTCTACTTCTGTTATCATTTCTTTCATTTTGTTGGTCTCCAAATGCTCCAAGATATATCTTGGTTTGACAGTAATGACTATTTATTGGCACCTTTCCGTCTTGACAGACGATAGTTTGGTACATTGTGCTTCAAAAAGGCTTAATAACTACGATCCATGGCGGTGGCGAGTGTGGCTGGTAAGGCCAATTCTTGCTGCAAATGTTTGCCCACAGTAGGTGCATGTGAAAACATGGTCATTTCCACCATTTTGCACCATCTTACGTCTCTCACGCTCTGTGTGTGCTTTATCTACAATCATTTTCTCCTTTGACTTTATTCCATTTCTGATATTTGCCCTCCATGCAACACGTTCAGCGGCGACATGCTCCCAATGTGCATTATCAATGCCTGTATCAATCATGTCCCGCTTACACACATCTTTGTATCGTAGTAGAGGCCGACCCTGAGATCTCCTAGTCTAGTCTAGTCTTTCCTCTTGGGTCTAAGGCGGCGCATAGGGCAGAAGTCGTGGCTCTCCATGTTTGTGCATAACGCTAACATTTAGAGCCAGAAATCTGATTCTGTAACAACAGCGAGTTTTATGATGGCGGATTGTTAAGCCACCGATCAAACGACTTAAGTCAAGCTAGAAGAAAACACATCCCGCCATCCTGACCCAAACCGGAAACTCTGCAAACCCTCCGATGGCAGCCTCGCACCACGGGCCCACCAGCCAAGCACGTGAACCCATCTGTAATTCACCAAAAAAGATGTCCTTTGGTATTCTACCATCATCCATCCTCCTAACATGTCCTATCCGTCTAAGCTACGAAGACTGAGCATGGAATACACCGTCACACAACCTGATCTTTCCAATACTTCAGTATTTGTGATTTTGTCTTGCCACTTAATACCAAGTATTCTTCGCAGACACCGCATATGAAAGCTGTTTAAATTGTTCTCTTGGTGTGAGTAAGTTGTCCAGGTTTCACTGCCATAAAGAAGAGTACTAAGGACACAGGCTTGATAGACGAGGACTTTTGTTTTGGCAGTAAGCTTCCTGTTCTCCCAAACTCTTTTTGCTAACATGTTCATTGTTGTTGCTGCCTTGCCAATCCTGATGTTGATTTCCTGATCGAGGGATAATTTGCTATTTACCTCTGATCCTAGATAAGTAAAATGGTCTACTATCTCCAGTTCGGCGTCGTCAATAAAGATTGATGGTACCCCATGTACACCTTGTGACATAATCTGTGTCTTCTTTTTGTTAATTGTTAAACCAAATTCAGAACAAGCATTGGAGAATGCAGATAGTAGATGTTGTAATTCTTCCTCAGAGTGGGTCGTAATTGCAGCATCATCTACAAAAAGCAACTCTCTGATTAGTACCCTCCTAATTTTGGTCTTGGCCTTCAATCTCTGGGCATTATAGAAGCCACCATCTGAGCGTGTGTGAATGTATATACCAGCATCCTGATCACGAAAGGCATATTTCAGTAGAAGTGAAAAGTATATCCTAAAGAGGGTGGGGGATAGTACACAACCTTGCTTAACTCCACTCTTGATTTCTCTTCTGAAATTGCGCCATCAAACTTGATTATACCCTTCATGCCAGTGTGGAACGATTCCACAATGGACAGAAGAGTTGGTGGGCAGCCAATCTTCTTTAGTGCTTTGAACAGACCCTCACGACTGACCAAATCGAATGCCTTTGTGAGGTCGATGAAGGCAATAAACAGTGGTTGATTTTGTTCCCAGCATTTTTCTTGCATTTGTCGCAATGAGAATATCATATCAATGGTAGACCGGTTCTGACGGAAGCCGCACTGTGATTCAGGGTAGACTTGATCTCCCAGGACTTGAAGTCTGCACAGAACAATTCTGGCAAATACTTTTCCAACAATACACAGAAGTGAGATACCCCTATAGTTGTTACAGTCGCTCCGATCGCCCTTGTTCTTGTACAGTGTTATGATGCTAGAATCTTTGAAATCCTGTGGGACTTGTCCTCCTCGCCAGCATAGCTCTGTTAGCTGGTGGATCTGTAGAGTGAGTGTGTCTTGCCCACTCCTGATTACCTCTGTTGGAATTCCATTCTTACCTGGGGGTCTTGCCAGATGCAAGTTCATTTATAGCACACTTAACCTCTGTTATGGTGGGAAGTGTGTCCAGGTGGTCAAGAGTTGGCAGGGCCTCTATGGCATTGAGGGCATCATCCGCTAGCTTGGTCTCACTTGAGTAAAGCTCTAAATAGTGCTCGACCCATCTATCCATCTGTTGTTTCTTATCAGTGATGATTTCTCCAGACAAGGTTTTCAGTGGTGCACTTCTTTTGATCACTGGGCCATAGGCTTTCTTTATCCCTTCATACATGCTTCTGATGTTTCCCTTATCACTTGCAATTTGAATGGACTCACATAACTTGATCCAATAGTCATTTACACACTGCCTGGCAGCCTTTTGTACATCCTTCCTCGCTTGCTTCAGCTCACTGAGAGTGTTACGCGTTGTTCTTTCCTTGTTTATTAAGAGAGCTAACTTCTTTTTATCAATCAAGGGCTGCAGTATCTGCCTGTTTGCCCCAAACCAGTCCTGCCTCTTATGATCCACAGTGCTGTAAACCCCTACCGCTGTTTTATAAATAGTTTCCTTAAGTCTACTCCACTTTTCACTTCCTGTACAATTTTCTGATGTATCAGTGAAAGAGTCTTCAAGTTGCTGTTGAAACTCAAAGCACTTTCTAGGATCGTGAGTGTTAATAATATTAATCCTGGGGCTAGATTTGTGTTTAGCTGTGTAGATGGTCTCAGTCTAACCCTTGCAACAACCAAAGCATGATCCGTATCACAGTCAGCACTGTGGTAACTTCGAGTTAATGATGTATGGTTCAGATGTTGTCTTCGTGTGATAATGAAGTCCAGCTGATGCCAATGGCCAGATCTGGGATGTTTCCATGTGACCTTATGCAGCTCTTTTGTTTTAAAAAACATATACATAGGTCATTTCTGGTGCAATGCTCCAGCAGCCTTTGCCCATTTTCATTCATGCGGCCGATGTTGTATTTTCCAAGGCACACTGGCCATGAACTCAAGTCCTTGCCCACACGAGCATTGAAATCACTGAGCATATAAATGTAGTCAGATTTTGGAGCTGCGTTGATCACAGAGTCTAGCTCCTCATAGAACGTATCCTTCACATCATCAGAGGAAGTGAGTGTCGGTGCATATGCAGTGATAATGGTGGCAAAACCACAAGAGGTTGCCAAGCGCAGGGATAATAGTCTTTCATTACCTCCAGTTAGGATATCAATCATTCCCAGTAGCGAATTCTTCACTGCTAAGCCCACACCATGTTGCCTTTTTTCTGCCTGCCCTCTACCCTTCCAAAAGAAGGTGTAATTGTTTTCCCTGAGTGACCCTTCCTCAGCGAGGTGAGTCTCCTGCAAGCCAGCAATATCAATGTTAAGAAGATTGAGTTCGGCATCAATCACAGCCGTTTTTCTCACATCGTCAATATTTGTCAAGTCAGTGGAAAATCCTGGACACATGGTTCTCACGTTCCAGGTTGCAAGCCGTAGCTTGAGGTTTCTATTTTTATTTTTGTTTGTACCTGGTGCATTGGTTTTACAGCCTGCGATTCAGATTTTGTCCTAGCCCCAAGCACCCATTGAAGCAGGCAGGCTGTGGCGGATCAACACCCAATTAGCTGGGGACTGCCAGCTTGAGGCAGGCGGTAGCTGATCAGTGACACCTGTGTCTCCCACCGTCAGAGGCAATGCGTGGCGCCCCATGTCTACACCAATTAACAAGGACTTATAACCCGTAACAGTTACCTCTCGCTTTGATTCCGAGAACGGTTAAGACCAGGGATGGAGTTATTGCCTCTCTATAGCACAAAGCCTGGGCTAAAATATAGAGACCATGTGTTGCCCATGCAGCATGATCCCTCTCTCGGCCTGCCTAGTTCTATCCAGAGGAAAGGTAACATCTATACATCTGGAAGAAGGCAAGCTGCAGAAGGTGCCGGATCAACAAAGCAATGCTCTAGCTGTCCGCCTGTCGGAGCTTCGATCCTAGACCAGCTGCCAACCAAGGCTTAGGGCCTTGTCTGCCCTGCCATGACATTTTGTTTTTAGGTTGCATTTCCTTGCACCAGGATAAGGCTTGTACCCTCCCAATTGCGCTCTTCCGCCCGAAGCCGTTGGCACAATGTGGGGTGTCAGGTTTGGTAAGCGCCGCAATAATGACAGTTGAAAGTAATGACTATATGATGTAATCAAATAACAATTAACTGATTTAGCTGTTTCTTCATCAAACATTAGTCCTATCCTTTTCCTTAGTATTACCTCCTAAAAAATATTGTGTGTTTGTCTGTTATTACTTTATCAGATTTCCTCCATATCAACTCACTCATGCCTAGGATATTAATCTTCATATTTTTCATTTCTTTCATTACATTATCTAACTTTCCTATCGCAATAGTGTCATGCCATTCCATGTTACTATTTTAAACATGTTCATTTTGGTATTGCCATCAGTAGCTTGATGATGGTGTCACCAGTGGTTCATGACAGTCTATATGAGATGAAGGTGTCCTAAGATAACAATTAACGTCGATCCTGGACTCTGATCTCTCAAAATGCAAAGTCTTGGGAAGATAATTTGGTGGTTTTCTCTTGCCTTCCACATTCTCACAAGGGTCTTCTACCTCCCCTTTGACAGCAATTTTCTGTCAGGAGAAACTGTCAGGACAAGAGAATTCCCTGCTTGGCTCAGCTGCAGAGTTATGGACTGATCTCTACTGATCTCGGTGGATACTCCATCACACCTATGACCATATTTTTTTCAGTGTCTGAGTAGATTTACATTCTGCTATTGTGTTGATTTCAATGAAATAAGGCTTTGGCCATTCAGAAAGCAAAGGCAAACTATTAAACATAAAATTATCTAACAAATCAAAAATAGCCAGTAAATTTTGGGATTGATTGCTGCACCATGTAAAGGATATCCAACTAACTGTTACATTCTATTACACTTAATCTTACCTTGACCTACATAGACTTCAGGTTGTTCTATCTTGACATTTAATGGTAGTTTACTCTCCATATTTCAATCTGAAAGGATTTGTAAGTTGCATATGTAAACAAATAAATGAATGTGATATTTTGTTTGTCAAGATATCTAATCATGACTAATTATACAAAATATCTTATTATTACTTCAAGACATGATTTCTGATATGTTATTCCTCAAGTTCCCATTAAGAATGTAACTTTGGCAATCAATCCCAGTGTAATAATATTGATTTAACATGACAAAAATAACACAACAATACATGAAGGATTTGTGAAACAGCTTTATTTCTTGTGTCACACATCATGCAGACATTACAGTTGATGTAATATTTATAACAGAAGCTATTCTTTTCTGTATCTTATTCCCCCTTCCATACATCTAATAATGAGTCTTCAATTGGTGAGAAAAACAAGAAAATCTTGTCATTAATGTTCCTTCTCAACTGTTGCTTATAAAAAAGAATTCTACTTTATGAGCTTATAACATGAAATCTGTGAGTGTGTCTATACTTGACAATTAGATACATTTGGTCCCAATATGGTCTGCTTGTGCATTGAAGCTAAATTATCTGGACTTTGTTGATAACATTGCCTTCTTGTCCCATACATTGAAATGAGATGCAAGATGTAGCTAAACACATTGGACAGGAGGTCACAACAATTAGGTCTCAAACATTCACAAGGAAGGACAATGATAATGTGAATAAATCAAGCAATTGATAACCTGATCTCCCTTTGTGAAATGTCACTGCAAGATGCAGAATTATACAGCTGTTTTGGTAGCAATGTAGACACAGATGGGTCAGCATATAAAACTAAACACTGTCATTTACTGCCAATATAGTGCCTTGTGGTGTATGGCAGGGGGTTCTTGAGCCTGAGGAATTAAGGCTGCCTGGCTAGTGCAGTCACCGCAAACTGTGCATGTTAGAGTTTTCTTTTTGCCCCCGACAGAAAATAAACTCCACACCTTAACAAGGATTTGAATCTGGGTCTCCAAAAGGAGAATCTTGCATTCTAGCCACTCGGCCAGCATACTGGTCAACATACAAAGATATTACAATAAGAATGCAAAAGGCAAGAGGAACTTTCATAGAAATTAGACATTTGTGGAAGTCATAAAAATTAAACAACAGATTGTTCAAGTAAAACATTAAAACAGTAAGTACTGCTGTATGGATCAGAACCATGGGGTATGACATATAATGATTATTAATAAGCTACAAACATTCATTAATTCCATGTGGTAGATTAGCAACAAGATCATTGATGAAGGTTAGAAAAAGTGTGAAGGGCAAGACTCTGCCCTGGGGAACACCATGACTCAGTAGTACTTTCTTGCTCTTGAGTCTGTCTATCTGTACTCGGGCTCTTCTGTTGTGCAAGTATGCTTTCCCTATTAGTACATTCTTCCTTTGACTTTACAGCATTAAAATTGACTACCGAGCGGGAATAAACAAAGTGTCTAATCGCAATTCGATTGCAAATAGACACTTCATTTATTCACAATTCAATTGTGAATAGACACTTCATTTATTCACAATTCAATTGCGAATAAACTCTCCCTTATATTATTAGCAATGTCAGTGTTATCGAACTTTGCCGGGTGGCGGGGGCGAATTTTGTTTATTTCCCGTACTTTTTCTGGAGACCAACGATTCACTTCCAGTTGATACCATGTCCGGCAAGATTTGATTTATGCGAAAGCAGCGTGGTACGACGAAAGGGGAAGCTACGCTGATATTTGCAGTATTGGTCCTAATATTTGCAGTATTGGTCCTAACTGGCAAAATTTTGAGGCAGAGAAACTGTTTTTTCTGGAATTTCTTGGAGTCTATTCACGAATAGTAAACTAATTTGTCTTATAATTCCTGTAGCTTAAAGAAGTCTAAACTGTTTGTTGCATTTTTTAATCCCCCGTTCAATTTTACATAAATGTGAAGAGTTTCAACACTGCTGGTGTTTGCTTGAGTTCAGGACAAAATATTTTGTGACATGGCCGTCATAACACAAAATTCAAGATGGCGGCGCCCATACAATACAATAGCACTAAACTTTAGCAGACCTATATTTATTTATAATTAGAACTGGTAATTTAACTACTAAACTTAAACAGAATGCAAATGTCATTTGTAGCAGTAATGTATCTGTGTACTTGTATAATATTTCAGCATTTGACATGACTGAAAATAATTTTGAAAGCCAGTTTTCAGACCCGTCTCTGTAAACCTGTAAGGACTACTTATTTCTTAGCAGAGCACCAGTACTTTATTTAAATTTAAATAAAATACTGTGAAATAAGTTATGGTATTTTTTTTAAATTTAGTATTTAATTATTAATTGCTCACTTCTAGATACAGAACAGTGTAATTATTGAGCAGAAGTAGAAATCCATTATTAGCGAATATTTACTTATATTTTTTTTAAATTTAATATTTTAATAATTAATTAACTACTGCTTAATTTATGCAGCAGTTACAAACTTATTTACTTACATTAATGCATGATAATTAATCAACAAAAGAAAGCTGTCGCAATGCAGTTGGTAGATCAAGACAATATGAGTACATTTTCATGAATTGTTCTTTCACTAACGACGAACATTTAACATGACATTTAATTAATATAAATGGGCAGCTATTTTTAACTATTAATTTTGTCACAGCACCTTCTATCGAAAAGTCTTAAAAGTCGAGTGCACTTCAGTCAGACTCTGAGACTCTCGTGCTTTGTATGATGCTTTCAGCAGGCCGCCGTGAGGAAAGAGACCGAGCCATATGGGGTAAAACCTGGTGCAATGAAGTTGATCCTCTCGACATTCTATCAAAAATATAAAATAACAAAAGGCCTAAAATAAATAATACATCAAGTTAGGCTTCGCCACCCCGGACGCAATGATATATGGCACTATGTTGTCCGATTAAAAATAAACAAGCCACAGTAATAGAAGGCAAATAAGACACAATTGGCGGCCATTTTAAATTGTTAATTAGGTCTTGGCACATCCTATCGAAAAATAATTAATATGTCAAGTTAAGCCTCACCGCCTCGGACACAATGATATATGGCACTGTGTTGTCCTTTAAAAATAAACAAGCCACAGTAATAGAGAGCAGGATTTCTCAGCTTCCAATTTAATGGGCCCCACTAAAATCTCCCTTATCTCTTAGGTCATCATTACACTTCCTGGTATTAAATTACATCACGAGAAAATTCATCTCCGCTTAGAATTAACATACTCTCTTAGTTGAGATACCGTTGGATTCGTCTTGTCAAGCTGTATCTAACTGGTATGATTTCATAAGTAAAGACCCAATTTTTAAATATTGACCAAAATTGCTAATATTATATACAACACTAAGAAAAAGACAAACACACATCTTTGACTTTATTCGGTCATGTGATAAGAACAGAGGCATTGGTTGGAGAACATCGTGACAACTGGAAAGATCGAGGGGAAGAAAGGCAGAGGCAGACCAAGGGAAATGATGCGGGACAGATTGAGACGGTGGCTTGAAGGAATATCAGCGGCAGAGTTGATTCAGAACACCAGAAGAGTAAGACCGAGATCTGTGGAGAGCCATGAACGCCTACGCCAGCTGTTAGTGTTAGGGCTAGGGCATTTCAAATGATGATGATTAATGCTATACTATTATTATTGGTGTTGTTACTATTTACTATATGCATACAAGTAAATGGGAATATTCTTCAACAAGTGAGCAGGTACAATTATCTCGGAACAGTCATAACATCTGATGGGAGATGCCTTAAAGAGATTAGAACAAGAATCGCCATGGCAAAAGTAGCCTTTAGCAAGATGAAAAACATATTGACCAATAAAAAGATGTCAATTGAAACGAGAAAAAGAGTGTTGAGGGGATACATTGAACCTGTACTTTTGTATGGATGTGAAGCGGGGACAATGAGCAGTCAGGCTGAAAAACATCTGATGGCTGTAGAGATGTGGTTTCTGAGGAAAATGCAAAGAATACCATGGACAGCCAGAAAGACCAAATGACCAAGTCCTTCAAGAAACAAATGAAGATCGTAAATTGATTAGAGAAATTAGACGTAGACAGTCAAAATTTTTTGGGCATGTTATGAGAAGAAATGGATTGGAGAATTTGGTGACAACTGGTAAGATCGAGGGGAACAGACCAAGGGGAAGACCTAGAAGCAAGTACGTGGATGGCTTGGCCTTGTAGCATGGTCGAGACAGAAACACGGAGCTGATCCACGACTCTGGTGATCGAGTGAGATGGCAGAACATGATCGCCCACGCTTACCGGCATGGCACATGATGGATGGATGGACTATTTACAGTTATTTATATGGTCAAAAGCAAACCGATAGATATAAATATTATTATACAAGTATACGCACCAACAACAAGCAGTAGCGATGAAGAAACACAAAACTTTAACGATGAAGTAGAAATGGCGATGTCACAAATGAGATCACAAGAAATAAAAATAATACCAGGAGATTTTAATGCAAAAGTAGGAATGGGAAATATGGCGGATATAATGGGGGATTGTGGTTTCATTCATTGATTCATTCAATAGCATGTCCTTTGCAGAACCTCGCTCCCATAACAACCTTCCTGAAAACCTCTCGATCATAAGCAAGATGTCCCGCGTCCGATACACCCATCTGGAGATCATCCGCCACATCCAGATCCCATCTTCTCTTTGGCCTTCCTCTTCCTCTCTTCCCAAGCATATAGTCATATACATATATACTCTTCCATTATTACTCTCTCCAAACTTTCGTAACTTTTAAAGTGACCAAAATATTTAAATTTTCTTTGTTTTATCGTTTTTAATAGCCAACCTTCTTCAATATTCAGCTCTTGAAGTATGGATGCATTTGTTTTTTTCTTTACCCAAGATATTCTTAGAACTCGTCTATAACATTTATATTCAAAGGCATTTATTCGCTGCTCAGCTTGTTTAGTAAGTGTCCAGATCTCACTGGCGTATGTTGCAATGGGAAAGATGCATGCTCTTAAAAATCTAATTTTTGTAGTTCTGTCTGTCCCATTCCATAATTTATTCAGTTCTTTTAGTCTTTGAAGAGCAATTGATAGTCGTCGTTTAATTTCTTTCACTGTGTCACCGTTGTTGGTAATCAATGACCAAAGATATTCAAAATTTTCCACCACCTCCAATTTGTCCTTCATTAACATATATTTCTTTCTCCGTAGTGGTTTTATCTATATGCATTATCTTTGTTTTTGCAATGTTAAGATACAAGTTGTGATTTTCACTATTCAATTGGGTTGAGGCTATTAGGTTTTCTATACCAGTCTGTCTGTGTTGTGGATAGTAATACTGTTTCATCAGCATACCGAATCTCTGGTAATACTGGTATGTCAAGACCACCGATATTTAGGGCATCATATAGCTCCCTATTTATATCATCTCTCACATTTCTCATTATATTTTCGGCGTACAGGTTAAACAAATAGGGGGACAGCACACATCCTTGACGGACTCCTTGCTTGATGTCAAAACAATCTGATGTCTCGCCATCTATTCAGATTACTATTCTAACCGCTGCTTGTTGGTCTAGATAGAGCATTCTTATGAGTTGTATTACATATGGTGGAAAGCCCATATTCCTCATGATTTCCCAAAGTTTCTGATGTTGTGCACAGACAAATGCCTTTGAATAATCCACAAAACATGAGAATAGGTTTACATTAAATTCTCTGCACTTCTTTATTAATAATCGCATGTTGAATATGTGATCTCTTGTTCCTCTTCCTTGTCTAAATTCAGCTTGAAATACGTTAATTTCTTCTTCCATTTTCTTACGAAGTCTTCCCATTATAATATTTGGTAGAATTTTACTTGCATGACTGATCAGGGCAACAGTTCTATAGTTGGTGCATAATTTCAGGTTGCCCTTTTTTAGTATTGAAATGAAGATAGTTCTCTTCCAATCTTTTGGCCATATACCGTATTTCCATATCTTTTTACATAATGCGTGATAGATTTGCATGCTTTCTTCTTCTCCCGCTTTAATTAGCTCATCTGGTATCTCATCACACCCAGGTGATTTACCATTCTTCAGGTTCTTTATTGCCCATGCAATTTCATCCAATGAGAGTTCAGGTTCTGTCTCTGCTGCCATTGGTTCATGTATCTCATTCATATCCTCACTGTCACTCCTCCTATCATACATTCCACTGCAATATACTCCTGCCATCATTCTAGAATTTGTCTAGATTCTGTTAAGGTATTTCCCATCTTGTCACAGATAACATTCAATTGAAGTTGAACATTTCTTGTCAATAACTTCATTTCTTTGAATATTTCGTAAGCTCTTCCAGTCTTATGATATTGCTCTATTCTGGTACAGCAATCTTGTATATATTGATTTTTGTCCTTTCTTGTGTTCTTTCTTATTTCTCGAGTTAAATATTTATACTTCATCCTGCTGTTATCGGATTCACCTCCTTTCTGTTTCAGTCCCCTTCGTTGTTTTATTAATCCTAACGT
This sequence comes from Cepaea hortensis, assembly GCA_963921405.1. Classification (NCBI taxonomy): domain Eukaryota; kingdom Metazoa; phylum Mollusca; class Gastropoda; order Stylommatophora; family Helicidae; genus Cepaea; species Cepaea hortensis. Next base: position 488,688,520 of record OY992876.1, on the reverse strand, counting down.
ATCTGATGTAATCCATGGCTTAAGTTGCTTTTTCTTGGTCAGAATTAAATCTTTTGCTGCAGTTATCAAGATATCTCTAGCTTGTACTGCCAGTTCATCAGGTGTCATTTCCTCTTGTACAGATATCAAGACCCCAAAACGATTCTTAACTTCTACAGTGTATGCATCTGATATTTTTGTGAGATCAAAACGAAGTGGCCTTGGTCCTCTGGTAAGCTTTTTGAGTTTTAGTTTCAAATCTGCTTCTAATAACTGATGATCCGTACCACAGTCTGCACTTCGTAGGGTTTTTGCAGATGCTATGCTTGATCTCCATCTTCTTTGTACTCTTTCGCTTCCAAGGGCCGATCTAACGCCGCAATCTCCCGACTATGGTGGCAATTGGTTCTTCTATCGACACAGAATGATCAGTGGTTTATTTGATACATTTCTGCGCCATTTCGGAATTTTAAGTTACTGTAAACTGAAAAGTTGCACATCCGGAAGATAGCTACATCATCATTGTGCCGTCAAACATTGGATTTTTGTGCATTTTCAGTTTTAGTAGCGTTAATTTGTTTGTTTGGGTTTTTCACAATGGAAACGCCCACCAGTATGCGTCCTCGTAAAATGACTTCAGATCAAGCTAGGTTATTGTCTGAAACAGTTTTAAACAATAGTGATTTCTATATCAGTGAATATTCAGAAAGAAGTTTTTTAGCACGTGGTGATAAAGAAAATCCAGTGAATGTTCGTCAACAGCTGAGTGTCTGACAACGAAGCACGAATGGCTGAAGTTTACGTCTGTTATTATTGCTATGGGCCTTGATCCAAGACCATGTATCAAAGACTACTGGTGTACAAGTGCACATTTATATACTCCTTGGTATGCCACTATGTTTCCCAGGAATCGATTTGAATCTATTTATCACACCATGTTTCACGTATGTGAACCAGAGGCAGCAAGTGCAAAAAAAGATAATCTATCCTCTTGTTGACATGATTCTGAAGAAATTCCATGAAGCATTTTACCCATTTGAAAATGTGTCCATTGATGAAATGATTATTTGGTGGAAGGGCAGATTTCAGCACAGACAATACAATGCAACAAAACCTCACAAGTACCACATAAAAACATTTGGCCTTTGTGATTCTGCGACTGGCTATGTGGTGAATTTTATAATTTACTATGGAAGAAACACCTAATACAGTCCGGATTTTTCCCACAACTGCTCATGCAGTGAAAGTGTTTGCCACACTACTGAATGTTCTCGGAGCTGGCCATCACTTCTTTGCTGACAGATTCTACACTTCGAAAGCTCTGATTGATTATCTGCATTCCAACAATTTCAATTATACAGGGACACTGAATGTCAACGGAGTAGGCTTTCCTCCAGAGTTGAAGCATTTGCGACTTCAGCATCAAGAGATGAAGTGGTTTCTTGAAGGAGATATAATATTGTGTGTGGCATGGAGATAAAAAAGCTTTAAAAAACACCATGCATTATTGTCTCTACCAAATCTGTAGTTGGAACTTTTAGTCGGTGTCAATAGAGACTGTTTTTGTAGCACTCGAACTAAACGACACAGATCATCTTTTGTTTGCTCCGGCTACACAAATAGACCACACTTGTGCCCCAAAGTTTGCTTTGCAGCCTATCACAAAAAGACTGCCACATATTGTAAATAAAAATAAACAGACAAGATATATATATATATATATATATATCTCATCTCATCTCATCATGTTCCTCTTGTACCTTGCGGTGTCGAGGTGAAGTATAAACTTCGTGAGAGTGCCCGGTTATGGGCTTCGTATATCGACATTCCCATGGATTCTGTTATTCCCTCCGTCCAGCGTTTACGTGGTCGGCCTCTTCCTCTGTTTCCATCTGGTCTGTACGTCATTGCCTGTTGTGGCATGCTGTTGACTGGTAGCCTACTTGCATGGCCAAACCATTTGACTTGCTGCTTTCTAATAAAATCTAGAGCAGCTTTAACCCCCACTTTAGTCCTGATTTCTTCATTTCTGATCTTATCTCTTCTTGATACGTTGAGTATTCTTCTCAGGAACCTCATTTCTGTTGTTGTGATTTTTCTTTTCTCTTTTTCTGTCATTGTCCAGGTTTGGCATTGGTAGCACAGAGTTGGTAGGAAGATTGTGTTGTAAAGTGCTTTCTTAGTAGTTATTGATACATGTTTGTTCTTTAGTATTGGTGCCATTTGTCCAATGAGTTGATTTGCCTTATTGCACCTATTTTCGATCTCGTCTTCTGATCTGCCATTTGATGATATTATACTTCCTAGGTACTTGAAGCTCTTTACTTGTTTCAAGGGATGTTCGTTTAGGTGAATTGTTGCTGTTTGTTCTTCTTTAGTTATAGTCATTACCTCTGTTTTGCTTGTGCTAATTTTCATGTTATGTTCCCTACACATTTCGTTTAGACTATTCATGTGGTCTTGTAATTCAGCTTCTGATTTTGCTATTAGTGCTTGGTCGTCCGCAAACAGGAGTTCTCTAATGGTTAGATTTGCAGATGGTTCTTCTTCTGTGTTCTCGTCATGCGGTATTCTTGCTGTCTCTGCTTGGCTGGTTTCTTTACATATGTTGTCTATATATGTTATGAACAAGAGAGGGGACAGGACACAACCTTGTCGTACTCCAGATCTTATGGTGAAGGGTTCTGAGTGTCCTCCAGTTGCTCTCACTATGCATTCACTGTTGTCGTATAAACTTCTACATAGGTTTGTTAGATGTGTACTCACTCCATATTGTTTAAGGATTTCCCACAGCTTGTTTCTATCTACCCTATCAAATGCCTTTTCTTGGTCAACAAAGGCTAAGTAGAGTGTTTCATTGAATTCAATTGATTTTTCTATAAGTTGTCTAAGAGCAAAAATGGCGTCTGTGCATCCTTTGTTTTTCCTAAATCCAAGCTGCGTTTCGCTTAGCTGGGGTTCTAAAGTAGTTCGTAATCTTTTTTCAAGAATTTTGCAAAATATTTTCCCAGTATGACTCAACAGTGAAATGCCTCTGTATTGTGTGCAATCTCTTTTGCTGCCTTTGTTTTTCCAAATTGGGATAATTATGGCGTTTCCCCAGTCTCGTGGTGTCTGTTGTTCTACCCAAACATGGTTGAATAGTCTATGTAGCCAAGCTGTTCCTACTTCCCTTGCTGCTTTAATTAGTTCATTTGGTATTTCATCCTGTCCTGGTGATTTGTTCAATGGGGCTAATCTGATGGCTTCTATAATTTCTTCTTTTAGTATGTCTGGTTCTAGTTCCTCGGTGACATCTGTGTAGGTCTCTTGAATTCCTGTGACATCTGATGGGATGTTGAGAAGTTGTTCGAAATACTGCTTCCATCTTATTAGGATGTGTTTTTGTTCACTTATTGGTTCTCCATTTTCGCTGTTAATTATTTCAGTTGGGTCAAAGGGTACTCCTCTGGTTCGCATTGCACTTATCTTTTTGTAGAAGTTTCTGGTTGCCTCCTTGTAGTTTTTATTTAGGGTTTCTCCATACTCTTCCCAGTCTTTCTGTTTTTCCCTCTTTACTATTCTACTCACATGTCTTCTCGATATTCTGTATTCTATGAGATCACATTCCTGTTTGCTCTTCAACCACTTTTTATATTTTTCCTTTTTTTCTTTTACCGCTTTCTTTACTTCTGCGTTATATATATATATATATATATATATATATATATATATATATATATATATTATATATTATATATATATATATATATATATATATATATATATATATATATATATATATATATATATATATATATATTGTAATTAAATGTAAATCTTCCAAGTGTTTTTCTAATTTTAATTCCTAAAAAGGCATGCTCCAGAATCTGCGGCCAAACTTCTTTTCGGATGATTGATTGGGAGCATTTGTGTTTATATTTTAGAAAAGTGGTGTTTGTTCAGTAAATTCAACAGGATTAGCAGTGATTTAGCAGTGATCAGGATAACAACGCCCCTTGGAAGTGCAATGTTTTCATAATTTTTACCTCTTTTTGTCCAATTATTTTAAAAATTCTATTATATTATATATTATGATTACATATGAGATCAATACCAACATATTCCTGGTGCAATTCCTTTTATTTTGATATATAATGCAACATTTCTGCTACAATGTTAACCATTTTCATAACATTATTGTGACACACCCCTACTTCCAGTTTTCTGCCATTATTTTTTTTTTCATGTTGTGTGAAAAAGACAAAAACTTCCTTTTGGGTGATTTTAAAGAGCAATACTGTTTATTGTGACAGTACGGTGAAGTAATGAAGCCTCAGAAACAACTCAACTCCATCAGACTTCCGAATGTATAAAATTTATTCGAGTTACTTTAATATCATAGGCTCGTATGAATAATACACTCTGAAAACATCATCAACAAACAAGGGAGGTCCAACTAATTTGACATACCAGATGACGACTTCTATGCGACCTCTCGCTAAGACTGCTGGCTAGTAACTAATGCGTTTCCTACCCTTACGTCAACGCGTGAGCATCCCTAGTTACTTTTACATCCCCCCGGGGTGCTCCCGCGTGCACTGAAGTTTAGACCCTTTTTCTCTTGCACGCCGACCTAGATCCCCTTAACAGAGACAGACACTCTGTTATATGCCTCTCTACCCTCAACGAGACTTTTCCCCGAAAAGTCTTAACCCAAAACTTAACTACCTCCATCTACAACCCCTCGAGACATTCTTTGTACTAACTTAGAGATAACTATCCGCCATTTCTATATCCCTACTAGCATTCTTTCCACCTCTTCACCTTGTACATTTTGTCCTAAAAATGCTTCTTCTGCTAGATTTATTAACCTATCACTATACAACTGAACGCTTTCTCCATTGTCATGTTTAGATTGCCTCAATACCGAGAACGCGTGTTGGGGATCTGTGATCTCTGCATATTTTCGCGCCAAATCATCTTTAAACTGTTCCCAGGTCTCATCTACTCCTGCTTCCAATTTTCTTCTTATGTGGTCAGACACTGGTGATACGCTAGCCTGTTAAGATATTTTTTTCTTCTCTTCATTGGTGGCTCCTACTAAGAAAGCATGTTTCTCTATACCCACCATCCACTTTTTGAAATATTTGGCCTGACCGCTAAATTTCTCGATATCAGTACCTATGCTCTGTTGTTTCAAGGCTGTGTCCAACCTGGATATAGCTCTTCCTACTCCACCAAGTACCTGTCCCAACGAAAGGTCCTGAGGTTCCATTGTAAATTTATACAACACAATCTACTTCAATAATATATTTCTATTATACATCAAACAAATCAAGTTCTATACTCTTCTAATAATTAAATTATTAAATTTTTACTTTACGGTGACGAATTCCTCGGTTATAAGTGTTGACTGCCAAATTAGACCAATTCTCGACTCCACAAAACGATTAGTCCTTTGTACGCCTGCAGGTAGACACTCGATAGAAGCTGTATAGTGTAATGATTCTCTGGTTTCAACCTTGCAACACTGGGAGGTACGATCAGAGGTATCCGACACCCAAAAACGATCTTGATAGCAAGCCTCACGAACAGTAACGTACGGGAGTGTTTGGACAGTGGGCTTCACAACCCAGCAGAGGAGCTCAGGATCGACTTGATAGCACGGGCTTCACAACCCTGTAGATGATCTCAAGATTGACTTGATAACGTGGGCCTCACAACCCTGCAGAGAGCTCAAGATTGACTTGATAACGCAACGCGGGCTTCACAACCCAGCAGAGAGCTCAAGATTGACTTGATAACGCAACGCGGGCTTCACAACCCAGCAGAGAGCTCAAGATTGACTTGATAACGCAACGCGGGCTTCACAACCCAGCAGAGAGCTCAAGATTGACTTGATAACGCGGGCTTCACAACCCAGCAGAGAGCTCAAGATTGACTTGATAATGCGGGCTTCACAACCCTGCAGAGAGCTCAAGATTGACTTGATAACGCGGGCTTCACAACCCTGCAAGAGAGCTCAAGATTGATCGGCATTTTGAAAACTTCTCGAAGTGTTCAGTAGAGGTCTGATTAGGTGCTACAGTGCTAGAGATACCGAATTTTCCAAACAGTCTGTTGTACAGGCACGGTATAGATCTGTGGCCCCATCAAGTATAGTGGTCCAGTACTTCGGTCAATGGCTGCGACAATGAAGTTGTCTAGACTCGAATCCTGGTCATGTGGGCACCATTTCGCCTATGTGACAGTACGGCGAAGTAATGAAGCCTCAGAAACAACTCAACTCCATCAGACTTCCGAATGTATAAAATTTATTCGAGTTACTTTAATATCATAGGCTCGTATGAATATTACACTCTGAAAACATCATCAACAAACAAGGGAGGTCCAACTAATTTGACATACCAGATGACGACTTCTATGCGACTTCTTGCTAAGACTGCTGGCTAGTAACTAATACGTTTCCTACCCTTACGTCAACGCGTGAGCATCCCTAGTTACTTTTACATTCCCCCGGGGTGTTCCCGCGTGCACTGCATTTTAGACCCTTTTTCTCTTGCACGCCGACCTAGATCCTCTTAACAGAGACAGACACTCTGTTATATTATATTGTTGAAGACAAAGGGTGTTTGTTTGATTATTCAGTAAATTAAACATGATTAGCAGTATAGGTGTGTAGAAAACACCTTATAAGTGCAATGTTTTCATCATTTTTACCACTTTTTGTCAAATTATTTTACAAATTATATTATTATTATTATTATTATATTTACAACCTATAGCAAAAGTTCCAATACCAGCATATTCTTTTTGCAATCCCCTTTATTTTGATATATAATACAACTTTTCTGCTACAATTTTAACTATTTTCATAACGTTGTTGTGACAGGCCCCCAACTTTCAGATTTCGGCCATTTTTTTTTTTTCATTTTTGTGAAAAAGACATGGTTCAGAATATGCACCAGAACTTCCTTTTGGGTGATTTTACTTAGCAATACTGTTTATATTCTTGAAGACAAGTGGTGTTTGTTTGATTATTCAGTAAATTAAACATGATTAGCAGTATAGGGGTGTAGAAAACACCTTATAAGTGCAACGTTTTCATTATTTTTACCTCTTTTTGTCAAATTATTATACAAATTATATTATTATTATTATTATATTTACAACCTATAGCAAAAGTTCCAATATCAGCATATTCCTTGTGCAATCTCCTTTATTTTGATATATAATACACCATTTCTGCTACAATTTTAACCATTTTCATAACATTGTTGTAACAGACCCCAACTTCCAGATTTCGGCCATTATTTTTTTCATTTTGTGTGAAAAAGACCAAAACTTCCTTTTGGGTGATTTTAATGAGCAATACTGTTTATATTATTGAAGATAAGTGGTGTTTGTTTGATTATTCAATAAATTAAACATGATTAGCAGTATAGGAGTGTAGAAAACACCTTATAAGTGCAATGTTTTCATCATTTTTACCACTTTTTGTCAAATTATCTTACAAATTATATTATTATTATTACTATATTTACAACCTATAGCAAAAGTTCCAATACCAGCATATTCTTTGTGCAATCCCCTTTATTTTGATATATAATACAACATTTCTGCTACAGTTTTAACCATTTTCATAACATTGTTGTGACAGACCCCAACTTCCAGATTTCCGCCATTATTTTTTTTCATTTTTTGTGAAAAAGACATGGTTCAGAATATGCACCAGAACTTCCTTTTGGGTGATTTTAATTAGCAATACTGTTTATATTCTTCAAGACAAGTGGTGTTTGTTTGATTATTCAGTAAATTAAACATGATTAGCAGTAGAGGAGTGTAGAAAACACCTTATAAGTGCAGTTTTTTAAAATAATTTGTACCTCTTTAATTTCAGTTGTTATTATTAAACCTCTCATTATTGTCATAATATTTGTAACCTATCAATTAATTATTAACACTATCATGTTCCTTGTGCAATCATCTTTAATTTCATATATAATACAATATATCTGCTACCATTTTAACCAATTTTAAAAGCATTATTGTAACACACCCCTACTTACAATTTTCTGCCATGAATTTCTGTTTGGTCAGGACCCAATTTTTGTTTAGTAGTGAAAGAGTTATTAAAATATAATCTATCTGATTTTTGGTAATACTGTCCGGGGACTTCCATGTGAAGAGTCTTCTTCGGTGTTGTTTAAAAAGTGTGTTGGCTATCATTAACTCATGTTCGGTGCAATTAATTTGTCACCTGCATCATTTCTGTTTCCCAATCCAAATTTTCCTAAAACATGTCTCTCATTTTTAGCTCTTTCTGTACCTACTGTTGCATTAAAATCTCCCAGTATTATTGCTATACCATTATGACCAATTTTATTTAACGTGTCTTGCAAAAATCTTAAATTTCGTCCTCCTCTGCTGTTGAAGTAGGTGCATATATCTGTACGAGTGATGCGTTTTTAGACGGCCTTTAAGTCTATTGGTGAGGATTCTATCACTAACTGGGTTATATCCCAGTAAAGCTTTTGCAGTTATGTGAATAACTCCTATTTCAGAGGTCATTTCTCTGAATATATAGAAGTTAATAACTGATAATGGCCATAAGCCTACTCTCACCTCTAATGAGTCTGAGTTAGGTTGATAGCACCTGGTATTGTCTCTTCGACAGGTTCCACTGAAAAAACGCAATAGCTACACTCCTGAAAAGAAGGAAATTACCATAGTCTGGTGCAGTGATAACTATCGGCAAGATTGGAGTCTTGTATCACAAATAAAGGTCAGCCAATTCTAGAAATAACGAACACATAGAAGGCAGTCATGATAAGAGACTGACAGCAGAATAGATTTCAGATAAACATTGAACTGAAGGTAAAGATTGTTCACATGAACTCTCATCTAAATGACAAGGCTGTAATGCCAGAACATATTCTCGGAATAACAGAACATTTACTGAATTAAATTAAAGCAGTGTGTCGGTGATATAACTATAGACAGTGTTTTGATTATTCATTCATACATAAACGATAATGCATTCAAGTGTCTCGGATGTGTAGACATTATCGGATGTGTAGACATTATCTGGACTATAATACCGTTCATTGTATTGGATATTTAACACTGAAAGACACTACCTACAAAAAACATGCAGTGGTGAACATACTGTTTATTTCAAGAGTTTTCAAGGAAATATTGTGAAGACATCAACATCATTCAGAGAGACACTAGATTGGGTGAGCGTATTCCAGTTCTGTGCTGATAATATATGGCTGTTGCATGATGAGAACTGTGATGTGGATCTTAGACTGTCAGTCTTGTCTCACCTAAACGATAGAACACACCACAGGCGACTTTACACCTTTACTATAAACACCCAGGACACATTTTACTCATTAAATAATTTTAGTATTTCTTGGAGGACATTGTTGTGTGGGTATGTTCTGGAGGAATGTGAAGAGGAGTATGGTCTTGTGGCAATAGAGAGAGAGATAGTGAAGAAAAGACTGGAAAGGGGGGTGTAGACAAAGGTCCGGCAATAAACCCAAAACTGGAAAAAGGGAAGTTTGAAGTGTTCTTGTTGATTCTACTGTCCCCCCAGAGGCGACAATGATTAGAATGTCTGTCAAATTCCATGCAAATATGAACACCTTTTATGTAGACATCAAAGAGAAAATTGCAAATGTACATCACATCATCTATAAGACACTGATGTATTACCTCATAGCAAGGGTGCTTGCTGAATCAACAGCACTCTGAATTGCTAATCAGGTCATTTGCATGTCACTGGAAACAACTTAAAGATTAATTACTACCATCTATTGTGTTAATACATATTGTGTATCCATATGTACATAGATATGTACATCCCATTGTGTTATTATTCTCAGATAGTATTAAAGCATCTGAAGCTGAATGGAGAGTAAGAATGAGCTGCAGAAATAAGACCAATGCCACTTGAGCACAAGATGAGTACCATAGAAGTCCATAGACCACCAGACTATGTACAAGCCACTGTTGAATGGATACAAGATTGATCTACATTCCCCAAGTATTCATAAAGGATTCTAGGTTCAAGACTTTAGTTTAAGACTATAATTCCTATCATCATCAACACAATTTTTTGGAAAAAAAAACAACTCAGAAAACAAATATATACAAAAACAAACAAACAAATGAAATGGAAAAAAAATGTGTTTGAATATTTCAAATAGAACAGGAATAAAACAACGAACACGTTGTATATATGTATTATATTACTGTATTTCTTCAATGTACAGTGATGATAAATTATAGAACATGTATACATAGGATGGAATATATTTTCATGCATTGAATATGATAAAACATGTATACATGGCATGGATATGTTATTAGTATTTATGGGTGTAATAGAACACTTGTGCATTGTATTGATATGATGATACAATGAGGTAAATGAGTCTCATTGGTAAAGGCATAATTTAAAATGACAAGGGAGTAAGTTGTATAGAGAAGTGGTATAGAACAAACAGAAAACCAGCATCACCATAACATCCATGTGCAATGATAGCATCCAGACAAAGAAAGATCAGGTCAATAAGCCCCAAAACAGAAATACCTAGAGAAATTACAGAAGGGATAATTACACTACAAGCATCAAAGCAGCACCAAGGTCAAACACAACTCATCAACGTCAAAGTCAGAGCAAGATTGATCGATAGATACAAGAAGGGACAGTGAAAGCCATAGTCCATAATCACACACATATACCTTACTCAGAGCCTGGGGCTTGGATTTAGTAGGATTCTCATGTATAGTACATGATTGAGGAGCTGCTAGGGATGTTTAATGAAACATTGGATCCTACATCAGACTAGATTACAGACCTCTGAACTTGAAAAGGAGGCTGGGACTACACGGAAGTCTAGGTGTAGACGGGTTACCGTGTCCGCATAATATATTATATTTTCTTTTGTGATGTTGTTTATTGATGAAGACTTATCACGAGTCTAAATGAATCTTGGAAGAGATAAGCTCATATGCAATGACAATAGACATACAAATATGTGCGAATATTGAGAGAGACCAAAGCGTGCGACCATAGAGTCCACCAAAACAAACGGTAGTGTCTACTTATCCAACTCATGTCAAGAAGTATAAGACTGAGTAAAGGTAGTAAAAATGTTTACAACATTTAAAAAAAGGGGGGGGGGGCATATTGCCATGAGATGGATACGAGAAACAGAGAAAGTGTGTAAACTTATGTCACTAAGACACGAGTTGAGAAATCACCCGGACACTGGGGCACGAAGTGGCGGAGTTATGTGGTCACATGACTATGCCAGGTCAGAAGCCGGAAAAGGGCGTGCTGGGCAGAGCAAGCTGAGGCGTGAAAGGAGAAGGTTGGTTCAGAGAGATTTTGAGAAGTTTGAAAGCAGTTTGCTTTGGTTGCAGTTATCCAAGATGCAGTCGACAGTTAAAGAGTGTTCCTGTTGAAGAAGGCTGTGATTGAAGAAGCAGTACACTGAAGCTAATGACTGGCGATGGGCCAGTAAATGCCAACCAGCGGTGGCGAGAGAGCTGACCCCGTTTTGTGAACACTTCGACAAGTATGGCGGGGAGAGAGACACGCCGTGACAAAGACTGGTTGGGCACAGGTGTAATGTGCGTAAGTAAATAGCAATGATATTAACATTTACCAGTGAATTGTGACATCTATATTGCCTGGGAAGGTTAACCCGGTCAACAAATGCCCACAGAAGTCGGATGTGTCGACCTAATGGCGCAAGAATGCAGCTCTGCTGTAAACAGGCACAACGCAGTCACATCCAGAAAAAAAATCCGGATGAACGCAGAAGAAGAAGAAATCTATATTGTGCAGCAACAGCAAGGTTCTAATGACAATTAGTTGCATCATGTATTCTCTATTCATAGACAGTAGGTGTGCTGGTCATACACAGAACGCTGAAGGGCAGGAAGCCGGCAGTGTATGATGGCAACCACGGTGATAACTATGCTACAATAAAGTGATCGCATGCTCTCAGGACGCGTTGCACTTGTTGAGTTGTGTGCACGAAAGATTAGTGATTCATACAGTGTTTATATGAGCCAGTAGCGATACTTCTAAATCTTCTAACCCCTAGACCAAAACCAAGATGTCGGACATGACCAGTGATTCTGACTCTTGGCACTAACAATCTTTCTTTAATATACTGGCAGTCTGTTCGTAGGTGTTTATGTATGACCTAGTTCAGGTATCAAAGGTTCCAGGGCAAGATGCTTGTGGAACAGGATTGCCAATTCTTCAGATGGTACCTGTAGTGATTCAATAGGATCTCAATATTGGTGACCGAAGCTGAAATTTAATCACCATGTGTAAAGTTTCGAATGATCCCCTGATATCTTCTGATGGGGTCCAAAGTCTTAGCTGCTAATTTAGCCTGTGCAATCTCAGATTTGTTTTCCTTCTCAAACATTTTTACTCGTAAATTTCCCTCAATCTTCTTGTCTTTCGTCACTCGCCCTGCTGCCAGTTTCTCTCTTTCAAAAGCAAGTCTTTCTTTCTCTAAAGCTATTTCTCTTTTGCACATTTCTCTGCTGCTAATTTATCTTTCTCCGCTAGCAATCTTTTCTCTACAAGAGATTCCATTGGTGCCAGATTTTCTTTTTTCTAGAGCTATTTCAAAAGCTTTCTGTTTCTCCTGAGAAGCTAGCTTCTCCCTCTCTGATTTTCTAACTTCATTAGTTGTAGCTCTCTTTTCACGTTGTTGTGCATGAAGTGCACTAAGTTCTTCCTTGGCCCATGCCAAGAGTTCAGGGTCTGCTAAACAACACTATTTCCCAATGGCAATAAACTCTGACAGTGCAGATATGGTTAATTTTCAACAAATACTGATGTATTAATCAAAGTTAATATTATCACAATAAATATAATGTTATCAATATATAATGGGTTCAATATCAAATTAGAGAAGACTGTAGTTATGTACCAGTCAGCTGCAGAAAATTATCACACTGTGTCGGATATCAAAGTGAATGGTCATAGACTAAGTGTTGTGGACAAATTCACCTATTTTGGTAGCACTGTGTCACAAGCTGCCACAATTGATGATGAAGCGAATGCAAGAATCGCCGAGGCCAGCGCAGCCTTTGGCAGACTTTACAAGAATGTATGGGACAGAAATGGAATAAGCCTGCAAACAAAGCTGAATGTCTACAAAGTTGTTGTATTATCCATACTGCTATATGCTTGTGAGACCTGGACTGTTTATCAGTGACACGCTAGGAAATTAAACCATTTCCACAGTCTGCCTTAGGAAGCTAATGAAGATTAAATGGCAAGACTAGATGCCAGACACTGAAGTCCTAGAAAGAGCATCCATGCCCAGTATCCACACTGTACTAATGAAGAATCAGATTCACTGGGCTGGTTGCCTAACTCGCATGCCAGATCACAGGCTCCCTAAATGATGTTTTTATGGCGAGCTGCGTTGTGGCAAATGCTCCCAAGGCAGCCAGAGCAAACATTTTAAAGACACTCTGAAAATCTCCCTGAAAGATTTTGGAATTCATCTTGACACCTGGGAAACTGCTGCCAAAGACCGAAATTCGTGGTGTACATCATTACGCAAGTGGCTGCTTGTGAAGCAACCAGACTGCAAAAGCTGTGAAGAAAAGGCTCGACAGGAAAACCATTGCATGAGATCCGCCTCCTGGAACGTCAAGAATTCTTTACCGACATTGCAAAAGGACATTTGGAGCCAAAATAGGCCTTATCAGCCATCTTAGAACTCATGGCTTCATACTTTCAATCCCACTGGATGAAATGAATGGTCATCATTATTTTGATGGACAAACACCAAGATTGATAGTATCTAGTATTTTCACCAGCTCAAATGCCTCTTTTAATATTAAGGGGTTGTATGATTGTTGCATTGGCTTGGCAGTTTCTGCAAGCCATTTTACCATCCTGTGTTGGACAGAGTTGACCATAGATTAAATAGTTTAGTTTAGTTAGTTTAGTCGCTGAATCAACATCATGACACACGATTTAACCCATAAGTGCTCCATTTTCCTCCTAACTCAAACCTGAGTCTGGAGAAACTCAGCTCAATGCACGAACTATGTTGCATTGGCGAGGATCCTGAAATACTTTGGGTAGATTTTTAACTCGAAATTTTGTCCGGGCAACGCCATTAGGCTCTTTTTTGATTTCCAACTGCCAAGGGATTTTTTACGTGCACAACAATACACACGGGCGTCTGATCTCACTACCCAGAGACCAGGGGAAATTTTATTACTGGAAGTCCAGGTGGATTTTTTTACATAAATCCCGGTCCTCACCGGGGCCTGAACCCGAGACCTCCAGCACTTGAGGCGGACACCATACCTTGAGACCACTCAGCCCCCAGATTAAATGGGTCTCAGTGGTACCCCAGGCTTGTGCAATTTATGAAGGTCATAAAGTTGGGTGTTTTTGAGCCCTGTGGAATGACTAACTGTGCAGTTGTCTCAATGATTAATTTACTATCTAAATGTGACTGAATCTCTTTCCTCATTTTTGCATCCAATTCCCTAGGGTGGCTGGCTTTAGGATCTAAGTAACATTTGGTTGGATTCGATAAAATGTTTATTTTGTTAGAAGCAGCAAAAATTTGATTCCTAAGATGTTTGTTGTAAATAGCTTGGATTACCAGAGCAAGTTAACAATGATTGCCTGGAAGAGGCTAATGAAAGTAGAACATTATATACAACTATCAGAAACAGACAATAGCATTCTTTAGTATTATGATGAGAAGAGAAGTGTGGGAAAGCATTGTGACAACTGGAAAGATCAGTGGGAAAAGAGACAAGGGCAGACTGACAGAGATGATGCTCGATGACTGTATGGCGACATTGAGAAATATTATCAGCAGAGTTGATTCTGAATAGTGACCAATATCTGAGGAGATACATGAACACCTATGGTAGTTGGCAGGGCACATGATGATGATGCAGTCTCATGTTTCTTCAGATTACAAGTCTAAGTAAAGGAAGCACTACAATCATAACACTTGTATGTTTCTCTCCTGTATGTGTCACCTTATGTTTCTTCAGAATGTCAGCATGAATCAAAGAAGCACCACAAACATCACACTTGTAAACTAGGACAACTAGAATGAGGAAAATAACACTGATCTACACTGTAGAACAATAACACTGAGATATAGTGTGAACAATAACACTGATCTACAATGTGGAACAACAACACAGATCTACAATGTGGAACAATAAAACAGCTCTCCCATATGTGTTCCCTTGTGGTATTTAAAACTGCTAGAATGAGTATATGCAGCATCACAGTAAACACATTTGTAAGGTTTTTCTCCTGTATGTGTTCTCTTGTGAGTCTTCAGATTGCCTGCTTCAGTAAATGAAGCACCACAAACATCACACTTGTAAGGTTTCTCTCCTGTATGTCTTCTCATGTGAGTCTTCAGATAGCCAGCTTCAGTAAATGAAGCACCACAATCATCACACTTGTAAGGTTTTTCTCCTGTATGTGTTCTCTTGTGAGTCTTCAGACTACCAGCTTCAGTAAAAGAAGCACCACAATCATAACACTTGGAAGGTTTTTCTCCTGTATGTGTTCTCTTATGTTTCCTCAGATTGCTAGTTGTAGTAAAAGAAGCACCACAATCATCACACTTGTACGGTTTCTCTCCTGTATGTGTTCTCTTATGTTTTGTCAGATTCTCAGATTGAGTAAAAGAAGCACCACAATCTTCACACTTGTAAGGTTTCTCTCCTGTATGTGTTCTCTTGTGAGTCTTAGACTGCTAGCTTCAGTAAAAGAAGCACCACAATAATCACACTTGTAAGGTTTTTCTCCTGTATGTGTTCTCTTATGTTTTGTCAGATTCCCAGATTGAGTAAAAGAAGCACCACAATCTTCACACTTGTAAGGTTTCTCTCCTGTATGTGTTCTCTCTTGTGTCTTCAGACTTCCAGCTTCAGTAAAAACACCAAAATCATCACACTTGTAAGGTTTTTCTCCTATATGAGTTCTCTTATGTTTTCTCAGATTCTTAGTCTTTCCTCTTGAGCCTAAGTCGGCGCATAGGGCAGAAGTCATGGCTCTCCATGTCTGGCAGTTCGCTGCTACCTGTTGTAGATCTTGGATGTTCACTTGGTCATTGAATGAGCCTTCTCTGATGATGGTTCTACGCAGGGTCTCTCTTGGTCTTCCCCGTTTTTTTTCCCTACTGGTGACCATATGAGGGCTTGGTAGGGGAGTCTTGTCTTGTCCATTCTGAGTACATGGCCGATGTAGTTCCAACAGTGTTTTCTTATAAAGTTGGATACAATATCTTGCTTAATCTCTTGTGTTATTTGCGCATTGGTTGTAAAATCTGTCCACTCAGATTCTTAGCTTAAGTAAATGAAGCACCACAATCATCACACTTGTAAGGTTTCTCTCCTGTCTGTGTTCCCTTGTGAGTCTTCAGACTGCCAGCTTCAGTAAAAGAAGCACCACAATCATCACACTTGTAAGGTGTTTCTCCTGTATGTATTCACGTGTGGTATTTCAAACTGCTAGCAGGAGTAAATGCAACACCACAGTAAAGACACTTGTAAGGTTTCTCTTATGTATGTGTTCTCTTGAGAGTCTTCAGATTGCAGGCTTCAGTAATAGAAGCACCACAATCATCACACTCGTAAGATTCTTCTCCTGTATATGTTCTCTTATGTTTTCTCAGATTCTTAGCTCAAGTAAAAGAACCACCATAATCATAACGCTTGGTAAGGTTTTTCTCCTGTATGTGTTCTCTTATGTTTTTTCAGACTGCTGGTTGTAGTAAAATAAGCACCACAATCTTCACACTTATAAGGTTTCTCTCCTGTATGTGTTCTCTTGTGAGTCTTCAGATTGCCAGCTTCAGTAAAAGAAGCACCACAATCATCACACTTGTAAGGTTTTTCTCCAGTATGTGTTCTCTTATGTTTCATCAGACTGCTGGCTGTAGTAAAAGAAGCACCACAATCATCACACTTGTAAGGTTTTTCTCCAGTATGTGTTCTCTTGTGAGTCTTCAGACTGCCAGCTTCAGTAAAAGAAGCACCACAAACATCACACTTGTAAGGTTTTTCTCCTGTATGTCTTCTCATGTGAATCTTCAAATAGCCAGCTTCAGTAAAAGAAGCACCACAATCATCACACTTGTAAGGTTTTTCTCCTGTATGTGTTCTCTTGTGAGTCTTCAGCCTGCCAGCTTCAGTAAAAGAAGCACCACAATCATCACACCTGTAAGCTTTTTCTCCTGTATGTTTTATCTTGTGAGTCTTCAGGTGGCCAGCCTGAGTAAAAGAAACACCACAATCATCACACTTGTAAGGTTTTTCTCCTGTATGTGTTCTCTTGTGAGTCTTCAGACTGCCAGCTTCAGTAAAAGAAGCACCACAATCATCACACTTGTAAGGTTTTTCTCCTGTATGTGTTATCTTGTGAGTCTTCAGGTGGCCAGCCTGAGTAAAAGAAACACCACAATCATCACACTTGTAAGGTTTTTCTCCTGTATGTGTTCTCTTGTGAGTCTTCAGACTGCCAGCTTCAGTAAAACAAGCACCACAATCATCACACTTGTAAGGTTTTTCTCCAGTATGTGTTCTCTTATGTCTCATCAGACTGCCAGCTGTAGTAAAAGAACCACCACAAACATCACACTTGTAAGGTTTTTCTCCTGTATGTGTTCTCTTGTGAGTCTTCAGATTGCCAGCTTCAGTAAAAGAAGCACCACAATCATCACACTTGTAAGGTTTTTCTCCTGTATGTCTTCTCATGTGAGTCTTCAGATAGCCAGCTTCAGTAAAAGAAGCACCACAATCATCACACTTGTTCGGTTTTTCTCCCGTATGTGTTCTCTTGTGAGTCTTCAGACTGCCAGCTTCAGTAAAAGAAGCATCACACTCATCACACTTGTAAGGTTTTTCTCCTGTATGTGTTCTCTTATGTTCTCTCAGATTCATAGCGTAAGTAAAAGAAGCACCACAATCATAACACCTGTAAGCTTTTTCTCCTGTATGTTTTATCTTGTGAGTCTTCAGACTGCCAGCCTGAGTAAAAGAAACACCACAATCATCACACTTGTAAGGTTTTTCTCCTGTATGTGTTCTCTTGTGAGTCTTCAGACTGCCAGCTTCAGTAAAAGAAGCACCACACTCATCACACTTGTAAGGTTTTTCTCCTGTATGTGTTCTCTTATGTTTTCTCAGATTCCCAGCTAAAGTAAAAGAAGAAGCACCACAATCATCACATTTGTAAGGTTTTTCTCCTGTATGTATTCTTTTATGGTACCTCAAACTTGAAGCCTTAGTAAAAGAAGCACCACAATCATCACACTTGTGAGGTCTTTCTCCTGTATGTGTTCTCTTGTGAGTCTTCAGATTGTGAGCTTCACTAAAAGAAGCACCACAATCATCACACTTGTAAGGTTTCTCTCCTGTATGTATTCTCTTATGATTCATTTTCTTTTGGCACCCTAGATGGTCATCTTGAATCAAAAGACTATCAATTTCATTACATTCGTTCAGCATCCCTTCAGTATGTGTTCTCTTATATCTGTCTACACAAACATTTGGACTAGAAACATCAGACAAGTCTCCTGTGTGAGTTCCTTGAGAGCTATAACTGACATAATCCAAAATACCATCAAGAGACTCCGCAAAGCTCTGTGTATGTTTTTCTTGTGTTTCCTTATTTTGCTGCTGACAATTCTCAATAGCCAGAGATAGTTTATTGTTTGTATTAATCACAGAAGACACATTTTCTGACATTTGACAACAATTTTCATGTTTTACTGTTACCTTACAACTGTTCTCAACCATTCTTGATTTTGAGTTGCTGTGTTCTGTCATTTCTTGAATGATGCTACCCCCAGATATGTCTACCATTTTACTGAAGCTTTGACTCCCGTCCTCAAACAGAACATCTGATAGTTCTTGTTTTACAATCTTCATGTCTATGCTGTCATATGTCCACTTTTGTGAATGTTCTTGTATGGAGTGGTAAGGAATACTTGGAGACCATGAGTGTGCTTCTGAAACACACCAAAGTAAATAATTAATATCCTCATGAATATACCAGGTATTGATTATGAACAGATGTGTATGTGTAATCAAACAGGCACACATTGCAGCTATAGACAGTTTCAAGTGAACAGAAAAGTAAAAAGAAGATTGATTAATATGCTCATGTACTTAGCATTCATACTTATGAATGATCTAAGTTCATGATAATCTAAGATGGTGTATGATCTAAGCTGATGTATGATATAAGCTGTTATATGATCAAGGTTGATGTATGATCTAAGTTCATGATGATCTAAGATGGTGTATGATCTAAGCTAATGTATAAACTAAGCTGATGTATGATCAAGCTGTTATATGATCAAGGTTGATGTATGATCTAAGATGATGCATGATCAAAGATGATGTATGATCTAGGCTGATGTATGATATAAGCTATTATATGATCTAGGTTGATGTATGATCTAAGCTAATGTATGATCGAAGCTGATGTATAATCTGAGCTGATTAACGCTCTAAGCTGATGTATGATCTGAGCTTTTGTATGATCTAGGCTGATGTATGATTTAGGCATGACATGGGAACACAACTAGAGGTGGCATGGCAAGGCAACACATTTAGAGGTGGCATGGCAAGGGAACACAATTTCAGTGGTATGGCAAGGGAACACAATTAGAAGAGGTATGGCAAGGGAACACTATTAGAGGTAAGTGGCATGACAAGGGAACAATTATAAGTGGCATGACAAGGGAACACAATTAGAGGTGCCATAACAAGGGAACACAATTAGATATGGCATGACAGGGGAACACAGAGGTGGCATGACAAGGGAACATAGTTAAGGTGGCATGACAAGTGAACACAGTTAGAGGTGGCATGACAAGGGAACAATTATAAGTGGCATGACAAGGAAACAATTATAAGTGGTATGACAAGGGAACAATTATAAGTGGTATGACATGGGAACACAATTAGAGGTGGCATGACAAGGGAACACAGTTAAGGTGGCATGACAAGTGAACACAGTTAGAGGTGGCATGACAAGGGAACAATAATAAGTGGCATGACAAGGAAACAATTATAAGTGGTATGACAAGGGAACAATTATAAGTGGTATGACATGGGAACACAATTAGAGGTGGCATGACAAGGGAACACAGTTAGAGGTGGCATGACAAGGGAACACAGAGGTGGCATGACAAAAGAACAATTATAAGTGGTGTGACATGGGAACACAATTAGAGGTGGCATGACAAGGGAACACAGTTAGAGGTGGCATGACAAGGGAACACAGTTAGAGGTGGCATGAAAAGGAAACAATTATAAGTGGTATGACAAGGGAACAATTATAAGTGGTATGACATGGGAACAATTATAAGTGGCATGACAAGGGAACAATTATAAGTGGCATGACAAGGGAACAATTATAAGTGGTATGACATGGGAACACAATTAGAGGTGGCATGACAAGGGAACACAGTTAGAGGTGGCATGACAAGGGAACACAGTTAGAGGTGGCATGACAAGGGAACAATTATAAGTGGTATGACAAGGGAACAATTATAAGTGGTATGACATGGGAACAATTATAAGTGGCATGACAAGGGAACAATTATAAGTGGCATGACAAGGGAACAATTATAAGTGGCATGACAAGAGAACACAATTAGAGGTGGCATGACAGGGGAACACAATAAGAAGTGGCATGACAAAGAAAACTGAATCTTGCATATCAACACAATGATTCAGGGCTCAAGTCCAGCAGTGGCAATCATGATCATGTGTTGATCTGACCAGCACAGCTGGCATGTGACCCAGTCTAATCACATGTTGATCTGATCAGCACAGTTGGCCTGTGGCCCAGTGTAATCACATGTTGATCTGATCAGCACAGTTGGTCTGTGGCCCAGTCTAATCACATGTTGATCTGATCAGCACAGTTGGCCTGTGGCCCAAGTCTAATCACATGTTGACCTGATCAGCACAGTTGGCATGTGGCCCAGTGTAATCAAATCAGTAGCAGAGATTTCTGTCTAATGGTAGAGGGGGAGGGAACTGGCCAAACGACCCCATTATTTAGTGATCTAATTTATGTGAGGGTCTAGCATTTCTCTTACAGAAGCATCTTCAATGGTGGTACACTTATCTGTTGTATGGACAGCCTTATCACAAGAACCAGGCCCATCATCACCTTCTCCAGGCTTCTGCTGCAGACCCTGAGCTTCTGTCTAAGATCTACATGCTTTGTCCATGCCGGTAACACAGATCACCATAAGCCAGGTGTTCTTGGTGAATCCGATTTGTTACGTACAAATGTTATCATTGATCATTGTAAAGGGACTTTAACATGATACAGATGGGCAAGGAGTCTAATATCTTAGGTGAACCTGTCAGGGTCTTGTTCGATATGAACACAGGCTCGTATTCACTAACAGGCTTGAAAACAATCACACACAGATAATGAGTGTACAAAAACTCGGCGACATAACTCAAACACTTTAATCGCACTTCTCAAAACAGCATTCATATCAGGCATCGCTCAAAGTCAGCGATAATGCCATTTCCAGAAACATACAATGCAATATATATATATATCAATTCATAAATACAATAGAATATAACACTCACTCAATCTTTACTCTACTCAACAAAGCATACAGGCTTTCGTCCATCAAGCATCGACTCATACATAGCAACACTCTTTCACGTCCGTCCAGTCTCGAGGTCCTAGGCTGTCTGACGCTACCAGCAGTGATTCCTCGTTGGCCCGGCTTTCCGCTCTCGAGGCCTTCATGCACCACACTGACCCCTGGCCATGCACTGCGTAGTAACTGTTAGTCCAGTTCACGGTCATACCTGGTCGTTGCCGCCAGGCGGGGGAGATGAAGACTGGGAGATTCTGACATTCTCCGCCGCCCCCTCTTATGAAAGGTATACCCTTTCATTACTGGTGTTTATAGTTGGGTTAAGTTAATAATATAAAGTCAGAATCGACCAACTGTTTGTCATGTTAGATGACTATTTGGTATTTATTGACGGTTACTGGGTAGTTGCATGATATATCTTTGATTCAGTGATGCCATAAGACTACTTTCATCAAGTACTCTCCACTAGTTGGATTTGTACCTAGGTTGATAATGGACTCAGCCAGTCCAGTAGTTATCCGCGACTAATGCTATCTTTCAAGCAACGCGCTACCTCACGACAAAATTAAAAAATCACAAAAAGAACCATGTTAGGCCTTAAGTAATCTTCCTTATAAGATGAATTCAGAACTAGACGCCAACCGATATGGTCGGATAGTCCAATTCTGGTCCTCACCTTTAGTAGTTATCTTCCACGCATAGTTGATGTCACATGGTGATGCGTAGACATTTTGGCTACTATGAACAAGATAATATATGCATGCTTACATTTTCCCAACATTTCAAATTGTTTCCCTTTAGGTGTAATGGTGAAACGATATGGGAGGTAATTTGTAAATTCTTAAAAAAAAATAAAGTACATTTGTAAGTTATATTCTAAGCGTCATAGTTTGATATTTATTGTCAATAGTGACATAGTTGGCACCATTGAGAAAAAATTAATCAATCAATGATTCTTAGATCACAAATATATAAATCCTTTCATTCAATTAAATATATGTAAATTTGGTGTCACAAAGTTATCTCAGGTGTCATTCCTTTGTGACTATTATTTATATAGTCTGCTAATTTTGCTAAATTTAACTAAATCATTCGAAAAGGAAACGGAAGTACACAATTGGTGTGTTCACACGTTGGAGTAACACACTGTTTTTTCACATGTTCGGATAACACTGTTCTTACTGAAGTACGGATTTACATTCTGCTATTGTGTTGATTTCAATGAAATAAGGCTTTGGCCATTCAGAAAGCAAAGGCAAACTATTAAATATAAAATTATCTAGCAAATGAAAAATAGCCAGTAAATTTTGGGATTGATTGCAACACAATGTAAAGGATATCCAACTAACTGTTACATTCTATTGCACTTAATCTTACCTTGACCTACATAGACTTCAGGTTGTTCTATCTTGACATTTGATGGTAGTTTACTCTCCATCTTTCAATCTGAAAGGATTTGTAAGTTGCATATACAAAAGTAAACAAATAAATGAATGTGATATTTTGTTTGTCAAGATATCTAATCATTATTAATTATACAAAATATCTTATCATTACTTCAAGACATGATTTCTGATATGTTATTCCTCAAGTTCCCATTAAGAATGTAAGTTTGGCAATCAATCCCAGTGTAATAATATTGATTTAACATGACAAAAATAACACAACAATACATGAAGGATTTGTGAAATAGCTTTATTTCTTGTGTCATGCATCATGCAGACATTACAGTTGATGTAATACTTATAACAGAAGCTATTCTTTTCTGTATCTTATTCCCCTTTCCATACATCTAATAATGAGTCTTCAATTGGTGAGAAAAACAAGAAAATCTTGTCATTAATGTTCCTTCTCAACTGTTGCCTGTAAGCAAGCATTCTACTTTGTGAGCTTGTAACATGAAATCTGTGAGTGGGCTTATACTTAACAATTAAATACATTTGGTCCCAATATGGTCTGCTTGTGCATTGAAGTTAAATTATCTGGACTTTGTTGATAACATTGCCTTCTTGTCCCATACATTGAAATGAGATGCAAGATGTAGCTAAACACATTGGACAGGAGGTCACAACAATTAGGTCTCAAAAATTCACAAGGAAGAACGATAATAATGTGAATAAATCAAACAAATGATAACCTGATCTCCCTTTGTGAAATGTCACTGCAAGATGCAGAATTATACACCTGTTTTGGTAGCAATGTAGACACAGATGGGTCAGCATATAAAACTAAACACTGTCATTTACTGCCAATATAGTGCCTTGTGATGTATGGCAGGGGGTTCTTGAGCCTGAGGAATTAAGGCTGCCTGGCTAGTGCAGTCACCGCAAACTGTGCATGTTAGAATTTTCTTTTTGCCCCCGACAGAAAATAAACTCCACACCTTAACAAGGATTTGAATCTGGGTCTCCAAAAGGAGAATCCTGCATTCTAGCCACTCGGCCAGCATACTGGTCAACATATAAAGATATTACAATAAGAATGCAAAAGGCAAGAGGAACTTTCACAGAAATTAGACATTTGTGGAAGTCAGAAAAAAATTAAACAACAGATTGTTCAAGTAAAACATTAAAACAGTAAGTACTGTTGTATGGATCAGAACCATGGGGTATGACATATAATGATTATTAATAAGCTACAAACATTCATGTGGTAGATTAGCAACATTGATGAAGGTTAGAAAAAGTAGTACTTTCTTGCTCTTGAATCTGTCTGTACTCGGGCTCTTCTGTTGTGCAAGTATGCTTTCCCTATTAGTACATTCTTCCTTTGACTCTACAGCATTAAAATTGACTACTGAGCGGGAATAAACAAAGTGTCTAATCGCAATTCGATTGCAAATAGACACTTCATTTATTCACAATTCAATTGCGAATAGACACTTCATTTATTCACAATTCAATTGCGAATAAACTCTCCCTTATATTATTAGCAATGTCAGTGTTACGAACTTTGCCGGGAGGCGGGGGGGAATTTTGTTTATTTCCCGTACTTTTTCTGGAGACCAACGATTCACTTCTGGTTGATACCATGTCCGGCAAGATTTGATTTATGCGAAAGCAGCATGGTACGATGAAAGGGGAAGCTACGCTGATATTTGCAGTATTGGTCCTAATATTTGCAGTATTGGTCCTACTAACTGGCAAAATTTTGAGGCAGAGAAACTGTTTTTTCTGGAATTTCTTGGAGTCTATTCACGAATAGTAAACTAATTTGTCTTATAACTCCTGTAGCTTAAAGAAGTTTAAACTGTTTGTTGCATTTTTTAATCCCCCGTTCAATTTTACATAAATGTGAAGAGTTTCAACACTGCTGGTGTTTGCTTGAGTTCAGGACAAAATATTTAGTGACATGGCCGTCATAACACAAAATTCAAGATGGCGGCGCCCATACAATACAATAGCACTAAACTTTAGCAGACCTATATTTATTTATAATTAGAACTGGTAATTTAACTACTAAACTTAAACAGAATACAAATGTCATTTGTAGCAGTAATGTATCTGTGTACTTGTATAATATTTCAGCATTTGACATGACTGAAAATAATTTTGAAAGCCAGTTTTCAGACCCGTCTCTGTAAACCTGTAAGAACTTATTTCTTAGCAGAGCACCAGTACTTAATTATTTAAATTTAAATAAAATACTGTGAAATAAGTTATGGTTTTGTTTTTTTAAAGTTAGTATTTAATTATTAATTGCTCACTTCTAGATACAGAACAGTGTAATTATTGAACAGAAGTAGAAATCCATTATTAGCGAATATTTACTTATATTTTTTTTTTAATTTAATATTTTAATAATTAATTAACTACTGCTTAATTTATGCAGCAGTTACAAACTTATTTACTTACATTAATGCATGATAATTAATCAACAAAAGAAAGCTGTCGCAATGCAGTTGGTAGATCAAGACAATATGAGTACATTTTCATGAATTGTTCTTTCACTAACGACGAACATTTCACATGACATTTAATTAATATAAATGGGCAGCTATTTTTAACTATTAATTTGGTCACAGCACATTCTATCGAAAAGTCTTAAAAGTCGAGTGCACTTCAGTCAGACTCTGAGACTCTCGTGCTTTGTATGATGCTTTCAGCAGGCCGCTGTGCGGAAAGAGACCCATATGGGGTAAAACCTGGTGCAATGAAGTTGATCCTCTCGACATTCTATCAAAAATATAAAATAACACACAGCCTAAAATAAATAATACATCAAGTTAGGCTTCGCCACCCCAGACGCAATGATATATGGCACTATGTTGTCCGATTAAAAATAAACAAGGCACAGTAATAGAAGGCAAATAAGACACAATTGGCAGCCATTTTAAATTGTTAATTAGGTCATGGCACATCCTATCGAAAAATAATTAATATGTCAAGTTAAGCCTCGCCGCCTCGGACGCAATGATATATGGCACTATGTTGTCCTTTAAAAATAAACAAGCCAAGTAATAGAGAGCAGGATTTCTCAGCTTCCAATTTAATGGGCCCCACTAAAATCTCCCTTATCTCTTAGGTCATCATTACACTTCCTGGTATTAAATTACGTAACGAGAAAATTCATCTCCGCTTAGAATTAACATAAACTCTTAGTTGAGATACTGTTGGATTCGTCTTGTCAAGCTGTATCTAACTGGTATGATTTCATAAATAAAGACCCAATTTTTAAATATTGACCAAAATTGCTAATATTATATACAACACTAAGAAAAAGACAAACAAACATCTTTCTTCGGGCATGTGAATAAGAACAGAGGCATTGGTTGGAGAACATCGTGACAACTGGAAAGATCGAGGGGAAGAGAGGCAGAGGCAGACCAAGGGAAATGATGCGGGACAGATTGAGACGGTGGCATGAAGGAATATCAGCGGCAGAGTTGATTCAGAACACCAGAAGAGTAAGACCGAGATCTGTGGAGAGCCATGAACGACTACGCCAGCTGTTAGAGCATTTCAAATGATGATGATTAATGCTATACTATTATTATTGGTGTTGTTACTATTTTATCGCCGCTACTCTTCAATCTGGCTCTAGAGAAAGTTGTAAGGAAGGTAAAGGAGGAATGTGATATTGGAGGAACATCCAAGCTGCTTGGTTATGCAGATGATGTAGATATTATAGGGCAAAGTGAACAAAAGACATTGGAAATATTGACTCACTTAAAGGGAAGAGCCCAACAGATGGGGCTGGTTATCAACCAAGATAAGACAGAATATATGGTAATTTCAAGAGACGGAATGGCTAGAAACTCTGGCCACATACAAATAGATAATATGACCATTAAAAGAACTGAAACATACAAATACCTGGGTACAATCTTCAACTGCTCCAACATCATAAGGGAAGAAATACAAACTAGAATCAACTCTGGAAATAAGATATACTATGCACTACAACATCTACTAAAATCAAAGGCGCTATCTCGTAACACCAAAATCACAATATACAAAACACTGATCAGACCAGTTGTGCTGTATGGCTCTGAAACCTGGAGTACAACGAAAGGAGACGAAGCCTTGTTACAAACCTTTGAGAACAAAATTTTAAGACGCATCTTTGGACCCATTAGGGATACACAAAGTGGAGAGTAGAAAAGAAGAAGTAACAAAGACATTTATGATCTGTTTAAGTCCCCGCTAATCACTGGTATCATGAAGGCTAATAGACTACAATGGCTGGAGCATATAGAAAGAATGGAAGATAATAGGGAAACAAAACTCGCTTACACTCAGGAAATAAATGACCGTAGACCCCGAGGTAGACCAAGAAGGCGGTGGAGAGATAATACATGTACAGACCTACAAGCACTTGGAATCAACGACTGGCAAGAGAGGGTCCACCAGAGAGACGAATGGAGACGGATTGTATTTGCAGCAAAGAACCTCAATGGCTCGGAACGCTGAAGAAGAAGAAGAAGAAGTTGTTACTATTTACAGTTATTATGGTCAAAATCAAACCGATAGATATAAATAATTAAATATAAATATTATTATTCAAGTATACGCACCAACAACAAGCAGTAGCGATGAAGAAACACAAAACTTTAACGATGAAGCAGAAATGGCTATGTCTCAAATTAGATCACAAGAAATAAAAATAATACCAGGAGATTTTAATGCAAAAGTAGGAATGGGAAATATGGCGGATATAATGGGGAATTGTGGTTTCATTCATTCATTCATTCAGTAGCATGTCCTTTGCAGAACCTCGCTCCCATAACAACCTTCCGGAAAACCTCTCGATCATAAGCAAGATGTCCCGCGTCCGATACACCCATCTGGAGATCATCCGCCACATCCAGATCCCATCTTCTCTTTGGCCTTCCTCTTCCTCACTTCCCAAGCATATAGTCATATACATATAGTTATACTCTTCCATTATTACTCTCTCCAAACTTTCGTAACGTTAAAAGTGACCAAAATATTTAAATTTTCTTTGTTTTATCGTTTTTAATAGCCAACATTCTTCAATATTCAGCTCTTGAAGTATTGATGCATTTGTATTTTTCTTTACCCAAGATATTCTTAGAACTCGTCTATAACATTTATATTCAAAGGCATTTATATTTATTCGCTGCTCAGCTTGTTTAGTAAGTGTCCAGATCTCACTGCCGTATGTTGCAATGGGAAAGATGCATGCTCTTAAAAATCTAATTTTTGTAGTTCTGTCCCATTCCATAATTTATTCAGTTCTTTTAGTCTTTGAAGAGCAATTGATAGTCGTCGTTTAATTTCTTTCATTGTGTCCCCGTTGTTGGTAATCACTGACCAAAGATATTCAAAATTTTCCACCACCTCTAATTTGTCCTCATTAACATATATTTCTTTCTCCGTAGTGGTTTTATCTGTATGCATTATCTTTGTTTTTGCAATGTTAAGATACAAGTTGTGATTTTCACTATTCAGTTGGGTTGAGGCTATTAGGTTTTCTATACCAGTCTGTCTGTGTTGTGGATAGTAATACTGTTTCATCAGCATACCGAATCTCTGGTAATACTGGTATGTCAAGACCACCGATATTTAGGGCATCATATAGCTCCCTATTTATATCATCTCTCACATTTCTCATTATATTTTCGGCGTACAGGTTAAACAAATAGGGGGACAGCACACATCCTTGACGGACTCCTTGCTTGATGTCAAACCAATCTGATGTCTCGCCATCTATTCTAACCGCTGCTTGTTGGTCTAGATAGAGCATTCTTATGAGTTGTATTACATATGGTGGAAAGCCCATATTCCTCATGATTTCCCAAAGTTTCCGATGTTGTGCACAGTCAAATGCCTTTGAATAATCCACAAAACATGAGAATAGGTTTACATTAAATTCTCTGCACTTCTTTATTAATAATCGCATGTTGAATATGTGATCTCTTGTTCCTCTTCCTTGTCTAAATTCAGCTTGAACTACGTTAATTTCTTCTTCCATTTTCTTACGAAGTCTTCCCATTATAATATTTAGTAGAATTTTACTTGCATGACTGATCAGGGCAACAGTTCTATAGTTGGTGCATAATTTCAGGTTGCCCTTTTTTAGTATTGAAATGAAGATAGTTCTCTTCCAATCTTTTGGCCATATACCGTATTTCCATATCTTTTTACATAATGCGTGATAGATTTGTATGCTTTCTTCTTCTCCCGCTTTAATTAGCTCATCTGGTATCTCATCACACCCAGGTGATTTCCCATTCTTCAGGTTCTTTATTGCCCATGCAATTTCATCCAATGAGAGTTCAGGTTCTGTCTCTGCTGAGATTGGTTCATGTATCTCATTCATATCCTCACTGTCACTCCACTTCTGGTACAACAATCTTGTATGTATTGATTTTTGTCCTTTCTTGTGTTCTTTCTTATTTCTCGAGTTAAAGATTTATACTTCATCCTGCTGTTATCGGATTCACCTCCTTTCTGTTTCAGTCCCCTTCGTTGTTTTATTAATCCTAACGTATCTGATGTAATCCATGGCTTAAGTTGCTTTTTCTTGGTCAGAATTAAATCTTTTGCTGCAGTTATCAAGATAGCTCTAGCTTGTACTGCCAGTTCATCAGGTGTCAGGTGTAGAAGTTCTACAGTGTATGCAAATGATATTTTTGTGAGATCAAAACGAAGTGGCCTTGGTCCTCTGGTAAGCTTTTTGAGTTTTAGTTTCAGATCTGCTTCTAATAACTGATGATACGTATCACAGTCTGCACTTCGTAGGGTTTTTGCAGATGCTATGCTTGATCTCCATCTTCTTTGTACTCTTTCGCTTCCAAGGGCCGATCTAACGCCGCAATCTCCCGACTATGGTGGCAATTGGTTCTTCTATCGACACAGAATGATCAGTGGTTTATTTGATACATTTCTGCGCCATTTCGGAATTTTAAGTTACTGTAAACTGAAAAGTCGCACAGCCGGAAGATAGCTACATCATCATTGTGCCGTCAAACATTGGATTTTTGTGAATTTTCAGTTTTAGTAGCGTTAATTTGTTTGTTTGGGTTTTTCACAATGGAAACGCCCACCAGTATGCGTCCTCGTAGAATGACTTCAGATCAAGCTAGGTTATTGTCTGAAACAGTTTTAAACAATAGTGATTTCGATATCAGTGAATATTCAGAAAGAAGTTTTTTAGCACGTGGTGATAAAGAAAATCCAGTGAATGTTCGTCAACAACTGAGTGTCTGACAATAAAGCACGAATGGCTGAAGTTTACGTCTGTCATTATTGCTATGGGCCTTGATCCAAGACCATGTATCAAAGACTACTGGTGTACAAGTGCACATTTATATACTCCTTGGTATGCCACTATGTTTCACAGGAATCGATTTGAATTTATTTATCACACCATCTTTCACGTATGTGAACCAGAGGCAGCAGGTGCAAAAAAAAAAAAAAAAATATCCTCTTGTTGACATGATTCTGAAGAAATTCCAGGAAGAATTTTACCCATTTGAAAATGTGTCCATTGATGAAATGATTATTTGGTGGAAGGGCAGATTTCAGCACAGACAATACAATGCAACAAAGCCTCACAAGTACCACATCAAAACATTTGGCTTTTGTGATTCTGCGACTGGCTATGTGGTGAATTTTATAATTTACTATGGGAGAAACACCTAATACAGTCCGGAATTAGATCCCACAACTGCTCATGCAGTGAAAGTGTTTGCCACACTACTGAATGTTCTCGGAGCTGGCCATCACTTCTTTGCTGACAGATTCTACACTTCGAAAGCTCTGATTGATTATCTGCATTCTGACAATTTTAATTATACAAGGATACTGAATGTCAACCGAGTAGGCTTCTCTCCAGAGTTGAAGCATTTGCGACTTCAGCATCAAGAGATGAAGTGGTTTCTTGAAGGAGATATAATATTGTGTGTGGCATGGAGAGATAAAAAAGCTAAAAAAAAACACCATGCATTATTGTCTCTACCAAATCTGTAGTTGGAACTGTTTAGTCGGTGTCAATAGGGACTGTTTTTGCAGCACTCGAACTAAACGACACAGATCATCTTTTGTTTGCTCCGGCTGCACAAATAGACCACACTTGTGCCCCAAAGTTTGCTTTGCAGCCTATCACAAATAGACTGCCACATATTGTAAATAAAAATAAACAGACAAGATATATATATAGGCTAAGACCAAAATTAGGAGGGTACTGATCAGAGAGTTGCTTTTTGCAGATGATGCTGCAGTTACGACCCACTCTGAGGAAGAATTGCAATGTCTACTATCTGCATTCTCCAATGCTTGTTCTGAATTTGGTTTAACAATTAGCAAAAAGAAGACACAGATTATGTCACAAGGTGCACATGGGGTACCATCAATCTTTATTGACGACGCCGAACTAGAGATAGTAGACCATTTTACATATCTAGGATCAGTGGTAAATAGCAAATTATCCCTAGATCAGGAAATCAACATCCGGATTGGTAAGGCAGCAACAACAATGAACAGGTTAAGAAAAAGAGTCTGGGAGAACAGGAAGCTTACTGCCAAAACAAAAGTCCTTGTCTATCAAGCCTGTGTCCTTAGTACTCTTCTCTATGGCAGTGAAACCTGGACAACTTACTCACACCAAGAGAACAATTTAAACAGCTTTCATATGCGGTGTCTGCGAAGAATTCTTGGTATTAAGTGGCAAGACAAAATCACAAATACTGAAGTATTGGAAAGATCAGGTTGTGTGACAGTTTATTCCATGCTCAGTCTTCGTAGACTTAGATGGATAGGACATCTTAGGAGGATGGATGATGGTAGAATACCAAAGGATATCTTTTTTGGTGAATTACAGATGGGTAAGAGATCTCAGGGTCGGCCTCTACTACGATACAAAGATGTGTGTAAGCGGGACATGATTGATACAGGCATTGATAATGCACATTGGGAGCAAGTCGCCGCTGAACGTGTTGCATGGAGGGCAAATATCAGAAATGGAATAAAGTCAAAGGAGAAAATAATTGCAGAAAAGTCACACACCAAGCGTTTGAGACGTAAGATGGTGCATGATGGTGGAAATGACCATGTGTTCACATGCACCCACTGTGAAAGGACATTTACAGCGCAAATTGGCCTTATCAGTCACACTCGCTACCGCCATAGTTAAAAGTTATTATGCCTTTTTAGAGCACAAACTATCGTCTGTCAAGACGGCAAGGTGCCAATGATATATATATATATATATATATATATATATATATATATATATATATATATATATAAATTGTAATTAAATGTAAATCTTCCAAGTGTTTTTCTAATTTTAATTCCTAAAAAGGCATGCTCCAGAATCTGCGGCCAAACTTCTTTTCGGATGATTGATTGGGAGCAATTGTGTTTATATTTTAGAAAAGTGGTGTTTGTTCAGTAAATTCAACAGGATTAGCAGTGATTTAGCAGTGATCAGGATAACAACGCCCCTTGGAAGTGCAATGTTTTCATCATTTTTACCTCTTTTTGTCCAATTATTTTAAAAGTTCTATTATATTATATATTATGATTATATATGAGATAAATACCAACATATTCCTGGTGCAATTTCTTTTATTTTGATATATAATGCAACATTTCTGCTACAATGTTAACCATTTTCATAACATTATTGTGACACACCCCTACTTCTAGTTTTCTGCCATTACTTTTTTTCATTTTGTGTGAAAAAGACCAAAACTTCCTTTTGGGTGATTTTAATGAGCAATACTGTTTATTGTGACAGTACGGCGAAGTATTGAAGCCTCAGAAACAATTCAACTCCATCAGACTTCCGAATGTATAGAATTTATTCGAGTTACTTTAATATCATAGGCTCGTATGAATAATACACTCTGAAAACATCATCACCAAACAAGGGAGGTCCAACTAATTTGACATACCAGATGACGACTTCTATGCGACCGCTCGCTAAGACTGCTGGCTAGTAACTAATGCGTTTCCTACCCTTACGTCAACGCGTGAACATCCTTAGTTACTTTTACATCCCCCCGGGGTGCTCCCGCGTGCACTGAAGTTTAGACCCTTTTTCTCTTGCACGCCGACCTAGATCCCCTTAACAGAGACAGACACTCTGTTATATTATATTGTTGAAGACAAAGGGTGTTTGTTTGATTATTCAGTAAATTAAACATGATTAGCAGTATAGGTGTGCAGAAAACACCTTATAAGTGCAATGCTTTCATCATTTTTACCACTTTTTGTCAAATTATTTTACAAATTATATTATTATTATTATTATTATTATTATTATTATTATTATTATTATTATTATTATTATATTTACAACATATAGCAAAAGTTCCAATACCAGCATATTCTTTGTGCAATCCCCTTTATTTTGATATATAATACAACTTTTCTGCTACAATTTTAACTATTTTCATAACATTGTTGTGACAGACCCCCAACTTACAGATTTCGGCCATTATTGTTTTTTTCATTTTTGTGAAAAAGACATGGTTCAGAATATGCACCAGAACTTCCTTTTGGGTGATTTTAATGAGCAATACTGTTTATATTGTTGAATACAAGTGGTGTTTGTTTGATTATTCAGTAAATTAAACATGATTAGCAGTATAGGGGTGTAGAAAACACCTTATAAGTGCAACATTTTCATTATTTTTACCTCTTTTTGTCAAATTATTTTACAAATTATATTATTATTATTATTATATTTACAACCTATAGCAAAAGTTCCAATATCAGCATACTCCTTGTGCAATCTCCTTTATTTTGATATATAATACAACATTTCTGCTACAATTTTAACCATTTTCATAACATTGTTGTGACAGACCCCAACTTCCAGATTTCGGCCATTTTTTTTTTCATTTTGTGTGAAAAAGACCAAAACTTCCTTTTGGGTGATTTTAATGAGCAATACTGTTTATATTGTTGAAGATAAGTGGTGTTTGTTTGATTATTCAGTAAATTAAACATGATTAGCAGTATAGGAGTGTAGAAAACACCTTATAAGTGCAATGTTTTCATCATTTTTACCACTTTTTGTCAAATTATTTTACAAATTATATTATTATTATTATTCTTATATTTACAACCTATAGCAAAAGTTCCGATACCAGCATATTCCTTGTGCAATCCCCTTTATTTTGATATGTAATTCAACATTTCTGCTACAGTTTTAACCATTTTCATAACATTGTTGTGACAGACCCCAACTTCCAGATTTCGGCCATTATTTTTTTCCATTTTTTGTGAAAAAGACATGGTTCAGAATATGCACCAGAACTTCCTTTTGGGTGATTTTAATGAGCAATACTGTTTATATTCTTGAAGATATGTGGTGTTTGTTTAATTATTCAGTAAATTAAACATGATTAGCATTAGAGGAGTGTAGAAAACACCTTATAAGTGCAGTTTTTTAAAATAATTTGTACCTCTTTAATTTCAGTTGTTATTATTAAACCTCTCATTATTGTCATAATATTTGTAACCTATCAATTAATTATTAACACTATCATGTTCCTTGTGCAATCATCTTTAATTTCATATATAATACAATATATCTGCTACCATTTTAACCATTTTAAAAGCATTATTGTAACACACCCCTACTTCCAATTTTCTGCCATGAATTTCTGTTTGGTCAGGACCCAATTTTTGTTTGGTAGTGAAAGAGTTATTTAAATATAATCTATCTGATTTTTGGTAATACTGTCCGGAGACTTCCATGTGAAGAGTCTTCTTCGGTGTTGTTTAAAAAGTGTGTTGGCTATCATTAACTCATGTTCGGTGCAATTAATTTGTCATCTGCATCATTTCTGTTTCCCAATCCAAATTTTCCTAAAACATGTCTCTCATTTTCAGCTCTTTCTGTACCTACTGTTGCATTAAAATCCCCCAGTATTATTTCTATACCATTATGACCAATTTTATTTAATTTGTCTTGCAGTGTGTTGTAAAAATCTTAAATTTCGTCCTCCTCTGCTGTTGAAGTAGGTGCATATATCTGTACGAGTGATGCTTTTTTAGACGGCCTTTAAGTCTAATAGTGAGGATTCTATCACTAACTGGGTTCTATCCCAGTAAAGCTTTTGCAGTTGTTGTATCTAAACAAAATTCCACTCCACTCTGGCCTCCGACGTCTCTACCAGAGTAAATGAAAAGACTTCTGAAAAGACAGTTACATTGCAGGGTTTCGGAACACATTCCGAATTGGGTGGACAAGATACTACACACAGAAGATGGTAGCCTAGGCAGGCCGACACACCAGAACAGTCCAGCTTCATCGGTCGCGAGACATGTGCTCGAGAGCGGTAACGTGGTTGAAAGACTTCCGTGTGTTGTTCAAAACACAAAGTAGCCGATTGTTAAAGTTTGCCGAAGCTATAATAATCAACCTTCGTAAGCCGTCCTTGTGCAAGCAGAAAGACATTTTAGTCAGTTTAAAATTACTGTGGTAGACAATCGACATTACTGTGCGAACATGTATATATTTCAGTTTGGAGGATTTATCTAGTTAATTCACGTAAGTTGTGTGATTTCTGCAGTATGTACCTGACGAGATGCAGCGAAATATGCCAGGCCATAAATCGTGCAATCTATTGTTTGTGTCTTCGTTATTCGAAAAGACTTCCATTTTCAGTTGTAAAATGTCCCTTGCCTTTCCAGCGATGTTCACTAATTTTTGGTTTAGGTACAAGAAATGAGTATCGCCTTTCCAGCGATGTTCACTAATTTTTGGTTTAGGTACAAGAAATGAGTATCGCTCCGTGGTCATGGCGTTGCGGACACAATTCGTAATGCCGCTTTCTCACGCTCAAGTCACAGCGGACCGTATCGCGCTGGTTTTAAATAACGTGTTGGTATGGGAGCCGGTCGTTCAGAAAGCAATGTCAAACAACTGAACGTAAATACTTGCCAAGACATCAACAATGGCAGTAAAATTCTGGTGTTTACTGCAACATCCTGTAAAGAATGTGCAACTTAAAAAAAAAAAAAAAAAAAAAAAAAAAAAAAAAAAACAAGAAATGAAAGAGGAGGGAAACTAATCCTAATAGTAATAGAACGGGCATCTAACAATGATATGTTCAAGGGATACGCCTGGTTTAAACACTATAAAAGAAGAATTAGCTGGCCTTTAAAGAAGACTTTACACATGGAAAAGCCCTGGTAAAAAAATTACTCAACCAAATTTGCTACATACTTATCAATAAAAGATTTAGAAATGCGTAAATTAATGTAGACAATGCCTGGTTCAGACTGTAATAGTACTATAGTGATCATGTATCACTATGTAGCCAAATAAAAGTAAAGCCTTGAGCATAGCCTACGATGGGTAATGTTGTAATATTCTGTTAAGATAATTTGGCGTGTCCAGCGTGTTCCGCGTGGTTACACACCCGCTTCACACGCCAGTGAACCGGGGCTTGTTTCCGGATCCGGTCAGGGATATGCACTACTGACGAGCTCAAGCGAGAGCGAAACTCGAGTATAGTGCTTCCATATTGATGTGGATAGGCCTTAGGTTCATACCAGAATACGATCAGAGTTGCCGGTGGTGGGTTGTGCTCAATATTTAAATAAAAGTAAGATTGAAGAGTCTCTGTGGCTGAAGGGCTTGCGAACGCGGTTTGTGAGCCCGTATACCCGGGTTCGAAACACGGCGGTGCTGGTTTTTTCGAAAAAGGTATAGAGGCCGGTCGTTCAGGAAGCAATGGCAAACTACTGAACGTAACACTTGCCTAGTACATCAACAGCAGCTGAAAATGCTGGTGTTGACTGCAACGTCCCGTAAGGGATACGCAACACAATTTATTTTTTTAAGATTGAAGAGTGGGGGGAAAATGGTTAAGAACATGAGTCTTAATAAAGAGGTTCTGACGGTAGATAAAGAAATTCAAGAACAATACAGAGTGACCGTGAAACATAGGCACAACGGCGACAACGCAATAGCTAAAATACAGAGTATAAACGTACAATGGGAAATGTTAACTGATTCAGTGCCATTGATGATTAATCGCCTTAAGCTAACTCCCGTACGTGCCACGGTCTTATATACAGTAGTTTTTATTATGCAACTGCCTTTAATTTGATGTTTAATACAACATGTCTCTACCATCTTAACAACTTTTATGTCATAAACCATACCACTAAACTTCTATTTAGAATTATAATGAGAAGAACAAGAAAGAAAATAAACATGGACATTAGAAAAGAACAGTATTGATTTGTGAAAGGAGAGGATACAAACAATGAAATATATGCAATACAGACACTAATAGAATGATCAATAGAGACACATACATACATAGATTATACTTGGGCATATGATAAAGTAAAACATAATGAACTGTTTAAAATGTTGTAAGATATCAACATTGATGGGAAATATTAAAATAAATAAATAAATACAAATAAAAATTATTTACTGGAACCAAGCAGTGTATCAGCAAATAAAATGGGAAATAAAGAGGGCAATTATAAACAAATAAAGCTAAGAGTACGACAGGGATGTGTCTTGTCACCAGATCTCTTCTCCTCTTTAGCGAAGTAATAATGAGAGAGTCAGGTCTTAGTCAGATATGACTGAGCTACCGTATGACAGTAGACGGTACTACCTGCTTTCTGTCAGCGCCGAATGTTGGGCGGCGCTTACCAAACCCGACACCCCACATTGTGCCAACGGCTTCGGGCGGAAGAGTGCAATTGGGAGGGTACTAGCCTTATCCTGGTGCGAGGAAATGCAACCCAAAGACAAAATAAGTCATGGCAGGGCAGACCAGGCCCTAAGCCTTGGTCGGCAGCTGGTCTAGGATCGAAGCTCCGACAGGCGGACAGTTAGAGCATTGCTTTGCTGATCCGGCAGCTTCTGCAGCTTGTCTTGTTCCAGATGTATAGGTGTTAACTTTCCTCTGGAGTGTACTAGGCAGGCCGAGAGAGGGATCATGCTGCATGGGCAACACATGGTTTCTTTATTTTAGCCCAGGCTTTGTGCTATGGAGAGGCAATAACTCCATCCCTGGTCTTAACTGGTCTCGGAATCAAAGCAAGAGGCAACTGTTACGGGTTATAAGTCCTTGTCAGTTGGCGTAGACATGGGGCGCCGCGCGATGCATTCGATTTGGTCAGTCGTGAGGGTCTGTTCAAAGCACTAAAGAAGATTGGCTGTCCACCAACTCTTCTGTCCATTGTGGAATCGTTCCACACAGGCATGAAGGGTATAATCAAGTTTGATGGCTCAACTTCAGAAGAGTTTGAAATCAAGAGTGGAGTTAAGCAAGGTTGTGTACTATCCCCCACCCCCTTTGGGATATACTTTTCACTTCTACTGAAATATGCCTTTGGTGATAAGGATGAAGGTATATACATTCACTCACGCTCAGATGTGGCCTCTATAATGCTCAGAGATTGAAGGCCAAGACCAAAATTAGCAGGGTACTAATCAGAGAGTTGCTTTTTGCGGATGATGCTGCGATTACGACCCACTCTGAGGAAGAATTACAACATCTACTATCTGCATTCTCCAATGCTTGTTCTGAATTTGGTTTAACAATTAACAAAAAGAAGACACAGATTATGTCACAAGGTGCACATGGTGTACCATCAATCTTTATTGACGACGCCGAACTGGAGATAGTAGACCATTTTACATATCTTGGATCAGAGGTAAATAGCAAATTATCCCTCGATCAGGAAATCAACATCAGGATTGGCAAGGCAGCAACAACAATGAACATGTTAGCAAAAAGAGTCTGGGAGAACAGGAAGCTTACTGCCAAAACAAAAGTCCTCGTCTACCAAGCCTGTGTCCTTAGTACTCTTCTTTATGGCAGTGAAACCTGGACAACTTACTCAC
Source organism: Cepaea hortensis (assembly GCA_963921405.1). Lineage (NCBI taxonomy): Eukaryota > Metazoa > Mollusca > Gastropoda > Stylommatophora > Helicidae > Cepaea > Cepaea hortensis. The sequence goes on along the minus strand of OY992876.1, from coordinate 488,649,560 downwards.
GCCAAGAGAAACGTTTAAACAGCTTTCATATGCGGTGTCTGCGAAGAATACTTGGTATTAAGTGGCAAGACAAAATCACAAATACTGAAGTATTGGAAAGATCAGGTTGTGTGACGGTGTATTCCATGCTCAGTCTTCGTAGACTTAGATGGATAGGACACGTTAGGAGGATGGATGATGGTAGAATACCAAAGGACATCTTTTTTGGTGAACTACAGACGGGTAGGAGATCTCAGGGTCGGCCTCTACTACGATACAAAGATGTGTGTAAGCGGGACATGATTGATACAGGCATTGATAATGCACAATGGTAGCACGTCGCCGCTGAACGTGTTGCATGGAGGGCAACTATCAGAAATGGAATAAAGACAAAGGAGAAAATGATTGCAGATAAAGCACACACAGAGCGTGAGAGACGTAAGATGGTGCAAAATGGTGGAAATGACCATGTTTTCACATGCACCTACTGTGGGCAAACATTTGCAGCAAGAATTGGCCTTACCAGCCACACTCGCCACCGCCATGGATCGTAGTTATTGCCATATGACAGTTATTAAGCCTTTTTGAAGCACAATGTACCAAACTATCGTCTGTCAAGACGGAAAGATGCCAATCCAATGAGAGAGATCAAAGAAAAGCCGGGAATATTAATCTAAGGTCATAATATAAACAATTTACGCTATGCAGATGACACAGTATCGGTCGCTGATAATGCAAAAGATCTACCACAATTTTGGACATCGTAGTAACAGATAATCAAAATAAGGACTCTTCTTGAATATAAACACACACACACACACACACACACACACACACACACGCGCGCGCGCGCACACACACACAGTAACAATGGTGATATCATAGGAAAAAAGGTGACACCCAGATGTGAAATGGGAATATAAGGAACATTCTTAACCAAGTAGATAATATTAAATACCTACGGGCATTTATAATATCAGATGGAAGCTGCAGAACTGAGGTTAAAATGAGAATAAAGCAAGCAAACACCGCATTTCAGAAAATGAAGAGTATCTTACATAATAAGTCAATATCATAGTAAGAGAGTGCTGAAATGCTATATAGAACCAGTTTTACTGCATGGCAATGAATCTTGGAATGTAAATAGAATATAACAGAATATTACGTCACCCATCGTAGGCTATAGCTCAAGATTGCCCAATCGCCGCGACTGACGTCCGTCAATCTATATGGACCCGAACGATCAGGACTTCTCACTGGCAAGGAACACCAGGCCTCCTAAAATCCAGTGAGCAATAATCAAATTGATTCATTTGGTTGTTTCGGGATTTGAAATTTAAATATTGAGCACAACCCACTACTAGCAACGCTGATCGTATTCTGGTATGAACCTAAGGTCTATCCACGTCAATATGGTAGCACTATACTCGAGTTTCGCTCTCGTTTGAGCTCGTCAGTAGTGCATATCCCTGACCGGATCCGGAAACAAACCCCGGATCACTGGCGTGTGAAGCGGGTGTGTAACCACGCGGCACACGGCCAAATTATCGTAACAGAATATTACGTCACCGATCGTAGGCTATAGCTCAAGATTGCCCAATCGCCGCGACTGACGTCCGTCAATCGATGTGGACCCGAACGATCAGGACTTCTCACTGGCAAATAGAACGCTGTCTGACACGGCTCAATATCCTTGAACGGATTTTGATGTTTGCCTGTCCAAGATAATTGCTAACCGTCTTTGTCGATATTCTCCTCCAGAATAGATAATCTTAAAATCTTCATCTATCTTAATGCCTGCTCCTGTCCATCTCGTTTCACACATCCCCAAATTATTAATTTTCTCTCTGTCCATTTCTTGTTTGATGTTATTTAATTGATAACTAAATAGTGTAATCAGTGTAGTTGCTCGAATATGAATACTCTTGATTGTAACCACTTTAACTAGCATATCATAACAATATGTACATATTATGTGTAACTATTGATTCATGATAATATAACGTATAGGTGTTTACAAGGCACCAGGGTCAGGTTCCATACTGGCCAAGACCTACTAACACGTCCTAGTCGTGCGTCCTGGACAACAGGTCCCTTCGGAGTCCTGGCTAAGGTAGTAGAATTGCTGATTCTTCCGAAGCCGGAGAGTATCTGCCTGCACGGCGAGGAACCACCAGTCTGCACACAAATAAGCCAGGCATGGGACAACTGATACATACCTCAGGTCCTGTATGACATCACATCAATGTTGGACAACGGGATGTCTTCATCCGACATACAGGACTTCACGCTGGAGTTCACAGCCAGCTAACACAAGCAAGCAAGCATAACGGTAACGTAATTGTTAATGTAATCATGACATTATTATAATTTGTCCTCTCGAATATACTTATAACCGTTTGCATCACAATCCCTTTATTTATATAAAACTGTATATGTACAAGGGGCTTCTCATAAGTCTTTAGCCTGACCATGAAGGAGTAGGCGGAGAAAACTGAAATTTGGCACAGTGCTTCTTCCTTCTCAATGTAACCACCATCTGAGTTTATGCATTTCTGCCATCTCTGCGTGACCTTGAAAAGACCTTCAGAATAAAACAACCTATTTTTCGAATTAAATCAGTTATCACAAGCCAGTATGACATCTTCGTCACTGTCAAGACGATTTCCTTTCAGCTGTTTTATACGATTTGGTGAATCCAAGTCTCGTCTACCGTCCCGATGGTCTTTTACATGTTTTTCGACCGCCACATGTTGAGCAATTGGCCACAGCAATCAACCCGTGTTTGTTTCTGTTCACATGTCAGCAGGCGCGGGGAACACACTTTTCTCATGTTCAGTCTGTTGTGAAAAATTCAAAAAACTGTACTCTTGCTCAGTTTTGCTGAACCCGATATATCTGCAATTGCCATTTTCCTATCCTGGTCTATGATTTTCTTCACTTTTGCAGCATTTGCATCATTGTACTCTGAGGACGGCCGTCCTGGTCTTGGCAGATCTGCAACTTGGGAACGGCCACACTTAAACTGCAAACACCAATTTTTTTACAGAAGCATACGAAGGACAGACTTCCTAATAAACTGGCCCCATCTCCCCGTGTATTTCTGTAGGTGTTTTACCCTGTAACATCAAGAATTATATCACAGTTCTGGCGTCTGAATTTTCCATTGTTCTGACAAACCGTTGGATGTGCAGATCTGGTCAATATGGTGTGTTGTGCCATGCACCATATCGGCAAAAGCAGTTGAGGTGTGACATTCATAATTCATATCTCCATTACAAATTGAATGAGCTATACGTGTGCCAAATTTTAATTTTATCCGCTTACTCATTCATGGTCAGGCTAAAGACTTATGAGAAGCCCCTTGTATATGTCAATATAACTAATATGTGGTTGTAACCGATTATACGTTGATAAAAAATGTATTTACACACAAAACATGTAACTGCATCCAAACTCCACGCCACAGCACTCACCTGACATTTAATAGTCGTGTCAATAAAACTATATATAATAACCATTTATGTTGACTTACGTTTGTATTCTTCTTCTTCTTTCGTTTGCTTGAAATATATCTATAACTGCAAAGTTGTCTCTTATATGGATATAACTGTCGTTGTTAGTTCACACAGTGGTCCATTGAGTTTTATCTTCCACTGTCGTTTCTTTAGACCAGAAGGTTTGCCTAGATATGTTGTATTTTCTGCAGTCTTGGAGTCTGTGCTCTGGTGTCTGCTACGTCAATCCATATGTGCAAATGGCTGATTCACCAATCTTGAATGTTGTATACATGTGTTGCGTAATATATTGTATTTGTTCTGGGGCGCAGAATAATGACTTGTTCAGATCCGTTCATAACGTGGCAATCGTTTTGAGCAGGTTTTAGTGGCTTTCTGACTGATACTGAAGTATCGTTTCTTTACTTATGCAGTCTGTCGTCAGTGGATATTTGTTTAGACGAGCAATATCTCCTGCGGGCGGGACCTCGCTGGTTGCGTGATCCGCACTAAAGACAGTAGTAGTTACACGATTATAAAGATACAACCACTTGGTCACGAGAGAATTGCAGATGTACACGCTCATACAGATCTAGTCACTTAGGTTGAGGAACTCAGCTGAGGGATATGACTGAACGCCTCTAAGTCAAATATTCCAGATGCAGAGGCCTGGCCGCTACTTACCTTCTGCTCTTGGAGGACTGATGCTGAGCCAACAGCAACTGCAGCCTGCCTTGTTCGAGACGTATGATCAACATTTCCTTTGGAGAAAACAAGGCAAGGCCGAGAGAGGGATCATGCTGCATTGATAACACATGTTCTCTGAATTCAAGCCCAGGCATTGTGCGATGGAATTCTAGCTCTAGTTACAATCCACATACTTTTGTCTGTAAAAATGGCAAGACGCCACTGATCATTCATTCCTTTTGGTGGTATGTAGCGGGCACATCAGGCTACTCTTCTTTTGCTCCTTCCTTAGCCAATCGATCAGCTCTGTCGTTTCCAGGTACTCCACAGTGGGATGGTATCCACTGTATGGTGACCTTATGCTGACTGCTAAGTTCAGAAAGTAGTGTCCTTAGTACTGGCAATTTCCCAGACGGGAGCGCATCGAGTACTGATTTTTCATCGGTCAGTTGAGTTGAGTTGAGAACCGACATTACATCACTCAGGACATTCCCATACGTGCTCAGTCCCATCGTTCAACAGCCAGCGAAGAGTCATACTACTTGTCAGGACCTTAGAATTGGCTCGTTGGGCTAACACGTGTGAGACAGTACAAGTATAACATGATTCGACGTAAGACTCAACGACACAACGTTTTATGGATTTATTGCCATATTAAATACAGAACGATGATTACAACAATATACAATATATAACTCACGACGCTCACAACCACAATACAGCTCACAAGTCTGACGCTCAAGATGACAGTCGTTCGGCTTTCACCCACAGAGATCCACACAAACGCCTTGCTTTCACCGCACACGTCCTTCCAGTCTCAAGTCCCAGCTCGGACTGTCGCTAGCGCGCAACTTGCTGACCGCCTCTAGTGGCGTCACGTGGCATGCGTGCGTCTTGTCGTCAGCCTGACCGCTGGTCGCGTGTCAGGTAACAATCTTGCCAGCCGACAATTCTTGTCCGCCGGGTGTCGTAACGATGTTGCTGCATAGCTATCCCATGTTAGGCTCTGACATCCTCCCCGGGTACCTCAATGAAAGATGCCATCTTTCATTCATGATGTATGTATATACTGGGGTAGTGTTAACTTCATGTCAGAGTCTACCCTTTCCCTGTGTTATGCATGAAAATACATATATGGCATAGAAATATATACGATAAATGTAAGTTGCATTGAAATGACAAATGAAGTTCAACTTTTAACACAAATCAGGTTTCATCCCCCTGATGGCTGGTTACCTCAATTGCAATAATACCCAGTCAGATCAGTAGTACCAGCTTCTCGCATCTACCTCGCAGCAATTTGAAAAAAAACGTAATAATATGGTTGTTTTGCAACAGCCATCTAGCCAGACTGAAATACGGCTTTATATGAGTCGTATTAAACACTCAAACTCTGACCTCATTTGGCCAGGAGCTCTTATGTTGGTTTGCAATGTTGGCAGCTCTCTGCCATGCTTGGTGGACGCCTACCCGGTGTGTTAGCCATTTGAGCAACAAAATGTCTATTTATACAATACACCCTATTGAATATGTTTCAAATTATGGCCCTTGGTGTAATTCATAAATGCAAGGGAAGTAATTTTGACATTCAAGCAATACAATAAATTACAATAATTATTTAATTTCTTAGCGTCATTGCTTGACGTTTCTTCATATTAACGAGAAAAAGTCGGTAATATGAATACATTAATCAAGATATGATTCTAAGATTACACTAATCAAAATAAATAAGTACCCAATTGGTGTATTATATTTTATAGATTCAAAAGGATTTTACAATCGTCATAAGTTTTTGAATATTTGTATATCGTCTGCTAATTTTGGTGTACTTTTTAAATTACACAGGAAGTACACACGAAACTCAAAATTTAGTTGCTGTCACACTGTCTGAACACAACTGCTCAGGTTTTATTTTATAACGGATAGTAAAATGTTCTCAAAGTTCGTGTCTGATGTTATAGTATCACAACTTTCGGATTATGATGGAATGTTCTTATTTCCGATGTGTTCACAACTTATGGATAATGATCGACTGTTCTTATTTCTGATGTTTGAGTGTCGAACCTTTTGGATTAAGTTCGCTTGTAGAAGTCACTGTTCAGTCCACATTTGCACACGTCGTTAAAATATCACGGTGAAGAAATCCACACACAGTTGTCACTGTTAACCCGCAAAGTTCGCTTCTGGTAAGTGGTTAAGCGTCTGTGACACTGTTCTTGTTGTATATTTACAGTTAATAATGTTCTCTTTCTAACACACACTACACAATTATACTACACTCATTACAAGACTTAATTAAAATAAGTATATTATACATGTCGGTTTTTAACCGTATCACAATTACAATTATAGACCTTACACAGTAGGTGAATAGAAACAACATTCACTCATTGGTGGCTGTGTTGGTCTGAGTGTATTAGTACACTCTGCACTCAGACATTGCTTACTGGGTCGGTCGGACAACGGGACAAAAGATCGGCAATTGTATTGATTCTGCCTGGAATATGTCGAACCTCGAAACTGTAATTTTGAAGCTTCAAGGACCAGCGAGCAATCATATTGTTGGATGGTACTCCGGCATTTATATACCGTAATGGACTGTTGTCAGTTTCGATGATAAAGTGACGTCCTAGAAGGTATCTGGATAGTTTCGTCACACTTTCTACTAAGGCAAGTGCCTCTAATTGTGGAATTGACTTGCACGCTCTCGAGGCCTTAGTTTTCTTGATATAAAACAAACGGGATGCAGGATGTTGTTGTATTCCTGCAACAGGACTGCCCCAATCGCAACGGAGCTAGCATCTGTTCTCAATCTGAAAGGTAAATGGATGTTGGGCAATTTAAGGATGAGATTATTCGAGTTCTTATCAGAAAAGTATGCCAAAACTTTATGAAATGCATTTCGTAGGCATTCATCGTGTACAACTTTTTCAGGCTTTTCCTTAGTTAGTAAATTAGTAAAAACCTCGGTCAGTTCTGAAAAATCAGGAATGAATTGCCTGTAATAATTGATCAGTCCCAACAAACTCCGGACTTGTTTCTTATTAGTCGGGAGTGACAGTCTTAGAATTTTGGAGACAATTTTGTTGTCTGTCCTGACAAAGCCATTGGATATTCTGTACCCCAAAAATGATATCTCTTGGTAAGCCATGCTCACCTTTGAAGGCTTCACTGTCAGTCCGTGCTGTCTGATACGTTCTAGTGTCTGTTCTAGTGTCTTTATATGTTCCGTCATTGTCTCTGTATGGACACAGATGTCGTCGATATAGCAAATAATATTAGGAATGTCAGCTAGGAGGAGTCGTGTCATGCGTACGAATGTGGCTGGGGCATTGACTAGCCCAAATGGAAGTTTGCACCATTCGTACAGTCCCCAAGGCGTGGCAAAAGCTGTTAGATGTCTGCTGTCTTCATGTACAGCTATCTGCCAGTAACCTTTAGACATGTCAAGCGTCGTAAAGAACTTAGCGTCAGTCAGTTCTGTCAGAAGATCGTCAGTGTTTGCCATTGGTTCAAGATCTAAAACAGTTATTTTGTTCAGTTTTCTGTAGTCGATGCAAAGTCGTATTGTGTTGTCCTTTTTGCGTACAATGACCATGGGTGAAGAGAAGTCTGATAAGGATCGTCTGATGATGTTGTTTTTCTCTAAGTTGATGATTTCTTGATGTAATTGTTCTTTGTAATGTAATGGTATTGTGTATGGTCTGCATCTTATGGGTGTGTTTGATGTGAGTGTGATGTGATGCTGTACTAATTCTGTTTGTCCTGGGTTGTCGGAAAAGATGGTGTTGTACTGTTGTATCAACTGTTTGCAACTGTTTGTCTCTGCTTGACTTAAGTTTGGATTGATCTTGATCTCATTCAAGCAGTTTGTCGTGTCTAATGTAGGTGTTGGAATCTCGTCGCTAGAATCGTCATCTTCGTGATCTATTATCACGGTGCAAGCTGTCGTATCGTCTTGTTCGTTGTCTCTGTTGTGGTATGGTCTTAGCATATTTATGTGAAATATTTTGTGTTTGTCTTTTATTAGGATTTCGTAGTCTACAGGTGAGATTTGTCTTGTCACTTTAAAAGGTCCCTGCCAAGAATCAGTCAGTAGCTGTCTGTCACTAGGTAGTAGTAGTAGAACGTCCTGTCCAGGTGTCAATGTTATAGTCCTGTTACCTTTGTCTGCGTACTGTCTGTAAGTAGCACCAGATAGTTTTAGTGCATTTTTAGCAATTTCACATGATTTAATAATCCTTTCACGCAATGATGTTACATACAAGAATGATGATATGGGTTTAAGTACTGGAGTAGAGTCAGTTAACATTTGGTGATAAATTGTTAATGGGCCTCGTGGTTTGGCACCATAGATTAATTCAAAAGGAGAGAAACCGGTACTAGAATGTGGTACCTCGCGATAAGCAAAAAGGACAGCTGGTAGGTATACATCCCAGTTATTGGGGTGATCTTGAGTTACTTTTGCAAGCATGTGCTTCAGATCCCCGTTAAGCTTTTCTATAATCCCGCTCGAGTGAGGATGATAGGGGCTATTGAAGACTTGCTTCACTCCTAACATTTTGGTGAAAGCTTGGGTCGATGCGGCAATAAACTGAGTGCCTCTATCAGACTGGATAGTATCTGGAAACCCGATTCGGGAGAAGATATGGAAGAACACTTCCATGATGTCGTTGGCAGTAATTTTCTTTAGAGGAATCGCTTCTGGCCATTTCACAAGTATAATTGTATGTCGTAAGTTTGTCCGTCAACAGTGTTTTTCTCAACAGAAGTTACACTCTTTCCAAAACTCTTTGCGTTCCACAAACTCAATGCACAAAGACAATTTATCTGTATTTGAACACTCAATAACATTGATGACACATCACTTACATCACGATGACATTCAGTAAGGACATAGACATCAAGTTTACAAGATGGCGACAAGGTCAAAATGGCGACAAAATCACAATGTCGACAAGGTCAAACGGTGACAAATTTCACAAATCACAAATGTTTTACACGCTTACAGGATCAAACAATATGTACTGTACGTTTACAAATGGTTTTACACATATTTAAACAATGTAGTAATGGATCACAATGAGACTTTTACGATCACATTTACATAACTATAACCTTGACAAATTTTACAAGTTCAAGAATTATAGTTTTAAATCGTTAATGACGTATGGTTTAAACAAAGACGAGCAACACACGTCTACATATATTAGGTTCTTAAACAAGGACGAGCCCCCACGTCCACACATGTCAGGACCTTAGAATTGGCTCGTTGGGCTAACACGTGTGAGACAGTACAAGTATAACATGATTCGACGTAAGACTCAACGACACAACGTTTTATGGATTTATTGCCATATTAAATACAGAACGATGATTACAACAATATACAATATATAACTCACGACGCTCACAACCACAATACAGCTCACAAGTCTGACGCTCAAGATGACAGTCGTTCGGCTTTCACCCACAGAGATCCACACAAACGCCTTGCTTTCACCGCACACGTCCTTCCAGTCTCAAGTCCCAGCTCGGACTGTCGCTAGCGCGCAACTTGCTGACCGCCTCTAGTGGCGTCACGTGGCATGCGTGCGTCTTGTCGTCAGCCTGACCGCTGGTCGCGTGTCAGGTACCAATCTTGCCAGCCGACAATTCTTGTCCGCCGGGTGTCGTAACGATGTTGCTGCATAGCTATCCCATGTTAGGCTCTGACAAGACTAATCATTCCCACCGCTATCTGATTAAAAGTTCTCCTGGACTTCCCTCCCAGTTTTAAGATTCTTCCAGAACCATTGCCGGTCCCCCGCAATCTCATTCTTTCCACATATGGGTTCTCAATTTGTTCCTCCGCCTTCTCTTTTAAGCTGACTAACATGTCTTTCTGTTTGCACAAATCTGGCTTGCGTTGATTGATCACTATTGCTTCTGCAAACTTTAACAAGCGAGTATTTTGTGTTTTAAACAACACACGAAAGGCAATGTCTCTTTAAATCACATGGCCACTTTCGAGAATATGAATAGCAATTGACGACGCGGTAAGCTTCCGGTGTGTCGACCCTAGTAGGCTCGCATTACCTGTGTGTCGCATCTTCTCGACCCATTGAGGTATGTGTTCTGACACTCTTTTGTTCAGCTGCCGCTCTGTTCTGCCGATGTAGAAAGCCCGGCACCTACATATGATTTGGTAAATACAATTGTTTTTGGCGTAAAAAGAAACAGGCTCTTTTACTGCTGGTGTGAGAATCGGTGTGCTTCTAAACCTAATGACTGGAGTTGCAGCACAGAATGTTCGGCCTACTGCTGTAGTGAGCCGGTCTTGTAGACGTTGCATTACGTTGCCCTCGAAAGGTTAGCTGGATGAATACCTTGAGTTTAGGGACTGTAGTTTCATCTGGTTTTGGTTTGGGCTGTTGGCTGATCTATATATCTATGTATACCTCCTTGGAAACATGCTGCTTTACAATACTCGAATGATGGTTTACAGTATGAAACATATAAAGTCATTTTATTTATTATGATGGAAAATGATAATTATTTAATTATTCAACATTCTTTAGATGTTGTAGTTGCTGTTGGTATCCCTTGAATGACCCGTTCTTTCTTACGTATACTTGGTCTTCTAGCAACTGGGTCTTCTATCAACATGGCCTTCTAGAAACTTGGTTTTCTATTCTTGTAGTACTGGTCTACTGCTACTATCTACCGCGTTCTTCCCTCATCTTGACAATTCAAAGTTCTTTCAGTCTGGCAATTCATAATGACCATCGGATGTATATATCCACAAAATACACAAATATAATTATAAATATTAATAATTAAATTATAGCGTCAAGTGGTCTGCTTCTGATTTCGGAAGTTTTGGTCAATAACCCAGGATTTTAATAGATTTCCAGGTACACTTTATGGTTATGATTTACACATGTTCTGACAGTTTGTCGTTGTCTTATTATCTATGTGTTGTGTCAACTTACAGTATGATTAGTAAATCTGCCAAAGTATTATCTTTTCCTACTTGTGTAGTTAAAATTCTGTTAAGTATGTCTGCTTACTACATTTAGTTACGTGTCTTTAATGTGGAGTATTGGACAATGATTTGCATCTTTCTCTGTTACATATGTTGTTATAGATATCAGTTCATCTATATGTTTTCTCTTTTTTCTCCTCTTCAGATAAACCCATGCTTCTCCAGTATCGCTCCCAGTTTCTGAGTTTAACATCTCATGTTTGTTTCTCTATTTCTGCTTCCAAACCTTTTTTCCATGAACTCATCACAGAGTCCGGTTTTTGTGACAAAAAGTAATATTACTAATGATGCCCCAACCGACCCAAACTGGTTGTAATGGAAATCAACAGACACGACGTTTACTGCTTATAAGCGTTTGTTACATACAACATGAAGAAAAAAACCTATTCCAAAAGAATCACACAATCACTAAATACCGGCTAACCCTTCTATGTATTAATATCTTTTAAAACAACCTCATAACTAAAATGGTTCTAAAATCCGACACTCTCGATCGCCATCTTAAATGCTCTCTGTTCACAACAACAATCACCTCTTCCGTCTTCCATCCCGCATGTGCAACATGCATATACCGAGCTGTGTGTACATGAAACATGTACCAGGCCAGTAGCTAATGTGATTAAACTTGATTTAGTTTCATGTGTAATATGGGGCTGTGACATCCACATCCTCTCTCAAATTTGGCAATTTTCTGATTTCAGAAATGTGACAAACACTGTCATGTTACTTTACTGAACAAAAATATTCTTTTAAAGTCACAGATCCATATTACATTCATCATCATCCTACAAGAGTACACACCCCACCCTTAAAGTGAATGTCGTATCAATATGTATTGCTTGTGTGTGAACAATAACAAAAATGTGTCATAGTAGTTGTGACCTTCCTTGTCATGACTAGTTGAAACTCAATATGTTGTCGATCCATCATTGAGAAGGAATGGTAGTTGAATTGGTCACGTGTCATCCGACTCATACAGACTAAGCTATAAGGATTACTCGACTTACGCCATACTTGCCATGAGGCTCAGACCATAATCTCCTCATCTCACATATCATGAATTTAGCTTAATGCCCTTTAGCCATTGCAAGAAACATCAAAGATGAGGTACCTTCCAGTCAACGCAAAACCAACACTCAAGTCTTCGGTCTCATATCTCCAAAACATGGGCAACCACCCATCAGATATCATAACATACTCATCATCACTCTTCACTTGTAATGTATTGACACCTCTGTTGATTCTGTGATCATGTATGACTAGCACAACACTTTTCCAGCAAGCACAAATGCCATCTTCTTCAGTTACACATGTCTTTGTTTAGTGACATCGGATACATAATTATTTGCGAATATGTCAAGGTAATGTGATTATGGGCCGGTCTCCCTGGTCGAGGTGTTAGCAGCTTTCTCCGTAACCGCGAATACTCTCGTGGTTGACATGAGCACACAAGAATTGGAAGCGGTTCGAGTCGCGCCAGTGACTTATGAGAGTATGGAGCCGGTCACTTAGTAAGCAATGGCAAACTACTGAGCGTAATCTTGCCAAAAAATCAATATACAGCTGAAAGATGCTGAAGTTGACAGCGATGTCCTTTAAAGGATATGCAAAAAAAATTTCGAATGTGATGATGAATCGACAACTTTTGGATACACTTTCAAACTCAAACAGCAAATATACCTCTACAGTAATTGTTAAATGTCAATTACTGGGTATCTCGATTTCCATCAATGTTTATAATATACCACAAATGAAAATGTATACCAAGTATTGATCTTTAACATAGCTAAAGAGAATAATAAATAATGTAGTATGCATGCAGTATCTATGAAATCATAAATACCAGAAATGTAATAATACATACAATAAGAAGTAAAGAAAATAAATACTGCCACAGTGTGCAATGACTATATATATATATATATATATATATATATATATATATATATATATATATATATATATATATATATATATATATATATATATATATATATATATATTCACATATAAACGTCAGAGAAAAATTGTTCAAATCGGGAAGAAAATAAATAATTAAATAACAACTTTTAAGATTATAATATAATAATTTCGGGTAAGATAATATATAATAAAAAACAAAAAAAGCAAACAAAATACCAATATATATATATATATATATATATATATATATATATATATATATATATATATATATATATATATATATATATATATATATATACTAGCTGACCCGGCCCGGCTTCGCCCAGGCCCTGGAGGGGATCTATCTATCTATCAGTCTGTCTGTCTGCTTGTTTGTCTGTCTGTCTGTCTGACCCGGCCCGGCTTCACCCAGTCCCTGGTGGGGAGCATCTCATTTAATTCATATACGTAGTCATATAACCTCTCCCGTTCCCGACTGTCTGTCTCTCTGTCTGACCCGGCCCGGCTTCACCCAGTCCCTGGTGGGGAGCATGTCATTTAATTCATATAAGTAGTCAAATAAGCTTCCGTTCCCGACTATCTGTCTGTCTGTCTATCTATCTGACCCGGCGTGGTTTCGCCCAGCTCCTGGCGCACAGTAACATAAAAGAATGTCCTTCCACACACCATTCATTATTTTTAATGAAAACTGTTTTTAATCACCGACATGACAGTTGATAAGTTCTTTAAGCAGAAAAAGATGGGTTACAATGTTATGCATTATGCATTATTTTTATGCAAACTTTGATAATGCCTTAAAGATTATATCATTATTTATTATAACTCATATACCTGAAAATAACTATAGACAAAGAGTTTAACAATAGTGCAAGTAAGTCCAACAATATGACTATAAAGTATATAGAAATGTTATTAAAAGTTATGCCCCTTGAAATAACTTTTCTAGAGTGAAGTCCCCCTGCTATATAGAACTTATATAATGAAAAATGAAAAAGTAAATGTTATTAAATAAGTAGAAGATTTTACACTATGAAACTATTATAGTCGGTTGCACAGGAATGAAAGGAAGACGTGTAGAAAATTTCATCTCAATCGCATGTACCGTTATCGAACCCATCCAATACAAACAAACAAAGTCACATACACTCTGTTTATATATATATATATATATATATATATATATATATATATATATATATATATATATATATATATATATATATATATATATATATATATATATATATCTTCTTCTTCAGCGTTCCGAGCCATTGAGGTTCTTTGCTGCAAATACAATCCGTCTCCATTCGTCTCTCTGGTGGACCTTCTCTTGCCAGTCGTTGATTCCAAGTGCTTGCAGGTCTGTACATGTATTATCTCTCCACCGCCTTCTTGGTCTACCTCGGGGTCTACGGTAATTTATTTCCTGAGTGTAAGCGAGTTTTGTTTCCCTATTATCTTCCATTCTTTCTATATGCCCCAGCCATTGTAGTCTATTAGCCTTCATGATACCAGTGATTAGCGGGGACTTAAACAGATCATAAATGTCTTTGTTACTTCTTCTTTTCCACTCTCCACTTTGTGTATCCCTAATGGGTCCAAAGATGCGTCTTAAAATTTTGTTCTCAAAGGTTTGTAACAAGGCTTCGTCTCCTTTCGTTGTACTCCAGGTTTCAGAGCCATACAGCACAACTGGTCTGATCAGTGTTTTGTATATTGTGATTTTGGTGTTACGAGATAGCGCCTTTGATTTTAGTAGATGTTGTAGTGCATAGTATATCTTATTTCCAGAGTTGATTCTAGTTTGTATTTCTTCCCTTATGATGTTGGAGCAGTTGAAGATCGTACCCAGGTATTTGTATGTTTCCGTTCTTTTAATGGTCATATTATCTATTTGTATGTGGCCAGAGTTTCTAGCCATTCCGTCTCTTGAAATTACCATATAACCTGTCTTATCTTGGTTGATAACCAGCCCCATCTGTTGGGCTTTTCCCTTTAAGTGAGTCAATATTTCCAATGTCTTTTGTTCACTTTGCCCTATAATATCTATATCATCTGCATAACCAAGCAGCTTGGATGTTCCTCCAATATCACATTCCTCCTTTACCTTCCTTACAACTTTCTCTAGAGCCAGATTGAAGAGTAGCGGCGATAGTGCATCACCCTGTTTCAAGCCAGATGTTATTTGGAAGGGGTCTGATTTCCTGCCTTTATATGTTACTATATTATAAGTATCTTCCATGCATAGTCTGGTCATGTTGATTAACTTCCTTGGTATTCCAAATTCCTGCATAGCATTCCATAGACTATTCCTATGGACACTATCATAAGCCTTTTTAAAATCCACAAAAATGTTATGGAGATCTCTTTTATATTCCCAATGTTTCTCGGCTATTTGTCGTAAGATAAATATCTGATCTATTGTTGATCTGTTTTGTCTAAACCCCGCCTGGTAGTCACCTAATATGTCTTCTGAATATGGTTTTAGTCTATTTAGTAATACTGCAGATAGTATCTTATAGCTTGTGGACAGTAGTGATATTCCTCTATAATTTCCACATTGGAACTTGTCTCCTTTCTTAAAGATAGGTATCAATAATGACTCTTTCCAGTCATGGGGTAATTCTTCTGTCCTCCAGATTTTTATTATTAGTTCATATAGCTTTTGATGTAATGCATGGCCACCTGCCTTTATAAATTCAGCAGCAATTCCATCAGTCCCAGTTGCCTTATTGTTTTTAAGTCGTGTGATTACATATAGGATTTCTTCAAATGTAGGTTCTTCAATTTGTGGTTCGCATGTTAGAACCTCTTCCTGTGAGAAAATGTTACTTGGAGCTTCACAATTTAGTAATTCAATAAAATATTCTTTCCATGTGTTGCACATTTCCTCATTGGTATTTATCATATTCCCATTTTTGTCTTTTAAACCATATGTGTTTTGTTGGTGCCCTCGTTTCATTGACTTCAGTTCTTTAAAAAATTTTCTGGATTCATTTTTCTGGTGATTAGTTTCCATATCTTTGATTATATTATTCATATATTCTCGCTTCTGCTGTCTGACTATTTTTGTAGCCTCTTTACATTCATTTCTATAATGCTCTTCCTTTTGGATGTTATTGATGTCATTTAACCATACATGTCTGGCATTCTTCTTCCTAATGACTGCTTCTTCACATTTTTGATTGAACCATCTGTTCTTTCTATGCGTGGTTAACACACCGAGACATTCTTCTGCGGTAGACTGAATTGTATTCTTGATGTTCAACCAAGTTTGGTCAATGCTTTCCTCCAAAGGGTTTTGCAGAGTTTCAAGTTTACATTTTATTTCATCTGTAAATTTCTCTTTGACTGTAATGTCTTGCAGTTTTTCTCTGTTATATGTTGGGTTTAATCTTTGTAATTTAGTATAGAAAGCTCTCTTAAGTTTTATTTTAAATTTTGCTCCAACGAGGAAGTGGTCACTGTGGCACTCAGCTCCTCTATAACTTCTGACTTGCTGTATGTTTGATGCATTTCTGTTGTTAATTAAAATGTGATCTATTTGATTAAAGGTTCTCTTGTCACATGATTTCCAAGTTTGTTTGTGTATATCCTTTCTTTGTAGTCTGGTACTGCTAATCTGCAGTCCTTTGGCTTCTGCCAGGTTGATGACTCTCCATCCATTATCATTTGAAGTTGTATGTAGGCTTTCCATACCGGCCACTTTTTTATTAGTTTGCTCTCTACCTATTTTTGCATTGAAGTCTCCTAGCACAATCAGGATGTCCTGTTTGGGGGTTTCTTCTATGACATCTTCCAGATCATTATAAAAGTCTTCTTTAATATCATCTTCTTTTTCTTCAGTAGGTGCATGTACATTAATCATCGTTATATTTTTCCATTTACCTTTTATTCGTAATTTACTAATCCTGTCATTAAAAGCTTTAAAGTTTAAAACGTTCCCCCATAACTCTTTTTTGATGACAAATCCTGTTCCTAATTCATGTTTATTTTGGGTGTTTCCTCCATATATTATAATCATTCCATTTTGCTCTAAAGTACCCTCTCCTGGCCACCTTATTTCTTGAATTGCTGTTATATCCATTTGATATTCAATCAGCTCCCGGGTTAGTTCTTCGGCCGCTCCAGCTCGATATAGTGTCCGTACATTCCATGTTCCAAATCTCAAAAGTCCTTTAACGTTCCAAGGTCGTTGTCCAGATAAGTCAGTCCGATATCGAGGCTCATGTATTTGTTTCGTAACAAAGAAAGGTTTTTACAAAGGTGGGGATGTTAACCCCACGCTTCAACCCCCAACCTGGAGGACCAGGGTGTTTCTCTTTGTCTGTTCTCTACCCTTTGACCTGTCCGGCTTGGGAGGCCCTGCTGGTAGCTACGCTACCGCCGGCATAGCTCTCAGGGTCATTGAGAAACTCAAGCTCCCCCACCACGACAAGGTGGAAACACCATCGGGGGAGATATATATATATATAAATATATAATATATATATATATATATATATATATATATATATATATATATATATATATATATATATATATATATATATATATACAATAAATTTAATTACTTATGCAAAAATTAATAATTCGCATCAGTGAATATTAGTCATGCCACAACTATCCAAGAAACTATTAAAAATATTCAGTGCTTAATTGTTCCTCTTAAACCTCTTCGCCACGGAGATTGGTAGTCTGCATATACAAAAATATTATTCTTAGTTATATTAATTGAGTAATTGTTATTAATCAACTACATTATTAAAGCCAGCTCATTGGCAAAGAGGTAATGGGCGCAGTTCGTAAACCCGCATACCTGCGTTCAAAACACAGCTGTGGGCAATTTGGCAGCAGACTGTCTTGCGTTGCTGTTTTTTTTTTAAATGGTGGGGGGGGGGGGGGCGGTCATTCAGAACGCAATGACAAACTATTGAATATAAACTTGCCAAGAGATCACAACAGCAAAATATGCTGGTGTTGACTGTGACATCCTGTAAAGGATATGCAACTAACATTATTAAATATTTCACTGATTCAAATCATGTGATATTAAAAAATTAGTGACACCATCTGTTCTGTTTACTTGTCTCTTACATATCAAAATATATTGTTTCTATGGGCTTTAATACTAGAGCAGTGTTTCCCAACCTTTTTTGTGCCACGCCCCACTTAAGCCTTTCTAAAATTCATATTGCCCCCCTCCACCGCCCCACGCCCCCCCCCCCCTCAACATATACATTATTTTTAATATTCAAAAATTGAAATGTTCACTAAAGAAACTTGAATGATAGGTTTTAGGAAGAAATCACTAGGTAATTATTGAGCAAACACAGTAAGTAAATTTTCAAAACATACAATGGAGAACTGAAATTCAAGTACAAAATAATTTTAATGAAAGATTTTTCTATATTATTTTAATTATTAGTAATTATTTATTATTTAAATTTCGTGAGATCCTTGCGCTTGATGCTTGCTGCAAAGAGATCTTTTGTCAGGTTCCAATTGAGTTAACTTCAGTCTCAAGTCTCCCCGTTTTGTTATATTCAGCCGATTTCTTCCATTTTCGAATTGCCCCCCTTAACAGTCAAATTGCCCCCCTGTGGGGCGTGGGCCCCACGTTGGGAAACACTGTACTAGAGTGTATTATGATTTACTTTAGAAGCTGGCTGCTGGGTTTAAATTGAGGCCATTTCAATTATTTCCATTAGGTCAGGTCTTGCAATAATAAATCATTACTCTAATCTATTTTGTTTGCTTTGTCGTCCCACAATAAAATTACAGTGCCAGTTTCTATAATAAGCATGCCAAAATTGTGTGCATACATTTACATTGAAAGCTGCATATTTTACTACCCATTCAAAATTTTTAATTAGGTCAGAGCATGTGTTAAAGAATAATAATGAAGTGTACATGTTTCTCAACTTTAATAAGAGAAACAACAGTTTATGGTATATATATATATATATATATATATATATATATATATATATATATATATATATATATATATATATGTTGTTGTTGTTGTTCCATATCCTATTTACAGGAAATCACTGTCAACACCAGCATTTTACTGCTGTTGTTGATGTTCAGTAGTTTGCCATTGATTTTCTGAACGACCGGCTCCCATACCAACACGTTAAAATCCCAGTGCGCGACACGGCCTGCTGCCAAATCGATCGCAGTTGCGTTCTGAACGCGTGGTAAGTTGCTCTCGAATCGCGTTCGCAAGCCTTTAGGCCACAGAGACCGGCGGTATATATACCGGTCTCCCTGGCGAAGGCATTAAGGACGGCTGTTCGTAATCCCGTACAACCAGGTACAAAACACAGCTGCGCGAGATTTGGAAGCAGATCGCGTCACGTTGGTTTCTTACGGAAAGGTATGTGAGCCGGTCATTGAGATAGCAATGGCAAATTACTTAACATAAAACCCTTACAAACACACACTCATATATATATATATATATATATATATATATATATATATATATATATATATATATATATATATATATATGTGTGTGTGTGTGTGTGTGTGTGTGTGTGTGTGTACACTCGCCCACCCACACACACACACACACACACACACACACACACACACACACACATATATACATACACTCACACAAAACTAACTATATAAACTATTTTATAAACACTCACACCCACAGATATATGATATATACGCTGTGATGACGGCAGTGTCGATGCAATGTCTGCTGTCTGCCGGCGCTTGTAGATCTGAGTGAAGTCGTGATAAAAAGTTATCCAAAAAAAAATCGACCCGGGCCGCGTAGAGTGATAAAAATTTAAACCTAAATACTAGAATGTGTGGTGAATGCAATCATGCATTCATTATCATCTCGTCGCTCTGAATAATCCATAAGAATATTAAATAATCATCCCTGTATTATGACACGGAAAACCGCTATATTCCTGCCATTGAAATTTCACATGACGGCATCATAGCATACGATCTTAATAATTTCTGTTTGGGATGACCCCGCCGACTTAAATATTTGAAAATTTCACAGTACGCGTAAGAATGGATGCTCAATTTAATTATTCATACTAAATCAAGTCGCAACGTCTATATAAAACGAAATTTACGAGTCAACTTACGTCTTAAAAAAGGAGTCTTTTTATCCGTGTTAGAAGAAAAATTTGAGAAGCCAAGATGCATACATTTGTAGACAATGGAACCAAAAACAGTACTCAGTTTCTGTTTTAATGCGATCTTGAAATAATCAGGGAATTTAACGTCACGAGTACTCTATATATCCTTAATATCGGGGATACAATAACAGGAAAGCGAATATCGCCGTAAATACGTCGCCGGTAAAGTACGGTAACGGTAAAATGCAGTAGCTAATTTTCAATCAAACTCGCCACTCCCATGGGTTGTAGTTATTCAGCCTTTTTAAAGTACATTGTACCAAACTATCGTCTGTCAGGACGGAAAGGTGCCAATGCGTTGGGAAAAATAAACAAACTATAAGATCAAGATAAAACCAGTTTGTATATTTTGTCAGTGATTGAAGGAATGCTGGTGAGGCCATTGTAGGTTATGTTCAACCTTGTAGAGCTAGCTATGTCACTTCCATCAATGGCAGCTTTTGAATCTAGTTGTTATTACAATTTGGCTTTGGGTTTTTGTTCATATACAGGATTGTTCAACTTCTTGCTCAGATATTCGTAACATTCGGGCAACGCGATCTAGTACAATTATCGATGGATTGTTTGGCAAAGATTTCATCTTGTTATTCTCTGCTTTAAAAAAAAATGACGTAGCTGACAATTTTGTTAATGATGGCCGAAATTTAATTGCTTTCATTATCACCAAAGTCCACATATAGCAATGTTGTAATTTTGAAAGGAGAGCTTGGAAATATTCAATTGAAGGAATGGTGAAGCAGATCAGTGAGATCTGATTTATATCTGACATTTCTGGTTATCTGAGAGTTTTGAATGAAAGCGGTCTTAAATTTTATTGTAGTTCATCAGCATTCCACCCTCTTCATACACAATAGAGAGTTGCATGTTGATGAATGCTGTTTACACCGGATGATAAAATTTAGATTGTGTGTGATACATTGCACTGCTGAATGTTCTGAATAACAGCAGGATTACAGTCTTGATGGTGAGATTGAATGTTTATAACTTGTAAAAATATTAGTTTCTGGAACTCGAGCCAGTTGATGTGATTTAAGATCGAGTGTTAGTAATGAAACTAAAACATCCCGGGAAGGTTAACCCGGTCAACAAATGCCCGCAGAAGTCGGATGTGTCGGCCTAACTGCGCAAGAACGCAGCTCTGCTGTAAACAGGCACAACGCAATCACATCCGGAAGAAGAAAAAAACTCCGGATGAACGCAGCAGAAGAAGAAGAAACTAAAACATCCATGTCCGCTTCAGGGAAACCATGCCCGTGATTATTGCTGATGGATCTCTATAATTACTTGCACGGTAAAGCACTTCAAGTGTTTGATGGTGTACATTTTCTGGCAGTGCTGTCCATCTGTTGTTTGTTAGGTCAAATGTGCATAACAAGTAGTGGTGACCAAGCAAATCTTCAATTGTCGAAATCTTGTTACTGGCTGCAAAAATGTTTTAGAGGGAACTTATTCTGTGAATTGATTCTGGCAGATTTTGAATTCAGTTCTGTGATTCATCAAGCTCAATTGTAAGTAATGACACATTTACAAGAACATGCTCATGGCCTTGACCCTTGACCAGGTTGTCAGTTGTGAATTGCTCTGATATCGACTTTGGGTTGTAAAATTTTGTCGTAGCACCAAAGAAGCACACCGGAAATTGTGATACCACTGGTCTGTTTGCATCGCCAGTGCTCGAATCACAGCACATGACGATATTGATGATGATGTTTGAGTCCTTATGTTGATCTTGAAGAGTTGTTGAGTTTTTATAAATTATAAACTGAACTGCACACTTTGCACATTGCGAGACGTCAAATTAATAGGTAATGTATTCAATAAATATATCTATAAATATGTAGGTCAAAAAGGAACTAAATAATATTGACATCATCGCTATATTATAATATTATATTATATATTATTTCTGACTATAGTTTAAAAAAAAAAAAAAAAAAACACAGCTAACATTCTATATGATATCTAACTATGGTTAATTTCGGTATTAGGGTTACTTTAACGGATGCTAACCCCCATAATGTCCGTCATAAACCTATGGCTTGTGACAGAAAGTAATATTACTAATGATGCCCCAACCGACCCAAACTGGTTGTAATGGAAATCAACAGAAACAACGTTGTGATAACATTAAACTAATGTTTATTGCTTATAAGCGTTTGCTATATACAAAAAGAAGAAAAACCCCTATTCGAAAAGAATCACACAATCACTAAATACCGGCTAACCCTTGAACGTATTAATGTCTTTTAAAACGACCCCGTAAATAAAATGGTTCTAAAACCTGTCCCTCTCTATCGCCATCTTAAACGCTCCCTATCCACAACAACAATCACCTCTTCCGTTTTCCATCGTGCATGTGCAACACGCATATGCCGAGCTGTGTGTACACAAAACATGTACCGGGCCAGTAGCTAATGTGTTAAACTTGATTAAGTTTCATGTATAATATGGGCTGTGACAGGTACTTCTAGGGTAATTTAATTCTCCCAACCTGGTTTAATAAATTCAACGCTTTTTGCTTCTTGTATTTTAACTTTGTTTTCAGAACATTTAAGCCGAGTTGGGTTCTTGTCTGATGTATTGTTATTACTTTCATATTCATAGTTTACATGTGTGGTTATATTTTTCAACAGATCAATGTTTTATCTACCATCTTTTTCAGAGAATCCAATACTTCTCCAATATCGTTCCCAGTTTTCAAGTTTAATAAACCATCTCCTCTCTTCTTTGTTTTCTTTGGACAGTCCTATATTTTTCCCAGCTACGTTCATACCTGTCAGGTCTATGATAACCGATATCTGGTATTTCCAGGGGAATATTACTTTCCAAATCTGGTTTCATATAGTCAACAGTATTTGTTTCATGTATTTTCACTTTTTTTTTTTTTTTTTTTGAACATCAACGCTGATTTGAATTCTTGTCTTATGTTTTATTATTACATAATTCTTGTCTTCACCCGAATACATATCATCAGAACATGCACAATATTTATCTGTAGAACATACAGGGATTATTGTCTAAGATTTTGTTAAAACCTTTGTGAGGTTTCTCCTCTAAGTATGGTAAAAATTTATTTAATTCTTACTAAATGATTAGTTAGTTAGTTAGTCTTTCCTCTTGAGCCTAAGGAGGCGCATAGGGCAGAAGTCATGGCTCTCCATGTCTGGCGGTTCGCTGTAGATCCTGGATGTTCACTTGGCCGTTGAATGAGCCTTCTCTGATGATGTTTCTACGCGGGAGAGTTTATTCCGAGCTGGAGTCCGAATAGACAGAGTAGTTTATTCCGAGCTGGAGTCCGAATAGACACTTTCTTTCTACGCAGGGTCTCTCTTGGTCTTCCCTGTTTTATTTTCCCTACTGGTGACCATGAGAGGGCTTGGTTGGGGAGTCTTGTCTTGTCCATTCTGAGTACATGGCCGATGTAATTCCACCGACGTTTTCTTATAAAATTGGATACAATATCTTGCTTAGTCTCTTGTCTTACTTGCGCATTGGTTCTGAAATCTTACTAAATGATAGACTAAACAAACTAAAATTGTCAATACCAAATGCCATTTTATTTGTTTTTCTTCGTCTTGTTTAACAGGTAGTGAATCCCAGCTAATATTCTTATCTGTCAAAAATCTAGACATCTCCAAATCATTAATGGATGACTGGTGGTTATTACTAATGTCTGTATCGTTATTGGGAGATTAACAATATTTAGTAGCTCAATTAACGTCAACCAATTGTCATTGTTTTATTAAATATTCATCATATGTCTGGTACATGTCTGTGTCTGATCCCTGGTCCATCTATGTTAATATTCTGTTCTTCAGTCAGAAAAGCCAATGATGTTAGTTAGTTAGCTAGTTAGTCGACAGATCATCCTCATTGCACATCGAACCATTCAGTCCATAAGTGCTCGGATCCCCTCCTCGGCAAATCCCGCAACGTGTAGCGGCTAACGACGCCAGTTCTGTGTTGGTTTATCAATCTTCTTTGGCTTCCTGCGTAGTGTTCTTGTTTGGCCACCCCTCTTTTAATTTGCTGCTCTCGCAGTCTGGCCATTGTTGTAGATTCACAGTCATCACTTGGTTCTCGCAAAAGTCTTACTTCTCATAGAGCATTCAGAATGTCGGCCTGGTCCATGGCGCGTCCGCCCTCCACAGTAGCCTCACCTGCGAGCTTGTCAGCCCGCTCATTTCCTTGTACTCCCGCATGCCCTGGCACGAAGATGAAACTAATCTTTGCCAGCCGAGACCGCTCCAGAGGCAGCAACCATTCTCTTCGGATCGATCCCTCCTCTATCCTCTTGATCATTTCATTGAGTCGCTAAGAAAACAAGCCCTAGTGAATGTCTGTGTCTTGAGCCATGTTATTGCTTTACTTACTGCCATGACTTCCATGGTCAGGCTACCTGTGGTTTCAGTGAAAGCAACAGAGTCCTCCTTCGCAATTCTCCCTCCAATGATGTGTTTCCTTTTTCTACTCTAAGATGGTGTTTTCCCCACTTCTCTATGTCTTGGCTAGTGCATTCTTATACGTCTGGTATGTTACCTACTATTAGTTCAGTCATAGGTTGTTGTAGCACTACTGCTGTTACACATCCTTGGTAATAAGGGCAATTAATATCTACCCATGCTACCTTTATACTGTTCTAATCCACCACCACATGTTCATATGTTCGTCTGTGTAGTCTTTGTCCTTTGCTGTTTTTCGGTCCACCCCTACAATTGATGTTTCAGTATATCTCACCATTCTTACTGCTAATCCATTAAACCATTGTCAACCAAACATCTAAGTTTCCATTCAATGTGTACACAGAGTTAGCTTCGCGTATTTAAACCTTGCTTTTGGCGCCATCATGCCTGTCATATATGTCTATCACATTAGTCTCTGCCTTATTTTCGTCTTCATCACTACTAGAAATCGTGTATCCCATATTGGCATCCTTACATAATTGTCGTACTTTACATGTCTTGGCCAGGTGGCCATAGCTCCTATGGTTGAAACATTTAAGTTATTTTTATAATCATAATATTTATTTGTTTTCTTTAAGGACAAGTTCTTAATGTATAACTCATAGTTTGGGTTTCTGCCACACATTTCCAAAGTGCTGTGTTCTCTTTTACAATATTTACACTCACTTATAAATCCCTTTCTGTGTGAATATGGAGATCTTTGTTGACCCAATTTAGTAAAGTATAGTTGCTGATGCTTCAACTGCTGACCATATTGTTGGTATCTATTTTCATTATTGTTAGACTTTTGGTTTGAGTCTAGCAGCTGCTCATATTACTAACTCAGGTTGAGCCCCTTCTGAGAAAATATCCGTATAGGCATTGTAATATGCCTTGCAATTGGACTCCATCCCTGATAGATTTCCACATTTGTTCACAATAAGGAATGTTGACACAGCATCTGGCACCGCTGGAATAAATTTGTCCCTCAACACGAGATCTCTCAGCTTGTGGAAGTCATTACCTATATTCACTGACATAAGCCACCTATCATAAAGTGAGGTTTCTGAAACAAAATCTAAGAAGGTATGATTTGCCTCCGGTACCAGAGACCTATATGAAGTACATAAACCCGCCTAGTCTAGTGAAAAATGAGCTAACTGCCATGAGATGGATACGAGAAACAGAGCAAGTGTGTAAACTGTCACTAAGACACGAGTTGAGAAATCACCCAGACACCAGGGCACGAAGGGGCGGAGTTATGTGGTCACATGACTGCGCCAGGTCAGAAGCCGGAAAAGGGTGTGCTGGGCAGAGCGAGCTGAGACGTGCAAGGAGAAGGTTGGTTCGGAGAGATTTTGAGAAGTTTGAAAGCGGTTTGCGATGGTTGCAGTTATCCAAGATGCAGTCGACAGTTAAAGAGTGTTCCTGTTGAAGTAGGCTGTGATTGAAGAAGCAGTACACTGAAGCTAACGACTGACGATGGGTCAGTAAATGCCGACCAGCGGTGACGAGAGAGCTGACCCCGTTTTGTGAACACTTCGACAAGAATGGCAGGGAGAGAAACACGCCGTGAAAAAGACTGGTTGGGCACAGGTGTAATGTGCGTAAGTAAATAGCAGTAACATTTACCAGTGAATTGTGAAATCTATATTTACAGCAACAGCAAGGTTCTAATGACGATTAGTTGTACCATGTATTCTCTATTGGTAGACAGTAGGTGTGTTGGTCGTACACAGAACGCTGAAGGGCAGGGAAGCCGGCGGTGTATGATGGCAACCACGGTGATAACTGTGCTGCAATAAAGTGATCGTGTGCTCTAAGGACGCGTTGAACTTGTTGAGTTGTGTGCACGAAAGATTAGTGATTCGTTTAGTGTTTATACGAGCCAGTAGCGATGCTTCTAAATCTTCTAACCCCTAGACCAAAACCAAGATGTCGGACATGACCAGTGATTCCGGCTCTTGGAACGTGGGGGCTACGTCCGTTTGATTGAACCCAAATACGAACAAGAAAGAATGTTTCGTCAGTACAGTAGTGAACAGTGAACAGTGCTACAGAAACGAATAATACAGTGATCTGCGTTTCATGAAAGAAATAGAGAGTAACACCAAAAGTGGAAGACAAAGAACGACATTGTCCAAGGTCAATAAGCAAAGATGGCCACCAACTACAGCAAATAAGCTCACGTCTCAGCCAAACATAACGTTAGGTGAATTGTGTGATGTATTAAATTAGTGTGCAGTGGCAAAGAACACATCAATGAACTTTAGACCAACATTCTAGATATTGATTCAAGGAGAAAGATTATTGGCACTCAGCCACACGAATCATCAATACAGAGCCGTGTTCATGTTCTTCACGCACTATAGTGCTCCAATGAACTAATTGCAGTGTCAGATTGAAGAATTTTTTTTCATTTCCAACTTTCCAGTCCCAGCAGTAGTATGATAGGGACCATTGTACCATTTGGTGCAGATCACCATTTTAAAGACCAAACTTCTACTGATTCCTGGTCAACCCGAAATGCAGTAAAGCTGATTCATACCACTTTTTGAAGAATTCTGAAGTGGAGCCAAGCATCTGGACCAAGCCACCAAGGACACGGGAGCTGAATATATACAGGTTAAGTTGTTTTCACTTGATTTGTATATGTGTCCTGCTTAGTAGTCCAGAGTCAACAGGCACCCTTCCATCAATATGTTTACTCACCTTCATCATTAGCGGGAGATTGGAGGGCTACTTTTGTGGTATTTCATTATCACCCAAAAAGTACGTTCTGTTCAGTTAGTATTCGTAATTGACTTGATAATTAAGTAAATTTACGACTGCTAGCGTGAACTTTGTCTTGTTTTGTAACCTAGTCCATTATTTGTTGTTCTTTAACATTATTAATGTCTCTATTAGTTAAGATTGTTTTGTCCACAAGTGTTATGTCATTTAGCTAAAACTTCTGATAGGTGTTATTGTTGTCCGGTATTGGTATCATTATTGTTGAAGAGCATTATTACAGCAAGGTCATCACAGTTGGCTTCGCCAGAGCAAGATCAGCAGCAACACTGAATAAGATATATTCTTGCTGTTGAGATTCTCTACCATTGTCATCACAGATACTAGTATCTGAATACACTGATACAGATAGTATCTACATTGGTTCAAACTACAGATTATTGACTCATATATAGTAGACAGGTACACAACCACAACATGTCTACATTAGCAGTCTTTATTGCACTTGGGGAAAGATGTGGCTATAAAGGCCCAGAACTTATGACATGGGCAGCAAAAAAAGTTTCAGAATTTCAGGCACAACAAAGAGAAGACAGAGCCGCAGCCAGAGAGGCCAGAGAAGCACAAGATAAATCAGCGAGAGATGCCAGAGAAGCACAAGATAAAGCAGCCAGAGAGGCCAGACAAAGCACAAGACACAGCAGCAAAAGAACTTAAAGAACTTGAACTACAAAAATGCACAGGAAAAACAAAGAGATAAAGATCTAGCTTTAGAAAGAGAAAGACTAGATCTCGAAGCAAAAAGACTAAAGTTTGAGAAAGACAAACTGGCAGCCGATCAAGACATGAAGGGCAAAGTTATTGAGGGTAACATTAAAGTGAAAATGTTAGAAATGGAAAAGGAAGCTGAAATTGCAAAGAATAAATTAGCTGTCAAAACCCTGAACCCCATCAAAAGATATCAGGGAATCATTAGAAACTTCGTGCAAGGTGACTCGGTATCAGCATGGGTGACTAATTTCGAAGTTCTCATGAACAACTATAAGGTTCCAAATGAAGAGTGGGTGATCTTATTTCATAAGCATCTTGCCCTGGAGCCTCTCAAAGTTGTAGAGATTATACCTGATAATCGTCGAACAGACTATCAGTACATAAAAGAGCGAGTCCTAGCACATTTTTCCTTAGATCATGCAGGACTTCGCACAGCTTACAAGGCTTTAACCCCGAAGGCAAACCAGACCTTCCTAGACTTTACAGCTGAAACCACATCACTATTTGATAAATGGTTGAAATCAGCAGGGGTAGGTGCTGACTTTAGTAAATTAAGAGATCTAATGCTTAGAGACAAATTGGTCTCAGCAGTGCCGGGTAACATGGCAACGTTCCTAATAGAACATAAATGTGCTTCCATATCTGAGATGGAGTCCAGAGGAGAAGTATATTACAATGCACATAAAGAATTTTTTGCAGAAGGGGCCCAACCTGAACTGATAATAGGGCGGGAGCCAGATTGTCAACTCAAAAGAGTAGCAATCCATCAAATCCATCCATCCATCATGTGCCATGCCGGTAAGCGTGGGCGGTCATGTTCTGCCATCTCACTCGATCAACAGAGTCGTGGATCAGTTCCGTGTTTTTGTCTCGACCATGCCACAAGGCCAAGCCATCCAGATACTTGTTTCTAGGTCTTCCCCTTGGTCTGTTCCCCTCGATCTTACCAGTTGTCACCAAGTTCTCCAAATCATTTCTTCTCATAACATGCCCAAAAAATTGTGACTGTCTACGTCTAATGTCTCTGATCAGTTTACGATCTTCATTTGTTTCTTGAAGATACCACCAATACAATGACCAAAACAGAGGTAGTCGACCATACCAATACAAACCAATCCAGCAGAGACCATATAACACACCAAATAGGGGTAGGATGATAGATTGCAATTACTGCAGCAGACAGCACGGATCAACTAAGATGTGTGACAGTAATCCAAGTTATGACTCATACATAAAGAACCTATCTGTAAAAAGAATAGACAAATTCACAGACTATAGAAACTACGTGAAATGTTATCTTTGCCATAGTTTTGGACACTTAGCCAAGACTTGTAAGCTAAAGCAGCCGATTAACGCCAACCTAGCATACGTCACGTCAAGCAGCGACGAGGACGACCCACAAAGCACTAATACACCAGACATAAATACTAGACAATACGACAGTAGCACCGATGAGAGATACATACAAGAAGTTCACTCGGTTCAGGATGATAAGACAACCCCAAAGCTCCAAACAGCATTCGTGAATGGAAATGCAGTAAGCATGATCAGGGACACAGCTACATCAATTGTTGGTGTACACAGAAAACTGATAAATGACGATGATTAAACCGGCCAGAAAGTAACTTGTAAAACATTTGCCAGTTCTGTAGAAGAATATAAAACAGCGATGATACACATTGACTGCCCATACTACCAAGGACAGATACCCGCAGCAGTCCTAACACAACCGACAGCAGAGCTAATATTGGGAAATATTCCAAATTTAAAAGAATGTACAAGTCAAGACAAAGAAAAATGGGGAAAAGAGAAAAGGATCACGAGACACCACCCTAAGACAACAGGTTAAAATAGACGATAATATATCAGACATATTAACAAATATGTACCAAACAGTTAAAGAAAATAGAGAAGACCAGCAATCATCCCATACTGGTTTAAATTTACCAACACAATCCACTCAAGAAATCATTACATGGGATACATTATCATTCTGACCAAATTTAAGGGAGAATGAGTAAGCCAAGGTAGACTTTCTCATTGAACAGTACCAATCACATAGCCACTGAAAGTACAGCAATTGTTCAGCAAGAATTAACACCATATTTAGATAGTACAACCAGAACAAAGATGAATAAACTTGCAGACTATAGTCTCAGTCAACCCACGTGTTATGCTAAAAATCAATATGAAAAGGTAGATAACACAGCTTCGGGCGGGGATTACAATCAGACACATACAGATAACATTGACTATATAAAACCAAACTGGGAAAACGAAAATCCCCCAAAGATACCAAAAGCACAATATACTGACATAAACTCACTAGTAAAACAATGGCAACACCAAAAAAGTTCCTCAAGACCAAATTGATAAACGGACACGAGACATTAATATAAGAAACTGAAATAGATATTGGAAATGTATAGGATTGACAGATGATGAAAGAAAAGAGTACACACAAAAGATTGATAAATTTAAAACAATAACAACATACGTCACACACGCAGATGCAAACCACTATTCAGTGATGCATATCAAGGAACTCTGACCTATTATACCGGTAAGTAGGAACAAAACATCAGTACCACTTACAAGATAACTTCGCAGTTATCAGAAATGAAACACTTTTGTCTTGTGATACGTATATAGAAGATATAGTTATTTTAGAATAGAGATAGTTTAGTATAGATATAATTTTTTAACAGCTTGAATGCTTAGTTAATGATAGTGTGGTTTGAATGAACATAGTATGAAAGGAACATCAAATGTAAGAGTAATAACATTAACTACAGCTCTGATATAAAGGAGCTAAAATGTGAGATGACATACATTCCAGATGATGCCATCATGATAGTGTATCATGATCAAGTATTAAATGGAGTTAAGGTAGTACTTCTACATCATGATAATTGTCACAGAATACTGGAAGTTTAACGACCCTACGATGAAACAAAACAGAGATTGCCTAGATCACATGAGGACTGAAGATTAGTGACCCAAGATAAGAGAACAGAGATCACTGCTGTCCTGAGGTAATTACAGGTTATTGACCCTAGGTTCAAAAGAATGGAGAGCGGAGATCAAAACAGATACCACTTGTTTATTGTGAGACGGGAGCCGGTAAACCACGTTCACATCGCTTTAAACACCGAAGACGGAATCACGATCAGGGGTCTTTTGAAGTAACAGAAACGTATGTCTGTGATCCCGAGAAACGAGTGGATAATCATTTATGACCCGAAAAGATCGTTTATCAAAGATTTTTGGCATGTTGTTGTATGAAGATCAAAAGACAGGAGTAGATAACAGGGAGCAAATTGGTGGAATATGCCAGTATAGTCATACAGAGCCAAAGTATAAATGGTCTGAATATTCAAATCTAATTCAGTGTGCTACGAAGTCTTCCACGAGAGGAAGTGGTGATCTATTCTGGAGCTAGTAAGAAAAGGGAATTACCATGTTCCACGTTAGTTGAAACCAACGAACATTTGTACTGGATGTGCATACGTATTCCCGATTCAGCCGAGGATAGTGGTTATAAGGTAGTAGTGACGTAGAGTAGAACTCGAGCTTAGTGTATTTGCGTGTGTAACCGTAATATTGAGTGTTGGTCGCATTTAGCTGAGAAGTAACTTAGTGGATTGAGTAAGGTGTCAGTGCACTCGATAGAATAAGTACTCTGATAATAGAAGATAGGCCGTAAGGGGGGAGATAAGGATAGGTCTATGATAGGAGATTCTAGTATGGGTGTTTACTGGGATTTCTGAGCTTTCCTATGACTTTGCCTTCTTTTACCTAGTCTTAAGTTATGTGAATAACTCCTATGTCTTATGTCAGAGGTCATTTCTCTGAATATATAGAAGTTAATAACTGATAATGGCCATAAGCCTACACTCACCTCTAATGAGTTTGAGTTAGGTTGATAGCACCTGGTATTGTCTCTTCGACAGGTTCCACTGAAAAACGCATTAGCTACACTCCCGAAAAGAAGGAAATTACCATAGTCTGGTACAGTGATAACTATCGGCAAGATTAGAGTCTTGTATCACAAATAAAGGTCAGCCAGTTCTAGAAATAACGAACACATAGAAGGCAGTCATGATAAGAGACTGACAGCAGAATAGATTTCAAATAAACATAGAACTGAAGGTAAAGATTGTTCACGTGAACTCTCATCTAAATGACAAGGCTGTAACGCCAGAACATATTCTCGGAATAACAGAAAATTTACTGAATTAAATGAAAGCAGTGTGTCGGTGATATAACTATAGACAGTGTTTTGATTATTCATTCATACATAAAAGATAATGCATTCAAGTGTCTCGGATGTGTAGATATTATCTGGACTATAATACCGTTCATTGTATTGGATATTTAACACTGAAAGACACTGCCTACAAAAAACATGCAGTGGTGAACATTCTGTTTATTTCAAGAGTTTTCAAGGAAATATTGTGAAGACAACATCATTCAGAGAGACACTACACTGGGTGAGCATATTCCAGTTCTGTGCTGTGGTGATAATATATGGCCGTTGCGTGATGAGAACTGTGATGTGGATCTTAGACTGTCAATCTTGTCTCACTTAAATGATAGAACACACCACAGACGACTTTACACCTTCATTATACACACACCCATGACACATTTTACTCATTAAATAATTTTAGTATTTCTTGGAGGACATTGTTGTGTGAGTATGTTCTGGAGGAATGTGAAGAGGGGTATGGTCTTGTGGCAATAGAGAGAGAGAGAGAGAGAGAGAGAGAGAGAGAGAGAGAGAGAGAGAGAGAGAGAGAGAGAGAGAGAGAGAGAGAGAGAGATAGAAGAAAAGACTGGAAAGGGGGTGTATAGACAAAGGTCCGGCAATAGACCCAAAACAGGAAAAAGGGAAGTTTGAAGTGTTCTTGTTGATTCTACTGTCCCCCCAGAGGCGACAATGATTCGAATGTCTGTCAAATTCCATGCAAATATGAAAACCTTTTATGTAGACATCAAAGAGAAAATTGCAAATGTACATCACATCATCTATAAGACACTGATGTATTACCTCATAGCAACAGCACTCTGAATTGCTAATCAGGACATTTGCATGTCACTGGAAACAACTTAAAGATTAGTTACTACCATCTATTGTGTTAATACTTGTATTCATATGTACATAGATATGTACATCCCATTGTGTTATTATTCTCAGATAGTATTAAAGCATCTGACGCTGAAAGGAGAATAAGAATGAGTTGCAGAAAGAAGACCAAATCAAATCAAATCAAAGCAACTTTATTAGGATCACAAATTGGGCGTGCAGGCCCGTCTTTCATTCGGCCCTTCCATTCACTCATCTTTCGTTCATCAATAGCATTATACATTTACATAGGAAGAAAAATAAACATTGTGAAATGATTGTTGTAAATATAACTAAGGCAAATTACCATGATATGAGGCCCATCTGTCACCTACCCATACATCCCCCCCCCCACACACACACCCCCATCTACCCACACACACGCACACTAAGGGACACATAC
The DNA here is from genome assembly GCA_963921405.1 of Cepaea hortensis. Lineage (NCBI taxonomy): Eukaryota > Metazoa > Mollusca > Gastropoda > Stylommatophora > Helicidae > Cepaea > Cepaea hortensis. The sequence continues at coordinate 488,615,789 of OY992876.1, read as the reverse complement.
ATACCCCAACAACCGCCCCATCCCCCTCCCGCCCACACCTGATCCCCCAGCCAAAACACACTCGCCACCCACAAACATTCCCCACCAACCCACACATCCCATCCACATCCTAACCCACACATCCTCTCCCCACCCACACCTCAAACCACCCATCCCCCAGCCATATCTCCATCGACCACATATTCCCCACCCACGCACACAATCCCCCACCAACCCACACATCGCACATCCACATCCCCAAAATATACACACATCCCCACCAACTGACATGTACCTAACCCCCCCCCCACCCACATCTTCCTAACCACCCATACATCCCCAATCCACTCACACACACCTCACCACCCACACATACATCTTCCACCCACCCACGCCTTAACCCAATCCCCCACCACACAATCCCCCACCCGCACATCACATAAATCCCATACCATGCAATATTCCCCAACCCACGCACCGCACACACACATATCCCTCACCAACACATTCCACCACAGATCCCCACTTACACACCACGCACATATCCCCCACCCACTTACCACACAATATTCAGATACCCTTACCCATCCACACCACATACCCCCACTCACACCACAAAATCCCCCACCTACACACATACCTCACCCACACAATATCCCCAACCAACCACCACACACCTCTCCCCACCCACACACGCATTCCCTACCTGTCCACCAACACACACTCACTCACACACACATCCTCCACTACGCACCCACACACCCCCAAACCAAACATCTCTCTATCACAATACACCTACCCACACACATCCTCCACCCACTCACGCATCCCACCCCGACACATACAACTCCCTCACCCACCTACACATCCCTAAGCCACTCAATGCCACTTGAGCACAAGATGAGTACCATAGAAGTCCATAGACCACCAGGCTATTTACAAGCCACTGTTGAATGGATACAAGATTGATCTACATTCCTAAAGTATTCATCAAGGATTATAGGTTCAAGACTTTAGTTTAAGACTATAATTTATATCATCATCATCATCATCATCAAAATTTTTTGGAAAAAAAAAACTCAGAAAAAAATATATACAAAAACAAACAAAACAATGAAATGAAAAAAAAAATGTGTTTGAATATTTCAAATAGAACAGGAATAAAATTACTTCAATGTACAGTGATGATAAATTATAGAACATGTATACATAGGATGGAATATATTTTCATGCATTGATTATGATAATGATATAATAAAAATATGATGTATACATGGCATGGATATGTTATTAGTATTTATGGGTGTTATAGAACACTTATGCATTGTATTGATATGATGATACAATGAGGTAAATGAGTCTCATTGGTAAAGGCATAATTGAAAATGACAAGGGAATAAGTTGTACAGAGAAGTGGTATAGAACAAACAGAAAACCAGCATCGCCATAACATCAATGTGCAATGATAGCATCCAGACAAAGAAAGATCAGGTCAATAAACCCCAAAATAGAAATACCTAGGGAAATTACAGAAGGGATAAATACACTACAAACATCAAAGCAGCACCAAGGTCAAACACAACTCATCAACGTCAAAGTCAGAGCAAAGAGCTATCCATAGATACAAGAAAGGACAGTGAAAGCCATAGTCCATAATCACACACATATACCTTACTCAGAGCCTGGGGCTTGGAATGGGTAGGAAGCTCATGTATAGTACATGATTGAGGAGCTGCTAGGGATGTTTGATGAACAGACTAGACTAGATCACAGACCTCTGAACTTGAAAAGGAGGCTGACACGGAAGTCTAGGTGTAGACGGGTTACCGTGTCCGCATAATATATTATATTTTTTTTTTGGTGATGTTGTTTATTGATGAAGACGTATCACGAGTCTAAATGAATCTTGGAAGAGATAAGCTCATATCTAATGACAATAGACATATAAATATGTGTGAATATTGAGAGAGACAACAGCGTGCGACCATAGAGTCCACCAAAACAAACGGTAGTGTCTACTTATCCAACTCATGTCAAGAAGTATAAGACTGAGTAAAGGTAGTGAAAATGTTCACAACATTTAAAAAAAAAGGGGGGGGGCATATTGCCATGAGATGGATACAAGAAACAGAGCAAGTGTGTAAACTTATGTCACTAAGACACGAGTTGAGAAATCACCCGGACACTGGGGCATGAAGGGGCGGTGTTATGTGGTCACATGACTGTGCCAGGTCAGAAGCCGGAAAAGGGTGTGCTGGGCAGAGCGAGCTGAGACGTGAAAGGAGAAGGTTGGTTCGGAGAGATTTTGAGAAGTTTGAAAGCAGTTTGCGATGGTTGCAGTTATCCAACATGCAGTTGACAGTTAAAGAGTGTTCCTGTTGAAGAAGGCTGTGATTGAAGAAGCAGTACACTGAAGCTAATGACTGACGATGGGTCAGTAAATGCTGAATAGCGGTGATGAGAGAGCTGACCCCGTTTTGTGAACACTTCGACAAGAATGGCGGGGAGAGAGACGCGTGTGACAAAGACTGGTTGGGCACAGGTGTAATGTGCGTAAGTAAATATCAGTAACATTTACCAGTGAATTGTGAAATCTATATTGTGCAGCAACAGCAAGGTTCTAATGACGATTAGTTGTACCATATATTCTCTATTGATAGACAGTAGGTGTGTTGGTCATACACAGAACGCTGAAGGGCAGGAACCCGGCAATGTATGATGGCAACCACGGTGATAACTGTGCTACAATAAAGTGATCGCATGCTCTCAGGACGCGTTGAACTTCTTGAGTTGTGTGCACGAAAGATTAGTGATTCATACAGTGTTTATACGAGCCAGTAGCGATACTTCTAAATCTTCTAACCCCTAGACCAAAACCAAGATGTCGGACATGACCAGTGATTCCTACTCTTGGCACTAACAATCTTTCTTTAATATACTGGCAGTCTGTTCGTAAGTGTTCAGGTATGACTTAGTTCAGGTATCAAAGGTTTCAGGGCAAGATGCTTGTGGAACAGGATTGCCAATTCTTCAGATGGTACCTGTAGTGATTCAATAGGATCTCAAAATTGGTGACTGAAGCTGAAATTGAATCACCATGTGTAAAGTTTCGAATGATCCCCTGTGTGACGAAGTCCCCAGCTTCCTCTTCATCTTTTGCTTAAATTGGAGTAAATTCTTTTTAAAACCCTTATGTAATTATAGAAGAATTTAATTTCGTTTTTATTCCTATATATCTATGTATAGACAGCCCATGGCTATAGCATAAATCTACTGATAATTGATGTTATTACTCTAGTGGGAAATAATACGTTATACTAGGATTGGTGGAGAGGCTGAATTTACAAAGTAGTGTACCCAGCCAAATCTACAAATTTGGCTACGACTATTTTACAATTTGGTCGGATAAATTAAAGGAAACGAACTCCCTGGCACGACCACTTCCGGTCAGGAGAATAATAGCTAAACTCGTTCTTTCGCAATCCAAAAGTCGGGGTAGAAACATGCTAGTCACTAGGCTCTAGAAAATACTTATAAAGTGTTAGAGTTTTATCTTTGGCACGTATTACGGCCATAAATATATTAGAGAGATTCCTAGAGCAGTGTTCGTACCCAAGTGTGGTCAGAAGATTAGAAGGATTTGACACCTTCAGCGCCAAGCTTTAGATGCGCTAACCTGTGTGACTCATTGCGAAGCATCACTCACCATCTCACTTATGCTTACTAACTAGGGTTTACACGCACTGTGTAAGCCGGAGAACCAGAAGATAAGTGGCCAAACTTACCGTTGGCCACCACCACCACCATTTACATGCAAATAATACCAGCTTTGTCAGGCCATGTCAATGATTAAAATGCAACATTGTCAGTTTCTTAAAGTTTACACCCACTAGTTGTTACGTAATTAACCGTAGTCATAGTAGAGTGAGAGGATATGAAAGTTTGTCTCTGTTATATATTTTACTCTGTCTTTCTCCGTGTCATTGAGAGGGATTAGAGTTGGGGGCTCGAGCTTTGTTTTATTTCAGGCAACGTAGCTTGACAACCTTGGCAGACTGTCTGTATCAAACCAGTATAGTTGTACGCCATTCCTGTCTGCCTGAACACTGTCAGAAGATTAGACTTGTTCTGGGACCTTTATTCCGCCTAGAATTACGAGCTATTCAGTCTTGTCTTCTCCAGTGACCTATTTTTCAATTCGTAGAAATTCTATCCACAGCACTTTGATAGATTCCTTATCATCGTAGCTGACGTTACGCTACAAGTGGTTGGCTATCGTCCGGTCTAGATAGTTCAAACTTTCAATCTTCTTTCACTAGAGATTCTAGTAAGGTGTTGCCTCACAGTAGATCTCAATATTAAACTATACTGAGTAAAACTAGAGAAATTAATAGTTACAATAAGTAGTATAGTATAGCATAACTAAACACTAGATAGCCAATATAAGATAATATAACATAAGTTAACCTGGTTCCAAAAAGTTAGGGCCAATATCATAAGTGAGTGTGGGCTGACGGGTAAGTCCCTGTGTTGTATCGTCAGTTGTGTATGTGCATACTGTCAGTGAATTTATTACTTGCATAATTTCAGGACAGATCACTTAGTGGTGAGGAAGTGTATTTCAGGGTGCTTCACATTATCCCAACTTTGTTACCAAATAATGTCTTCCGAAAAGCCACCTACGAAAGAGGAGTTGAGAGAAGAAGGAACTTTGTTAGGGTATGAAGGTGTCGAATTGGGCAAGTATGTAAAAGAAGCAGAACGAGAGTGGAGAAGGGAACAACGGGACATCGTTAAGGAAAGAGAGAAGGAAGCAAGAGAGGAAAGAATTAAAATCGCAGAAATTGAATCTAGAGAGAAGATGCAGATGCGACAAGCTGAAATAGACCAACAGCTGAAGCAAGCGGAACTGGAAATGAAGAGGGAAGAACAGTTGAGACAGCATGAATTGGAAGTCAGGAGATTGGAGTTGCAAAATCCTGATGCGTCCAGGTACAGTAGTGCTAGTTCTCCCCATCACAGTAGTGAAATTTCTTCAGGACCGTCTCTCTCCCAAGGATCCATGAGCTTCCCACTGGCCCACTTCAACCCGAAGGAGGATCAGATGGATGAATACCTTGATCGTTTTGTCATCATGTGTGAAGCTTACAATCTGCCTAAAGAGAAATTTAACATCAAACTCTCCCAAGGACTCCGCGGCCCAGCTTTTGATGTATTCACAAAGCTTCCGCCTGGTCTTGAGCGGGACTTTGATACCCTCAAAAATGCTCTCTTACAAAGATTTGAATTAACCTCAGAAGCCTACAAGCTGAAGTTCCGTACAGCCAAAAGATCTCAGGGAGAATCGTTTGCACAGTTCGCCTCACGACAACATACGTATTTTACGAAGTGGGTAGGACTGAGCAAATTCGATACTACCTATGAGGGGCTACAGGAAATGATGCTTGCAGATCAATTCAAAGAGGGTCTCCCGAAAGCTCTCCAAATGTTCATAGCTGAAAATGGTGGAGTTAGATTAGAAGAGATAATTTCACTAGCCGAAAGGTATTTAACTGCACATGGTGATGCAGGTACTGCTAAACCTAGTCATACTGATAAGGCCCAAAATAATCCTTCCACACAGAATCAGGGGTATCAAAACAATAACTCTGAAGGTAAGGACAACAGGTGGCACACTGGTAGTCCACACCAAAATCCAAGTCATTACAACAGTAAACAGTCATCTCAACCTCAACAACCTACTGGTAATAGAGGGGGGAATCAATATTGTAAAAATTGCCGAACAAATGACCACCATACGAGTTCGTGCAAAAACAAACCCCCTGTTCATTACACGGCTTGTTTGACTTTGGCGGATAAAAACCACCAATGGAGGACCCCTGGTGATAATCAAAGACCTCCAGTTGTTGAGACAGTTACTGTAAATGGGAGACAGGTACCGTGTTTATATGACACAGGTCTTGAGAGTGACGCGGCCATTGCAGCTCACTTAGTGAAACCTGGACAATTGACCGACCACACTATTGAGTTAAGAGGTGCTACTCTGAGCTCTGAACCTAAACTTGTTAAAGTTGCTAGGGTGAAGGTGACATCCAAATATGTCACCGGAACAGTTTCTGCTGTTGTGCTAGATGATCCAGTATATCCCTTCATGTTAGGGCGAAAATATGTATATCTGGGTGAACCTAAGTCCACAACTTATACATGTGCTATGCAGACCCAGAATCAGGGCACCGCTTTGAGTGAACCCGAAATTCTTATTCACCCATTATCTCGGGAGATTAGGGCGGCCCAAGCAGCATGTCCCACTTTACAATCCTGCTTTGGCAAACTGCCAAAATCTAGAAATCCACCGGTAGCTGGTGATTTCTACGAAAAGGATAAACTGTTATACCGTAGGGCGGGAACTATGGATCACGTCCACGAACAGTTTGTGGTACCCAAAAGGTATCGTAACCATGTCTTACAAATGGTACACTCCATCTCGGACGGTGGGCATATGGGGATGAAAGCAACCATCCAAAGGCTTTATTTCTCCTATTTCTGGCCGGGGATGACCCGGGATATCAAACGATATGTCAGGTCATGTAAAGAGTGCCATCTGGTTCCGCCTACTCATGGTGGAACTCCACCTAAGATAGGTGATCAAGTATTGGTATTATCACCCAAGGGGGATAATCCTTTAGATATGGGTTGGCAAGGGCCATTCCTTATTACAGATAAAGTGTCTCGCTCCCATTACAAATTAAACATTCAGGGTAATCCGGAAGTCTTTCCCATGTATTTAATTAGGAACCATGTAGAAAGATTAAATGATCCACCGGTGCATCTGATGGCATTATCGGTGGCAAATGTGGTCGAAAGGGGAGATAACTCAGAGATGGAGTATCCCTTGACGCCTCAGGAGACAGTGAATGATGTCTCTATCAACCTGGATTCGGAGACGTCTGAATCAGGGAAGATGAGACGAATTCCAGATTCTCACGCCCCTATGCCAACAGATAAGCCTGGATGGATTAAAGGTGACACAGTAAACACGATGATAAACCGTACTGACCCAGTCCGACAAAATCATTTACCTGTTACTGTGCCCACCAGTAACCCTTATTCCTTTAGGGGAGAACACTTTCTGGGAATTCAGAATAGAGAAGATGGGTGGGGACGACCAGGTCGTCATAGGTTTCCATGGAAACGACATCAAGGGAGGAGGTTTCTTAGAAGATGTCTTAGAAACGAAGAAGCAGGGTTTCAGTAGGAATTGTTCTACTGAAGAAGAGGGGGAGACTGGTCCATATGTTCCAGGGTTGTTGGAGTAAGTGCCAACAAAATCTGATGAGTGTGCTGGCTGGAGTAAAGTCCGAAGTCTCGAACTTTACTTTCAACGGTAGGCATATGTGACGAAGTCCCCAGCTTCCTCTTCATCTTTTGCTTAAATTGGAGTAAATTCTTTTTAAAACCCTTATGTAATTATAGAAGAATTTAATTTCGTTTTTATTCCTATATATCTATGTATAGACAGCCCATGGCTATAGCATAAATCTACTGATAATTGATGTTATTACTCTAGTTGGAAATAATACGTTATACTAGGATTGGTGGAGAGGCTGAATTTACAAAGTAGTGTACCCAGCCAAATCTACAAATTTGGCTACGACTATTTTACAATTTGGTCGGATAAATTAAAGGAAACGAACTCCCTGGCACGACCACTTCCGGTCAGGAGAATAATAGCTAAACTCGTTCTTTCGCAATCCAAAAGTCGGGGTAGAAACATGCTAGTCACTAGGCTCTAGAAAATACTTATAAAGTGTTAGAGTTTTATCTTTGGCACGTATTACGGCCATAAATATATTAGAGAGATTCCTAGAGCAGTGTTCGTACCCAAGTGTGGTCAGAAGATTAGAAGGATTTGACACCTTCAGCGCCAAGCTTTAGATGCGCTAACCTGTGTGACTCATTGCGAAGCATCACTCACCATCTCACTTATGCTTACTAACTAGGGTTTACACGCACTGTGTAAGCCGGAGAACCAGAAGATAAGTGGCCAAACTTACCGTTGGCCACCACCACCACCACCATTTACATGCAAATAATACCAGCTTTGTCAGGCCATGTCAATGATTAAAATGCAACATTGTCAGTTTCTTAAATTTTACACCCACTAGTTGTTACGTAATTAACCGTAGTCATAGTAGAGTGAGAGGATATGAAAGTTTGTCTCTGTTATATATTTTACTCTGTCTTTCTCCGTGTCATTGAGAGGGATTAGAGTTGGGGGCTCGAGCTTTGTTTTATTTCAGGCAACGTAGCTAGACAACCTTGGCAGACTGTCTGTATCAAACCAGTATAGTTGTACGCCATTCCTGTCTGCCTGAACACTGTCAGAAGATTAGACTTGTTCTGGGACCTTTATTCCGCCTAGAATTACGAGCTATTCAGTCTTGTCTTCTCCAGTGACCTATTTTTCTATTCGTAGAAATTCTATCCACAGCACTTTGATAGATTCCTTATCATCGTAGCTGACGTTACGCTACACCCTGATATCTTCTGATGGGGTCCAAAGTCTTAGCTGCTAATTCAGCCTGTGCAATCTCAGATTTGTTTTCCTTCTCAAACATTTTTACTCGTAAATTTCCCTCAATCTTCTTGTCTTTCGTCACTCGCCCTGCTGCCAGCTTCTCTCTTTCAAAAGCAAGTCTTTCTTTCTCTAAAGCTATTTCTCTTTTGCATATTTCTCTGCTGCTAATTTATCTTTCTCCGCTAGCAATCTTTTCTCCACAAGAGATTCCATTGAGGCCAGCTTTTCTTTTTTCTAGAGCTATTTCTAAAGCTTTCTGTTTCTCCTGAGAAGCTAGCTTCTCCCTCTCTGATTTTCTAACTTCATTAGCTGTAGCTCTCTTTTCACGTTGTTGTGCATGAAAATCACTAAGTTCTTCCTTGGCCCATGCCAAGAGTTCAGGGCCTGCTAAACAACACTATTTCCCAATGGCAATAAACTCTGACAGTGCAGATATGGTTAATTTTCAACAAATGCTGATGTATTAATCAAAGTTATTAATATTATCACAATAAATATAATGTTATCAATATATAATGGGCTCAATATCAAATTAGAGAAGACTGTAGTTATGTACCAGTCAGCTGCAGGGAATTATCACACTGTGTCGGATATCAAAGTGAATGGTCATAGACTAAGTGTTGTGGACAAATTCACCTATCTTGGCAGCACTGTGTCACAAGCTGCCACAATTGATGATGAAGTGAATGCAAAAATCTCCAAGGGCAGCATGGCCTTTGGCAGACTCTCCAAGAATGTATGGGACAGAAATGGAATAAGCCTGCAAACAAAGCCGAAAGTCTACAAAGTTGTATTATCCACACTGCTATATGCTTGTGAAACCTGGACTGTTTATCAGCGACACGCTAGGAAATTAAACCATTTACACAGTCTGCCTTAGGAAGCTACTGAAGATTAAATGGCAAGACAAGATCCCAGAAACTGAAGTCCTAGAAAGAGCATCCATGCCCAGTATCCACACTCTACTAATGAAGAATCAGATTCACTGGGCTGGTTACCTAACTCACATGCCAGATCACAGGCTCCCTAAATGATGTTTTTATGGCAAGCTGCGTTGTGGCAAACCTAAGGCAGCCAGAGTAAACATTTTAAAGACACTCTGAAAATCTCCCTGAAAGATTTTGGAATTCATCTTGACACCTGGGAAACTGCTGCCAAAGACCGAAATTCATGGTGTACATTATTACGCAAGTGGCTGCTTGTGAAGCAACCAGACTGCAAAAGCTGTGAAAAAAAGGCTCGACAGGAAAACCATTAATGAGATCCTCCTCCTGGAACATCAAGAATTCTTTACCGACATTGTGAAAGGACATTTTGAGTCAAAATAGGCCTCATCAGCCATCTTAGAACTCATGGCTTCATACTTTCACCCCCACTGGATGAAATGAATGGTCAACATTATTTTTGATGTACAAACACCAAGATTGATAGTATCTAGTATTTTCACCAGCTCAAGTGCCTCTTTTAATATTAAGGGGTTGTATGATTATTGCACTGGCTTGGCAGTTTCTTCAAGCCATTTTACCATCCTGTGTTGGACAGAGTTGACCATAGATTAAATAGTTTAGTTTAGTTAGTTTAGTAGTTGGATCAACATCACGACACACGGTTTAACCCCCATAAGTGCTCCATTTTTCTCCTAACTCAAACCTGAGTCTAGAGAAACTCAGCTCAATGCACGAACTCCGTTGCATCGGCGAGGATCCTGAAATACTTTGGGTAGATTTTTAACTCAAAATTTTGTCCGGGCAACGCCGTTAGGCTCTTTTTCGATTTCCAACTGCCAAGGGATTTTTTTACGTGCGCAACAATACACACGGGCGTTCGATCTCACTACCCAGAGACCAGGGGAAATTTTATTACTGGAAGTCCAGGTGGATTTTTTTACATAAATCCTGGTCCTCACCGGTGCCTGAACCCGAGACCTTCAGCACTCGAGGCGGACACCATACCTCGAGACCACTCAGCCCCCAGATTAAATGGGTCTCAGTGGTACCCCAGGCTTGTGCAATTTATGAAGGTGTCAAAGACTCAGTTATATAGGAGTGAAGACCACCCTGAATGAGTGGTCTACCTCAAGTAGATTAGAGGTAACTCAGTGCCCCTACATGAGGGCAGGGTAGGTGATAGGAAGGGGAACTATTAAATAGTTCTCTCATGAGACACGGAGGTGTCAACCAGAGAGTAAGCACTCTGGTCATGGCATGATCACGCCTACGTGATAGACACAGAGAAGTGGAATGCTACTCAAGAGTAAACGGCTACTCTAAGCGTGCTGAATGATGCAGCACGCAAAAGCCGAAGGGCGCACAAGGTCCTTCCGTGTGCTGTGTAGTCACGCGAGGAAAATAGTCAGACAGGGGACAGACTTCATAGTGAGCGCATCGCTTAGCGTCGATGCGTGTTTCTTTAGCCGAGTAGATAGAGTTAGCAGTAGGGTTAGGAAACGACTAGTGATAGGCAGATCTGTGTATTCTTGTGTGATTTAATAGCGACCGTTTTGTGCATTGATGTAATATAAAGAGCCAGTGGCAATAAAATGTGTAATCAATTCCTCTCGTACGACTTACAATCTTTTTGTGTGGTGCGAGAGAAGTTTATCCCGTAATGCCTGAAGCATTGCTTGATGACAGGCTAGGATAAAAGTGGTGTCAGAAGTGTAGCTTGGACAATTGGTCAAGCTAAAACACTCACCCACGGCTCTAAAATAGTATTACTGTCAGTTAATCACAGGGTTTAATTTATGTTAGTGAATAATAACGTGTGCAGACTAGAACAAGATGCGAGCTGAGCTGTGCCCATCGTGACCGAATGTTTATTTATGCTTATTGAATTGTTTTGTGACTCATGAACATGTTTTCTTCTCATTTGTAAGTATTATTATTATAGTTTTCTATCATTTATTGCTACAATTACTTATTTATTTATGAGTATTTGTCAAATATGATTCACGGTGGAGCGATACACAAACAAAATGAGCCGAGAACAATATCGATTTTTCCAATCTAAAAATGGTGCTGCGCCTGTGACGTATCGTGACTGACAAACAGCTGCCTTACGCCATTTGCAATCAGCGACAGATTGTTTACAAATCGCCAAGCGGCTGCTCGCCTGAATCTTTGGCTTATATCAAATATTATTTGTTCATATAAGTTATTTATTGAATATATTTATTTATTTGAACATTATTATTACTTTTATATTTATTTCAAAGCATTTATTTAATTATTTTTTACCTTTTCTATTTGTTACTGTCACGATGGCACTACTTTTGCTATGCAAATCAGACTCGGTCTGCACAACACTTCCATAAATTAAACAAGATTAGTTAGGGAAGACAGAAGACGTTAGGACGAAGACAGGACATTGACATTTATTATTAATTATAACACATTGTGTTGTCCGGGGGCATGTGATTGTACAAAATTGTCTAAAGTCATATGTCGTTTGCAATTGGTTAATTATTGATGCTCTTGTAAACCAGGGAGAACAGCTGCTGTTTAGAAGAATAACACAAGGTGTATGTCGTAATTCCAAACGATTGGACCTGAGGTGCCAAACGATTGTACCTGATTGATCTGGAATGTTAAGATGAGTATACCCAAAGTATTTTGAATGCAATATGATTAATAATGCATCTCTTTTTCAGGGTGTGATCTATTAGTATAGTTTTTGTGATCTATTTTTCAAGGTGGAATCTAAGAGTATATTTTTTGTACACAGGGGATTTCAAAACTTAACACATCTAATATAAATAAGTGAGTAAATATTTGAGTGCCTATCAACTTTAGCTAATTACCCAACAACATGTCTACTTTAGCTGATTTTATAAAAGCAGGCAAGGAATTAGAATACACAGGAAAGGAATTAGAGCAATATGCTGATCAAAAATTTAAAGAAGCAAAAGATGCTGAGAGAGATGAACGTGCACGAGAAAGACAACACCAGATGGAACTAGCTGAGATAACAAAACAAAAGGAGTTAGAAATAAAACACAAACAGTTAGAACATGATAAGGAGATTAAACAAAAAGAATTAGAATTAAAACAGAAACAGTTAGAACATGATAAGGAGATTAAACAAAAAGACTTGGAATTAAAGCAAAAGCAATTAGATCAGGAAAGAGAACTAAAGCAAAAAGAAATAGATGAAATGGCAAGAGTTAAGGAAAAACAAATACAAGTTGAATCAGAGACACATTTAAATATGAAAGGTATGGATGTAGATTCACACTTAGAGATCTCCGCTACAAAATTAAAGAGTCAGCAAGAAGAAAATAAATTTAATAAATACAAAAATATTATTAAGCCATTCTGTAAAGAAGACTCCATATCAGCCTGGACAGAAAATGTCGAATATCAGCTGAAATACCACCAAGTACCAATAGATATGTGGGCTATGATTTACATGAAGAACCTTAGTGGGGAGCCCCTTAAAGTGATAGAATCAATACCAACTGATCTTAGATCTAACTATCAGTACATCCACGATAGGATAATGCAACATTTCTTACTTGATGCCCCTGGGTATCAAGTACAATTTTCAAATTTAAAACCAAAACCAAGTGAGACTTTCATCGATTATGTCTCAAATGTCCAAAGCGTACTAAATAGATGGCTTAGTGCAGCGAACATAGGAAAGGATTTTGAAAAACTTAAAAATTTAATAGCCAAGGATAAAGTCATATCCACAATACCATCTCCTTTCGCTAAATTCCTTCAGCAGTCAGACATCGAGACCATAGAACAATTTGAAAAGAAAGGCTCTGCATATTTTTCCTCAAACAGGGATATTTTTAAAACAGCAAATGTCGACTCTGAAATAGTCTCTTTTGTTAAGGACCAACCTAAAAGCTATCGCAGCAATAAAAAACCATTTCAGAGAGTCGACAAGAAAGACCAAAAATTACCTAAATGTGTGTATTGCCAACTTTTTCATGATACTTACTCTATGTGTGATAAATCACCAAACTATCCAGCACATCTTGAGTCGGTCATTAAAAAGCAACAAAACAAGAGAACTGCATACAGGCGTGCAGTCAAATGCTTCTTCTGTTCTAGCTACGGGCATTATTCAAATAAGTGCCTGGGCCGCCAACGAATGAAGGCCAACAGTGCAGTGTTAATTGATACATCTTCTGATAGTGGTAGTGAGACTGAGTGTGAGGTCGAGAATGTATTACCAATCAACCAATGTGAAGATGTTTGTTGTGTAAACGATATTTTAAACTTTGATAGTTGTGAGCAATGTCACCAATTTCATGCAGACGGCAAACTTACATGTGGACACATTGTAACATCCTCCTTTGAGAATGCAAACGCAGCTGTAGCCTCCAGAGGCAATCTATTGTTTCACTCTGCATTGGTCAATGATAAGCCATGCCGATGTTTGCTTGACAGTGGGAGCTCTATTATTGGTATTAAAAAGGAACTTGTTAATCCAAAGGATTATACTGGTGACTCTGTAAAGTGCCGTACGTTTTCTGGTAATATAGAAACCTATCCTCTGGCAAGAGCCCGTATAAACACCCCGTTCCTTTCTGGTACCTTTACATGTGCAATTTTAGACAACCCTTGTACCGATTTAATTCTTGGGTGTCTACCCCAGCTAAGGCACTGTACAGATGAAGAAATATCTGTCTGGGAGGAGAAGAATGGATTCACTCCAGTGAACAGCTCAGATATCCTCAAACATCACAGTCCTAACAACAGTGCTAGACCCATAATACTTGAAACTGATCAAGACGTAATGGTGCTACTACCAAACAAGCATAATAAAATGGTAACTTCTTGGCAAGGGCCATTCAAGGTGATACAAAAACTTTCAGATGTCGAGTATGAAATATCGATAAACGGACACTTAGAGATATTTCATATCAACATGTTGAAACCCTATTTTTCACGACAAGAGACAGAATTAGAGACAGACGAACACAATGCACCCACACCTAATGATGAGACGACGGACATACACAACGCAACTACAGTAGTTAGCGAGACTGGCAAAGCCGACGATATGCATACACCTAGTGAGCTTACAGAAAACGCACTTAGCACCACCACCGTACTGAATCAGGTAGACGACGACGGGATGGAACTACCTGTTCCAATTGTAGACAAGACTGCTACATTAGATTGTATACGATTAGAACAGGGACTAACAGACGAGCAATGACGACAGACAACAGAATTAGTGACGGAATATAAGGACATATTTAACGACATTCCAGGTAGGACGGACAGGATCGAGCACTCCATCCTTCTTTCTGACGCTAAGCCTATCAAATGCAGGCCGTACTCTATCCCACTCAGCTATAGAGAAAGTCTAAATAAGGAAATTCTTAATTTAGAAGCTAGTGGGATCATTCAGAAATCTACATCTGAGTACTCCTTTCCAATCGTCCTATTCAAGAAAAAAGACTCCACAATTCGTCTTTGTGTGGACTATAGGAAACTCAACAATGTCACTAAGATCGACGCAGAACCAATTCCTTCCTGCGAAGACCTTATTCTGGATATGTCCACCTCCAAAATCTTCTCTAAATTAGACCTTACTAAGGGATATTGGCAGGTCCCTATGAAGACTCAATCTATCCATCTTACTGCATTTCCAACACCGTTAGGTCTTTACGAGTGGCGTTTTCTTCCTTTCGGACTTCGTAACGCTCCTGCCACTTTCGTACGCTTAACTAGAGATTTACTACATGGAGTGACGAATACAGTGACATATATAGATGATATTTGTGTCCATACAGACGACTGGACAACACACTTACTGAAACTCAGACATGTCTTCGATAGGTTGCGACTCTTCGGTCTCACTGTCAAACCGAGCAAAGTTGAATTGGGCCTACAAGAAATTGATTTTTTGGGTCATGTCATTTCACAAGGACAACTAAAAACTGACAATAGAATTATTACTAAAATTATGAACCTGATCATGCATACAACAAAGAAGCAGGCCAGGAGCCTTTTGGGTTTAGTAAATTATTATAGTAAGTTCATACCAAACTTAGCTGAAATTACAAGTGTATATTCAAATGTTTTAAAAGCATCAGTAAAATTAGATGTCAAAAATGCATTATTAATTTTTGCATTGTCAAAATTGAAACTCCTGTTTAGTAATGTACCAATCCCCTGTTTGCCTAATCCTAGGCTCGTTTATTATCTTAGGACAGATGCCAGCAAGATTTCCATCGCTGCAGTACTAGGCCAGTTTTATGATGGCATCTTCCATCCAATTTGCTACGTGAGCCGCAAGATCACACCTGCTGAGTCCAGATATTCCATATCAGAGTTGGAAGCCCCAAGCGTCGTCTATTCGGTGAGGAAGTTGCATCGATTTCTAGCGGGTGTTCACTTCGTGGTCCAGACCGACAACTCCTCAATCACGGTCATACAAAGTGGGGTGCATCGTAACGACCGCATCTACAGGTGGTCATTAATATTACAGAATTATACTTTTAGTATAGAGCATATTAAGGGTAGGGACAACATTCTTGCTGATACCCTTAGTCGACCATCTGAGGTAGAAATACCTGATATTCCACATGAATAGGTAGTGTAAGGAATGGTTATTTAGTACACTTAGAATATTATGTGTAAAATATCCTATGTAATACATAGACATCATGTTCAGGACTGTGTGCTAAGAACAGGGAACCACCATGTGTCCGTAGACAGCAGAATAAGAACTGTGCTCCAAGAACAGTGAATCACCGTGTGTACATAGACAGCTCGTTACTTACTATGCTCCATTTGTGTTCCGGTGAATCAGCTGTGTTAATCATGGAAGAATAGTGTCAGAACAATGCATAAATAACAGACACGAATATACTTGTCTACGACACCAGCGGACTCTACGAGTGGAAGAATACCCATAAGACACAAGTATGACTGTGTAGTGTATTTAGGATACCCAGGATAATTGTGTATATATAAACTATGCCAACGAAAGGAATTTCTAAACGTGATGGCAACCACTAACCTGGGGTAAATAAATACCATGTATATATATATACTTAATGTGATATGTATTATAACGTTTTTAATATAGTCATAAATTATAGTTAGATTAGTTACTTTAACATAGAGTTAGATTAGATTTAGGGAATATAATAGATTTTTTTTTTGTAGTTTAGATAAATCATTAAGTTACCCACTTACTTAGCATAAAAGTAAATTAGAATAGTACTTACACTTAATAACAGCTAAATTAAAAACTAGGATAAAAAGTTTAGATAGGAATAGTACCATTTAGTTCATTTCATTTCACTTTATGTCATTCCATCTTCATGAACACTTTAACATCCTCATCATTTAGGATTAAAATTAGTTATACCTTATAGGATAAAAGGATTATACAGATAAACATACATCATTTACACCATGTAGAGTAAAGATATCAATCATATATTTTTTCATCTAAACATTAAAACATTATTCAGAAATTTAAGCATTTCACATTACCCATTTCAGACAGGTACATAACTCATCTCACATCATTTTTTTAGATAGTTAGATTACTTCCCTTAAATTAGATTAAAGTGGTGTAACAAATTAAATACATATTTATAGAAGTAGTATTAGTATTTCAGTAGAATATACCGTTTAATAATATCAGGGTACAAACCATCAACCCTTTTTCATACATGTAAATATTTTGTAAATACATGACTCGTGCAGCAAGTTACGCACAGTAATTAAGCTCAATTTTTTCAAACTGAGCCAAACTTGTACAGTGTCACTTCAAGGTTTTTAAATAAGTGTGAGAATAAAAGATGTGTGACAGAAGTGTGAAAGTGAGAGAAAATGGAAAATATACAAAGGAGAGTGAGGACAACCAGCGGATTTTTTCTGCCGCTCAACGCGACTTTTTTATTATTTGTCTGCGTCAAGAGTTTTTTTTTTTTTTTTCTTTTCTTAAACTTTTATTGAGTGTTAAAGAAAACTTTGCATTTGTATTGTTCGTGTTGTTACAGAGCGTTGCATGTGGAAGTGTAGGTGACATATGCGCAAATTTTTACAACATTTATTTCAACATATTTACATTTGAAATGAAAGGTAAACGGAAAACGAGTACAAACAACAACAAGACGGTAGTATACCATTTTTTTCCCCTCTGCCACCCTTTCACCTGTCAGCTCCAACCCCACCAATACCATCATCACTACCTGGTAATGAGGACAAGGGCAGTAAACCTTGTTAAAACCGACTGGTGAAGGCAGCAGCAGCATCAAAACGAACAGTATCGGAAAGGTGGTGGGGGGAAGGGGAAGGGGTTGTCAAGGAGTATCCTAGTCTACAATGCAGGAGGGGTAGTTGTTGCATTTGTATTGTTTGTGTTGTTACATGCGTACTGTGTGTTCAGTATTTGTGTGCGTGTTTTTACAGAGCGTTGCATGTGGGCGTGTAGGTGACATATGCGCAAAAATTACAAATATTTTATACATTTAAACATTTTTCCATTGACATTGTTGTAAGGAAATGTTTTAAATCAAAAGCGTGATGTTAGCGGGCTGTTATTATTTCTCCTGCCTCCCCGCTCTCCTGTCAGCTCCAAAATACTCCTACCAAGTACCATCACCCTCGGTGATGATAAACATGGCGGTGTAGAACTGAAACAAAACGGTGAGGGTGGCAGCAGAGACAACAATCCCAGTATCAAAAGGGTGGGAAAGGGGGATGTGAGAGTATACGCGTTTACAAAGCCATATCTATTAATAGTGATTACATGATAATAATGCAAAGTAACAACCAAATACATAAATAATTATCATAGTGACAAGGAATAACAGTGCTGAGACTAGTGATAGACTCAATGATAATAAATAATAGTTTTAACATGTGATTTTATGTGCTAAATTGATTTCCTTAGGAATGGTGTTTACATGAAATACATCTTATAATAATAATGACAAGGAATAAAAACCTACTAAGGGTGATGACAGCAATGCTAATATTAATAAACACAATGGTAGGATTTGTTTTGATAATGTTCACATTTTCCAAACATGTGATTCCATTTGCTAAAATGATTTTCTTAGACATGGTGTTAAAATATGGCAGGTACCTACAATAACAATTGCATCCTGCACTGTTCAATAATATAGTAGGTGTAAAAAGGAGTTGGTTATCTTTTTTTTCTCCTTGCTTATTTTTTTTTTTTTTTATTTTTAAAATTATACATATTCTTGCAACATGCAATGTTCAATAATAGTAGAAGTAAAAGGAGTTGGTTATCTTTTTCTCCTTGCTTTTTTTTTTTTTTTTTTCCTTATTTGTGAGGGTTCATTCATTTTTTCCCTTCCTCTTTTTTTTTTTTTTTTTAAGTTTATGTAAAAAGTAAACAAGCATCAGTATTTTCACAACATTTTAACAATCTTTACATTTTTGTTTCCCTTGCCATCTTCTCACCAATTTGTTTCACTCCATCAATGCCCTTATCACCACTATCTGGGCAATGATGGTAAAGGCAGGATAGATATTTGAACCAAACCGGTGTGGGTATCAGCAAAGGCAGCAACAAACCATGAGCAAGGGGATGGGGGGTACATGGGAAAGGGATTTTGTTTATTACTAATGATGACAATAATAATAAAGACAAGAAGAGACATACTGAGGGTAATAATAGCCAATCTAAAAAAAAAAAACTAGCAATGGTAATAATGGTTATGAAAATGATAAACTTTTTGCAAATTGTGATTTCCATTTGCTAGGATGATTTTCTTTGGAATGGTGTTAACATAGCATAGCAGTGTACATACACAAGCCAAGCATCAAGCGTTTGCTTTCAGTGTTGAAATGTGCTGTCTCAAATAGGGTGTGTGTAGTTTAGTGTAGACCTTAGATAAAGTATTTTAAGTATCATAAGACGGAAACGTAGTCACGAATTAGTGTTATACACTTGTTTTTGGCCACATTTAACCGAATTATGGCACTTGAAAACTAACTTACATACATATTATAGACAGACACACCTGTTAGAAGGTAAGTTATATTATTAGTTAGATCCAACCACGCAAACAACCAGGAAAACAAACATGTAAATTGCATACAGTTTTTGTAGAACAAAGGGAGATAACTCCGGGTCAGGGGACACAATAGACAACGAAACACTAACTTAACAGTGAAAGATAACTTTACACGCGGAAGCGAGATAGGTAAAGCCTGTCGCACACAGCTTGTGCAAGGGTTGTTTAATATTATATGGGGGACATGAAGCAATTCATGTGTTGACCCTAAGAAAGTCAACTTTGTATGGGTAGTGAGTTAATTTGCTATTTGAGGGCAGGTCTTATAAGACAATGGTCCGGTTCAGACAAACCTCTAATTAATATAATATTGCGATTGAGAAGAGGGCTCACGCCAACCAGACAAGTTTGTGGCGATTACCAGTAGCCAAGTAAAGTGATACTACATTGTGACAATAGTCAGTAGAGGTCTATTGAGTTACCCAGAACCAAGTTATCAATAGTCTTTGACAAAAATTAGATACACTAATTTTTAGAAACCTCTTGCGTCACAACCATGAGTCAAAGTTTGTAACGCAACACAGGAGGGGAGGGTGTGTGTCAAAGACTCAGTTATATAGGAATGAAGATAACCCTGAATGAGTGGTCTACCTCAAGTAGATTAGAGGTAACTCAGTGCCCCTACATGAGGGCAGGGTAGGTGATAGGAAGGGGAACTATTAAATAGTTCTCTCATGAGACACGGAGGTGTCAACCAGAGAGTAAGCACTCTGGTCACGGCATGATCACGCCTACGTGATAGACACGGAGAAGTGGAATGCCACTCAAGAGTAAATGGCTACTCTAAGCGTGCTGAATGATGCAGCACGCAAAAGCCGGATGGCGCACAAGGTCCTTCCGCGTGCTGTGTAGTCACGCGAGGAAAATAGTCAGACAGGGGACAGACTTCATAGTGAGCACATCGCTTAGCGTCGATGCGTGTTTCTTTAGCCGAGTAGATAGAGTTAGCAGTAGGGTTAGGAAACGACTAGTGATAGGCAGATCTGTGTATTCTTGTGTGATTTAATAGCGACCGTTTTGTGCATTGATATAATATAAAGAGCCAGTGGCAATAAAATGTGTAATCAATTCCTCTCGTACGACTTACAATCTTTTTGTGTGGTGCGAGAGAAGTTTATCCCGTAATGCCTGAAGCATCGCTTCATAAAGTTGGGTGTTTTTTAGCCCTGTGGAATGACTAACTGTGCAGTTGTCTCAATGATTAATTTACTATCTAAAAGTGACTGAATCTCTTTCCTCATTTTTGCATACAATTCCCTAGGGTGGCTGGCTTTAGGATCTAAGTAACATTTGGTTGGATTCGATAAAATGTCTATTTTGTTAGAAGCAGCAAAAATTTGATTCCTAAGATGTTTGTTGCAAATAGCTTAGATTACCAGAGCAAGTTAACAATGATTGCCTGGAAGAGGCTAATAAAAGTAGAACATTATGTGCAACTATCAGAAAGTGACAATAGCATTCTTTAGTATTGTGATGAGAAGAGAAGTGTAGGAAAGCATTGTGACAACTGGAAAGATCAGTGGGAAAAGAGACAAGGGCAGACTGACAGAGATGATGCTGGATACTGTATGGCGACATTGAGAAATATTATCAGCAGAGTTGATTCTGAATAGTGACCAAGATCTGAGGAGATACATGAACACCCATGGTAGTTAGCAGGGCACATGATGATGATGCAGTCTCATGTTTCTTCAGATTACAAGTCTAAGTAAAGGAAGCAGTACAATCATAACACTTGTATGTTTCTCTCCTGTATGTGTTACCTTATGTTTCTTCAGATTGTCAGCATGAATCAAAGAAGCACCTCAAACATCACACTAGTAAGCTAGGAGAACTAGAATGAGGAAAATAACACTGATCTACACTGTAGAACAATAACACTGAGATATAGTGTGAACAATAACACTGATCTACAATGTGGAACAACAACACAGATCTACAATGTGGAACAATAAAACAGCTCTCCCAGATGTGTTCCCTTGTGGTATTTTAAAACTGCTAGAATGAGTATATGCAGCAACACAGTAAACACACTTGTAAGGTTTCTCTCCTGTATTTGTTCTCTTATGTTTCCTCAGACTGCTAGTTGTAGTAAAATAAGCACCACAAACATCACACTTGTAAGGTTATTCCCATGTATGTGTTTTCTTATGTTTTCTCAGAATCTTAGCATGAGTAAAAGAAGACCCACAATCATCAAACTTGTAAGGTTTTTCTCCTGTATGTGTTCTTTTGTGAGTCTTCAGATTGCCAGCTTCAGTAAAAGAAGCACCACAATCATCACATTTGTAAGGTTATCCTCCTGTATGTGAACTCTGTTTTCTCAGATTCTTAGCTTGAGTAAAAAAAAAAGCATCACAATCATCACACTTGTAAGGTTTTCCTCCTGTATTTGTTCTCTTGTGAGTCATCAGATTGCAGGCTCCTTTAACAGAAGCGCCACAATCATCACACTCATAAGGTCCTTCTCCTGTATGTGTTCTCTTATATTTTCTCAAGATTCTTAGCTTGAGTAAAAGAAGCACCACAATCATAACACTTCGTAAGGTTTTTCTCCTGTATGTGTACTCTAGTGAATCTTCAGGTGGCCAGATTGGGTAAATGAAGCACCACAATAATAACACCTTGTAAGGTTTTTATCCTGTATGTGTTCCTTTTGTTTCCTCAGATTGCTAGTTGTAGTAAAAGAAGCACAACAATCATCACACTTGTAAGCTTTCTCTGCTGTATGTGTTCTCTTGTGAGTCTTCACACTTCCAGCTTCAGTAAATGAAGCACCACAATCATCACAATTGTAAGGTTTTTCTCCTGTATGTGTTCTCTTATGTTTTGTCAGATTTCCAGATTGAGTAAAAGAAGCACCACAATCTTCACACTTGTAAGTTTCTCTCCTGTATGTGTTCTCTCTCGTGTCTTCAGACTTCCAGCTTCAGTAAAAGCACCAAAATTATCACACTTGTAAGGTTTTTCTCCTATATGAGTTCTCTTATGTTTTATAAGATTCTTAGCTTAAGTAAAAGAAGCACCACAATCATCACACGTGTAAGCTTTTTCTGCTGTATGTGTTCTCTTATGACTCTTTAGACTGCCAGCTTCAGTAAAAGAAGTGCCACACTCATCACAATTGTAAGGTTTTTCTCATGTATGTGTTCTCTTATGTTTTGTCAGATTCCCAGATTTAGTAAAAGAAGCACCACAATCTTCACACTTATAAGGTTTCTCTCCTGTATGTGTTCTCTCATGTGTCTTCAGACTTCCAGCTTCAGTAAAAGCACCAAAATCATCACACTTGTAAGGTTTTTCTCCTATATGAGTTCTCTTATGTTTTCTCAGATTCTTAGTCTTTCCTCTTGAACCTAAGTAGGCGCATAGGGCAGAAGTCATGGCTCTCCATGTCTGGCAATTCGCTGCTACCTGTTGTAGATCTTGGATGTTCACTTGGTCATTGAATGAGCCTTCTCTGATGATGGTTCTACGCAGGGTCTCTCTTGGTCTTCCCCGTTTTCTTTTCCCTACTGGTGACCATATGAGGGCTTGGTAGGGGAGTCTTGTCTTGTCCATACTGAGTACATGGCTGATGTAGTTCCAACGGCGTTTTCTTATAAAATTGGATACAATATCTTGCTTAGTCTCTTGTCTTAATTGCGCATTGGTTTTGAAATCTGTCCACTCAGATTCTTAACTTAAGTGAAAGAAGCACCACAACCATCACACTTGTAAGGTTTCTCTCCTGTATGTGTTCGCTTGTGAGTCTTCAGACTGCCAGCTTCAGTAAAAGAAGCACCACAATCATCACACTTGTAAGGTGTTTCTCCTGTATGTATTTACGTGTGGTATTTCAAACTGCTAGCAGGAGTAAATGCAACACCACATTAAAGACACTTGTAAGGTTTCTCTTATGTATATGTTCTCTTGAGAGTCTTCAGATTGCAGGCTTCAGTAATAGAAGCACCACAATCATCACACTCGTAAGATTCTTCTCCTGTATATGTTCTCTTATGTTTTCTCAGATTCTTAGCCCGAGTAAAAGAAGCCCCACAATCATAACGCTTGGTAAGGTTTTTCTCCTGTATGTGTTCTCTTATGTTTTCTCAGACTGCTGGTTGTAGTAAAAGAAGCGTGACAATCATCATACTTGTGAGGTTTCTGTCATAATATCCCCACCAGTTCTACCGCATCGTCGTCAACGACGCCTGGCAGTTACGGCCAGGTCCACCTGTGAGCGCGACTAACCAAGCTGTGACAGGAATGGTCAGTCGGTGCATGCGTGGGACATGAAGTCCACGCAGGGACACAACCCCGACTAGCGAGAGCTCACAGCGGTTAGCGCCAGATGGCTGGGGACTGTTGTACAGGACTGACGGATTGAATGGTGCTCGTATGTGTGTATGAACGCCAATAGATAGAAAGCCTGTGTGAGTATAGGAGACTGAGCGCCTGGTATGTAGGAGTGTGAGTTGTATACATTACATTTATATATATCTATTGATTGTATTATGGCATCGATATTGTAATTGTGCGATGCATGTAATGGTTGTGATGAGTGAGATGTGTGAATAAAGTGTTTGAATTGTATTTGCAGTGTGTCACGTAAAGTCATTCTGTGACAGTATTTGTATCACATCTGTTGGTGATTACGAGCCTGTGTTATTGCTAAATGCAAGATTCTGACAGGTGTGAACGTGGGTGCATCGTCCAGCTTGAACCAGTTATAAAATAGGTGTGAACGTGGGTGCATCGTCCATCTTTGAACGAAGTGTAAAATAGAATTGAACGTGTGTGTAAGCGGAAAGTTTTGGAAAGAAAGCAACATGGAAAGTGAGTTGTTGAATGTGTTGAACACAGCATGACTAACAAACATACTTGACAGCACACAAACCTACAAAACTTAGTTGACAACGCATACACCACATAAACGTGCATGTCCTAATATTTTCTTCTTCCAAAAAGCAACAGGTTTTTGTGTCATCCAGAACCGTTAGCAACTAAAGTTCATTTTTTTCAGGGCAGTAACGATCAAGCAGCCATTCTCTGGTACAGTGTTCCATCATACTCCAGAGCTCCAAAGTCACTTAGGTATTATCTTTTTTCTATATATACTTTTGTGTGTAAGTCTAGGCACAAGCCGTATTTGATAAAGATTGTACAGATTATTGTATTTACTAGCACCATAATTAACTTTTTGTACATTCATTGTATCTGAAATAATTCATCATGTCTACATTGAACGATTTCATCGAATCTGGTTTGAAATTAAAGTTAACTGGTGATGAATTGACCAAGTGGAGTGAGGCAAAGTATTCAGAGCATCTCCTATTACAGGAAAAAGCTAGGGAACGTGAAGACAGAGCTGCTGAAAGAGAGCTGAAAAAGGCAAAATTAGATGCTGAGATAAGAAAAGCTGAGATCTCTGCTCAGATCAAAAGAGAAGAACTTGAAATGCAGCTGAAAATTAAACAGCTGGAAGCTGAAACATCAGCAGATAAAGATTCTAGAAAGTCAGAAAGACTAGATAAAGAGAATCAGTACAAAAAGTACCAAGGGATCGTCAAAAATCTCACCACGGGCGACTGTATTGCAGCCTTCACCCAGAACTTTGAAATGATAATGGAGCATTATCAGATCCCAGAGACTGAATGGAACATTATATATATGAGAAGTCTTTCAGGGGAACCTCTCAAATTGATAGAGACCATTCCCAAAGATCCCAGGAAAGATTATCAATATATTAAGTCCAAAATTATGTCACACTTCCTGTTAGATGAAGCGGCTACAGCGAACAGTTTAGTAAATTAGCTCCAAAACCTACACAAACTTTCTCTGACTACATCTCAGTAGTACAGGATATATTCAGTAAATGGCTCTCAGCAGCCAAAGTAAATAACAATTTTGATAAGTTGAAAGATCTAATTCTTAGAGATAAAATTATTTCATCTCTGCCACAACCATTTTCTAAATTTCTGCAAGAATGTGAGTGCGAGAGTGTGCAACATATAGAGAAACGAGGTTCGGCTTATTTCACAGCCAACAAACAGTGTTTTGCTAGTGGATTGACTGACACAGACTTTGTAGCAGCTGCTACCTATGACAGAACGAAGTCAGGTCCCTACAGTAAACAGAAACCCTTTAAACAATCTGCTGATAAGTATTACCAATGCAGATATTGCCATCTTTCACATAATGAAAGTGATACGTGCGACAAACACCCACGGTACCTCACATACTTGCAAAACTATATTGATAAGCAAGATAAGGAGAGAAAGAGCTATAAACGACTAACCAAATGCTTCCTTTGCAAGGCATATGGCCACTGGCGTCATGCTTGTAAAGGTAAACAAATGACCAGAAAGGCTAATGCAGCCATGTTTGATAGCTCTTCCTCAGATGAGGAACAATCAGAAAATCATCCTGTTAATGCAGCACAGGCCATTGATGTGTTTCATCTTGAAAAATGTACCATCTGTGATCGTTTTCATGAAGATGGCTTATTAACATGCGGCCACTCAATACCTATTGCCAATGAAGAAGCTAATTTGGTAATAAACTCCAGAGGTAAACTTAACATCCACCAAGGGTTTGTAAATGGCAAATATGCCACCGTTTTACGGGATAGTGGGTGTACTCTTATTGGTTTCAAGAGAGACTTTATTTTACCTTCAGATTATACAGGCAAACATGTTAAATGCAGAACTTTCTCAGGTAACATCGAGAAATACCCACTTGCAT
Source organism: Cepaea hortensis (assembly GCA_963921405.1). Taxonomy (NCBI): domain Eukaryota; kingdom Metazoa; phylum Mollusca; class Gastropoda; order Stylommatophora; family Helicidae; genus Cepaea; species Cepaea hortensis. The sequence goes on along the minus strand of OY992876.1, from coordinate 488,589,474 downwards.
GGGCATATATTGACACCCCATTTCTCACAGGAAAGGTTAAATGTGCAGCATTATCCAACCCATGTTGTGACATAATCGTTGGTAACCTTCCTGAAGTAAATGATATGCCACATGACAGTATAACATCTTCTGCCGAATGTATTGTTGATAATGCAATATCATCTTTAACTGAATATATTGTTGACAATGTATTATCACCTGTGAATGAATGTATGTTTGCAAATTCATTAACGTCATCACATGATTGTATTGACCTAAATGTTACATCACCTTCTCATGTTGTTGATATTGCAAATGCTGCAAAAGTGCAAGATCAAATTAACCAGACAGAGGCTTTGGAAATGTTAAGCCCAGTTATATTACCTCCTAAGACCATGAGGGAAAATTTCATAACAGCCCAAAAGGCCGATTTATCTTTGCACAAATATTTTAATTTAATAGGCCAAAAGCCAAGAATGACAAAGAATGCTAGATGGCATTTTGCCCTAAAAAGGTGGTATCTTTACACAAAGGTACCAACACCACTGAGAAAACGGTGTTACCAACCGAACACCGCAAACAAGCATTACATCTAGCACATGACATACCCTTTGCAGGGCATATGGCTTATTCAAAAACTAGATCTAGACTACTCATCCAGTTCTACTGGCCTAAATTCTACAGTGACACCAAGCAATATTGCAGAACTTGTGACATCTGCCAGAAGCTTGTTAAAAAGGGTGAAAACCCACAAGCTGAACTACAAATAACAGATCTAGCAAGTAGACCATTCGAAAAGATCTCTGTTGATAATGTAGGTCCTTTATACCATGTGACATCAAGAGGAAATAAGTTCATTTTAACGATAATTGACCTCTGCAGCAGATGGCCTGAGGCGATTCCACTTAAAAACATAACTGCCAAGGATGTTATGGAAGTTTTCTTCCACATTTTTTCTAGAGTAGGGTTTCCTGATACCATTCTCTCAGATCGGGGAAGTCAGTTCATAGCTGCAGCCACTCAAGCCTTTACTAGAATGTTAGGGGTAAAGCAGTGCTTTAATAGCCCATACCATTCTATGGGGATTGTAGAAAAGATGAACGGTGATCTCAAGCATATGCTATAAAAAGTTACCCAGGAACACCCTGAAGACTGGGATACTTATTTACCTGCCATACTATTTGCATATCGCGAAGTACTTCATTCAAGTACAGGTTTCTCACCATTTGAACTTGTATATGGAGCAAAACCACGCAGCCCATTATCTATGTACCATTCTATGTTAACTGAAAGTATAACTGTACATAAACCAGTATCATCATATGAACATGTAACATCATTGCACGATAGGATAATGAAATCTTGTGTATTAGCTAAAGAAGCACTGAAACAATCTGGTGCTATTTACAGACAGTATGCAAACAGAGGAAATAGGACAATAACACTGACACCTGGACAAGACGTACTACTTCTTTTGGCAAGCAACAGACATCTTTTGACAGACTCATGGCAAGGACTGTTTAAAGTACTGAGATAAATCTCAACAGTGGACTATGAGATCGGAATAAAAGACAAACATAAAATATTTCACATCAACATGTTAAAACCATACTACAACAGAAACAACGACCAAGACGAGATGGCAGCAAGCACAACAATAGTGGACCACACAGACGATGACGAGACTGACAAAATACCGACCCCATCACTTGACACGACAAACAATCTGCATGACATCAAAATAAATCCTAATCTGACCCAGACAGAGACTGACAATTGCAGACAACTGTTACAAGACTACAGTAGTATTTTCTCTAACCATCCAGGACAAATAGACTTAGTGCATCATCACATTATTCTGACATCCAACACACCAATAAAGTGCAGACCATACTCCATTCCCATACACTACAAAGAGAAATTACATCAGGAAATTCTAGACTTAGAGAAGAATCATATCATCAGACGATCACATTCACATTTTTGTTCTCCGATAGTAATTGTGAAAAAGAAGGACAACACCATACGACTCTGTGTTGACTATCGGAAACTTAACCATATCACACAGTTGGATTTAGAACCAATGAGCAACTGTGAAGACAATCCTGACTGAACTGAAAGATTCTAGATACTTTACAAAACTGGACATGACAAAAGGGTATTGGCAAATACCGGTACATCATGACAGCATACATCTGACAGCATTTGCCACACCCTAGGGACTATACGATGGTGCAAGCTTCCATTTGGGCTAGTTAATGCCCCTGCGACATTTATACAGATGACAAGACTTCTTCTGACAGACCATGTAACAACATTACAACAGACATTTGACCGTATCAGACACCATGGACTGACATTCAAACCATCGAAAGTTGACATAGCCTACCAAGAAATTTCATTTTTGGGTTATAAAATTTGTAACGGCTTTGTCACTACTGACGACAACATCGTGTCAAGAATTCTTAAATTGTCGCTTCCAGCGACAAAGAAAGAATTGCGAAGTGTCCTAGGTCTGTTAAATTATTACAGACAGTTCATACCAAATTTTGCTACGTTGACCAAGTGTTTCACTAACCTACTAACGAAAGACAAACCTAACAAAATTGTAAACAGCGAATGCCTAAGACCTGCATTTACAAAAGTGTTATCTTACTTTTCTAGTAACCCGATTCTTAAATTACCAAATTTGGACACTATTTTCAGATTGAGAACTGACACGAGCTCCGTAGCAATTGGGGCAGTATTATTGCAAGAGCATGACCAAATTCTTCATCCAGTGTATTACATAAGTCGGAAATTAAAACCAAGAGAAAAAAAATTGGTTGACGCCTGAAATTGAGGCCCTTGTTCTTGTGTATTCTGTTAAGAAATTATCCAGGTTTCTTCTTGGGAAACATTTCATAGTCGAGACAGACAACAGTCCGTTGACAATTATCATGACTGGAACTCCTACCAACCACAGGGTAGCAAGATGGTCACTATTACTACAAGATTTCAGTTTTGAAGTCAGGCATATCCGCGGCACACAGAATACGATTGCCGACCTTCTGTCCAGATGTCCTTATGACACACCCGAAAGCCTAATTGTGCCTGAGCGCACACAGCAGACCAATAAGTAATCTGCAGATTAGTATATCGCTCAGCACCACAGCAAATAGTGAAATAATTTCAGAAACGCTGTGTATAAATTATGATAGGGACAATATCCCAATGTAAATATAGTATATTTATCTTATAATTATTGTAATAATTGTGATGAATACGTGTGTTGTAAGTGATCGAAAGGTAACATTATTTTAAACATGTATGAACATTGTAACGAACAGTGCTACGTGATTTCAAGACTTAATTTACTTGAACTGTTCAAGTATCCGTAGTACCTGCTGTGCAGAGTGTTCCAACTTATTTTAATCCATGCAAGAGGGACAATGACATCTGAATTCTACAGAACACGTTAATCCAGACTTCGAAAGAAAGAGTTAATCCAGCAGCTGTTCTTATGAACTGTATACTCTGTGCATTTACATAACATCCCGACGGAAGAACATTGTGTTAGCTACATCTTAACACACCAGCTGTGTACTTTCGGTATTTGTGTAATTAATGTAAAAACTAGCAGAGTATAGTGTAATTCTCACAAAGAATTGACGTTTGATATAAACTTTGTGAGTAGAAATTTTACATATACAAATTGTATGTAAGGATTTTGATAGATGTAATCTGAGAATCATAAGTTGATTAACTTGTACGCAATAGTGACATTTGGTTCGCTATTGTCAATAAGAATCAAACTATGACGCTTAGAAATTGATTTACTAATGTAATTTATTTTCTTTGAAAGCATATTGAAATTATCGCCCATAGATTTTGTATTGTTTCACTGATTACAACCAAGGGAAACAATTGAAATTAGTGATAATAGGTAACATGTATAAAAACCATCCTCATGTTGCCAGATTGGCGACACATCAAGATGACATCAACTATGCATGGGAGTATTTACCGAAGCTGTAGACCTACATGAGACTTTCCGACCAGATGAGGTTGGGGTCAAATGTTGGAGTAATCTTATAGGAAGAAGACTCGCGGCCTGACATGTCGTGTTTGAAATTTTTGTTTATTTGTCGAGAGGTAGTTGCATTGCTTGAGAGATAGCATAAGTCGCTGATAGCTACCGGACTGGCTGTGTCAAATTACATCTAATGTAAGAATCCATCTAGTGGATTGTTCTTGAGGAGTGTTGCTTGATAGCATCATTGAAGAGTGAGTGTATATAGCTTACAATTATCTACATATTTCAATATAAACTAAAGTGTAATGTCAGATGACAAACAATGGGTCGATTCTTACAGGTTTAATAAATAAACCCAGATGTATATAGCTTACATGAAAGGTTTCTCCTTTTATGAAAAGGAGGGCGGGAGAATGTCATAATCTCCCCACATGTTCTACCGCGTCGTCGTCAACGACGCCTGGCAGTTACGGCAAGGTCCACCTGTGAGCGCCACTAACCACGCTGTGACAGGAATGGTCAGTCGGTGCATGCGTGGGTTAGCGCCAGACGGCTGGGGACTGTTGTACAGGACTGACAGATTGAATGGTGCTCGTGTGTGTGCATGAACACCAATAGATAGAAAGCCTGTGTGAGTATAGGAGACTGAGCGCCTGGTATGTAGGAGTGTGAGTTGTATACATTGCATTTATATATATATATCTATTGATTGTATTATGGCATCGATATTGTAATTGTGCGATGCATGTAATGGTTGTGATGAGTGAATTGTGTGAATAAAGTGTTTGAATTGTATTTGCAGTGTGTCACGTAAAGTCATTCTGTGACAGTTATGGTGACAGTGACAGTTTATATTAGAACCCACGGCTCCACACCTTCAACCCCACTGGATGAAATGAATGGTCATCATCATTCTTGATGGACAAACAACAATTCTGTGACAGTGTTTGTATCACATCTGTTGGTGATTACGAGCCTGTGTTATTACTAAATGCAAGATTCTGACAGTTTCTCTCCTGTATGTGTTCTCTTGTGAGTGTTCAGACTGTCAGCTTCAGTAAAAGAAGCACCACACTCATCACACTTGTAGGGTTTTTCTCCTGTATGTGTTCTCTTATGTCTCATCAGACTGCTAGCTGTAGTAAAAGAAGCACCACAAACATCACACTTGTAAGGTTTTTCTCCTGTATGTGTTCTCTTGTGAGTCTTCAGACTGCCAGCTTCAGTAAAAGAAGCAACACAAACATCACACTTGTAAGGTTTTTCTCCTGTATGTCTTCTCATGTGAGTCTTCAGATAGCTAGCTTCAGTAAAAGAAGCACCACAATCATCACACTTGTAAGGTTTTTCTCCTGTATGTGATCTCTTATGTCTTCTCAGATTCATAGCGTAAGAAAAAGAAGCACCACAATCATCACACCTGTAAGCTTTTTCTCCTGTATGTGTTATCTTGTGAGTCTTCAGGTGGCAAGCCTGAGTAAAAGAAGCACCACACTCATCACACTTGTAGGGTTTTTCTCCTGTATGTGTTCTCTTATGTCTCATCAGACTGCTAGCTGTAGTAAAAGAAGCACCACACTCATCACACTTGTAAGGTTTTTCTCCTGTATGTGTTCTCTTATGTTCTGTCAGACTCACAGCTTGAGAAAAATAAGCACCACAATCTTCACACTTATAAGGTTTCTCTCCTGTATGTGTTCTCTTGTGAGTCTTCAGACTGCCAGCTTCAGTAAAAGAAGCACCACAATCATCACACTTGTAAGGTTTTTCTCCTGCATATGTTCTCTTATGTTTTCTCAGATTCCTAGCTAGAGCAAAAGAAGCACCACAATCTTCACACTTATAAGATTTCTCTCCTGTATGTGTTCTCTTGTGAGTCTTCAGACTGCCAGCTTCAGTAAAAGAAGCACCACAATCATCACACTTGTAAGGTTTTTCTCCTGTATGTGTTCTCTTATGTTTTCTCAGATTCCCAACTACAGTAAAAGAAGCACCACAATCATCACATTTGTAAGGTTTTTCTCCTGTATGTATTCTCTTATGGTACCACAAACTTGAAGCCTGAGTAAAAGAAGCACCACAATCATCACACTTGTGAGGTTTTTCTCCTGTATGTGTTCTCTTGTGAGTCTTCAGACTGCTAGCTTCAGTAAAAGATGCACCACAATCATCACACTTGTAAGGTTTTTCTCCTGTATGTGTTATCTTGTGAGTCTTCAGGTGGCTAGCCTGGGTAAAAGAAACACCACAATCATCACACTTGTAAGGTTTTTCTCCAGTATGTGTTCTCTTATGTCTCATCAGACTGCCAGCTGTAGTAAAAGAAGCACCACAAACATCACACTTGTAAGGTTTTTCTCCTGTATGTGTTCTCTTGTGAGTCTTCAGATTGCCAGCTTCAGTAAAAGAAGCACCACAATCATCACACTTGTAAGGTTTTTCTCCTGTATGTCTTCTCATGTGAGTCTTCAGATAGCCAGCTTCAGTAAAAGAAGCACCACAATCATCACACTTGTAAGGTTTGTCTCCTGTATGTGTTCTCTTGTGAGTCTTCAGACTGCCAGCTTCAGTAAAAGAAGCATCACACTCATCACACTTGTAAGGTTTTTCTCCTGTATGTGTTCTCTTATGTTCTCTCAAATTCATAGCGTAAGTAAAAGAAGCACCACATTCATAACACCTGTAAGCTTTTTCTCCTGTATGTTTTATCTTGTGAGTCTTCAGACTGCCAGCCTGAGTAAAAGAAACACCACAATCATCACACTTGTAAGGTTTTTCTCCGGTATGTGGTCTCTTGTAGTACTTCAATCTGCCAACTTGAGTAAAAGAAGCACCACAATCATCACACTTGTAAGGTTTCTCTCCTGTATATATTCTCTTATGATTCATGTTCTTTTGGCACCCTAGATGGTCATCTTGAATCAAAAGACTATCAATTTCATTACATTCGTTCAGCATCCCTTCAGTATGTGTTCTCTTATATCTGTCTACACAAACATTTGGACTAGAAACAGCAGACAAGTCTCCTGTGTGAGTTCCTTGAGAGCTATAACTGACATAATCCAAAATATCATCAAGAGACTCCGCGAAGCTCTGTGTATGTTTTTCTTGTGTTTCCATATTTTGCTGCTGACAATTCTCAATAGCCAGAGATAGTTTATTATTTGTATTAATCACAGAAGACACATTTTCTGACATTTGGCAACAATTTTCATGTTTTACTGTTACCTTACAACTGTTCTCAACCATTCTTGATTTTGAGTTGCTGTGTTCTGTCATTTCTTGAATGATGCTACCCCCAGATATGTCTACCTTTTTACTGAAGCTTTGACTCCCGTCCTCAAACAGAACATCTGATAGTTCTTGTTTTACAATCTTCATGTCTATGCTGTCATATGTCCACTTTTGTGAATGTTCTTGTATGGAGTGGTAAGGAATACTTGGAGACCATGAGTGTGCTTCTGAAACACACCAAAGTAAATAATTAATATCCTCATGAATATACCAGGTATTGATTATGAACAGATGTGTATGTGTAATCAAACAGGCACACATTGCAGCTATAGACAATCAGTTTCAAGTGAACAGAAAAGTAAAAAGAAGATTGATTAATATGCTCATGTACTTAGCATTCATACTTATGAATGATCTAAGTTCATGATAATCTAAGATGGTGTATGATCTAAGCTGATGTATGATATAAGCTGTTATATGATCAAGGTTGATGTATGATCTAAGTTCATGATGATCTAAGATGGTGTATGATCTAAGCTAATGTATAAACTAAGCTGATGTATGATCAAGCTGTTATATGATCAAGCTGTTATATGATCAAGGTTGATGTATGATCTAAGATGATGCATGATCAAAGATGATGTATGATCTAGGCTGATGTATGATATAAGCTATTATATGATCTAGGTTGATGTATGATCTAAGCTAATGTATGATCGAAGCTGATGTATAATCTGAGCTGATGAATGCTCTAAGCTGATGTATGATCTGAGCTTTTGTATGATCTAGGCTGATGTATGATTTAGGCATGACATGGGAACACAACTAGAGGTGGCATGGCAAGGCAACACATTCAGAGGTGGCATGACAAGGGAACACAATTTCAGTGGTATGGCAAGGGAACACAATTAGAAGAGGTATGGCAAGGGAACACTATTAGAGGTAAGTGGCATGACAAGGGAACAATTATAAGTGGCATGACAAGGGAACACAATTAGAGGTGCCATAACAAGGGAACACAATAAGATATGGCATGACAGGGGAACACAGAGGTGGCATGACAGGGAAACACAGAGGTGGCATGACAAGGGAACACAGTTAAGGTGGCATGACAAGTGAACACAGTTAGAGGTGGCATGACAAGGGAACAATTATAAGTGGCATGACAAGGAAACAATTATAAGTGGTATGACAAGGGAACAATTATAAGTGGCATGACAAGGGAACAATTATAAGTGGTATGACATGGGAACACAATTAGAGGTGGCATGACAAGGGAACACAGTTAGAGGTGGCATGACAAGGGAACACAGAGGTGGCATGACAAAGGAACAATTATAAGTGGTATGACATGGGAACACAATTAGAGGTGGCATGACAAGGGAACACAGTTAGAGATGGCATGACAAGGGAACACAGTTAGAGGTGGCATGAAAAGGAAACAATTATAAGTGGTATGACAAGGGAACAATTATAAGTGGTATGACATGGGAACAATTATAAGTGGCATGACAAGGGAACAATTATAAGTGGCATGACAAGGGAACAATTATAAGTGGTATGACATGGGAACACAATTAGAGGTGGCATGACAAGGGAACACAGAGGTGGCATGACAAGGGAACACAGTTAGAGGTGGCATGACAAGGGAACAATTATAAGTGGCATGACAAGGGAACAATTATAAGTGGTATGACATGGGAAAACAATTAGAGGTGGCATGACAGGGGAACACAATAAGAAGTGGCATGACAAAGAAAACTGAATCTTGCATATCAACACAATGATTCAGGGCTCAAGTCCAGCAGTGGCAATCATGATCATGTGTTGATCTGACCAGCACAGCTGGCATGTGACCCAGTCTAATCACATGTTGATCTGATCAGCACAGTTGGCCTGTGGCCCAGTGTAATCACTTGTTGATCTGATCAGCACAGTTGGCCTGTGGCCCAGTCTAATCACATGTTGACCTGATCAGCACAGTTGGCATGTGGCCCAGTGTAATCAAATCAGTAGCAGAGATTTCTGTCTAATGGTAGAGGGGGAGGGAACTGGCCAAACGACCCCATTATTTAGTGATCTAATTTATGTGAGGGTCTAGCATTTCTCTTACAGAAGCATCTTCAATGGTGGTACACTTATCTGTTGTATGGACAGCCTTATCACAAGAACCAGGCCCATCATCACCTTCTCCAGGCTTCTGCTGCAGACCCTGAGCTTCTGTCTAAGATCTACATGCTTTGTCCATGCCAGGTAACACAGATCACCATAAGCCAGGTGTTCTTGGTGAATCCGATTTGTTACGTACAAATGTTATCATTGATCATTGTAAAGGGACTTTAACATGATACAGATGGGCAAGGAGTCTAATATCTTAGGTGAACCTGTCAGGGTCTTGTTCGATATGAACACAGGCTCGTATTCACTAACAGGCTTGAAAACAATCACACACAGATAATGAGTGTACAAAAACTCGGCGACATAACTCAAAAACTTTAAGCGCACTTCTCAAAACAGCATTCATATCAGGCATCGCTCAAAGTCAGCGATAATGCCATTTCCAGAAACATACAATGCAATATATATATCAATTCATAAATACAATAGAATATAACATTCACTCAATCTTTACTCTACTCAACAAAGCATACAGGCTTTCGTCCATCAAGCATCGACTCATACATAGCAACACTCTTTCACGTCCGTCCAGTCTCGAGGTCCTAGGCTGTCTGACGCTACCAGCAGTGATTCCTCGTTGGCCCGGCTTTCCGCTCTCGAGGCCTTCATGCACCACACTGACCCCTGGCCATGCACTGCATAGTAACTATTAGTCCAGTTCACGGTCGTACCTGGTCGTTGCCGCCAGGCGGGGGAGATGAAGACTGGGAGATTCTGACATTCTCCGCCGCCCCCTCTTATGAAAGGTATACCCTTTCATTACTGGTGTTTATAGTTGGGTTAAGTTAATAATATAAAGTCAGAATCGACCAACTGTTTGTCATGTTAGATGACTCTTTGGTATTTATTGAAGGTTACTGGGTAGTTGCATGATATATCTTTGATTCAGTGATGCCATAAGGCTACTTTCATCAAGTACTCTCCACTAGTTGGATTTGTACCTAGGTTGATAATGGACTCAGCCAGTCCGGTAGTTATCCGCGACTAATGCTATCTTTCAAGCAACGCGCTACCTCACGACAAAATTAAAAAATCACAAAAAGAACCATGTTAGGCCTTAAGTCATCTTCCTTATAAGATGACTTCAGAACTAGACACCAACCGATATGGTCGGATAGTCCAATTCTGGTCCTCACCTTTAGTAGTTATCTTCCACCCATAGTTGATGTCACATGGTGATGCGTAGACATTTTGGCTACTATGAACAAGATAATATATGCATGCTTACATTTTCCCAACATTTCAAATTGTTTCCCTTTAGGTGTAATGGTGAAACGATATGGGAGGTAATTTGTAAATTCTTTAAAAAAAATAAAGTACATTTGTAAGTTATATTCTAAGCGTCATAGTTTGATATTTATTGTCAATAGTGACATAGTTGGCACCATTGAGAAAAAATTAATCAATCAATGATTCTTAGATCACAAATATATAAATCCTTTCATTCAATTAAATATATGTAAATTTGGTGTCACAACGTTATCTCAGGTGTCATTCCTTTGTGACTATTATTTATATAGTCTGCTAATTTTGCTAAATTTAACTAAATCATTCGAAAAGGAAACGGAAGTACACAATTGGTGTGTTCACACGTTGGAGTAACACACTGTTTTTTCACATGTTCAGATAACACTGTTCTTACTGAAGTACGGATTAAACTGTTCTGGATGTGTTGAATTTCTAAATGTCGTCTATATAACACAGTTGTAGCGTTAAAATGTTAGAACAATTTGCTGTGCTTATATCACAAGTATACATAAGTGTCGGTACTATGGATATTACCAAAAGTTGACATAAGCCATCAGTAGCTTGATGATGGTGTCACCAGTGGTTCATGACAGTCTATATGAGATGAAGGTGTCCTAAGATAACAATTAACGTCGATCCTGGACTCTGATCTCTCAAAATGCAAAGTCTTGGGAAGATAATTTGGTGGTTTTCTCTTGCCTTCCACATTCTCACTAGGGTCATCTACCTCTCCTTTGACAGCAATTTTCTGTCAGGAGAAACTGTCAGGACAAGAGAATTCCCTGCTTGGCTCAGCTGCAGAGTTATGCACTGATCTCTACTGATCTCGGTGGATACTCCATCACACCTATGACCATATTTTTTTCAGTGTCTGAGTAGATTTACATTCTGCTATTGTGTTGATTTCAATGAAATAAGGCTTTGGCCATTCAGAAAGCAAAGGCAAACTATTAAATATAAAATTATCTAGCAAATCAAAAATAGCCAGTAAATTTTGGGATTGATTGCAACACAATGTAAAGGATATCCAACTAAATGTTGCATTCTATTGCACTTAATCTTACCTTGACCTACATAAACTTCAGGTTGTTCTATCTTGACATTTGATGGTAGTTTACTCTCCATCTTTCAATCTGAAAGGATTTGTAAGTTGCATATGTATACAAAAGTAAACAAATAAATGAATGTGATATTTTGTTTGTCAAGATATCTAATCATGACTAATTATACAAAATATCTTATCATTACTTCAAGACATGATTTCTGATATGTTATTCCTCAAGTTCCCATTAAGAATGTAAGTTTGGCAATCAATCCCAGTGTAATAATATTGATTTAACATGACAAAAATAACACAACAATACATGAAGGATTTGTGAAACAGCTTTATTTCTTGTGTCACACATCATGCAGACATTACAGTTGATGTAATATTTATAACAGAAGCTATTCTTTTCTGTATCTTATTCCCCTTTCCATACATCTAATAATGAGTCTTCAATTGGTGAGAAAAACAAGAAAATCTTGTCATTAATGTTCCTTCTCAACTGTTGCTTATAAGCAAGAATTCTACTTTGTGAGCTTATAACATGAAATCTGTGAGTGTGTCTATACTTGACAATTAGATACATTTGGTCCCAATATGGTCTGCTTGTGCATTGAAGCTAAATTATCTGGACTTTGTTGATAACATTGCCTTCTTGTCCCATACATTGAAATGAGATGCAAGATGTAGCTGAATACATTGGACAGGAGGTCACAACAATTAGGTCTCAAAAATTCACAAGGAAGGACAATGATAATGTGAATAAATCAAACAAATGATAACCTGATCTCCCTTTGTGAACTGTCACTGCAAGAGGCAGAATTATACACCTGTTTAGGTAGCAATGTAGACACAGATGGGTCAGCATATAAAACTAAACACTGTCATTTACTGCCAATATAATACCTTGCGGTGTATGGCAGGAGTCTTTGAGCCTGAGGAATTAAGGCCGCCTGGCTAGTGCAGTCACCGCAAACTGTGCATGTTAGAATTTTCTTTTTGCCCCCGACAGAAAATAAACTCCATACCTTAACAAGGATTTGAATCTGGATCTCCAAAAGGAGAATCTTGCATTCTAGCCACTCGGCCAGCGTACTGGTCAACATATAAAGATATTACAATAAGAATGCAAAAGGCAAGAGGAACTTTCACAGAAATTAGACATTTGTGGAAGTCACAAAGAAATTAAACAACAGATTGTTCAAGTAAAACATTAAAACAGTAAGTACTGCTGTATGGATCAGAACCATGGGGAATGACATATAATGATTATTAATAAGCTACAAACATACATTAATTCCATGTGGTAGATTAGCAACATTGATGAAGGTTAGAAAAAATGTGAGGGACAAGACTCTGCCCTGGGGGACACCATGACACAGTAGTACTTTCTTGCTCTTGAATCTGTCTGTACTCGGGCTCTTCTGTTGTGCAAGTATGCTTTCCCTATTAGTACATTCTTCCTTTGACTTTCAATCAATCAATCATGTGCCGTGCCGGAAAGCGTGGGCGGTCATGATTCGCCATTTCACTCGATCACCAGAGTCGTGGATCAGCTCAGTGTTCCTGTCTCGTCCATGCCATGTGGCCAAGCCATCCAGGTATTTTCCTCTCGGTCTTCCTCTTGGTCTGTTCCCTTCGATCTTGCCAGCTGTCACTAAGTTCTCCAGTCCATTTCTTCTCATAACATGTCCAAAAAACTTTGACTGTCTACGTCTAATTTCTCTAATCAATCTACGATTTTCATTTGTCTCTTGTAGTACTTGGTCATTGGTTTTTCTATCTGTCCATGGTATTCTTTGCATTTTCCTCAGAAACCACATTTCTGCAGCCATCAGATTTTTTCAGCTTGACTGCACATTGTCCAAGTTTCACATCCATACAAAAGAACAGGCTCTATGTATCCCCTCAACACTCTTTTTCTCGTTTCAATTGACATCTTTTTATTGGTCAGAATGTTTTTCATCTTGCTAAAGGCTACTTTCGCAATGGCGATTCTTGTTCTAATCTCTTCAAGGCATCTCCCATCAGATGTTATGACTGTTCCGAGATAATTGTACCGATTCACTTGTTGAAGAATATTCCCATTTACTTGTATATTACATTGTGGTACTTCGTTCTTCCTAGTGACGACCATAACCTGTGTCTTCCTACAATTTAATTCCAACCCCAGCTGCTCACTGTGTACAACCACAGCGTCTACTAATTGTTGCAGATCCTGTGCATTGTCTGCAATCAATACTGTATCATCTGCATATCTAATGTTATTTATGTTTCGTCCTCCAATGCTGATTCCATTTAGGTCTTCTACATTTCTGAAAATATTTTCACTGTATAGGGAAAAAAGATCTGGAGACATTACACATCCCTGCCTAACACCTCTCTTAATAGGTTGGTATTGTCCTACTTCATTATCAATTCTTATGGCAGCTTGTTGTTTCCAATATATGTTTTTTATAAGTCTAATGTCTTTCCCATCAATTTGTAGATCTGCAAGCATATCCACAATGTTGACATGTCTAACTCTATCAAAAGCCTTTGTGTAGTCAATAAAGCAAAGATGTATATCCTTGTTTACTTCTAAAGCACGTTCAATAACTGTTCGCAGCATATACACAGCATTTACTGTACCCTTTCCTTCTACAAAACCACATTGTTCTTCCCCTATTTCAGGTTGTATTTTCTTCCTCACTCTTTGCATGATAATTCGTAACAAAATCTTTGTGATGTGACTCATTATACTAATTGTTCTATGTTGATCACATTCTAAGGTTCCTGATTTCTTTGGGATTGCAATAAATACAGAATTACATAATTCAGAAGGTATATCTCCAGTATCATATAATGTGTTCAGCAGTCTAGTGACTTGATCTAGTCCAAATTCTTCTAAAACTTTAATCATTTCTGTTGTGATGTTATCTGCACCGGGGGCCTTGCCAGCTTTCATATGCTTAAGAACATTTTGAACCTCCATCTTTAAAATTGCTGGTCCTTCATTATTAAATCTAATAGCATACTGTTCCTCTCTGTTATCATTATACAGGTCTTTCACATAATCTGTCCATACATGTAGAATCTGATCTTTTTCTATTATGATTTTGCCATCTTTAGTTTTTAGACAGCCTGTTGATGTACTTGTTCTTTTATTAGTAAGTTCCTGAATTCTTTTGTGCACTAATTTGGTATTTTGACTGTTGTGTTGTTTTTCAATTTCTAAGCACTTTTCCTCAAGCCATGATTCTTTTGCCTTCCTACATAATATTCTGACTTGTCTGTGAATTTCTTCATATTTGGCAGGATTATTTTTGTTGAGTCTTCTTGTTTCCATTAAGTGTAAAATTTCCTCAGTCATCCATTTCTTACGACCCACCTTCTTTAATTTTGGAATAGTTGTTTCTGCAGCCACATTGATTGAATTCTTTAACATTTCCCATTGATCATCCACATCCTGGAATAGGATCTCTAGATCAGACAATATTTCAAATCTGTTCTGTACTTCTATGTTGAATTTGTTTTGTATTTCCTTGTCATTACTCAATGTACACAAATCATATTTAGTGTTCCCTGTTGTATACTTGACTTTCTTCAACTTTATCCTCAAT
The DNA here is from genome assembly GCA_963921405.1 of Cepaea hortensis. NCBI lineage: Eukaryota > Metazoa > Mollusca > Gastropoda > Stylommatophora > Helicidae > Cepaea > Cepaea hortensis. The sequence continues at coordinate 488,574,173 of OY992876.1, read as the reverse complement.
GTTCCTGTGAGTAATCTGTGGTCACTATAACAATCAGCACTGGGAACTGTTTTTGCTACTGTTAGGGCGTTTCTAAATCTTCTGCTAATGAGAATGTAGTCAATCTGGTTTCTAATCCTGCTATCAGGACTCCTCCATGTCCATAATCTTCTAGGGTGTTGTTTGAACCAGGTGTTTCCTACAATCATTTCCTGTTCTTTTGCCCACTCTACTAGTCTGTATCCTCTTTCATTTCTCTCTCCTAAACCATAGTTTCCTACTGTGTATCTATCCCCTTGATTTCCTACTTTTGCATTGAAGTCCCCTATTATGATGTTTATTTCTGAATTTTTACATTTCTTTAAGGCAGACTCTATGTCATTATAAAATTCCTCTACACTATCTTCACTAGACTCTCCTGTTGGGGCATATACTTGAATAACATTTATGTTAAAAGGTCTGCCACTCAATTTAACTAGTAGAACTCTGTCCGACACGGCCCAATATCCCTGAACAGACGATGTTTTCCGGTCCAAAATTATTGCCACTCCCCTATGTCGATCCTCACCTCCAGAATAAATAATCTTAAAATCTTTATGTATCTTGATGCCTGCTCCTGTCCATCTCGTTTCGCACATACCTAATATATTAATTTTTTCTCTTTGAATTTCTTGTGTTATGTTCTCTAATGTTCCGTCGATGTTTAACGTCCTAACGTTCCATGTTCCTAATTTTAATGTCTCTGTCCTTGTCTTGTGATGATCAGTCTTTAAGCGAATCATAATAAACTAGGCAATTTCAAAGAGGTAGTTTGCCGTTGCTTTCCTCTATGGCAGTGACCATACTGGCCGGGTGACCGCAATCAGTGTCTCTCGAAAGAGAGAAAGCTTGCCGTCGCGAAACTCGAGACCATAACCAACAAATATCTGTCGGCTGCCCTCATAATTTCATCCACCACCTGCCTTCCGTGGCTTCTTTTGAACACTTCCAATTAACGAACACGAAATAACATCACATAATCCAAAGGAAAAACACTATCCACACGAATTTCACGGGAATTTCCATAGGGAATCCACAGAAAAACACTGAACAGTGTCTCCCTCAAGACAACGAGTCATCGCGTCGCCATTATACCGGAAGTAAGGTACTTTACAGCATTAAAATTGACTACTGAGCGGGAATAAACAAAGTGTCTAATTGCAATTCGATTGCAAATAGACACTTCATTTATTCACAATTCAATTGTGAATAGACACTTCATTTATTCACAATTCAATTGCGAATAAACTCTCCCTTATATTATTAGCAATGTCAGTGTTACGAACTTTGCCGGGTGGCGGGGGCGAATTTTGTTTATTTCCCGTACTTTTTCTGGAGACCAACGATTCACTTCTGGTTGATACCATGTCCGGCAAGATTTGATTTATGCGAAAGCAGCGTGGTACGATGAAAGGGGAAGCTACGCTGATATTTGCAGTATTGGTCCTAATATTTGCAGTATTGGTCCTACTAACTGGCAAAATTTTGAGGCAGAGAAACTGTTTTTTCTGGAATTTCTTGGAGTCTATTCACGAATAGTAAACTAATTTGTCTTATAACTCCTGTAGCTTAAAGAAGTCTAAACTGTTTGTTGCATTTTTTAATCCCTCGTTCAATTTTACATAAATGTGAAGAGTTTCAACACTGCTGGTGTTTGCTTGAGTTCAGGACAAAATATTTAGTGACATGGCCATCATAACACAAAATTCAAGATGGCGGCGCCCATACAATACAATAGCACTAAACTTTAGCAGACCTATATTTATTTATAATTAGAACTGGTAATTTAACTACTAAACTTAAACAGAATACAAATGTCATTTGTAGCAGTAATGTATCTGTGTACTTGTATAATATTTCAGCATTTGACATGACTGAAAATAATTTTGAAAGCCAGTTTTCAGACCCGTCTCTGTAAACCTGTAAGAACTACTTATTTCTTAGCAGAGCACCATTACTTAATTATTTAAATTTAAATAAAATACTGTGAAATAAGTTATGGTTGTTTTTTCTAAAGTTAGTATTTAATTATTAATTGCTCACTTCTAGATACAGAACAGTGTAATTATTGAGCAGAAGTAGAAATCCATTATTAGCGAATATTTACTAATATTTTTTTTTAATTTAATATTTTAATAATTAATTAACTACTGCTTAATTTATGCAGCAGTTACAAACTTATTTACTTACATTAATGCATGATAATTAATCAACAAAAGAAAGCTGTCGCAATGCAGTTGGTAGATCAAGACAATATGGGTACATTTTCATGAATTGTTCTTTCACTAACGACGAACATTTCACATGACATTTAATTAATATAAATGGGCAGCTATTTTTAACTATTAATTTGGTCACAGCACATTCTATCGAAAAGTCTTAAAAGTCGAGTGCACTTTAGTCAGACTCTGAGACTCTCGTGCTTTGTATGATGCTTTCAGCAGGCCGCTGTGCGGAAAGAGACCCATATGGGGTAAAACCTGGTGCAATGAAGTTGATCCTCTCAACATTCTATCAAAAATATAAAATAACACACGGCCTAAAATAAATAATACATCAAGTTAGGCTTTGCCACCCCAAACGCAATGATATATGGCACTATGTTGTCCGATTAAAAATAAACAAGCCACAGTAATAGAAGGCAAATAAGACACAATTGGCGGCCATTTTAAATTGTTAATTAGGTCATGGCACATCCTATCGAAAAATAATTAATATGTCAAGTTAAGCCTCGCCGCAATGATATATGGCACTATGTTGTCCTTTAAAAATAAACAAGCCACAGTAATAGAGAGCAGGATTTCTCAGCTTCCAATTTAATGGGCCCCACTAAAATCTCCCTTTATCTCTTAGGTCATCATTACACTTCCTGGTATTAAATTACGTCACGAGAAAATTCATCTCCGCTTAGAATTAACATATACTCTTAGTTGAGATACCGTTGGATTCGTCTTGTCAAGCTGTATCTAACTGGTATGATTTCATAAATAAAGACCCAATTTTTAAATATTGACCAAAATTGCTAATATTATATACAACACTAAGAAAAAGACAAACAAACATCTTTCTTCGGGCATGTGATAAGAACAGAGGCATTGGTTGGAGAACATCGTGACAACTGGAAAGATCGAGGGGAAGAGAGGCAGAGGCAGACCAAGGGAAATGATGCGGGACAGATTGAGACGGTGGCATGAAGGAATATCAGCAGCAGAGTTGATTCAGAACACCAGAAGAGTAAGACCGAGATCTGTGGAGAGCCATGAACGACTACGCCAGCTGTTGTTAGGGCATTTCAAATGATGATGATTAATGCTATATTATATTATTATTATTGGTGTTGTTACTATTTACAGTTATTATGGTCAAAATCAAACCGATAGATATAAATAATTAAATATAAATATTATTATTCAAGTAGACCAAGAAGGCGGTGGAGAGATAATAGTATTATTAATACATGTACGGACCTACAAGCACTTGGAATCAACGACTGGCAAGAGAAGGTCCACCAGAGAGACGAATGGAGACGGATTGTATTTGCAGCAAAGAACCTCAATGGCTCGGAATGCTGAAGAAGAAGAAGAAGAATTATTCAAGTATACGCACCAACAACAAGCAGTAGCGATGAAGAAACACAAAACTTTTACGATGAAGTAGAAATGGCGATGTCTCAAATTAGATCACAAGAAATAAAAATAATACCAGGAGATTTTAATGCAAAAGTTGGAATGGGAAATATGGCGGATATAATGGGGAATTGTGGTTTCATTCATTCATTCATTCAGTAGCATGTCCTTTGCAGAACATCGCTCCCATAACAACCTTCCTGAAAACCTCTCGATCATAAGCAAGATGTCCCGCGTCCGATACACCCATCTGGAGATCATCCGCCACATCCAGATCCCATCTTCTCTTTGGCCTTCCTCTTCCTCACTTCCCAAGCATATATAGTCATATACATATAGTTATACTCTTCCATTATTACTCTCTCCAAACTTTCGTAACGTTAAAAGTGACCAAAATATTTAAATTTTCTTTGTTTTATCGTTTTTAATAGCCAACCTTCTTCAATATTCAGCTCTTGAAGTATTGATGCATTTGTATTTTTCTTTACCCAAGATATTCTTAGAACTCGTCTATAACATTTATATTCAAAGGCATTTATTCGCTGCTCAGCTTGTTTAGTAAGTGTCCAGATGCATGCTCTTAAAAATCTAATTTTTGTAGTTCTGTCTGTCCCATTCCATAATTTATTCAGTTCTTTTAGTCTTTGAAGAGCAATTGATAGTCGTCGTGTAATTTCTTTCATTGTGTCCCCGTTGTTGGTAATCAATGACCAAAGATATTCAAAATTTTCCACCACCTCTAATTTGTCCTCATTAACATATATTTCTTTCTCCGTAGTGGTTTTATCTGTATGCATTATCTTTGTTTTTGCAATGTTAAGATACAAGTTGTGATTTTCACTATTCAGTTGGGTTGAGGCTATTAGGTTTTCTATACCAGTCTGTCTGTGTTGTGGATAGTAATACTGTTTCATCAGCATACCGAATCTCTGGTAATACTGGTATGTCAAGACCACCGATATTTAGGGCATCATATAGCTCCCTATTTATATCATCTCTCACATTTCTCATTATATTTTCGGCGTACAGGTTAAACAAATAGGGGGACAGCACACATCGTTGACGGAGTCCTTGCTTGATGTCAAACCAATCTGATGTCTCGCCATCTATTCTAACCGCTACTTGTTGGTCTAGATAGAGCATTCTTATGAGTTGTATTACATATGGTGGAAAGCCCATATTCCTCATGATTTCCCAAAGTTTCCGATGTTGTGCACAGTCAAATGCCTTTGAATAATCCACAAAACATGAGTGTCAAAGACCGAAACATATAGGAAAGAGGTCTGCCACAAGATAGAAGACCACCGGGAAGAGTGGTCAACCTCAAGTAGATTAGAGGTAACATAGTGCCCCGATATAAGGGCAGGGTAGGTGATAGAAATGGGGACTATTAACTAGTTCTCTCATGAGACACGGAGGCATCGACCAGATAGTTAGTACTCTGGTCACGACAGAATCACGCCTACGTGATAGCCACGGAGAAGAGTGCCACTCAATAGGAGAACGGCTGCTACCAGCGTGCTGAGTGTAACCGCACGCAAAAAGCCGAAGGACGCAACAAGGTCCTTCCGCGTGCTGTGTAGCGACGCGTGTAGGAAAGTCAGACTGGGGACTGACTTCGTAGAGAGCAGATCGTTTAGTGTCGATAGGAGTTTTTGTAGCCAATTAGATAGAGATTAGCAATAGGGTTTAGGAAACTAGAGATAGGCAATTCTGTGGCTTTGTGTGTGATTTGATAGCGACTGTTTTGTAATTGTAAAGAGCCAACGGCAATAAAATGTACCATTCATTTCCTCTCACACGACTTGCAAGTTTCTTGTGTGGTGTGGGAGAAGTAATCCTATGATGCCTGACACATTGGTTGTTGACAGGCTAGGATTTAATGTGGTGTCAGAAGTGTGGCTTGAACAAATGTTCAAGCTATTACACTTACCCACGGCTCTAGACTAAGGTTACGAATAGTGAATTACAGGTTTAATTTGTGTCAGTGACTGATGACGTGTGCAGACTAGAACGAGTTGCGAGCTAAACTGTGCCTATCGTGACAAAATGATGCTTATTTGTGGTTATTAAAATATTATTTAGTTAAATCATGTGTTCTTCAAAGTTGTAAGTATTCATATTATTAATTTCTTTCATTTATTGGTGTAATTATTGATTTGTTTATGAATAACTATCAAATATGATTCATGGCGGAGCGATGCACAGGCCAGCAACATTATCGATTTTTGCAAGCTAAAAATAGCGCTGCGCCTCTGACGTATTACGATTGACAAGCAGTTGTTCTACGCCATTCGCATTCAGCATTTGAGTGTTTACAAATCGCCAAGCTGCTGCCCGCCTGAATCTGTGCTTTATATTAATTATTATTTGTTTATTTCAGTTAGTGAATGAATATATTTATTTATTTAAACAATATTATTATAGTTTTATTTATTTAAAAGCATTTATTGAATGTTTTTCGTACTTTTTCTATGTGTTTACCGTCACGATGGCACTACTTTTGGCTATGCAAATTAGACTTGGTCTGCACAAAACTTCCATAGATTAAACTAGGTTAGGGACGAAAGGCATAAAACGTTAGAACAAAGACAGGACATTGACATTTAACATTAATTAAACTATATTCTGTTTGCCCGTGGGCATGTCATTGTGATTGTACCAAATTGTCAAATACTATATGTCGTTTACTATTTGTTAATTGTTGCTGCTCTGTGAACCAGGGTGAACAACAGCTGATTAGAAAACTCGTGTGTATGCCGAAGTGCCAAACGAGGTGACCTGTGTTACCGGATTGGTGTTCCTGATTCTCAGGAATATTAAGTTGAGTATAACCTACGTATTTGGCATGCTATGTGATTAATAGTGCATCTCTTTTTCAGCTTGTGATGCATTAGCATATTTTTGTGCTCTGTTTTTCAGGATAAAAATTTTTCCAGGTTATAAACTAAGAGTCCAATTTGCAGTGCTCAGATATTAAGAAACATAACATATCAAAGATAAATAAGTGATTAAAGACTTCAGTGCGGGTCATTGCTAGCTAATAGGCCAACAACATGGCAACTTTATCTGATTTCATAAAAGCTGGCAAAGAATTACAATACACAGGAAAGGAGCTAGAACAATATGCTGATCAAAAATTTAAAGAAGCAAAAGATGCTGAGAGAGCTGAACGTGCACGAAAAGAGGATGCGGAGAGAGATGAACGTGCACGAGAAAGACAACACCAAAAGGAGATTGCAGAACTAGCTGAGATAACAAAACAAAAACAGCTAGAAGATGACAAACAGGTTAAGCAAATAGAATTAGAATTAAAACAGAAGCAGTTAGAACATGATAAGGAAATTAAGCAACAACAGTTAGAACAAGATAAGGAAATTAAACAGAAGGAACTAGAATTAAAACAGAAGCAATTAGATCAGGAGAAAGAATTAAAACAAAAAGACTTAGAAATAAAATCAAAGAGAAATAGATGAAATGGCAAGAGTGAAAGAAAAACAAATACAGGTAGAATCAGAAACACAGTTACAGATGAAAAGTATGGATGTAGATTCACACTTAGAGATCTCTGCTACTAAACTAAAAAGTCAACAAGAAGAAAATAAGTTCAATAAATACAAAAATATTACCAAACCATATTGTAAAGAAGACTCCATATCAGCCTGGACAGAAAATGTCGAGTATCAATTTAAATACCACCAAGTTCCAATAGAGATGTGGGCTATGATTTATATGAAGAACCTGAGTGGTGAGCCCCTTAAAGTGATAGAATCAATACCAACCGAGCTTAGATCTAACTATCAATACATCCATGATAGGATAATGCAACATTTTTTACTTGATGCCCCTGGGTATCAGGTTCAGTTCTCAAATTTAAAACCAAAACCTAGTGAGACTTTCATTGATTACGTCTCGAATGTTCAAAGTGTACTAAATAGATGGCTTAAAGCAGCTAACATAGGTAAAGATTTTGACAGACTTAAAAATCTAATAGCCATGGATAAAGTCATATCCACTATACCATCTCCTTTTGCTAAATTCCTGCAGCAGTCGGACATTGAGACCATAGAACAATTTGAAAAGAAAGGCTCTGCATATTTTTCTTCAAATAGAGATATTTTTAAGACTTCAAATGACTCTGAAATAGTTTCCTTTGTAAAGGACCTACCTAAAAACTATCAAAGTAATATAAAACCATTTCATAAAGTTGATAAGAAAGATAGGAATGTGTCAAAATGTATCTACTGTCAACTTTTGCATGACACTTATTCTATGTGTGATAAATCGCCAAACTATCCGGCGCATCTTGAAAATGTTATTAAGAAGCAACAAAACAAGTGATCTGCATACAGGCGTGCAATCAAATGCTTCTTTTGTTCCAGCTACGGCCATTACTCAAATAAGTGCCTGGGCCGCCAACGTATGAAAGCCAACAATGCTATTTTGATTGATACATCTTCTGATAGTGGTAGTGAGACTGAGTGTGAAGTTGAAAATGTATTACCTTTTAAGCAATCTGAAGATGTCTGTTGTGTGAACGATGTGTTAAGCTTTGACAATTGTGACCAATGTCACCAATTTCATGCAGACGGCAAACTTACATGTGGGCATAATGTAACATCCTCCTGGGAGAATGCAAATGCAGCTATAGCCTCCAGAGGCAATCTATTGTTTCACTCTGCATTGGTCAATGAGAAGCCATGCCGGTGTTTGCTTGACAGTGGGAGCTCTATTATTGGTGTGAAAAAGGAACTTGTTAATCCAAAGGATTATACTGGTGACTCTGTAAAATGCCGGACTTTTTCTGGTAATATAGAAACCTATCCTCTGGCAAGAGCCCGTATAAACACCCCGTTCCTTTCTGGTACCTTTACATGTGCAATTCTAGACAACCCTTGTACTGATTTAATTCTTGGGTGTCTACCCCAGCTAAGGCACTGTACAGATGAAGAAATATCTGTCTGGGAGGAGAAGAATGGTTTCACTCCAGTGAACAGTGCAGATATCATCAAACATCACAGTCCTAACAAAAGTGCTAGACCCATAACACTTGAAACTGATCAAGACGTAATGGTGCTACTACCAGACAAGCATAATAAAATACTTACTTCATGGCAAGGGCCTTTCAAGGTGATACAAAGACTTTCAGATGTTGACTATGAAATATCGATAAACGGACACTTAAAGATATTCCATGTCAACATGTTGAAACCTTACTTCTCACGACAAGAGACAGAAGTAGAGACAGACGAACATAGTGCACCCACACCTAGTGATCAGACGACAGACGTACACAACGCAACTACACTAGTTAGCGAGACTGGCAAATCCGACGATATCCATACATCTAGTGAGAATACAGAATACGCACTTAGCACCACCACCGTACTGAATCAGGTAGACGACGACGGAATGGAACTACCTGTTCCTATTGTAGACAAGACTGTGACTTTAGATAGCATACTGATAGAACAGGGACTAACAGACGGTCAACGACGACAACTATTAGAATTAGTGACGGAGTATAAAGACATATTTTCTGACATTCCAGGTAGGACGGACAGAATCGAGCACTCCATTCTTCTTTCGGACTCTAAGCCTATTAAATGCAGGCCGTACTCAATCCCACTCAGCTATAGGGAAAATCTAAATAGGAAATACTTAATTTAGAAGCTAGTGGGATCATTCAGAAGTCTACATCTGAGTACTCCTTTCCAATCGTCTTAGTTAAGAAAAAAGACTCCACAATTCGTCTGTGTGTGGACTATCGAAAACTTAACAACGTCACCAAGATCGACGCAGAGCCAATTCCTTCCTGCGAAGATCTTATTCTTGACATGTCCACCTCCAAAATCTTTTCTAAATTAGATCTTACTAAGGGATATTGGCAGGTCCCTATGCAGACTCAATCCATTCATCTTACTGCTTTTTCAACACCTTTAGGACTTTACGAGTGGCGTTTTCTTCCTTTCGGACTCCGAAACGCTCCTGCCACTTTCGTACGCTTAACTAGAGATCTACTGCATGGAGTGACGAATACAGTGACGTATATAGATGATATATGTGTCCATACTGATGACTGGACAACACACCTACTGAAACTAAGACATGTCTTTGATAGGTTGCGACTCTTCGGTCTCACTGTCAAACCGAGCAAAGTCGAATTGGGCCTAAAAGAAATTGATTTTTTGGGTCATGTCATTTCACAAGGTCAACTAAAGACTGACAATAGAATCATTACCAAAATTATGAACCTGACCATGCCTTCCACAAAGAAGCAGGTCAGAAGCCTTTTGGGGTTAGTAAATTACTATAGCAAATTCATACCAAACTTAGCTGAAATTACAAGTGTATTTTCAAATGTTTTAAAAGCATCTGTAAAACTAGATGTCAAAGATGCATTATTAATTTCTGCATTGTCAAAATTGAAAATCCTGTTTAGTAATGTACCAATCCTCCGCTTGCCTAATCCTAGGCTCGTTTATTATCTTAGGACAGATGCCAGCAGAATCTCCATCGCTGCAGTGCTAGGCCAATTTTATGAGGGCATCTTCCATCCGATTTGCTACGTGAGCCGTAAGATCACACCTGCTGAGTCCAGATATTCCATATCAGAGTTGGAAGCCCTAAGCGTCATCTATGCGGTGAGGAAGCTTCATCGATTTCTAGCGGGTGTTCACTTCGTTGTCAAGACTGACAACTCCCCAATCACGGTCATACAAAGTGGCGTGCATCGGAATGACCGTATATACAGGTGGTCGTTAATACTACAAAACTATACGTTTAGTATAGAGCATATTAAGGGTAAGGACAACATTCTGGCTGATACCCTTAGTCGACCATCTGAGGTAGAAATACCGCAGATTCCGCATAAGAGTGTAGAGTAATAGATTATTAGTACATTAGAATATTCTATGAAAAATATTTTACAAATACATAGACATTATGTGCTGAACTATGTACTAAGAACAGCGAGCTACCAGGTGTCCGTAGACAAAAGAAGAACTGTGCTCCGAAAACAAATATATCACCGTGTGAACTGGGACAGCTCGTTACTAACTAAGCTCCATATAGGTTCCGGTGAATCATTTGTGGTAAGCAGAGAAAAACAGTGTCAGAACATTATATAAATCCAGACACGAAAATACTGGTCTACGACACAATCGAACTCTACAGGTGCAATACCCATAGGACACAAGTATGACTGTGTAATGTGTTTAATATATCCAGGACAAGTGTGAATATATATTATGCCAATGAAAGCAATTTCTGAACATTAGGGCAACGACTAACCTGAGGTATTTAAATACTATGTATATATAAACTTATTGTGATATGTATTATAACATTTTAATATAGTGATAAATTATAGGTAGATTAGGTCACTTTAATTTACATTTAGAGTTAGACAATATAATAGTTGTAATTTTTTTTTTTTTTAAATTAGTTTAGATAGGATTAATTAGATAGATCAGTAATGTACCCACTTACTTACCTTAAAAGTAGAATAGGATAGTAATTTAAACGTAATAACAACTAATTATAAACTAGAATAAAAATTTAGATAGTATTACTACCATTTAGGTTTATTACATTTCACTTTGTTTCATTTCATTTCAGTTCATCCCATCTTAATGAACCAGTCCATTTAACAAATGTGATCATGTAGTTTTAGGATTAATGTACATCATTATCATAGGATAAAAAGATTATACAATTAAACATACATCATTTACACAATTTAGAGTAAAAATATCAATCATATATTTTTTCATTTAAAAACATTAGTTATAATTTTGTTATATTTCACATTACCCATGTTAGAAAGGTACATAATTGATTACATTTCACATTACCCATTTCATAAAGTTACATAACTCATCTCACATCAATTTCATTTTAAATAGTTAGATTACGTCCCTTAAATTAGATAAACATTAGTATTAATGTGGCAAATTAAATTAATATAGGTAACACATTAGATACATATTTATAGAACTAGTATGTCAGTATTTAGAGTATTATTTCAGTAGAATATAGTAGTTACTAATACCAGGGTACAAACCATCAACCCTTTTTCTTACATGTAAATATGTGTAAATACATGACTCGTGCAGCAATTTACGCACAGTCATTTAGCTCAACTGTGTCAAACTGAGCCAAACTTGTACAGTGTCACTCCAAGGTTTTTAAATAATTGTGAGGGTAAAAGATGTGTGACAGAAGTGAGGGTAAAAGATGTGTGACAGAAGTGAGGGTAAAAGATGTGTGATAGAAGTGTGAAAGTGAGAGCGAATGTAAATGATACAGGAGAGGGTGAGATCAGCGGAGTTTTTTTCTGCCGCTCAGCGCGACTTTTTGTTTTGTGTCTGTGTCAGGTGTTTGTTTTCGATGTTGAAAGTGTGTTGGCATGAATGTGTTGTGAGTAGTTTAGTGTAGATCTTAGAGAAAGTATTTTAAGTATCATAAGACGGAAACGTAGTCACGAATTAGTGTTATACACTTGTTTGTGGCCACATTTAACCGAATTATGGCACTTGAAAACTAACTTACATACACATGATAGTTAGATACACATGTTAGAAGTTAGATTATACTATTAGTTAGATGCAAACACGCAAACAACCAGAAAAACAAACATATAAATTGCATACATTTTTTGTAGATCAAAGGGAGATAACTCCGGGTCAGGGGACATAATAGACAACGAAACACTAACTTAACAGTGAAAGATAACTTTACACGCGGAAGCGAGATAGGTAAAGCCTGTTGCACACAGCTTGTGTAATGGTTGTTTAATATTATATGGGGGACATGAAGCAATTCATGTGTTGACCCTAAGAAAGTCAACTTTGTATGGGTAGTGAGTTAATTTACTATTTGAGGGCAGGTCTTATAAGACAACGGTCCGGTTCAGACATACCTCTGAATAATATAATATTGCGATTGAGAAGAGGGCTCACGCCAACCAGACAAGTTTGTGGCGATTGCCAGTAGCCAAGTAAAGTGATACTACATTGTGACAATAGTCAGTAGAAGTCTATTAAGTTGCCCAAAGCCAGGTTATCAGCAGTCTTTGACAAAAATTAGATACACTAAATTTTTACAAACCTCTTGCGTCACAACCAATGAGTCAAAGTTGATGACGCAACACAGGAGGGGAGGGTGTGTGTCAAAGACTGAAACATATAGGAAAGAGGTCTGCCACAAGATAGAAGACCACCGGGAAGAGTGGTCAACCTCAAGTAGATTAGAGGTAACATAGTGCCCCGATATAAGGGCAGGGTAGGTGATAGAAAGGGGGACTATTAACTAGTTCTCTCATGAGACACGGAGGCATCGACCAGATAGTTAGTACTCTGGTCACGACAGAATCACGCCTACGTGATAGCCACGGAGAAGAGTGCCACTCAATAGGAGAACGGCTGCTACCAGCGTGCTGAGTGTAACCGCACGCAAAAAGCCGAAGGACGCAACAAGGTCCTTCCGCGTGCTGTGTAGCGACGCGTGTAGGAAAGTCAGACTGGGGACTGACTTCGTAGAGAGCAGATCGTTTAGTGTAGAGAGGAGTTTTTGTAGCCAATTAGATAGAGATTAGCAATAGGGTTTAGGAAACTAGAGATAGGCAATTCTGTGGCTTTGTGTGTGATTTGATAGCGACTGTTTTGTAATTGTAAAGAGCCAACGGCAATAAAATGTACCATTCATTTCCTCTCACACGACTTGCAAGTTTCTTGTGTGGTGTGGGAGAAGTAATCCTATGATGCCTGACACATTGGTTGTTGACAATGAGAATAGGTTTACATTAAATTCTCTGCACTTCTTTATTAATAATCGCATGTTGAATATGTGATCTCTTGTTCCTCTTCCTTGTCTAAATTCAGCTTGAACTACGTTAATTTCTTCTTCCATTTTCTTACGAAGTCTTCCCATTATAATATTTAGTAGAATTTTACTTGCATGACTGATCAGGGCAACAGTTCTATAGTTGGTGCATAATTTCAGGTTGCCCTTTTTTAGTATTGAAATGAAGATAGTTCTCTTCCAATCTTTTGGCCATATACCGTATTTCCATATCTTTTTACATAATGCGTGATAGATTTGCATGCTTTCTTCTTCTCCCGCTTTAATTAGCTCATCTGGTATCTCATCACACCCAGGTCATTTACCATTCTTCAGGTTCTTTATTGCCCATGCAATTTCATCCAATGAGAGTTCAGGTTCTGTCTCTGCTGCCATTGGTTCGTGTATCTCATTCATATCCTCACTGTCACTCCACTTCTGGTACAACAATCTTGTATGTATTGATTTTTGTCCTTTCTTGTGTTCTTTCTTATTTCTCGAGTTAAAGATTTATACTTCATCCTGCTGTTATCGGATTCACCTCCTTTCTGTTTCAGTCCCCTTCGTTGTTTTATTAATCCTAACGTATCTGATGTAATCCATGGCTTAAGTTGCTTTTTCTTGGTCAGAATTAAATCTTTTGCTGCAGTTATCAAGATATCTCTAGCTTGTACTGCCAGTTCATCAGGTGTCATTTCCTCTTGTACAGATATCAAGACCGCAAAACGATTCTTAACTTCTACAGTGTATGCATCTGATATTTTTGTGAGATCAAAACGAAGTGGCCTTGGTCCTCTGGTAAACTTTTTGAGTTTTAGTGTCAGATCTGCTTCTAATAACTGATGATCCGTATCACAGTCTGCACTTCGTAGGGTTTTTCAAGATGCTATGCTTGATCTCCATCTCCTTTGTACTCTTTCGCTTCCAAGGGCCGATCTAACGCCTCAATCTCCCGACTATGGTGGCAGTTGGTTCTTCTATCGACACAGAATGATCAGTGGTTTATTTGATACATTTCTGCGCCATTTCGGAATTTTAAGTTACTGTAAACTGAAAAGTCGCACAGCCGGAGGATAGCTACATCATCATTGTGCCGTCAAACATTGTATTTTTGTGAATTTTCAGTTTTAGTAGCGTTGATTTGTTTGTTTGGGTTTTTCATAATGGAAACGCCACCAGTATGCGTCCTCGTAGAATGACTTCAGATCAAGCTAGGTTATTGTTTGAAACAGTTTTAAACAATAGTGATTTCCATATCAGTGAATATTCAGAAAGAAGTTTTTTAGCACGTGGTGATAAAGAAAAACCAGTGAATGTTCGTCAACAGCTGAGTGTCTGACAACGAAGCACGAATGGCTGAAGTTTACGTCTGTCATTATTGCTATGGGCTTTGATCCAAGACCATGTATCAAAGACTACTGGTGTACAAGTGCACATTTATATACTCCTTGGTATGCCACTATGTTTCCCAGGAATCGATTTGAATCTGTTTATCACACCATGTTTCACGTATGTGAACCAGAGGCAGCAGGTGCAAAAAAAAAAAAAATCTATCCTCTTGTTGACATGATTCTGAAGAAATTCCAGGAAGCATTTTACCCATTTGAAAATGTGTCCATTGAAGAAATGATTATTTGGTGGAAGGGCAGATTTCAGCACAGACAATACAATGCAACAAAGCCTCACAAGTACCACATCAAAACATTTGGCCTTTGTGATTCTGCGACTGGCTATGTGGTGAATTTTATAATTTACTATGGAAGAAACACCTAATACAGTCCGGATTTAGATCCCACAACTGCTCATGCAGTGAAAGTGTTTGCCACACTACTGAATGTTCTCGGAGCTGGCCATCACTTCTTTGCTGACAGATTCTACACTTCGAAAGCTCTGATTGATTATCTGCATTCCAACAATTTCAATTATACAGGGACACTGAA
This sequence comes from Cepaea hortensis, assembly GCA_963921405.1. Lineage (NCBI taxonomy): Eukaryota > Metazoa > Mollusca > Gastropoda > Stylommatophora > Helicidae > Cepaea > Cepaea hortensis. Next base: position 488,558,746 of record OY992876.1, on the reverse strand, counting down.
TGTCAACCGAGTAGGCTTCTCTCCAGAGTTGAAGCATTTGCGACTTCAGCATCAAGAGATGAAGTGGTTTCTTGAAGGAGATATAATATTGTGTGTGGCATGGAGAGATAAAAAAGCTATTAAAAAAAACACCATGCATTATTGTCTCTACCAAATCTGTAGTTGGAACTGTTTAGTCGGTGTCAATAGAGACTGTTTTTGCAGCACTCGAACTAAACGATACAGATCATCTTTTGTTTGCTCCGGCTGCACAAATAGACCACACTTGTGCCCCAAAGTTTGCTTTGCAGCCTATCACAAATAGACTGCCACATATTGTAAATAAAAATAAACAGACAAGATATATATGTATATATATATTGTAATTAAATGTAAATCTTCCAAGTGTTTTTCTTATTGTAATTCCTAAAAAGGCATGCTCCAGAATCTGCGGCCAAACTTCTTTTCGGATGATTGATTGGGAGCAATTGTGTTTATATTTTAGAAAAGTGGTGTTTGTTCAGTAAATTCAACAGCATTAGCAGTGATTTAGCAGTGATCAGGATAACAACGTCCCTTGCAAGTGCAATGTTTTCATCATTTTTACCTCTTTTTGTCCAATTATTTTAAAAATTCTATTATATTATATATTATGATTATATATGAGATCAATACCAACATATTCCTTGTTCAATTCCTTTTATTTTGATATATAATGCAACATTTCTGCTACAATGTTAACCATTTTCATAACATTATTGTGACACACCCCTACTTCCAGTTTTCTGCCATTATTTTTTTTTTCATTTTGTGTGAAAAAGACCAAAACTTCCTTTTGTGTGATTTTAATGAGCAAAACTGTTTATTGTGACAGTACGGCGAAGTAATGAAGCCTCAGAAACAACTCAACTCCATCAGACTTCCGAATGTATAGAATTTATTCGAGTTACTTTAATATCATAGGCTCGTATGAATAATACACTCTGAAAACATCATCAACAAAAAAGGGAGGTCCAACTAATTTGACATACCAGATGACGACTTCTATGCGACCTCTCGCTAAGACTGCTGGCTAGTAACTAATGCGTTTCCTACCCTTACGTCAACGCGTGAGCATCCCTAGTTACTTTTACATCCCCCGGGGTGCTCCCGCGTGCACTGAAGTTTAGACCCTTTTTCTCTTGCACGCCGACCTAGATCCCCTTAACAGAGGCAGACACTCTGTTATATGCCTCTCTACCCTCAACGAGACTTTTCCCCGAAAAGTCTTAACCCAAAACTTAACTACCTCCATCTACAACCCCTCGAGACATTCTTTGTACTAACTTCGAGATAAATATCCGCCATTTCTATATCCCTACTAGCATTCTTTCCACCTCTTCACCTTGTACATTTTGTCCTAAAAATGCTTCTTCTGCTAGATTTATTAACATATCACTATACAACTAAACGCTTTCTCCATTGTCTTGTTTAGATTGCCTCAATACCGAGAACGCGTGTTGGGGAACTGTGATCTCTGCATATTTTCGCGGCAAATCATCTTTAAACTGTTCCCAGGTCTCATCTACTCCTGTTTCCAATTTTCTTTTTATGTGGTCAGACACTGGTGATACGCTAGCCTGGTAAGATATTTTTTTTCTTCTCTTCATCGGTGGCTCCTACTAAGAAAGCATGTTTCTCTACACCCACCATCCACTTTTTGAAATATTTGGCCTGACCGCTAAATTTCTCGATATCAGTACCTATGCTCTGTTGTTTCAAGGCTGTGTCCAACCTGGATATAGCTCTTCCTACTCCACCAAGTACCTGTCCCAACGAAAGGTCCTGAGGTTCCATTGTAAATTTATACAACACAATCTACTACAATAATATACTAATATATTTCTATTATAAATCAAACAAATCAAGTTCTATACTCTTCTAATAAGTAAATTATTAAATTTTTACTTTACGGTGACGAATTCCTCGGTTATAAGTGTTGATTGCCAAATTAGACCAATTCTCGACTCCACAAAACGATTAGTCCTTTGTACGCCTGCAGGTAGACACTCGATAGAAGCTGTATAGTGTAATGATTCTCTGGTTTCAACCTTGCAACACTGGGAGGTACGATCAGAGGTATCCGACACCCAAAAACGATCTTGATAGCAAGCCTCACGAACAGTAACGTACGGGAGTATTTGGACAGTGGGCTTCACAACCCAGCAGAGGAGCTCAGGATTGACTTGATAGCACGGGCTTCACAACCCTGTAGAGGAGCTCAAGATTGACTTGATAACGTGGGCATCACAACCCTGCAGATAGCTCAAGATTGACTTGATAACGCAACGCGGGCTTCACAACCCAGCAAAGAGCTCAAGATTGACTTGATAACGCAACGCGGGCTTCACAACCCAGCAGAGAGCTCAAGATTGACTTGATAACGCAACGCGGGCTTCACAACCCAGCAGAGAGCTCAAGATTGACTTGATAACGCAACGCGGGCTTCACAACCCAGCAGAGAGCTCAAGATTGACTTGATAACGCGGGCTTCACAACCCAGCAGAGAGCTCAAGATTGACTTGATAACGCGGGCTTCACAACCCTGCAGAGAGCTCAAGATTGACTTGATAACGCGGGCTTCACAACCCTGCAAGAGAGCTCAAGATTGATCGGCATTTTGAAAACTTCTCAAAGTGTTCAGTAGAGGTCTGATTAGGTGCTATAGTGCTAGAGGTACCGAATTTTCCAAACAGTCTGTTGTACAGGCACGGTATAGATCTGTGGCCCCATCAAGTATAGTGGTCCAGTACTTCGGTCAATGGCTGCGACAATGAAGTTGTCTAGACTCGAATCCTGGTCATGTGGGCACCATTTCGCCTATGTGACAGTACGGCGAAGTAATGAAGCCTCAGAAACAACTCAACTCCATCAGACTTCCGAATGTATAGAATTTATTCGAGTTACTTTAATATCATAGGCTCGTATGAATAATACACTCTGAAAACATCATCAACAAGCATGGGAGGTCCAACTAATTTGACATACCAGATGACGACTTCTATGCGACCTCTCGCTAAGACTGCTGGCTAGTAACTAATGCGTTTCCTACCCTTACGTCAACGCGTGAGCATCCCTAGTTACTTTTACACCCCACGGGGTGCTCCCGCGTGCACTGAAGTTTAGACCCTTTTTCTCTTGCACGCCGACCTAGATCCCCTTAACAGAGACAGACACTCTGTTATATTATATTGTTGAAGACAAAGGGTGTTTGTTTGATTATTCAGTAAATTAAACATGATTAGCAGTATAGGTGTGTAGAAAACACCTTATAAGTGCAATGTTTTCATCATTTTTACCACTTTTTGTCAAATTATTTTACAAATTATATTATTATTATTACTATATTTACAACCTATAGCAAAAGTTCCAATACCAGCATATTCTTTGTGCAATCCCCTTTATTTTGATATATAATACAACATTTCTGCTACAATTTTAACCATTTTCATAACATTGTTGTGACAGACCCCCAACTTCCAGATTTCGGCCATTATTTTTTTTTAATTTTTGTGAAAAAGACATGGTTCAGAATATGCACCAGAACTTCCTTTTGGGTGATTTTAATTAGCAATACTGTTTATATTGTTGAAGATAAGTGGTGTTTGTTTGATTATTCGGTAAATTAAACATGATTAGCAGTATAGGGGTGTAGAAAACACCTTATAAGTGCAACGTTTTCATCATTTTTACCACTTTTTGTCAAATTATTTTACAAATTATATTATTATTATTACTATATTTACAACCTATAGCAAAAGTTCCAATACCAGCATATTCTTTGTGCAATCCCCTTTATTTTGATATATAATACAACATTTCTGCTACAATTTTAACCATTTTCATAACATTGTTGTGACAGACCCCCAACTTCCAGATTTCGGCCATTATTTTTTTTTAATTTTTGTGAAAAAGACATGGTTCAGAATATGCACCAGAACTTCCTTTTGGGTGATTTTAATTAGCAATACTGTTTATATTGTTGAAGATAAGTGGTTTTTGTTTGATTATTCGGTAAATTAAACATGATTAGCAGTATAGGGGTGTAGAAAACACCTTATAAGTGCAACGTTTTCATCATTTTTACCACTTTTTGTCAAATTATTTTACAAATTATATTATTATTATTACTATATTTACAACCTATAGCAAAAGTTCTAATACCAGCATATTCTTTGTGCAATCCCCTTTATTTTGATATATAATACAACATTTCTGCTACAATTTTAACCATTCTCATAACATTGTTGTGACAGACCCCCAACTTCCAGATTTCGGCCATTATTTTTTTTTATTTTTGTGAAAAAGACATGGTTCAAAATATGCACCAGAACTTCCTTTTGGGTGATTTTAATGTGCAATACTGTTTATATTATTGAATGCAAGTGGTGTTTGTTTGATTATTCAGTAAATTAAACATGATTAGCAGTAGAGGAGTGTAGAAAACCACTTATAAGTGCAGTTTTTTTAAAATAATTTGTACCTCTTTAATTTCAGTTGTTATTATTAAACCTCTCATTATTGTCATAATATTTGTAACCTATCAATTAATTATTAACACTATCATGTTCCTTGTGCAATCATCTTTAATTTCATATATAATACAATATATCTGCTACCATTTTAACCATTTTAAAGCATTATTGTAACACACCTCTACTTCCAATTTTCTGCCATGAATTTCTGTTTGGTCAGGACCCGATTTTTGTTTGGTAGTGAAAGAGTTATTAAAATATAATCTATCTGATTTTTTGTAATACTGTCCGGGGACTTCCATGTGAAGAGTCTTTTTCGGTGTTGTTTAAAAAGTGTGTTGGCTATAATTAACTCATGTTCGGTGCAATTAATTTGTCACCTGCATCATTTCTGTTTCCCAATCCAAATTTTCCTAAAACATGTCTCTCATTTTCAGCTCTTTCTGTACCTACTGTTGCATTCAAATCTCCCAGTATTATTGCTATACCATTATGAACAATTTTATTTAACGTATCTTGCAGTGTGTTGTAAATATCTTAAATTTCGTCCTCCTCTGCTGTTGAAGTAGGTGCATATATTTGTACGAGTGATGCGTTTTTAGACGGCCTTTAAGTCTAATGGTGAGGATTCTATCACTAACTGGGTTATATCCCAGTAAAGCTTTTGCAGTTGTTGTATCTAAACAAAATTCCACTCCACTCTGGCCTCCGACGTCTCTACCAGAGTAAATGAAAAGACTTCTGAAAAGACAGTTACATTGCAGGGTTTCGGAACACATTCCGAACTGGGTGGACAAGATACTACACACAGAAGATGGTAGCCTAGGCAGGCCGACACACCAGAACAGTCCAGCTTCATCGGTCGCGAGACATGTGCTCGAGAGCGGTAACGTGGTTGAAAGACTTCCGTGTGTTGTTCAACACACAAAGTAGCCGATTGTTAAAGTTTGCCGAAGCTATAATAATCAACCTTCGTAAGCCGTCCTTGTACAAGCAGAAAGACATTTTAGTCAGTTTAAAATTACTGTGGTAGACAATCGACATTACTGTGCGAACATGTATATATTTCAGTTTGAATGATTTATATTGTTAATTCACGTAAGTTGTGTGATTTCTGCAGTATGTACCTGACGAGATGCAGCGAAATATGCCAGGCAGTAAATCGTGCAATCTATTGTTTGTGTCTTCGTTATTCGAAAAGACTTCCATTTTCAGTTGTAAAATGTCCCTTGCCTTTCCAGCGATGTTCACTAATTTTTGGTTTAGGTACAAGAAATGAGTCTCGCTCCGTGGTCATGGCGTTGCGGACACGATTCGTAATGCCGCTTTCTCACGCTCAAGTCACAGCGGACCGTATCGCGCTGGTTTTAACGTGTTGTTATGGGAGCCGGTCGTTCAGAAAGCAATGTCAAACTACTGAACGTAAATACTTGCCAAGACATCAACAATGGCAGTAAAATTCTGGTGTTTACTGCAACATCCTGTAAAGAATGTGCAACTTAAAAAAAAAAAAAAAACAAGAAATGAAAGAGGAGGGAAACTAATCCTAATAGTAATAGAACGGGCATCTAACAATGATATGATCAAGGGATACACCTGGTTTAAACACTATAAAAGAAGAATTAGCTGGCCTTTAAAGAAGACTTTACACATGGAAAAGCCCTGGTTAAAAATCACTCAACCAAATTTGCTACATACTTATCAATAAAAGATTTAGAAATGCGTAAATTAATGTTGACAATGCCTGGTTCAGACTGTAATAGTACTGTAATGACCATGTATCACTATGTAGCCAAATAAAAGTAAAGCCTTGAGCATAGCCTACGATGGGTAACGTTGTAATATTCTGTTACGATAATTTGGCGTGTCCAGCGTGTGCCGCATGGTTACACACCCGCTTCACACGCCAGTGATCCGGGGCTTGTTTCCGGATCCGGTCAGGGATATGCACTACTGACGAGCTCAAACGAGAGCGAAACTCGAGTATATTGCTTCCATATTGATGTGGATAGGCCTTAGGTTCATACCAGAATACGATCAGAGTTGCCGGTGGTGGGTTGTGCTCAATATTTAAATAAAAGTAAGATTGAAGAGTGGGGGGAAAGTGGTTAAGAACATGAGACTTAATAAAGAGGTTCTGACGGTAGATAAAGAAATTCAAGAACAGTACAGAGTGACCGTGAAACATAGGCACGACGGCGACAACGCAATAGCTAAAATACAGAGTATAAACGTACAATGGGAAATGTTAACTGATTCAGTGCCATTGGTGATTAATCGCCTTAAGTTAACTCCCGTACGTGCCACGGTCTTATATACAGTAGTTTTTATTATGCAACTCCCTTTAATTTGATGTTTAATACAACATGTCTCTACCATCTTAACAACTTTTATGTCATAAACCATACCATGGACATTAGTAAAGAACAGTATTGATTTGTGAAAGGAGAGGATACAAACAATGAAATATATGCAATACAGACACTAATAGAATGATCAATAGAGACACATACATACATAGATTATACTAAGGCATATGATAAAGTAAAACATAATGAACTGTTTAAAATGTTGTAAGATATCAATATTGATGGGAAATATTAAAATAAATAAATAAATACAAATAAAAATTATTTACTGGAACAAGCAGTGTAGCAGCAAATAAAATGGGAAATAAAGAGGGCAATTATAAACAAATAAAGCTAAGAGTACGACAGGGATGTGTCTTGTCACCAGATCTCTTCTCCTCTTTAGCGAAGTAATAATGAGAGAAATCAAAGAAAAGCCGGGAATATTAATCTAAGGTCATAATATAAACAATTTACGCTATGCAGATGACACAGTATCGGTCGCTGATAATGCAAAAGATCTACCACAATTTTGGACATCGTAGTAACAGATAATCAAAATAAGGACTCTTCTTGAATATAAAACACACACGCGCGCGCACAGTAACAATGGTGATATCATAGAGACAAAAAAGGTGACACCCAGATATGAAATGGGAATATAAGGAACATTCTTAACCAAGTAGATAATATTAAATACCTACGGGCATTTATAATATCAGATGGAAGCTGCAGAACTGAGGTTAAAATGAGAATAAAGCAAGCAAACACCGCATTTCAGAAAATGAAGAGTATCTTACATATTAAGTCAATATCATTGAACGTAAGTAAGAGAGTGCTGAAATGCTATATAGAACCAGTTTTACTGCATGGCAGTGAATCTTGGAATGTAAATAGAATATAACAGAATATTACGTCACCCATCGTAGGCTATAGCTCTAGATTGCCCAATCGCCGCGACTGACGTCCGTCAATCGATGTGGACCCGAACGATCAGGACTTCTCACTGGCAAGAAACACCAGGCCTCCTAAAATCCAGTGAGCAATAATCAAATTAATTTATTTGGTTGTTTCGGGATTTGAAATTTAAATATTGAGCACAACCCACTACTAGCAACGCTGATCGTATTCTGGTATGAACCTAAGATATATCCACGTCAGTATGGAAGCACTATACTCGAGTTTCGCTCTCGTTTGAGCTCGTCAGTAGTGCATATCCCTGACCGGATCCGGAAACAAGCCCCGGATCACTGGCGTGTGAAGCGGGTGTGTAACCACGTGGCACACGGCCAAATTATCATAACAGAATATTACGTCACCGATCGTAGGCTATAGCTCAAGATTGCCCAATCGCCGCGACTGACGTCCGTCAATCGATGTGGACCCGAACGATCAGGACTTCTCACTGGCAAATAGAACGCTGTCTGACACGGCTCAATATCCTTGAACGGATTTTGATGTTTGCCGGTCCAAGATAATTGCTAACCGTCTTTGTCGATATTCTCCTCCAGAATAGATCATCTTAAAATCTTCATCTATCTTAATGCCTGCTCCTGTCCATCTCGTTTCACACATCCCCAAATTATTAATTTTCTCTCTGTCCATTTCTTGTTTGATGTTATTTAATTGATAACTAAATAGTGTAATCAGTGTAGTTGCTCGAATATTAATACTCTTGATTGTAACACTTTAACCAGCATATCATAACAATATGTACATATTATGTGCAACTATTGATTCATGATAATATAACGCAGAGGTGTTTACAAGGCACCAGGGTCATGTTCCATACTGGCCAAGACCTACTAACACGTCCTAGTCGTGCGTCCTGGACAACAGGTCCCTTCGGAGTCCGGGCTAAGGTAGTAGAATTACTGATTCTTCCGAAGACGGAGAGTATCTGCCTGCACGGCGAGGAACCACCAGTCTGCACACAAATAACCCAGACATGGGACAACTGATACATACCTCAGGTCCTGTATGACATCACATCAATGTTGGAGAACAGGATGTCTTCATCCGACATACAGGGCTTCACGCTGGAGTTCACAGCCAGCGAACACAAGCAAGCAAGCATAACGGTAACGTAATTGTTAATGTAATCATGACATTATTATAATTTGTCCTCTCGAATATACTTATAACCGTTTGCATCACAATCACTTTATTTATATAAAACTGTATATGTACAAGGGGCTTCTCATAAGTCTTTAGCCTGACCATGAAGGAGTAGGCGGAGAAAACTGAAATTTGGCACAGTGCTTATTGCTTCTCAATGTAGCCACCACCTGAATTTATGCATTTCTGCCATCTCTGCGTGACCTTGAAAAGACCTTCAGAATAAAACAACCTATTTTTCGAATTAAATCAGTTATCACAAGCCAGTATGACATCTTTGTCACTGTCAAGACGATTTCCTTTCAGCTGTTTTATACGATTTGGTGAATCCAAGTCTCGTCTACCGTCCCGATGGTCTTTTACATGTTTTTCGACCGCCACATGTTGAGCAAGTGGCCACAGCAATCAACCCGTGATTGTTTCTGTTCACATGTCAGCAGGCGCGGGGCACACACTTTTCTCATGTTCAGTCTGTTGTGAAAAATTCAAAAAACTGTACTCTTACTCAGTTTTGCTGAATCCGATATCTCTGCAATTGCCATTTTCCTATCCTGGTCTATGATTTTCTTCACTTTTGCAGCATTTGCATCATTGCACTCTGAGGACGGCCGTTCTGGTCTTGGCAGATCTGCAACTTGGGAACGGCCACACTTAAACTGCAAACACCAATTTTTTTACAAAAGCATACGAAGGACAGACTTCCTAAAAAACTGGCCCCATCTCCCTGTGTATTTCTGTACGTGTTTTACCCTGTAACATCAAGAATTATATCACAGTTCTGGCGTCTGATTTTTCCATTGTTCTGACAAACCGTTGGATGTGCAGATCTGGTCAATATGGTGTGTTGTGGCATGCACCATATCGGCAAAAGCAGTTGAGGTGTGACATTCATAATTCATGTCTCCATTACAAATTGAATGAGGTATACATGTGCCAAATTTTAATTTTCTCCGCTTACTCATTCATGGTCAGGCTAAAGACTTATGAGAAGCCCCTTGTATATGTCAATATAACTAATGTGTGGTTATAACCGATTATACGTTGATAAAAAATGTATTTACACACAAAACATGTAACTGCATCCCAACTCCACGCCACAGCACTCACCTGACATTTACTAGTCGTGTCAATAAAACTATATATAATAACCATTTATGTTGACTTACGTTTGTATTCTTCTTCTTCTTCTTCCGTTTGCTTGAAATATATCTATAACTACAATGTTGTCTCTTATATGGATATAACTGTCGTTGTTAGTTCACACAGCGGTCCATAGAGTTTATCTGCCACTGTCGTCTCTTTAGACCAGAAGGTTTGCCTAGATATATTGTATTTTCTGCAGTCTTGGAGTCTGTGCTCTGGTGTCTGCTAAGTCAATCCATATGTGCAAATGGCTGATTCACCAATCTTGAATGTTGTATACATGTGTTGCGTAATATATTGTATCTGTTGTAAGGCACAGAATAATGACTTGTTCAGATCCGTTCATAACGTGGCAATCGTTTTGAGCAGGTTTTAGTGTCTTTCTGACTGATACTGAAGTATCGTTTCTTTACTTATTCAGTCTGTCTTCAGTGGATATTTGTTTAGACGAGCAATATCTCCTGCGGGCGGGACCTCGCTGGTTGCGTGATCCGCACTAAAGACAGTAGTAGTTATACGATTATAAAGATACAAACACTTAGTCACGAGAGAATTACAGATGTACACGCTCATACAGATCCAGTCACTTAGGTTGAGGCACTCAGCTGAGGGATATGACTGAACGCCTCTAAGTCAAATATTCCAGATGCAGAGGCCTGGCCGCTACTTACCTTCTGCTCTTGGAGGACTGATGCTGAACCAACAGCAACTGCAGCCTGTCTTGTTCGAGACGTATGATCAACATTTCCTTTGGAGAAAACAAGGCAAGGCCGAGAGAGACATCATGCTGCATTGATAACACATGTTCTTTGAATTCAAGCCCAGGCATTGTGCGATGGAATTCTAGCTCTAGTTACAATCCACATACTTTCGTCTGTAAAAATGGCAAGACGCCACTGATCATTCATTCCTTTTGGTGGTATGTAACGGGCACATCAGGCTACTCTTCTTTTGCTCCTTTCTTAGCCAATCGATCAGTTCTGTCGTTTCCAGGTACTCCACAGTGGGATGGTATCCACTGTATGGTGACCTTATGCTGACTGCTAAGTTCAGAAAGTAGTGTCCTTAGTACTGGCAATTTCCCAGACAGGAGCGCCTCGAGTACTGATTTTGCATCGGTCAGTTGAGTTGAGTTGAGAACCGACATTACATCACTCAGGACATTCCCATACATGCTCAGTCTCCTCGTTCAACAGCCAGCGAAGAGTCATACTACTAATCATTCCCACCGCTATCTGATTAAAAGTTCTCCTGGACTTCCCTCCCAGTTTTAAGATTCTTCCAGGACCATTGCCGGTCCCCCGCAATCTCATTCTTTCCACATATGGGTTCTCAATCTGTTCCTCCGCCTTCTCTTTTAAGATGACTAACATGTCTTTCTGTTTGCACAAATCTGGCTTGCGTTGATTGATCACTATTGCTTCTGCAAACTTTAACAAGCGAGTATTTTGTGTTTTAAACAACACGCGAAAGGCAATGTCTCTGTAAATCACATGGCCACTTTAGAGAATATGAATAGCAATTGACGACACGGTAAGCTTCCGGTGTGTCGACCCTAGTAGGCTCGCATTACCTGTGTGTCGCATCTTCTCGACCCATTGAGGTATGTGTTCTGACACTCTTTTGTTCAGCTGCCGCTCTGTTCTGCCGATGTAGAAAGCCCGGCACCTACATATGATTTGGTAAATACAATTGTTTTTGGCGTAAAAAGAAACAGGCTCTTTTACTGCTGGTGTGAGAATCGGTGTGGTTCTATACCTAATGACTGGAGTTGCAGCACAGAATGTTCGGCCTACTGCTGTAGTGAGCCGGTCTTGTAGACGTTGCATTACGTTGCCCTCGAAATGTTAGCTGGATGAATACCTTGAGTTTAGGGACTGTAGTTTCATCTGGTTTTGGTTTGGGCTGTTGGCTGATCTATATATCTATGTATACCTTCTTGGAAACATGATGCTATACAATACTCGAATGATGGTTTACAGTATAAAACATATAAAGTCATTTTATTTATTATGATGGAAAATGATCATTATTTAATTATTCAACAATGTTTAGATGTTGTAGTTGCTGTTGGTATCCCTTGAATGACCCGTTCTTTCTTACGTATACTTCGTCTTCTAGCAACTGGGTCTTCTATCAACACGGCCTTCTAGAAACTTGGTTTTCTATTCTTGTAGTATTGGTCTGCTGCTACTATCTACCGCGTTCTTCCCTCATCTTGACAATTCAAAATTCTTTCAGTCTGGCAATTCATAATGACCATCGGATGTATATATCCACAAAATATACAAATATAATTATAAATATTAATAATTAAATTATAGCGTCAAGTGGTCTGCTTGTGTTTTCGGATGTTTTGGTCAATAATCCAGGATTTTAATAGATTTCCAGGTACACTTTATGGTTATGATTTACACATGTTCTGACAGTTTGTCGTTGTCTTATTATCTATGTGTTGTGTCAACTTACAGTATGCTTAGTAAATCTGCCATAGTATTATCTTTTCCTACTTGTGTAGTTAAAATTATGTTAAGTATGTCTGCTTACTACATTTAGTTACGTGTCTTTAATGTGGAGTATTGGACAATGATTTGCATCTTTCTCTGTTACATATGTTGTTATAGATATCAGTTCATCTATATGTTTTCTCTTTTTTCTCCTCTTCAGATAAACCCATGCTTCTCCAGTATCGCTCCCAGTTTCTGAGTTTAACATCTCATGTTTGTTTCTCTATTTCTGCTTCCAAACCTTTTTTCCATGAACTCATCACAGAGTCCGGTTTGGTATACCTTTTATTTGGTACTGTCATAAACCTATAGCTTGTGACAAAAAGTAATATTACTAATGATGCCCCAACCGACCCAAACTGGTTGTAATGGAAATCAACAGACACAGCGTTTACTGCTTATAAGCGTTTGTTACATACAACATGAAGAAAAAAACCTATTCCAAAAGAATCACACAATCACTAAATACCGGCTAACCCTTCTATGTATTAATATCTTTTAAAACAACCCCATAACTAAAATGGTTCTAAAATCCGACACTCTCGATCGCCATCTTAAATGCTCTCTGTTCACAACAACAATCACCTCTTCCGTCTTCCATCCCGCATGTGCAACATGCATATACCGAGCTGTGTGTACATGAAACATGTACCAGGCCAGTAGCTAATGTGATTAAACTTGATTTAGTTTCATGTGTAATATGGGGCTGTGACATCCACATCCTCTTTCAAATTTGGCAATTTTCTGATTTCAGAAATGTGACAAACACTGTCATGTTACTTTACTGAACAAAAATATTCTTTTAAAGTCACAGATCCATATTACATTCATCATCATCCTACAAGAGTACACACCCCACCCTTAAAGTGAATGTCGTATCAATATGTATTGCTTGTGTGTGAACAATAACAAAAATGTGTCATAGTTGTTGTGACCTTCCTTGTCATGACTAGTTGAAACTCAATATGTTGTCGATCCATCACTGAGAAGGAATGGCAGGTGAATTGATCACGTGTATTTAACACACTGATGTCATCTGACTCATACAGACTAAGCTATAAGGATTACTCGACTTACGCCATACTTGCCATGAGGCTCAGACCATAATCTCCTCATCTCACATATCATGAATTTAGCTTAATGCCCTTTAGCCATTGCAAGAAACATCAAAGATGAGGTACCTTCCAGTCAACGCAAAACCAACACTCAAGTCTTCGGTCTCATATCTCCAAAACATGGGCAACCACCCATCAGATATCATAACATACCCATCATCACTCTTCACTTGTAATGTATTGACACCTCTGTTGATTCTGTGATCATGTATGACTAGCACAACACTTTTCCAGCAAGCACAAATGCCATCTTCTTCAGTTACACATGTCTTTGTTTAGTGACATCGGATACATAATTATTTGCGAATATGTCAAGGTAATGTGATTATGGGCCGGTCTCCCCGGTCGAGGTGTTAGCAGCTTTCTCCGTAACCGCGAATACTCTCGTGGTTGACATGAGCACACAAGAATTTGAAGCGGTTCGAGTCGCGCCAGTGACTTATGAGAGTATGGAGCCGGTCACTTAGAAAGCAATGGCAAACTACTGAGCGTAATCTTGCCAAAAAAATCAACATACAGCTGAAAGATGCTGAAGTTGACAGCGATGTCCTTTAAAGGATATGCAAAAAAAATTCGAATGTGATGATGAATCGACAACTTTTGGATACACTTTCAAACTCAAACAGCAAATATACCTCTTTAGTAAATGTTAAATGTCAATTACTGGGTATCTCGATTTCCATCAATGTTTATAATATACCACAAATGAAAATGTATACCAAGTATTGATCTTTAACATAGCTAAAGAGAAAAATAAATAATGTAGTATGCATGCAGTATCTATGAAATCATAAATACCAGAAATGTAATAATACATACAATAAGAAGTAAAGAAAATAAATACTGCCACAGTGTGCAATGACTATATATATATATATATATATATATATATATATATATATATATATATATATATATATATATATATATATATATATATATATATATATATATATATTCACATATAAACGTCAGAGAAAAATTGTTCAAATCGGGAAGAAAATAAATAATTAAATAACAACTTTTAAGATTATAATATAATAATTTCGGGTAAGATAATATATAACAAAAAACAAAAAAAGCAAACAAAATACCAATATATATATACATATATATATATATATATATATATATATATATATATATATATATATATATATATATATATATATATATATATATATATATATATATATATATAGTAGACACCTTGCAGTCTTGACAGACAAAAGTATGCGAGTGGAATGTGGCCAATATTCCATCACAATGTCTGGGCAGAGCTTCAGAGATCATGTGATGCCCAAACGACATGACCCCTCCCTCGGCCTAGTCTTGTGTATTCCAGAGGAATGGGTAACCAATACGTCTGGCACAAGGTAGGCTGCAGACGCTGGCGGCTCAGCGTCAATCCACCGAGACCTCACCACCACGAGCCGGTGGCGAGTTATGGCCAGACCCTGACACCCAAGGGACCCGGCTTAGAGGCGTTCAGCCATGTCCCACAGGTGAGGGCCTTGTACGTGCCCGGACCATGAGAGCGCGCACATCTGTCAATCACAAGTGTCCGGGCCTGTGTAAAGCGTGCACTATCGTCAGACTCCCCACCTGACTTATAGCGGTCCCCGCGACCAACGGGAATAGGCCCGCCATAGCTACCGCAGGAGATATTGCCTGTCTATTTGCAAGCAAATCTCCCATACTTCCACTGTGCGGATCTCGCGACCTGCGAGAATAGGCCCGCCGGAGATTATGCTCGTCTGCTGCGAACAAATCTCTACCGAGAGACTGAATAAGTAAAGAAACGATAAAAGTAGTGGTATTTCAATTGCGCTTGCGCTCCCACCTATGCTACACCCTTCATGTGTCTTCACAAAGTCGGACTAGAGTCAAGCTCAACAGGGTGATATATGATACAGATATATATATATATACACTAGCTGACCCGGCCCGGCTTCGCCCAGGCCCTGGAGGGGATCTATCTATCTATCAGTCTGTCTGTCTGCTTGTTTGTCTGTCTGTCTGTCTGTCTGTCTGGCTGACCCGGCCCGGCTTCACCCAGTCCCTGGTGGGGAGCATCTCATTTAATTCATATAATTAGTCATATAAGCTCTCCCGTTCCCGACTATCTGTCTGTCTGTCTATATGTCTGTCTGTCTGACCCGGCCCGGCTTCACCCAGTCCCTGGTGGGGAGCATCTCATTTAATTCATATACGTAGTCATATAACCTCTCCCGTTCCCGACTATCTGTTTGTCTGTCTTTCTGTCTGTCTGTCCCGGCCCGGCTTCACCCAGTCCCTGGTGGGGAGCATCTCATTTAATTCATATACGTAGTCATATAAGCTCTCCCGTTCCCGACTGTCTGTCTATCTGTCTGACCCGGCCCAGCTTCACCCAGTCCCTGGTGGGGAGCATGTCATTTAATTCATATAAGTAGTCAAATAAGCTTCCGTTCCCGACTATCTGTCTGTCTGTCTGTCTATCTGACCCGGCGTGGTTTCGCCCAGCTCCTGGCGCACAGTAACTTAAAAGAATGTCCTTCCACACACCATTCATTATTGTTAATGAAAACTGTTTTTAATCACCGACATGACAGTTGATAAGTTCTTTAAGCAGAAAAAGATGGGTTACAATGTTATGCATTATTCATTATTTTTATGCAAACTTTGAAAATGCCTTAAAGATTATATCATTATTTATTATAACTCATATGCCTGAAAATAACTATAGACAAAGAGTTTAACAATAGTGCAAGTAAGTCCAACAATATGACTATAAAGTATATAGAAATGTTATTAAAAGCTATGCCCCTTGAAATAACTTTTCTAGAGTGAAGTCCCCCTGCTATATAGAACTTATATAATGAAAAATGAAAAAGTAAATGTTATTAAATAAGTAGAAGATTTTACACTATGAAACTATTATAGTCGGTTGCACAGGAATGAAAGGAAGACGTGTAGAAAATTTCATCTCAATCGGATGTACCGTTATCGAACCCATCCAATACAAACAAACAAAGTCACATACACTCTGTTTATATATATATATATATATATATATATATATATATATATATATATATATATATATATATATGTATATATATATATATATATATATATATATATATATATATATATATATATATATATATATAATAAATTTAATTACTTATGCAAAAATTAATAATTCGCATCAGTGAATATTAGTCATGCCACAACTATCCAAGAAACTATTAAAAATATTCAGTGCTTAATTGTTCCACGTTTATGATCTTGATGTGGTTGTTGGAATTGAGGTAGATAAATTCAAATAGGTAAATTCCACACAAGAAAACACAGTGTTCGAATAGAATCCTTGAATAACAATATATGTAGTATAGTTTCTTCTGTAAATACTTCAGTTTAACCAGATCGGCAGGAATTTCCTCTAGATTACTACAAGTAATAGTGTATATGTGTATATGTGTAAGTGGGACATGGTTGATACAGGCAATGATAATGCACATTGGGAGCAAGTCACCTCTGAAAGTATTGCATAGAGGGCAACTATCAGAAATGGAATAAAGACAAAGGAGAAAATGATTGCAGATAATGCACACACTGAGCATGAGAGACGCAATATGTTGCATGATGGTGGAAATGACCATGAGTTCACATGCATCCATTGTGGACAAACATTTACAGCACGAATTGACCTTATCTAGGTACTTTAGTAACATTTTCTAAATTGCTTTTTAATTATATAAGCAGCATAGTTGGATACCTCTTGAAAAAAAAAAAAAAAAAATCCAACGATACCGTATTCAAGTCTGTAAGTCAATTGTAAGCTGAGATATTAATTTTTGTATGTCAGTTTATTATTTAACATTGACATATTGGGAAATAGTCAAAATCCCATTTGTAAAAGTGTGACCACAAAACACATAAGCTAAGGGCAGATAACGGCTCTTGGGTTTTTTTCTCGCTAAGGGGGATAACTCAGGTTGTTTTTCGAGGGCCACCTTTAAACGTACAATTCAAATGAAGACCTCAAACTCCCTCTTCCTCCTGCCTCTTCCTCCACTCCAACCCCCTCCTTCGCCTACTCCTTCTCATACTTTTCCCTCCTCCTTCCTTCTAAAGCCATTTTAATAATATGGCACATTTTTGCAAATGCAAAAATATGCACCATGACTGTCATGTAATAATAAAAATTGTGAATAATGTAACAAGCATTAAGATTTATGGTGACTTTCAACTTTTATAAAATGCCAAATCATGCACTTTAGAAAAAGTAAATAACAAAACCATGAGTTATTTAGTCTGCATATTTTTTTAGTTGCATGTCCTTCACTGGACGCAGCAGTCAACCTCAGCATTTTTGGCTGTTCGTGACTCCTAGGCAAATCTTATAGACAGTAGTTTGCCATTGCTTTCTGAATGACTGGCACCTATACCTTTTTCGAAAAAAAAAACCAGCACCGCTGTGTTTTGAACTCGGGAATACAGGATTATGACTCGTGTCTGTAACCTCTTCGCCACGGAGATTGGTAGTCTGCATATACAAAAATATTATTCTTAGTTATATTAATTGAGTAATTGTTATTAATCAACTACATTATTAAAGCCAGCTCAATGGCAAAGAGGTAATGGACGCAGTTCGTAAACCCGCATACCCGCGTTCAAAACACAGCTGTGGGCAATTTGGCAGCAGACTGTCTTGCGTTGCTGTTTTTTTTTAAATGGTGGGGGGGGGGGCGGTCATTCAGAACGCAATGACAAACTATTGAATATAAACTTGCCAAGAGATCACAACAGCAAAATATGCTGGTGTTGACTGTGACATCCTGTAAAGGATATGCAACTAACTAACATTATTAAATATTTCACTGATTCAAATCATGTGATATTAAAAAATTAGTGACACCATCTGTTCTGTTTACTTGTCCCTTACATATCAATAAATATAGTTTTATGGGCTTTAATACTAGAGTGTATTATGATTTACTTTAGAAGCTGGCTGCTGGGTTTAAATTGAGGCCATTTCAATTATTTCCATTAGGTCAGGTCTTGCAATAATAAATCATTACACTAAAAAAGGTGACACCCAGATATGAAATGGGAATATAAGGAACATTCTTAACCAAGTAGATAATATTAAATACCTACGGGCATTTATAATATCAGATGGAAGCTGCAGAACTGAGGTTAAAATGAGAATAAAGCAAGCAAACACCGCATTTCAGAAAATGAAGAGTATCTTACATATTAAGTCAATATCATTGAACGTAAGTAAGAGAGTGCTGAAATGCTATATAGAACCAGTTTTACTGCATGGCAGTGAATCTTGGAATGTAAATAGAATATAACAGAATATTACGTCACCCATCGTAGGCTATAGCTCTAGATTGCCCAATCGCCGCGACTGACGTCCGTCAATCGATGTGGACCCGAACGATCAGGACTTCTCACTGGCAAGAAACACCAGGCCTCCTAAAATCCAGTGAGCAATAATCAAATTAATTTATTTGGTTGTTTCGGGATTTGAAATTTAAATATTGAGCACAACCCACTACTAGCAACGCTGATCGTATTCTGGTATGAACCTAAGATATATCCACGTCAGTATGGAAGCACTATACTCGAGTTTCGCTCTCGTTTGAGCTCGTCAGTAGTGCATATCCCTGACCGGATCCGGAAACAAGCCCCGGATCACTGGCGTGTGAAGCGGGTGTGTAACCACGTGGCACACGGCCAAATTATCATAACAGAATATTACGTCACCGATCGTAGGCTATAGCTCAAGATTGCCCAATCGCCGCGACTGACGTCCGTCAATCGATGTGGACCCGAACGATCAGGACTTCTCACTGGCAAATAGAACGCTGTCTGACACGGCTCAATATCCTTGAACGGATTTTGATGTTTGCCGGTCCAAGATAATTGCTAACCGTCTTTGTCGATATTCTCCTCCAGAATAGATCATCTTAAAATCTTCATCTATCTTAATGCCTGCTCCTGTCCATCTCGTTTCACACATCCCCAAATTATTAATTTTCTCTCTGTCCATTTCTTGTTTGATGTTATTTAATTGATAACTAAATAGTGTAATCAGTGTAGTTGCTCGAATATTAATACTCTTGATTGTAACACTTTAACCAGCATATCATAACAATATGTACATATTATGTGCAACTATTGATTCATGATAATATAACGCAGAGGTGTTTACAAGGCACCAGGGTCATGTTCCATACTGGCCAAGACCTACTAACACGTCCTAGTCGTGCGTCCTGGACAACAGGTCCCTTCGGAGTCCGGGCTAAGGTAGTAGAATTACTGATTCTTCCGAAGACGGAGAGTATCTGCCTGCACGGCGAGGAACCACCAGTCTGCACACAAATAACCCAGACATGGGACAACTGATACATACCTCAGGTCCTGTATGACATCACATCAATGTTGGAGAACAGGATGTCTTCATCCGACATACAGGGCTTCACGCTGGAGTTCACAGCCAGCGAACACAAGCAAGCAAGCATAACGGTAACGTAATTGTTAATGTAATCATGACATTATTATAATTTGTCCTCTCGAATATACTTATAACCGTTTGCATCACAATCACTTTATTTATATAAAACTGTATATGTACAAGGGGCTTCTCATAAGTCTTTAGCCTGACCATGAAGGAGTAGGCGGAGAAAACTGAAATTTGGCACAGTGCTTATTGCTTCTCAATGTAGCCACCACCTGAATTTATGCATTTCTGCCATCTCTGCGTGACCTTGAAAAGACCTTCAGAATAAAACAACCTATTTTTCGAATTAAATCAGTTATCACAAGCCAGTATGACATCTTTGTCACTGTCAAGACGATTTCCTTTCAGTTGTTTTATACGATTTGGTGAATCCAAGTCTCGTCTACCGTCCCGATGGTCTTTTACATGTTTTTCGACCGCCACATGTTGAGCAAGTGGCCACAGCAATCAACCCGTGATTGTTTCTGTTCACATGTCAGCAGGCGCGGGGCACACACTTTTCTCATGTTCAGTCTGTTGTGAAAAATTCAAAAAACTGTACTCTTACTCAGTTTTGCTGAATCCGATATCTCTGCAATTGCCATTTTCCTATCCTGGTCTATGATTTTCTTCACTTTTGCAGCATTTGCATCATTGCACTCTGAGGACGGCCGTTCTGGTCTTGGCAGATCTGCAACTTGGGAACGGCCACACTTAAACTGCAAACACCAATTTTTTTACAAAAGCATACGAAGGACAGACTTCCTAAAAAACTGGCCCCATCTCCCTGTGTATTTCTGTACGTGTTTTACCCTGTAACATCAAGAATTATATCACAGTTCTGGCGTCTGATTTTTCCATTGTTCTGACAAACCGTTGGATGTGCAGATCTGGTCAATATGGTGTGTTGTGGCATGCACCATATCGGCAAAAGCAGTTGAGGTGTGACATTCATAATTCATATCTCCATTACAAATTGAATGAGGTATACATGTGCCAAATTTTAATTTTCTCCGCTTACTCATTCATGGTCAGGCTAAAGACTTATGAGAAGCCCCTTGTATATGTCAATATAACTAATGTGTGGTTATAACCGATTATACGTTGATAAAAAATGTATTTACACACAAAACATGTAACTGCATCCCAACTCCACGCCACAGCACTCACCTGACATTTACTAGTCGTGTCAATAAAACTATATATAATAACCATTTATGTTGACTTACGTTTGTATTCTTCTTCTTCTTCTTCCGTTTGCTTGAAATATATCTATAACTACAATGTTGTCTCTTATATGGATATAACTGTCGTTGTTAGTTCACACAGCGGTCCATAGAGTTTATCTGCCACTGTCGTCTCTTTAGACCAGAAGGTTTGCCTAGATATATTGTATTTTCTGCAGTCTTGGAGTCTGTGCTCTGGTGTCTGCTAAGTCAATCCATATGTGCAAATGGCTGATTCACCAATCTTGAATGTTGTATACATGTGTTGCGTAATATATTGTATCTGTTGTAAGGCACAGAATAATGACTTGTTCAGATCCGTTCATAACGTGGCAATCGTTTTGAGCAGGTTTTAGTGTCTTTCTGACTGATACTGAAGTATCGTTTCTTTACTTATTCAGTCTGTCTTCAGTGGATATTTGTTTAGACGAGCAATATCTCCTGCGGGCGGGACCTCGCTGGTTGCGTGATCCGCACTAAAGACAGTAGTAGTTATACGATTATAAAGATACAAACACTTAGTCACGAGAGAATTACAGATGTACACGCTCATACAGATCCAGTCACTTAGGTTGAGGCACTCAGCTGAGGGATATGACTGAACGCCTCTAAGTCAAATATTCCAGATGCAGAGGCCTGGCCGCTACTTACCTTCTGCTCTTGGAGGACTGATGCTGAACCAACAGCAACTGCAGCCTGTCTTGTTCGAGACGTATGATCAACATTTCCTTTGGAGAAAACAAGGCAAGGCCGAGAGAGACATCATGCTGCATTGATAACACATGTTCTTTGAATTCAAGCCCAGGCATTGTGCGATGGAATTCTAGCTCTAGTTACAATCCACATACTTTCGTCTGTAAAAATGGCAAGACGCCACTGATCATTCATTCCTTTTGGTGGTATGTAACGGGCACATCAGGCTACTCTTCTTTTGCTCCTTTCTTAGCCAATCGATCAGTTCTGTCGTTTCCAGGTACTCCACAGTGGGATGGTATCCACTGTATGGTGACCTTATGCTGACTGCTAAGTTCAGAAAGTAGTGTCCTTAGTACTGGCAATTTCCCAGACAGGAGCGCCTCGAGTACTGATTTTGCATCGGTCAGTTGAGTTGAGTTGAGAACCGACATTACATCACTCAGGACATTCCCATACATGCTCAGTCTCCTCGTTCAACAGCCAGCGAAGAGTCATACTACTAATCATTCCCACCGCTATCTGATTAAAAGTTCTCCTGGACTTCCCTCCCAGTTTTAAGATTCTTCCAGGACCATTGCCGGTCCCCCGCAATCTCATTCTTTCCACATATGGGTTCTCAATCTGTTCCTCCGCCTTCTCTTTTAAGATGACTAACATGTCTTTCTGTTTGCACAAATCTGGCTTGCGTTGATTGATCACTATTGCTTCTGCAAACTTTAACAAGCGAGTATTTTGTGTTTTAAACAACACGCGAAAGGCAATGTCTCTGTAAATCACATGGCCACTTTAGAGAATATGAATAGCAATTGACGACACGGTAAGCTTCCGGTGTGTCGACCCTAGTAGGCTCGCATTACCTGTGTGTCGCATCTTCTCGACCCATTGAGGTATGTGTTCTGACACTCTTTTGTTCAGCTGCCGCTCTGTTCTGCCGATGTAGAAAGCCCGGCACCTACATATGATTTGGTAAATACAATTGTTTTTGGCGTAAAAAGAAACAGGCTCTTTTACTGCTGGTGTGAGAATCGGTGTGGTTCTATACCTAATGACTGGAGTTGCAGCACAGAATGTTCGGCCTACTGCTGTAGTGAGCCGGTCTTGTAGACGTTGCATTACGTTGCCCTCGAAATGTTAGCTGGATGAATACCTTGAGTTTAGGGACTGTAGTTTCATCTGGTTTTGGTTTGGGCTGTTGGCTGATCTATATATCTATGTATACCTTCTTGGAAACATGATGCTATACAATACTCGAATGATGGTTTACAGTATAAAACATATAAAGTCATTTTATTTATTATGATGGAAAATGATCATTATTTAATTATTCAACAATGTTTAGATGTTGTAGTTGCTGTTGGTATCCCTTGAATGACCCGTTCTTTCTTACGTATACTTCGTCTTCTAGCAACTGGGTCTTCTATCAACACGGCCTTCTAGAAACTTGGTTTTCTATTCTTGTAGTATTGGTCTGCTGCTACTATCTACCGCGTTCTTCCCTCATCTTGACAATTCAAAATTCTTTCAGTCTGGCAATTCATAATGACCATCGGATGTATATATCCACAAAATATACAAATATAATTATAAATATTAATAATTAAATTATAGCGTCAAGTGGTCTGCTTGTGTTTTCGGATGTTTTGGTCAATAATCCAGGATTTTAATAGATTTCCAGGTACACTTTATGGTTATGATTTACACATGTTCTGACAGTTTGTCGTTGTCTTATTATCTATGTGTTGTGTCAACTTACAGTATGCTTAGTAAATCTGCCATAGTATTATCTTTTCCTACTTGTGTAGTTAAAATTATGTTAAGTATGTCTGCTTACTACATTTAGTTACGTGTCTTTAATGTGGAGTATTGGACAATGATTTGCATCTTTCTCTGTTACATATGTTGTTATAGATATCAGTTCATCTATATGTTTTCTCTTTTTTCTCCTCTTCAGATAAACCCATGCTTCTCCAGTATCGCTCCCAGTTTCTGAGTTTAACATCTCATGTTTGTTTCTCTATTTCTGCTTCCAAACCTTTTTTCCATGAACTCATCACAGAGTCCGGTTTGGTATACCTTTTATTTGGTACTGTCATAAACCTATAGCTTGTGACAAAAAGTAATATTACTAATGATGCCCCAACCGACCCAAACTGGTTGTAATGGAAATCAACAGACACAGCGTTTACTGCTTATAAGCGTTTGTTACATACAACATGAAGAAAAAAACCTATTCCAAAAGAATCACACAATCACTAAATACCGGCTAACCCTTCTATGTATTAATATCTTTTAAAACAACCCCATAACTAAAATGGTTCTAAAATCCGACACTCTCGATCGCCATCTTAAATGCTCTCTGTTCACAACAACAATCACCTCTTCCGTCTTCCATCCCGCATGTGCAACATGCATATACCGAGCTGTGTGTACATGAAACATGTACCAGGCCAGTAGCTAATGTGATTAAACTTGATTTAGTTTCATGTGTAATATGGGGCTGTGACATCCACATCCTCTTTCAAATTTGGCAATTTTCTGATTTCAGAAATGTGACAAACACTGTCATGTTACTTTACTGAACAAAAATATTCTTTTAAAGTCACAGATCCATATTACATTCATCATCATCCTACAAGAGTACACACCCCACCCTTAAAGTGAATGTCGTATCAATATGTATTGCTTGTGTGTGAACAATAACAAAAATGTGTCATAGTTGTTGTGACCTTCCTTGTCATGACTAGTTGAAACTCAATATGTTGTCGATCCATCACTGAGAAGGAATGGCAGGTGAATTGATCACGTGTATTTAACACACTGATGTCATCTGACTCATACAGACTAAGCTATAAGGATTACTCGACTTACGCCATACTTGCCATGAGGCTCAGACCATAATCTCCTCATCTCACATATCATGAATTTAGCTTAATGCCCTTTAGCCATTGCAAGAAACATCAAAGATGAGGTACCTTCCAGTCAACGCAAAACCAACACTCAAGTCTTCGGTCTCATATCTCCAAAACATGGGCAACCACCCATCAGATATCATAACATACCCATCATCACTCTTCACTTGTAATGTATTGACACCTCTGTTGATTCTGTGATCATGTATGACTAGCACAACACTTTTCCAGCAAGCACAAATGCCATCTTCTTCAGTTACACATGTCTTTGTTTAGTGACATCGGATACATAATTATTTGCGAATATGTCAAGGTAATGTGATTATGGGCCGGTCTCCCCGGTCGAGGTGTTAGCAGCTTTCTCCGTAACCGCGAATACTCTCGTGGTTGACATGAGCACACAAGAATTTGAAGCGGTTCGAGTCGCGCCAGTGACTTATGAGAGTATGGAGCCGGTCACTTAGAAAGCAATGGCAAACTACTGAGCGTAATCTTGCCAAAAAAATCAACATACAGCTGAAAGATGCTGAAGTTGACAGCGATGTCCTTTAAAGGATATGCAAAAAAAATTCGAATGTGATGATGAATCGACAACTTTTGGATACACTTTCAAACTCAAACAGCAAATATACCTCTTTAGTAAATGTTAAATGTCAATTACTGGGTATCTCGATTTCCATCAATGTTTATAATATACCACAAATGAAAATGTATACCAAGTATTGATCTTTAACATAGCTAAAGAGAAAAATAAATAATGTAGTATGCATGCAGTATCTATGAAATCATAAATACCAGAAATGTAATAATACATACAATAAGAAGTAAAGAAAATAAATACTGCCACAGTGTGCAATGACTATATATATATATATATATATATATATATATATATATATATATATATATATATATATATATATATATATATTCACATATAAACGTCAGAGAAAAATTGTTCAAATCGGGAAGAAAATAAATAATTAAATAACAACTTTTAAGATTATAATATAATAATTTCGGGTAAGATAATATATAACAAAAAACAAAAAAAGCAAACAAAATACCAATATATATATACATATATATATATATATATATATATATATATATATATATATATATATATATATATATATATATATATATATATATATATAGTAGACACCTTGCAGTCTTGACAGACAAAAGTATGCGAGTGGAATGTGGCCAATATTCCATCACAATGTCTGGGCAGAGCTTCAGAGATCATGTGATGCCCAAACGACATGACCCCTCCCTCGGCCTAGTCTTGTGTATTCCAGAGGAATGGGTAACCAATACGTCTGGCACAAGGTAGGCTGCAGACGCTGGCGGCTCAGCGTCAATCCACCGAGACCTCACCACCACGAGCCGGTGGCGAGTTATGGCCAGACCCTGACACCCAAGGGACCCGGCTTAGAGGCGTTCAGCCATGTCCCACAGGTGAGGGCCTTGTACGTGCCCGGACCATGAGAGCGCGCACATCTGTCAATCACAAGTGTCCGGGCCTGTGTAAAGCGTGCACTATCGTCAGACTCCCCACCTGACTTATAGCGGTCCCCGCGACCAACGGGAATAGGCCCGCCATAGCTACCGCAGGAGATATTGCCTGTCTATTTGCAAGCAAATCTCCCATACTTCCACTGTGCGGATCTCGCGACCTGCGAGAATAGGCCCGCCGGAGATTATGCTCGTCTGCTGCGAACAAATCTCTACCGAGAGACTGAATAAGTAAAGAAACGATAAAAGTAGTGGTATTTCAATTGCGCTTGCGCTCCCACCTATGCTACACCCTTCATGTGTCTTCACAAAGTCGGACTAGAGTCAAGCTCAACAGGGTGATATATGATACAGATATATATATACACTAGCTGACCCGGCCCGGCTTCGCCCAGGCCCTGGAGGGGATCTATCTATCTATCAGTCTGTCTGTCTGCTTGTTTGTCTGTCTGTCTGTCTGTCTGTCTGGCTGACCCGGCCCGGCTTCACCCAGTCCCTGGTGGGGAGCATCTCATTTAATTCATATAATTAGTCATATAAGCTCTCCCGTTCCCGACTATCTGTCTGTCTGTCTATATGTCTGTCTGTCTGACCCGGCCCGGCTTCACCCAGTCCCTGGTGGGGAGCATCTCATTTAATTCATATACGTAGTCATATAACCTCTCCCGTTCCCGACTATCTGTTTGTCTGTCTTTCTGTCTGTCTGTCCCGGCCCGGCTTCACCCAGTCCCTGGTGGGGAGCATCTCATTTAATTCATATACGTAGTCATATAAGCTCTCCCGTTCCCGACTGTCTGTCTATCTGTCTGACCCGGCCCAGCTTCACCCAGTCCCTGGTGGGGAGCATGTCATTTAATTCATATAAGTAGTCAAATAAGCTTCCGTTCCCGACTATCTGTCTGTCTGTCTGTCTATCTGACCCGGCGTGGTTTCGCCCAGCTCCTGGCGCACAGTAACTTAAAAGAATGTCCTTCCACACACCATTCATTATTGTTAATGAAAACTGTTTTTAATCACCGACATGACAGTTGATAAGTTCTTTAAGCAGAAAAAGATGGGTTACAATGTTATGCATTATTCATTATTTTTATGCAAACTTTGAAAATGCCTTAAAGATTATATCATTATTTATTATAACTCATATGCCTGAAAATAACTATAGACAAAGAGTTTAACAATAGTGCAAGTAAGTCCAACAATATGACTATAAAGTATATAGAAATGTTATTAAAAGCTATGCCCCTTGAAATAACTTTTCTAGAGTGAAGTCCCCCTGCTATATAGAACTTATATAATGAAAAATGAAAAAGTAAATGTTATTAAATAAGTAGAAGATTTTACACTATGAAACTATTATAGTCGGTTGCACAGGAATGAAAGGAAGACGTGTAGAAAATTTCATCTCAATCGGATGTACCGTTATCGAACCCATCCAATACAAACAAACAAAGTCACATACACTCTGTTATATATATATATATATATATATATATATATATATATATATATATATATATATATATATATATATATATATATATATATATATATATATATATAATAAATTTAATTACTTATGCAAAAATTAATAATTCGCATCAGTGAATATTAGTCATGCCACAACTATCCAAGAAACTATTAAAAATATTCAGTGCTTAATTGTTCCACGTTTATGATCTTGATGTGGTTGTTGGAATTGAGGTAGATAAATTCAAATAGGTAAATTCCACACAAGAAAACACAGTGTTCGAATAGAATCCTTGAATAACAATATATGTAGTATAGTTTCTTCTGTAAATACTTCAGTTTAACCAGATCGGCAGGAATTTCCTCTAGATTACTACAAGTAATAGTGTATATGTGTATATGTGTAAGTGGGACATGGTTGATACAGGCAATGATAATGCACATTGGGAGCAAGTCACCTCTGAAAGTATTGCATAGAGGGCAACTATCAGAAATGGAATAAAGACAAAGGAGAAAATGATTGCAGATAATGCACACACTGAGCATGAGAGACGCAATATGTTGCATGATGGTGGAAATGACCATGAGTTCACATGCATCCATTGTGGACAAACATTTACAGCACGAATTGACCTTATCTAGGTACTTTAGTAACATTTTCTAAATTGCTTTTTAATTATATAAGCAGCATAGTTGGATACCTCTTGAAAAAAAAAAAAAACAAATCCAACGATACCGTATTCAAGTCTGTAAGTCAATTGTAAGCTGAGATATTAATTTTTGTATGTCAGTTTATTATTTAACATTGACATATTGGGAAATAGTCAAAATCCCATTTGTAAAAGTGTGACCACAAAACACATAAGCTAAGGGCAGATAACGGCTCTTGGGTTTTTTTCTCGCTAAGGGGGATAACTCAGGTTGTTTTTCGAGGGCCACCTTTAAACGTACAATTCAAATGAAGACCTCAAACTCCCTCTTCCTCCTGCCTCTTCCTCCACTCCAACCCCCTCCTTCGCCTACTCCTTCTCATACTTTTCCCTCCTCCTTCCTTCTAAAGCCATTTTAATAATATGGCACATTTTTGCAAATGCAAAAATATGCACCATGACTGTCATGTAATAATAAAAATTGTGAATAATGTAACAA
This sequence comes from Cepaea hortensis, assembly GCA_963921405.1. Classification (NCBI taxonomy): domain Eukaryota; kingdom Metazoa; phylum Mollusca; class Gastropoda; order Stylommatophora; family Helicidae; genus Cepaea; species Cepaea hortensis. The sequence goes on along the minus strand of OY992876.1, from coordinate 488,529,555 downwards.
GCATTAAGATTTATGGTGACTTTCAACTTTTATAAAATGCCAAATCATGCACTTTAGAAAAAGTAAATAACAAAACCATGAGTTATTTAGTCTGCATATTTTTTTAGTTGCATGTCCTTCACTGGACGCAGCAGTCAACCTCAGCATTTTTGGCTGTTCGTGACTCCTAGGCAAATCTTATAGACAGTAGTTTGCCATTGCTTTCTGAATGACTGGCACCTATACCTTTTTCGAAAAAAAAAACCAGCACCGCTGTGTTTTGAACTCGGGAATACAGGATTATGACTCGTGTCTGTAACCTCTTCGCCACGGAGATTGGTAGTCTGCATATACAAAAATATTATTCTTAGTTATATTAATTGAGTAATTGTTATTAATCAACTACATTATTAAAGCCAGCTCAATGGCAAAGAGGTAATGGACGCAGTTCGTAAACCCGCATACCCGCGTTCAAAACACAGCTGTGGGCAATTTGGCAGCAGACTGTCTTGCGTTGCTGTTTTTTTTTAAATGGTGGGGGGGGGGCGGTCATTCAGAACGCAATGACAAACTATTGAATATAAACTTGCCAAGAGATCACAACAGCAAAATATGCTGGTGTTGACTGTGACATCCTGTAAAGGATATGCAACTAACTAACATTATTAAATATTTCACTGATTCAAATCATGTGATATTAAAAAATTAGTGACACCATCTGTTCTGTTTACTTGTCCCTTACATATCAATAAATATAGTTTTATGGGCTTTAATACTAGAGTGTATTATGATTTACTTTAGAAGCTGGCTGCTGGGTTTAAATTGAGGCCATTTCAATTATTTCCATTAGGTCAGGTCTTGCAATAATAAATCATTACACTAATCTATTTTGTTTGCTTTGTCGTCCCACAATAAAATTACAGTGCCAGTTTCTATAATAAGCATGCCAAAATTGTGTGCATACATTTACATTGAAAGCTGCATATTTTACTACCAATTCAAAATTTTTAATTAGGTCAGAGCATGTGTTAAAGAATAATAATGAAGTGTACATGTTTCTCAACTTTAATAAGGGAAACAACAGTTTATGGTATATATATATATATATATATATATATATATATATATATATATATATATATATATATATATATATATATATATATATATATATATATATATGTATTGTTGTTGTTGTTGTTCCATATCCTATTTACAGGAAATCACTGTCAACACCAGCATTTTACTGCTGTTGTTGATGTTCAATAGTTTGCCATTGATTTTCTGAACGACCGGCTCCCATACCAACACGTTAAAATCCCAGTGCGCGACACGGTCTGCTGCCAAATCGATCGCAACTGCGTTCTGAACGCGTGGTAAGTTGCTCTCGAATCGCGTTCGCAAGCCTTTAGGCCACAGAGACGGCGGTATATATACCGGTCTCCCTGGCGAAGGCATTAAGGACGGCTGTTCGTAATCCCATACACCCAGGTACCTAATTAGCAATTAAAAATGGCAGCTAATTAATTACTATTTCACAAATTAGTGTACGTTTTCTTAATTTTAGCTTTAAAAATTTCAAGATGAATTTGGTAATATGCGGAATGATGCTACAGACCTTATGGTCTCTTTGCTGTGTCAGTATGATGTGTGGTGACCTAATTAGCAATTAAAAATGGCCACTAATTAATTACTATTTCACAAATTAGCGTACGTTTTCTTAATTTTAGCTTTAAAAATTTCAAGATGAATTTGGTAATATGCAGAATGATGCTACAGACCTTATGGTCTCTTTGCTGTGTCAGTATGATGTGTGGTGACCTAATTAGCAATTAAAAATGGTCGCTAATTAATTACTATTTCACAAATTAGCGTACGTTTTCTTAATTTTAGCTTTAAAAATTTCAAGATGAATTTGATAATATGCAGAATGATGCTACAGACCTTATGGTCTCTTTGCTGTGTCAGTATGATGTGTGGTGACCTAATTAGCAATTAAAAATGGCCGCTAATTAATTACTATTTCACAAATTAGCGTACGTTTTCTTAATTTTATCTTTAAAAATTTCAAGATGAATTTGGTAATATGCAGAATGATGCTACAGACCTTATGGTCTCTTTGCTGTGTCAGTATGATGTGTGGTGACCTAATTAGCAATTAAAAATGGCCGCTAATTAATTACTATTTCACAAATTAGCATACGTTTTCTTAACTTTAGCTTTAAAAATTACAAGATGAATTTGGTAATATGCGGAATGATGCTACAGACCTTATGGTCTCTTTGCTGTGTCAGTATGATGTGTGGTGACCTAATTAGCAATTAAAATGAGCAATTAGGCCTGGCAACCCCGGTCGCAGTGATGTATGGTTGCTAAGATGTTCGTTTAAAAACAAAATTGATTCAATCAAATAATACTCTCGCCTTGACTCGGCCTCACCAAAATCAACTCATTGAGCACTGATTATTATTGGTTATCACAGGTATATTATTGGGACAAATGGTTGTTATGAGGTTCGTCTAAAACAAAATTAGTAAATTTGCACACAAGTGTCAACAGATGAATATGTACTCGTATAGTTTGCCGTTAATAATCTTTATTAATATTATATAACTGATTTATATTTTTATTATTACAATATATATGCAACTTGACATCAGTTGATTCTGAAAAGAGATTGAAAAGAAAGAAGAAAAACAAGATTAATAAAATGCTGTAAAATAACATGAAGAAGTTATAAATTATTAATTATTTCAGATTTGCATCTAACTAGTCAGGAACTACGGACAGAAGGTGACACTGTCATTGCAAAGAAAGGTTCCAGTGCTTTTGCTTCGATCACAAGTAGCCTGACTATGGAAGTAAACAAGAACATGCATTGAATTGTTCGATGTGCAATGAGGATGATTTGTCGACTAACTAACTGTGAACTTTAACTCTGAGAAGAAATGAAAAAGAAATTAAAGATACTGTATATTTATTTTTAAAAAGTTGTACATAATTATAAATAGATATTAAAACTATAAAGGTATAAATTCAACTCACCGTAGAAAAATGTCCTTAATTAGAGAAATACTATCTCTGTTGGCGACTGACCTGTCTTGGCATTCAATATCTCTTCTGTCTTCCAGAACCTGAAAAGAGAAAATAAATAGATTACTAAATCTGAAGAAAAAAAAATGCTGTAAAATAACATGAAGAATTTATACATTATTAATTAAAGGTATATTGATTTTAAAAATGTTTTACATTATAATAAATTGATCTTAAAATTATAAAGATAGATAACATGAAGAAGTTATAAATTATTAATTATTAAATTTAAATCTGACGAGAAAAGAAACGGTCTCTGTGGCTAAGGGCTTGCGAACGCGGTTTGTGAGCCTGTATACCCGGGTTCGAAACACAGTGGTGCTGGTTTTTTCGAAAAAGGTATAGGGGCCGGTCGTTCAGAAAGCAATGGCAAACTACTGAACGTAGTTCAAGGAAGAGACTAATAAGTGACTGCCATTCTGCTGCTAAATTAAATTTTTTACGTAATATAATTTGTTTTAATTCATACAAATGAGTTGAAAGACTTCTCTCATGTAACTCCTTGCTGGGATTATTCACCTGCACAATGGCTCTCACTTCATTAAGCACATCTGTTACAGTACGACCATCCGCAATCAACCGCCAAGCAGTGTAGCCTTTCTCAATGGGATATTCAGGTTCAAACACCGACAGATGAGATCTTAGATGATCAAGATTCCTCTTCCTTGCCATGATTGATTAATCTAAGAGAAATAGAAAATAAAAGCACAAATGTAATAATACAACAAATGGTTGCAGATTTCGAAAATTTAATTCTAATGACTACTGATAAATCAAGCAACAACATAAATTATCTGAAGAAATTTCTGATATGCTGGCTGGGATGCCGCCATTGTGAATTTTCCCTGATCATAAAAGTGTAACCAGGCGGTCTCATAAAATATTTTTTTTCTACACCCTAGAATAATGAATCTTGTTAAAACTTCAATATAATGTGTAAAAATGGATAAAGAATTCATAAATGCAAGAAAAAGTACAATGAAGATAATTCAAATAATAACAGAGACAAATAGATCTGTCAGGAAGTCAATTAAATTCATCCATGGACCTGTGAAGGGGTTTGAAAACTGAATTGACTTCCATAAATTTTAAGGCATTTGGCATGATTAAAGCAATAAAATAATTTATTTATAAAATTTTAACGTACATTGATATTCTGTTTAATTTAGGATTCTAAATCTCTTTGTTTTATTAATAAAAACAGAAATCCATCCAATATGTCACAACTCGGCCATTGGGATCACTGAATAATCTCCCTGTCATGAAAAGTACCCACTGGGTGGGCAACCCCATCACACAAAACATTTTTATTTTACACCACTAGCATAACGCAGCTTGTTGAAATTCTACATTTAAATGTAAAAATGGGCACAGAATTCAAAAATGTGGTATAAAATACAATGAATTCGATAATAGACAAGGCAAACTATAAACTTTCTTACCTTGAGCAGTAGAGTTCAACCTGTTCTCGAGAATGAAAACCATTCAAGTGCTCTTTGCCACGCTAGGTGAGATTGACCTTTGAACCATGGTTAAAGTTGTCATTCGCAATTTTCATAAAAATAGTTTCGCATTTATTCAATAGGAAACACGAGAAGGTAATTTTCATATACTGCACTCACGGGCCACAGGAAGTCGTCTGTGAACCCAATGACCTTGAACTTTCTGAAAACAGCGTCCTTCCCTAGTTACGAAGTCCCTACTTGTATTTTAACTTTGTTTTCAGAACATTTAAGCCGAGTTGGGTTCTTGTCTGATGTTTTGTTATTACTTTCATATTCATATTTTACATGTGTGGTTATATTTTTCAACAGATCAATGTTTTATCTACCATCTTTTTCAGATAATCCAATACTTCTCCAATATCGTTCCCAGTTTTCAAGTTTAATAAACCATCTCCTCTCTTCTTTGTTTTCTTTGGACAGTCCTATATTTTCCCAGCTATGTTCATACCTGTCAGGTCTATGATAACCGATATCTGGTATTTCCAGGGGAATATTACTTTCCAAATCTGGTTTCATATAGTCAACAGTATTTGTTTCATGTATTTTCACTTTCTTTTTTTTTTTTTTTTGAACATCAACGCTGATTTGAATTCTTGTCTTATGTTTTATTATTACATAATTCTTGTCTTCACCCGAATACATATCATCAGAACATGCACAATATTTATCTGTAGAACATACAGGGATTATTGTCTAAGTTTTTGTTAAAACCTTTGTGAGGTTTCTCCTCTAAGTATGGTAAAAATTTATTTAATTCTTACTAAATGATTAGTTAGTTAGTTAGTCTTTCCTCTTGAGCCTAAGGAGGCGCATAGGGCAGAAGTCATGGCTCTCCATGTCTGGCGGTTCGCTGCTACCCGCTGTAGATCCTGGATGTTCACTTAGCCGTTGAATGATCCTTCTCTGATGATGTTTCTACGCGGGAGAGTTTATTCCGAGCTGGAGTCCGAATAGACAGAGTAGTTTATTCCGAGCTGGAGTCCGAATAGACAGAGTAGTTTATTCCGAGCTGGAGTCCGAATAGACAGAGTAGTTTATACATAGCTGAAGTATGAAGCTGTTTAAATATCAAGAATAATTTTCCAGATTGGTATCCCCAATAACAATAATTGTGTTCCCATGCGAGTTAAAGAATTGTTAACTTGCGTTTCTGTACACTTACTGTTTACAGGCTTCCATCTTTGTTGACATTACCGCCCTACTATTTCCTGCTATTGATGTCCTCATCATTCCGGTCCAAGCTGACAGTAATATGCATCGCCTCAGAAAGATATGATTAGGCAATTCAAACACCAGGCTTCCGACTTACTGGCCTGATGAATTAACAAGTAAGCAAGGAAATGCTATGCACATAAAGTGCAGGAAAACCTGGTATATGTGAAGCAAGTTGAAAAGAGAGAGGGGGGAGATAGATAACGAAGCTAGTGTGAGAGACAGAGATATGAGAAAAATGTGTTGAAAGACATAAAAAAGTGATAACTTTTATATAATATAAATAAGATAATATAAGTGACAAAACATCTGTTCATAATCATAGTTTCTAATATTTTTTTATTAAAAAGTCGCTTGCACCCAATTAATTGCTGAAAAATAAAAAAATAAAAAATAAAAAAATAAGCGTCCAGCAGGGAATCAAACCAACAGCTCCCGCTTATCAGGAAGAGACATTTACCACTGTGCTACTGAGGATATGATTGTGAATCAACAAAAGTATATAACATAGCCACGCTCATGTCCCGATGACGTCACATACGTTAAGTCAGGTGACTAGACAAATCACGTGACCGGTACCACCCGGGGTTTCCGGGACCAGGGAAAATCACGTGATAGTTCAGCTCCGAATAGACAGAGTAGTTTATTCCGAGCTGGAGTCCGAATAGACACTTTCTTTCTACGCAGGGTCTCTCTTGGTCTTCCCTGTTTTCTTTTCCCTACTGGTGACCATGAGAGGGCTTGGTTGGGGAGTCTTGTCTTGTCCATTCTGAGTACACATTGCCACACATTGGCACCTTGCCGTCTTGACAGACGATAGTTTGTGCTTTAAAAAGGCATAATAACTTTTAACTATGGCGGTAGCGAGTGTGACTGATAAGGCCAATTTGCCTCTCCATAGCACAAAGCCTGGGCTAAAATATAGAGATCATGTGTTGCCCATGCAGCATGATCCCTCTCTCGGCCTGCCTAGTTCACTCCAGAGGAAAGGTAACACCCCTACATCTGGAACAAGACAAGCTGCAGAAGCTGCCGGATCAGCAAAGCAATGCTCTAACTGTCCGCCTGTCGGAGCTTCGATCCTAGACCAGTCGCCAACCAAGGCTTAGGGCCTGGTCTGCCCTGCCATGACAATTTTGTCTTTAGCTTGCATTTCCTCGCACCAGGGTAAGGCTTGTACCCTCCCAATTGCGCTCTTCCGCCCGAAGCCGTTGGCACAATGTGGGGTGTCGGGTTTGGTAAGCGCCGCCCAACGTTCGGCGCTAACAGAAACCAGGTAGTACCGTCTACTGTTATACGGTAGCTCAGTCATATCTGACTAAGACCTGACTGCAACATGAGTACATGGCCGATGTAATTCCAACGACGTTTTCTTATAAAATTGGATACAATATCTTGCTTAGTCTCTTGTCTTACTTGCGCATTGGTTCTGAAATCTTACTAAATGATAGACTAAACAAACTAACATTTTTAATACCAAATGCCATTTTATTTGTTTTTCTTCGTCTTGTTTAACAGGTAGTGAATCCCAGCTAATATTCTTATCTGTCAAAAATCTAGACATCTCCAAATCATGAATGGATGACTGGTGGTTATTACTAATGTCTGTATCGTTATTGGGAGATTAACAATATTTAGTAGTTCAATTAACGTCAACCAATTGTCAGTTTTATTAAATATTCATCATATGTCTGGTACATGTCTGTGTCTGATCCCTGGTCCATCTATGTTAATATTCTGTTCTTCAGTCAGAAAAGCCAATGATGTTAGTTAGTTAGTTAGTCGACAGATCATCCTCATCGCACATCGAACCATTCAGTCCATAAGTGCTCGGATCCCCTCCTCAGCAAATCCCGCAACGTGTAGCGGCTAACGACGCCAGTTCTGTGTTGGTTTATCAATCTTCTTTGGCTTCCTGCGTAGTGTTCTTGTTTGGCCACCCCTCTTTTAATTTGCTGCTCTCGCAGTCTGGCCATTGTTGTAGATTCACAGTCATCACTTGGTTCTCGCAAAAGTCTTACTTCTCGTAGAGCATTCAGAATGTCGGCCTGGTCCATGGCGCGTCCGCCCTCCACAGTAGCCTCACCTGCGAGCTTGTCAGCCCGCTAATTTCCTTGTACTCCCGCATGCCCTGGCACGAAGATGAAACTAATCTTTGCCAGCCGAGACCGCTCCAGAGGCAGCAACCATTCTCTTCGGATCGATCCCTCCTCTATCCTCTTGATCATGTTCATTGAGTCGCTAAGAAAACAAGCCCTAGTGAATGTCTGTGTCTCGAGCCATGTTATTGCTTTACTTACTGCCATGACTTCCATGGTCAGGCTACTTATGGTTTCAGTGAAAGCACCAGAGTCCTCCTTCACAATTCTCCCTCCAATGATGTGTTTCCTTTTTCTACTCTAAGATGCTGTTTTCCCCACTTCTCTATGTCTTGGCTAGTGCATTCTTTTACGTCTGGTATGTTACCTACTATTAGTTCAGTCATAGGTTGTTGTAGCACTGCTGCTGTTACACATCCTTGGTAATAAGGGCAATTAATATCTACCCATGCTACCTTTATACTGTTCTAATCCACCACCACATGTTCATATGTTCGTCTGTGTAGTCTTTGTCCTTTGCTGTTTTTCGGTCCACCCCTACAATTGATGTTTCAGTATATCTCACCATTCTTACTGCTAATCCATTAAACCATTGTCAACCAAACATCTAAGTGTCCATTCAATGTGTACACAGAGTTAGCTTTGTGTATTTAAACCTTGCTTTTGGCGCCATCATGCCTGTCATATATGTCTATCACATTAGTCTCTGCCTTATTTTCGTCTTCATCGTCTGCATCACTCCTAGAAATCATGTATCCCATATTGGCATCCTTACATAATTGTCGTACTTTACATGTCTTGGCCAGGTGGCCATAGCTCCTATGGATGAATCATTTAAGTTATTTTTATAATCATAATATTTATTTGTTTTCTTTAAGGACAAGTTCTTAATGTATAACTCATAGTTTGGGTTTCTGCCACACATTTCCAAAGTGCTGTGTTCTCTTTTACAATATTTACACTCACTTATAAATCCCTTTCTGGGTGAATATGGAGATCTTTGTTGACCCAGTTTAGTAAAGTATAGTTGCTGATGCTTCATTTGCTGACCATATTGTTGGTATCTATTTGCATTATTGTTAGACTTTTGGTTTGAGTCTAGCAGCTGCTCATATTACTAACTCAGGTTGAGCCCCTTCCGAGAAAATATCCTTATAGGCATTGTAATATGCCTTGCAATTGGACTCCATCCCTGATAGATTTCCACATTTGTTCTCAATAAGGAATGTTGACACAGCATCTGGCACCGCTGGAATAAATTTGTCCCTCAACACGAGATCTCCCAGCTTGTGGAAGTCATTACCTATATTCACTGACATAAGCCACTTATCATAAAGTGAGGTTTCTGAAACAAAATCTAAGAAGGTATGATTTGCCTCCGGTACCAGAGACCTATATGAAGTACATAAACCCGCCTAGTCTAGTGAAAAATGAGCTAACTGCCATGAGATGGATACGAGAAACAGAGCAAGTGTGTAAACTGTCACTAAGACACGAGTTGAGAAATCACCCAGACACCAGGGCACGAAGGGCGGAGTTATGTGGTCACATGACTGTGCCAGGTCAGAAGCCGGAAAAGGGTGTGCTGGGCAGAGCGAGCTGAAACGTGCAAGGAGAAGGTTGGTTCGGAGAGATTTTGAGAAGTTTGAAAGTGGTTTGCGATGGTTGCAGTTATCCAAGATGCAGTCGACAGTTAAAGAGTGTTCTTGTTGAAGAAGGCTGTGATTGAAGAAGCAGTACACTGAAGCTAACGACTGACGATGGGTCAGTAAATGCCGACCAGCGGTGACGAGAGAGCTGACCCCGTTTTGTGAACACTTCGACAAGAATGGCGGGGAGAGAAACATGCCGTGAAAAAGACTGGTTGGGCACAGGTGTAATGTGCGTAAGTAAATAGCAGTAACATTTACCAGTGAATTGTGAAATCTATATTTACAGCAACAGCAAGGTTCTAATGACGATTAGTTGTACCATGTATTCTCTATTGATAGACAGTAGGTGTGTTGGTCGTACACAGAACGATGAAGGGCAGGGAAGCCGGCGGTGTATGATGGCAACCACGGTGATAACTGTGCTGCAATAAAGTGATCGTGTGCTCTAAGGACGCGTTGAACTTGTTGAGTTGTGTGCACGAAAGATTAGTGATTCATTTAGTGTTTATACGAGCCAGTAGCGATACTTCTAAATCTTCTAACCCCTAGACCAAAACCAAGATGTCAGACATGACCAGTGATTCCGGCTCTTGGAACGTGGGGGCTACGTCCGTTTGATTGAACCCAAATACGAACAAGAGAGAATGTTTCGTCAGTACAGTAGTGAACAGTACTACAGAAACGAATAATACAGTGATCTGCGTTTCATGAAAGAAATAGAGAGTAACACCAAAAGTGGAAGACAAAGAACGACATTGTCCAAGGTCAATAAGCAAAGATGGCCACCAACTACAGCAAATAAGCTCACGTCTCAGCCAAACATCACGTTAGGTGAATTGTGTGATGTATTAAATTAGTGTGCAGTGGCAAAGAACACATCAATGAACTTTAGGCCAACATTCTAGATATTGATTCAAGGAGAAAGATTATTGGCACTCAGCCACACGAATCATCAATACAGAGCCGTGTTCATGTTCTTCACGCACTATAGTGCTCCAATGAACTAATTGCAGTGTCAGATTGAAGAATTTTTTTTTCATTTCCAACTTTCCAGTCCCAGCTGATGATAGGGACCATTGTACCATTTGGTGCAGATCACCATTTTAAAGACCAAACTTCTACTGATTCCTGGTCAACCCGAAATGCAGTAAAGCTGATTCATACCACTTTTTGAAGAATTCTGAAGTGGAGCCAAGCATCTGGACCAAGCCACCAAGGACACGGGAGCTGAATATATACAGGTTAAGTTGTTTTCACTTGATTTGTATATGTGTCCTGCTTAGTAGTCCAGAGTCAACAGGCACCCTTCCATCAATATGTTTACTCACCTTCATCATTAGCGGGAGATTGGAGGGCTACTTTTGTGGTATTTCATTATCACCCAAAAAGTACGTTCTGTTCAGTTAGTATTCGTAATTGACTTGATAATGAAGTAAATTTACGACTGCTAGCGTGAACTTTGTCTTGTTTTGTAACCTACTCCATTATTTGTTGTTCTTTAACATTATTAATGTCTCTATTAGTTAAGATTGTTTTGTCCACAAGTGTTATGTCATTTAGCTAAAACTTCTGATAGGTGTTATTGTTGTCCAGTATTGGTATCATTATTGTTGAAGAGCATTATTACAGCAAGGTCATCACAGTTGGCTTCGCCAGAGCAAGATCAGCAGCAACACTGAATAAGATATATTCTTGCTGTTGAGATTCTCTACCATTGTCATCACAGATACTAGTATCTGAATACACTGATACAGATAGTATCTACATTGGTTCAAACTACAGATTATTGACACATATATAGTAGACAGGTACACAACCACAACATGTCTACATTAGCAGACTTTATTGCACTTGGGGAAAGATGTGGCTATAAAGGCCCAGAACTTATGACATGGGCAGCAAAAAAAGTTTCAGAATTTCAGGCACAACAAAGAGAAGACAGAGCCGCAGCCAGAGAGGCCAGAGAAGCACAAGATAAAGCAGCCAGAGAGGCCAGACAAAGCACAAGACACAGCAGCAAAAGAACTTAAAGAACTTGAACTACAAAAATGCACAGGAAAAACAAAGAGATAAAGATCTAGCTTTAGAAAGAGAAAGACTAGATCTCGAAGCAAAAAGACTACAGTTTGAGAAAGACAAACTGGCAGCCGATCAGGTCATGAAGGACAAAGATATTGAGGGTAACATTAAAGTGAAAATGTTAGAAATGGAAAAGGAAGCTGAAATTGCAAAGAATAAATTAGATGTCAAAACCCTGAACCCCATCAAAAGATATCAGGGAATCATTAGAAACTTCGTGCAAGGTGACTCGGTATCAGCATGGGTGACTAATTTCGAAGTCCTCATGAACCACTATAAGGTTCCAAATGAAGAGTGTGCGATCTTATTTCATAAGCATCTTGCCCTGGAGCCTCTCAAAGTTGTAGAGATTATACCTGAGAATCGTCGAACAGACTATCAGTACATAAAAGAGCGAGTCCTAGCACATTTTTCCTTAGATCATGCAGGACTTCGCACAGCTTACAAGGCTTTACCCCGAAGGCAAACCAGACCTTCCTAGACTTTACAGCTGAAACCACATCACTATGTGATAAATGGTTGAAATCAGCAGGGGTAGGTGCTGACTTTAGTAAATTAAGAGATCTAATGCTTAGAGACAAATTGGTCTCAGCAGTGCCGGGTAACATGGCAACGTTCCTAATAGAACATAAATGTGCTTCCATATCTAAGATGGAGTCCAGAGGAGAAGTGTATTACAATGCACATAAAGAAATTTTTGCAGAAGGGGCCCAACCTGAACTGATAATAGGGTGGCAGCCAGATTTTCAACTCAAAAGAGTAGCAATCCATCAAATAGATACCACCAATACAATGACGAAAACAGAGGTAGTCGACCATACCAATACAAACCAATCCAGCAGAGACCATATAACACACCAAATAGGGGTAGGATGATAGATTGCAATTACTGCAGCTGACAGCACGGATCAACTAATATGTGTGACAGTAATCCAAGTTATGACTCATACATAAAAAACCTATCTGTAAAAAGAATAGACAAATTCACAGACTATAGAAACTACGTGAAATGTTATCTTTGCCATAGTTTTGGACACTTAGCCAAGATTTGTAAGCTAAAGCAGCTGATTAACGCCAACCTAGCATACGTCACGTCAAGCAGCGACGAGGACGACCCACAAAGCACAAATACACCAGACATAAATACTAGACAATACGACAGTAGCACCGATGAGAGATACATACAAGAAGTTCACTCGGTTCAGGATGATAAGACAACCCCAAAGCTCCACACAGCATTCATGAATGGAAATGCGGTAAGCATGATCAGGGACACAGCTACATCAATTGTTGGTGTACACAGAAAACTGATAAATGACGATGATTATACCGGCCAGAAAGTAACTTGTAAAACATTTGCCAGTTCTGTAGAAGAATATAAAACAGCGATGATACACATTGACTGCCCATACTACCAAGGACAGATACTCGCAGCAGTCCTAACACAACCGACAGCTGAGCTAATATTGGGAAATATTCCAAATTTAAAAGAATGTACAAGTCAAGACAAAGAAAAATGGGGAAAAGAGAAAAGGATCACGAGACACCACCCTAAGACAACAGGTTAAAATAGACGATAATATATCAGACATATTAACAAATATGTACCAAACAGTTAAAGAAAATAGAGAAGGCCAGCAATCATCCCAGACTGATTTAAATTTACCAACACAATCCACTCAAGAAATCATTACATGGGATACATTATCATTCTGACCAAATTTAACCGAGAATGAGAAAGCCAAGGTAGACTTTCTCATTGAACAGTACCAATCACATAGCCCATCATTTACTGAAAGTACAGCAATTGTTCAGCAAGAATTAACACCATATTTAGATAGTACAACCAGAACAAAGATGAATAAACTTGCAGACTATAGTCTCAGTCAACCCACGTGTTACGCTAAAAATCAATATGAAAAGGTAGATAACACAGCTTCGGGCGGGGATTACAATCAGACACATACAGATAACATTGACTATATAAAACCAAACTGGGAAAACGAAAATCCCCCAAAGATACCAAAAGCACAATATACTGACATAAACTCACTAGTAAAACAATGGCAACACCAAAAAAGTTCCTCAAGGCCAAATTGATAAACGGACACGAGACATTAATATAAGAAACTGAAATAGATATTGGAAATGTATAGGATTGACAGATGATGAAAGAAAAGAGTACACACAAAAGATTGATAAATTTAAAACAATAACAACATACGTCACACACGCAGATGCAAACCACTATTCAGTGATGCATATCAAGGAACTCTGACCTATTATACTGGTAAGTAGGAACAAAACATCAGTACCACTTACAAGATAACTTCGCAGTTATCAGAAATGAAACACTTTTGTCTTGTGATATGTATATAGAAGATATAGATATTTTAGAATAGAGATAGTTTAGTATAGATATAATTTTTTAACAGTTAATGATAGTGTGGTTTGAATGAACATAGTTTGAAAGGAACATCAAATGTAAGAGTAATAACATTAACTACAGCTCTGATATAAAGGAGCTAAAATGTGAGATGACATACAATCCAGATGATGCCATCATGATAGTGTATCATGATCAAGTATTAAATGGAGTTAAAGTAGTACTTCTACATCATGATAATTGTCACAGAATACTGGAAGTTTAACGACCCTACGATGAAACAAAACAGAGATTGCCTAGATCACACGAGGACTGAAGGTTAGTGACCCAAGATAAGAGAACAGAGATCACTGCTGTCCTGAGGTAATTACAGGTTATTGACCCTAGGTTCAAAAGAATGGAGAGCGGAGATAAAAACAGATACCACTTGTTTATTGTGAGACGGGAGCCGGTAAACCACGTTCACATCGCTTTAAACACCGAAGACGGAATCACGATCAGGGGTCTTTTGAAGTAACAGAAACGTATGTCCGTGATCCCGAGAAACGAGTGGATAATCATTTATGTCCCGAAAAGATCGTTTATCAAAGATTTTTGGCATGTTGTTGTATGGAGATCAAAAGACATGAGTAGATAACAGGGAGCAAATTGGTGGAATATGCCAGTATAGTCATACAGAGCCAAAGTATAAATGGTCTGAATATGCAAGTCTAATTCAGTGTGCTACGAAGTCTTCCACGAGAGGAAGTGGTGATCTATTCTGGAGCTAGTAAGAAAAGGGAGTTACCATGTTCCACGTTAGTTGAAACCAACGAACATTTGTACTGGATGTGCATACGTATTCCCGATTCAGCCGAGGATAGTGGTTATAAGGTAGTAGTGACGTAGAGTAGAACTCGAGCTTAGTGTATTTGCGTGTGTAACCGTAATATTGAGTGTTGGTCGCATTTAGTTGAGAAGTAACTTAGTGGATTGAGTAAGGTGTCAGTGCACTCGATAGAATAAGTACTCTGATAATAGAAGATAGGCCGTAAGGGGGGAGATAAGGATAGGTCTATGATAGGAGATTCTAGTATGGGTGTTTACTGGGATTTCTGAGCTTTCCTATGACTTTGCCTTCTTTTACCTAGTCTTAAGTTATGTGAATAACTCCTATGTCTTATGTCAGAGGTCATTTCTCTGAATATATAGAAGTTAATAACTGATAATGGCCATAAGCCTACTCTCACCTCTAATGAGTTTGAGTTAGGTTGATAGCACCTGGTATTGTCTCTTCGACAGGTTCCACTGAAAAACGCATTAGCTACACTCCCGAAAAGAAGGAAATTACCATAGTCTGGTACAGTGATAACTATCGGCAAGATTAGAGTCTTGTATCACAAATAAAGGTCAGCCAGTTCTAGAAATAACGAACACATAGAAGGCAGTCATGATAAGAGACTGACAGCAGAATAGATTTCAAATAAACATAGAACTGAAGGTAAAGATTGTTCACATGAACTCTCATCTAAATGACAAGGCTGTAACGCCAGAACATATTCTCGGAATAACAGAACATTTACTGAATTAAATGAAAGCAGTGTGTCGGTGATATAACTATAGACAGTTTTTTGATTATTCATTCATACATAAATGATAATGCATTCAAGTGTCTCGGATGTGTAGATATTATCTGGACTATAATACCGTTCATTGTATTGGATATTTAACACTGAAAGACACTGCCTACAAAAAACATGCAGTGGTGAAAATACTGTTTATTTCAAGAGTTTTCAAGGAAATATTGTGAAGACAACATCATTCAGAGAGACACTATACTGGGTGAGCGTATTCCAGTTCTGTGCTGATAATATATGGCCGTTGCGTGATGAGAACTGTGATGTGGATCTTAGACTGTCAATCTTGTCTCACTTAAATGATAGAACACACCACAGACGACTTTACACCTTCACTATACACACACCCATGACACATTTTACTCATTAAATAATTTTAGTATTTCTTGGAGGACATTGTTGTGTGGGTATGTTCTGGAGGAATGTGAAGAGGGGTATGGTCTTGTGGCAATAGAGAGAGAGAGAGATAGTGAAGAAAAGACTGGAAAGGGGGTGTGTAGACAAAGGTCCGGCAATAGACCCAAAACTGGAAAAAGGGAAGTTTGAAGTGTTCTTGTTGATTCTACTGTCCCCCCAGAGGCGACAATGATTAGAATGTCTGTCAAATTCCATGCAAATATGAAAACCTTTTATGTAGACATCAAAGAGAAAATTGCAAATGTACATCACATCATCTATAAGACACTGATGTATTACCTCATAGCAACATCACTCTGAATTGCTAATCAGGACATTTGCATGTCACTGGAAACAACTTAAAGATTAGTTACTACCATCTATTGTGTTAATACTTGTATTCATATGTACATAGATATGTACATCCCATTGTGTTATTATTCTCAGATAGTATTAAAGCATCTGACGCTGAAAGGAGAATAAGAATGAGTTGCAGAAAGAAGACCAAATCAAATCAAATCAAAGCAACTTTATTAGGGTCACAAATTGGGCATGCAGGCCCGTCTTACATTCGGCCCTTCCATTCACTCATCTTTCGTTCATCAAGAGCATTATACATTTACATAGGAAGAAAAATAAACATTGTGAAATGATTGTTGTAAACATAACTAAGGCAAATTACCATGATATGAGGCCCATCTGTCACCTACCCATACATCCCCCCACACACACACCCCCATCTACCCACACACACGCACACTAAGGGACACATACATACCCCAACAACCGCCCCATCCCCCTCCCGCACATCCCCCACCCACCCACACCTGATCCCCCAACCAAAACACACTCGCCACCCACAAACATTCCCCACCAACCCACACATCCCATCCACACCCTAACCCATACATCCTCTCCCCACCCACACCTCAACCACCCATCCCCCAGCCATATCTCCATCGACCACATATTCCCCACCCACGCACACAATCCCCCACCAACCCACACATCGCACATCCACTCACACATCCCCAAAATATACACACATCCCCACCAACTGACATGTCCCTAACCCCCCCCCCCCCACCAACATCTCCCTAACCACCCATACATCCCCAATCCACTCACACACACCTCACCACCCACACATACATCTTCCACCCACCCACACATGCCTTAACCCAATCCCCCACCACACAATCCCCCACCCGCACATCACATAAATCCCCTACCGTGTAATATTCACAACCCACGCACCGCACACACACATATCCCTCACCAACACATTCCACCACAGATCCCCACTTACACACCACGCACATATCCCCCACCCACTTACCACACAATATTCAGATACCCTTACCCATCCACCCCACATACCCCCACTCACACCACAAAATCCCCCACCTACACACATACCTCACCCACACAATATCCCCAACCAACCACCACACACCTCTCCCCACCCACACACGCATTCCCTACCTGTCCACCAACACACACTCACTCACACACACATCCTCCACTACGCACCCACACACCCCCAACCAAACATCTCTCGATCACAATACACCTACCCACACACATCCTCCACCCACTCACGCATCCCACCCCGACACATACAACTCCCTCACCCACCTACACATCCCTAAGCCACTCAATGCCACTTGAGCACAAGATGAATACCATAGAAGTCCATAGACCACCAGGCTATGTACAAGCCACTGTTGAATGGATACAAGATTGATCTACATTCCTCAAGTATTCATCAAGGATTATAGGTTCAAGACTTTAGTTTAAGACTATAATTTATATCATCATCATCATCAAAATTTTTTGGAAAAAAAAAAAAACTCAGAAAAAAAAAATATATACAAAAACAAACAAAAAAAATGAAATGAAAAAAAAAATGTGTTTGAATATTTCAAATAGAACAGGAATAAAATTGCTTCAATGTACAGTGATGATAAATTATAGAACATGTATACATAGGATGGAATATATTTTCATGCATTGATTATGATAAAACATGTATACATGGCATGGATATGTTATTAGTATTTATGGGTGTTATAGAACACTTATGCATTGTATTGATATGATGATACAATGAGGTAAATGAGTCTCATTGGTAAAGGCATAATTGAAAATGACAAGGGAATAAGTTGTATAGAGAAGTGGTATAGAACAAACAGAAAACCAGCATCGCCATAACATCAATGTGCAATGATAGCATCCAGACAAAGAAAGATCAGGTCAATAAACCCCAAAATAGAAATACCTAGGGAAATTACAGAAGGGATAAATACACTACAAGCATCAAAGCAGCACCAAGGTCAAACACAACTCATCAACGTCAAAGTCAGAGCAAAGAGCGATCCATAGATACAAGGACAGTGAAAGCCATAGTCCATAATCACACACATATACCTTACTCAGAGCCTGGGGCTTGGAATGGGTAGGAAGCTCATTTATAGTACATGATTGAGGAGCTGCTAGGGATGTTTGATGAACAGACTAGACTAGATCACAGACCTCTGAACTTGAAAAGGAGGCTGGGACTACACGGAAGTCTAGGTGTAGACGGGTTACCGTGTCCGCATAATATATTATATTTTTTTTTGTGATGTTGTTTATTGATGAAGACGTATCACGAGTCTAAATGAATCTTGGAAGAGATAAGCTCATATCTAATGACAATAGACATACAAATATGTGCGAATATTGAGAGAGACAACAGCGTGCGACCATAGAGTCCACCAAAACAAACGGTAGTGTCTGCTTATCCAACGCTTGTCAAGAAGTATAAGACTGAGTAAAGGTAGTGAAAATGTTCAAAACATTTAAAAAAAAAGGGGGGGGGGGGCATATTGCCATGAGATGGATACAAGAAACAGAGCAAGTGTGTAATCTTATGTCACTAAGACACGAGTTGAGAAATCACCCAGACACTGGGGCATGAAGGGGCGGAGTTATGTGGTCACATGACTGTGCCAGGTCAGAAGCCGGAAAAGGGTGTGCTGGGCAGAGCGAGCTGAGACGTGAAAGGAGAAGGTTGGTTCGGAGAGATTTTGAGAAGTTTGAAAGCAGTTTGCGATGGTTGCAGTTATCCAAGATGCAGTTGACAGTTAAAGAGTGTTCTGTTGAAGAAGGCTGCGATTGAAGAAGCAGTACACTGAAGCTAATGACCGATGATGGGTCAGTAAATGCCGACCAGCGGTGACGAGAGAGCTGACCCCGTTTTGTGAACACTTTGACAAGAATGGCGGGGAGAGAGACACGCTGTGACAAAGACTGGTTGGGCACAGGTGTAATGTGCGTAAGTGAATATCAGTAACATTTACCAGTGAATTGTGAAATCTATATTGTGCAGCAACAGCAAGGTTCTAATGACGATTAGTTGTACCATGTATTCTCTATTGATAGACAGTAGGTGTGTTGGTCATACACAGAACGCTGAAGGGCAGGAAGCCGGCAGTGTATGATGGCAACCATGGTGATAACTGTGCTACAATAAAGTGATCGCATGCTCTCAGGACGCATTGAACTTGTTGAGTTGTGTGCACGAAAGATTAGTGATTCATACAGTGTTTATACGAGCCAGTAGCGATACTTCTAAATCTTCTAACCCCTAGACCAAAACCAAGATGTCGGACATGACCAGTGATTCCGACTCTTGGCACTAACAATCTTTCTTTAATATACTGGCAGTCTGTTCGTAGGTGTTCAGGTATGACTTAGTTCAGGTATCAGAGGTTCCAGGGCAAGATGCTTGTGGAACAGGATTGCCAATTCTTCAGATGGTACCTGTAGTGATTCAATAGGATCTCAAAATTGGTGACTGAAGCTGAAATTGAATCACCATGTGTAAAGTTTCGAATGATCCCCTGATATCTTCTGATGGGGTCCAAAGTCTTAGCTGCTAATTTAGCCTGTGCAATCTCAGATTTGTTTTCCTTCTCAAACATTTTTACTCGTAAATTTCCCTCAATCTTCTTGTCTTTCGTCACTCGCCCTGCTGCCAGCTTCTCTCTTTCAAAAGCAAGTCTTTCTTTCTCTAAAGCTATTTCTCTTTTGCATATTTCTCTGCTGCTAATTTATCTTTCTCCGCTAGCAATCTTTTCTCCACAAGAGATTCCATTGGTGCCAGCTTTTCTTTTTTCTAGAGCTATTTCTAAAGCTTTCTGTTTCTCCTGAGAAGCTAGCTTCTCCCTCTCTGATTTTCTAACTTCATTAGCTGTAGTTCTCTTTACACGTTGTTGTGCATGAAGTGCACTAAGTTCTTCCTTGGCCCATGCCAAGAGTTCAGGGCCTGCTAAACAACACTATTTCCCAAGACTGTAGTTATGTACCAGTCAGCTGCAGGGAATTATCACACTGTGTCGGATATCAAAGTGAATGGTCATAGGCTAAGTGTTGTGGACAAATTCACCTATCTTGGTAGTACTGTGTCACAAGCTGCCACAATTGATGATGAAGTGAATGCAAAAATCTCCAAGGGCAGCATGGCCTTTGGCAGACTGTACAAGAATGTATGGGACAGAAATGGAATAAGCCTGCAAACAAAGCCGAAAGTCTACAAAGTTGTTGTATTATCCACACTGCTATATGCTTGTGAAACCTGGACTGTTTATCAGCGACACGCTAGGAAATTAAACCATTTACACAGTCTGCCTTAGAAAGCTACTGAAGATTAAATGGCAAGACAAGATCCCAGACACTGAAGTCCTAGAAAGAGCATCCATGCCCAGTATCCACACTCTACTAATGAAGAATCAGATTCACTGGGCTGGTTGCCTAACTTGCATGCCAGATCACAGGCTCCCTAAATGATGTTTTTATGGCAAGTTGCGTTGTGGCAAACCCAAGGCAGCCAGAGTAAACATTTTAAAGACACTCTGAAAATCTCCCTGAAAGATTTTGGAATTCATCTTGACACCTGGGAAACTGCTGCCAAAGACCGAAATTCATGGTGTACATCATTACGCAAGTGGCTGCTTGTGAAGCAACCAGACTGCAAAAGCTGTGAAAAAAAGGCTCGACAGGAAAACCATTGCATGAGATCCTCCTCCTGGAACATCAAGAATTCTTTACCGACATTGCGAAAGGACATTTTGAGCCAAAATAGGCCTCATCAGCCATCTTAGAACTCATGGCTTCATACTTTCACCCCCTCTGGATGAAATGAATGGTCAACATTATTTTTGATGTACAAACACCAAGATTGATAGTATCTAGTATTTTCACCAGCTCAAATGCCTCTTTTAATATTAAGGGGTTGTATGATTATTGCACTGGCTTGGCAGTTTCTTCAAGCCATTTTACCATCCTGTGTTGGACAGAGTTGACCATAGATTAAATAGTGTAGTAGTTGGATCAACATCACGACACACAGTTTAACCCATAAGTGCTCCATTTTTCTCCTAACTCAAACCTGAGTCTAGAGAAACTCAGCTCAATGCATGAACTCCGTTGCATCGGCGAGGATCCTGAAATACTTTGGGTAGATTTTTAACTCAAAATTTTGTCCGGGCAACGTCGTTAGGCTCTTTTTCGATTTCCAACTGCCAAGGGATTTTTTACGTGCGCAACAATACACACGGGCGTCTGATCTCACTACGCAGAGACCAGGGGAAATTTTATTACTGGAAGTCCAGGTGGATTTTTTTTACATAAATCCCGGTCCTAACCGGGGCCTGAACCCGAGACCTTCAGCACTCGAGGCGGACACCATACCTCGAGACCACTCAGCCCCCAGATTAAATGGGTCTCAGTGGTACCCCAGGCTTGTGCAATTTATGAAGGTCATAAAGTTGGGTGTTTTTTAGCCCTGTGGAATGACTAACTGTGCAGTTGTCTCAATGATTAATTTACTATCTAAAAGTGACTGAATCTCTTTCCTCATTTTTGCATCCAATTCCCTAGGGTGGCTGGCTTTAGGATCTAAGTAACATTTGGTTGCAAATAGCTTAGATTACCAGAGCAAGTTAACAATGATTGCCTGGAAGAGGCTAATAAAAGTAGAACATTATGTGCAACTATCAGAAAGTGACAATAGCATTCTTTAGTATTGTGATGAGAAGAGAAGTGTAGGAAAGCATTGTGACAACTGGAAAGATCAGTGGGAAAAGAGACAAGGGCAGACTGACAGAGATGATGCTGGATACTGTATGGCGACATTGAGAAATATTATCAGCAGAGTTGATTCTGAATAGTGACCAAGATCTGAGGAGATACATGAACACCTATGGTAGTTAGCAGGGCACATGATGATGATGCAGTCTCATGTTTCTTCAGATTACAAGTCTAAGTAAAGGAAGCAGTACAATCATAACACTTGTATGTTTCTCTCCTGTATGTGTTACCTTATGTTTCTTCAGATTGTCAGCATGAATCAAAGAAGCACCACAAACATCACACTAGTAAGCTAGGAGAACTAGAATGAGGAAATTAACACTGATCTACACTGTAGAACAATAACACTGAGATATAGTGTGAACAATAACACTGATCTACACTGTAGAACAATAACACTGAGATATAGTGTGAACAATAACACTGAGATATAGTGTGAACAATAACATTGATCTACAATGTGGAACAACAACACAGATCTACAATGTGGAACAATAAAACAGCACCAGAATCATAACATTCGTAAGGTTTTTCTCCTGTATGTGTACTCTAGTGAATCTTCAGGTGGCCAGATTGGGTAAATGAAGCACCACAATAATAACACCTTGTAAGGTTTTTATCCTGTATGTGTTCCTTATGTTTCCTCAGATTGCTAGTTGTAGTAAAAGAAGCACAACAATCAACACACTTGTAAGCTTTCTCTGCTGTATGTGTTCTCTTGTGAGTCTTCACACTTCCAGCTTCAGTAAAAGAAGCACCACAATCATCACAATTGTAAGGTTTTTCTCCTGTATGTGTTCTCTTATGTTTTGTCAGATTTCCAGATTGAGTAAAAGAAGCACCACAATCTTCACATTTGTAAGGTTTCTCTCCTGTATGTGTTCTCTCGTGTGTCTTCAGACTTCCAGCTTCAGTAAGGGCAACAAAATTATCACACTTGTAAGGTTTTTCTCCTATATGAGTTCTCTTATGTTTTCTAAGATTCTTAGCTTAAGTAAAAGAAGCACCACAATCATCACACGTGTAAGCTTTTTCTGCTGTATGTGTTCTCTTGTGACTCTTCAGACTGCCAGCTTCAGTAAAAGAAGTGCCACACTCATCACAATTGTAAGGTTTTTCTCCTGTATGTGTTCTCTTATGTTTTGTCAGATTCCCAGATTTAGTAAAAGAAGCACCACAATCTTCACACTTATAAGGTTTCTCTCCTGTATGTGTTCTCTCGTGTGTCTTCAGACTTCCAGCTTCAGTAAAAGCACCAAAATCATCACACTTGTAAGGTTTTTCTCCTATAAGAGTTCTCTTATGTTTTTTAAGATTCTTAGCTTAAGTAAAAGAAGCACCACAATCATCACACGTGTAAGCTTTTTCTGCTGTATGTGTTCTCTTGTGACTCTTCAGACTGCCAGCTTCAGTAAAAGAAGTGCCACACTCATCACAATTGTAAGGTTTTTCTCCTGTATGTGTTCTCTTATGTTTTGTCAGATTCCCAGATTTAGTAAAAGAAGCACCACAATCTTCACACTTATAAGGTTTCTCTCCTGTATGTGTTCTCTCGTGTGTCTTCAGACTTCCAGCTTCAGTAAAAGCACCAAAATCATCGCACTTGTAAGGTTTTTCTCCTATATGAGTTCTCTTATGTTTTCTCAGATTCTTAGTCTTTCCTCTTGAGCCTAAGTAGGCGCATAGGGCAGAAGTCATGGCTCTCCATGTCTGGCAGTTCGCTGCTACCTGTTGTAGATCTTGGATGTTCACTTGGTCATTGAATGAGCCTTCTCTGATGATGGTTCTACGCAGGGTCTCTCTTGGTCTTCCCCGTTTTATTTTCCCTACTGGTGACCATATGAGGGCTTGGTAGGGGAGTCTTGTCTTGTCCATACTGAGTACATGGCCGATGTAGTTCCAACGGCGTTTTCTTATAAAATTGGATACAATATCTTGCTAAGTCTCTTGTCTTATTTGCGCATTGGTTTTGAAATCTGTCCACTCAGATTCTTAACTTAAGTGAAAGAAGCACCACAACCATCACACTTGTAAGGTTTCTCTCCTGTATGTGTTCGCTTGTGAGTCTTCAGACTGCCAGCTTCAGTAAAAGAAGCACCACAATCATCACACTTGTAAGGTGTTTCTCCTGCATGTATTCACGTGTGGTATTTCAAACTGCTAGCAGGAGTAAATGCAACACCACAGTAAAGACACTTGTAAGGTTTCTCTTATGTATATAATCTCTTGAGAGTCTTCAGATTGCAGGCTTCAGTAATAGAAGCACCACAATCATCACACTCGTAAGATTCTTCTCCTGTATATGTTCTCTTATGTTTTCTCAGATTCTTAGCCCGAGTAAAAGAAGCACCACAATCATAACGCTTGGTAAGGTTTTTCTCCTGTATGTGTTCTCTTATGTTTTCTCAGACTGCTGGTTGTAGTAAAAGAAGCGGTACAATCATCTTACTTGTGAGGTTTCTGTCATAATCTCCCCACCAGTTCTACCGCATCGTCGTCAACGACGCCTGGCAGTTACGGCCAGGTCCACCTGTGAGCGCCACTAACCAAGCTGTGACAGGAATGGTCAGTCGGTGCATGCGTGGGACATGAAGTCCACGCAGAGACACAACCCCGACTAGCGAGAGCTCACAGCGGTTAGCGCCAGACGGCTGGGGACTGTTGTACAGGACTGACGGATTGAATGGTGCTCGTATGTGTGTATGAACGCCAATAGATAGAAAGCCTGTGTGAGTATAGGAGACTGAGCGCCTGGTATGTAGGAGTGTGAGTTGTATACATTACATTTATATATATCTATTGATTGTATTATGGCATCGATATTGTAATTGTGCGATGCATGTAATGGTTGTGATGAGTGAGATGTGTGAATAAAGTGTTTGAATTGTATTTGCAGTGTGTCACGTAAAGTCATTCTGTGACAGTGTTTGTATCACATCTGTTGGTGATTACGAGCCTGTGTTATTGCTAAATGCAAGATTCTGACAGGTGTGAACGTGGGTGCATCGTCCAACTTGAACCAGTTATAAAATAGGTGTGAACGTGGGTGCATCGTCCATCTTTGAACAAAGTGTAAAATAGAATTGAACGTGTGTGTAAGCGGAAAGTTTTGGAAAGAAAGCAACATGGAAAGTGAGTTGTTGAATGTGTTGAACACAGCATGACTAACAAACATACTTGACAGCACACAAACCTACAAAACTTAGTTGACAACGCATACACCACATAAACGTGCATGTCCTAATATTTTCTTCTTCCAAAAAGCAACAGGTTTTTGTGTCATCCAGAACCGTTAGCAACTAAAGTTCATTTTTTTCCGGGCAGTAACGATCAAGCAGCCATTCTCTGGTACAGTGTTCCATCATACTCCAGAGCTCCAAAGTCACTTAGGTATTATCTTTTTTCTATATATACTTTTGTGTGTAAGTCTAGGCACAAGCCGTATTTGATAAAGATTGTACAGATTATTGTATTTACTAACACCATAATTAACTTTTTGTACATTCATTGTATCTGAAATAATTTATCATGTCTACATTGAACGATTTCATCGAATCTGGTTTGAAATTAAAGTTAACTGGTGATGAATTGACCAAGGGGAGTGAGGCAAAGTATTCAGAGCATCTCCTATTACAGGAAAAAGCTAGGGAACGTGAAGACAGAGCTGCTGAAAGAGAGCTGAAAAAGGCAGAATTAGATGCTGAGATAAGAAAAGCTGAGATCTCTGCTCAGATCAAAAGAGAAGAACTTGAAATGCAGCTGAAAATTAAACAGCTGGAAGCTGAAACATCAGCAGATAAAGATTCTAGAAAGTCAGAAAGACTAGATAAAGAGAATCAGTACAAAAAGTACCAAGGGATCGTCAAAAATCTCACCACGGGCGACTGTATTGCAGCCTTCACCCAGAACTTTGAAATGATGATGGAGCATTATCAGATCCCAGAGACTGAATGGAACATTATATATATGAGAAGTCTTTCAGGGGAACCTCTCAAAGTGATAGAGACCATTCCCAAAGATCTCAGGAAAGATTATCAATATATTAAGTCCAAAATTATGTCACACTTCCTGTTAGATGAAGCGACTACAGAGAACAGTTTAGTAAATTAGCTCCAAAACCTACACAAACTTTCTCTGACTACATCTCAGTAGTACAGGATATATTCAATAAATGCCTCTCAGCAGCCAAAGTAAATAACAATTTTGATAAGTTGAAAGATCTAATTCTTAGAGATAAAATTATTTCATCTCTGCCATCACCATTTTCTAAATTTTTGCAAGAATGTGAGTGCGAGAGTGTGCAACATATAGAGAAACGAGGTTCGGCTTATTTCACAGCCAACAAACAGTGTTTTGCTAGTGGATTGACTGACACAGAATTTGTAGCAGCCGCTACCTATGACAGAACGAAGTCAGGTCCCTACAGTAAACAGAAACCCTTTAAACAATCTGCTGATAAGTATTACCAATGCAGATATTGCCATCTTTCACATAATGAAAGTGATACGTGCAACAAACACCCACGGTACCTCACATACTTGCAAAACTATATTGATAAGCAAGATAAGGAGAGAAAGAGCTATAAACGACTAACCAAATGCTTCCTTTGCAAGGCATATGGCCACTGGCGTCATGCTTGTAAAGGTAAACAAATGACCAGAAAGGCTAATGCAGCCATGTTTGATAGCTCTTCCTCAGATGAGGAACAATCAGAAAATCATCCTGCTAATGCAGCACAGGCCATTGATGTGTTTCATCTTGAAAAATGTACCATCTGTGATCGTTTTCATGAAGATGGCTTATTAACATGCGGCCACTCAATACCTATTGCCAATGAAGAAGCTAATTTGTTAATAAACTCCAGAGGTAAACTTAACATCCACAAGGGTTTGTAAATGGCAAATCTGCCACTGTTTTACGGGATAATGGGTGTACTCTTATTGGTTTCAAGAGAGACTTTATTTTACCTTCAGATTATACAGGCAAACATGTTACATGCAGAACTTTCTCAGGTAACATCGAGAAATACCCACTTGCATGGGCATATATTGACACCCCATTTCTCACAGGAAAGGTTAAATGTGCATCATTATCCAACCCATGTTGTGACATAATCGTTGGTAACCTTCCTGAAGTAAATGATATGCCACATGACAGTATAACATCTTCTGCCGAATGTATTGTTGATAATGCAATATCATCTTCAACTGAATATATTGTTGACAATGTATTATCACCTGTGAATGAATGTATGTTTGCAAATTCATTAACGTCATCACATGATTGTATTGACCTAAATGTTACATCACCTTCTCATGTTGTTGATATTGCAAATGCTGCAAAAGTGCAAGATCAAATTAACCAGACAGAGGCTTTGGAAATGTTAAGCCCAGTTATATTACCTCCTAAGACCATGAGGGAAAATTTCATAACAGCCCAAAAGGCCGATTTATCTTTGCACAAATATTTTAATTTAATAGGCCAAAAGCCAAGAATGACAATGAATGCTAGAAGGCATTTTGCCCTAAAAAGGTGGTATCTTTACACAAAGCTACCAACACCACTGAGCAAACGGTGTTACCAACCGAACACCGTAAACAAGCATTACATCTAGCACATGACATACCCTTTGCAGGGCATATGGCTTATTCAAAAACTAGATCTAGACTACTCACCCAGTTCTACTGGCCTAAATTCTACAGTGACACCAAGCAATATTGCAGAACTTGTGACATCTGCCAGAAGCTTGTTAAAAAGGGTAAACACCCACACGCTGAACTACAAATAACAGATCTAGCAAGTAGACCATTCAAAAAGATCTCTGTTGATAATGTAGGTCCTCTATACCATGTGACATCAAGAGGAAATAAGTTCATTTTAACGATAATTGACCTCTGCAGCAGATGGCCTGAGGCGATTCCACTTAAAAACATAACTGCCAAGGATGTTATGGAAGTTTTCTTCCACATTTTTTCTAGAGTAGGGTTTCCTGATACCATTCTCTCAGATCGGGGAAGTCAGTTCATAGCTGCAGCCACTCAAGCCTTTACTAGAATGTTAGGGGTAAAGCAGTGCTTTAATAGCTCATACCATTCTATGGGGATTGTAGAAAAGATGAACGGTGATCTCAAGCATATGCTATCAAAAGTTACCCAGGAACACCCTGAAGACTGGGATACTTATTTACCTGCCATACTATTTGCATATCGCGAAGTACTTCATTCGAGTACAGGTTTCTCACCATTTGAACTTGTATATGGAGCAAAACCACGCGGCCCATTATTTATGTACCATTCTATGTTAACTGAAAGTATAACTGTACATAAACCAGTATCATCATATGAACATGTAACATCATTGCACGATAGGATAATGAAATCTTGTGTATTAGCTAAAGAAGCACTGAAACAATCTGGTGCTATTTACAGACAGCACGCAAACAGAGGAAATAGGACAATAACACTGACACCTGGACAAGACGTACTACTTCTTTTGGCAAGCAACAGACATCTTTTGACAGACTCATGGCAAGGACCGTTTAAAGTACTGAGATAAATCTCAACAGTGGACTATGAGATCGCAATAAAAGACAAACATAAAATATTTCACATCAACATGTTAAAACCATACTACAACAGAAACGATGACCAAGACGAGACGGCAGCAAGCACAACAATAGTGGACCACACAGACGATGACGAGACTGACAAAATACCGACCTTATCACTTGACACGACAAACAATCTGCATGACATCAAAATAAATCCTAATCTGACCCAGACAGAGACTGACAATTGCAGACAACTGTTACAAGACTACAGTAGTATTTTCTCTAACCATCCAGGACAAATAGACTTAGTGCATCATCACATTATTCTGACATCCAACACACCAATAAAGTGCAAACCATACTCCATTCCCATACACTACAAAGAGAAATTACATCAGGAAATTCTAGACTTAGAGAAGAATCATATCATCAGATGATCACATTCACATTTTTGTTCTCCGATAGTAATTGTGAAAAAGAAGGACAACACCATACGCCTCTGTGTTGACTATTGGAAACTTAACCATATCACACAGTTGGATTTAGAACCAATGAGCAACTGTGAAGACAATCCTGACTGAACTGAAAGATTCTAGATACTTTACAAAACTGGACATGACAAAAGGGTATTGGCAAATACCGGTACATCATGACAGCATACATCTGACAGCATTTGCCACACCTTAGGGACTATACGAATGGTGCAAGCTTCCATTTGGGCTAGTTAATGCCCCTGCGACATTTATACAGATGACAAGACTTCTTCTGACAGACCATGTAACAACATTACAACAGAGATTTGACCGTATCAGACACCATGGACTGACATTCAAACCATCGAAAGTTGACATAGCCTACCAAAAAATTTCATTTTTGGGTTATAAAATTTGTAACGGCTTTGTCACTACTGACGACAACATCGTGTCAAGAATTCTTAAATTATCGCTTCCAGCGACAAAGAAAGAATTGCGAAGTGTCCTGGGTCTGTTAAATTATTACAGACAGTTCATACCAAATTTTGCTACGTTGACCGAGTGTTTCACTAACCTACTAACGAAAGACAAACCTAACAAAATTGTAAACAGCGAATGCGTAAGACCTGCATTTACAAAAGTGTTATCTTACTTTTCTAGTAACCCGATTCTTAAATTACCAAATTTGGACACTATTTTCAGATTGAGAACTGACACGAGCTCCATAGCGATTGGGGCAGTATTATTGCAAGAGCATGACCAAATTCTTCATCCAGTGTATTACATAAGTCAGAAATTAAAACTAAGAGAAAAAAAAATGGTCGACGCCTGAAATTGAGGCCCTTGCTCTTGTGTATTCTGTTAAGAAATTATCCAGGTTTCTTCTTGGGAAACATTTCAAAGTCGAGACAGACAACAGTCCGTTGACAATTATCATGACTGGAACTCCTACCAACCACAGGGTAGCAAGATGGTCACTATTACTACAAGATTTCAGTTTTGAAGTCAGGCATATCCGCGGCACACAGAATATGATTGCCGACCTTCTGTACAGATGTCCTTACAACACACCCGAAAGCCTAATTGTGCCTGAGCGCACACAGCAGACCAATAAGTAATCTGCAGATTAGTATATCGCTCAGCACCACAGCAAATAGTGAAATAATTTCAGAAACGCTGTGTATAAATTGTGATAGGGACAATATCCCAATGTAAATATAGTATATTTATCTTATAATTATTGTAATAATTGTGATGAATACGTGTGTTGTATGTGATCGAAAGGTAACATTATTTTAAACATGTATGAACATTGTAACGAACAGTGCTACGTGATTTCAAGACTTACTTTACTTGAACTGTTCAAGTATCCGTATTACCTGCTGTGCAGAGTGTTCCAACTTATTTTAATCCGTGCAAGAGGGACAATGACATCTGAATTCTACAGAACACGTTAATCCAGAGTTCGAAAGAAAGAGTTAATCCAGCAGCTGTTCTTATGAACTGTATACTCCATGCATTTACATAACATCCCAACGAAAGAACATTGTGTTAGCTACATCTTAACACACCAGCTGTGTACTTTCGGTATTTGTGTAATTAATGTAAAAACTAGCAGAGTATAGTGTAATTTTCACAAAGAATTGACATTTGATATAAACTTTGTGAGTAGAAATTTTACATATACAAATTGTATGTAAGGATTTTGATAGATGTAATCTGAGAATCATAAGTTGATTAACTTGTACTCAATAGTGACATTTGGTTCGCTATTGTCAATAAGAATCAAACTATGACGCTTAGAAATTGATTTACTAATGTAATTTATTTTCTTTGAAAGCATATTGAAATTATAGCCCATAGATTTTGTATTGTTTCACTGATTACAACCAAGGGAAACAATTGAAATTAGTGATAATAGGTAACATGTATAAAAACCATCCTCATGTTGCCAGATTGGCGACACATCAAGATGACATCAACTATGCATGGGAGTATTTACCAAAGCTGTAGACCTACATGAGACTTTCCAACCAGATGAGGTTGGGGTCAAATGTTGGAGTCATCTTATAGGAAGAAGACTCGCGGCCTGACATGTCGTGTTTGAAATTTTTGTTTATTTGTCGAGAGGTAGTTGCATTGCTTGAGAGATAGCATAAGTCGCTGATAGCTACAGGACTGGCTGTGTCAAATTACATCTAATGTAAGAATCCATCCAGTGGATTGTTCTTGAGGAGTGTTGCTTGATAGCATCATTGAAGAGTGAGTGTATATAGCTTACAATTATCTACATATTTCAATATAAACCAAAGTGTCATGTCAGATGACAAACAATGGGTCGATTCTTACAGGTTTAATAAATAAACCCAGATGTATATAGCTTACATGAAAGGTTTCTCCTTTTATGAAAAGGAGGGCGAGAGAATGTCATAATCTCC
The DNA here is from genome assembly GCA_963921405.1 of Cepaea hortensis. Lineage (NCBI taxonomy): Eukaryota > Metazoa > Mollusca > Gastropoda > Stylommatophora > Helicidae > Cepaea > Cepaea hortensis. The sequence continues at coordinate 488,497,942 of OY992876.1, read as the reverse complement.
CCACCAGTTCTACCGCGTCGTCGTCAACGACGCCTGGCAGTTACGGCAAGGTCCACCTGTGAGCGCCACTAACCACGCTGTGACAGGAATGGTCAGTCGGTGCATGCGTGGGTTAGCGCCAGACGGCTGGGGACTGTTGTACAGGACTGACAGATTGAATGGTGCTCATGTGTGTGCATGAACACCAATAGATAGAAAGCCTGTGTGAGTATAGGAGACTGAGCGCCTGGTATGTAGGAATGTGAGTTGTATACATTGCATTTATATATATATATCTATTGATTGTATTATGGCATCGATATTGTAATTGTGCGATGCATGTAATGGTTGTGATGAGTGAGATGTGTGAATAAAGTGTTTGAATTGTATTTGCAGTGTGTCACGTAAAGTCATTCTGTGACAGTGTTTGTATCACATCTGTTGGTGATTACGAGCCTGTGTTATTACTAAATGCAAGATTCTGACAGTTTCTCTCCTGTATGTGTTCTCTTGTGAGTGTTCAGACTGTCAGCTTCAGTAAAAGAAGCACCACACTCATCACACTTGTAGGGTTTTTCTCCTGTATGTGTTCTCTTATGTCTCATCAGATTGCTAGCTGTAGTAAAAGAAGCACCACAAACATCACACTTGTAAGGTTTTTCTCCTGTATGTGTTCTCTTGTGAGTCTTCAGACTGCCAGCTTCAGTAAAAGAAGCACCACAAACATCACACTTGTAAGGTTTTTCTCCTGTATGTCTTCTCATGTGAGTCTTCAGATAGCCAGCTTCAGTAAAAGAAGCACCACAATCATCACACTTGTAAGGTTTTTCTCCTGTATGTGATCTCTTATGTCTTCTCAGATTCATAGCGTAAGAAAAAGAAGCACCACAATCATCACACCTGTAAGCTGTTTCTCCTGTATGTGTTATCTTGTGAGTCTTCAGGTGGCCAGCCTGAGTAAAAGAAGCACCACACTCATCACACTTGTAGGGTTTTTCTCCTGTATGTGTTCTCTTATGTCTCATCAGACTGCTAGCTGTAGTAAAAGAAGCACCACACTCATCACACTTGTAAGGTTTTTCTCGTGTATGTGTTCTCTTATGTTCTGTCAGACTCACAGCTTGAGAAAAATAAGCACCACAATCTTCACACTTATAAGGTTTCTCTCCTGTATGTGTTCTCTTGTGAGTCTTCAGACTGCCAGCTTCAGTAAAAGAAGCACCACAATCATCACACTTGTAAGGTTTTTCTCCTGCATGTGTTCTCTTATGTTTTCTCAGATTCCCAGCTAGAGTAAAAGAAGCACCACAATCTTCACACTTATAAGGTTTCTCTCCTGTATGTGTTCTCTTGTGAGTCTTCAGGTGGCCAGCCTGAGTAAAAGAAACACCACAATCATCACACTTGTAAGGTTTTTCTCCTGTATGTGTTATCTTGTGAGTCTTCAGACTGCCAGCTTCAGTAAAAGAAGCACCACAATCATCACACTTGTAAGGTTTTTCTCCTGTATGTGTTATCTTGTGAGTCTTCAGGTGGCCAGCCTGAGTAAAAGAAACACCACAATCATCACACTTGTAAGGTTTTTCTCCTGTATGTGTTCTCTTGTGAGTCTTCAGACTGCCAGCTTCAGTAAAAGAAGCACCACAATCATCACACTTGTAAGGTTTTTCTCCTGTATGTGTTCTCTTGTGAGTCTTCAGGTGGCCAGCCTGAGTAAAAGAAACACCACAATCATCACATTTGTAAGGTTTTTCTCCTGTATGTATTCTCTTATGGTACCACAAACTTGAAGCCTGAGTAAAAGAAGCACCACAATCATCACACTTGTGAGGTTTTTCTCCTGTATGTGTTCTCTTGTGAGTCTTCAGACTGCCAGCTTCAGTAAAAGAAGCACCACAATCATCACACTTGTAAGGTTTTTCTCCTGTATGTGTTATCTTGTGAGTCTTCAGGTGGCCAGCCTGAGTAAAAGAAACACCACAATCATCACACTTGTAAGGTTTTTCTCCTGTATGTGTTCTCTTGTGAGTCTTCAGACTGCCAGCTTCAGTAAAAGAAGCACCACAATCATCACACTTGTAAGGTTTTTCTCCAGTATGTGTTCTCTTATGTCTCATCAGACTGCCAGCTGTAGTAAAAGAAGCACCACAAACATCACACTTGTAAGGTTTTTCTCCTGTATGTGTTCTCTTGTGAGTCTTCAGATTGCCAGCTTCAGTAAAAGAAGCACCACAATCATCACACTTGTAAGGTTTTTCTCCTGTATGTCTTCTCATGTGAGTCTTCAGATAGCCAGCTTCAGTAAAAGAAGCACCACACTCATCACACTTGTAAGGTTTTTCTCCTGTATGTGTTCTCTTATGTTTTCTCAGATTCCCAGCTAAAGTAAAAGAAGCACCACAATCATCACATTTGTAAGGTTTTTCTCCTGTATGTATTCTTTTATGGTACCTCAAACTTGAAGCCTTAGTAAAAGAAGCACCACAATCATCACACTTGTAAGGTTTTTCTCCGGTATGTGTTCTCTTGTAGTACTTCAATCTGCCAACTTGAGTAAAAGAAGCACCACAATCATCACACTTGGAAGGTTTCTCTCCTGTATATATTCTCTTATGATTCATGTTCTTTTGGCACCCTAGATGGTCATCTTGAATCAAAAGACTATCAATTTCATTACATTCGTTCAGCATCCCTTCAGTATGTGTTCTCTTATATCTGTCTACACAAACATTTGGACTAGAAACAGCAGACAAGTCTCCTGTGTGAGTTCCTTGAGAGCTATAACTGACATAATCCAAAATATCATCAAGAGACTCCACAAAGCTCTGTGTATGTTTTTCTTGTGTTTCCATATTTTGCTGCTGACAATTCTCAATAGCCAGAGATAGTTTATTGTTTGTATTAATCACAGAAGACACATTTTCTGACATTTGACAACAATTTTCATGTTTTACTGTTACCTTACAACTGTTCTCAACCATTCTTGATTTTGAGTTGCCGTGTTCTGTCATTTCTTGAATAATGCTACCCCCAGATATGTCTACCTTTTTACTGAAGCTTTGACTCCCGTCCTCAAACAGAACATCTGATAGTTCTTGTTTTACAATCTTCATGTCTATGCTGTCATATGTCCACTTTTGTGAATGTTCTTGTATGGAGTGGTAAGGAATACTTGGAGACCATGAGTGTGCTTCTGAAACACACCAAAGTAAATAATTAATATCCTCATGAATATACCAGGTATTGATTATGAACAGATGTGTATGTGTAATCAAACAGGCACACATTGCAGCTATAGACAATCAGTTTCAAGTGAACAGAAAAGTAAAAAGAAGATTGATTAATATGCTCATGTACTTAGCATTCATACTTATGAATGATCTAAGTTCATGATAATCTAAGATGGTGTATGATCTAAGCTGATGTATGATATAAGCTGTTATATGATCAAGGTTGATGTATGATCTAAGTTCATGATGATCTAAGATGGTGTATGATCTAAGCTAATGTATAAATTAAGCTGATGTATGATCAAGCTGTTATATGATCAAGGTTGATGTATGATCTAAGATGATGCATGATCAAAGATGATGCATGATCTAGGCTGATGTATGATATAAGCTATTATATGATCTAGGTTGATGTATGATCTAAGCTAATGTATGATCGAAGCTGATGTATAATCTGAGCTGATGAATGCTCTAAGCTGATGTATGATCTGAGCTTTTGTATGATCTAGGCTGATGTATGATTTAGGCATGACATGGAAACACAACTAGAGGTGGCATGGCAAGGCAACACATTCAGAGGTGGCATGACAAGGGAACACAATTTCAGTGGTATGGCAAGGGAACACAATTAGAAGAGGTATGGCAAGGGAACACTATTAGAGGTAAGTGGCATGACAAGGGAACAATTATAAGTGGCATGACAAGGGAACACAATTAGAGGTGCCATAACAAGGGAACACAATTAGATATGGCATGACAGGGGAACACAGAGGTGGCATGACAGGGAAACACAGAGGTGGCATGACAAGGGAACACAGTTAAGGTGGCATGACAAGTGAACACAGTTAGAGGTGGCATGACAAGGGAACAATTATAAGTGGCATGACAAGGAAACAATTATAAGTGGTATGACAAGGGAACAATTATAAGTGGCATGACAAGGGAACAATTATAAGTGGTATGACATGGGAACACAATTAGAGGTGGCATGACAAGGGAACACAGAGGTGGCATGACAAGGGAACACAGAGGTGGCATGACAAAGGAACAATTATAAGTGGTATGACATGGGAACACAATTAGAGGTGGCATGACAAGGGAACACAGTTAGAGGTGGCATGACAAGGGAACACAGTTAGAGGTGGCATGAAAAGGAAACAATTATAAGTGGTATGACAAGGGAACAATTATAAGTGGTATGACACGGGAACAATTATAAGTGGCATGACAAGGGAACAATTATAAGTGGCATGACATGGGAACACAATTAGAGGTGGCATGACAAGGGAACACAGATAGAGGTGGCATGACAAGGGAACACAGTTAGAGGTGGCATGACAAGGGAACAATTATAAGTGGTATGACAAGGGAACAATTATAAGTGGTATGACATGGGAACAATTATAAGTGGCATGACAAGGGAACAATTATAAGTGGTATGACAGGGGAACACAATTAGAGGTGGCATGACAAGGGAACACAATTAGAGGTGGCATGACAGGGGAACACAATAAGAAGTGGCATGACAAAGAAAACTGAATCTTGCATATCAACACAATGATTCAGGGCTCAAGTCCAGCAGTGGCAATCATGATCATGTGTTGATCTGACCAGCACAGCTGGCATGTGACCCAGTCTAATCACATGTTGATCTGATCAGCACAGTTGGCCTGTGGCCCAGTGTAATCACTTGTTGATCTGATCAGCACAGTTGGCCTGTGGCCCAGTCTAATCACATGTTGACCTGATCAGCACAGTTGGCATGTGGCCCAGTGTAATCAAATCAGTAGCAGAGATTTCTGTCTAATGGTAGAGGGGGAGGGAACTGGCCAAACGACCCCATTATTTAGTGATCTAATTTATGTGAGGGTCTAGCATTTCTCTTACAGAAGCATCTTCAATGGTGGTACACTTATCTGTTGTATGGACAGCCTTATCACAAGAACCAGGCCCATCATCACCTTCTCCAGGCTTCTGCTGCAGACCCTGAGCTTCTGTCTAAGATCTACATGCTTTGTCCATGCCAGGTAACACAGATCACCATAAGCCAGGTGTTCTTGGTGAATCCGATTTGTTACGTACAAATGTTATCATTGATCATTGTAAAGGGACTTTAACATGATACAGATGGGCAAGGAGTCTAATATCTTAGGTGAACCTGTCAGGGTCTTGTTCGATATGAACACAGGCTCGTATTCACTAACAGGCTTGAAAACAATCACACACAGATAATGAGTGTACAAAAACTCGGCGACATAACTCAAACACTTTAAGCGCACTTCTCAAAACAGCATTCATATCAGGCATCGCTCAAAGTCAGCGATAATGCCATTTCCAGAAACATACAATGCAATATATATATCAATTCATAAATACAATAGAATATAACATTCACTCAATCTTTACTCTACTCAACAAAGCATACAGGCTTTCGTCCATCAAGCATCGACTCATACATAGCAACACTCTTTCACGTCCGTCCAGTCTCGAGGTCCTAGGCTGTCTGACGCTACCAGCAGTGATTCCTCGTTGGCCCGGCTTTCCGCTCTCGAGGCCTTCATGTACCACACTGACCCCTGGCCATGCACTGCATAGTAACTATTAGTCCAGTTCACGGTCGTACCTGGTCGTTGCCGCCAGGCGGGGGAGATGAAGACTGGGAGATTCTGACATTCTCCGCCGCCCCCTCTTATGAAAGGTATACCCTTTCATTACTGGTGTTTATAGTTGGGTTAAGTTAATAATATAAAGTCAGAATCGACCAACTGTTTGTCATGTTAGATGACTCTTTGGTATTTATTGAAGGTTACTGGGTAGTTGCATGATATATCTTTGATTCAGTGATGCCATAAGGCTACTTTCATCAAGTACTCTCCACTAGTTGGATTTGTACCTAGGTTGATAATGGACTCAGCCAGTCCGGTAGTTATCCGCGACTAATGCTATCTTTCAAGCAACGCGCTACCTCACGACAAAATTAAAAAATCACAAAAAGAACCATGTTAGGCCTTAAGTCATCTTCCTTATAAGATGACTTCAGAACTAGACACCAACCGATATGGTCGGATAGTCCAATTCTGGTCCTCACCTTTAGTAGTTATCTTCCACCCATAGTTGATGTCACATGGTGATGCGTAGACATTTTGGCTACTATGAACAAGATAATATATGCATGCTTACATTTTCCCAACATTTCAAATTGTTTCCCTTTAGGTGTAATGGTGAAACGATATGGGAGGTAATTTGTAAATTCTTTAAAAAAAATAAAGTACATTTGTAAGTTATATTCTAAGCGTCATAGTTTGATATTTATTGTCAATAGTGACATAGTTGGCACCATTGAGAAAAAATTAATCAATCAATGATTCTTAGATCACAAATATATAAATCCTTTCATTCAATTAAATATATGTAAATTTGGTGTCACAACGTTATCTCAGGTGTCATTCCTTTGTGACTATTATTTATATAGTCTGCTAATTTTGCTAAATTTAACTAAATCATTCGAAAAGGAAACGGAAGTACACAATTGGTGTGTTCACACGTTGGAGTAACACACTGTTTTTTCACATGTTCAGATAACACTGTTCTTACTGAAGTACGGATTAAACTGTTCTGGATGTGTTGAATTTCTAAATGTCGTCTATATAACACAGTTGTAGCGTTAAAATGTTAGAACAATTTGCTGTGCTTATATCACAAGTATACATAAGTGTCGGTACTATGGATATTACCAAAAGTTGACATAAGCCCTCAGTAGCTTGATGATGGTGTCACCAATGGTTCATGACAGTCTATATGAGATGAAGGTGTCCTAAGATAACAATTAACGTCGATCCTGGACTCTGATCTCTCAAAATGCAAAGTCTTGGGAAGATAATTTGGTGGTTTTCTCTTGCCTTCCACATTCTCACTAGGGTCATCTACCTCTCCTTTGACAGCAATTTTCTGTCAGGAGAAACTGTCAGGACAAGAGAATTCCCTGCTTGGCTCAGCTGCAGAGTTATGGACTGATCTCTACTGATCTCGGTGGATACTCCATCACACCTATGACCATATTTTTTTCAGTGTCTGAGTAGATTTACATTCTGCTATTGTGTTGATTTCAATGAAATAAGGCTTTGGCCATTCAGAAAGCAAAGGCAAACTATTAAATATAAAATTATCTAGCAAATCAAAAATAGCCAGTAAATTTTGGGATTGATTGCAACACAATGTAAAGGATATCCAACTAAATGTTGCATTCTATTGCACTTAATCTTACCTTGACCTACATAGAGTTCAGGTTGTTCTATCTTGACATGTGATGGTAGTTTACTCTCCATCTTTCAATCTGAAAGGATTTGTAAGTTGCATATGTATACAAAAGTAAACAAATAAATGAATGTGATATTTTGTTTGTCAAGATATCTAATCATGACTAATTATACAAAATATCTTATCATTACTTCAAGACATGATTTCTGATATGTTATTCCTCAAGTTCCCATTAAGAATGTAAGTTTGGCAATCAATCCCAGTGTAATAATATTGATTTAACATGACAAAAATAACACAACAATACATGAAGGATTTGTGAAACAGCTTTATTTCTTGTGTCACACATCATGCAGACATTACAGTTGATGTAATACTTATAACAGAAGCTATTCTTTTCTGTATCTTATTCCCCTTTCCATACATCCAATAATGAGTCTTCAATTGGTGAGAAAAACAAGAAAATCTTGTCATTAATGTTCCTTCTCAACTGTTGCTTGTAAGCAAGAATTCTACTTTATGAGCTTATAACATGAAATCTGTGAGTGTGCCTATACTTGACAATTAGATACATTTGGTCCCAATATGGTCTGCTTGTGCATTGAAGCTAAATTATCTGGACTTTGTTGATAACATTGCCTTCTTGTCCCATACATTGAAATGAGATGCAAGATGTAGCTGAATACATTGGACAGGAGGTCACAACAATTAGGTCTCAAAAATTCACAAGGAAGGACAATGATAATGTGAATAAATCAAACAAATGATAACCTGATCTCCCTTTGTGAAATGTCACTGCAAGATGCAGAATTATACACCTGTTTAGGTAGCAATGTAGACACAGATGGGTCAGCATATAAAACTAAACACTGTCATTTACTGCCAATATAGTGCCTTGTGGTGTATGGCAGGGGGTTCTTGAGCCTGAGGAATTAAGGCTGCCTGGCTAGTGCAGTCACCGCAAACTGTGTATGTTAGAGTTTTCTTTTTGCCCCCGACAGAAAATAAACTCCACACCTTAACAAGGATTTGAATCTGGGTCTCCAAAAGGAGAATCTTGCATTCTAGCCACTCGGCCAGCATACTGGTCAACATACAAAGATATTACAATAAGAATGCAAAAGGCAAGAGGAACTTTCATAGAAATTAGACATTTGTGGAAGTCAGAAAAATTAAACAACAGATTGTTCAAGTAAAACATTAAAACAGTAAGTACTGTTGTATGGATCAGAACCATGGGGTATGACATATAATGATTATTAATAAGCTACAAACATTCATTAATTCCATGTGGTAGATTAGCAACAAGATCATTGATGAAGGTTAGAAAAAGTGTGAAGGGCAACACACAAAGTCTCAGAGTCTGACTGAAGTGCACTCGACTTTTAAGACTTTTCGATAGAATGTGCTGTGACAAAATTAATAGTTAAAAATAGCTGCCCATTTATATTAATTAAATGTCATGTGAAATGTTCGTCGTTAGTGAAAGAACAATTCATGAAAATGTACTCATATTGTCTTGATCTACAAACTGCATTGCGACAGCTTTCTTTTGTTGATTAATTATCATGCATTAATGTAAGTAAATAAGTTTGTAACTGCTGCATAAATTAAGCAGTAGTTAATTAATTATTAAAATATTAAATTTAAAAAAAATATAAGTAAATATTCGCTAATAATGGATTTCGACTTCTGCTCAATAATTACACTGTTCTGTATCTAGAAGTGAGCAATTAATAATTAAATACTAACTTTAAAAAAAAAAACCATAACTTATTTCACAGTATTTTATTTAAATTTAAATAATTAAGTACTGGTGCTCTGCTAAGAAATAAGTAGTCCTTACAGGTTTACAGAGACGGGTCTGAAAACTGGCTTTCAAAATTATTTTCAGTCATGTCAAATGCTGAAATATTATACAAGTACACAGATACATTACTGCTACAATTGACATTTGTATTCTGTTTAAGTTTAGTAGTTAAATTACTAGTTCTAATTATAAATAAATATAGGTGTGCTAAAGTTTAGTGCTATTGTATTGTATGGGCGCCGCCATCTTGAATTTTGTGTTATGACGGCCATGTCACTAAATATTTTGTCCTGAACTCAAGCAAACACCAGCAGTGTTGAAACTCTTCACATTTATGTAAAATTGAACGGGGGATTAAAAAATGCAACAAACAGTTTAGACTTCTTTAAGCTACAGGAATTATAAGACAAATTAGTTTACTATTCGTGAAAAGACTCCAAGAAATTCCAGAAAAAACAGTTTCTCTGCCTCAAAATTTTGCCAGTTAGGACCAATACTGCAAATATTAGGACCAATACTGCAAATATCAGCGTAGCTTCCCCTTTCATCGTACCACGCTGCTTTCGCATAAATCAAATCTTGCCTGACATGGTATCAACCGGAAGTGAATCGTTGGTCTCCAGAAAAAGTATGGGAAATAAACAAAATTCGCCCCCGCCACCCGGCAAAGTTCGATAACACTGACATTGCTAATAATATAAGGGAGAGTTTATTCGCAATTGAATTGTGAATAAATGAAGTGTCTATTCGCAGTTGAATTGTGAATAAATGAAGTGTCTATTTGCAATCGAATTGCGATTAGACACTTTGTTTATTCCCGCTCGGTAGTCAATTTTAATGCTGTAAAGTCAAAGGAAGAATGTACTAATAGGGAAAGCATGCTTGCACAACAGAAGAGCCCGAGTACAGATAGACAGACTCAAGAGCAAGAAAGTACTACTGTGTCATGGTGTTCCCCAGGGCAGAGTCTTGCCCTTCACACTTTTTCTAATCTTCATCAATGATCTTGTTGCTAATCTACCACATGGAATTAATGAATGTTTGTAGCTTATTAATAATCATTATATGTCATACCCCATGGTTCTGATCCATACAACAGTACTTACTGTTTTAATGTTTTACTTGAACAATCTGTTGTTTAATTTTTCTGACTTCCACAAATGTCTAATTTCTATGAAAGTTCCTCTTGCCTTTTGCATTCTTATTGTAATATCTTTGTATGTTGACCAGTATGCTGGCCGAGTGGCTAGAATGCAAGATTCTCCTTTTGGAGACCCAGATTCAAATCCTTGTTAAGGTGTGGAGTTTATTTTCTGTCGGGGGCAAAAAGAAAACTCTAACATACACAGTTTGCGGTGACTGCACTAGCCAGGCAGCCTTAATTCCTCAGGCTCAAGAACCCCCTGCCATACACCACAAGGCACTATATTGGCAGTAAATGACAGTGTTTAGTTTTATATGCTGACCCATCTGTGTCTACATTGCTACCTAAACAGGTGTATAATTCTGCATCTTGCAGTGACATTTCACAAAGGGAGATCAGGTTATCATTTGTTTGATTTATTCACATTATCATTGTCCTTCCTTGTGAATTTTTGAGACCTAATTGTTGTGACCTCCTGTCCAATGTATTCAGCTACATCTTGCATCTCATTTCAATGTATGGGACAAGAAGGCAATGTTATCAACAAAGTCCAGATAATTTAGCTTCAATGCACAAGCAGACCATATTGGGACCAAATGTATCTAATTGTCAAGTATAGGCACACTCACAGATTTCATGTTATAAGCTCATAAAGTAGAATTCTTGCTTACAAGCAACAGTTGAGAAGGAACATTAATGACAAGATTTTCTTGTTTTTCTCACCAATTGAAGACTCATTATTGGATGTATGGAAAGGGGAATAAGATACAGAAAAGAATAGCTTCTGTTATAAGTATTACATCAACTGTAATGTCTGCATGATGTGTGACACAAGAAATAAAGCTGTTTCACAAATCCTTCATGTATTGTTGTGTTATTTTTGTCATGTTAAATCAATATTATTACACTGGGATTGATTGCCAAACTTACATTCTTAATGGGAACTTGAGGAATAACATATCAGAAATCATGTCTTGAAGTAATGATAAGATATTTTGTATAATTAGTCATGATTAGATATCTTGACAAACAAAATATCACATTCATTTATTTGTTTACTTTTGTATACATATGCAACTTACAAATCCTTTCAGATTGAAAGATGGAGAGTAAACTACCATCACATGTCAAGATAGAACAACCTGAACTCTATGTAGGTCAAGGTAAGATTAAGTGCAATAGAATGCAACATTTAGTTGGATATCCTTTACATTGTGTTGCAATCAATCCCAAAATTTACTGGCTATTTTTGATTTGCTAGATAATTTTATATTTAATAGTTTGCCTTTGCTTTCTGAATGGCCAAAGCCTTATTTCATTGAAATCAACACAATAGCAGAATGTAAATCTACTCAGACACTGAAAAAAATATGGTCATAGGTGTGATGGAGTATCCACCGAGATCAGTAGAGATCAGTCCATAACTCTGCAGCTGAGCCAAGCAGGGAATTCTCTTGTCCTGACAGTTTCTCCTGACAGAAAATTGCTGTCAAAGGAGAGGTAGATGACCCTAGTGAGAATGTGGAAGGCAAGAGAAAACCACCAAATTATCTTCCCAAGACTTTGCATTTTGAGAGATCAGAGTCCAGGATCGACGTTAATTGTTATCTTAGGACACCTTCATCTCATATAGACTGTCATGAACCATTGGTGACACCATCATCAAGCTACTGAGGGCTTATGTCAACTTTTGGTAATATCCATAGTACCGACACTTATGTATACTTGTGATATAAGCACAGCAAATTGTTCTAACATTTTAACGCTACAACTGTGTTATATAGACGACATTTAGAAATTCAACACATCCAGAACAGTTTAATCCGTACTTCAGTAAGAACAGTGTTATCTGAACATGTGAAAAAACAGTGTGTTACTCCAACGTGTGAACACACCAATTGTGTACTTCCGTTTCCTTTTCGAATGATTTAGTTAAATTTAGCAAAATTAGCAGACTATATAAATAATAGTCACAAAGGAATGACACCTGAGATAACGTTGTGACACCAAATTTACATATATTTAATTGAATGAAAGGATTTATATATTTGTGATCTAAGAATCATTGATTGATTAATTTTTTCTCAATGGTGCCAACTATGTCACTATTGACAATAAATATCAAACTATGACGCTTAGAATATAACTTACAAATGTACTTTATTTTTTTTAAAGAATTTACAAATTACCTCCCATATCGTTTCACCATTACACCTAAAGGGAAACAATTTGAAATGTTGGGAAAATGTAAGCATGCATATATTATCTTGTTCATAGTAGCCAAAATGTCTACGCATCACCATGTGACATCAACTATGGGTGGAAGATAACTACTAAAGGTGAGGACCAGAATTGGACTATCCGACCATATCGGTTGGTGTCTAGTTCTGAAGTCATCTTATAAGGAAGATGACTTAAGGCCTAACATGGTTCTTTTTGTGATTTTTTAATTTTGTCGTGAGGTAGCGCGTTGCTTGAAAGATAGCATTAGTCGCGGATAACTACCGGACTGGCTGAGTCCATTATCAACCTAGGTACAAATCCAACTAGTGGAGAGTACTTGATGAAAGTAGCCTTATGGCATCACTGAATCAAAGATATATCATGCAACTACCCAGTAACCTTCAATAAATACCAAAGAGTCATCTAACATGACAAACAGTTGGTCGATTCTGACTTTATATTATTAACTTAACCCAACTATAAACACCAGTAATGAAAGGGTATACCTTTCATAAGAGGGGGCGGCGGAGAATGTCAGAATCTCCCAGTCTTCATCTCCCCCGCCTGGCGGCAACGACCAGGTACGACCGTGAACTGGACTAATAGTTACTATGCAGTGCATGGCCAGGGGTCAGTGTGGTACATGAAGGCCTCGAGAGCGGAAAGCCGGGCCAACGAGGAATCACTGCTGGTAGCGTCAGACAGCCTAGGACCTCGAGACTGGACGGACGTGAAAGAGTGTTGCTATGTATGAGTCGATGCTTGATGGACGAAAGCCTGTATGCTTTGTTGAGTAGAGTAAAGATTGAGTGAATGTTATATTCTATTGTATTTATGAATTGATATATATATTGCATTGTATGTTTCTGGAAATGGCATTATCGCTGACTTTGAGCGATGCCTGATATGAATGCTGTTTTGAGAAGTGCGCTTAAAGTGTTTGAGTTATGTCGCCGAGTTTTTGTACACTCATTATCTGTGTGTGATTGTTTTCAAGCCTGTTAGTGAATACGAGCCTGTGTTCATATCGAACAAGACCCTGACAGGTTCACCTAAGATATTAGACTCCTTGCCCATCTGTATCATGTTAAAGTCCCTTTACAATGATCAATGATAACATTTGTACGTAACAAATCGGATTCACCAAGAACACCTGGCTTATGGTGATCTGTGTTACCTGGCATGGACAAAGCATGTAGATCTTAGACAGAAGCTCAGGGTCTGCAGCAGAAGCCTGGAGAAGGTGATGATGGGCCTGGTTCTTGTGATAAGGCTGTCCATACAACAGATAAGTGTACCACCATTGAAGATGCTTCTGTAAGAGAAATGCTAGACCCTCACATAAATTAGATCACTAAATAATGGGGTCGTTTGGCCAGTTCCCTCCCCCTCTACCATTAGACAGAAATCTCTGCTACTGATTTGATTACACTGGGCCACATGCCAACTGTGCTGATCAGGTCAACATGTGATTAGACTGGGCCACAGGCCAACTGTGCTGATCAGATCAACAAGTGATTACACTGGGCCACAGGCCAACTGTGCTGATCAGATCAACATGTGATTAGACTGGGTCACATGCCAGCTGTGCTGGTCAGATCAACACATGATCATGATTGCCACTGCTGGACTTGAGCCCTGAATCATTGTGTTGATATGCAAGATTCAGTTTTCTTTGTCATGCCACTTCTTATTGTGTTCCCCTGTCATGCCACCTCTAATTGTGTTCCCTTGTCATGCCACCTCTAATTGTGTTCCCCTGTCATACCACTTATAATTGTTCCCTTGTCATGCCACTTATAATTGTTCCCATGTCATACCACTTATAATTGTTCCCTTGTCATACCACTTATAATTGTTCCCTTGTCATGCCACCTCTAACTGTGTTCCCTTGTCATGCCACCTCTATCTGTGTTCCCTTGTCATGCCACCTCTAATTGTGTTCCCATGTCATGCCACTTATAATTGTTCCCTTGTCATGCCACTTATAATTGTTCCCGTGTCATACCACTTATAATTGTTCCCTTGTCATACCACTTATAATTGTTTCCTTTTCATGCCACCTCTAACTGTGTTCCCTTGTCATGCCACCTCTAACTGTGTTCCCTTGTCATGCCACCTCTAATTGTGTTCCCATGTCATACCACTTATAATTGTTCCTTTGTCATGCCACCTCTGTGTTCCCTTGTCATGCCACCTCTGTGTTCCCTTGTCATGCCACCTCTAATTGTGTTCCCATGTCATACCACTTATAATTGTTCCCTTGTCATGCCACTTATAATTGTTCCCTTGTCATACCACTTATAATTGTTTCCTTGTCATGCCACTTATAATTGTTCCCTTGTCATGCCACCTCTAACTGTGTTCACTTGTCATGCCACCTTAACTGTGTTCCCTTGTCATGCCACCTCTGTGTTTCCCTGTCATGCCACCTCTGTGTTCCCCTGTCATGCCATATCTAATTGTGTTCCCTTGTTATGGCACCTCTAATTGTGTTCCCTTGTCATGCCACTTATAATTGTTCCCTTGTCATGCCACTTACCTCTAATAGTGTTCCCTTGCCATACCTCTTCTAATTGTGTTCCCTTGCCATACCACTGAAATTGTGTTCCCTTGTC
This sequence comes from Cepaea hortensis, assembly GCA_963921405.1. Lineage (NCBI taxonomy): Eukaryota > Metazoa > Mollusca > Gastropoda > Stylommatophora > Helicidae > Cepaea > Cepaea hortensis. The sequence goes on along the minus strand of OY992876.1, from coordinate 488,482,681 downwards.
ATGCCACCTCTGAATGTGTTGCCTTGCCATGCCACCTCTAGTTGTGTTTCCATGTCATGCCTAAATCATACATCAGCCTAGATCATACAAAAGCTCAGATCATACATCAGCTTAGAGCATTCATCAGCTCAGATTATACATCAGCTTCGATCATACATTAGCTTAGATCATACATCAACCTAGATCATATAATAGCTTATATCATACATCAGCCTAGATCATGCATCATCTTTGATCATGCATCATCTTAGATCATACATCAACCTTGATCATATAACAGCTTGATCATACATCAGCTTAGTTTATACATTAGCTTAGATCATACACCATCTTAGATCATCATGAACTTAGATCATACATCAACCTTGATCATATAACAGCTTATATCATACATCAGCTTAGATCATACACCATCTTAGATTATCATGAACTTAGATCATTCATAAGTATGAATGCTAAGTACATGAGCATATTAATCAATCTTCTTTTTACTTTTCTGTTCACTTGAAACTGATTGTCTATAGCTGCAATGTGTGCCTGTTTGATTACACATACACATCTGTTCATAATCAATACCTGGTATATTCATGAGGATATTAATTATTTACTTTGGTGTGTTTCAGAAGCACACTCATGGTCTCCAAGTATTCCTTACCACTCCATACAAGAACATTCACAAAAGTGGACATATGACAGCATAGACATGAAGATTGTAAAACAAGAACTATCAGATGTTCTGTTTGAGGACGGGAGTCAAAGCTTCAGTAAAAAGGTAGACATATCTGGGGGTAGCATTATTCAAGAAATGACAGAACACAGCAACTCAAAATCAAGAATGGTTGAGAACAGTTGTAAGGTAACAGTAAAACATGAAAATTGTTGTCAAATGTCAGAAAATGTGTCTTCTGTGATTAATACAAACAATAAACTATCTCTGGCTATTGAGAATTGTCAGCAGCAAAATATGGAAACACAAGAAAAACATACACAGAGCTTTGTGGAGTCTCTTGATGATATTTTGGATTATGTCAGTTATAGCTCTCAAGGAACTCACACAGGAGACTTGTCTGCTGTTTCTAGTCCAAATGTTTGTGTAGACAGATATAAGAGAACACATACTGAAGGGATGCTGAACGAATGTAATGAAATTGATAGTCTTTTGATTCAAGATGACCATCTAGGGTGCCAAAAGAACATGAATCATAAGAGAATATATACAGGAGAGAAACCTTCCAAGTGTGATGATTGTGGTGCTTCTTTTACTCAAGTTGGCAGATTGAAGTACTACAAGAGAACACATACCGGAGAAAAACCTTACAAGTGTGATGATTGTGGTGCTTCTTTTACTAAGGCTTCAAGTTTGAGGTACCATAAAAGAATACATACAGGAGAAAAACCTTACAAATGTGATGATTGTGGTGCTTCTTTTACTTTAGCTGGGAATCTGAGAAAACATAAGAGAACACATACAGGAGAAAAACCTTACAAGTGTGATGAGTGTGGTGCTTCTTTTACTGAAGCTGGCTATCTGAAGACTCACATGAGAAGACATACAGGAGAAAAACCTTACAAGTGTGATGATTGTGGTGCTTCTTTTACTGAAGCTGGCAATCTGAAGACTCACAAGAGAACACATACAGGAGAAAAACCTTACAAGTGTGATGTTTGTGGTGCTTCTTTTACTACAGCTGGCAGTCTGATGAGACATAAGAGAACACATACTGGAGAAAAACCTTACAAGTGTGATGATTGTGGTGCTTCTTTTACTGAAGCTGGCAGTCTGAAGACTCACAAGAGAACACATACAGGAGAAAAACCTTACAAGTGTGATGATTGTGGTGTTTCTTTTACTCAGGCTGGCCACCTGAAGACTCACAAGATAACACATACAGGAGAAAAACCTTACAAGTGTGATGATTGTGGTGCTTCTTTTACTGAAGCTGGCAGTCTGAAGACTCACAAGAGAACACATACAGGAGAAAAACCTCACAAGTGTGATGATTGTGGTGCTTCTTTTACTCAGGCTTCAAGTTTGTGGTACCATAAGAGAATACATACAGGAGAAAAACCTTACAAATGTGATGATTGTGGTGTTTCTTTTACTCAGGCTGGCCACCTGAAGACTCACAAGAGAACACATACAGGAGAAAAACCTTACAAGTGTGATGATTGTGGTGCTTCTTTTACTGAAGCTGGCAGTCTGAAGACTCACAAGAGAACACATACAGGAGAAAAACCTTACAAGTGTGATGATTGTGGTGTTTCTTTTACTCAGGCTGGCCACCTGAAGACTCACAAGATAACACATACAGGAGAAAAACCTTACAAGTGTGATGATTGTGGTGCTTCTTTTACTGAAGCTGGCAGTCTGAAGACTCACAAGATAACACATACAGGAGAAAAACCTTACAAGTGTGATGATTGTGGTGTTTCTTTTACTCAGGCTGGCCACCTGAAGACTCACAAGAGAACACATACAGGAGAGAAACCTTATAAGTGTGAAGATTGTGGTGCTTCTTTTACTCTAGCTGGGAATCTGAGAAAACATAAGAGAACACATGCAGGAGAAAAACCTTACAAGTGTGATGATTGTGGTGCTTCTTTTACTGAAGCTGGCAGTCTGAAGACTCACAAGAGAACACATACAGGAGAGAAACCTTATAAGTGTGAAGATTGTGGTGCTTATTTTTCTCAAGCTGTGAGTCTGACAGAACATAAGAGAACACATACACGAGAAAAACCTTACAAGTGTGATGAGTGTGGTGCTTCTTTTACTACAGCTAGCAGTCTGATGAGACATAAGAGAACACATACAGGAGAAAAACCCTACAAGTGTGATGAGTGTGGTGCTTCTTTTACTCAGGCTGGCCACCTGAAGACTCACAAGATAACACATACAGGAGAAACAGCTTACAGGTGTGATGATTGTGGTGCTTCTTTTTCTTACGCTATGAATCTGAGAAGACATAAGAGATCACATACAGGAGAAAAACCTTACAAGTGTGATGATTGTGGTGCTTCTTTTACTGAAGCTGGCTATCTGAAGACTCACATGAGAAGACATACAGGAGAAAAACCTTACAAGTGTGATGTTTGTGGTGCTTCTTTTACTGAAGCTGGCAGTCTGAAGACTCACAAGAGAACACATACAGGAGAAAAACCTTACAAGTGTGATGTTTGTGGTGCTTCTTTTACTACAGCTTGCAATCTGATGAGACATAAGAGAACACATACAGGAGAAAAACCCTACAAGTGTGATGAGTGTGGTGCTTCTTTTACTGAAGCTGACAGTCTGAACACTCACAAGAGAACACATACAGGAGAGAAACTGTCAGAATCTTGCATTTAGTAATAACACAGGCTCGTAATCACCAACAGATGTGATACAAACACTGTCACAGAATGACTTTACGTGACACACTGCAAATACAATTCAAACACTTTATTCACACATCTCACTCATCACAACCATTACATGCATCGCACAATTACAATGTCGATGCCATAATACAATCAATAGATATATATATATAAATGCAATGTATACAACTCACATTCCTACATACCAGGCGCTCAGTCTCCTATACTCACACAGGCTTTCTATCTATTGGTGTTCATGCACACACACGAGCACCATTCAATCTGTCAGTCCTGTACAACAGTCCCCAGCCGTCTGGCGCTAACCCACGCATGCACCGACTGACCATTCCTGTCACAGCGTGGTTAGTGGCGCTCACAGGTGGACCTTGCCGTAACTGCCAGGCGTCGTTGACGACGACGCGGTAGAACTGGTGGGGAGATTATGACATTCTCTCGCCCTCCTTTTCATAAAAGGAGAAACCTTTCATGTAAGCTATATACATCTGGGTTTATTTATTAAACCTGTAAGAATCGACCCATTGTTTGTCATCTGACATGACACTTTGGTTTATATTGAAATATGTAGATAATTGTAAGCTATATACACTCACTCTTCAATGATGCTATCAAGCAACACTCCTCAAGAACAATCCACTGGATGGATTCTTACATTAGATGTAATTTGACACAGCCAGTCCGGTAGCTATCAGCGACTTATGCTATCTCTCAAGCAATGCAACTACCTCTCGACAAATAAACAAAAATTTCAAACACGACATGTCAGGCCGCGAGTCTTCTTCCTATAAGATGACTCCAACATTTGACCCCAACCTCATCTGGTTGGAAAGTCTCATGTAGGTCTACAGCTTTGGTAAATACTCCCATGCATAGTTGATGTCATCTTGATGTGTCGCCAATCTGGCAACATGAGGATGGTTTTTATACATGTTACCTATTATCACTAATTTCAATTGTTTCCCTTGGTTGTAATCAGTGAAACAATACAAAATCTATGGGCTATAATTTCAATATGCTTTCAAAGAAAATAAATTACATTAGTAAATCAATTTCTAAGCGTCATAGTTTGATTCTTATTGACAATAGCGAACCAAATGTCACTATTGAGTACAAGTTAATCAACTTATGATTCTCAGGTTACATCTATCAAAATCCTTACATACAATTTGTATATGTAAAATTTCTACTCACAAAGTTTATATCAAATGTCAATTCTTTGTGAAAATTACACTATACTCTGCTAGTTTTTACATTAATTACACAAATACCGAAAGTACACAGCTGGTGTGTTAAGATGTAGCTAACACAATGTTCTTTCGTTGGGATGTTATGTAAATGCATGGAGTATACAGTTCATAAGAACAGCTGCTGGATTAACTCTTTCTTTCGAACTCTGGATTAACGTGTTCTGTAGAATTCAGATGTCATTGTCCCTCTTGCACGGATTAAAATAAGTTGGAACACTCTGCACAGCAGGTAATACGGATACTTGAACAGTTCAAGTAAAGTAAGTCTTGAAATCACGTAGCACTGTTCGTTACAATGTTCATACATGTTTAAAATAATGTTACCTTTCGATCACATACAACACACGTATTCATCACAATTATTACAATAATTATAAGATAAATATACTATATTTACATTGGGATATTGTCCCTATCACAATTTATACACAGCGTTTCTGAAATTATTTCACTATTTGCTGTGGTGCTGAGCGATATACTAATCTGCAGATTACTTATTGGTCTGCTGTGTGCGCTCAGGCACAATTAGGCTTTCGGGTGTGTTGTAAGGACATCTGTACAGAAGGTCGGCAATCATATTCTGTGTGCCGCGGATATGCCTGACTTCAAAACTGAAATCTTGTAGTAATAGTGACCATCTTGCTACCCTGTGGTTGGTAGGAGTTCCAGTCATGATAATTGTCAACGGACTGTTGTCTGTCTCGACTATGAAATGTTTCCCAAGAAGAAACCTGGATAATTTCTTAACAGAATACACAAGAGCAAGGGCCTCAATTTCAGGCGTCGACCATTTTTTTTTCTCTTAGTTTTAATTTCTGACTTATGTAATACACTGGATGAAGAATTTGGTCATGCTCTTGCAATAATACTGCCCCAATCGCTATGGAGCTCGTGTCAGTTCTCAATCTGAAAATAGTGTCCAAATTTGGTAATTTAAGAATCGGGTTACTAGAAAAGTAAGATAACACTTTTGTAAATGCAGGTCTTACGCATTCGCTGTTTACAATTTTGTTAGGTTTGTCTTTCGTTAGTAGGTTAGTGAAACACTCGGTCAACGTAGCAAAATTTGGTATGAACTGTCTGTAATAATTTAACAGACCCAGGACACTTCGCAATTCTTTCTTTGTCGCTGGAAGCGATAATTTAAGAATTCTTGACACGATGTTGTCGTCAGTAGTGACAAAGCCGTTACAAATTTTATAACCCAAAAATGAAATTTTTTGGTAGGCTATGTCAACTTTCGATGGTTTGAATGTCAGTCCATGGTGTCTGATACGGTCAAATCTCTGTTGTAATGTTGTTACATGGTCTGTCAGAAGAAGTCTTGTCATAAGTATAAATGTCGCAGGGGCATTAACTAGCCCAAATGGAAGCTTGCACCATTCGTATAGTCCCTAAGGTGTGGCAAATGCTGTCAGATGTATGCTGTCATGATGTACCGGTATTTGCCAATACCCTTTTGTCATGTCCAGTTTTGTAAAGTATCTAGAATCTTTCAGTTCAGTCAGGATTGTCTTCACAGTTGCTCATTGGTTCTAAATCCAACTGTGTGATATGGTTAAGTTTCCAATAGTCAACACAGAGGCGTATGGTGTTGTCCTTCTTTTTCACAATTACTATCGGAGAACAAAAATGTGAATGTGATCATCTGATGATATGATTCTTCTCTAAGTCTAGAATTTCCTGATGTAATTTCTCTTTGTAGTGTATGGGAATGGAGTATGGTTTGCACTTTATTGGTGTGTTGGATGTCAGAATAATGTGATGATGCACTAAGTCTATTTGTCCTGGATGGTTAGAGAAAATACTACTGTAGTCTTGTAACAGTTGTCTGCAATTGTCAGTCTCTGTCTGGGTCAGATTAGGATTTATTTTGATGTCATGCAGATTGTTTGTCGTGTCAAGTGATAAGGTCGGTATTTTGTCAGTCTCGTCATCGTCTGTGTGGTCCACTATTGTTGTGCTTGCTGCCGTCTTGTCTTGGTCATCGTTTCTGTTGTAGTATGGTTTTAACATGTTGATGTGAAATATTTTATGTTTGTCTTTTATTGCGATCTCATAGTCCACTGTTGAGATTTATCTCAGTACTTTAAACGGTCCTTGCCATGAGTCTGTCTAAAGATGTCTGTTGCTTGCCAAAAGAAGTAGTACGTCTTGTCCAGGTGTCAGTGTTATTGTCCTATTTCCTCTGTTTGCGTACTGTCTGTAAATAGCACCAGATTGTTTCAGTGCTTCTTTAGCTAATACACAAGATTTCATTATCCTATCGTGCAATGATGTTACATGTTCATATGATGATACTGGTTTATGTACAGTTATACTTTCAGTTAACATAGAATGGTACATAGATAATGGGCCGCGTGGTTTTGCTCCATATACAAGTTCAAATGGTGAGAAACCTGTACTCGAATGAAGTACTTCGCGATATGCAAATAGTATGGCAGGTAAATAAGTATCCCAGTCTTCAGGGTGTTCCTGGGTAACTTTTGATAGCATATGCTTGAGATCACCGTTCATCTTTTCTACAATCCCCATAGAATGGTATGAGCTATTAAAGCACTGCTTTACCCCTAACATTCTAGTAAAGGCTTGAGTGGCTGCAGCTATGAACTGACTTCCCCGATCTGAGAGAATGGTATCAGGAAACCCTACTCTAGAAAAAATGTGGAAGAAAACTTCCATAACATCCTTGGCAGTTATGTTTTTAAGTGGAATCGCCTCAGGCCATCTGCTGCAGAGGTCAATTGTCGTTAAAATGAACTTATTTCCTCTTGATGTCACATGGTATAGAGGACCTACATTATCAACAGAGATCTTTTTGAATGGTCTACTTGCTAGATCTGTTATTTGTAGTTCAGCTTGCGGGTGTTTACCCTTTTTAACAAGCTTCTGGCAGATGTCACAAGTTCTGCAATATTGCTTGGTGTCACTGTAGAATTTAGGCCAGTAGAACTGGGTGAGTAGTCTAGATCTAGTTTTTGAATAAGCCATATGCCCTGCAAAGGGTATGTCATGTGCTAGATGTAATGCTTGTTTGCGGTGTTCGGTTGGTAACACCGTTTGCTCAGTGGTGTTGGTAGCTTTGTGTAAAGATACCACCTTTTTAGGGCAAAATGCCTTCTAGCATTCATTGTCATTCTTGGCTTTTGGCCTATTAAATTAAAATATTTGTGCAAAGATAAATCGGCCTTTTGGGCTGTTATGAAATTTTCCCTCATGGTCTTAGGAGGTAATATAACTGGGCTTAACATTTCCAAAGCCTCTGTCTGGTTAATTTGATCTTGCACTTTTGCAGCATTTGCAATATCAACAACATGAGAAGGTGATGTAACATTTAGGTCAATACAATCATGTGATGACGTTAATGAATTTGCAAACATACATTCATTCACAGGTGATAATACATTGTCAACAATATATTCAGTTGAAGATGATATTGCATTATCAACAATACATTCGGCAGAAGATGTTATACTGTCATGTGGCATATCATTTACTTCAGGAAGGTTACCAACGATTATGTCACAACATGGGTTGGATAATGATGCACATTTAACCTTTCCTGTGAGAAATGGGGTGTCAATATATGCCCATGCAAGTGGGTATTTCTCGATGTTACATGAGAAAGTTCTGCATGTAACATGTTTGCCTGTATAATCTGAAGGTAAAATAAAGTCTCTCTTGAAACCAATAAGAGTACACCCATTATCCCGTAAAACAGTGGCAGATTTGCCATTTACAAACCCTTGTGGATGTTAAGTTTACCTCTGGAGTTTATTAACAAATTAGCTTCTTCATTGGCAATAGGTATTGAGTGGCCGCATGTTAATAAGCCATCTTCATGAAAACGATCACAGATGGTACATTTTTCAAGATGAAACACATCAATGGCCTGTGCTGCATTAGAAGGATGATTTTCTGATTGTTCCTCATCTGAGGAAGAGCTATCAAACATGGCTGCATTAGCCTTTCTGGTCATTTGTTTACCTTTACAAGCATGACGCCAGTGGCCATATGCCTTGCAAAGGAAGCATTTGGTTAGTCGTTTATAGCTCTTTCTCTCCTTATCTTGCTTATCAATATAGTTTTGCAAGTATGTGAGGTACCGTGGGTGTTTTTTGCACGTATCACTTTCATTATGTGAAAGATGGCAATATCTGCATTGGTAATACTTATCAGCAGATTGTTTAAAGGGTTTCTGTTTACTGTAGGGACCTGACTTCGTTCTGTCATAGGTAGCGGCTGCTACAAAGTCTGTGTCAGTCAATCCACTAGCAAAACACTGTTTGTTGGCTGTGAAATAAGCCGAACCTCGTTTCTCTATATGTTGCACACTCTCGCACTCACATTCTTGCAAAAATTTAGAAAATGGTGATGGCAGAGATGAAATAATTTTATCTCTAAGAATTAGATCTTTCAACTTATCAAAATTGTTATTTACTTTGGCTGCTGAGAGGCATTTATTGAATATATCCTGTACTACTGAGATGTAGTCAGAGAAAGTTTGTGTAGGTTTTGGAGCTAATTTACTAAACTGTTCTCTGTAGCCGCTTCATCTAACAGGAAGTGTGACATAATTTTGGACTTAATATATTGATAATCTTTCCTGAGATCTTTGGGAATGGTCTCTATCACTTTGAGAGGTTCCCCTGAAAGACTTCTCATATATATAATGTTCCATTCAGTCTCTGGGATCTGATAATGCTCCATCATCATTTCAAAGTTCTGGGTGAAGGCTGCAATACAGTCGCCCGTGGTGAGATTTTTGACGATCCCTTGGTACTTTTTGTACTGATTCTCTTTATCTAGTCTTTCTGACTTTCTAGAATCTTTATCTGCTGATGTTTCAGCTTCCAGCTGTTTAATTTTCAGCTGCATTTCAAGTTCTTCTCTTTTGATCTGAGCAGAGATCTCAGCTTTTCTTATCTCAGCATCTAATTCTGCCTTTTTCAGCTCTCTTTCAGCAGCTCTGTCTTCACGTTCCCTAGCTTTTTCCTGTAATAGGAGATGCTCTGAATACTTTGCCTCACTCCCCTTGGTCAATTCATCACCAGATAACTTTAATTTCAAACCAGATTCGATGAAATCGTTCAATGTAGACATGATAAATTATTTCAGATACAATGAATGTACAAAAAGTTAATTATGGTGTTAGTAAATACAATAATCTGTACAATCTTTATCAAATACGGCTTGTGCCTAGACTTACACACAAAAGTATATATAGAAAAAAGATAATACCTAAGTGACTTTGGAGCTCTGGAGTATGATGGAACACTGTACCAGAGAATGGCTGCTTGATCGTTACTGCCCGGAAAAAAATGAACTTTAGTTGCTAACGGTTCTGGATGACACAAAAACCTGTTGCTTTTTGGAAGAAGAAAATATTAGGACATGCACGTTTATGTGGTGTATGCGTTGTCAACTAAGTTTTGTAGGTTTGTGTGCTGTCAAGTATGTTTGTTAGTCATGCTGTGTTCAACACATTCAACAACTCACTTTCCATGTTGCTTTCTTTCCAAAACTTTCCGCTTACACACACGTTCAATTCTATTTTACACTTTGTTCAAAGATGGACGATGCACCCACGTTCACACCTGTCAGAATCTTGCATTTAGCAATAACACAGGCTCGTAATCACCAACAGATGTGATACAAACACTGTCACAGAATGACTTTACGTGACACACTGCAAATACAATTCAAACACTTTATTCACACATCTCACTCATCACAACCATTACATGCATCGCACAATTACAATATCGATGCCATAATACAATCAATAGATATATATAAATGTAATGTATACAACTCACACTCCTACATACCAGGCGCTCAGTCTCCTATACTCACACAGGCTTTCTATCTATTGGCGTTCATACACACATACGAGCACCATTCAATCCGTCAGTCCTGTACAACAGTCCCCAGCCGTCTGGCGCTAACCGCTGTGAGCTCTCGCTAGTCGGGGTTGTGTCTCTGCGTGGACTTCATGTCCCACGCATGCACCGACTGACCATTCCTGTCACAGCTTGGTTAGTGGCGCTCACAGGTGGACCTGGCCGTAACTGCCAGGCGTCGTTGACGACGATGCGGTAGAACTGGTGGGGAGATTATGACAGAAACCTCACAAGTAAGATGATTGTACCGCTTCTTTTACTACAACCAGCAGTCTGAGAAAACATAAGAGAACACATACAGGAGAAAAACCTTACCAAGCGTTATGATTGTGGTGCTTCTTTTACTCGGGCTAAGAATCTGAGAAAACATAAGAGAACATATACAGGAGAAGAATCTTACGAGTGTGATGATTGTGGTGCTTCTATTACTGAAGCCTGCAATCTGAAGACTCTCAAGAGATTATATACATAAGAGAAACCTTACAAGTGTCTTTACTGTGGTGTTGCATTTACTCCTGCTAGCAGTTTGAAATACCACACGTGAATACATGCAGGAGAAACACCTTACAAGTGTGATGATTGTGGTGCTTCTTTTACTGAAGCTGGCAGTCTGAAGACTCACAAGCGAACACATACAGGAGAGAAACCTTACAAGTGTGATGGTTGTGGTGCTTCTTTCACTTAAGTTAAGAATCTGAGTGGACAGATTTCAAAACCAATGCGCAAATAAGACAAGAGACTTAGCAAGATATTGTATCCAATTTTATAAGAAAACGCCGTTGGAACTACATCGGCCATGTACTCAGTATGGACAAGACAAGACTCCCCTACCAAGCCCTCATATGGTCACCAGTAGGGAAAATAAAACGGGGAAGACCAAGAGAGACCCTGCGTAGAACCATCATCAGAGAAGGCTCATTCAATGACCAAGTGAACATCCAAGATCTACAACAGGTAGCAGCGAACTGCCAGACATGGAGAGCCATGACTTCTGCCCTATGCGCCTACTTAGGCTCAAGAGGAAAGACTAAGAATCTGAGAAAACATAAGAGAACTCATATAGGAGAAAAACCTTACAAGTGTGATGATTTTGGTGCTTTTACTGAAGCTGGAAGTCTGAAGACACACGAGAGAACACATACAGGAGAGAAACCTTATAAGTGTGAAGATTGTGGTGCTTCTTTTACTAAATCTGGGAATCTGACAAAACATAAGAGAACACATACAGGAGAAAAACCTTACAATTGTGATGAGTGTGGCACTTCTTTTACTGAAGCTGGCAGTCTGAAGAGTCACAAGAGAACACATACAGCAGAAAAAGCTTACACGTGTGATGATTGTGGTGCTTCTTTTACTTAAGCTAAGAATCTTAGAAAACATAAGAGAACTCATATAGGAGAAAAACCTTACAAGTGTGATGATTTTGGTGCTTTTACTGAAGCTGGAAGTCTGAAGACACACGAGAGAACACATACAGGAGAGAAACCTTATAAGTGTGAAGATTGTGGTGCTTCTTTTACTAAATCTGGGAATCTGACAAAACATAAGAGAACACATACAGGAGAAAAACCTTACAATTGTGATGAGTGTGGCACTTCTTTTACTGAAGCTGGCAGTCTGAAGAGTCACAAGAGAACACATACAGCAGAAAAAGCTTACACGTGTGATGATTGTGGTGCTTCTTTTACTTAAGCTAAGAATCTTAGAAAACATAAGAGAACTCATATAGGAGAAAAACCTTACAAGTGTGATAATTTTGTTGCCCTTACTGAAGCTGGAAGTCTGAAGACACACGAGAGAACACATACAGGAGAGAAACCTTACAAATGTGAAGATTGTGGTGCTTCTTTTACTCAATCTGGAAATCTGACAAAACATAAGAGAACACATACAGGAGAAAAACCTTACAATTGTGATGATTGTGGTGCTTCTTTTACTGAAGCTGGAAGTGTGAAGACTCACAAGAGAACACATACAGCAGAGAAAGCTTACAAGTGTGATGATTGTTGTGCTTCTTTTACTACAACTAGCAATCTGAGGAAACATAAGGAACACATACAGGATAAAAACCTTACAAGGTGTTATTATTGTGGTGCTTCATTTACCCAATCTGGCCACCTGAAGATTCACTAGAGTACACATACAGGAGAAAAACCTTACGAATGTTATGATTCTGGTGCTGTTTTATTGTTCCACATTGTAGATCTGTGTTGTTGTTCCACATTGTAGATCAATGTTATTGTTCACACTATATCTCAGTGTTATTGTTCACACTATATCTCAGTGTTATTGTTCTACAGTGTAGATCAGTGTTATTGTTCACACTATATCTCAGTGTTATTGTTCTACAGTGTAGATCAGTGTTATTTTCCTCATTCTAGTTCTCCTAGCTTACTAGTGTGATGTTTGTGGTGCTTCTTTGATTCATGCTGACAATCTGAAGAAACATAAGGTAACACATACAGGAGAGAAACATACAAGTGTTATGATTGTACTGCTTCCTTTACTTAGACTTGTAATCTGAAGAAACATGAGACTGCATCATCATCATGTGCCCTGCTAACTACCATAGGTGTTCATGTATCTCCTCAGATCTTGGTCACTATTCAGAATCAACTCTGCTGATAATATTTCTCAATGTCGCCATACAGTATCCAGCATCATCTCTGTCAGTCTGCCCTTGTCTCTTTTCCCACTGATCTTTCCAGTTGTCACAATGCTTTCCTACACTTCTCTTCTCATCACAATACTAAAGAATGCTATTGTCACTTTCTGATAGTTGCACATAATGTTCTACTTTTATTAGCCTCTTCCAGGCAATCATTGTTAACTTGCTCTGGTAATCTAAGCTATTTGCAACCAAATGTTACTTAGATCCTAAAGCCAGCCACCCTAGGGAATTGGATGCAAAAATGAGGAAAGAGATTCAGTCACTTTTAGATAGTAAATTAATCATTGAGACAACTGCACAGTTAGTCATTCCACAGGGCTAAAAAACACCCAACTTTATGACCTTCATAAATTGCACAAGCCTGGGGTACCACTGAGACCCATTTAATCTGGGGGCTGAGTGGTCTCGAGGTATGGTGTCCGCCTCGAGTGCTGAAGGTCTCGGGTTCAGGCCCCGGTTAGGACCGGGATTTATGTAAAAAAATCCACCTGGACTTCCAGTAATAAAATTTCCCCTGGTCTCTGGGTAGTGAGATCAGACGCCCGTGTGTATTGTTGCGCACGTAAAAAATCCCTTGGCAGTTGGAAATCGAAAAAGAGCCTAACGGCGTTGCCCGGACAAAATTTTGAGTTAAAAATCTACCCAAAGTATTTCAGGATCCTCGCCGATGCAACGGAGTTCATGCATTGAGCTGAGTTTCTCTAGACTCAGGTTTGAGTTAGGAGAAAAATGGAGCACTTATGGGTTAAACTGTGTGTCGTGATGTTGATCCAACTACTACACTATTTAATCTATGGTCAACTCTGTCCAACACAGGATGGTAAAATGGCTTGAAGAAACTGCCAAGCCAGTGCAATAATCATACAACCCCTTAATATTAAAAGAGGCATTTGAGCTGGTGAAAATACTAGATACTATCAATCTTGGTGTTTGTACATCAAAAATAATGTTGACCATTCATTTCATCCAGAGGGGGTGAAAGTATGAAGCCATGAGTTCTAAGATGGCTGATGAGGCCTATTTTGGCTCAAAATGTCCTTTCGCAATGTCGGTAAAGAATTCTTGATGTTCCAGGAGGAGGATCTCATGCAATGGTTTTCCTGTCGAGCCTTTTTTTCACAGCTTTTGCAGTCTGGTTGCTTCACAAGCAGCCACTTGCGTAATGATGTACACCATGAATTTCGGTCTTTGGCAGCAGTTTCCCAGGTGTCAAGATGAATTCCAAAATCTTTCAGGGAGATTTTCAGAGTGTCTTTAACATGTTTACTCTGGCTGCCTTGGGTTTGCCACAACGCAACTTGCCATAAAAACATCATTTAGGGAGCCTGTGATCTGGCATGCAAGTTAGGCAACCAGCCCAGTGAATCTGATTCTTCATTAGTAGAGTGTGGATACTGGGCATGGATGCTCTTTCTAGGACTTCAGTGTCTGGGATCTTGTCTTGCCATTTAATCTTCAGTAGCTTTCTAAGGCAGACTGTGTAAATGGTTTAATTTCCTAGCGTGTCGCTGATAAACAGTCCAGGTTTCACAAGCATATAGCAGTGTGGATAATACAACAACTTTGTAGACTTTCGGCTTTGTTTGCAGGCTTATTCCATTTCTGTCCCATACATTCTTGTACAGTCTGCCAAAGGCCATGCTGCCCTTGGAGATTTTTGCATTCACTTCATCATCAATTGTGGCAGCTTGTGACACAGTACTACCAAGATAGGTGAATTTGTCCACAACACTTAGTCTATGACCATTCACTTTGATATCCGACACAGTGTGATAATTCCCTGCAGCTGACTGGTACATAACTACAGTCTTCTCTAATTTGATATTGAGCCCATTATATATTGATAACATTATATTTATTGTGATAATATTAATAACTTTGATTAATACATCAGCATTTGTTGAAAATTAACCATATCTGCACTGTCAGAGTTTATTGCCATTGGGAAATAGTGTTGTTTAGCAGGCCCTGAACTCTTGGCATGGGCCAAGGAAGAACTTAGTGCACTTCATGCACAACAACGTGTAAAGAGAACTACAGCTAATGAAGTTAGAAAATCAGAGAGGGAGAAGCTAGCTTCTCAGGAGAAACAGAAAGCTTTAGAAATAGCTCTAGAAAAAAGAAAAGCTGGCACCAATGGAATCTCTTGTGGAGAAAAGATTGCTAGCGGAGAAAGATAAATTAGCAGCAGAGAAATATGCAAAAGAGAAATAGCTTTAGAGAAAGAAAGACTTGCTTTTGAAAGAGAGAAGCTGGCAGCAGGGCGAGTGACGAAAGACAAGAAGATTGAGGGAAATTTACGAGTAAAAATGTTTGAGAAGGAAAACAAATCTGAGATTGCACAGGCTAAATTAGCAGCTAAGACTTTGGACCCCATCAGAAGATATCAGGGGATCATTCGAAACTTTACACATGGTGATTCAATTTCAGCTTCAGTCACCAATTTTGAGATCCTATTGAATCACTACAGGTACCATCTGAAGAATTGGCAATCCTGTTCCACAAGCATCTTGCCCTGGAACCTCTGATACCTGAACTAAGTCATACCTGAACACCTACGAACAGACTGCCAGTATATTAAAGAAAGATTGTTAGTGCCAAGAGTCGGAATCACTGGTCATGTCCGACATCTTGGTTTTGGTCTAGGGGTTAGAAGATTTAGAAGTATCGCTACTGGCTCGTATAAACACTGTATGAATCACTAATCTTTCGTGCACACAACTCAACAAGTTCAACGCGTCCTGAGAGCATGCGATCACTTTATTGTAGCACAGTTATCACCATGGTTGCCATCATACACTGCCGGCTTCCTGCCCTTCAGCGTTCTGTGTATGACCAACACACCTACTGTCTATCAATAGAGAATACATGGTACAACTAATCGTCATTAGAACCTTGCTGTTGCTGCACAATATAGATTTCACAATTCACTGGTAAATGTTACTGATATTCACTTACGCACATTACACCTGTGCCCAACCAGTCTTTGTCACAGCGTGTCTCTCTCCCCGCCATTCTTGTCAAAGTGTTCACAAAACGGGGTCAGCTCTCTCGTCACCGCTGGTCGGCATTTACTGACCCATCATCGGTCATTAGCTTCAGTGTACTGCTTCTTCAATCGCAGCCTTCTTCAACAGAACACTCTTTAACTGTCAACTGCATCTTGGATAACTGCAACCATCGCAAACTGCTTTCAAACTTCTCAAAATCTCTCCGAACCAACCTTCTCCTTTCACGTCTCAGCTCGCTCTGCCCAGCACACCCTTTTCCGGCTTCTGACCTGGCACAGTCATGTGACCACATAACTCCGCCCCTTCATGCCCCAGTGTCTGGGTGATTTCTCAACTCGTGTCTTAGGGACATAAGATTACACACTTGCTCTGTTTCTTGTATCCATCTCATGGCAATATGCCCCCCCCCCTTTTTTTTTAAATGTTTTGAACATTTTCACTACCTTTACTCAGTCTTATACTTCTTGACAAGAGTTGGATAAGCAGACACTACCGTTTGTTTTGGTGGACTCTATGGTCGCACGCTGTTGTCTCTCTCAATATTCGCACATATTTGTATGTCTATTGTCATTAGATATGAGCTTATCTCTTCCAAGATTCATTTAGACTCGTGATACGTCTTCATCAATAAACAACATCACAAAAAAAAATATAATATATTATGCGGACACGGTAACCCGTCTACACCTAGACTTCCGTGTAGTCCCAGCCTCCTTTTCAAGTTCAGAGGTCTGTGATCTAGTCTAGTCTGTTCATCAAACATCCCTAGCAGCTCCTCAATCATGTACTATAAATGAGCTTCCTACCCATTCCAAGCCCCAGGCTCTGAGTAAGGTATATGTGTGTGATTATGGACTATGGCTTTCACTGTCCTTGTATCTATGGATCGCTCTTTGCTCTGACTTTGACGTTGATGAGTTGTGTTTGACCTTGGTGCTGCTTTGATGCTTGTAGTGTATTTATCCCTTCTGTAATTTCCCTAGGTATTTCTATTTTGGGGTTTATTGACCTGATCTTTCTTTGTCTGGATGCTATCATTGCACATTGATGTTATGGCGATGCTGGTTTTCTGTTTGTTCTATACCACTTCTCTATACAACTTATTCCCTTGTCATTTTCAATTATGCCTTTACCAATGAGACTCATTTACCTCATTGTATCATCATATCAATACAATGCATAAGTGTTCTATAACACCCATAAATACTAATAACATATCCATGCCATGTATACATGTTTTATCATAATCAATGCATGAAAATATATTCCATCCTATGTATACATGTTCTATAATTTATCATCACTGTACATTGAAGCAATTTTATTCCTGTTCTATTTGAAATATTCAAACACATTTTTTTTTTCATTTCATTTTTTTTGTTTGTTTTTGTATATATTTTTTTTTCTGAGTTTTTTTTTTTTCCAAAAAATTTTGATGATGATGATGATATAAATTATAGTCTTAAACTAAAGTCTTGAACCTATAATCCTTGATGAATACTTGAGGAATGTAGATCAATCTTGTATCCATTCAACAGTGGCTTGTACATAGCCTGGTGGTCTATGGACTTCTATGGTATTCATCTTGTGCTCAAGTGGCATTGAGTGGCTTAGGGATGTGTAGGTGGGTGAGGGAGTTGTATGTGTCGGGGTGGGATGCGTGAGTGGGTGGAGGATGTGTGTGGGTAGGTGTATTGTGATCGAGAGATGTTTGGTTGGGGGTGTGTGGGTGCGTAGTGGAGGATGTGTGTGTGAGTGAGTGTGTGTTGGTGGACAGGTAGGGAATGCGTGTGTGGGTGGGGAGAGGTGTGTGGTGGTTGGTTGGGGATATTGTGTGGGTGAGGTATGTGTGTAGGTGGGGGATTTTGTGGTGTGAGTGGGGGTATGTGGGGTGGATGGGTAAGGGTATCTGAATATTGTGTGGTAAGTGGGTGGGGGATATGTGCGTGGTGTGTAAGTGGGGATCTGTGGTGGAATGTGTTGGTGAGGGATATGTGTGTGTGCGGTGCGTGGGTTGTGAATATTACACGGTAGGGGATTTATGTGATGTGCGGGTGGGGGATTGTGTGGTGGGGGATTGGGTTAAGGCATGTGTGGGTGGGTGGAAGATGTATGTGTGGGTGGTGAGGTGTGTGTGAGGGGATTGGGGATGTATGGGTGGTTAGGGAGATGTTGGTGGGGGGGGGGGGTTAGGGACATGTCAGTTGGTGGGGATGTGTGTATATTTTGGGGATGTGTGAGTGGATGTGCGATGTGTGGGTTGGTGGGGGATTGTGTGCGTGGGTGGGGAATATGTGGTCGATGGAGATATGGCTGGGGGATGGGTGGTTGAGGTGTGGGTGGGGAGAGGATGTATGGGTTAGGGTGTGGATGGGATGTGTGGGTTGGTGGGGAATGTTTGTGGGTGGCGAGTGTGTTTTGGTTGGGGGATCAGGTGTGGGTGGGTGGGGGATGTGCGGGAGGGGGATGGGGCGGTTGTTGGGGTATGTATGTGTCCCTTAGTGTGCGTGTGTGTGGGTAGATGGGGGTGTGTGTGTGGGGGGATGTATGGGTAGGTGACAGATGGGCCTCATATCATGGTAATTTGCCTTAGTTATGTTTACAACAATCATTTCACAATGTTTATTTTTCTTCCTATGTAAATGTATAATGCTCTTGATGAACGAAAGATGAGTGAATGGAAGGGCCGAATGTAAGACGGGCCTGCATGCCCAATTTGTGACCCTAATAAAGTTGCTTTGATTTGATTTGATTTGGTCTTCTTTCTGCAACTCATTCTTATTCTCCTTTCAGCGTCAGATGCTTTAATACTATCTGAGAATAATAACACAATGGGATGTACATATCTATGTACATATGAATACAAGTATTAACACAATAGATGGTAGTAACTAATCTTTAAGTTGTTTCCAGTGACATGCAAATGTCCTGATTAGCAATTCAGAGTGCTGTTGCTATGAGGTAATACATCAGTGTCTTATAGATGATGTGATGTACATTTGCAATTTTCTCTTTGATGTCTACATAAAAGGTTTTCATATTTGCATGGAATTTGACAGACATTCTAATCATTGTCGCCTCTGGGGGGACAGTAGAATCAACAAGAACACTTCAAACTTCCCTTTTTCCAGTTTTGGGTCTATTGCCGGACCTTTGTCTACACACCCCCTTTCCAGTCTTTTCTTCACTATCTCTCTCTCTCTCTATTGCCACAAGACCATACCCCTCTTCACATTCCTCCAGAACATACCCACACAACAATGTCCTCCAAGAAATACTAAAATTATTTAATGAGTAAAATGTGTCATGGGTGTGTGTATAGTGAAGATGTAAAGTCGTCTGTGGTGTGTTCTATCATTTAAGTGAGACAAGATTGACAGTCTAAGATCCACATCACAGTTCTCATCACGCAACGGCCATATATTATCAGCACAGAACTGGAATACGCTCACCCAGTATAGTGTCTCTCTGAATGATGTTGTCTTCACAATATTTCCTTGAAAACTCTTGAAATAAACAGTATGTTCACCACTGCATGTTTTTTGTAGGCAGTGTCTTTCAGTGTTAAATATCCAATACAATGAACGGTATTATAGTCCAGATAATATCTACACATCCGAGACACTTGAATGCATTATCATTTATGTATGAATGAATAATCAAAAAACTGTCTATAGTTATATCACCGACACACTACTTTCATTTAATTCAGTAAATGTTCTGTTATTCCGAGAATATGTTCTGGCGTTACAGCCTTGTCATTTAGATGAGAGTTCATGTGAACAATCTTTACCTTCAGTTCTATGTTTATTTGAAATCTATTCTGCTGTCAGTCTCTTATCATGACTGCCTTCTATGTGTTCGTTATTTCTAGAACTGGCTGACCTTTATTTGTGATACAAGACTCTAATCTTGCCGATAGTTATCACTGTACCAGACTATGGTAATTTCCTTCTTTTCGGGAGTGTAGCTAATGCGTTTTTCAGTGGAACCTGTCGAAGAGACAATACCAGGTGCTATCAACCTAACTCAAACTCATTAGAGGTGAGAGTAGGCTTATGGCCATTATCAGTTATTAACTTCTATATATTCAGAGAAATGACCTCTGACATAAGACATAGGAGTTATTCACATAACTTAAGACTAGGTAAAAGAAGGCAAAGTCATAGGAAAGCTCAGAAATCCCAGTAAACACCCATACTAGAATCTCCTATCATAGACCTATCCTTATCTCCCCCCTTACGGCCTATCTTCTATTATCAGAGTACTTATTCTATCGAGTGCACTGACACCTTACTCAATCCACTAAGTTACTTCTCAACTAAATGCGACCAACACTCAATATTACGGTTACACACGCAAATACACTAAGCTCGAGTTCTACTCTACGTCACTACTACCTTATAACCACTATCCTCGGCTGAATCGGGAATACGTATGCACATCCAGTACAAATGTTCGTTGGTTTCAACTAACGTGGAACATGGTAACTCCCTTTTCTTACTAGCTCCAGAATAGATCACCACTTCCTCTCGTGGAAGACTTCGTAGCACACTGAATTAGACTTGCATATTCAGACCATTTATACTTTGGCTCTGTATGACTATACTGGCATATTCCACCAATTTGCTCCCTGTTATCTACTCATGTCTTTTGATCTCCATACAACAACATGCCAAAAATCTTTGATAAACGATCTTTTCGGGACATAAATGATTATCCACTCGTTTCTCGGGATCACGGACATACGTTTCTGTTACTTCAAAAGACCCCTGATCGTGATTCCGTCTTCGGTGTTTAAAGCGATGTGAACGTGGTTTACCGGCTCCCGTCTCACAATAAACAAGTGGTATCTGTTTTTATCTCCGCTCTCCATTCTTTTGAACCTAGGGTCAATAACCTGTAATTACCTCAGGACAGCAGTGATCTCTGTTCTCTTATCTTGGGTCACTAACCTTCAGTCCTCGTGTGATCTAGGCAATCTCTGTTTTGTTTCATCGTAGGGTCGTTAAACTTCCAGTATTCTGTGACAATTATCATGATGTAGAAGTACTACTTTAACTCCATTTAATACTTGATCATGATACACTATCATGATGGCATCATCTGGATTGTATGTCATCTCACATTTTAGCTCCTTTATATCAGAGCTGTAGTTAATGTTATTACTCTTACATTTGATGTTCCTTTCAAACTATGTTCATTCAAACCACACTATCATTAACTGTTAAAAAATTATATCTATACTAAACTATCTCTATTCTAAAATATCTATATCTTCTATATACATATCACAAGACAAAAGTGTTTCATTTCTGATAACTGCGAAGTTATCTTGTAAGTGGTACTGATGTTTTGTTCCTACTTACCAGTATAATAGGTCAGAGTTCCTTGATATGCATCACTGAATAGTGGTTTGCATCTGCGTGTGTGACGTATGTTGTTATTGTTTTAAATTTATCAATCTTTTGTGTGTACTCTTTTCTTTCATCATCTGTCAATCCTATACATTTCCAATATCTATTTCAGTTTCTTATATTAATGTCTCGTGTCCGTTTATCAATTTGGCCTTGAGGAACTTTTTTGGTGTTGCCATTGTTTTACTAGTGAGTTTATGTCAGTATATTGTGCTTTTGGTATCTTTGGGGGATTTTCGTTTTCCCAGTTTGGTTTTATATAGTCAATGTTATCTGTATGTGTCTGATTGTAATCCCCGCCCGAAGCTGTGTTATCTACCTTTTCATATTGATTTTTAGCATAACACGTGGGTTGACTGAGACTATAGTCTGCAAGTTTATTCATCTTTGTTCTGGTTGTACTATCTAAATATGGTGTTAATTCTTGCTGAACAATTGCTGTACTTTCAGTAAATGATGGGCTATGTGATTGGTACTGTTCAATGAGAAAGTCTACCTTGGCTTTCTCATTCTCGGTTAAATTTGGTCAGAATGATAATGTATCCCATGTAATGATTTCTTGAGTGGATTGTGTTGGTAAATTTAAATCAGACTGGGATGATTGCTGGCCTTCTCTATTTTCTTTAACTGTTTGGTACATATTTGTTAATATGTCTGATATATTATCGTCTATTTTAACCTGTTGTCTTAGGGTGGTGTCTCGTGATCCTTTTCTCTTTTCCCCATTTTTCTTTGTCTTGACTTGTACATTCTTTTAAATTTGGAATATTTCCCAATATTAGCTCAGCTGTCGGTTGTGTTAGGACTGCTGCGAGTATCTGTCCTTGGTAGTATGGGCAGTCAATGTGTATCATCGCTGTTTTATATTCTTCTACAGAACTGGCAAATGTTTTACAAGTTACTTTCTGGCCGGTATAATCATCGTCATTTATCAGTTTTCTGTGTACACCAACAATTGATGTAGCTGTGTCCCTGATCATGCTTACCGCATTTCCATTCATGAATGCTGTGTGGAGCTTTGGGGTTGTCTTATCATCCTGAACCGAGTGAACTTCTTGTATGTATCTCTCATCGGTGCTACTGTCGTATTGTCTAGTATTTATGTCTGGTGTATTTGTGCTTTGTGGGTCGTCCTCGTCGCTGCTTGACGTGACGTATGCTAGGTTGGCGTTAATCAGCTGCTTTAGCTTACAAGTCTTGGCTAAGTGTCCAAAACTATGGCAAAGATAACATTTCACGTAGTTTCTATAGTCTGTGAATTTGTCTATTCTTTTTACAGATAGGTTTTTTATGTATGAGTCATAACTTGGATTACTGTCACACATCTTAGTTGATCCGTGCTGTCAGCTGCAGTAATTGCAATCTATCATCCTACCCCTATTTGGTGTGTTATATGGTCTCTGCTGGATTGGTTTGTATTGGTATGGTCGACTACCTCTGTTTTGGTCATTGTATTGGTGGTATCTATTTGATGGATTGCTACTCTTTTGAGTTGAAAATCTGGCTGCCACCCTATTATCAGTTCAGGTTGGGCCCCTTCTGCAAAAATTTCTTTATGTGCATTGTAATACACTTCTCCTCTGGACTCCATCTTAGATATGGAAGCACATTTATGTTCTATTAGGAACGTTGCCATGTTACCCGGCACTGCTGAGACCAATTTGTCTCTAAGCATTAGATCTCTTAATTTACTAAAGTCAGCACCTACCCCTGCTGATTTCAACCATTTATCACATAGTGATGTGGTTTCAGCTGTAAAGTCTAGGAAGGTCTGGTTTGCCTTCGGGGTAAAGCCTTGTAAGCTGTGCGAAGTCCTGCATGATCTAAGGAAAAATGTGCTAGGACTCGCTCTTTTATGTACTGATAGTCTGTTCGACGATTCTCAGGTATAATCTCTACAACTTTGAGAGGCTCCAGGGCAAGATGCTTATGAAATAAGATCGCACACTCTTCATTTGGAACCTTATAGTGGTTCATGAGGACTTCGAAATTAGTCACCCATGCTGATACCGAGTCACCTTGCACGAAGTTTCTAATGATTCCCTGATATCTTTTGATGGGGTTCAGGGTTTTGACATCTAATTTATTCTTTGCAATTTCAGCTTCCTTTTCCATTTCTAACATTTTCACTTTAATGTTACCCTCAATATCTTTGTCCTTCATGACCTGATCGGCTGCCAGTTTGTCTTTCTCAAACTGTAGTCTTTTTGCTTCGAGATCTAGTCTTTCTCTTTCTAAAGCTAGATCTTTATCTCTTTGTTTTTCCTGTGCATTTTTGTAGTTCAAGTTCTTTAAGTTCTTTTGCTGCTGTGTCTTGTGCTTTGTCTGGCCTCTCTGGCTGCTTTATCTTGTGCTTCTCTGGCCTCTCTGGCTGCGGCTCTGTCTTCTCTTTGTTGTGCCTGAAATTCTGAAACTTTTTTTGCTGCCCAGTCATAAGTTCTGGGCCTTTATAGCCACATCTTTCCCCAAGTGCAATAAAGTCTGCTAATGTAGACATGTTGTGGTTGTGTACCTGTCTACTATATATGTGTCAATAATCTGTAGTTTGAACCAATGTAGATACTATCTGTATCAGTGTATTCAGATACTAGTATCTGTGATGACAATGGTAGAGAATCTCAACAGCAAGAATATATCTTATTCAGTGTTGCTGCTGATCTTGCTCTGGCGAAGCCAACTGTGATGACCTTGCTGTAATAATGCTCTTCAACAATAATGATACCAATACTGGACAACAATAACACCTATCAGAAGTTTTAGCTAAATGACATAACACTTGTGGACAAAACAATCTTAACTAATAGAGACATTAATAATGTTAAAGAACAACAAATAATGGAGTAGGTTACAAAACAAGACAAAGTTCACGCTAGCAGTCGTAAATTTACTTCATTATCAAGTCAATTACGAATACTAACTGAACAGAACGTACTTTTTGGGTGATAATGAAATACCACAAAAGTAGCCCTCCAATCTCCCGCTAATGATGAAGGTGAGTAAACATATTGATGGAAGGGTGCCTGTTGACTCTGGACTACTAAGCAGGACACATATACAAATCAAGTGAAAACAACTTAACCTGTATATATTCAGCTCCCGTGTCCTTGGTGGCTTGGTCCAGATGCTTGGCTCCACTTCAGAATTCTTCAAAAAGTGGTATGAATCAGCTTTACTGCATTTCGGGTTGACCAGGAATCAGTAGAAGTTTGGTCTTTAAAATGGTGATCTGCACCAAATGGTACAATGGTCCCTATCATCAGCTGGGACTGGAAAGTTGGAAATGAAAAAAAAATTCTTCAATCTGACACTGCAATTAGTTCATTGGAGCACTATAGTGCGTGAAGAACATGAACACGGCTCTGTATTGATGATTCGTGTGGCTGAGTGCCAATAATCTTTCTCCTTGAATCAATATCTAGAATGTTGGCCTAAAGTTCATTGATGTGTTCTTTGCCACTGCACACTAATTTAATACATCACACAATTCACCTAACGTGATGTTTGGCTGAGACGTGAGCTTATTTGCTGTAGTTGGTGGCCATCTTTGCTTATTGACCTTGGACAATGTCGTTCTTTGTCTTCCACTTTTGGTGTTACTCTCTATTTCTTTCATGAAACGCAGATCACTGTATTATTCGTTTCTGTAGTACTGTTCACTACTGTACTGACGAAACATTCTCTCTTGTTCGTATTTGGGTTCAATCAAACGGACGTAGCCCCCACGTTCCAAGAGCCGGAATCACTGGTCATGTCTGACATCTTGGTTTTGGTCTAGGGGTTAGAAGATTTAGAAGTATCGCTACTGGCTCGTATAAACACTAAATGAATCACTAATCTTTCGTGTACACAACTCAACAAGTTCAACGCGTCCTTAGAGCACACGATCACTTTATTGCAGCACAGTTATCACCGTGGTTGCCATCATACACCGCCGGCTTCCCTGCCCTTCATCGTTCTGTGTACGACCAACACACCTACTGTCTATCAATAGAGAATACATGGTACAACTAATCGTCATTAGAACCTTGCTGTTGCTGTAAATATAGATTTCACAATTCACTGGTAAATGTTACTGCTATTTACTTACGCACATTACACCTGTGCCCAACCAGTCTTTTTCACGGCATGTTTCTCTCCCCGCCATTCTTGTCGAAGTGTTCACAAAACGGGGTCAGCTCTCTCGTCACCGCTGGTCGGCATTTACTGACCCATCGTCAGTCGTTAGCTTCAGTGTACTGCTTCTTCAATCACAGCCTTCTTCAACAAGAACACTCTTTAACTGTCGACTGCATCTTGGATAACTGCAACCATCGCAAACCGCTTTCAAACTTCTCAAAATCTCTCCGAACCAACCTTCTCCTTGCACGTCTCAGCTCGCTCTGCCCAGCACACCCTTTTCCGGCTTCTGACCTGGCACAGTCATGTGACCACATAACTCCGCCCTTCGTGCCCTGGTGTCTGGGTGATTTCTCAACTCGTGTCTTAGTGACAGTTTACACACTTGCTCTGTTTCTCGTATCCATCTCATGGCAGTTAGCTCATTTTTCACCAGACTAGGCGGGTTTATGTACTTCATATAGGTCTCTGGTACCGGAGGCAAATCATACCTTCTTAGATTTTGTTTCAGAAACCTCACTTTATGATAAGTGGCTTATGTCAGTGAATATAGGTAATGACTTCCACAAGCTGGGAGATCTCGTGTTGAGGGACAAATTTATTCCAGCGGTGCCAGATGCTGTGTCAACATTCCTTATTGAGAACAAATGTGGAAATCTATCAGGGATGGAGTCCAATTGCAAGGCATATTACAATGCCTATAAGGATATTTTCTCGGAAGGGGCTCAACCTGAGTTAGTAATATGAGCAGCTGCTAGACTCAAACCAAAAGTCTAACAATAATGCAAATAGATACCAACAATATGGTCAGCAAATGAAGCATCAGCAACTATACTTTACTAAACTGGGTCAACAAAGATCTCCATATTCACCCAGAAAGGGATTTATAAGTGAGTGTAAATATTGTAAAAGAGAACACAGCACTTTGGAAATGTGTGGCAGAAACCCAAACTATGAGTTATACATTAAGAACTTGTCCTTAAAGAAAACAAATAAATATTATGATTATAAAAATAACTTAAATGATTGATCCATAGGAGCTATGGCCACCTGGCCAAGACATGTAAAGTACGACAATTATGTAAGGATGCCAATATGGGATACATGATTTCTAGGAGTGATGCAGACGATGAAGACGAAAATAAGGCAGAGACTAATGTGATAGACATATATGACAGGCATGATGGCGCCAAAAGCAAGGTTTAAATACACAAAGCTAACTCTGTGTACACATTGAATGGACACTTAGATGTTTGGTTGACAATGGTTTAATGGATTAGCAGTAAGAATGGTGAGATATACTGAAACATCAATTGTAGGGGTGGACCGAAAAACAGCAAAGGACAAAGACTACACAGACGAACATATGAACATGTGGTGGTGGATTAGAACAGTATAAAGGTAGCATGGGTAGATATTAATTGCCCTTATTACCAAGGATGTGTAACAGCAGCAGTGCTACAACAACCTATGACTGAACTAATAGTAGGTAACATACCAGACGTAAAAGAATGCACTAGCCAAGACATAGAGAAGTGGGGAAAACAGCATCTTAGAGTAGAAAAAGGAAACACATCATTGGAGGGAGAATTGTGAAGGAGGACTCTGGTGCTTTCACTGAAACCACAAGTAGCCTGACCATGGAAGTCATGGCAGTAAGTAAAGCAATAACATGGCTCGAGACACAGACATTCACTAGGGCTTGTTTTCTTAGCGACTCAATGAACATGATCAAGAGGATAGAGGAGGGATCGATCCGAAGAGAATGGTTGCTGCCTCTGGAGCGGTCTCGGCTGGCAAAGATTAGTTTCATCTTCGTGCCAGGGCATGCGGGAGTACAAGGAAATTAGCGGGCTGACAAGCTCGCAGGTGAGGCTACTGTGGAGGGCGGACGCGCCATGGACCAGGCCGACATTCTGAATGCTCTACGAGAAGTAAGACTTTTGCGAGAACCAAGTGATGACTGTGAATCTACAACAATGGCCAGACTGCGAGAGCAGCAAATTAAAAGAGGGGTGGCCAAACAAGAACACTACGCAGGAAGCCAAAGAAGATTGATAAACCAACACAGAACTGGCGTCGTTAGCCGCTACACGTTGCGGGATTTGCTGAGGAGGGGATCCGAGCACTTATGGACTGAATGGTTCGATGTGCGATGAGGATGATCTGTCGACTAACTAACTAACTAACATCATTGGCTTTTCTGACTGAAGAACAGAATATTAACATAGATGGACCAGGGATCAGACACAGACATGTACCAGACATATGATGAATATTTAATAAAACTGACAATTGGTTGACGTTAATTGAACTACTAAATATTGTTAATCTCCCAATAACGATACAGACATTAGTAATAACCACCAGTCATCCATTAATGATTTGGAGATGTCTAGATTTTTGACAGATAAGAATATTAGCTGGGATTCACTACCTGTTAAACAAGACGAAGAAAAACAAATAAAATGGCATTTGGTATTAAAATTTTTAGTTTGTTTAGTATATCATTTAGTAAGATTTCAGAACCAATGCGCAAGTAAGACAAGAGACTAAGCAAGATATTGTATCCAATTTTATAAGAAAACGTCGTTGGAATTACATCGGCCATGTACTCATGTTGCAGTCAGGTCTTAGTCAGATATGACTGAGCTACCGTATAACAGTAGACGGTACTACCTGGTTTCTGTTAGCGCCGAACGTTGGGCGGCGCTTACCAAACCCGACACCCCACATTGTGCCAACGGCTTCGGGCGGAAGAGCGCAATTGGGAGGGTACAAGCCTTACCCTGGTGCGAGGAAATGCAAGCTAAAGACAAAATTGTCATGGCAGGGCAGACCAGGCCCTAAGCCTTGGTTGGCGACTGGTCTAGGATCGAAGCTCCGACAGGCGGACAGTTAGAGCATTGCTTTGCTGATCCGGCAGCTTCTGCAGCTTGTCTTGTTCCAGATGTAGGGGTGTTACCTTTCCTCTGGAGTGAACTAGGCAGGCCGAGAGAGGGATCATGCTGCATGGGCAACACATGATCTCTATATTTTAGCCCAGGCTTTGTGCTATGGAGAGGCAAATTGGCCTTATCAGTCACACTCGCTACCGCCATAGTTAAAAGTTATTATGCCTTTTTAAAGCACAAACTATCGTCTGTCAAGACGGCAAGGTGCCAATGTGTGGCAATGTGTACTCAGAATGGACAAGACAAGACTCCCCAACCAAGCCCTCTCATGGTCACCAGTAGGGAAAAGAAAACAGGGAAGACCAAGAGAGACCCTGCGTAGAAAGAAAGTGTCTATTCGGACTCCAGCTCGGAATAAACTACTCTGTCTATTCGGAGCTGAACTATCACGTGATTTTCCCTGGTCCCGGAAACCCCGGGTGGTACCGGTCACGTGATTTGTCTAGTCACCTGACTTAACGTATGTGACGTCATCGGGACATGAGCGTGGCTATGTTATATACTTTTGTTGATTCACAATCATATCCTCAGTAGCACAGTGGTAAATGTCTCTTCCTGATAAGCGGGAGCTGTTGGTTTGATTCCCTGCTGGACGCTTATTTTTTTATTTTTTATTTTTTTATTTTTCAGCAATTAATTGGGTGCAAGCGACTTTTTAATAAAAAAATATTAGAAACTATGATTATGAACAGATGTTTTGTCACTTATATTATCTTATTTATATTATATAAAAGTTATCACTTTTTTATGTCTTTCAACACATTTTTCTCATATCTCTGTCTCTCACACTAGCTTCGTTATCTATCTCCCCCCTCTCTCTTTTCAACTTGCTTCACATATACCAGGTTTTCCTGCACTTTATGTGCATAGCATTTCCTTGTTTATTTGTTAATTCATCAGGCCAGTAAGTCGGAAGCCTGGTGTTTGAATTGCCTAATCATATCTTTCTGAGGTGACGCATATTACTGTCAGCTTGGACCGGAATGATGAGGACATCAATAGCAGGAAATAGTAGGGCGGTAATGTCAACAAAGATGGAAGCCTGTAAACAGTAAGTGTACAGAAACGCAAGTTAACAATTCTTTAACTCGCATGGGAACACAATTATTGTTATTGGGGATACCAATCTGGAAAATTATTCTTGATATTTAAACAGCTTCATACTTCAGCTATGTATAAACTACTCTGTCTATTCGGACTCCAGCTCGGAATAAACTACTCTGTCTATTCGGACTCCAGCTCGGAATAAACTACTCTGTCTATTCGGACTCCAGCTCGGAATAAACTCTCCCGCGTAGAAACATCATCAGAGAAGGCTCATTCAACGGCTAAGTGAACATCCAGGATCTACAGCGGGTAGCAGCGAACCGCCAGACATGGAGAGCCATGACTTCTGCCCTATGCGCCTCCTTAGGCTCAAGAGGAAAGACTAACTAACTAACTAATCATTTAGTAAGAATTAAATAAATTTTTACCATACTTAGAGGAGAAACCTCACAAAGGTTTTAACAAAAACTTAGACAATAATCCCTGTATGTTCTACAGATAAATATTGTGCATGTTCTGATGATATGTATTCGGGTGAAGACAAGAATTATGTAATAATAAAACATAAGACAAGAATTCAAATCAGCGTTGATGTTCAAAAAAAAAAAAAAAAAGAAAGTGAAAATACATGAAACAAATACTGTTGACTATATGAAACCAGATTTGGAAAGTAATATTCCCCTGGAAATACCAGATATCGGTTATCATAGACCTGACAGGTATGAACATAGCTGGGAAAATATAGGACTGTCCAAAGAAAACAAAGAAGAGAGGAGATGGTTTATTAAACTTGAAAACTGGGAACGATATTGGAGAAGTATTGGATTATCTGAAAAAGATGGTAGATAAAACATTGATCTGTTGAAAAATATAACCACACATGTAAAATATGAATATGAAAGTAATAACAAAACATCAGACAAGAACCCAACTCGGCTTAAATGTTCTGAAAACAAAGTTAAAATACAAGTAGGGACTTCGTAACTAGGGAAGGACGCTGTTTTCAGAAAGTTCAAGGTCATTGGGTTCACAGACGACTTCCTGTGGCCCGTGAGTGCAGTATATGAAAATTACCTTCTCGTGTTTCCTATTGGATAAATGCGAAACTATTTTTATGAAAATTGCGAATGACAACTTTAACCATGGTTCAAAGGTCAATCTCACCTAGCGTGGCAAAGAGCAATTGAATGGTTTTCATTCTCGAGAACAGGTTGAACTCTACTGCTCAAGGTAAGAAAGTTTATAGTTTGCCTTGTCTATTATCGAATTCATTGTATTTTATACCACATTTTTGAATTCTGTGCCCATTTTTACATTTAAATGTAGAATTTCAACAAGCTGCGTTATGCTAGTGGTGTAAAATAAAAATGTTTTGTGTGATGGGGTTGCCCACCCAGTGGGTACTTTTCATGACAGGGAGATTATTCAGTGATCCCAATGGCCGAGTTGTGACATATTGGATGGATTTCTGTTTTTATTAATAAAACAAAGAGATTTAGAATCCTAAATTAAACAGAATATCAATGTACGTTAAAATTTTATAAATAAATTATTTTATTGCTTTAATCATGCCAAATGCCTTAAAATTTATGGAAGTCAATTCAGTTTTCAAACCCCTTCACAGGTCCATGGATGAATTTAATTGACTTCCTGACAGATCTATTTGTCTCTGTTATTATTTGAATTATCTTCATTGTACTTTTTCTTGCATTTATGAATTCTTTATCCATTTTTACACATTATATTGAAGTTTTAACAAGATTCATTATTCTAGGGTGTAGAAAAAAAATATTTTATGAGACCGCCTGGTTACACTTTTATGATCAGGGAAAATTCACAATGGCGGCATCCCAGCCAGCATATCAGAAATTTCTTCAGATAATTTATGTTGTTGCTTGATTTATCAGTAGTCATTAGAATTAAATTTTCGAAATCTGCAACCATTTGTTGTATTATTACATTTGTGCTTTTATTTTCTATTTCTCTTAGATTAATCAATCATGGCAAGGAAGAGGAATCTTGATCATCTAAGATCTCATCTGTCGGTGTTTGAACCTGAATATCCCATTGAGAAAGGCTACACTGCTCGGCGGTTGATTGCGGATGGTCGTACTGTAACAGATGTGCTTAATGAAGTGAGAGCCATTGTGCAGGCGAATAATCCCAGCAAGGAGTTACATGAGAGAAGTCTTTCAACTCATTTGTATGAATTAAAACAAATTATATTACGTAAAAAATTTAATTTAGCAGCAGAATGGCAGTCACTTATTAGTCTCTTCCTTGAACTACGTTCAGTAGTTTGCCATTGCTTTCTGAACGACCGGCCCCTATACCTTTTTCGAAAAAACCAGCACCACTGTGTTTCGAACCCGGGTATACAGGCTCACAAACCGCGTTCGCAAGCCCCTAGCCACAGAGACCGTTTCTTTTCTCGTCAGATTTAAATTTAATAATTAATAATTTATAACTTCTTCATGTTATCTATCTTTATAATTTTAAGATCAATTTATTATAATGTAAAACATTTTTAAAATCAATATACCTTTAATTAATAATGTATAAATTCTTCATGTTATTTTACAGCATTTTTTTTTTTTCAGATTTAGTAATCTATTTATTTTCTCTTTTCAGGTTCTGGAAGACAGAAGAGATATTGAATGCCAAGACAGGTCAGTCGCCAACAGAGATAGTATTTCTCTAATTAAGGACATTTTTCTACGGTGAGTTGAATTTATACCTTTATAGTTTTAATATCTATTTATTATACTGTAAAACAAAGGTTTTTTAATACATATTAAAATTAAAAAATTTGTTGCGTACCCCTTACGGGACGTTGCAGTCAACACCAGCATTTTCAGCTGCTGTTGATGTACTAGGCAAGTGTTACGTTCAGTAGTTTGCCATTGCTTTCTGAACGACCGGCCCCTATACCTTTTTCGAAAAAACCAGCACCACTGTGTTTCGAACCCGGGTATACAGGCTCACAAACCTCGTTCGCAAGCCCTTAGCCACAGAGACCGTTTCTTTTCTCGTCAGATTTAAATTTAATAATTTATAATTTATAACTTCTTCATGTTATCTATCTTTATAATTTTAAGATCAATTTATTATAATGTAAAACATTTTTAAAATAAATATACCTTTAATTAATAATGTATAAATTCTTCATGTTATTTTACAGCATTTTTTTTATTTTTTCAGATTTAGTAATCTTTTTATTTTCTCTTTTCAGGTTCTGGAAGACAGAAGAGATATTGAATGCCAAGACAGGTCAGTCGCCAACAGAGGTAGTATTTCTCTAATTAAGGACATTTTTCTACGGTGAGTTGAATTTACCTTTATAGTTTTAATAACTATTTATAATTATGTACAACTTTTTAAAAATAAATATACAGTATCTTTAATTTCTTTTTCATTTCTTCTCAGAGTTAAAGTTCACAGTTAGTTAGTCGACAAATCATCCTCATTGCACATCGAACAATTCAATGCATGTTCTTGTTTACTTCCATAGTCAGGCTACTTGTGATCGAAGCAAAAGCACTGGAACCTTTCTTTGCAATGACAGTGTCACCTTCTGTCCGTAGTTCCTGACTAGTTAGATGCAAATCTGAAATAATTAATAATTTATAACTTCTTCATGTTATTTTACAGCATTTTATTAATCTTGTTTTTCTTCTTTCTTTTCAGGCTCTTTTCAGAATCAACTGATGTCAAGTTGCATATATATTGTAATAATAAAAATATAAATCAGTTATATAATATTAATAAAGATTATTAACGGCAAACTATACGAGTACATATTCATCTGTTGACACTTGTGTGCAAATTTACTAATTTTGTTTTAGACGAACCTCATAACAACCATTTGTCCCAATAATATACCTGTGATAACCAATAATAATCAGTGCTCAATGAGTTGATTTTGGTGAGGCCGAGTCAAGGCGAGAGTATTATTTGATTGAATCAATTTTGTTTTTAAACGAACATCTTAGCAACCATACATCACTGCGACCGGGGTTGCCAGGCCTAATTGCTCATTTTAATTGCTAATTAGGTCACCACACATCATACTGACACAGCAAAGAGACCATAAGGTCTGTAGCATCATTCC
Source organism: Cepaea hortensis (assembly GCA_963921405.1). Classification (NCBI taxonomy): domain Eukaryota; kingdom Metazoa; phylum Mollusca; class Gastropoda; order Stylommatophora; family Helicidae; genus Cepaea; species Cepaea hortensis. The sequence continues at coordinate 488,448,826 of OY992876.1, read as the reverse complement.
GCATATTACCAAATTCATCTTGTAATTTTTAAAGCTAAAGTTAAGAAAACGTACGCTAATTTGTGAAATAGTAATTAATTAGCGGCCATTTTTAATTGCTAATTAGGTCACCACACATCATACTGACACAGCAAAGAGACCATAAGGTCTGTAGCATCATTCTGCATATTACCAAATTCATCTTGAAATTTTTAAAGATAAAATTAAGAAAACGTACGCTAATTTGTGAAATAGTAATTAATTAGCGGCCATTTTTAATTGCTAATTAGGTCACCACACATCATACTGACACAGCAAAGAGACCATAAGGTCTGTAGCATCATTCTGCATATTATCAAATTCATCTTGAAATTTTTAAAGCTAAAATTAAGAAAACGTACGCTAATTTGTGAAATAGTAATTAATTAGCGACCATTTTTAATTGCTAATTAGGTCACCACACATCATACTGACACAGCAAAGAGACCATAAGGTCTGTAGCATCATTCTGCATATTACCAAATTATCCTTGAAATTTTTAAAGCTAAAATTAAGAAAACGTACGCTAATTTGTGAAATAGTAATTAATTAGTGGCCATTTTTAATTGCTAATTTGGTCACCACACATCATACTGACACAGCAAAGAGACCATAAGGTCTGTAGCATCATTCCGCATATTACCAAATTCATCTTGAAATTTTTAAAGCTAAAATTAAGAAAACGCACGCTAATTTGTGAAATAGTAATTAATTAGCTGCCATTTTTAATTGCTAATTAGGTACCTGGGTGTATGGAATTACGAACAGCCGTCCTTAATGCCCTCGCCAGGGAGACCGGTATATATACCGCCGTCTCTGTGGCCTAAAGGCTTGCGAACGCGATTCGAGAGCAACTTACCACGCGTTCAGAACGCAGCTGCGATCGATTTGGCAGCAGACCGTGTCGCGCACTGGGATTTTAACGTGTTGGTATGGGAGCCGGTCGTTCAGAAAATCAATGGCAAACTATTGAACATCAACAACAGCAGTAAAATGCTGGTGTTGACAGTGATTTCCTGTAAATAGGATATGGAACAACAACAACAACAATATATATATATATATATATATATATATATATATATATATATATATATATATATATATATATATATATATATATATATATATATATACCATAAACTGTTGTTTCTCTTATTAAAGTTGAGAAACATGTACACTTCATTATTATTCTTTAACACATGCTCTGACCTAATTAAAAATTTTGAATTGGTAGTAAAATATGCAGCTTTCAATGTAAATGTATGCACACAATTTTGGCATGCTTATTATAGAAACTGGCACTGTAATTTTATTGTGGGACGACAAAGCAAACAAAATAGATTAGTGTAATGATTTATTATTGCAAGACCTGACCTAATGGAAATAATTGAAATGGCCTCAATTTAAACCCAGCAGCCAGCTTCTAAAGTAAATCATAATACACTCTAGTATTAAAGCCCATAAAACTATATTTATTGATATGTAAGGGACAAGTAAACAGAACAGATGGTGTCACTAATTTTTTAATATCACATGATTTGAATCAGTGAAATATTTAATAATGTTAGTTAGTTGCATATCCTTTACAGGATGTCACAGTCAACACCAGCATATTTTGCTGTTGTGATCTCTTGGCAAGTTTATATTCAATAGTTTGTCATTGCGTTCTGAATGACCGCCCCCCCCCACCATTTAAAAAAAAACAGCAACGCAAGACAGTCTGCTGCCAAATTGCCCACAGCTGTGTTTTGAACGCGGGTATGCGGGTTTACGAACTGCGTCCATTACCTCTTTGCCATTGAGCTGGCTTTAATAATGTAGTTGATTAATAACAATTACTCAATTAATATAACTAAGAATAATATTTTTGTATATGCAGACTACCAATCTCCGTGGCGAAGAGGTTACAGACACGAGTCATAATCCTGTATTCCCGAGTTCAAAACACAGCGGTGCTGGGTTTTTTTTTCGAAAAAGGTATAGGTGCCAGTCATTCAGAAAGCAATGGCAAACTACTGTCTATAAGATTTGCCTAGGAGTCACGAACAGCCAAAAATGCTGAGGTTGACTGCTGCGTCCAGTGAAGGACATGCAACTAAAAAAATATGCAGACTAAATAACTCATGGTTTTGTTATTTACTTTTTCTAAAGTGCATGATTTGGCATTTTATAAAAGTTGAAAGTCACCATAAATCTTAATGCTTGTTACATTATTCACAATTTTTATTATTACATGACAGTCGTGGTGCATATTTTTGCATTTGCAAAAATGTGCCATATTATTAAAATGGCTTTAGAAGGAAGGAGGAGGGAAAAGTATGAGAAGGAGTAGGCGAAGGAGGGGGTTGGAGTGGAGGAAGAGGCAGGAGGAAGAGGGAGTTTGAGGTCTTCATTTGAATTGTACGTTTAAAGGTGGCCCTCGAAAAACAACCTGAGTTATCCCCCTTAGCGAGAAAAAAACCCAAGAGCCGTTATCTGCCCTTAGCTTATGTGTTTTGTGGTCACACTTTTACAAATGGGATTTTGACTATTTCCCAATATGTCAATGTTAAATAATAAACTGACATACAAAAATTAATATCTCAGCTTACAATTGACTTACAGACTTGAATACGGTATCGTTGGATTTGTTTTTTTTTTTTTTCAAGAGGTATCCAACTATGCTGCTTATATAATTAAAAAGCAATTTAGAAAATGTTACTAAAGTACCTAGATAAGGTCAATTCGTGCTGTAAATGTTTGTCCACAATGGATGCATGTGAACTCATGGTCATTTCCACCATCATGCAACATATTGCGTCTCTCATGCTCAGTGTGTGCATTATCTGCAATCATTTTCTCCTTTGTCTTTATTCCATTTCTGATAGTTGCCCTCTATGCAATACTTTCAGAGGTGACTTGCTCCCAATGTGCATTATCATTGCCTGTATCAACCATGTCCCACTTACACATATACACGTATACACTATTACTTGTAGTAATCTAGAGGAAATTCCTGCCGATCTGGTTAAACTGAAGTATTTACAGAAGAAACTATACTACATATATTGTTATTCAAGGATTCTATTCGAACACTGTGTTTTCTTGTGTGGAATTTACCTATTTGAATTTATCTACCTCAATTACAACAACCACATCAAGATCATAAACGTGGAACAATTAAGCACTGAATATTTTTAATAGTTTCTTGGATAGTTGTGGCATGACTAATATTCACTGAAGCGAATTATTAATTTTTGCATAAGTAATTAAATTTATTATATATATATATATATATATATATATATATATATATATATATATATATATATATATATATATATATATATATATATATATATATATAAACAGAGTGTATGTGACTTTGTTTGTTTGTATTGGATGGGTTCGATAACGGTACATCCGATTGAGATGAAATTTTCTACACGTCTTCCTTTCATTCCTGTGCAACCGACTATAATAGTTTCATAGTGTAAAATCTTCTACTTATTTAATAACATTTACTTTTTCATTTTTCATTATATAAGTTCTATATAGCAGGGGGACTTCACTCTAGAAAAGTTATTTCAAGGGGCATAGCTTTTAATAACATTTCTATATACTTTATAGTCATATTGTTGGACTTACTTGCACTATTGTTAAACTCTTTGTCTATAGTTATTTTCAGGCATATGAGTTATAATAAATAATGATATAACCTTTAAGGCATTTTCAAAGTTTGCATAAAAATAATGAATAATGCATAACATTGTAACCCATCTTTTTCTGCTTAAAGAACTTATCAACTGTCATGTCGGTGATTAAAAACAGTTTTCATTAACAATAATGAATGGTGTGTGGAAGGACATTCTTTTAAGTTACTGTGCGCCAGGAGCTGGGCGAAACCACGCCGGGTCAGATAGACAGACAGACAGACAGATAGTCGGGAACGGAAGCTTATTTGACTACTTATATGAATTAAATTACATGCTCCCCACCAGGGACTGGGTGAAGCTGGGCCGGGTCAGACAGATAGACAGACAGTCGGGAACGGGAGAGCTTATATGACTACGTATATGAATTAAATGAGATGCTCCCCACCAGGGACTGGGTGAAGCCGGGCCGGGACAGACAGACAGAAAGACAGACAAACAGATAGTCGGGAACGGGAGAGGTTATATGACTACGTATATGAATTAAATGAGATGCTCCCCACCAGGGACTGGGTGAAGCCGGGCCGGGTCAGACAGACAGACATATAGACAGACAGACAGATAGTCGGGAACGGGAGAGCTTATATGACTAATTATATGAATTAAATGAGATGCTCCCCACCAGGGACTGGGTGAAGCCGGGCCGGGTCAGCCAGACAGACAGACAGACAGACAAACAAGCAGACAGACAGACTGATAGATAGATAGATCCCCTCCAGGGCCTGGGCGAAGCCGGGCCGGGTCAGCTAGTGTATATATATATCTGTATCATATATCACCCTGTTGAGCTTGACTCTAGTCCGACTTTGTGAAGACACATGAAGGGTGTAGCATAGGTGGGAGCGCAAGCGCAATTGAAATACCACTACTTTTATCGTTTCTTTACTTATTCAGTCTCTCGGTAGAGATTTGTTCGCAGCAGACGAGCATAATCTCCGGCGGGCCTATTCTCGCAGGTCGCGAGATCCGCACAGTGGAAGTATGGGAGATTTGCTTGCAAATAGACAGGCAATATCTCCTGCGGTAGCTATGGCGGGCCTATTCCCGTTGTTCGCGGGGACCGCTATAAGTCAGGTGGGGAGTCTGACGATAGTGCACGCTTTACACAGGCCCGGACACTTGTGATTGACAGATGTGCGCGCTCTCATGGTCCGGGCACGTACAAGGCCCTCACCTGTGGGACATGGCTGAACGCCTCTAAGCCGGGTCCCTTGGGTGTCAGGGTCTGGCCATAACTCGCCACCGGCTCGTGGTGGTGAGGTCTCGGTGGATTGACGCTGAGCCGCCAGCGTCTGCAGCCTACCTTGTGCCAGACGTATTGGTTACCCATTCCTCTGGAATACACAAGACTAGGCCGAGGGAGGGGTCATGTCGTTTGGGCATCACATGATCTCTGAAGCTCTGCCCAGACATTGTGATGGAATATTGGCCACATTCCACTCGCATACTTTTGTCTGTCAAGACTGCAAGGTGTCTACTATATATATATATATATATATATATATATATATATAGTCATTGCACACTGTGGCAGTATTTATTTTCTTTACTTCTTATTGTATGTATTATTACATTTCTGGTATTTATGATTTCATAGATACTGCATGCATACCACATTATTTATTTTTCTCTTTAGCTATGTTAAAGATCAATACTTGGTATACATTTTCATTTGTGGTATATTATAAACATTGATGGAAATCGAGATACCCAGTAATTGACATTTAACATTTACTGTAGAGGTATATTTGCTGTTTGAGTTTGAAAGTGTATCCAAAAGTTGTCGATTCATCATCACATTCGAATTTTTTTTTGCATATCCTTTAAAGGACATCGCTGTCAACTTCAGCATCTTTCAGCTGTATGTTGATTTTTTTGGCAAGATTACGCTCAGTAGTTTGCCATTGCTTTCTAAGTGACCGGATCCATACTCTCATAAGTCACTGGCGCGACTCGAACCGCTTCAAATTCTTGTGTGCTCATGTCAACCACGAGAGTATTCGCGGTTACGGAGAAAGCTGCTAACACCTCGACCGGGGAGACCGGCCCATAATCACATTACCTTGACATATTCGCAAATAATTATGTATCCGATGTCACTAAACAAAGACATGTGTAACTGAAGAAGATGGCATTTGTGCTTGCTGGAAAAGTGTTGTGCTAGTCATACATGATCACAGAATCAACAGAGGTGTCAATAAATTACAAGTGAAGAGTGATGATGGGTATGTTATGATATCTGATGGGTGGTTGCCCATGTTTTGGAGATATGAGACCGAAGACTTGAGTGTTGGTTTTGCGTTGACTGGAAGGTACCTCATCTTTGATGTTTCTTGCAATGGCTAAAGGGCATTAAGCTAAATTCATGATATGTGAGATGAGGAGATTATGGTCTGAGCCTCATGGCAAGTATGGCGTAAGTCGAGTAATCCTTATAGCTTAGTCTGTATGAGTCAGATGACATCAGTGTGTTAAATACACGTGATCAATTCACCTGCCATTCCTTCTCAGTGATGGATCGACAACATATTGAGTTTCAACTAGTCATGACAAGGAAGGTCACAACAACTATGACACATTTTTGTTATTGTTCACACACAAGCAATACATATTGATACGACATTCACTTTAAGGGTGGGGTGTGTACTCTTGTAGGATGATGATGAATGTAATATGGATCTGTGACTTTAAAAGAATATTTTTGTTCAGTAAAGTAACATGACAGTGTTTGTCACATTTCTGAAATCAGAAAATTGCCAAATTTGAAAGAGGATGTGGATGTCACAGCCCCATATTACACATGAAACTAAATCAAGTTTAATCACATTAGCTACTGGCCTGGTACATGTTTCATGTACACACAGCTCGGTATATGCATGTTGCACATGCGGGATGGAAGACGGAAGAGGTGATTGTTGTTGTGAACAGAGAGCATTTAAGATGGCGATCGAGAGTGTCGGATTTTAGAACCATTTTAGTTATGGGGTTGTTTTAAAAGATATTAATACATAGAAGGGTTAGCCGGTATTTAGTGATTGTGTGATTCTTTTGGAATAGGGTTTTTTCTTCATGTTGTATGTAACAAACGCTTATAAGCAGTAAACGCTGTGTCTGTTGATTTCCATTACAACCAGTTTGGGTCGGTTAGGGCATCATTAGTAATATTACTTTTTGTCACAAGCTATAGGTTTATGACAGTACCAAATAAAAGGTATACCAAACCGGACTCTGTGATGAGTTCATGGAAAAAAGGTTTGGAAGCAGAAATAGAGAAACAAACATGAGATGTTAAACTCAGAAACTGGGAGCGATACTGGAGAAGCATGGGTTTATCTGAAGAGGAGAAAAAAGAGAAAACATATAGATGAACTGATATCTATAACAACATATGTAACAGAGAAAGATGCAAATCATTGTCCAATACTCCACATTAAAGACACGTAACTAAATGTAGTAAGCAGACATACTTAACATAATTTTAACTACACAAGTAGGAAAAGATAATACTATGGCAGATTTACTAAGCATACTGTAAGTTGACACAACACATAGATAATAAGACAACGACAAACTGTCAGAACATGTGTAAATCATAACCATAAAGTGTACCTGGAAATCTATTAAAATCCTGGATTATTGACCAAAACATCCGAAAACACAAGCAGACCACTTGACGCTATAATTTAATTATTAATATTTATAATTATATTTGTATATTTTGTGGATATATACATCCGATGGTCATTATGAATTGCCAGACTGAAAGAATTTTGAATTGTCAAGATGAGGGAAGAACGCGGTAGATAGTAGCAGCAGACCAATACTACAAGAATAGAAAACCAAGTTTCTAGAAGGCCGTGTTGATAGAAGACCCAGTTGCTAGAAGACGAAGTATACGTAAGAAAGAACGGGTCATTCAAGGGATACCAACAGCAACTACAACATCTAAACATTGTTGAATAATTAAATAATGATCATTTTCCATCATAATAAATAAAATGACTTTATATGTTTCATACTGTAAACCATCATTCGAGTATTGTATAGCATCATGTTTCCAAGAAGGTATACATAGATATATAGATCAGCCAACAGCCCAAACCAAAACCAGATGAAACTACAGTCCCTAAACTCAAGGTATTCATCCAGCTAACATTTCGAGGGCAACGTAATGCAACGTCTACAAGACCGGCTCACTACAGCAGTAGGCCGAACATTCTGTGCTGCAACTCCAGTCATTAGGTATAGAACCACACCGATTCTCACACCAGCAGTAAAAGAGCCTGTTTCTTTTTACGCCAAAAACAATTGTATTTACCAAATCATATGTAGGTGCCGGGCTTTCTACATCGGCAGAACAGAGCGGCAGCTGAACAAAAGAGTGTCAGAACACATACCTCAATGGGTCGAGAAGATGCGACACACAGGTAATGCGAGCCTACTAGGGTCGACACACCGGAAGCTTACCGTGTCGTCAATTGCTATTCATATTCTCGAAAGTGGCCATGTGATTTACAGAGACATTGCCTTTCGCGTGTTGTTTAAAACACAAAATACTCGCTTGTTAAAGTTTGCAGAAGCAATAGTGATCAATCAACGCAAGCCAGATTTGTGCAAACAGAAAGACATGTTAGTCATCTTAAAAGAGAAGGCGGAGGAACAGATTGAGAACCCATATGTGGAAAGAATGAGATTGCGGGGGACCGGCAATGGTCCTGGAAGAATCTTAAAACTAGGAGGGAAGTCCAGGAGAACTTTTAATCAGATAGCGGTGGGAATGATTAGTAGTATGACTCTTCGCTGGCTGTTGAACGAGGAGACTGAGCATGTATGGGAATGTCCTGAGTGATGTAATGTCGGTTCTCAACTCAACTCAACTGACCGATGCAAAATCAGTACTCGAGGCGCTCCTGTCTGGGAAATTGCCAGTACTAAGGACACTACTTTCTGAACTTAGCAGTCAGCATAAGGTCACCATACAGTGGATACCATCCCACTGTGGAGTACCTGGAAACGACAGAACTGATCGATTGGCTAAGAAAGGAGCAAAAGAAGAGTAGCCTGATGTGCCCGTTACATACCACCAAAAGGAATGAATGATCAGTGGCGTCTTGCCATTTTTACAGACGAAAGTATGTGGATTGTAACTAGAGCTAGAATTCCATCGCACAATGCCTGGGCTTGAATTCAAAGAACATGTGTTATCAATGCAGCATGATGTCTCTCTCGGCCTTGCCTTGTTTTCTCCAAAGGAAATGTTGATCATACGTCTCGAACAAGACAGGCTGCAGTTGCTGTTGGTTCAGCATCAGTCCTCCAAGAGCAGAAGGTAAGTAGCGGCCAGGCCTCTGCATCTGGAATATTTGACTTAGAGGCGTTCAGTCATATCCCTCAGCTGAGTGCCTCAACCTAAGTGACTGGATCTGTATGAGCGTGTACATCTGTAATTCTCTCGTGACTAAGTGTTTGTATCTTTATAATCGTATAACTACTACTGTCTTTAGTGCGGATCACGCAACCAGCGAGGTCCCGCCCGCAGGAGATATTGCTCGTCTAAACAAATATCCACTGAAGACAGACTGAATAAGTAAAGAAACGATACTTCAGTATCAGTCAGAAAGACACTAAAACCTGCTCAAAACGATTGCCACGTTATGAACGGATCTGAACAAGTCATTATTCTGTGCCTTACAACAGATACAATATATTACGCAACACATGTATACAACATTCAAGATTGGTGAATCAGCCATTTGCACATATGGATTGACTTAGCAGACACCATAGCACAGACTCCAAGACTGCAGAAAATACAATATATCTAGGCAAACCTTTTGGTCTAAAGAGACGACAGTGGCAGATAAACTCTATGGACCGCTGTGTGAACTAACAACGACAGTTATATCCATATAAGAGACAACATTGTAGTTATAGATATATTTCAAGCAAACGGAAGAAGAAGAAGAAGAATACAAACGTAAGTCAACATAAATGGTTATTATATATAGTTTTATTGACACGACTAGTAAATGTCAGGTGAGTGCTGTGGCGTGGAGTTGGGATGCAGTTACATGTTTTGTGTGTAAATACATTTTTTATCAACGTATAATCGGTTATAACCACACATTAGTTATATTGACATATACAAGGGGCTTCTCATAAGTCTTTAGCCTGACCATGAATGAGTAAGCGGAGAAAATTAAAATTTGGCACATGTATACCTCATTCAATTTGTAATGGAGATATGAATTATGAATGTCACACCTCAACTGCTTTTGCCGATATGGTGCATGCCACAACACACCATATTGACCAGATCTGCACATCCAACGGTTTGTCAGAACAATGGAAAAATCAGACGCCAGAACTGTGATATAATTCTTGATGTTACAGGGTAAAACACGTACAGAAATACACAGGGAGATGGGGCCAGTTTTTTAGGAAGTCTGTCCTTCGTATGCTTTTGTAAAAAAATTGGTGTTTGCAGTTTAAGTGTGGCCGTTCCCAAGTTGCAGATCTGCCAAGACCAGAACGGCCGTCCTCAGAGTGCAATGATGCAAATGCTGCAAAAGTGAAGAAAATCATAGACCAGGATAGGAAAATGGCAATTGCAGAGATATCGGATTCAGCAAAACTGAGTAAGAGTACAGTTTTTTGAATTTTTCACAACAGACTGAACATGAGAAAAGTGTGTGCCCCGCGCCTGCTGACATGTGAACAGAAACAAACACGGGTTGATTGCTGTGGCCACTTGCTCAACATGTGGCGGTCGAAAAACATGTAAAAGACCATCGGGACGGTAGACGAGACTTGGATTCACCAAATCGTATAAAACAGCTGAAAGGAAATCGTCTTGACAGTGACAAAGATGTCATACTGGCTTGTGATAACTGATTTAATTCGAAAAATAGGTTGTTTTATTCTGAAGGTCTTTTCAAGGTCACGCAGATATGGCAGAAATGCATAAATTCAGGTGGTGGCTACATTGAGAAGCAATAAGCACTGTGCCAAATTTCAGTTTTCTCCGCCTACTCCTTCATGGTCAGGCTAAAGACTTATGAGAAGCCCCTTGTACATATACAGTTTTATATAAATAAAGTGATTGTGATGCAAACGGTTATAAGTATATTCGAGAGGACAAATTATAATAATGTCATGATTACATTAACAATTACGTTACCGTTATGCTTGCTTGCTTGTGTTCGCTGGCTGTGAACTCCAGCGTGAAGCCCTGTATGTCGGATGAAGACATCCTGTTCTCCAACATTGATGTGATGTCATACAGGACCTGAGGTATGTATCAGTTGTCCCATGTCTGGGTTATTTGTGTGCAGACTGGTGGTTCCTCGCCGTGCAGGCAGATACTCTCCGTCTTCGGAAGAATCAGTAATTCTACTACCTTAGCCCGGACTCCGAAGGGACCTGTTGTCCAGGACGCACGACTAGGACGTGTTAGTAGGTCTTGGCCAGTATGGAACATGACCCTGGTGCCTTGTAAACACCTCTGCGTTATATTATCATGAATCAATAGTTGCACATATGTACATATTGTTATGATATGCTGGTTAAAGTGTTACAATCAAGAGTATTAATATTCGAGCAACTACACTGATTACACTATTTAGTTATCAATTAAATAACATCAAACAAGAAATGGACAGAGAGAAAATTAATAATTTGGGGATGTGTGAAACGAGATGGACAGGAGCAGGCATTAAGATAGATGAAGATTTTAAGATGATCTATTCTGGAGGAGAATATCGACAAAGACGGTTAGCAATTATCTTGGACCGGCAAACATCAAAATCCGTTCAAGGATATTGAGCCGTGTCAGACAGCGTTCTATTTGCCAGTGAGAAGTCCTGATCGTTCGGGTCCACATCGATTGACGGACGTCAGTCGCGGCGATTGGGCAATCTTGAGCTATAGCCTACGATCGGTGACGTAATATTCTGTTATGATAATTTGGCCGTGTGCCACGTGGTTACACACCCGCTTCACACGCCAGTGATCCGGGGCTTGTTTCCGGATCCGGTCAGGGATATGCACTACTGACGAGCTCAAACGAGAGCGAAACTCGAGTATAGTGCTTCCATACTGACGTGGATATATCTTAGGTTCATACCAGAATACGATCAGCGTTGCTAGTAGTGGGTTGTGCTCAATATTTAAATTTCAAATCCCGAAACAACCAAATAAATTAATTTGATTATTGCTCACTGGATTTTAGGAGGCCTGGTGTTTCTTGCCAGTGAGAAGTCCTGATCGTTCGGGTCCACATCGATTGACGGACGTCAGTCGCGGCGATTGGGCAATCTAGAGCTATAGCCTACGATGGGTGACGTAATATTCTGTTATATTCTATTTACATTCCAAGATTCACTGCCATGCAGTAAAACTGGTTCTATATAGCATTTCAGCACTCTCTTACTTACGTTCAATGATATTGACTTAATATGTAAGATACTCATCATTTTCTGAAATGCGGTGTTTGCTTGCTTTATTCTCATTTTAACCTCAGTTCTGCAGCTTCCATCTGATATTATAAATGCCCGTAGGTATTTAATATTATCTACTTGGTTAAGAATGTTCCTTATATTCCCATTTCATATCTGGGTGTCACCTTTTTTGTCTCTATGATATCACCATTGTTACTGTGCGCGCGCGTGTGTGTTTTATATTCAAGAAGAGTCCTTATTTTGATTATCTGTTACTACGATGTCCAAAATTGTGGTAGATCTTTTGCATTATCAGCGACCGATACTGTGTCATCTGCATAGCGTAAATTGTTTATATTATGACCTTAGATTAATATTCCCGGCTTTTCTTTGATTTCTCTCATTATTACTTCGCTAAAGAGGAGAAGAGATCTGGTGACAAGACACATCCCTGTCGTACTCTTAGCTTTATTTGTTTATAATTGCCCTCTTTATTTCCCATTTTATTTGCTGCTACACTGCTTGTTCCAGTAAATAATTTTTATTTGTATTTATTTATTTATTTTAATATTTCCCATCAATATTGATATCTTACAACATTTTAAACAGTTCATTATGTTTTACTTTATCATATGCCTTAGTATAATCTATGTATGTATGTGTCTCTATTGATCATTCTATTAGTGTCTGTATTGCATATATTTCATTGTTTGTATCCTCTCCTTTCACAAATCAATACTGTTCTTTACTAATGTCCATGGTATGGTTTATGACATAAAAGTTGTTAAGATGGTAGAGACATGTTGTATTAAACATCAAATTAAAGGGAGTTGCATAATAAAAACTACTGTATATAAGACCGTGGCACGTACGGGAGTTAGCTTAAGGCGATTAATCACCAATGGCACTGAATCAGTTAACATTTCCCATTGTACGTTTATACTCTGTATTTTAGCTATTGCGTTGTCGCCGTCGTGCCTATGTTTCACGGTCACTCTGTACTGTTCTTGAATTTCTTTATCTACCGTCAGAACCTCTTTATTAAGTCTCATGTTCTTAACCACTTTCCCCCCACTCTTCAATCTTACTTTTATTTAAATATTGAGCACAACCCACCACCGGCAACTCTGATCGTATTCTGGTATGAACCTAAGGCCTATCCACATCAATATGGAAGCAATATACTCGAGTTTCGCTCTCGTTTGAGCTCGTCAGTAGTGCATATCCCTGACCGGATCCGGAAACAAGCCCCGGATCACTGGCGTGTGAAGCGGGTGTGTAACCACGCGGCACACGCTGGACACGCCAAATTATCGTAACAGAATATTACAACGTTACCCATCGTAGGCTATGCTCAAGGCTTTACTTTTATTTGGCTACATAGTGATACATGGTCATTACAGTACTATTACAGTCTGAACCAGGCATTGTCTACATTAATTTACGCATTTCTAAATCTTTTATTGATAAGTATGTAGCAAATTTGGTTGAGTAATTTTTAACCAGGGCTTTTCCATGTGTAAAGTCTTCTTTAAAGGCCAGCTAATTCTTCTTTTATAGTGTTTAAACCAGGTGTATCCCTTGATCATATCATTGTTAGATGCCCGTTCTATTACTATTAGGATTAGTTTCCCTCCTCTTTCATTTCTTGTTTTTTTTTTTTTTTTTTAAGTTGCACATTCTTTACAGGATGTTGCAGTAAACACCAGAATTTTACTGCCATTGTTGATGTCTTGGCAAGTATTTACGTTCAGTAGTTTGACATTGCTTTCTGAACGACCGGCTCCCATACCAACACGTTAAAACCAGCGCGATACGGTCCGCTGTGACTTGAGCGTGAGAAAGCGGCATTACGAATCGTGTCCGCAACGCCATGACCACGGAGCGAGACTCATTTCTTGTACCTAAACCAAAAATTAGTGAACATCGCTGGAAAGGCAAGGGACATTTTACAACTGAAAATGGAAGTCTTTTCGAATAACGAAGACACAAACAATAGATTGCACGATTTACTGCCTGGCATATTTCGCTGCATCTCGTCAGGTACATACTGCAGAAATCACACAACTTACGTGAATTAACTAGATAAATCCTTCAAACTGAAATATATACATGTTCGCACAGTAATGTCGATTGTCTACCACAGTAATTTTAAACTGACTAAAATGTCTTTCTGCTTGTACAAGGACGGCTTACGAAGGTTGATTATTATAGCTTCGGCAAACTTTAACAATCGGCTACTTTGTGTGTTGAACAACACACGGAAGTCTTTCAACCACGTTACCGCTCTCGAGCACATGTCTCGCGACCGATGAAGCTGGACTGTTCTGGTGTGTCGGCCTGCCTAGGCTACCATCTTCTGTGTGTAGTATCTTGTCCACCCAGTTCGGAATGTGTTCCGAAACCCTGCAATGTAACTGTCTTTTCAGAAGTCTTTTCATTTACTCTGGTAGAGACGTCGGAGGCCAGAGTGGAGTGGAATTTTGTTTAGATACAACAACTGCAAAAGCTTTACTGGGATATAACCCAGTTAGTGATAGAATCCTCACCATTAGACTTAAAGGCCGTCTAAAAACGCATCACTCGTACAAATATATGCACCTACTTCAACAGCAGAGGAGGACGAAATTTAAGATATTTACAACACACTGCAAGATACGTTAAATAAAATTGTTCATAATGGTATAGCAATAATACTGGGAGATTTGAATGCAACAGTAGGTACAGAAAGAGCTGAAAATGAGAGACATGTTTTAGGAAAATTTGGATTGGGAAACAGAAATGATGCAGGTGACAAATTAATTGCACCGAACATGAGTTAATTATAGCCAACACACTTTTTAAACAACACCGAAAAAGACTCTTCACATGGAAGTCCCCGGACAGTATTACAAAAAATCAGATAGATTATATTTTAATAACTCTTTCACTACCAAACAAAAATCGGGTCCTGACCAAACAGAAATTCATGGCAGAAAATTGGAAGTAGAGGTGTGTTACAATAATGCTTTAAAATGGTTAAAATGGTAGCAGATATATTGTATTATATATGAAATTAAAGATGATTGCACAAGGAACATGATAGTGTTAATAATTAATTGATAGGTTCCAAATATTATGACAATAATGAGAGGTTTAATAATAACAACTGAAATTAAAGAGGTACAAATTATTTTAAAAAAACTGCACTTATAAGTGGTTTTCTACACTCCTCTACTGCTAATCATGTTTAATTTACTGAATAATCAAACAAACACCACTTGCATTCAATAATATAAACAGTATTGCACATTAAAATCACCCAAAAGGAAGTTCTGGTGCATATTTTGAACCATGTCTTTTTCACAAAAATAAAAAAAAATAATGGCCGAAATCTGGAAGTTGGGGGTCTGTCACAACAATGTTATGAGAATGGTTAAAATTGTAGCAGAAATGTTGTATTATATATCAAAATAAAGGGGATTGCACAAAGAATATGCTGGTATTGGAAATTTTGCTATAGGTTGTAAATATAGTAATAATAATAATATAATTTGTAAAATAATTTGACAAAAAGTGGTAAAAATGATGAAAACGTTGCACTTATAAGGTGTTTTCTACACCCCTATACTGCTAATCATGTTTAATTTACCGAATAATCAAACAAACACCACTTATCTTCAACAATATAAACAGTATTGCTAATTAAAATCACCCAAAAGGAAGTTCTGGTGCATATTCTGAACCATGTCTTTTTCACAAAAATTAAAAAAAAATAATGGCCGAAATCTGGAAGTTGGGGGTCTGTCACAACAATGTTATGAAAATGGTTAAAATTGTAGCAGAAATGTTGTATTATATATCAAAATAAAGGGGATTCCACAAAGAATATGCTGGTATTGGAAATTTTGCTATAGGTTGTAAATATAGTAATAATAATAATATAATTTGTAAAATAATTTGACAAAAAGTGGTAAAAATGATGAAAACGTTGCACTTATAAGGTGTTTTCTACACCCCTATACTGCTAATCATGTTTAATTTACCGAATAATCAAACAAACACCACTTATCTTCAACAATATAAACAGTATTGCTAATTAAAATCACCCAAAAGGAAGTTCTGGTGCATATTCTGAACCATGTCTTTTTCACAAAAATTAAAAAAAAATAATGGCCGAAATCTGGAAGTTGGGGGTCTGTCACAACAATGTTATGAAAATGGTTAAAATTGTAGCAGAAATGTTGTATTATATATCAAAATAAAGGGGATTGCACAAAGAATATGCTGGTATTGGAACTTTTGCTATAGGTTGTAAATATAGTAATAATAATAATATAATTTGTAAAATAATTTGACAAAAAGTGGTAAAAATGATGAAAACATTGCACTTATAAGGTGTTTTCTACACACCTATACTGCTAATCATGTTTAATTTACTGAATAATCAAACAAACACCCTTTGTCTTCAACAATATAATATAACAGAGTGTCTGTCTCTGTTAAGGGGATCTAGGTCGGCGTGCAAGAGAAAAAGGGTCTAAACTTCAGTGCACGCGTGAGCACCCCGTGGGGTGTAAAAGTAACTAGGGATGCTCACGCGTTGACGTAAGGGTAGGAAACGCATTAGTTACTAGCCAGCAGTCTTAGCGAGAGGTCGCATAGAAGTCGTCATCTGGTATGTCAAATTAGTTGGACCTCCCTTGCTTGTTGATGATGTTTTCAGAGTGTATTATTCATACGAGCCTATGATATTAAAGTAACTCGAATAAATTCTATACATTCGGAAGTCTGATGGAGTTGAGTTGTTTCTGAGGCTTCATTACTTCGCCGTACTGTCACATAGGCGAAATGGTGCCCACATGACCAGGATTCGAGTCTAGACAACTTCATTGTCGCAGCCATTGACCGAAGTACTGGACCACTATACTTGATGGGGCCACAGATCTATACCGTGCCTGTACAACAGACTGTTTGGAAAATTCGGTACCTCTAGCACTATAGCACCTAATCAGACCTCTACTGAACACTTTGAGAAGTTTTCAAAATGCCGATCAATCTTGAGCTCTCTTGCAGGGTTGTGAAGCCCGCGTTATCAAGTCAATCTTGAGCTCTCTGCAGGGTTGTGAAGCCCGCGTTATCAAGTCAATCTTGAGCTCTCTGCTGGGTTGTGAAGCCCGCGTTATCAAGTCAATCTTGAGCTCTCTGCTGGGTTGTGAAGCCCGCGTTGCGTTATCAAGTCAATCTTGAGCTCTCTGCTGGGTTGTGAAGCCCGCGTTGCGTTATCAAGTCAATCTTGAGCTCTTTGCTGGGTTGTGAAGCCCGCGTTGCGTTATCAAGTCAATCTTGAGCTATCTGCAGGGTTGTGATGCCCACGTTATCAAGTCAATCTTGAGCTCCTCTACAGGGTTGTGAAGCCCGTGCTATCAAGTCAATCCTGAGCTCCTCTGCTGGGTTGTGAAGCCCACTGTCCAAATACTCCCGTACGTTACTGTTCGTGAGGCTTGCTATCAAGATCGTTTTTGGGTGTCGGATACCTCTGATCGTACCTCCCAGTATTGCAAGGTTGAAACCAGAGAATCATTACACTATACAGCTTCTATCGAGTGTCTACCTGCAGGCGTACAAAGGACTAATCGTTTTGTGGAGTCGAGAATTGGTCTAATTTGGCAATCAACACTTATAACCGAGGAATTCGTCACCGTAAAGTAAAAATTTAATAATTTACTTATTAGAAGAGTATAGAACTTGATTTGTTTGATTTATAATAGAAATATATTAGTATATTATTGTAGTAGATTGTGTTGTATAAATTTACAATGGAACCTCAGGACCTTTCGTTGGGACAGGTACTTGGTGGAGTAGGAAGAGCTATATCCAGGTTGGACACAGCCTTGAAACAACAGAGCATAGGTACTGATATCGAGAAATTTAGCGGTCAGGCCAAATATTTCAAAAAGTGGATGGTGGGTGTAGAGAAACATGCTTTCTTAGTAGGAGCCACCGATGAAGAGAAGAAAAAAAATATCTTACCAGGCTAGCGTATCACCAGTGTCTGACCACATAAAAAGAAAATTGGAAACAGGAGTAGATGAGACCTGGGAACAGTTTAAAGATGATTTGCCGCGAAAATATGCAGAGATCACAGTTCCCCAACACGCGTTCTCGGTATTGAGGCAATCTAAACAAGACAATGGAGAAAGCGTTTAGTTGTATAGTGATATGTTAATAAATCTAGCAGAAGAAGCATTTTTAGGACAAAATGTACAAGGTGAAGAGGTGGAAAGAATGCTAGTAGGGATATAGAAATGGCGGATTGTTATCTCGAAGTTAGTACAAAGAATGTCTCGAGGGGTTGTAGATGGAGGTAGTTAAGTTTTGGGTTAAGACTTTTCGGGGAAAAGTCTCGTTGAGGGTAGAGAGGCATATAACAGAGTGTCTGCCTCTGTTAAGGGGATCTAGGTCGGCGTGCAAGAGAAAAAGGGTCTAAACTTCAGTGCACGCGGGAGCACCCCGGGGGATGTAAAAGTAACTAGGGATGCTCACGCGTTGACGTAAGGGTAGGAAACGCATTAGTTACTAGCCAGCAGTCTTAGCGAGAGGTCGCATAGAAGTCGTCATCTGGTATGTCAAATTAGTTGGACCTCCCTTTTTTGTTGATGATGTTTTCAGAGTGTATTATTCATACGAGCCTATGATATTAAAGTAACTCGAATAAATTCTATACATTCGGAAGTCTGATGGAGTTGAGTTGTTTCTGAGGCTTCATTACTTCGCCGTACTGTCACAATAAACAGTTTTGCTCATTAAAATCACACAAAAGGAAGTTTTGGTCTTTTTCACACAAAATGAAAAAAAAAATAATGGCAGAAAACTGGAAGTAGGGGTGTGTCACAATAATGTTATGAAAATGGTTAACATTGTAGCAGAAATGTTGCATTATATATCAAAATAAAAGGAATTGAACAAGGAATATGTTGGTATTGATCTCATATATAATCATAATATATAATATAATAGAATTTTTAAAATAATTGGACAAAAAGAGGTAAAAATGATGAAAACATTGCACTTGCAAGGGACGTTGTTATCCTGATCACTGCTAAATCACTGCTAATGCTGTTGAATTTACTGAACAAACACCACTTTTCTAAAATATAAACACAATTGCTCCCAATCAATCATCCGAAAAGAAGTTTGGCCGCAGATTCTGGAGCATGCCTTTTTAGGAATTACAATAAGAAAAACACTTGGAAGATTTACATTTAATTACAATATATATATACATATATATCTTGTCTGTTTATTTTTATTTACAATATGTGGCAGTCTATTTGTGATAGGCTGCAAAGCAAACTTTGGGGCACAAGTGTGGTCTATTTGTGCAGCCGGAGCAAACAAAAGATGATCTGTGTCGTTTAGTTCGAGTGCTGCAAAAACAGTCTCTATTGACACCGACTAAACAGTTCCAACTACAGATTTGGTAGAGACAATAATGCATGGTGTTTTTTTTAATAGCTTTTTTATCTCTCCATGCCACACACAATATTATATCTCCTTCAAGAAACCACTTCATCTCTTGATGCTGAAGTCGCAAATGCTTCAACTCTGGAGAGAAGCCTACTCGGTTGACATTCAGTGTCCCTGTATAATTGAAATTGTTGGAATGCAGATAATCAATCAGAGCTTTCGAAGTGTAGAATCTGTCAGCAAAGAAGTGATGGCCAGCTCCGAGAACATTCAGTAGTGTGGCAAACACTTTCACTGCATGAGCAGTTGTGGGATCTAAATCCGGACTGTATTAGGTGTTTCTTCCATAGTAAATTATAAAATTCACCACATAGCCAGTCGCAGAATCACAAAGGCCAAATGTTTTGATGTGGTACTTGTGAGGCTTTGTTGCATTGTATTGTCTGTGCTGAAATCTGCCCTTCCACCAAATAATCATTTCTTCAATGGACACATTTTCAAATGGGTAAAATGCTTCCTGGAATTTCTTCAGAATCATGTCAACAAGAGGATAGATTTTTTTTTTTTTTGCACCTGCTGCCTCTGGTTCACATACGTGAAACATGGTGTGATAAACAGATTCAAATCGATTCCTGGGAAACATAGTGGCATACCAAGGAGTATATAAATGTGCACTTGTACACCAGTAGTCTTTGATACATGGTCTTGGATCAAAGCCCATAGCAATAATGACAGACGTAAACTTCAGCCATTCGTGCTTCGTTGTCAGACACTCAGCTGTTGACGAACATTCACTGGTTTTTCTTTATCACCACGTGCTAAAAAACTTCTTTCTGAATATTCACTGATATGGAAATCACTATTGTTTAAAACTGTTTCAAACAATAACCTAGCTTGATCTGAAGTCATTCTACGAGGACGCATACTGGTGGCGTTTCCATTATGAAAAACCCAAACAAACAAATCAACGCTACTAAAACTGAAAATTCACAAAAATACAATGTTTGACGGCACAATGATGATGTAGCTATCCTCCGGCTGTGCGACTTTTCAGTTTACAGTAACTTAAAATTCCGAAATGGCGCAGAAATGTATCAAATAAACCACTGATCATTCTGTGTCGATAGAAGAACCAACTGCCACCATAGTCGGGAGATTGAGGCGTTAGATCGGCCCTTGGAAGCGAAAGAGTACAAAGAAGATGGAGATCAAGCATAGCATCTTGAAAAACCCTACGAAGTGCAGACTGTGATACGGATCATCAGTTATTAGAAGCAGATCTGACACTAAAACTCAAAAAGTTTACCAGAGGACCAAGGCCACTTCGTTTTGATCTCACAAAAATATCAGATGCATACACTGTAGAAGTTAAGAATCGTTTTGCGGTCTTGATATCTGTACAAGAGGAAATGACACCTGATGAACTGGCAGTACAAGCTAGAGATATCTTGATAACTGCAGCAAAAGATTTAATTCTGACCAAGAAAAAGCAACTTAAGCCATGGATTACATCAGATACGTTAGGATTAATAAAACAACGAAGGGGACTGAAACAGAAAGGAGGTGAATCCGATAACAGCAGGATGAAGTATAAATCTTTAACTCGAGAAATAAGAAAGAACACAAGAAAGGACAAAAATCAATACATACAAGATTGTTGTACCAGAAGTGGAGTGACAGTGAGGATATGAATGAGATACATGAACCAATGGCAGCAGAGACAGAACCTGAACTCTCATTGGATGAAATTGCATGGGCAATAAAGAACCTGAAGAATGGTAAATGACCTGGATGTGATGAGATACCAGATGAGCTAATTAAAGCGGGAGAAGAAGAAAGCATGCAAATCTATCACGCATTATGTAAAAAGATATGGAAATACGGTATATGGCCAAAAGATTGGAAGAGAACTATCTTCATTTCAATACTAAAAAAGGGCAACCTGAAATTATGCACCAACTATAGAACTGTTGCCCTGATCAGTCATGCAAGTAAAATTCTACTAAATATTATAATGGGAAGACTTAGTAAGAAAATGGAAGAAGAAATTAACGTAGTTCAAGCTCAATTTAGACAAGGAAGAGGAACAAGAGATCACATATTCAACATGCGATTATTAATAAAGAAGTGCAGAGAATTTAATGTAAACCTATTCTCATTGTCAACAACCAATGTGTCAGGCATCATAGGATTACTTCTCCCACACCACACAAGAAACTTGCAAGTCGTGTGAGAGGAAATGAATGGTACATTTTATTGCCGTTGGCTCTTTACAATTACAAAACAGTCGCTATCAAATCACACACAAAGCCACAGAATTGCCTATCTCTAGTTTCCTAAACCCTATTGCTAATCTCTATCTAATTGGCTACAAAAACTCCTATCGACACTAAACGATCTGCTCTCTACGAAGTCAGTCCCCAGTCTGACTTTCCTACACGCGTCGCTACACAGCACGTGGAAGGACCTTGTTGCGTCCTTCGGCTTTTTGCGTGCGGTTACACTCAGCACGCTGGTAGCAGCCGTTCTCCTATTGAGTGGCACTCTTCTCCGTGGCTATCACGTAGGCGTGATTCTGTCGTGACCAGAGTACTAACTATCTGGTCGATGCCTCCGTGTCTCATGAGAGAACTAGTTAATAGTCCCCCTTTCTATCACCTACCCTGCCCTTATATCGGGGCACTATGTTACCTCTAATCTACTTGAGGTTGACCACTCTTCCCGGTGGTCTTCTATCTTGTGGCAGACCTCTTTCCTATATGTTTCAGTCTTTGACACACACCCTCCCCTCCTGTGTTGCGTCATCAACTTTGACTCATTGGTTGTGACGCAAGAGGTTTGTAAAAATTTAGTGTATCTAATTTTTGTCAAAGACTGCTGATAACCTGGCTTTGGGCAACTTAATAGACTTCTACTGACTATTGTCACAATGTAGTATCACTTTACTTGGCTACTGGCAATCGCCACAAACTTGTCTGGTTGGCGTGAGCCCTCTTCTCAATCGCAATATTATATTATTCAGAGGTATGTCTGAACCGGACCGTTGTCTTATAAGACCTGCCCTCAAATAGTAAATTAACTCACTACCCATACAAAGTTGACTTTCTTAGGGTCAACACATGAATTGCTTCATGTCCCCCATATAATATTAAACAACCATTACACAAGCTGTGTGCAACAGGCTTTACCTAACCCGCTTCCGCGTGTAAAGTTATCTTTCACTGTTAAGTTAGTGTTTCGTTGTCTATTATGTCCCCTGACCCGGAGTTATCTCCCTTTGATCTACAAAAAATGTATGCAATTTATATGTTTGTTTTTCTGGTTGTTTGCGTGTTTGCATCTAACTAATAGTATAATCTAACTTCTAACATGTGTATCTAACTATCATGTGTATGTAAGTTAGTTTTCAAGTGCCATAATTCGGTTAAATGTGGCCACAAACAAGTGTATAACACTAATTCGTGACTACGTTTCCGTCTTATGATACTTAAAATACTTTCTCTAAGATCTACACTAAACTACTCACAACACATTCATGCCAACCCACTTTCAACATCGAAAACAAACACCTGACACAGACACAAAACAAAAAGTCGCGCTGAGCGGCAGAAAAAACTCCGCTGATCTCACCCTCTCCTGTATCATTTACATTCGCTCTCACTTTCACACTTCTATCACACATCTTTTACCCTCACTTCTGTCACACATCTTTTACCCTCACTTCTGTCACACATCTTTTACCCTCACAATTATTTAAAAACCTTGGAGTGACACTGTACAAGTTTGGCTCAGTTTGACACAGTTGAGCTAAATGACTGTGCGTAAATTGCTGCACGAGTCATGTATTTACACATATTTACATGTAAGAAAAAGGGTTGATGGTTTGTACCCTGGTATTAGTAACTACTATATTCTACTGAAATAATACTCTAAATACTGACATACTAGTTCTATAAATATGTATCTAATGTGTTACCTATATTAATTTAATTTGCCACATTAATACTAATGTTTATCTAATTTAAGGGACGTAATCTAACTATTTAAAATGAAATTGATGTGAGATGAGTTATGTAACTTTATGAAATGGGTAATGTGAAATGTAATCAATTATGTACCTTTCTAACATGGGTAATGTGAAATATAACAAAATTATAACTAATGTTTTTAAATGAAAAAATATATGATTGATATTTTTACTCTAAATGGTGTAAATGATGTATGTTTAATTGTATAATCTTTTTATCCTATGATAATGATGTACATTAATCCTAAAACTACATGATCACATTTGTTAAATGGACTGGTTCATTAAGATGGGATGAACTGAAATGAAATGAAACAACGTGAAATGTAATAAACCTAAATGGTAGTAATACTATCTAAATTTTTATTCTAGTTTATAATTAGTTGTTATTACGTTTAAATTACTATCCTATTCTACTTTTAAGGTAAGTAAGTGGGTACATTACTGATCTATCTAATTAATCCTATCTAAACTAATTAAAAAAAAAAAAAATTACAACTATTATATTGTCTAACTCTAAATGTAAATTAAAGTGACCTAATCTACCTATAATTTATCACTATATTAAAATGTTATAATACATATCACAATAAGTTTATATATACATAGTATTTAAATACCTCAGGTTAGTCGTTGCCCTAATGTTCAGAAATTGCTTTCATTGGCATAATATATATTCACACTTGTCCTGGATATATTAAACACATTACACAGTCATACTTGTGTCCTATGGGTATTGCACCTGTAGAGTTCGATTGTGTCGTAGACCAGTATTTTCGTGTCTGGATATATATAATGTTCTGACACTGTTTTTCTCTGCTTACCACAAATGATTCACCGGAACCTATATGGAGCTTAGTTAGTAACGAGCTGTCCCAGTTCACACGGTGATATATTTGTTTTCGGAGCACAGTTCTTCTTTTGTCTACGGACACCTGGTAGCTCGCTGTTCTTAGTACATAGTTCAGCACATAATGTCTATGTATTTGTAAAATATTTTTCATAGAATATTCTAATGTACTAATAATCTATTACTCTACACTCTTATGCGGAATCTGCGGTATTTCTACCTCAGATGGTCGACTAAGGGTATCAGCCAGAATGTTGTCCTTACCCTTAATATGCTCTATACTAAACGTATAGTTTTGTAGTATTAACGACCACCTGTATATACGGTCATTCCGATGCACACCACTTTGTATGACCGTGATTGGGGAGTTGTCAGTCTTGACAACGAAGTGAACACCCGCTAGAAATCGATGAAGCTTCCTCACCGCATAGATGACGCTTAGGGCTTCCAACTCTGATATGGAATATCTGGACTCAGCAGGTGTGATCTTATGGCTCACGTAGCAAATCGGATGGAAGATGCCCTCATAAAATTGGCCTAGCACTGCAGCGATGGAGATTCTGCTGGCATCTGTCCTAAGATAATAAACGAGCCTAGGATTAGGCAAGCGGAGGATTGGTACATTACTAAACAGGATTTTCAATTTTGACAATGCAGAAATTAATAATGCATCTTTGACATCTAGTTTTACAGATGCTTTTAAAACATTTGAAAATACACTTGTAATTTCAGCTAAGTTTGGTATGAATTTGCTATAGTAATTTACTAACCCCAAAAGGCTTCTGACCTGCTTCTTTGTGGTAGGCATGGTCAGGTTCATAATTTTGGTAATGATTCTATTGTCAGTCTTTAGTTGACCTTGTGAAATGACATGACCCAAAAAATCAATTTCTTTTAGGCCCAATTCGACTTTGCTCGGTTTGACAGTGAGACCGAAGAGTCGCAACCTATCAAAGACATGTCTTAGTTTCAGTAGGTGTGTTGTCCAGTCATCAGTATGGACACATATATCATCTATATACGTCACTGTATTCGTCACTCCATGCAGTAGATTTCTAGTTAAGCGTACGAAAGTGGCAGGAGCGTTTCGGAGTCCGAAAGGAAGAAAACGCCACTCGTAAAGTCCTAAAGGTGTTGAAAAAGCAGTAAGATGAATGGATTGAGTCTGCATAGGGACCTGCCAATATCCCTTAGTAAGATCTAATTTAGAAAAGATTTTGGAGGTGGACATGTCAAGAATAAGATCTTCGCAGGAAGGAATTGGCTCTGCGTCGATCTTGGTGACGTTGTTAAGTTTTCGATAGTCCACACACAGACGAATTGTGGAGTCTTTTTTCTTAACTAAGACGATTGGAAAGGAGTACTCAGATGTAGACTTCTGAATGATCCCACTAGCTTCTAAATTAAGTATTTCCTTATTTAGATTTTCCCTATAGCTGAGTGGGATTGAGTACGGCCTGCATTTAATAGGCTTAGAGTCCGAAAGAAGAATGGAGTGCTCGATTCTGTCCGTCCTACCTGGAATGTCAGAAAATATGTCTTTATACTCCGTCACTAATTCTAATAGTTGTCGTCGTTGACCGTCTGTTAGTCCCTGTTCTATCAGTATGCTATCTAAAGTCGCAGTCTTGTCTACAATAGGAACAGGTAGTTCCATTCCGTCGTCGTCTACCTGATTCAGTACGGTGGTGGTGCTAAGTGCGTATTCTGTATTCTCACTAGATGTATGGATATCGTCGGATTTGCCAGTCTCGCTAACTAGTGTAGTTGCGTTGTGTACGTCTGTCGTCTGATCACTAGGTGTGGGTGCACTATGTTCGTCTGTCTCTACTTCTGTCTCTTGTCGTGAAAAGTAAGGTTTCAACATGTTGACATGGAATATCTTTAAGTGTCCGTTTATCGATATTTCATAGTCAACATCTGAAAGTCTTTGTATCACCTTGAAAGGCCCTTGCCATGAAGTAAGTATTTTATTATGCTTGTCTGGTAGTAGCACCATTACGTCTTGATCAGTTTCAAGTGTTATGGGTCTAGCACTTTTGTTAGGACTGTGATGTTTGATGATATCTGCACTGTTCACTGGAGTGAAACCATTCTTCTCCTCCAGACAGATATTTCTTCATCTGTACAGTGCCTTAGCTGGGGTAGACACCCAAGAATTAAATCAGTACAAGGGTTGTCTAGAATTGCACATGTAAAGGTACCAGAAAGGAACGGGGTGTTTATACGGGCTCTTGCCAGAGGATAGGTTTCTATATTACCAGAAAAAGTCCGGCATTTTACAGAGTCACCAGTATAATCCTTTGGATTAACAAGTTCCTTTTTCACACCAATAATAGAGCTCCCACTGTCAAGCAAACATCGGCATGGCTTCTCATTGACCAATGCAGAGTGAAACAATAGATTGCCTCTGGAGGCTATAGCTGCATTTGCATTCTCCCAGGAGGATGTTACATTATGCCCACATGTAAGTTTGCCGTCTGCATGAAATTGGTGACATTGGTCACAATTGTCAAAGCTTAACACATCGTTCACACAACAGACATCTTCAGATTGCTTAAAAGGTAATACATTTTCAACTTCACACTCAGTCTCACTACCACTATCAGAAGATGTATCAATCAAAATAGCATTGTTGGCTTTCATACGTTGGCGGCCCAGGCACTTATTTGAGTAATGGCCGTAGCTGGAACAAAAGAAGCATTTGATTGCACGCCTGTATGCAGATCGCTTGTTTTGTTGCTTCTTAATAACATTTTCAAGATGCGCCGGATAGTTTGGCGATTTATCACACATAGAATAAGTGTCATGCAAAAGTTGACAGTAGATACATTTTGACACATTCCTATCTTTCTTATCAACTTTATGAAATGGTTTTCTATTACTTTGATAGTTTTTAGGTTGGTCCTTTACAAAGGAAACTATTTCAGAGTCATTTGAAGTCTTAAAAATATCTCTATTTGAAGAAAAATATGCAGAGCCTTTCTTTTCAAATTGTTCTATGGTCTCAATGTCCGACTGCTGCAGGAATTTAGCAAAAGGAGATGGTATAGTGGATATGACTTTATCCATGGCTATTAGATTTTTAAGTCTGTCAAAATCTTTACCTATGTTAGCTGCTTTAAGCCATCTATTTAGTACACTTTGAACATTCGAGACGTAATCAATGAAAGTCTCACTAGGTTTTGGTTTTAAATTTGAGAACTGAACCTGATACCCAGGGGCATCAAGTAAAAAATGTTGCATTATCCTATCATGGATGTATTGATAGTTAGATCTAAGCTCGGTTGGTATTGATTCTATCACTTTAAGGGGCTCACCACTCAGGTTCTTCATATAAATCATAGCCCACATCTCTATTGGAACTTGGTGGTATTTAAATTGATACTCGACATTTTCTGTCCAGGCTGATATGGAGTCTTCTTTACAATATGGTTTGATAATATTTTTGTATTTATTGAACTTATTTCCTTCTTGTTGACTTTTTAGTTTAGTAGCAGAGATCTCTAAGTGTGAATCTACATCCATACTTTTCATCTGTAACTGTGTTTCTGATTCTACCTGTATTTGTTTTTCTTTCACTCTTGCCATTTCATCTATTTCTCTTTGTTTTATTTCTAAGTCTTTTTGTTTTAATTCTTTCTCCTGATCTAATTGCTTCTGTTTTAATTCTAGTTCCTTCTGTTTAATTTCCTTATCTTGTTCTAACTGTTGTTGCTTAATTTCCTTATCATGTTCTAACTGCTTCTGTTTTAATTCTAATTCTATTTGCTTAACCTGTTTGTCATCTTCTAGCTGTTTTTGTTTTGTTATCTCAGCTAGTTCTGCAATCTCCTTTTGGTGTTGTCTTTCTCGTGCACGTTCATCTCTCTCCGCATCCTCTTTTCGTGCACGTTCAGCTCTCTCAGCATCTTTTGCTTCTTTAAATTTTTGATCAGCATATTGTTCTAGCTCCTTTCCTGTGTATTGTAATTCTTTGCCAGCTTTTATGAAATCAGATAAAGTTGCCATGTTGTTGGCCTATTAGCTAGCAATGACCCGCACTGAAGTCTTTAATCACTTATTTATCTTTGATATGTTATGTTTCTTAATATCTGAGCACTGCAAATTGGACTCTTAGTTTATAACCTGGAAAAAATTTTATCCTGAAAAACAGAGCACAAAAATATGCTAATGCATCACAAGCTGAAAAAGAGATGCACTATTAATCACATAGCATGCCAAATACGTAGGTTATACTCAACTTAATATTCCTGAGAATCAGGAACACCAATCCGGTAACACAGGTCACCTCGTTTGGCACTTCGGCATACACACGAGTTTTCTAATCAGCTGTTGTTCACCCTGGTTCACAGAGCAGCAACAATTAACAAATAGTAAACGACATATAGTATTTGACAATTTGGTACAATCACAATGACATGCCCACGGGCAAACAGAATATAGTTTAATTAATGTTAAATGTCAATGTCCTGTCTTTGTTCTAACGTTTTATGCCTTTCGTCCCTAACCTAGTTTAATCTATGGAAGTTTTGTGCAGACCAAGTCTAATTTGCATAGCCAAAAGTAGTGCCATCGTGACGGTAAACACATAGAAAAAGTACGAAAAACATTCAATAAATGCTTTTAAATAAATAAAACTATAATAATATTGTTTAAATAAATAAATATATTCATTCACTAACTGAAATAAACAAATAATAATTAATATAAAGCACAGATTCAGGCGGGCAGCAGCTTGGCGATTTGTAAACACTCAAATGCTGAATGCGAATGGCGTAGAACAACTGCTTGTCAATCGTAATACGTCAGAGGCGCAGCGCTATTTTTAGCTTGCAAAAATCGATAATGTTGCTGGCCTGTGCATCGCTCCGCCATGAATCATATTTGATAGTTATTCATAAACAAATCAATAATTACACCAATAAATGAAAGAAATTAATAATATGAATACTTACAACTTTGAAGAACACATGATTTAACTAAATAATATTTTAATAACCACAAATAAGCATCATTTTGTCACGATAGGCACAGTTTAGCTCGCAACTCGTTCTAGTCTGCACACGTCATCAGTCACTGACACAAATTAAACCTGTAATTCACTATTCGTAACCTTAGTCTAGAGCCGTGGGTAAGTGTAATAGCTTGAACATTTGTTCAAGCCACACTTCTGACACCACATTAAATCCTAGCCTGTCAACAACCAATGTGTCAGGCATCATAGGATTACTTCTCCCACACCACACAAGAAACTTGCAAGTCGTGTGAGAGGAAATGAATGGTACATTTTATTGCCGTTGGCTCTTTACAATTACAAAACAGTCGCTATCAAATCACACACAAAGCCACAGAATTGCCTATCTCTAGTTTCCTAAACCCTATTGCTAATCTCTATCTAATTGGCTACAAAAACTCCTATCGACACTAAACGATCTGCTCTCTACGAAGTCAGTCCCCAGTCTGACTTTCCTACACGCGTCGCTACACAGCACGCGGAAGGACCTTGTTGCGTCCTTCGGCTTTTTGCGTGCGGTTACACTCAGCACGCTGGTAGCAGCCGTTCTCCTATTGAGTGGCACTCTTCTCCGTGGCTATCACGTAGGCGTGATTCTGTCGTGACCAGAGTACTAACTATCTGGTCGATGCCTCCGTGTCTCATGAGAGAACTAGTTAATAGTCCCCCTTTCTATCACCTACCCTGCCCTTATATCGGGGCACTATGTTACCTCTAATCTACTTGAGGTTGACCACTCTTCCCGGTGGTCTTCTATCTTGTGGCAGACCTCTTTCCTATATGTTTCGGTCTTTGACACTCATGTTTTGTGGATTATTCAAAGGCATTTGACTGTGCACAACATCGGAAACTTTGGGAAATCATGAGGAATATGGGCTTTCCACCATATGTAATACAACTCATAAGAATGCTCTATCTAGACCAACAAGTAGCGGTTAGAATAGATGGCGAGACATCAGATTGGTTTGACATCAAGCAAGGACTCCGTCAACGATGTGTGCTGTCCCCCTATTTGTTTAACCTGTACGCCGAAAATATAATGAGAAATGTGAGAGATGATATAAATAGGGAGCTATATGATGCCCTAAATATCGGTGGTCTTGACATACCAGTATTACCAGAGATTCGGTATGCTGATGAAACAGTATTACTATCCACAACACAGACAGACTGGTATAGAAAACCTAATAGCCTCAACCCAACTGAATAGTGAAAATCACAACTTGTATCTTAACATTGCAAAAACAAAGATAATGCATACAGATAAAACCACTACGGAGAAAGAAATATATGTTAATGAGGACAAATTAGAGGTGGTGGAAAATTTTGAATATCTTTGGTCATTGATTACCAACAACGGGGACACAATGAAAGAAATTACACGACGACTATCAATTGCTCTTCAAAGACTAAAAGAACTGAATAAATTATGGAATGGGACAGACAGAACTACAAAAATTAGATTTTTAAGAGCATGCATCTGGACACTTACTAAACAAGCTGAGCAGCGAATAAATGCCTTTGAATATAAATGTTATAGACGAGTTCTAAGAATATCTTGGGTAAAGAAAAATACAAATGCATCAATACTTCAAGAGCTGAATATTGAAGAAGGTTGGCTATTAAAAACGATAAAACAAAGAAAATTTAAATATTTTGGTCACTTTTAACGTTACGAAAGTTTGGAGAGAGTAATAATGGAAGAGTATAACTATATGTATATGACTATATATGCTTGGGAAGTGAGGAAGAGGAAGGCCAAAGAGAAGATGGGATCTGGATGTAGCGATTGATCTCCAGATGGGTGTATCGGACGCGGGACATCTTGCTTATGATCGAGAGGTTTTCCGGAAGGTTGTTATGGGAGCGAGGTTCTGCAAAGGACATGCTACTGAATGAATGAATGAATGAAACCACAATTCCCCATTATATCCGCCATATTTCCCATTCCAACTTTTGCATTAAAATCTCCTGGTATTATTTTTATTTCTTGTGATCTAATTTGAGACATCGCCATTTCTGCTTCATCGTAAAAGTTTTGTGTTTCTTCATCGCTACTGCTTGTTGTTGGTGCGTATACTTGAATAATTCTTCTTCTTCTTCTTCAGCATTCCGAGCCATTGAGGTTCTTTGCTGCAAATACAATCCGTCTCCATTCGTCTCTCTGGTGGACCTTCTCTTGCCAGTCGTTGATTCCAAGTGCTTGTAGGTCCGTACATGTATTATCTCTCCACCGCCTTCTTGGTCTACTTGAATAATAATATTTATATTTAATTATTTATATCTATCGGTTTGATTTTGACCATAATAACTGTAAATAGTAACAACACCAATAATAATAATATAATATAGCATTAATCATCATCATTTGAAATGCCCTAACAACAGCTGGCGTAGTCGTTCATGGCTCTCCACAGATCTCGGTCTTACTCTTCTGGTGTTCTGAATCAACTCTGCTGCTGATATTCCTTCATGCCACCGTCTCAATCTGTCCCGCATCATTTCCCTTGGTCTGCCTCTGCCTCTCTTCCCCTCGATCTTTCCAGTTGTCACGATGTTCTCCAACCAATGCCTCTGTTCTTATCACATGCCCGAAGAAAGATGTTTGTTTGTCTTTTTCTTAGTGTTGTATATAATATTAGCAATTTTGGTCAATATTTAAAAATTGGGTCTTTATTTATGAAATCATACCAGTTAGATACAGCTTGACAAGACGAATCCAACGGTATCTCAACTAAGAGTATATGTTAATTCTAAGCGGAGATGAATTTTCTCGTGACGTAATTTAATACCAGGAAGTGTAATGATGACCTAAGAGATAAAGGGAGATTTTAGTGGGGCCCATTAAATTGGAAGCTGAGAAATCCTGCTCTCTATTACTGTGGCTTGTTTATTTTTAAAGGACAACATAGTGCCATATATCATTGCGGCGAGGCTTAACTTGACATATTAATTATTTTTCGATAGGATGTGCCATGACCTAATTAACAATTTAAAATGGCCGCCAATTGTGTCTTATTTGCCTTCTATTACTGTGGCTTGTTTATTTTTAATCGGACAACATAGTGCCATATATCATTGCGTTTGGGGTGGCAAAGCCTAACTTGATGTATTATTTATTTTAGGCCGTGTGTTATTTTATATTTTTGATAGAATGTTGAGAGGATCAACTTCATTGCACCAGGTTTTACCCCATATGGGTCTCTTTCCGCACAGCGGCCTGCTGAAAGCATCATACAAAGCACGAGAGTCTCAGAGTCTGACTAAAGTGCACTCGACTTTTAAGACTTTTCGATAGAATGTGCTGTGACCAAATTAATAGTTAAAAATAGCTGCCCATTTATATTAATTAAATGTCATGTGAAATGTTCGTCGTTAGTGAAAGAACAATTCATGAAAATGTACTCATATTGTCTTGATCTACCAACTGCATTGCGACAGCTTTCTTTTGTTGATTAATTATCATGCATTAATGTAAGTAAATAAGTTTGTAACTGCTGCATAAATTAAGCAGTAGTTAATTAATTATTAAAATATTAAATTAAAAAAAAATATTAGTAAATATTCGCTAATAATGGATTTCTACTTCTGCTCAATAATTACACTGTTCTGTATCTAGAAGTGAGCAATTAATAATTAAATACTAACTTTAGAAAAAACAACCATAACTTATTTCACAGTATTTTATTTAAATTTAAATAATTAAGTAATGGTGCTCTGCTAAGAAATAAGTAGTTCTTACAGGTTTACAGAGACGGGTCTGAAAACTGGCTTTCAAAATTATTTTCAGTCATGTCAAATGCTGAAATATTATACAAGTACACAGATACATTACTGCTACAAATGACATTTGTATTCTGTTTAAGTTTAGTAGTTAAATTACCAGTTCTAATTATAAATAAATATAGGTCTGCTAAAGTTTAGTGCTATTGTATTGTATGGGCGCCGCCATCTTGAATTTTGTGTTATGATGGCCATGTCACTAAATATTTTGTCCTGAACTCAAGCAAACACCAGCAGTGTTGAAACTCTTCACATTTATGTAAAATTGAACGAGGGATTAAAAAATGCAACAAACAGTTTAGACTTCTTTAAGCTACAGGAGTTATAAGACAAATTAGTTTACTATTCGTGAATAGACTCCAAGAAATTCCAGAAAAAACAGTTTCTCTGCCTCAAAATTTTGCCAGTTAGTAGGACAAATACTGCAAATATTAGGACCAATACTGCAAATATCAGCGTAGCTTCCCCTTTCATCGTACCACGCTGCTTTCGCATAAATCAAATCTTGCCGGACATGGTATCAACCAGAAGTGAATCGTTGGTCTCCAGAAAAAGTACGGGAAATAAACAAAATTCGCCCCCGCCACCCGGCAAGGTTCGTAACACTGACATTGCTAATAATATAAGGGAGAGTTTATTCGCAATTGAATTGTGAATAAATGAAGTGTCTATTCACAATTGAATTGTGAATAAATGAAGTGTCTATTTGCAATCGAATTGCAATTAGACACTTTGTTTATTCCCGCTCAGTAGTCAATTTTAATGCTGTAAAGTCAAAGGAAGAATGTACTAATAGGGAAAGCATACTTGCACAACAGAAGAGCCCGAGTACAGACAGATTCAAGAGCAAGAAAGTACTACTGTGTCATGGTGTCCCCCAGGGCAGAGTCTTGTCCCTCACATTTTTTCTAACCTTCATCAATGTTGCTAATCTACCACATGGAATTAATGTATGTTTGTAGCTTATTAATAATCATTATATGTCATTCCCCATGGTTCTGATCCATACAGCAGTACTTACTGCTTTAATGTTTTACTTGAACAATCGTAAGTCAGCATAAATGGTTATTATATATAGTTTTATTGACACGACTAGTAAATATCAGGTGAGTGCTGTGGCGTGGAGTTGGGATGCAGTTACATGTTTTGTGTGTAAATACATTTTTTATCAACGTATAATCGGTTATAACCACACATTAGTTATATTGACATATACAAGGGGCTTCTCATAAGTCTTTAGCCTGACCATGGATGAGTAAGCGGAGAAAATTAAAATTTGGCACATGTATACCTCATTCAATTTGTAATGGAGATATGAATTATGAATGTCACACCTCAACTGCTTTTGCCGATATGGTGCATGGCACAACACACCATATTGACCAGATCTGCACATCCAACGGTTTGTCAGAACAATGGAAAAATCAGACGCCAGAACTGTGATATAATTCTTGATGTTACAGGGTAAAACACCTACGTAAATACACAGGGAGATGGGGCCAGTTTTTGAGGAAGTCTGTCCTTCGTATGCTTCTGTAAAAAAATTGGTGTTTGCAGTTTAAGTGTGGCCGTTCCCAAGTTGCAGATCTGCCAAGACCAGGACGGCCGTCCTCAGAGTGCAATGATGCAAATGCTGCAAAAGTGAAGAAAATCATAGACCAGGATAGGAGAATGGCAATTGCAGAGATATCGGATTCAGCAAAACTGAGTAAGAGTACAGTTTTTTGAATTTTTCACAACAGACTGAACATGAGAAAAGTGTGTGCCCCGCGCCTCCTGACATGTAAACAGAAACAAACACGGGTTGATTGCTGTGGCCAATTGCTCAACATGTGGCGGTCGCGAAACATGTAAAAGACCATCGGGACGGTAGACGAGACTTGGATTCACCAAATCGTATAAAACAGCTGAAAGGAAATCGTCTTGACTGTGACGAAGATGTCATACTGGCTTGTGATAACTGATTTAATTCGAAAAATAGGTTGTTTTATTCTGAAGGTCTTTTCAAGGTCAGAGATGGCAGAAATGCATAAATTCAGGTGGTGGCTGCATTGAGAAGTAATATGCACTGTGCAAAATTTCAGTTTTCTCCGCCTACTCCTTCATGGTCAGGCTAAAGACTTATGAGAAGCCCCTTGTACATATACAGTTTTATATAAATAAAGTGATTGTGATGCAAACGGTTATAAGTATATTCGAGAGGACAAATTATAATAATGTCATGATTACATTAACAATTACTTTACCGTTATGCTTGCTTGCTTGTGTTCGCTTGCTGTGAACTCCAGCGTGAAGTCCTGTATGTCGGATGAAGACATCCTGTTCTCCAACATTGATGTGATGTCATACAGGACCTGAGGTATGTATCAGTTGTCCCATGTCTGGCTTATTTGTGTGCAGACTGGTGGTTCCTCGCCGTGCAGGCAGATACTCTCCGGCTTCGGAAGAATCAGCAATTCTACTACATTAGCCAGGAGTCCGAAGGGACCTGTTGTCCAGGACGCACGACTGGGACGTGTTAGTAGGTCTTGGCCAGTATGGAACCTGACCCTGGTGCCTTGTAAACACCTCTGCGTTATATTATCATGAATCAATAGTTACACATAATATGTACATATTGTTATGATATGCTGGTTAAAGTGTTACAATCAAGAGTATTAATATTCGAGCAACTACACTGATTACACTATTTAGTTATCAATTAAATAACATCAAACAAGAAATGGACAGAGAGAAAATTAATAATTTGGGGATGTGTGAAACGAGATGGACAGGAGCAGGCATTAAGATAGATGAAGATTTTAAGATTATCTATTCTGGAGGAGAATATCGACAAAGACGGTTAGCAATTATCTTGGACCGGCAAACATCAAAATCCGTTCAAGGATATTGAGCCGTGTCAGACAGCGTTCTATTTGCCAGTGAAAAGTCCTGATCGTTCGGGTCCACATCGATTGACGGACGTCAGTCGCGGCGATTGGGCAATCTTGAGCTATAGCCTACGATCGGTGACGTAATATTCTGTTATGATAATTTGGCCGTGTGCCGCGTGGTTACACACCCGCTTTACACGCAGTGATCCAGGGCTTGTTTCCGGATCCGGTCAGGGATATGCACTTCTGACGAGCTCAAACGAGAGCGAAACTCGAGTATAGTGCTTCCATACTGACGTGGATATATCTTAGGTTCATACCAGAATACGATCAGCGTTGCTAGTAGTGGGTTGTGCTCAATATTTAAATTTCAAATCCAGAAACAACCAAATGAATTAATTTGATTATTGATCACTGGATTTTAGGAGACCTGGTGTTCCTTGCCATGTGAGAAGTCCTGATCGTTCGGGTCCACATCGATTGACGGACGTCAGTCGTGGCGATTGGGCAATCTAGAGCTATAGCCTACGATGGGTGACGTAATATTCTGTTATGATAATTTGGCCGTGTGCCGCGTGGTTACACACCCGCTTCACACGCCAGTGATCCGGGGCTTGTTTCCGGATCCGGTCACGGATATGCACTACTGACGAGCTCAAACGAGAGCGAAACTCGAGTATTGTGCTTCCATATTGACGTGGATAGACCTTAGGTTCATACCAGAATACGATCAGCGTTGCTAGTAGTGGGTTGTGCTCAATATTTAAATTTCAAATCCCGAAACAACCAAATTAATCAATTTTATTATTGCTCACTGGATTTTAGGAGGCCTGGTGTTCCTTGCCAGTGAGAAGTCCTGATCGTTCGGGTCCATATCTATTGACGGACGTCAGTCGCGGCGATTGGGCAATCTTGAGCTATAGCCTACGATGGGTGACGTAATATTCTGTTATATTCTATTTACATTCCAAGATTCACTGCCATGCAGTAAAACTGGTTCTATATAGCATTTCAGCACTCTCTTACTTACGTTCAATGATATTGACTTATTATGTAAGATACTCTTCATTTTTTGAAATACGGTGTTTGCTTGCTTTATTCTCATTTTAACCTCAGTTCTGCAGCTTCCATCTGATATTATAAATGCCCGTAGGTATTTAATATTATCTACTTGGTTAAGAATGTTCCTTATATTCCCATTTCATATCTGGGTGTCACCTTTTTTTTTCTCTATGATATCACCATTGTTACTGTGCGCGCGCGTGTGTGTTTTATATTCAAGAAGAGTCCTTATTTTGATTATCTGTTACTACGATGTCCAAAATTGTGGTAGATCTTTTGCATTATCAGCAATACTGTGTCATCTGCATAGCGTAAATTGTTTATATTATGACCTTAGATTAATATTCCCGGCTTTTCTTTGATCTCTCTCATTATTACTTCGCTAAAGAGGAGAAGAGATCTGGTGACAAGACACATCCCTGTCGTACTCTTAGCTTTATTTGTTTGTAATTGCCCTCTTTATTTCCCATTTTATTTGCTGCTACACTGCTTGGTTCCAGTAAATAATTTGTATTTGTATTTATTTATTTATTTTAATATTTCCCATCAATGTTGATATCTTTCAACATTTTAAACAGTTCATAATGTTTTACTTTATCATATGCCTTAGTATAATCTATGTATGTATGTGTCTCTATTGATCATTCTATTAGTGTCTGTATTGCATATATTTCATTGTTTGTATCCTCTCCTTTCACAAATCAATACTGTTCTTTACTAATGTCCATGGTATGGTTTATGACATAAAAGTTGTTAAGATGGTAGAGACATGTTGTATTAAACATCAAATTAAAGGGAGTTGCATAATAAAATCTACTGTATATAAGACCGTGGCACGTACGGGAGTTAGCTTAAGGCGATTAATCATCAATGGCACTGAATCAGTTAACATTTCCCATTGTACGTTTATACTCTGTATTTTAGCTATTGCGTTGTCGCCGTTGTACCTATGTTTTACGGTCACTCTGTATTGTTCTTGAATTTCTTTATCTACCGTCAGAACCTCTTTATTAAGTCTCATGTTCTTAACCACTTTCCCCCCACTCTTCAATCTTACTTTTATTTAAATATTGAGCACAACCCACCACCGGAAACGCTGATCGTATTCTGGTATGAACCTAAGGCCTATCCACATCAATATGGAAGCACTATACTCGAGTTTCGCTCTCGTTTGAGCTCGTCAGTAGTGCATATCCCTGACCGGATCCGGAAACAAGCCCCGGATCACTGGCGTGTGAAGCGGGTGTGTAACCACGCGGCACACGCTGGACACGCCAAATTATCTTAACAGAATATTACAACGTTACCCATCGTAGGCTATGCTCAAGGTTTT
Organism: Cepaea hortensis; assembly: GCA_963921405.1. NCBI lineage: Eukaryota > Metazoa > Mollusca > Gastropoda > Stylommatophora > Helicidae > Cepaea > Cepaea hortensis. The sequence goes on along the minus strand of OY992876.1, from coordinate 488,410,281 downwards.
ACTTTTATTTGGCTACATAGTGATACATGGTCATTACAGTACTATTACAGTCTGAACCAGGCATTGTCTACATTAATTTACTCATTTCTAAATCTTTTATTGATAAGTATGTAGCAAATTTGGTTGAGTAATTTTTAACCAGGGCTTTTCCATGTGTAAAGTCTTCTTTAAAGGCCAGCTAATTTTTCTTTTATAGTGATTAAACCAGGTGTATCCCTTGATCATATCATTGTTAGATGCCCGTTCTATTACTTTTAGGATTGGTTTCCTTCCTCTTTCATTTCTTACTTTTTTTTTCTTTTTTTTTTTTAAGTTGCACATTCTTTACAGGATGTTGCAGTAAACACCAGAATTTTACTGCCATTGTTGATGTCTTGGCAAGTATTTACGTTCAGTAGTTTGACATTGCTTTCTGAACGACCGGCTCCCATACCAACACGTTAAAACCAGCGCGATACGGTCCGCTGTGACTTGAGCGTGAGAAAGCGGCATTACGAATCGTGTCCGCAACGCCATGACCACGGAGCGAGACTCATTTCTTGTACCTAAACCAAAAATTAGTGAACATCGCTGGAAAGGCAAGGGACATTTTACAATTGAAAATGGAAGTCTTTTCGAATAACGAAGACACAAACAATAGATTGCACGATATATGGCCTGGCATATTTCGCTGCATCTCGTCAGGTACATACTGCAGAAATCACACAACTTACGTGAATTAACTAGATAAATTCTTCAAACTTAAATGTATACATGTTCGCACAGTAATGTCAATTGTCTACTACAGTAATTTTAAACTGACTACAATGTCTTTCTGCTTGCACAAGGGCGGCTTACGAAGGTTGATTATTATAGCTTCGGCAAACTTTAACAATCGGCTACTTTGTGTGTTGAACAACACACGGAAGTCTTTCAACCACGTTACCGCTCTCGAGCACATGTCTCGCGTCCGATGAAGCTGGACTGTTCTGGTGTGTCGGCCTGCCTAGGCTACCATCTTCTGTGTGTAGTATCTTGTCCACCCAATTCGGAATGTGTTCCGAAACCCTGCAATGTAACTGTCTTTTCAGAAGTCTTTTCATTTACTCTGGTAGAGACGTCGGAGGCCAGAGTGGAGTGGAAATTTGTTTAGATACAACAACTGCAAAAGCTTTACTGGGATATAACCCAGTTAGTGATAGAATCCTCACCAATAGACTTAAAGGCCGTCTAAAAACGCATCACTCGTACAGATATATGCACCTACTTCAACAGCAGAGGGGGACGAAATTTAAGATTTTTACAACACACTGCAAGACACGTTAAATAAAATTGGTCATAATGGTATAGCAATAATTCTGGGAGATTTTAATGCAACATCAGGTACAGAAAGAGCTAAAAATGAGAGACATGTTTTAGGAAAATTTGGATTGGGAAACAGAAATGATGCAGGTGACAAATTAATTGCACCGAACATGAGTTAATGATAGCCAACACACTTTTTAAACAACACCGAAGAAGACTCTTCACATGGAAGTCCCCGGAAAGTATTACCAAAAATCAGATAGATTATATTTTAATAACTCTTTCACTACCAAACAAAAATTGGGTCCTGACCAAACAGAAATTCATGGCAGAAAATTGTAAGTAGGGGTGTGTTACAATAATGCTTTTAAAATTGGTTAAAATAGTAGCAGATATATTGTATTATATATGAAATTAAAGATGATTGCACAAGGAACATGATAGTGTTAATAATTAATTGATAGGTTACAAATATTATGACAATAATGAGAGGTTTAATAATAACAACTGAAATTAAAGAGGTACAAATTATTTTAAAAAACTGCACTTATAAGGTGTTTTCTACACTCCCCTACTGCTAATCATGTTTAATTTACTGAATAATCAAACAAACACCACGTGTCTTCAAGAATATAAACAGTATTGCTAATTAAAATCACCCAAAAGGAAGTTCTGGTGCATATTCTGAACCATGTCTTTTTCACAAAAAATGAAAAAAAATAATGGCGGAAATCTGGAAGTTGGGGTTTGTCACAACAATATTATGAAAATGGTTAAAACTGTAGCAGAAATGTTGTATTATATATCAAAATAAAGGGGATTGCACAAAGAATATGCTGGTATTTTAACTTTTGCTATAGGTTGTAAATATAGTAATAATAATAATATAATTTGTAAAATAATTTGACAAAAAGTGGTAAAAATGATGTAAACATTGCACTTATAAGGTGTTTTCTACACTCCTATACTGCTAATCATGTTTAATTTACTGAATAATCAAACAAACACCACTTATCTTCAATAATATAAACAGTATTGCTCATTAAAATCACCCAAAAGGAAGTTTTGGTCTTTTTCACACAAAATGAAAAAAAAATAATGGACGAAATCTGGAAGTTGGGGTCTGTCACAACAATGTTATGAAAATGGTTAAAATTGTAGCAGAAATGTTGTATTATATATCAAAATAAAGGAGATTGCACAAGGAATATGCTGATATTGGAACTTTTGCTATAGGTTGTAAATATAATAATAATATAATTTGTAAAATAATTTGACAAAAAGAGGTAAAAATAATGAAAACGTTGCACTTATAAGGTGTTTTCTACACCCCTATACTGCTAATCATGTTTAATTTACTGAATAATCAAACAAACACCACTTATCTTCAAGAATATAAACAGTATTGCAAATTAAAATCACCCAAAAGGAAGTTCTGGTGCATATTCTGAACCATGTCTTTTTCACAAAAATGAAAAAAAAAATAATGGCCGAAATCTGGAAGTTGGGGGTCTGTCACAACAACGTTATGAAAATAGTTAAAATTGTAGTAGAAAAGTTGTATTATATATCAAAATAAAGGGGATTGCACAAAGAATATGCTGGTATTGGAACTTTTGCTATAGGTTGTAAATATAATAATAATAATAATAATAATAATAATAATAATAATAATAATAATAATATAATTTGTAAAATAATTTGACAAAAAGTGGTAAAAATGATGAAAACATTGCACTTATAAGGTGTTTTCTACACTCCTATACTGCTAATCATGTTTAATTTACTGAATAATCAAACAAACACCACTTATCTTCAATAATATAAACAGTATTGCTCATTAAAATCACCCAAAAGGAAGTTTTGGTCTTTTTCACACAAAATGAAAAAAAAATAATGGCCGAAATCTGGAAGTTGGGGTCTGTCACAACAATGTTATGAAAATGGTTAAAATTGTAGCAGAAATGTTGTATTATATATCAAAATAAAGGGGATTGCACAAAGAATATGCTGGTATTGGAACTTTTGCTATAGGTTGTAAATATAATAATAATAATAATAATAATAATAATAATAATAATAATAATAATAATAATAATAATATAATTTGTAAAATAATTTGACAAAAAGTGGTAAAAATGATGAAAACATTGCACTTATAAGGTGTTTTCTACACACCTATACTGCTAACCATGTTTAATTTACTGAATAATCAAACAAACACCCTTTGTCTTCAACAATATAATATAACAGAGTGCCTGTCTCTGTTAAGGGGATCTAGGTCGGCGTGCAAGAGAAAAAGGGTCTAAACTGCAGTGCACGCGGGAGCACCCCGGGGGGATGTAAAAGTAACTAGGGATGCTCACGCGTTGACGTAAGGGTAGGAAACGCATTAGTTACTAGCCAGCAGTCTTAGCAAGAAGTCGCATAGAAGTCGTCATCTGGTATGTCAAATTAGTTGGACCTCCCTTGTTTGTTGATGATGTTTTCAGAGTGTATTATTCATACGAGCCTATGATATTAAAGTAACTCGAATAAATTCTATAGATTCGGAAGTCTGATGGAGTTGAGTTGTTTCTGAGGCTTCATTACTTCGCCGTACTGTCACATAGGCGAAATGGTGCCCACATGACCAGGATTCGAGTCTAGACAACTTCATTGTCGCAGCCATTGACCGAAGTACTGGACCACTATACTTGATGGGGCCACAGATCTATACCGTGCCTGTACAACAGACTGTTTGGAAAATTCGGTACCTCTAGCACTATAGCACCTAATCAGACCTCTACTGAACACTTCGAGAAGTTTTCAAAATGCCGATCAATCTTGAGCTCTCTTGCAGTGTTGTGAAGCCCGCGTTATCAAGTCAATCTTGAGCTCTCTGCAGGGTTGTGAAGCCCGCATTATCTAGTCAATCTTGAGCTCTCTGCTGGGTTGTGAAGCCCGCGTTATCAAGTCAATCTTGAGCTCTCTGCTGGGTTGTGAAGCCCGCGTTGCGTTATCAAGTCAATCTTGAGCTCTCTGCTGGGTTGTGAAGCCCGCGTTGCGTTATCAAGTCAATCTTGAGCTCTCTGCTGGGTTGTGAAGCCCGCGTTGCGTTATCAAGTCAATCTTGAGCTCTCTGCAGGGTTGTGAGGCCCACGTTATCAAGTCAATCTTGAGCTCATCTACAGGGTTGTGAAGCCCGTGCTATCAAGTCGATCCTGAGCTCCTCTGCTGGGTTGTGAAGCCCACTGTCCAAACACTCCCGTACGTTACTGTTCGTGAGGCTTGCTATCAAGATCGTTTTTGGGTGTCGGATACCTCTGATCGTACCTCCCAGTGTTGCAAGGTTGAAACCAGAGAATCATTACACTATACAGCTTCTATCGAGTGTCTACCTGCAGGCGTACAAAGGACTAATCGTTTTGTGGAGTCGAGAATTGGTCTAATTTGGCAGTCAACACTTATAACCGAGGAATTCGTCACCGTAAAGTAAAAATTTAATAATTTACTTATTAGAAGAGTATGGAACTTGATTTGTTTGATGTATAATAGAAATATATTAGTATATTATTGTAGTAGATTGTGTTGTATAAATTTACAATGGAACCTCAGGACCTTTCGTTGGGACAGGTACTTGGTGGAGTAGGAAGAGCTATATCAAGGTTGGACACAGCCTTGAAACAACAGAGCATAGGTACTGATATCGAGAAATTTAGCGGTCAGGCCAAATATTTCAAAAAGTGGATGGTGGGTATAGAGAAACATGCTTTCTTAGTAGGAGCCACCGATGAAGAGAAGAACAAAATATCTTACCAGGCTAGCGTATCACCAGTGTCTGACCACATAAGAAGAAAATTGGAAGCAGGAGTAGATGAGACCTGGGAACAGTTTAAAGATGATTTGGCGCGAAAATATGCAGAGATCACAGATCCCCAACACGCGTTCTCGGTATTGAGGCAATCTAAACAAGACAATGGAGAAAGCGTTCAGTTGTATAGTGATAGATTAATAAATCTAGCAGAAGAAGCATTTTTAGGACAAAATGTACAAGGTGAAGAGGTGGAAAGAATGCTAGTAGGGATATAGAAATGGCGGATAGTTATCTCTAAGTTAGTACAAAGAATGTCTCGAGGGGTTGTAGATGGAGGTAGTTAAGTTTTGGGTTAAGACTTTTCGGGGAAAAGTCTCGTTGAGGGTATGGAGGCATATAACAGAGTGTCTGTCTCTGTTAAGGGGATCTAGGTCGGCGTGCAAGAGAAAAAGGGTCTAAACTTCAGTGCACGCGGGAGCACCCCGGGGGGATGTAAAAGTAACTAGGGATGCTCACGCGTTGACGTAATGGTAGGAAACGCATTAGTTACTAACCAGCAGTCTTAGCGAGAGGTCGCATAGAAGTCGTCATCTGGTATGTCAAATTAGTTGGACCTCCCTTGTTTGTTGATGATGTTTTCAGAGTGTATTATTCATACGAGCCTATGATATTAAAGTAACTCGAATAAATTCTATACATTCGGAAGTCTGATGGAGTTGAGTTGTTTCTGAGGCTTCATTACTTCGCCGTACTGTCACAATAAACAGTATTGCTCATTAAAATCACCCAAAAGGAAGTTTTGGTCTTTTTCACACAACATCAAAAAAAAAAAAAATGGGAGAAAACTGGAAGTAGGGGTGTGTCACAATAATGTTATTAAAATGGTTAACATTGTAGCAGAAATGTTGTATTATATATCAAAATAAAGGGAATTGCGCCAGGAATATGTTGGTATTGATCTCATATATAATCATAATGTATAATAGAATTTTTAAAATAATTGGACAAAAAAGAGGTAAAAATGATGAAAACATTGCACTTTCCAAGGGGCGTTGTTATCCTGATCACTGCTAAATCACTGATAATCCTGTTGAATTTACTGAACAAACACCACTTTTCTAAAATATAAACACAATTGCTCCCAATCAATCGTCCGAAAAGAAGTTTGGCCACAGATTCTGGAGCATGCCTTTTTAGGAATTAAAATTATATATATTGTCTGTTTATTTTTATTTACAATATGTGGCAGTCTATGTGTGATAGGCTGCAAAGCAAACTTTGGCGCACAAGTGTGGTCTATTAGTGCAGCCGGTGCAAACAAAAGATGATCTGTGTCGTTTAGTTCGAGTGCTGCAAAAAACAGTCTCTATTGACACCGACTCAACAGTTCCAACTACAGACTTGGTAGAGACAACAATGCATGTTTTTTTATAGCTTTTTTTTATCTCTCCATGCCACACACAATATTATATCTCCTTCAAGAAACCACTTCATCTCTTGATGCTGAAGTCGCAAATGCTTCAACTCTGGAGAGAAGCCTACTCGGTTGACATTCAGTGTCCCTGTATAATTGAAATTGTGTGGAATGCAGATAATTAATCAGAGCTTTCGAAGTGTAGAATCTGTCAGCAAAGAAGTGATGGCCAGCTCCGAGAACATTCAGTAGTGTGGCAAACACTTTCACTGCATGAGCAGTTGTGGGATCTAAATCCGGACTCTATTAGGTGTTTCTCCCATAGTAAATTATAAAATTCACCACATAGCCAGTCGCAGAATCACACAGGCCAAATGTTTTGATGTGTTACTTGTGAGGCTTTGTTGCATTGTATTGTCTGTGCTGAAATCTGCCCTTCCACCAAATAATCATTTCATCAATGGACACATTTTCAAATGGATAAAATGCTTCCTGGAGTTTCTTCAGAATCATGTCAACAAGAGGATAGATTTTTTTTGGCACCTGCTGCCTCTGGTTCACATACGTGAAACATGGTGTGATAAATAGATTCAAATCGATTCCTGGGAAACATAGTGGAATACCAAGGAGTATATATACTGGTGGGCGTTTCCATTGTGAAAAACCCAAACAAACAAATTAACGCTACTAAAACTGAAAATTCACAAAAATCCAATGTTTGACGGCACAATGATGATGTAGCTATCTTCCGGCTGTGCGACTTTTCAGTTTACTGTAACTTAAAATTCCGAAATGGCGCAGAAATGTATCAAATAAACCACTGATCATTCTATGTCGATAGAAGAACCAATTGCCACCAGAGTCGGGAGATTGCGGCGTTAGATCGGCCCTTGGTAGCGAAAGAGTACAAAGAAGATGGAGATCAAGCATAGCATCTGCAAAAACCCTACGAAGTGCAGACTGTGATACGGATCATCAGTTATTAGAAGCAGATCTGAAACTAAAACTCAAAAAGCTTACCAGAGGACCAAGGCCACTTCGTTTTGATCTCACAAAAATATCAGATGCATACACTGTAGAAGTTAAGAATCGTTTTGGGGTCTTGATATCTGTACAAGAGGAAATGACACCTGATGAACTGGCAGTACAAGCTAGAGATATCTTGATAACTGCAGCAAAAAATTTAATTCTGACCAAGAAAAAGCAACTTAAGCCATGGATTACATCAGATACGTTAGGATTAATAAAACAACGAAGGGGACTGAAACAGAAAGGAGGTGAATCCGATAACAGCAGGATGAAGTATAAATCTTTAACTCGAGAAATAAGAAAGAACACAAGAAAGGACAAAAATCAATATATACAAGATTGCTGTACCAGAATAGAGCAATATCATAAGACTGGAAGAGCTTACGAAATATTCAAAGAAATGAAGTTTTTGACAAGAAATGTTCAACCTCAATTGAATGTTATCTGTGACAAGATGGGAAATATCTTAACAGAATCTAGACAAATTCTAGAATGATGGCAGGATTATATTGCAGTGGAATGTATGATAGGAGTGACAGTGAGGATATGAATGAGATACATGAACCAATGGCAGCAGAGACAGAACCTGAACTCTCATTGGATGAAATTGCATGGGCAATAAAGAACCTGAAGAATGGTAAATCACCTGGGTGTGATGAGATACCAGATGAGCTAATTAAAGCGGGAGAAGAAGAAAGCATGCAAATCTATCACGCATTATGTAAAAAGATATGGAAATACGGTATATGGCCAAAAGATTGGAAGAGAACTATCTTCATTTCAATACTAAAAAAGGGCAACCTGAAATTATGCACCAACTATAGAACTGTTGCCCTGATCAGTCATGCAAGTAAAATTCTACTAAATATTATAATGGGAAGACTTCGTAAGAAAATGGAAGAAGAAATTAACGTAGTTCAAGCTGAATTTAGACAAGAAAGAGGAACAAGAGATCACATATTCAACATGCGATTATTAATAAAGAAGTGCAGAAAATTTAATGTAAACCTATTCTCATGTTTTGTGGATTATTCAAAGGCATTTGACTGTGCACAACATCAGAAACTTTGGGAAATCATGAGGAATATGGGCTTTCCACCATATGTAATACAACTCATAAGAATGCTCTATCTAGACCAACAAGCAGCGGTTAGAATAGATGGCGAGACATCAGATTGTTTTGACATCAAGCAAGGAGTCCGTCAAGGATGTGTGCTGTCCCCCTATTTGTTTAACCTGTACGCCGAAAATATAATGAGAAATGTGAGAGATGATATAAATAGGGAGCTATATGATGCCCTAAATATCGGTGGTCTTGACATACCAGTATTACCAGAGATTCGGTATGCTGATGAAACAGTATTACTATCCACAACACAGACAGACTGGTATAGAAAACCTAATAGCCTCAACCCAATTGAATAGTGAAAATCACAACTTGTATCTTAACATTGCAAAAACAAAGATAATGCATCATACAGATAAAACCACTACGGAGAAAGAAATATATGTTAATGAGGACAAATTGGAGGTGGTGGAAAATTTTGAATATCTTTGGTCATTGATTACCAACAATGGTGACACAGTGAAAGAAATTAAACGACGACTATCAATTGCTCTTCAAAGACTAAAAGAACTGAATAAATTATGGAATGGGACAGACAGAACTACAAAAATTAGATTTTTAAGAGCATGCATCTTTCCCATTGCAACATACGCAAGTGAGATCTGGACACTTACTAAACAATCTGAGCAGCGAATAAATGCCTTTTAATATAAATGTTATAGACGAGTTCTAAGAATATCTTGGGTAAAGAAAAAAACAAATGCATCCATACTTCAAGAGCTGAATATTGAAGAAGGTTGGCTATTAAAAACGATAAAACAAAGAAAATTTAAATATTTTGGTCACTTTAAAAGTTACGAAAGTTTGCAGAGAGTAATAATGGAAGAGTTAGTTAGTTAGTTAGTCGACAGATCATCCTCATTGCACATCGAACCATTCAGTCCATAAGTGCTCGGATCCCCTCCTCAGCAAATCCCGCAACGTGTAGCGGCTAACGACGCCAGTTCTGTGTTGGTTTATCAATCTTCTTTGGCTTCCTGCGTAGTGTTCTTGTTTGGCCACCCCTCTTTTAATTTGCTGCTCTCGCAGTCTGGCCATTGTTGTAGATTCACAGTCATCACTTGGTTCTCGCAAAAGTCTTACTTCTCGTAGAGCATTCAGGATGTCGGCCTGGTCCATGGCGCGTCCGCCCTCCACAGTAGCCTCACCTGCGAGCTTGTCAGCCCGCTCATTTCCTTGTACTCCCGCATGCCCTGGCACGAAGATGAAACTAATCTTTGCCAGTCGAGACCGCTCCAGAGGCAGCAACCATTCTCTTCGGATCGATCCCTCCTCTATCCTCTTGATCATGTTCATTGAGTCGCTGAGGAAACAAGCCCTAGTGAATGTCTGTGTCTCGAGCCATGTTATTGCTTTACTTACTGCCATGACTTCCATGGTCAGGCTACTTGTGGTTTCAGTGAAAGCACCAGAGTCCTCCTTCACAATTCACAATGGAAGAGTATATATCATTATATGTATATGACTATATGCTTGGGAAGAGAGGAAGAGGAAGGCCAAAGAGAAGATGGGATCTGGATTCCCCTACGCCTACGCACTCTTGAGTGCTTTGTATGATGCTTTCAGCAGGCCGCCGTGCGGAAAGAGACCGAGCCATATGGGGTAAAACCTGGTGCAATGAAGTTGATCCTCTCGACATTCTATCAAAATTATAAAATAACACACGGCCTAAAATAAATAATACATCAAGTTAGGCCTCGCCACCCCAGACGCAATGATATATGGCACTATGTTGTCCGATTAAAAATAAACAAGCCACAGTAATAGAAGGCAAATAAGACACAATTGGCGGCCATTTTAAATTGTTAATTAGGTCATGGCACATCCTATCGAAAAATAATTAATATGTCAAGTTAAGCCTCGCCGCCTCGGACGCAATGATATATGGCACTGTGTTGTCCTTTAAAAATAAACAAGCCACAGTAATAGAGAGCAGGATTTCTCAGCTTCCAATTTAATGGGCCCCACTAAAATCTCCCTTTATCTCTTAGGTCATCATTACACTTCCTGGTATTAAATTACGTCACGAGAAAATTCATCTCCGCTTAGAATTAACATACTCTCTTAGTTGAGATACCGTTGGATTTGTCTTGTCAAGCTGTATCTAACTGGTATGATTTCATAAGTAAAGACCCAATTTTTAAATATTGACCAAAATTGCTAATATTATATACAACACTAAGAAAAAGACAAACACACATCTTTGACTTTATTCGGTCATGTGATAAGAACAGAGGCATTGGTTGGAGAACATCGTGACAACTGGAAAGATCGAGGGGAAGAAAGGCAGAGGCAGACCAAGGGAAATGATGCGGGCAGATTGAGACGGTGGCATGAAGGAATATCAGCGGCAGAGTTGATTCAGAACACCAGAAGAGTAAGACCGAGATCTGTGGAGAGCCATGAACGCCTACGCCAGCTGTTAGTGTTAGGGCTAGGGCATTTCAAATGATGATGATTAATGCTATACTATTATTATTGGTGTTGTTACTATTTACTATATGCATACAAGTAAATGGGAATATTCTTCAACAAGTGAGCAGGTACAATTATCTCGGAACAGTCATAACATCTGATGGGAGATGCCTTGAAGAGATTAGAACAAGAATCGCCATGGCAAAAGTAGCCTTTAGCAAGATGAAAAACATATTGACCAATAAAAAGATGTCAATTGAAACGAGAAAAAGAGTGTTGAGATGCTACATTGAACCTGTACTTTTGTATGGATGTGAAGCGTGGACAATGAGCAGTCAGGCTGAAAAACATCTGATGGCTGTAGAGATGTGGTTTCTGAGGAAAATGCAAAGAATACCATGGACAGCCAGAAAGACCAATGACCAAGTCCTTCAAGAAACAAATGAAGATTGTAAATTGATTAGAGAAATTAGACGTAGACAGTCAAAATTTTTTGGGCATGTTATGAGAAGAAATGGATTGGAGAATTTGGTGACAACTGGTAAGATCGAGGGGAACAGACCAAGGGGAAGACCTAGAAGCAAGTACATGGATGGCTTGGCCTTGTGGCATGGTCGAGACAGAAACACGGAGCTGATCCACGACTCTGGTGATCGAGTGAGATGGCAGAACATGACCGCCCACGCTTACCGGCATGGCACATGATGGATGGATGGACTATTTACAGTTATTATGGTCAAAAGCAAACCGATAGATATAAATATTATTATACAAGTATACGCACCAACAACAAGCAGTAGCGATGAAGAAACACAAAACTTTTACGATGAAGCAGAAATGGCGATGTCACAAATGAGATCACAAGAAATAAAAATAATACCAGGAGATTTTAATGCAAAAGTAGGAATGGGAAATATGGCGGATGAAATGGGGATTGTGGTTTCATTCATTCATTCATTCAATAGCATGTCCTTTGCAGAACCTCGCTCCCATAACAACCTTCCTGAAAACCTCTCGATCATAAGCAAGATGTCCCGCGTCCGATACACCCATCTGGAGATCATCCGCCACATCCAGATCCCATCTTCTCTTTGGCCTTCCTCTTCCTCTCTTCCCAAGCATATAGTCATATACATATAATGATATATACTCTTCCATTGTGAATTGTGAAGGAGGACTCTGGTGCTTTCACTGAAACCACAAGTAGCCTGACCATGGAAGTCATGGCAGTAAGTAAAGCAATAACATGGCTCGAGACACAGACATTCACTAGGGCTTGTTTCCTCAGCGACTCAATGAACATGATCAAGAGGATAGAGGAGGGATCGATCCGAAGAGAATGGTTGCTGCCTCTGGAGCGGTCTCGACTGGCAAAGATTAGTTTCATCTTCGTGCCAGGGCATGCGGGAGTACAAGGAAATGAGCGGGCTGACAAGCTCGCAGGTGAGGCTACTGTGGAGGGCGGACGCGCCATGGACCAGGCCGACATCCTGAATGCTCTACGAGAAGTAAGACTTTTGCGAGAACCAAGTGATGACTGTGAATCTACAACAATGGCCAGACTGCGAGAGCAGCAAATTAAAAGAGGGGTGGCCAAACAAGAACACTACGCAGGAAGCCAAAGAAGATTGATAAACCAACACAGAACTGGCGTCGTTAGCCGCTACACGTTGCGGGATTTGCTGAGGAGGGGATCCGAGCACTTATGGACTGAATGGTTCGATGTGCAATGAGGATGATCTGTCGACTAACTAACTAACTAACTAACTCTTCCAATATTACTCTCTGCAAACTTTCGTAACTTTTAAAGTGACCAAAATATTTAAATTTTCTTTGTTTTATCGTTTTTAATAGCCAACCTTCTTCAATATTCAGCTCTTGAAGTATGGATGCATTTGTTTTTTTCTTTACCCAAGATATTCTTAGAACTCGTCTATAACATTTATATTAAAAGGCATTTATTCGCTGCTCAGATTGTTTAGTAAGTGTCCAGATCTCACTTGCGTATGTTGCAATGGGAAAGATGCATGCTCTTAAAAATCTAATTTTTGTAGTTCTGTCTGTCCCATTCCATAATTTATTCAGTTCTTTTAGTCTTTGAAGAGCAATTGATAGTCGTCGTTTAATTTCTTTCACTGTGTCACCATTGTTGGTAATCAATGACCAAAGATATTCAAAATTTTCCACCACCTCCAATTTGTCCTCATTAACATATATTTCTTTCTCCGTAGTGGTTTTATCTGTATGATGCATTATCTTTGTTTTTGCAATGTTAAGATACAAGTTGTGATTTTCACTATTCAATTGGGTTGAGGCTATTAGGTTTTCTATACCAGTCTGTCTGTGTTGTGGATAGTAATACTGTTTCATCAGCATACCGAATCTCTGGTAATACTGGTATGTCAAGACCACCGATATTTAGGGCATCATATAGCTCCCTATTTATATCATCTCTCACATTTCTCATTATATTTTCGGCGTACAGGTTAAACAAATAGGGGGACAGCACACATCCTTGACGGACTCCTTGCTTGATGTCAAAACAATCTGATGTCTCGCCATCTATTCTAACCGCTGCTTGTTGGTCTAGATAGAGCATTCTTATGAGTTGTATTACATATGGTGGAAAGCCCATATTCCTCATGATTTCCCAAAGTTTCTGATGTTGTGCACAGTCAAATGCCTTTGAATAATCCACAAAACATGAGAATAGGTTTACATTAAATTCTCTGCACTTCTTTATTAATAATCGCATGTTGAATATGTGATCTCTTGTTCCTCTTTCTTGTCTAAATTCAGCTTGAACTACGTTAATTTCTTCTTCCATTTTCTTACGAAGTCTTCCCATTATAATATTTAGTAGAATTTTACTTGCATGACTGATCAGGGCAACAGTTCTATAGTTGGTGCATAATTTCAGGTTGCCCTTTTTTAGTATTGAAATGAAGATAGTTCTCTTCCAATCTTTTGGCCATATACCGTATTTCCATATCTTTTTACATAATGCGTGATAGATTTGCATGCTTTCTTCTTCTCCCGCTTTAATTAGCTCATCTGGTATCTCATCACACCCAGGTGATTTACCATTCTTCAGGTTCTTTATTGCCCATGCAATTTCATCCAATGAGAGTTCAGGTTCTGTCTCTGCTGCCATTGGTTCATGTATCTCATTCATATCCTCACTGTCACTCCTATCATACATTCCACTGCAATATAATCCTGCCATCATTCTAGAATTTGTCTAGATTCTGTTAAGGTATTTCCCATCTTGTCACAGATAACATTCAATTGAGGTTGAACATTTCTTGTCAAAAACTTCATTTCTTTGAATATTTCGTAAGCTCTTCCAGTCTTATGATATTGCTCTATTCTGGTACAGCAATCTTGTATATATTGAGTTTTGTCCTTTCTTGTGTTCTTTCTTATTTCTCGAGTTAAAGATTTATACTTCATCCTGCTGTTATCGGATTCACCTCCTTTCTGTTTCAGTCCCCTTCGTTGTTTTATTAATCCTAACGTATCTGATGTAATCCATGGCTTAAGTTGCTTTTTCTTGGTCAGAATTAAATTTTTTGCTGCAGTTATCAAGATATCTCTAGCTTGTACTGCCAGTTCATCAGGTGTCATTTCCTCTTGTACAGATATCAAGACCCCAAAACGATTCTTAACTTCTACAGTGTATGCATCTGATATTTTTGTGAGATCAAAACGAAGTGGCCTTGGTCCTCTGGTAAGCTTTTTGAGTTTTAGTTTCAGATCTGCTTCTAATAACTGATGATCCGTATCACAGTCTGCACTTCGTAGGGTTTTTGCAGATGCTATGCTTGATCTCCATCTTCTTTGTACTCTTTCGCTACCAAGGGCCGATCTAACGCCGCAATCTCCCGACTCTGGTGGCAATTGGTTCTTCTATCGACATAGAATGATCAGTGGTTTATTTGATACATTTCTGCGCCATTTCGGAATTTTAAGTTACAGTAAACTGAAAAGTCGCACAGCCGGAAGATAGCTACATCATCATTGTGCCGTCAAACATTGGATTTTTGTGAATTTTCAGTTTTAGTAGCGTTAATTTGTTTGTTTGGGTTTTTCACAATGGAAACGCCCACCAGTATATATACTCCTTGGTATTCCACTATGTTTCCCAGGAATCGATTTGAATCTATTTATCACACCATGTTTCACGTATGTGAACCAGAGGCAGCAGGTGCCAAAAAAAATCTATCCTCTTGTTGACATGATTCTGAAGAAACTCCAGGAAGCATTTTATCCATTTGAAAATGTGTCCATTGATGAAATGATTATTTGGTGGAAGGGCAGATTTCAGCACAGACAATACAATGCAACAAAGCCTCACAAGTAACACATCAAAACATTTGGCCTGTGTGATTCTGCGACTGGCTATGTGGTGAATTTTATAATTTACTATGGGAGAAACACCTAATAGAGTCCGGATTTAGATCCCACAACTGCTCATGCAGTGAAAGTGTTTGCCACACTACTGAATGTTCTCGGAGCTGGCCATCACTTCTTTGCTGACAGATTCTACACTTCGAAAGCTCTGATTGATTATCTGCATTCCACACAATTTCAATTATACAGGGACACTGAATGTCAACCGAGTAGGCTTCTCTCCAGAGTTGAAGCATTTGCGACTTCAGCATCAAGAGATGAAGTGGTTTCTTGAAGGAGATATAATATTGTGTGTGGCATGGAGAGATAAAAAAAAGCTATAAAAAAACATGCATTGTTGTCTCTACCAAGTCTGTAGTTGGAACTGTTGAGTCGGTGTCAATAGAGACTGTTTTTTGCAGCACTCGAACTAAACGACACAGATCATCTTTTGTTTGCACCGGCTGCACTAATAGACCACACTTGTGCGCCAAAGTTTGCTTTGCAGCCTATCACACATAGACTGCCACATATTGTAAATAAAAATAAACAGACAATATATATAATTTTAATTCCTAAAAAGGCATGCTCCAGAATCTGTGGCCAAACTTCTTTTCGGACGATTGATTGGGAGCAATTCTGTTTATATTTTAGAAAAGTGGTGTTTGTTCAGTAAATTCAACAGGATTATCAGTGATTTAGCAGTGATCAGGATAACAACGCCCCTTGGAAAGTGCAATGTTTTCATCATTTTTACCTCTTTTTTGTCCAATTATTTTAAAAATTCTATTATATTATACATTATGATTATATATGAGATCAATACCAACATATTCCTGGCGCAATTCCCTTTATTTTGATATATAATACAACATTTCTGCTACAATGTTAACCATTTTAATAACATTATTGTGACACACCCCTACTTCCAGTTTTCTCCCATTTTTTTTTTTTTTCATGTTGTGTGAAAAAGACCAAAACTTCCTTTTGGGTGATTTTAATGAGCAATACTGTTTATTGTGACAGTACGGCGAAGTAATGAAGCCTCAGAAACAACTCAACTCCATCAGACTTCCGAATGTATAGAATTTATTCGAGTTACTTTAATATCATAGGCTCGTATGAATAATACACTCTGAAAACATCATCAACAAACAAGGGAGGTCCAACTAATTTGACATACCAGATGACGACTTCTATGCGACCTCTCGCTAAGACTGCTGGCTAGTAACTAATGCGTTTCCTACCATTACGTCAACGCGTGAGCATCCCTAGTTACTTTTACATCCCCCCGGGGTGCTCCCGCGTGCACTGAAGTTTAGACCCTTTTTCTCTTGCACGCCGACCTAGATCCCCTTAACAGAGACAGACACTCTGTTATATGCCTCCATACCCTCAACGAGACTTTTCCCCGAAAAGTCTTAACCCAAAACTTAACTACCTCCATCTACAACCCCTCGAGACATTCTTTGTACTAACTTAGAGATAACTATCCGCCATTTCTATATCCCTACTAGCATTCTTTCCACCTCTTCACCTTGTACATTTTGTCCTAAAAATGCTTCTTCTGCTAGATTTATTAATCTATCACTATACAACTGAACGCTTTCTCCATTGTCTTGTTTAGATTGCCTCAATACCGAGAACGCGTGTTGGGGATCTGTGATCTCTGCATATTTTCGCGCCAAATCATCTTTAAACTGTTCCCAGGTCTCATCTACTCCTGCTTCCAATTTTCTTCTTATGTGGTCAGACACTGGTGATACGCTAGCCTGGTAAGATATTTTGTTCTTCTCTTCATCGGTGGCTCCTACTAAGAAAGCATGTTTCTCTATACCCACCATCCACTTTTTGAAATATTTGGCCTGACCGCTAAATTTCTCAAAATCAGTACCTATGCTCTGTTGTTTCAAGGCTGTGTCCAACCTTGATATAGCTCTTCCTACTCCACCAAGTACCTGTCCCAACGAAAGGTCCTGAGGTTCCATTGTAAATTTATACAACACAATCTACTACAATAATATACTAATATATTTCTATTATACATCAAACAAATCAAGTTCCATACTCTTCTAATAAGTAAATTATTAAATTTTTACTTTACGGTGACGAATTCCTCGGTTATAAGTGTTGACTGCCAAATTAGACCAATTCTCGACTCCACAAAACGATTAGTCCTTTGTACGCCTGCAGGTAGACACTCGATAGAAGCTGTATAGTGTAATGATTCTCTGGTTTCAACCTTGCAACACTGTGAGGTACGATCAGAGGTATCCGACACCCAAAAACGATCTTGATAGCAAGCCTCACGAACAGTAACGTACGGGAGTGTTTGGACAGTGGGCTTCACAACCCAGCAGAGGAGCTCAGGATCGACTTGATAGCACGGGCTTCACAACCCTGTAGATGAGCTCAAGATTGACTTGATAACGTGGGCCTCACAACCCTGCAGAGAGCTCAAGATTGACTTGATAACGCAACGCGGGCTTCACAACCCAGCAGAGAGCTCAAGATTGACTTGATAACGCAACGCGGGCTTCACAACCCAGCAGAGAGCTCAAGATTGACTTGATAACGCAACGCGGGCTTCACAACCCAGCAGAGAGCTCAAGATTGACTTGATAACGCGGGCTTCACAACCCAGCAGAGAGCTCAAGATTGACTAGATAATGCGGGCTTCACAACCCTGCAGAGAGCTCAAGATTGACTTGATAACGCGGGCTTCACAACACTGCAAGAGAGCTCAAGATTGATCGGCATTTTGAAAACTTCTCGAAGTGTTCAGTAGAGGTCTGATTAGGTGCTATAGTGCTAGAGGTACCGAATTTTCCAAACAGTCTGTTGTACAGGCACGGTATAGATCTGTGGCCCCATCAAGTATAGTGGTCCAGTACTTCGGTCAATGGCTGCGACAATGAAGTTGTCTAGACTCGAATCCTGGTCATGTGGGCACCATTTCGCCTATGTGACAGTACGGCGAAGTAATGAAGCCTCAGAAACAACTCAACTCCATCAGACTTCCGAATCTATAGAATTTATTCGAGTTACTTTAATATCATAGGCTCGTATGAATAATACACTCTGAAAACATCATCAACAAACAAGGGAGGTCCAACTAATTTGACATACCAGATGACGACTTCTATGCGACTTCTTGCTAAGACTGCTGGCTAGTAACTAATGCGTTTCCTACCCTTACGTCAACGCGTGAGCATCCCTAGTTACTTTTACATCCCCCCGGGGTGCTCCCGCGTGCACTGCAGTTTAGACCCTTTTTCTCTTGCACGCCGACCTAGATCCCCTTAACAGAGACAGGCACTCTGTTATATTATATTGTTGAAGACAAAGGGTGTTTGTTTGATTATTCAGTAAATTAAACATGGTTAGCAGTATAGGTGTGTAGAAAACACCTTATAAGTGCAATGTTTTCATCATTTTTACCACTTTTTGTCAAATTATTTTACAAATTATATTATTATTATTATTATTATTATTATTATTATTATTATTATATTTACAACCTATAGCAAAAGTTCCAATACCAGCATATTCTTTGTGCAATCCCCTTTATTTTGATATATAATACAACATTTCTGCTACAATTTTAACCATTTTCATAACATTGTTGTGACAGACCCCAACTTCCAGATTTCGGCCATTATTTTTTTTTCATTTTGTGTGAAAAAGACCAAAACTTCCTTTTGGGTGATTTTAATGAGCAATACTGTTTATATTATTGAAGATAAGTGGTGTTTGTTTGATTATTCAGTAAATTAAACATGATTAGCAGTATAGGAGTGTAGAAAACACCTTATAAGTGCAATGTTTTCATCATTTTTACCACTTTTTGTCAAATTATTTTACAAATTATATTATTATTATTATTATTATTATTATTATTATTATTATTATTATTATATTTACAACCTATAGCAAAAGTTCCAATACCAGCATATTCTTTGTGCAATCCCCTTTATTTTGATATATAATACAACTTTTCTACTACAATTTTAACTATTTTCATAACGTTGTTGTGACAGACCCCCAACTTCCAGATTTCGGCCATTATTTTTTTTTTCATTTTTGTGAAAAAGACATGGTTCAGAATATGCACCAGAACTTCCTTTTGGGTGATTTTAATTTGCAATACTGTTTATATTCTTGAAGATAAGTGGTGTTTGTTTGATTATTCAGTAAATTAAACATGATTAGCAGTATAGGGGTGTAGAAAACACCTTATAAGTGCAACGTTTTCATTATTTTTACCTCTTTTTGTCAAATTATTTTACAAATTATATTATTATTATATTTACAACCTATAGCAAAAGTTCCAATATCAGCATATTCCTTGTGCAATCTCCTTTATTTTGATATATAATACAACATTTCTGCTACAATTTTAACCATTTTCATAACATTGTTGTGACAGACCCCAACTTCCAGATTTCGTCCATTATTTTTTTTTCATTTTGTGTGAAAAAGACCAAAACTTCCTTTTGGGTGATTTTAATGAGCAATACTGTTTATATTATTGAAGATAAGTGGTGTTTGTTTGATTATTCAGTAAATTAAACATGATTAGCAGTATAGGAGTGTAGAAAACACCTTATAAGTGCAATGTTTACATCATTTTTACCACTTTTTGTCAAATTATTTTACAAATTATATTATTATTATTACTATATTTACAACCTATAGCAAAAGTTAAAATACCAGCATATTCTTTGTGCAATCCCCTTTATTTTGATATATAATACAACATTTCTGCTACAGTTTTAACCATTTTCATAATATTGTTGTGACAAACCCCAACTTCCAGATTTCCGCCATTATTTTTTTTCATTTTTTGTGAAAAAGACATGGTTCAGAATATGCACCAGAACTTCCTTTTGGGTGATTTTAATTAGCAATACTGTTTATATTCTTGAAGACACGTGGTGTTTGTTTGATTATTCAGTAAATTAAACATGATTAGCAGTAGGGGAGTGTAGAAAACACCTTATAAGTGCAGTTTTTTAAAATAATTTGTACCTCTTTAATTTCAGTTGTTATTATTAAACCTCTCATTATTGTCATAATATTTGTAACCTATCAATTAATTATTAACACTATCATGTTCCTTGTGCAATCATCTTTAATTTCATATATAATACAATATATCTGCTACTATTTTAACCAATTTTAAAAGCATTATTGTAACACACCCCTACTTACAATTTTCTGCCATGAATTTCTGTTTGGTCAGGACCCAATTTTTGTTTGGTAGTGAAAGAGTTATTAAAATATAATCTATCTGATTTTTGGTAATACTTTCCGGGGACTTCCATGTGAAGAGTCTTCTTCGGTGTTGTTTAAAAAGTGTGTTGGCTATCATTAACTCATGTTCGGTGCAATTAATTTGTCACCTGCATCATTTCTGTTTCCCAATCCAAATTTTCCTAAAACATGTCTCTCATTTTTAGCTCTTTCTGTACCTACTGTTGCATTAAAATCTCCCAGAATTATTGCTATACCATTATGACCAATTTTATTTAACGTGTCTTGCAGTGTGTTGTAAAAATCTTAAATTTCGTCCTCCTCTGCTGTTGAAGTAGGTGCATATATCTGTACGAGTGATGCGTTTTTAGACGGCCTTTAAGTCTATTGGTGAGGATTCTATCACTAACTGGGTTATATCCCAGTAAAGCTTTTGCAGTTGTTGTATCTAAACAAATTTCCACTCCACTCTGGCCTCCGACGTCTCTACCAGAGTAAATGAAAAGACTTCTGAAAAGACAGTTACATTGCAGGGTTTCGGAACACATTCCGAATTGGGTGGACAAGATACTACACACAGAAGATGGTAGCCTAGGCAGGCCGACACACCAGAACAGTCCAGCTTCATCGGACGCGAGACATGTGCTCGAGAGCGGTAACGTGGTTGAAAGACTTCCGTGTGTTGTTCAACACACAAAGAAGCCGATTGTTAAAGTTTGCCGAAGCTATAATAATCAACCTTCGTAAGCCGTCCTTGTGCAAGCAGAAAGACATTGTAGTCAGTTTAAAATTACTGTAGTAGACAATTGACATTACTGTGCGAACATGTATACATTTAAGTTTGAAGAATTTATCTAGTTAATTCACGTAAGTTGTGTGATTTCTGCAGTATGTACCTGACGAGATGCAGCGAAATATGCCAGGCCATATATCGTGCAATCTATTGTTTGTGTCTTCGTTATTCGAAAAGACTTCCATTTTCAATTGTAAAATGTCCCTTGCCTTTCCAGCGATGTTCACTAATTTTTGGTTTAGGTACAAGAAATGAGTCTCGCTCCGTGGTCATGGCGTTGCGGACACGATTCGTAATGCCGCTTTCTCACGCTCAAGTCACAGCGGACCGTATCGCGCTGGTTTTAACGTGTTGGTATGGGAGCCGGTCGTTCAGAAAGCAATGTCAAACTACTGAACGTAAATACTTGCCAAGACATCAACAATGGCAGTAAAATTCTGGTGTTTACTGCAACATCCTGTAAAGAATGTGCAACTTAAAAAAAAAAAAGAAAAAAAAAAGTAAGAAATGAAAGAGGAAGGAAACCAATCCTAAAAGTAATAGAACGGGCATCTAACAATGATATGATCAAGGGATACACCTGGTTTAATCACTATAAAAGAAGAATTAGCTGGCCTTTAAAGAAGACTTTACACATGGAAAAGCCCTGGTTAAAAATTACTCAACCAAATTTGCTACATACTTATCAATAAAAGATTTAGAAATGAGTAAATTAATGTAGACAATGCCTGGTTCAGACTGTAATAGTACTGTAATGACCATGTATCACTATGTAGCCAAATAAAAGTAAAACCTTGAGCATAGCCTACGATGGGTAACGTTGTAATATTCTGTTAAGATAATTTGGCGTGTCCAGCGTGTGCCGCATGGTTACACACCCGCTTCACACGCCAGTGATCCGGGGCTTGTTTCCGGATCCGGTCAGGGATATGCACTACTGACGAGCTCAAACGAGAGCGAAACTCGAGTATAGTGCTTCCATATTGATGTGGATAGGCCTTAGGTTCATACCAGAATACGATCAGCGTTTCCGGTGGTGGGTTGTGCTCAATATTTAAATAAAAGTAAGATTGAAGAGTGGGGGGAAAGTGGTTAAGAACATGAGACTTAATAAAGAGGTTCTGACGGTAGATAAAGAAATTCAAGAACAATACAGAGTGACCGTAAAACATAGGTACAACGGCGACAACGCAATAGCTAAAATACAGAGTATAAACGTACAATGGGAAATGTTAACTGATTCAGTGCCATTGATGATTAATCGCCTTAAGCTAACTCCCGTACGTGCCACGGTCTTATATACAGTAGATTTTATTATGCAACTCCCTTTAATTTGATGTTTAATACAACATGTCTCTACCATCTTAACAACTTTTATGTCATAAACCATACCATGGACATTAGTAAAGAACAGTATTGATTTGTGAAAGGAGAGGATACAAACAATGAAATATATGCAATACAGACACTAATAGAATGATCAATAGAGACACATACATACATAGATTATACTAAGGCATATGATAAAGTAAAACATTATGAACTGTTTAAAATGTTGAAAGATATCAACATTGATGGGAAATATTAAAATAAATAAATAAATACAAATACAAATTATTTACTGGAACCAAGCAGTGTAGCAGCAAATAAAATGGGAAATAAAGAGGGCAATTACAAACAAATAAAGCTAAGAGTACGACAGGGATGTGTCTTGTCACCAGATCTCTTCTCCTCTTTAGCGAAGTAATAATGAGAGAGATCAAAGAAAAGCCGGGAATATTAATCTAAGGTCATAATATAAACAATTTACGCTATGCAGATGACACAGTATTGCTGATAATGCAAAAGATCTACCACAATTTTGGACATCGTAGTAACAGATAATCAAAATAAGGACTCTTCTTGAATATAAAACACACACGCGCGCGCACAGTAACAATGGTGATATCATAGAGAAAAAAAAAGGTGACACCCAGATATGAAATGGGAATATAAGGAACATTCTTAACCAAGTAGATAATATTAAATACCTACGGGCATTTATAATATCAGATGGAAGCTGCAGAACTGAGGTTAAAATGAGAATAAAGCAAGCAAACACCGTATTTCAAAAAATGAAGAGTATCTTACATAATAAGTCAATATCATTGAACGTAAGTAAGAGAGTGCTGAAATGCTATATAGAACCAGTTTTACTGCATGGCAGTGAATCTTGGAATGTAAATAGAATATAACAGAATATTACGTCACCCATCGTAGGCTATAGCTCAAGATTGCCCAATCGCCGCGACTGACGTCCGTCAATAGATATGGACCCGAACGATCAGGACTTCTCACTGGCAAGGAACACCAGGCCTCCTAAAATCCAGTGAGCAATAATAAAATTGATTAATTTGGTTGTTTCGGGATTTGAAATTTAAATATTGAGCACAACCCACTACTAGCAACGCTGATCGTATTCTGGTATGAACCTAAGGTCTATCCACGTCAATATGGAAGCACAATACTCGAGTTTCGCTCTCGTTTGAGCTCGTCAGTAGTGCATATCCGTGACCGGATCCGGAAACAAGCCCCGGATCACTGGCGTGTGAAGCGGGTGTGTAACCACGCGGCACACGGCCAAATTATCATAACAGAATATTACGTCACCCATCGTAGGCTATAGCTCTAGATTGCCCAATCGCCACGACTGACGTCCGTCAATCGATGTGGACCCGAACGATCAGGACTTCTCACATGGCAAGGAACACCAGGTCTCCTAAAATCCAGTGATCAATAATCAAATTAATTCATTTGGTTGTTTCTGGATTTGAAATTTAAATATTGAGCACAACCCACTACTAGCAACGCTGATCGTATTCTGGTATGAACCTAAGATATATCCACGTCAGTATGGAAGCACTATACTCGAGTTTCGCTCTCGTTTGAGCTCGTCAGAAGTGCATATCCCTGACCGGATCCGGAAACAAGCCCTGGATCACTGCGTGTAAAGCGGGTGTGTAACCACGCGGCACACGGCCAAATTATCATAACAGAATATTACGTCACCGATCGTAGGCTATAGCTCAAGATTGCCCAATCGCCGCGACTGACGTCCGTCAATCGATGTGGACCCGAACGATCAGGACTTTTCACTGGCAAATAGAACGCTGTCTGACACGGCTCAATATCCTTGAACGGATTTTGATGTTTGCCGGTCCAAGATAATTGCTAATCGTCTTTGTCGATATTCTCCTCCAGAATAGATAATCTTAAAATCTTCATCTATCTTAATGCCTGCTCCTGTCCATCTCGTTTCACACATCCCCAAATTATTAATTTTCTCTCTGTCCATTTCTTGTTTGATGTTATTTAATTGATAACTAAATAGTGTAATCAGTGTAGTTGCTCGAATATTAATACTCTTGATTGTAACACTTTAACCAGCATATCATAACAATATGTACATATTATGTGTAACTATTGATTCATGATAATATAATGCAGAGGTGTTTACAAGGCACCAGGGTCAGGTTCCATACTGGCCAAGACCTACTAACACGTCCCAGTCGTGCGTCCTGGACAACAGGTCCCTTCGGACTCCTGGCTAATGTAGTAGAATTGCTGATTCTTCCGAAGCCGGAGAGTATCTGCCTGCACGGCGAGGAACCACCAGTCTGCACACAAATAAGCCAGACATGGGACAACTGATACATACCTCAGGTCCTGTATGACATCACATCAATGTTGGAGAACAGGATGTCTTCATCCGACATACAGGACTTCACGCTGGAGTTCACAGCAAGCGAACACAAGCAAGCAAGCATAACGGTAAAGTAATTGTTAATGTAATCATGACATTATTATAATTTGTCCTCTCGAATATACTTATAACCGTTTGCATCACAATCACTTTATTTATATAAAACTGTATATGTACAAGGGGCTTCTCATAAGTCTTTAGCCTGACCATGAAGGAGTAGGCGGAGAAAACTGAAATTTTGCACAGTGCATATTACTTCTCAATGCAGCCACCACCTGAATTTATGCATTTCTGCCATCTCTGACCTTGAAAAGACCTTCAGAATAAAACAACCTATTTTTCGAATTAAATCAGTTATCACAAGCCAGTATGACATCTTCGTCACAGTCAAGACGATTTCCTTTCAGCTGTTTTATACGATTTGGTGAATCCAAGTCTCGTCTACCGTCCCGATGGTCTTTTACATGTTTCGCGACCGCCACATGTTGAGCAATTGGCCACAGCAATCAACCCGTGTTTGTTTCTGTTTACATGTCAGGAGGCGCGGGGCACACACTTTTCTCATGTTCAGTCTGTTGTGAAAAATTCAAAAAACTGTACTCTTACTCAGTTTTGCTGAATCCGATATCTCTGCAATTGCCATTCTCCTATCCTGGTCTATGATTTTCTTCACTTTTGCAGCATTTGCATCATTGCACTCTGAGGACGGCCGTCCTGGTCTTGGCAGATCTGCAACTTGGGAACGGCCACACTTAAACTGCAAACACCAATTTTTTTACAGAAGCATACGAAGGACAGACTTCCTCAAAAACTGGCCCCATCTCCCTGTGTATTTACGTAGGTGTTTTACCCTGTAACATCAAGAATTATATCACAGTTCTGGCGTCTGATTTTTCCATTGTTCTGACAAACCGTTGGATGTGCAGATCTGGTCAATATGGTGTGTTGTGCCATGCACCATATCGGCAAAAGCAGTTGAGGTGTGACATTCATAATTCATATCTCCATTACAAATTGAATGAGGTATACATGTGCCAAATTTTAATTTTCTCCGCTTACTCATTCATGGTCAGGCTAAAGACTTATGAGAAGCCCCTTGTATATGTCAATATAACTAATGTGTGGTTATAACCGATTATACGTTGATAAAAAATGTATTTACACACAAAACATGTAACTGCATCCCAACTCCACGCCACAGCACTCACCTGATATTTACTAGTCGTGTCAATAAAACTATATATAATAACCATTTATGCTGACTTACGTTTGTATTCTTCTTCTTCTTCTTCCGTTTGCTTGAAATATATCTATAACTACAATGTTGTCTCTTATATGGACCGCACTAAATTTCGACCGCACTCGTGATCCGCACTAAAGACTGTAGTAGTTATACGATTATAAAGATACAAACACTTGGTCACGAGAGAATTACAGATGTACACGCTCATACAGATCCAGTCACTTAGGTTGAGGCACTCAGCTGAGGGATATCACTGAACGCCTCTAAGTCAAATATTCCAGATGCAGAGGCCTGGCCGCTACTTACCTTCTGCTCTTGGAGGACTGATGCTGAGCCAACAGCAACTGCAGCCTGCCTTGTTCGAGACGTATGATCAACATTTCCTTTGGAGAAAACAAGGCAAGGCCGAGAGAGGGATCATGCTGCATTGATAACACATGTTCTTTGAATTCAAGCCCAGGCATTGTGCGATGGAATTCTAGCTCTAGTTACAATCCACATACTTTCGTCTGTAAAAATGGCAAGACGCCACTGATCATTCATTCCTTTTGGTGGTATGTAACGGGCACATCAGGCTACTCTTCTTTTGCTCCTTTCTTAGCCAATCGATCAGTTCTGTCGTTTCCAGGTACTCCACAGTGGGATGGTATCCACTGTATGGTGACCTTATGCTGACTGCTAAGTTCAGAAAGTAGTGTCCTTAGTACTGGCAATTTCCCAGACAGGAGCGCCTCGAGTACTGATTTTGCATCGGTCAGTTGAGTTGAGTTGAGAACCGACATTACATCACTCAGGACATTCCCATACATGCTCAGTCTCCTCGTTCAACAGCCAGCGAAGAGTCATACTACTAATCATTCCCACCGCTATCTGATTAAAAGTTCTCCTGGACTCCCCTCCCAGTTTTAAGATTCTTCCAGGACCATTGCCGGTCCCCCGCAATCTCATTCTTTCCACATATGGGTTCTCAATCTGTTCCTCCGCCTTCTCTTTTAAGCTGACTAACATGTCTTTCTGTTTGCACAAATCTGGCTTGCGTTGATTGATCACTATTGCTTCTGCAAACAAGCGAGTATTTTGTGTTTTAAACAACACGCGAAAGGCAATGTCTCTGTAAATCACATGGCCACTTTCGAGAATCTGAATAGCAATTGACGACACGGTAAGCTTCCGGTGTGTCGACCCTAGTAGGCTCGCATTACCTGTGTGTCGCATCTTCTCGACCCATTGAGGTATGTGTTCTGACACTCTTTTGTTCAGCTGCCCCTCTGTTCTGCCGATGTAGAAAGCCCGGCACCTACATATGATTTGGTAAATACAATTGTTTTTGGCGTAAAAAGAAACAGGTTCTCTTACTGCTGGTGTGAGAATCGGTGTGGTTCTATACCTAATGACTGGAGTTGCAGCACAGAATGTTCGGCCTACTGCTGTAGTGAGCCGGTCTTGTAGACGTTGCATTACGTTGCCCTCGAAAGGTTAGCTGGATGAATACCTTGAGTTTAGGGACTGTAGTTTCATCTGGTTTTGGTTTGGGCTGTTGGCTGATCTATATATCTATGTATACCTTCTTGGAAACATGATGCCATACAATACTCGAATGATGGTTTACAGTATGAAACATATAAAGTCATTTTATTTATTATGATGGAAAATGATCATTATTTAATTATTCAACAATGTTTAGATGTTGTAGTTTCTGTTGGTATCCCTTGAATGACCCGTTCTTTCTTACGCATACTTGGTCTTCTAGCAACTGGGTCTTCTATCAACATGGCCTTCTAGAAACTTGGTTTTCTATTCTTGTAGTATTGGTCTGCTGCTACTATCTACCGCGTTCTTCCCTCATCTTGACAATTCAAAGTTCTTTCAGTCTGGCAATTCATAATGACCATCGGATGTATATATCCACAAAATATACAAATATAATTATAAATATTAATAATTAAATTATAGCGTCAAGTGGTCTGCTTGTGTTTTCGGATGTTTTGGTCAATAATCCAGGATTTTAATAGATTTCCAGGTACACTTTATGGTTATGATTTACACATGTTCTGACAGTTTGTCGTTGTCTTATTATCTATGTGTTGTGTCAACTTACAGTATGCTTAGTAAATCTGCCATAGTATTATCTTTTCCTACTTGTGTAGTTAAAATTATGTTAAGTATGTCTGCTTACTACATTTAGTTACGTGTCTTTAATGTGGAGTATTGGACAATGATTTGCATCTTTCTCTGTTACATATGTTGTTATAGATATCAGTTCATCTATATGTTTTCTCTTTTTTCTCCTCTTCAGATAAACCCGTGCTTCTCCAGTATCGCTCCCAGTTTCTGAGTTTAACATCTCATGTTTGTTTCTCTATTTCTGCTTCCAAACCTTTTTTCCATGAACTCATCACAGAGTCCGGTTTGGTATACCTTTTATTTGGTACTGTCATAAACCTATAGCTTGTGACAAAAAGTAATATTACTAATGATGCCCCAACCGACCCAAACTGGTTGTAATGGAAATCAACAGACACAACGTTTACTGCTTATAAGCGTTTGTTACATACAACATGAAGAAAAAACCCTATTCCAAAAGAATCACACAATCACTAATTACCGGCTAACTCTTCTATGTATTAATATCTTTTAAAACAACCTCATAACTAAAATGGTTCTAAAATCCGACACTCTCGATCGCCATCTTAAATGCTCTCTGATCACAACAACAATCACCTCTTCCGTCTTCCATCCCGCATGTGCAACATGCATATCCCGAGCTGTGTGTACATGAAACATGTACCAGGCCAGTAGCTAATGTGATTAAACTTGATTTAGTTTCATGTGTAATATGGGGCTGTGACATCCACATCCTCTCTCAAATTTGGCAATTTTCTGATTTCAGAAATGTGACAAACACTGTCATGTTACTTTACTGAACAAAAATATTCTTTTAAAGTCACAGATCCATATTACATTCATCATCATCCTACAAGAGTACACACCCCACCCTTAAAGTGAATGTCTTATCAATATGTATTGCTTGTGTGTGAACAATAACAAAAATGTGTCATAGTTGTTGTGACCTTCCTTGTCATGACTAGTTGAAACTCAATATGTTGTCGATCCATCACTGAGAAGGAATGGCAGGTGAATTGGTAATGTGTATTTAACACACTGATGTCATCCGACTCATACAGACTAAGCTATAAGGATTACTCGACTTACGCCATACTTGCCATGAGGCTCAGACCATAATCTCCTCATCTCACATATCATGAATTTAGCTTAATGCCCTTTAGCCATTGCAAGAAACATCAAAGATGAGGTACCTTCCAGTCAACGCAAAACCAACACTCAAGTCTTCGGTCTCATATCTCCAAAACATGGGCAACCACCCATCAGATATCATAACATACCCATCATCACTCTTCACTTGTAATGTATTGACACCTCTGTTGATTCTGTGATCATGTATGACTAGCACAACACTTTTCCAGCAAGCACAAATGCCATCTTCTTCAGTTACACATGTCTTTGTTTAGTGACATCGGATACATAATTATTTGCGAATATGTCAAGGTAATGTGATTATGGGCCGGTCTCCCTGGTCGAGGTGTTAGCAGCTTTCTCCGTAACCGCGAATACTCTCGTGGTTGACATGAGCACACAAGAATTTGAAGCGGTTCGAGTCGCGCCAGTGACTTATGAGAGTATGGAGCCGGTCACTTAGAAAGCAATGGCAAACTACTGAGCCTAATTTTGCCAAAAAATCAACATACAGCTGAAAGATGCTGAAGTTGATAGCGATGTCCTTTAAAGGATATGCAAAAAAAATTTCGAATGTGATGATGAATCGACAACTTTTGGATACACTTTCAAACTCAAACAGCAAATATACCTCTACAGTAAATGTTAAATGTCAATTACTGGGTATCTCGATTTCCATCAATGTTTATAATATACCACAAATGAAAATGTATACCAAGTATTGATCTTTAACATAGCTAAAGAGAAAAATAAATAATGTAGTATGCATGCAGTATCTATGAAATCATAAATACCAGAAATGTAATAATACATACAATAAGAAGTAAAGAAAATAAATACTGCCACAGTGTGCAATGACTATATATATATATATATATATATACACTAGCTGACCCGGCCCGGCTTCGCACAGGCCCTGGAGGGGATCTATCTATCTATCAGTCTGTCTGTCTGCTTGTTTGTCTGTCTGTCTGGCTGACCCGGCCCGGCTTCACCCAGTCCCTGGTGGGGAGCATCTCATTTAATTCATATAATTAGTCATATAAGCTCTCCCGTTCCCGACTATCTGTCTGTCTGTCTATATGTCTGTCTGTCTGACCCGGCCCGGCTTCACCCAGACCCTGGTGGGGAGCATCTCATTTAATTCATATACGTAGTCATATAACCTCTCCCGTTCCCGACTATCTGTTTGTCTGTCTTTCCCAGCCCGGCTTCACCCAGTCCCTGGTGGGGAGCATCTCATTTAATTCATATACGTAGTCATATAAGCTCTCCCGTTCCCGACTGTCTGTCTATCTGTCTGACCCGGCCCAGCTTCACCCAGTCCCTGGTGGGGAGCATGTCATTTAATTCATATAAGTAGTCAAATAAGCTTCCGTTCCCGACTATCTGTCTCTCTGTCTATCTATCTGACCCGGCGTGGTTTCGCCCAGCTCCTGGCGCACAGTAACTTAAAAGAATGTCCTTCCACACACCATTCATTATTTTTAATGAAAACTGTTTTTAATCACCGACATGACAGTTGATAAGTTCTTTAAGCAGAAAAAGATGGGTTACAATGTTATGCATTATTCATTACTTTTATGCAAACTTTGAAAATGCCTTAAAGATTATATCATTATTTATTATAACTCATATGCCTGAAAATAACTATAGACAAAGAGTTTAACAATAGTGCAAGTAAGTCCAACAATATGACTATAAAGTATATAGAAATGTTATTAAAAGTTATGCCCCTTGAAATAACTTTTCTAGAGTGAAGTCCCCCTGCTATATAGAACTTATATAATGAAAAATGAAAAAGTAAATGTTATTAAATAAGTAGAAGATTTTACACTATGAAACTATTATAGTCGGTTGCACAGGAATGAAAGGAAGACGTGTAGAAAATTTCATCTCAATCGGATGTACCGTTATCGAACCCATCCAATACAAACAAACAAAGTCACATACACTCTGTTTATATATATATATATATATATATATATATATATATATATATATATATATATATATATATATATATATATATATATATATATATATACAATAAATTTAATTACTTATGCAAAAATTAATAATTCGCATCAGTGAATATTAGTCATGCCACAACTATCCAAGAAACTATTAAAAATATTCAGTGCTTAATTGTTCCACGTTTATGATCTTGATGTGGTTGTTGGAATTGAGGTAGATAAATTCAAATAGGTAAATTCCACACTAGAAAACACAGTGTTCGAATAGAATCCTTGAATAACAATATATGTAGTATAGTTTCTTCTGTAAATACTTCAGTTTAACCAGATCGGCAGGAATTTCCTCTAGATTACTACAAGTAATAGTGTATACGTGTATATGTGTAAGTGGGACATGGTTGATACAGGCAATGATAATGCACATTGGGAGCAAGTCACCTCTGAAAGTATTGCATAGTGGGCAACTATCAGAAATGGAATAAAGACAAAGGAGAAAATGATTGCAGATAATGCACACACTGAGCATGAGAGACGCAATATGTTGCATGATGGTGGAAATGACCATGAGTTCACATGCATCCATTGTGGACAAACATTTACAGCACGAATTGACCTTATCTAGGTACTTTAGTAACATTTTCTAAATTGCTTTTTAATTATATAAGCAGCATAGTTGGATACCTCTTGAAAAAAACAAATCCAACGATACCGTATTCAAGTCTGTAAGTCAATTGTAAGCTGAGACGCAGCAGTCAACCTCAGCATTTTTGGCTGTTCGTGACTCCTAGGCAAATCTTATAGACAGTAGTTTGCCATTGCTTTCTGAATGACTGGCACCTATACCTTTTTCGAAAAAAAAAAAACCAGCACCGCTGTGTTTTGAACTCGGGAATACAGGATTACGAATCGTGTCTGTAACCTCTTCGCCACGGAGATTGGTAGTCTGCATATACAAAAATATTATTCTTAGTTATATTAATTGAGTAATTGTTATTAATCAACTACATTATTAAAGCCAGCTCAATGGCAAAGAGGTAATGGACGCAGTTCGTAAACCCGCATACCCGCGTTCAAAACACAGCTGTGGGCAATTTGGCAGCAGACTGTCTTGCGTTGCTGTTTTTTTTAAATGGTGGGGGGGGGGGGCGGTCATTCAGAACGCAATGACAAACTATTGAATATAAACTTGCCAAGAGATCACAACAGCAAAATATGCTGGTGTTGACTGTGACATCCTGTAAAGGATATGCAACTAACTAACATTATTAAATATTTCACTGATTCAAATCATGTGATATTAAAAAATTAGTGACACCATCTGTTCTGTTTACTTGTCCCTTACATATCAATAAATATAGTTTTATGGGCTTTAATACTAGAGTGTATTATGATTTACTTTAGAAGTTTGCTGCTGGGTTTAAATTGAGGCCATTTCAATTATTTCCATTAGGTCAGGTCTTGCAATAATAAATCATTACACTAATCTATTTTGTTTGCTTTGTCGTCCCACAATAAAATTACAGTGCCAGTTTCTATAATAAACATGCCAAAATTGTGTGCATACATTTACATTGAAAGCTGCATATTTTACTACCAATTCAAAATTTTTAATTAGGTCAGAGCATGTGTTAAAGAATAATAATGAAGTGTACATGTTTCTCAACTTTAATAAGAGAAACAACAGTTTATGGTATATATATATATATATATATATATATATATATATATATATATATATATATATATATATATATATATATATATATATATATATATGTTGTTGTTGTTGTTCCATATCCTATTTACAGGAAATCACTGTCAACACCAGCATTTTACTGCTGTTGTTGATGTTCAGTAGTTTGCCATTGATTTTGTGAACGACCGGCTCCCATACCAACACGTTAAAATCCCAGTGCGCGTCACGGCCTGCTGCCAAATCGATCGCAGCTGCGTTCTGAACGCGTGGTAAGTTGCTCTCGAATCGCGTTCGCAAGCCTTTAGGCCACAGAGACGGCGGTATATATACCGGTCTCCCTGGCGAAGGCATTAAGGACGGCTGTTCGTAATCCCGTACACCCAGGTACAAAACACAGCTGCGCGAGATTTGGAAGCAGATCGCGTCACGTTGGTTTCTTACGGAAAGGTATGTGAGCCGGTCGTTGAGATAGCAATGGCAAATTACTTAACATAAAACCCTTACAAACACACACTCATATATATATATATATATATATATATATATATATATATATATATATATATATATATATATATATATACATACACACACACAAAACTAACTATATAAACTATTTTATAAACACTCACACCCACAGATATATGATATATACGCTGTGATGGCGGCAGTATCGATGCAATGTCTGCTGTCTGCCGGCGTTTGTAGATCTGAGTGAAGTCGTGATAAAAAGTTATCCAAAAAACAATCGGCCCGGGCCGCGTAGAGTGATAAAAATTTAAACCTAAATACTAGAATGTGTGGTGAATGCAATCATGCATTCATTATCATCTCGTCGCTCTGAATAATCCATAAGAATATTAAATAATCATCCCTGTATTATGACACGGAAAACCGCTATATTCCTGCCATTGAAATTTCACATGACGGCATCATAGCATACGATCTTAATAATTTCTGTTTGGGATGACCCCGCCAACTTAAATATTTGAAAATTTCACAGTACGCGTAAGAATGGATGCTCAATTTAATTATTCATACTAAATCAAGTCGCAACGTCTATATAAAACGAAATTTACGAGTCAACTTACGTCTTAAAAAAAGAGTCTTTTTATCCGTGTTAGAAGAAAAATTTGAGAAGCCAAGATGCATACATTTGTAGACAATGGAACCAAAAACAGTACTCAGTTTCTGTTTTAATGCGATCTTGAAATAATCAGGGAATTTAACGTCACGAGTACTCTATATATCCTTAATATCGGGGATACAATAACAGGAAAGCGAATATCGCCGTAAATACGTCGCCGGTAAAGTACGGTAACGGCAAAATGCAGTAGCTAATTTTCAATCAAACTCGCCACCCCCATGGGTTGTAGTTATTCAGCCTTTTTAAAGTACATTGCACCAAACTATCGTCTGTCAGGACGGAAAGGTGCCAATGCGTTGGGAAAAATAAACAAACTATATGATCAAGATAAAACCAGTTTGTATATTTTGTCATTGTTTGAAGGAATGCTGGTGAGGCCATTGTAGGTTATGTTCAACCCTTGTAGAGCTAGCTATGTCACTTCCATCAATGGCAGCTTTTGAATCTAGTTGTTAGTACAATTTGGCTTTGGGTTTTTGTTCATATACAGGATTGTTCAACTTCTTGCTCAGATATTCGTAACATTCGGGCAACGCGATCTAGTACAATTATTGATGGATTGTTTGGCAAAGATTTCATCTTGTTACTCTCTGCTTTAAAAAAAAAAATGACGTAGCTGACAATTTTGTTAATGATGGCCAACAATTTAATTGCTGTCATTATCACCAAAGTCCACATATAGCAATGTTGTAATTTTGAAAGGAGAGCTTGGAAATATTCAATTGAAGGAATGGTGACAGCAGATCAGTGAGATCTGATTCATATCTGACATTTCTGGTTATCTGAGAGTTTTGAATGAAAGCGGTCTTAAATTTTATTGAAGTTCATCAGCATTCCACCCTCTTCATACACAAGAGAGAGTTGCATGTTGATGAATGCTGTTTACACCGGATGATAAAATTTAGATTGTGTGTGATACATTGCACTGAATGTTCTGAATAACAGCAGGATTACAGTCTTGATGGTGAGATTGAATGTTTATAACTTGTAAAAATAATAGTTTCTGGAACTCGAGCCAGTTGATGTGATTTAAGATCGAGTGTTAGTAATGAAACTAAAACATCCCGGGAAGGTTAACCCGGTCAACAAATGCCCGCAGAAGTCGGATGTGTTGGCCTAACGGCGCAAGAACGCAGCTCTGCTGTAAACAGGCACAACGCAATCACATCCGAAAAAGAAAAAAAACTCCGGATGAACGCAGCAGAAGAAGAAGAAACTAAAACATCCATGTCCGCTTCAGGGAAACCATGCCCGTGATTATTGCTGATGTTTGTAGATTAGATGGTTCAATAAGTTGAATGTTTCTGGTAATGTAGTTAAATGAGACATCTAGATAGGTCAGTCTCTTGCACCTAGTCAGTGTCTTAGGAAATGTTGTAATGTTGTTGTGAGATGCATCTAAATGCTGTAGTTTATTAATCACATCTATCAAAGTTTGGATCTCTATAATTACTTGCACGGTAAAGCACTTCAAGTGTTTGATGGTGTAAATTTTCTGGCAGTGCTGTCCATCTGTTGTTTGTTAGGTCAAATGTGCATAACAAGTAGTGGTGACCAAGCAAATCTTCAATTGTCGAAATCTTGTTACTGGCTGCAGAAATGTTTTAGAGGGAACTTATTCTGTGAATTGATTGTGGCAGATTTTGAATTCAGTTCTGTGATTCATCAAGCTCTATTGTAAGTAATGACATATTTACAAGAACATGCTCATGGCCTTGACCCTTGACCAGGTTGTCAGTTGTGAATTGCTCTGATATCGACTTTGGGTTGTAAAATTTTGTCGTAGCACCAAAGAAGCACACCGGAAATTGTGACACCACTTGTATCTGGTCTGTTTGCGTCGCCAGTACTCGAATCACAGCACATGACGATGATGGTGATGATGATGTTTGAGTCCTTATGTTGATCTTGAAGAGTTGTTGAGTTTTTATAAATTATAAACTGAACTGCACACTTTGCACATTGCGAGACGTCAAATTAATAAGTAATGTATTCAATAAATATATCTATAAATATGTAGGTCAAAAAGGAACTAAATAATATTGACATCATCGCTATATTATAATATTATATTATATATTATTATTTCTGACTATAGTTAAAAAAACAAAAAACAGCTAACATTCTATATGATATCTAACTATGGTTAATTTCAGTATTAGGGTTGCTTTAACGGATGCTAACCCCCATAATGTCCGTGATAAACCTATGGCTTGTGACAGAAAGTAATATTATTACTAATGATGCCCCAACCGACCCAAACTGGTTGTAATGGAAATCAACAGAAACAACGTTGTGATAACATTAAACTAATGTTTATTGCTTATAAGCGTTTGTTATATACAAAAAGAAGAAAAACCCCTGTTCGAATAGAATCACACAATCACTAAATACCGGCTAACCCTTCAACGTATTAATGTCTTTTAAAACGACCCCGTAACTAAAATGGTTCTAAAACCTGTCCCTCTCTATCGCCATCTTAAACGCTCCCTATTCACAACAACAATCACCTCTTCCGTTTTCCATCGTGCATGTGCAACACGCATGCGCCGAGCTGTGTGTACACAAAACATGCACCGGGCCAGTAGCTAATGTGTTAAACTTGATTTAGTTTCATGTATAATATGGGCTGTGACAGGTACTTCTGGGGTAATTTAATTCTCCCAACCTGGTTTAATAAATTCAACGCTTTTTGCTTCTTGTATTTTAACTTTGTTTTCAGAACATTTAAGCCGAGTTGGGTTCTTGTCTGATGTTTTGTTATTACTTTCATATTCATATTTTACATGTGTGGTTATATTTTTCAACAGATCAATGTTTTATCTACCATCTTTTTCAGATAATCCAATACTTCTCCAATATCGTTCCCAGTTTTCAAGTTTAATAAACCATCTCCTCTCTTCTTTGTTTTCTTTGGACAGTCCTATATTTTCCCAGCTATGTTCATACCTGTCAGGTCTATGATAACCGATATCTGGTATTTCCAGGGGAATATTACTTTCCAAATCTGGTTTCATATAGTCAACAGTATTTGTTTCATGTATTTTCACTTTCTTTTTTTCTTTTTTTTTGAACATCAACGCTGATTTGAATTCTTGTCTTATGTTTTATTATTACATAATTCTTGTCTTCACCCGAATACATATCATCAGAACATGCACAATATTTATCTGTAGAACATACAGGGATTATTGTCTAAGTTTTTGTTAAAACCTTTGTGAGGTTTATCCTCTAAGTATGGTAAAAATTTATTTAATTCTTACTAAATGATTAGTTAGTTAGTTAGTCTTTCCTCTTGAGCCTAAGGAGGCGCATAGGGCAGAAGTCATGGCTCTCCATGTCTGGCGGTTCGCTGCTACCCGCTGTAGATCCTGGATGTTCACTTAGCCGTTGAATGAGCCTTCTCTGATGATGTTTCTACGCGGGAGAGTTTATTCCGAGCTGGAGTCCGAATAGACAGAGTAGTTTATTCCGAGCTGGAGTCCGAATAGACAGAGTAGTTTATTCCGAGCTGGAGTCCGAATAGACAGAGTAGTTTATACATAGCTGAAGTATGAAGCTGTTTAAATATCAAGAATAATTTTCCAGATTGGTATCCCCAATAACAATAATTGTGTTCCCATGCGAGTTAAAGAATTGTTAACTTGCGTTTCTGTACACTTACTGTTTACAGGCTTCCATCTTTGTTGACATTACCGCCCTACTATTTCCTGCTATTGATGTCCTCATCATTCCGGTCCAAGCTGACAGTAATATGCGTCACCTCAGAAAGATATGATTAGGCAATTCAAACACCAGGCTTCCGACTTACTGGCCTGATGAATTAACAAATAAACAAGGAAATGCTATGCACATAAAGTGCAGGAAAACCTGGTATATGTGAAGCAAGTTGAAAAGAGAGAGGGGGGAGATAGATAACGAAGCTAGTGTGAGAGACAGAGATATGAGAAAAATGTGTTGAAAGACATAAAAAAGTGATAACTTTTATATAATATAAATAAGATAATATAAGTGACAAAACATCTGTTCATAATCATAGTTCCTAATATTTTTTTATTAAAAAGTCGCTTGCACCCAATTAATTGCTGAAAAATAAAAAAAAAAAAATAAAAAAATAAGCGTCCAGCAGGGAATCAAACCAACAGCTCCCGCTTATCAGGAAGAGACATTTACCACTGTGCTACTGAGGATATGATTGTGAATCAACAAAAGTATATAACATAGCCACGCTCATGTCCCGATGACGTCACATACGTTAAGTCAGGTGACTAGACAAATCACGTGACCGGTACCACCCGGGGTTTCCGGGACCAGGGAAAATCACGTGATAGTTCAGCTCCGAATAGACAGAGTAGTTTATTCCGAGCTGGAGTCCGAATAGACACTTTCTTTCTACGCAGGGTCTCTCTTGGTCTTCCCTGTTTTCTTTTCCCTACTGGTGACCATGAGAGGGCTTGGTTGGGGAGTCTTGTCTTCTCCATTCTGAGTACATGGCCGATGTAATTCCAACGACGTTTTCTTATAAAATTGGATACAATATCTTGCTTAGTCTCTTGTCTTACTTGCGCATTGGTTCTGAAATCTTACTAAATGATAGACTAAACAAACTAAAATTGTTAATACCAAATGCCATTTTATTTGTTTTTCTTCGTCTTGTTTAACAGGTAGTGAATCCCAGCTAATATTCTTATCTGTCAAAAATCTAGACATCTCCAAATCATTAATGGATGACTGGTGGTTATTACTAATGTCTGTATCGTTATTGGGAAATTAACAATATTTAGTAGTTCAATTAACGTCAACCAATTGTCAGTTTTATTAAATATTCATCATATGTCTGTGTCTGATCCCTGGTCCATCTATGTTAATATTCTGTTCTTCAGTCAGAAAAGCCAATGATGTTAGTTAGTTAGTTAGTCGACAGATCATCCTCATCGCACATCGAACCATTCAGTCCATAAGTGCTCGGATCCCCTCCTCAACAAATCCCGCAACGTGTAGCGGCTAACGACGCCAGTTCTGTGTTGGTTTATCAATCTTCTTTGGCTTCCTGCGTAGTGTTCTTGTTTGGCCACCCCTCTTTTAATTTGCTGCTCTCGCAGTCTGGCCATTGTTGTAGATTCACAGTCATCACTTGGTTCTCGCAAAAGTCTTACTTCTCGTAGAGCATTCAGAATGTCGGCCTGGTCCATGGCGCGTCCGCCCTCCACAGTAGCCTCACCTGCGAGCTTGTCAGCCCGCTAATTTCCTTGTACTCCCGCATGCCCTGGTACGAAGATGAAACTAATCTTTGCCAGCCGAGACCGCTCCAGAGGCAGCAACCATTCTCTTCGGATCGATCCCTCCTCTATCCTCTTGATCATGTTCATTGAGTCGCTAAGAAAACAAGCCCTAGTGAATGTCTGTGTCTCGAGCCATGTTATTGCTTTACTTACTGCCATGACTTCCATGGTCAGGCTACTTGTGGTTTCAGTGAAAGCACCAGAGTCCTCCTTCACAATTCTCCCTCCAATGATGTGTTTCCTTTTTCTACTCTAAGATGTTGTTTTCCCCACTTCTCTATGTCTTGGCTAGTGCATTCTTTTACGTCTGGTATGTTACCTACTATTAGTTCAGTCATAGGTTGTTGTAGCACTGCTGCTGTTACACATCCTTGGTAATAAGGGCAATTAATATCTACCCATGCTACCTTTATACTGTTCTAATCCACCACCACATGTTCATATGTTCGTCTGTGTAGTCTTTGTCCTTTGCTGTTTTTCGGTCCACCCCTACAATTGATGTTTCAGTATATCTCACCATTCTTACTGCTAATCCATTAAACCATTGTCAACCAAACATCTAAGTGTCCATTCAATGTGTACACAGAGTTAGCTTTGTGTATTTAAACCTTGCTTTTGGCGCCATCATGCCTGTCATATATGTCTATCACATTAGTCTCTGCCTTATTTTCGTCTTCATCGTCTGCATCACTACTAGAAATCATGTATCCCATATTGGCATCCTTACATAATTGTCGTACTTTACATGTCTTGGCCAGGTGGCCATAGATCCTATGGATGAAACATTTAAGTTATTTTTATAATCATAATATTTATTTGTTTTCTTTAAGGACAAGTTCTTAATGTATAACTCATAGTTTGGGTTTCTGCCACACATTTCCAAAGTGCTGTGTTCTCTTTTACAATATTTACACTCACTTATAAATCCCTTTCTGGGTGAATATGGAGATCTTTGTTGATCCAATTTAGTAAAGTATAGTTGCTGATGCTTCATTTGAAGACCATATAGTTGGTATCTATTTGCATTATTGTTAGACTTTTGGTTTGAGTCTAGCAGCTGCTCATATTACTAACTCAGGTTGAGCCCCTTCCGA
The DNA here is from genome assembly GCA_963921405.1 of Cepaea hortensis. Taxonomy (NCBI): domain Eukaryota; kingdom Metazoa; phylum Mollusca; class Gastropoda; order Stylommatophora; family Helicidae; genus Cepaea; species Cepaea hortensis. The sequence continues at coordinate 488,369,341 of OY992876.1, read as the reverse complement.
GAAAATATCCTTATAGGCATTGTAATATGCCTTGCAATTGGACTCCATCCCTGATAGATTTCCACATTTGTTCTCAATAAGGAATGTTGACACAGCATCTGGCACCGCTGGAATAAATTTGTCCCTCAACACGAGATCTCTCAGCTTGTGGAAGTCATTACCTATATTCACTGACATAAGCCACTTATCATAAAGTGAGGTTTCTGAAACAAAATCTAAGAAGGTATGATTTGCCTCCGGTACCAGAGACCTATATGAAGTACATAAACCCGCCTAGTCTAGTGAAAAATGAGCTAACTGCCATGCGATGGATACGAGAAACAGAGCAAGTGTGTAAACTGTCACTAAGACACGAGTTGAGAAATCACCCAGACACCAGGGCACGAAGGGGCGGAGTTATGTGGTCACATGACTGTGCCAGGTCAGAAGCCGGAAAAGGGTGTGCTGGGCAGAGCGAGCTGAGACGTGCAAGGAGAAGGTTGGTTCGGAGAGATTTTGAGAAGTTTGAAAGCGGTTTGCGATGGTTGCAGTTATCCAAGATGCAGTCGACAGTTAAAGAGTGTTCTTGTTGAAGAAGGCTGTAATTGAAGAAGCAGTACACTGAAGCTAACGACTGACGATGGGTCAGTAAATGCCGACCAGCGGTGACGAGAGAGCTGACCCCGTTTTGTGAACACTTCGACAAGAATGGCGGGGAGAGAAACACGCCGTGAAAAAGACTGGTTGGGCACAGGTGTAATGTGCGTAATAGCAGTAACATTTACCAGTGAATTGTGAAATCTATATTTACAGCAACAGCAAGGTTCTAATGACGATTAGTTGTACCATGTATTCTCTATTGATAGACAGTAGGTGTGTTGGTCGTACACAGAACGATGAAGGGCAGTGAAGCCGGCGGTGTATGATGGCAACCACGGTGATAACTGTGCTGCAATAAAGTGATCGTGTGCTCTAAGGACGCGTTGAACTTGTTGAGTTGTGTGCACGAAAGATTAGTGATTCATTTAGTGTTTATACGAGCCAGTAGCGATACTTCTAAATCTTCTAACCCCTAGACCAAAACCAAGATGTCAGACATGACCAGTGATTCCGGCTCTTGGAACGTGGGGGCTACGTCCGTTTGATTGAACCCAAATACGAACAAGAGAGAATGTTTCGTCAGTACAGTAGTGAACAGTGAACAGTGCTACAGAAACGAATAATACAGTGATCTGCGTTTCATGAAATAAATAGAGAGTAACACCAAAAGTGGAAGACAAAGAACGACATTGTCCAAGGTCAATAAGCAAAGATGGCCACCAACTACAGCAAATAAGCTCACGTCTCAGCCAAACATCACGTTAGGTGAATTGTGTGATGTATTAAATTAGTGTGCAGTGGCAAAGAACACATCAATGAACTTTAGGCCAACATTCTAGATATTGATTCAAGGAGAAAGATTATTGGCACTCAGCCACACGAATCATCAATACAGAGCCGTGTTCATGTTCTTCACGCACTATAGTGCTCCAATGAACTAATTGCAGTGTCAGATTGAAGAATTTTTTTTTCATTTCCAACTTTCCAGTCCCAGCAGTAGTATGATAGGGACCATTGTACCATTTGGTGCAGATCACCATTTTAAAGACCAAACTTCTACTGATTCCTGGTCAACCCGAACTGCAGTAAAGCTGATTCATACCACTTTTTGAAGAATTCTGAAGTGGAGCCAAGCATCTGGACCAAGCCACCAAGGACACGGGAGCTGAATATATACAGGTTAAGTTGTTTTCACTTGATTTGTATATGTGTCCTGCTTAGTAGTCCAGAGTCAACAGGCACCCTTCCATCAATATGTTTACTCACCTTCATCATTAGCGGGAGATTGGAGGGCTACTTTTGTGGTATTTCATTATCACCCAAAAAGTACGTTCTGTTCAGTTAGTATTCGTAATTGACTTGATAATGAAGTAAATTTACGACTGCTAGCGTGAACTTTGTCTTGTTTTGTAACCTACTCCATTATTTGTTGTTCTTTAACATTATTAATGTCTCTATTAGTTAAGATTGTTTTGTCCACAAGTGTTATGTCATTTAGCTAAAACTTCTGATAGGTGTTATTGTTGTCCAGTATTGGTATCATTATTGTTGAAGAGCATTATTACAGCAAGGTCATCACAGTTGGCTTCGCCAGAGCAAGATCAGCAGCAACACTGAATAAGATATATTCTTGCTGTTGAGATTCTCTACCATTGTCATCACAGATACTAGTATCTGAATACACTGATACAGATAGTATCTACATTGGTTCAAACTACAGATTATTGACACATATATAGTAGACAGGTACACAACCACAACATGTCTACATTAGCAGACTTTATTGCACTTGGGGAAAGATGTGGCTATAAAGGCCCAGAACTTATGACATGGGCAGCAAAAAAAGTTTCAGAATTTCAGGCACAACAAAGAGAAGACAGAGCCGCAGCCAGAGAGGCCAGAGAAGCACAAGATAAATAAGCGAGAGAGGCCAGAGAAGCACAAGATAAAGCAGCCAGAGAGGCCAGACAAAGCACAAGACACAGCAGCAAAAGAACTTAAAGAACTTGAACTACAAAAATGCACAGGAAAAACAAAGAGATAAAGATCTAGCTTTAGAAAGAGAAAGACTAGATCTCGAAGCAAAAAGACTACAGTTTGAGAAAGACAAACTGGCAGCCGATCAGGTCATGAAGGACAAAGATATTGAGGGTAACATTAAAGTGAAAATGTTAGAAATGGAAAAGGAAGCTGAAATTGCAAAGAATAAATTAGATGTCAAAACTCTGAACCCCATCAAAAGATATCAGGGAATCATTAGAAACTTTGTGCAAGGTGACTCGGTATCAGCATGGGTGACTAATTTCGAAGTCCTCATGAAAAACTATAAGGTTCCAAATGAAGAGTGTGCGATCTTATTTCATAAGCATCTTGCCCTGGAGCCTCTCAAAGTTGTAGAGATTATACCTGAGAATCGTCTAACAGACTATCAGTACATAAAAGAGCGAGTCCTAGCACATTTTTCCTTAGATTATGCAGGACTTCGCACAGCTTACAAGGCTTTAACCCCGAAGGCAAACCAGACCTTCCTAGACTTTACAGCTGAAACCACATCACTATGTGATAAATGGTTGAAATCAGCAGGGGTAGGTGCTGACTTTAGTAAATTAAGAGATCTAATGCTTAGAGACAAATTGGTCTCAGCAGTGCCGGGTAACATGGCAACGTTCCTGATAGAACATAAATGTGCTTCCATATCTAAGATGGAGTCCAGAGGAGAAGTGTATTACAATGCACATAAAGAAATTTTTGCAGAAGGGGCCCAACCTGAACTGATAATAGGGTGGCAGCCAGATTTTCAACTCAAAAGAGTAGCAATCCATCAAACAGATACCACCAATACAATGACCAAAACAGAGGTAGTCGACCATACCAATACAAACCAATCCAGCAGAGACCATATAACACACCAAATAGGGGTAGGATGATAGATTGCAATTACTGCAGCTGACAGCACGGATCAACTAAGATGTGTGACAGTAATCCAAGTTATGACTCATACATAAAAAACCTATCTGTAAAAAGAATAGACAAATTCACAGACTATAGAAACTACGTGAAATGTTATCTTTGCCATAGTTTTGGACACTTAGCCAAGACTTGTAAGCTAAAGCAGCTGATTAACGCCAACCTAGCATACGTCACGTCAAGCAGCGACGAGGACGACCCACAAAGCACAAATACACCAGACATAAATACTAGACAATACGACAGTAGCACCGATGAGAGATACATACAAGAAGTTCACTCAGTTCAGGATGATAAGACAACCCCAAAGATCCACACAGCATTCATGAATGGAAATGCGGTAAGCATGATCAGGGACACAGCTACATCAATTGTTGGTGTACACAGAAAACTGATAAATGACGATGATTATACCGGCCAGAAAGTAACTTGTAAAACATTTGCCAGTTCTGTAGAAGAATATAAAACAGCGATGATACACATTGACTGCCCATACTACCAAGGACAGATACTCGCAGCAGTCCTAACACAACCGACAGCTGAGCTAATATTGGGAAATATTCCAAATTTAAAAGAATGTACAAGTCAAGACATAGAAAAATGGGGAAAAGAGAAAAGGATCACGAGACACCACCCTAAGACAACAAGTTAAAATAGACGATAATATATCAGACATATTAACAAATATGTACCAAACAGTTAAAGAAAATAGAGAAGGCCAGCAATCATCCCAGACTGATTTAAATTTACCAACACAATCCACTCAAGAAATCATTACATGGGATACATTATCATTCTGACCAAATTTAACCGAGAATGAGAAAGCCAAGGTAGACTTTCTCATTGAACAGTACCAATCACATAGCCACTGAAAGTACAGCAATTGTTCAGCAAGAATTAACACCATATTTAGATAGTACAACCAGAACAAAGATGAATAAACTTGCAGACTATAGTCTCAGTCAACCCACGTGTTATGCTAAAAATCAATATGAAAAGGTAGATAACACAGCTTCGGGCGGGGATTACAATCAGACACATACAGATAACATTGACTATATAAAACCAAACTGGGAAAACGAAAATCCCCCAAAGATACCAAAAGCACAATATACTGACATAAACTCACTAGTAAATCAATGGCAACACCAAAAAAGTTCCTCAAGGCCAAATTGATAAACGGACTCGAGACATTAATATAAGAAACTGAAATAGATATTGGAAATGTATAGGATTGACAGATGACGAAAGAAAAGAGTACACACAAAAGATTGATAAATTTAAAACAATAACAACATACGTCACACACGCAGATGCAAACCACTATTCAGTGATGCATATCAAGGAACTCTGACCTATTATACTGGTAAGTAGGAACAAAACATCAGTACCACTTACAAGATAACTTCGCAGTTATCAGAAATGAAACACTTTGGTCTTGTGATATGTATATAGAAGATATAGATATTTTAGAATAGAGATAGTTTAGTATAGATATAATTTTTTAACAGAATGAATGCTTAGTTAATGATAGTGTGGTTTGAATGAACATAGTATGAAAGGAACATCAAATGTAAGAGTAATAACATTAACTACAGCTCTGATATAAAGGAGCTAAAATGTGAGATGACATACAATCCAGATGATGCCATCATGATAGTGTATCATGATCAAGTATTAAATGGAGTTAAAGTAGTACTTCTACATCATGATAATTGTCACAGAATACTGGAAGTTTAACGACCCTACGATGAAACAAAACAGAGATTGCCTAGATCACACGAGGACTGAAGGTTAGTGACCCAAGATAAGAGAACAGAGATCACTGCTGTCCTGAGGTAATTACAGGTTATTGACCCTAGGTTCAAAAGAATGGAGAGCGGAGATCAAAACAGATACCACTTGTTTATTTTGAGACGGGAGCCGGTAAACCACGTTCACATCGCTTTAAACACCGAAGACGGAATCACGATCAGGGGTCTTTTGAAGTAACAGAAACGTATGTCCGTGATCCCGAGAAACGAGTGGATAATCATTTATGTCCCGAAAAGATCGTTTATCAAAGATTTTTGGCATGTTGTTGTATGAAGATCAAAAGACAGGAGTAGATAACAGGGAGCAAATTGGTGGAATATGCCAGTATAGTCATACAGAGCCAAAGTATAAATGGTCTGAATATGCAAGTCTAATTCAGTGTGCTACGAAGTCTTCCACGAGAGGAAGTGGTGATCTATTCTGGAGCTAGTAAGAAAAGGGAGTTACCATGTTCCACGTAAGTTGAAACCAACGAACATTTGTACTGGATGTGCATACGTATTCCCGATTCAGCCGAGGATAGTGGTTATAAGGTAGTAGTGACGTAGAGTAGAACTCGAGCTTAGTGTATTTGCGTGTGTAACCGTAATATTGAGTGTTGGTCGCATTTAGTTGAGAAGTAACTTAGTGGATTGAGTAAGGTGTCAGTGCACTCGATAGAATAAGTACTCTGATAATAGAAGATAGGCCGTAAGGGGGGAGATAAGGATAGGTCTATGATAGGAGATTCTAGTATGGGTGTTTACTGGGATTTCTGAGCTTTCCTATGACTTTGCCTTCTTTTACCTAGTCTTAAGTTATGTGAATAACTCCTATGTCTTATGTCAGAGGTCATTTCTCTGAATATATAGAAGTTAATAACTGATAATGGCCATAAGCCTACTCTCACCTCTAATGAGTTTGAGTTAGGTTGATAGCACCTGGTATTGTCTCTTCGACAGGTTCCACTGAAAAACGCATTAGCTACACTCCCGAAAAGAAGGAAATTACCATAGTCTGGTACAGTGATAACTATCGGCAAGATTAGAGTCTTGTATCACAAATAAAGGTCAGCCAGTTCTAGAAATAACGAACACATAGAAGGCAGTCATGATAAGAGACTGACAGCAGAATAGATTTCAAATAAACATAGAACTGAAGGTAAAGATTGTTCACATGAACTCTCATCTAAATGACAAGGCTGTAACGCCAGAACATATTCTCGGAATAACAGAACATTTACTGAATTAAATGAAAGCAGTGTATCGGTGATATAACTATAGACAGTTTTTTGATTATTCATTCATACATAAATGATAATGCATTCAAGTGTCTCGGATGTGTAGATATTATCTGGACTATAATACCGTTCATTGTATTGGATATTTAACACTGAAAGACACTGCCTACAAAAAACATGCAGTGGTGAACATACTGTTTATTTCAAGAGTTTTCAAGGAAATATTGTGAAGACAACATCATTCAGAGAGACACTATACTGGGTGAGCGTATTCCAGTTCTGTACTGATAATATATGGCCGTTGCGTGATGAGAACTGTGATGTGGATCTTAGACTGTCAATCTTGTCTCACTTAAATGATAGAACACACCACAGACGACTTTACACCTTCACTATACACACACCCATGACACATTTTACTCATTAAATAATTTTAGTATTTCTTGGAGGACATTGTTGTGTGGGTATGTTCTGGAGGAATGTGAAGAGGGGTATGGTCTTGTGGCAATAGAGAGAGAGAGAGAGATATTGAAGAAAAGACTGGAAAGGGGGTGTGTAGACAAAGGTCCGGCAATAGACCCAAAACTGGAAAAAGGGAAGTTTGAAGTGTTCTTGTTGATTCTACTGTCCCCCCAGAGGCGACAATGATTAGAATGTCTGTCAAATTCCATGCAAATATGAAAACCTTTTATGTAGACATCAAAGAGAAAATTGCAAATGTACATCACATCATCTATAAGACACTGATGTATTACCTCATAGCAACAGCACTCTGAATTGCTAATCAGGACATTTGCATGTCACTGGAAACAACTTAAAGATTAGTTACTACCATCTATTGTGTTAATACTTGTATTCATATGTACATAGATATGTACATCCCATTGTGTTATTATTCTCAGATAGTATTAAAGCATCTGACGCTGAAAGGAGAATAAGAATGAGTTGCAGAAAGAAGACCAAATCAAATCAAATCAAAGCAACTTTATTAGGGTCACAAATTGGGCATGCAGGCCCGTCTTACATTCGGCCCTTCCATTCACTCATCTTTCGTTCATCAAGAGCATTATACATTTACATAGGAAGAAAAATAAACATTGTGAAATGATTGTTGTAAACATAACTAAGGCAAATTACCATGATATGAGGCCCATCTGTCACCTACCCATACATCCCCCCACACACACACCCCCATCTACCCACACACACGCACACTAAGGGACACATACATACCCCAACAACCGCCCCATCCCCCTCCCGCACATCCCCCACCCACCCAAACCTGAACCCCCAACCAAAACACACTCGCCACCCACAAACATTCCCCACCAACCCACACATCCCATCCACATCCTAACCCATACATCCTCTCCCCACCCACACCTCAACCACCCACCCCCCAGCCATATCTCCATCGACCACATATTCCCCACCCACGCACACAATCCCCCACCAACCCACACATCGCACATCCACTCACACATCCCCAAAATATACACACATCCCCACAAACTGACATGTCCCTAACCCCCCCCCCCCCACCCACATCTCCCTAACCACCCATACATCCCCAATCCACTCACACACACCTCACCACCCACACATACATCTTCCACCCACCCACACATGCCTTAACCCAATCCCCCACCACACAATCCCCCACCCACACATCACATAAATCCCCTACCGTGTAATATTCACAACCCACGCACCGCACACACACATATCTCTCACCAACACATTCCACCACAGATCCCCACTTACACACCACGCACATATCCCCCACCCACTTACCACACAATATTCAGATACCCTTACCCATCCACCCCACATACCCCCACTCACACCACAAAATCCCCCACCTACACACATACCTCACCCACACAATATCCCCAACCAACCACCACACACCTCTCCCTACCCACACACGCATTCCCTACCTGTCCACCAACACACACTCACTCACACACACATCCTCCACTACACACCCACACACCCCCAACCAAACATCTCTCGATCACAATACACCTACCCACACACATCCTCCACCCATTCACGCATCCCACCCCGACACATACAACTCCCTCACCCACCTACACATCCCTAAGCCACTCAATGCCACTTGAGCACAAGATGAATACCATAGTAGTCCATAGACCACCAGGCTATGTACAAGCCACTGTTGAATGGATACAAGATTGATCTACATTCCTCAAGTATTCATCAAGGATTATAGGTTCAAGACTTTAGTTTAAGACTATAATTTATATCATCATCATCATCAAAAATTTTTGAAAAAAAAAAAAACTCAGAAAAAAATATATATACAAAAACAAACAAAAAAATGAAATGAAAAAAGAAATGTGTTTGAATATTTCAAATAGAACAGGAATAAAATTGCTTCAATGTACAGTGATGATAAATTATAGAACATGTATACATAGGATGGAATATATTTTCATGCATTGATTATGATAAAACATGTATACATGGCATGGATATGTTATTAGTATTTATGGGTGTTATAGAACACTTATGCATTGTATTGATATGATGATACAATGAGGTAAATGAGTCTCATTGGTAAAGGCATAATTGAAAATAACAAGGGAATAAGTTGTATAGAGAAGTGGTATAGAACAAACAGAAAACCAGCATCGCCATAACATCAATGTGCAATGATAGCATCCAGACAAAGAAAGATCAGGTCAATAAACCCCAAAATAGAAATACCTAGGGAAATTACAGAAGGGATAAATACACTACAAGCATCAAAGCAGCACCAAGGTCAAACACAACTCATCAACGTCAAAGTCAGAGCAAAGAGCGATCCATAGATACAAGAAAGGACAGTGAAAGCCATAGTCCATAATCACACACATATACCTTACTCAGAGCCTGGGGCTTGGAATGGGTAGGAAGCTCATTTATAGTACATGATTGAGGAGCTGCTAGGGATGTTTGATGAACAGACTAGACTAGATCACAGACCTCTGAACTTGAAAAGGAGGCTGGGACTACACGGAAGTCTAGGTGTAGACGGGTTACCGTGTCCGCATAATATATTATATTTTTTTTTGTGATGTTGTTTATTGATGAAGACGTATCACGAGTCTAAATGAATCTTGGAAGAGATAAGCTCATATCTAATGACAATAGACATACAGATATGTGCGAATATTGAGAGAGACAACAGCGTGCGACCATAGAGTCCACCAAAACAAACGGTAGTGTCTGCTTATCCAACTCATGTCAAGAAGTATAAGACTGAGTAAAGGTAGTGAAAATGTTCAAAACATTTTTAAAAAAAAAGGGGGGGGGGGCATATTGCCATGAGATGGATACAAGAAACAGAGCAAGTGTGTAATCTTATGTCACTAAGACACGAGTTGAGAAATCACCCAGACACTGGGGGCATGAAGGGGCGGAGTTATGTGGTCACATGACTGTGCCAGGTCAGAAGCCGGAAAAGGGTGTGCTGGGCAGAGCGAGCTGAGACGTGAAAGAAGAAGGTTGGTTCTGAGAGATTTTGAGAAGTTTGAAAGCAGTTTGCGATGGTTGCAGTTATCCAAGATGCAGTTGACAGTTAAAGAGTGTTCTGTTGAAGAAGGCTGCGATTGAAGAAGCAGTACACTGAAGCTAATGACCGATGATGGGTCAGTAAATGCCGACCAGCGGTGACGAGAGAGCTGACCCCGTTTTGTGAACACTTTGACAAGAATGGCGGGGAGAGAGACACGCTGTGACAAAGACTGGTTGGGCACAGGTGTAATGTGCGTAAGTAAATATCAGTAACATTTACCAGTGAATTGTGAAATCTATATTGTGCAGCAACAGCAAGGTTCTAATGACGATTAGTTGTACCATGTATTCTCTATTGATAGACAGTAGGTGTGTTGGTCATACACAGAACGCTGAAGGGCAGGAAGCCGGCAGTGTATGATGGCAACCACGGTGATAACTGTGCTACAATAAAGTGATCGCATGCTCTCAGGACGCGTTGAACTTGTTGAGTTGTGTGCACGAAAGATTAGTGATTCATACAGTGTTTATACGAGCCAGTAGCGATACTTCTAAATCTTCTAACCCCTAGACCAAAACCAAGATGTCGGACATGACCAGTGATTCTGACTCTTGGCACTAACAATCTTTCTTTAATATACTGGCAGTCTGTTCGTAGGTGTTCAGGTATGACTTAGTTCAGGTATAAAAGGTTCCAGGGCAAGATGTTTGTGGAACAGGATTGCCAATTCTTCAGATGGTACCTGTAGTGATTCAATAGGATCTCAAAATTGGTGACTGAAGCTGAAATTGAATCACCATGTTTAAAGTTTCGAATGATCCCCTGATATCTTCTGATGGGGTCCAAAGTCTTAGCTGCTAATTTAGCCTGTGCAATCTCAGATTTGTTTTCCTTCTCAAACATTTTTACTCGTAAATTTCCCTCAATCTTCTTGTCTTTCGTCACTCACCCTGCTGCCAGCTTCTCTCTTTCAAAAGCAAGTCTTTCTTTCTCTAAAGCTATTTCTCTTTTGCATATTTCTCTGCTGCTAATTTATCTTTCTCCGCTAGCAATCTTTTCTCCACAAGAGATTCCATTGGTGCCAGCTTTTCTTTTTTCTAGAGCTATTTCTAAAGCTTTCTGTTTCTCCTGAGAAGCTAGCTTCTCCCTCTCTGATTTTCTAACTTCATTAGCTGTAGTTCTCTTTTCACGTTGTTGTGCATGAAGTGCACTAAGTTCTTCCTTGGCCCATGCCAAGAGTTCATGGCCTGCTAAACAACACTATTTCCCAATGGCAATAAACTCTGACAGTGCAGATATGGTTAATTTTCAACAAATGCTGATGTATTAATCAAAGTTATTAATATTATCACAATAAATATAATGTTATCAATATATAATGGGCTTAATATCAAATTAGAGAAGACTGTAGTTATGTACCAGTCAGCTGCAGGGAATTATCACACTGTGTTGGATATCAAAGTGAATGGTCATAGACTAAGTGTTGTGGACAAATTCACCTATCTTGGTAGTACTGTGTCACAAGCTGCCACAATTGATGATGAAGTGAATGCAAAAATCTCCAAGGCCAACATGGCCTTTGGCAGACTGTACAAGAATGTATGGGACAGAAATGGAATAAGCCTGCAAACAAAGCCGAAAGTCTACAAAGTTGTTGTATTATCCACACTGCTATATGCTTGTGAAACCTGGACTGTTTATCAGCGACACGCTAGGAAATTAAACCATTTACACAGTCTGCCTTAGAAAGCTACTGAAGATTAAATGGCAAGACAAGATCCCAGACACTGAAGTCCTAGAAAGAGCATCCATGCCCAGTATCCACACTCTACTAATGAAGAATCAGATTCACTGGGCTGGTTGCCTAACTTGCATGCCAGATCACAGGCTCCCTAAATGATGTTTTTATGGCAAGTTGCGTTGTGGCAAACCCAAGGCAGCCAGAGTAAACATTTTAAAGACACTCTGAAAATCTCCCTGAAAGATTTTGGAATTCATCTTGACACCTGGGAAACTGCTGCCAAAGACCGAAATTCATGGTGTACATCATTACGCAAGTGGCTGCTTGTGAAGCAACCAGACTGCAAAAGCTGTGAAAAAAAGGCTCGACAGGAAAACCATTGCATGAGATCCTCCTCCTGGAACATCAAGACTTCTTTACCGACATTGCGAAAGGACATTTTGAGCCAAAATAGGCCTCATCAGCCATCTTAGAACTCATGGCTTCATACTTTCACCCCCACTGGATGAAATGAATGGTCAACATTATTTTTGATGTACAAACACCAAGATTGATAGTATCTAGTATTTTCACCAGCTCAAATGCCTCTTTTAATATTAAGGGGTTGTATGATTATTGCACTGGCTTGGCAGTTTCTTCAAGCCATTTTACCATCCTGTGTTGGACAGAGTTGACCATAGATTAAATAGTGTAGTAGTTGGATCAACATCACGACACACAGTTTAACCCATAAGTGCTCCATTTTTCTCCTAACTCAAACCTGAGTCTAGAGAAACTCAGCTCAATGCATGAACTCCGTTGCATCGGCGAGGATCCTGAAATACTTTGGGTAGATTTTTAACTCAAAATTTTGTCCGGGCAACGCCGTTAGGCTCTTTTTCGATTTCCAACTGCCAAGGGATTTTTTACGTGCACAACAATACACACGGGCGTCTGATCTCACTACCCAGAGACCAGGGGAAATTTTATTACTGGAAGTCCAGGTGGATTTTTTTACATAAATCCCGGCCCTCACCGGGGCCTGAACCCGAGACCTTCAGCACTCAAGGCGGACACCATACCTCGAGACCACTCAGCCCCCAGATTAAATGGGTCTCAGTGGTACCCCAGGCTTGTGCAATTTATGAAGGTCATAAAGTTGGGTGTTTTTTAGCCCTGTGGAATGACTAACTGTGCAGTTGTCTCAATGATTAATTTACTATCTAAAAGTGACTGAATCTCTTTCCTCATTTTTGCATCCAATTCCCTAGGGTGGCTGGCTTTAGGATCTAAGTAACATTTGGTTGGATTCAATAAAATGTCTATTTTGTTAGAAGCAGCAAAAATTTGATTCCTAAGATGTTTGTTGCAAATAGCTTAGATTACCAGAGCAAGTTAACAATGATTGCCTGGAAGAGGCTAATAAAAGTAGAACATTATGTGGAACTATCAGAAAGTGACAATAGCATTCTTTAGTATTGTGATGAGAAGAGAAGTGTAGGAAAGCATTGTGACAACTGGAAAGATCAGTGGGAAAAGAGACAAGGGCAGACTGACAGAGATGATGCTGGATACTGTATGGCGACATTGAGAAATATTATCAGCAGAGTTGATTCTGAATAGTGACCAAGATCTGAGGAGATACATGAACACCTATGGTAGTTAGCAGGGCACATGATGATGATGCAGTCTCATGTTTCTTCAGATTACAAGTCTAAGTAAAGGAAGCAGTACAATCATAACACTTGTATGTTTCTCTCCTGTATGTGTTACCTTATGTTTCTTCAGATTGTCAGCATGAATCAAAGAAGCACCACAAACATCACACTAGTAAGCTAGGACAACTAGAATGAGGAAAATAACACTGATCTACACTGTAGAACAATAACACTGAGATATAGTGTGAACAATAACACTGATCTACAATGTGGAACAACAACACAGATCTACAATGTGGAACAACAACACAGATCTACAATGTGGAACAATAAAACAGCTCTCCCATATGTGTTCCCTTGTGGTATTTTAAAACTGCTAGAATGAGTATATGCAGCATCACAGTAAACACACTTGTAAGGTTTCTCTCCTGTATGTGTTCTCTTATGTTTCCTCAGACTGCTAGTTGTAGTAAAATAAGCACCACAAACATCACACTTGTAAGGTTATTCTCATGTATGTGTTTTCTTATGTTTTCTCAGAATCTTAGCATGAGTAAAAGAAGACCCACAATCATCAAACTTGTAAGGTTTTTCTCCTGTATGTGTTCTCTTGTGAGTCTTCAGATTGCCAGCTTCAGTAAAAGAAGCACCACAATCATCACATTTGTAAGGTTATCCTCCTGTATGTGAACTCTGTTTTCTCAGATTCTTAGCTTGAGTAAAAAAAAAGCATCACAATCATCACACTTGTAAGGTTTTCCTCCTGTATTTGTTTACTTGTGAGTCATCAGATTGCAGGCTCCTTTAACAGAAGCGCCACAATCATCACACTCATAAGGTCCTTCTCCTGTATGTGTTCTCTTATATTTTCTCAAGATTCTTAGCTTGAGTAAAAGAAGCACCACAATCATAACACTTCGTAAGGTTTTTCTCCTGTAGGTGTACTCTAGTGAATCTTCAGGTGGCCAGATTGGGTAAATGAAGCACCACAATAATAACACCTTGTAAGGTTTTTATCCTGTATGTGTTCCTTATGTTTCCCCAGATTGCTAGTTGTAGTAAAAGAAGCACAACAATCATCACACTTGTAAGCTTTCTCTGCTGTATGTGTTCTCTTGTGAGTCTTCACACTTCCAGCTTCAGTAAAAGAAGCACCACAATCATCACAATTGTAAGGTTTTTCTCCTGTATGTGTTCTCTTATGTTTTGTCAGATTTCCAGATTGAGTAAAAGAAGCACCACAATCTTCACACGTGTAAGCTTTTTCTGCTGTATGTGTTCTCTTGTGACTCTTCAGACTGCCAGCTTCAGTAAAAGAAGTGCCACACTCATCACAATTGTAAGGTTTTTCTCCTGTATGTGTTCTCTTATGTTTTGTCAGATTCCCAGATTTAGTAAAAGAAGCACCACAATCTTCACACTTATAAGGTTTCTCTCCTGTATGTGTTCTCTCGTGTGTCTTCAGACTTCCAGCTTCAGTAAAAGCACCAAAATCATCACACTTGTAAGGTTTTTCTCCTATATGAGTTCTCTTATGTTTTCTCAGATTCTTAGTCTTTCCTCTTGAGCCTAAGTAGGCGCATAGGGCAGAAGTCATGGCTCTCCATGTCTGGCAGTTCGCTGCTACCTGTTGTAGATCTTGGATGTTCACTTGGTCATTGAATGAGCCTTCTCTGATGATGGTTCTACGCAGGGTCTCTCTTGGTCTTCCCCGTTTTCTTTTCCCTACTGGTGACCATATGAGGGCTTGGTAGGGGAGTCTTGTCTTGTCCATACTGAGTACATGGCCGATGTAGTTCCAACGGC
This sequence comes from Cepaea hortensis, assembly GCA_963921405.1. NCBI lineage: Eukaryota > Metazoa > Mollusca > Gastropoda > Stylommatophora > Helicidae > Cepaea > Cepaea hortensis. Next base: position 488,354,054 of record OY992876.1, on the reverse strand, counting down.
GTTTTCTTATAAAATTGGATACAATATCTTGCTAAGTCTCTTGTCTTATTTGCGCATTGGTTTTGAAATCTGTCCACTCAGATTCTTAACTTAAGTGAAAGAAGCACCACAACCATCACACTTGTAAGGTTTCTCTCCTGTATGTGTTCGCTTGTGAGTCTTCAGACTGCCAGCTTCAGTAAAAGAAGCACCACAATCATCACACTTGTAAGGTGTTTCTCCTGTATGTATTCACGTGTGGTATTTCAAACTGCTAGCAGGAGTAAATGCAACACCACAGTAAAGACACTTGTAAGGTTTCTCTTATGTATATAATCTCTTGAGAGTCTTCAGATTGCAGGCTTCAGTAATAGAAGCACCACAATCATCACACTCGTAAGATTCTTCTCCTGTATATGTTCTCTTATGTTTTCTCAGATTCTTAGCCCGAGTAAAAGAAGCACCACAATCATAACGCTTGGTAAGGTTTTTCTCCTGTATGTGTTCTCTTATGTTTTCTCAGACTGTTGGTTGTAGTAAAAGAAGCGTGACAATCATCTTACTTGTGAGGTTTCTGTCATAATCTCCCCACCAGTTCTACCGCATCGTCGTCAACGATGCCTGGCAGTTACGGCCAGGTCCACCTGTGAGCGCCACTAACCAAGCTGTGACAGGAATGGTCAGTCGGTGCATGCGTGGGACATGAAGTCCACGCAGGGACACAACCCCGACTAGCGAGAGCTCACAGCGGTTAGCGCCAGACGGCTGGGGACTGTTGTACAGGACTGACGGATTGAATGGTGCTCGTATGTGTGTATGAACGCCAATAGATAGAAAGCCTGTGTGAGTATAGGAGACTGAGCGCCTGGTATGTAGGAGTGTGAGTTGTATACATTACATTTATATATATCTATTGATTGTATTATGGCATCGATATTGTAATTGTGCGATGCATGTAATGGTTGTGATGAGTGAGATGTGTGAATAAAGTGTTTGAATTGTATTTGCAGTGTGTCACGTAAAGTCATTCTGTGACAGTGTTTGTATCACATCTGTTGGTGATTACGAGCCTGTGTTATTGCTAAATGCAAGATTCTGACAGGTGTGAACATGGGTGCATCGTCCAACTTGAACCAGTTATAAAATAGGTGTGAACGTGGGTGCATCGTCCATCTTTGAACAAAGTGTAAAATAGAATTGAACGTGTGTGTAAGCGGAAAGTTTTGGAAAGAAAGCAACATGGAAAGTGAGTTGTTGAATGTGTTGAACACAGCATGACTAACAAACATACTTGACAGCACACAAACCTACAAAACTTAGTTGACAACGCATACACCACATAAACGTGCATGTCCTAATATTTTCTTCTTCCAAAAAGCAACAGGTTTTTGTGTCATCCAGAACCGTTAGCAACTAAAGTTCATTTTTTTCCGGGCAGTAACGATCAAGCAGCCATTCTCTGGTACAGTGTTCCATCATACTCCAGAGCTCCAAAGTCACTTAGGTATTATCTTTTTTCTATATATACTTTTGTGTGTAAGTCTAGGCACAAGCCGTATTTGATAAAGATTGTACAGATTATTGTATTTACTAACACCATAATTAACTTTTTGTACATTCATTGTATCTTAAATAATTCATCATGTCTACAATGAACGATTTCATCGAATCTGGTTTGAAATTAAAGTTAACTGGTGATGAATTGACCAAGGGGAGTGAGGCAAAGTATTCAGAGCATCTCCTATTACAGGAAAAAGCTAGGGATCGTGAAGACAGAGCTGCTGAAAGAGAGCTGAAAAAGGCAGAATTAGATGCTGAGATAAGAAAAGCTGAGATCTCTGCTCAGATCAAAAGAGAAGAACTTGAAATGCAGCTGAAAATTAAACAACTGGAAGCTGAAACATCAGCAGATAAAGATTCTAGAAAGTCAGAAAGACTAGATAAAGAGAATCAGTACAAAAAGTACCAAGGGATCGTCAAAAATTTCACCACGGGCGACTGTATTGCAGCCTTCACCCAGAACTTTGAAATGATAATGGAGCATTATCAGATCCCAGAGACTGAATGGAACATTATATATATGAGAAGTCTTTCAGGGGAACCTCTCAAAGTGATAGAGACCATTCCCAAAGATCTCAGGAAAGATTATCAATATATTAAGTCCAAAATTATGTCACACTTCCTGTTAGATGAAGCGGCTACAGAGAACAGTTTAGTAAATTAGCTCCAAAACCTACACAAACTTTCTCTGACTACATCTCAGTAGTACAGGATATATTCAGTAAATGGCTCTCAGCAGCCAAAGTAAATAACAATTTTGATAAGTTGAAAGATCTAATTCTTAGAGATAAAATTATTTCATCTCTGCCACCACCATTTTCTAAATTTTTGCAAGAATGTGAGTGCGAGAGTGTGCAACATATAGAGAAACGAGGTTCGGCTTATTTCACAGCCAACAAACAGTGTTTTGCTAGTGGATTGACTGACACAGACTTTGTAGCAGCCGCTACCTATGACAGAACGAAGTCAGGTCCCTACAGTAAACAGAAACCCTTTAAACAATCTGCTGATAAGTATTACCAATGCAGATATTGCCATCTTTCACATAATGAAAGTGATACGTGCAACAAACGCCCACGGTACCTCACATACTTGCAAAACTATATTGATAAGCAAGATAAGGAGAGAAAGAGCTATAAACGACTAACCAAATGCTTCCTTTGCAAGGTATATGGCCACTGGCGTCATGCTTGTAAAGGTAAACAAATGAACAGAAAGGCTAATGCAGCCATGTTTGATAGCTCTTCCTCAGATGAGGAACAATCAGAAAATCATCATGCTAATGCAGCACAGGCCATTGATGTGTTTCATCTTGAAAAATGTACCATCTGTGATCGTTTTCATGAAGATGGCTTATTAACATGCGGCCACTCAATACCTATTGCCAATGAAGAAGCTAATTTGGTAATAAACTCCAGAGGTAAACTTAACATCCACCAAGGGTTTGTAAATGGCAAATCTGCCACTGTTTTACGGGATAATGGGTGTACTCTTATTGGTTTCAAGAGAGACTTTATTTTACCTTCAGATTATACAGGCAAACATGTTACATGCAGAACTTTCTCAGGTAACATCGAGAAATACCCACTTGCATGGGCATATATTGACACCCCATTTCAGACAGGAAAGGTTAAATGTGCATCATTATCCAACCCATGTTGTGACATAATCGTTGGTAACCTTCCTGAAGTAAATGATATGCCACATGACAGTATAACATCTTCTGCCTAATGTATTGTTGATAATGCAATATCATCTTCAACTGAATATGTTGTTGACAATGTATTATCACCTGTGAATGAATGTATGTTTGCAAATTCATTAACGTCATCACATGATTGTATTGACCTAAATGTTACATCACCTTCTCATGTTGTTGATATTGAAAATGCTGCAAAAGTGCAAGATCAAATTAACCAGACAGAGGCTTTGGAAATGTTAAGCCCAGTTATATTACCTCCTAAGACCATGAGGGAAAATTTCATAACAGCCCAAAAGGCCGATTTATCTTTGCACAAATATTTTAATTTAATAGGCCAAAAGCCAAGAATGACAAAGAATGCTAGAAGGCATTTTGCCCTAAAAAGGTGGTATCTTTACACAAAGGTACCAACACCACTGAGCAAACGGTGTTACCAACCGAACACCGCAAACAAGCATTACATCTAGCACATGACATACCCTTTGCAGGGCATATGGCTTATTCAAAAACTAGATCTAGACTACTCACCCAGTTCTACTGGCCTAAATTCTACAGTGACACCAAGCAATATTGCAGAACTTGTGACATCTGCCAGAAGCTTGTTAAAAAGGGTAAACACCCGCAAGCTGAACTACAAATAACAGATCTAGCAAGTAGACCATTCAAAAAGATCTCTGTTGATAATGTAGGTCCTCTATACCATGTGACATCAAGAGGAAATAAGTTCATTTTAACGATAATTGACCTCTGCAGCAGATGGCCTGAGGCGATTCCACTTAAAAACATAACTGCCAAGGATGTTATGGAAGTTTTCTTCCACATTTTTTCTAGAGTAGGGTTTCCTGATACCATTCTCTCAGATCGGGGAAGTCAGTTCATAGCTGCAGCCACTCAAGCCTTTACTAGAATGTTAGGGGTAAAGAGTGCTTTAATAGCTCATACCATTCTATGGGGATTGTAGAAAAGATGAACGGTGATCTCAAGCATATGCTATCAAAAGTTACCCAGGAACACCCTGAAGACTGGGATACTTATTTACCTGCCATACTATTTGCATATCGCGAAGTACTTCATTCGAGTACAGGTTTCTCACCATTTGAACTTGTATATGGAGCAAAACCACGCAGCCCATTATCTATGTACCATTCTATGTTAACTGAAAGTATAACTGTACATAAACCAGTATCATCATATGAACATGCAACATCATTGCATGATAGGATAATGAAATCTTGTGTATTAGCTAAAGAAGCACTGAAACAATCTGGTGCTATTTACAGACAGTATGCAAACAGAGGAAATAGGACAATAACACTGACACCTGGACAAGACGTACTACTTCTTTTGGCAAGCAACAGACATCTTTTGACAGACTCATGGCAAGGACCGTTTAAAGTACTGAGATAAATCTCAACAGTGGACTATGAGATCGCAATAAAAGACAAACATAAAATATTTCACATCAACATGTTAAAACCATACTACAACAGAAACGACGACCAAGACGAGACGGCAGCAAGCACAACAATAGTGGACCACACAGACGATGACATTCACATTTTTTTTCTCCGATAGTAATTGTGAAAAAGAAGGACAACACCATACGACTCTGTGTTGACTATTGGAAACTTAACCATATCACACAGTTGGATTTAGAACCAATGAGCAACTGTGAAGACAATCCTGACTGAACTGAAAGAATCTAGATACTTTACAAAACTGGACATGACAAAAGGGTATTGGCAAATACCGGTACATCATGACAGCATACATCTGACAGCATTTGCCACACCCTAGGGACTATACGAATGGTGCAAGCTTCCATTTGGGCTAGTTAATGCCCCTGCGACATTTATACAGATGACAAGACTTCTTCTGACAGACCATGTAACAACATTACAACAGAGATTTGACCGTATCAGACACCATGGACTGACATTCAAACCATCGAAAGTTGACATAGCCTTTCATTTTTGGGTTATAAAATTTGTAACGGCTTTGTCACTACTGACGACAACATCGTGTCAAGAATTCTTAAATTATCGCTTCCAGTGACAAAGAAAGAATTGCGAAGTGTCCTGGGTCTGTTAAATTATTACAGACAGTTCATACCAAATTTTGCTACGTTAACCGATTGTTTCACTAACCTACTAACGAAAGACAAACCTAACAAAATTGTAAACAGCGAATGCCTAAGACCTGCATTTACAAAAGTGTTATCTTACTTTTCTAGTAACCCGATTCTTAAATTACCAAATTTGGACACTATTTTCAGATTGAGAACTGACACGAGCTCCATAGCGATTGGGGCAGTATTATTGCAAGAGCATGACCAAATTCTTCATCCAGTGTATTACATAAGTCGGAAATTAAAACTAAGAGGAAAAAAATTGGTCAACGCCTGAAATTGAGGCCCTTGCTCTTGTGTATTCTGTTAAGAAATTATCCAGGTTTCTTCTTGGGAAACATTTCATAGTCGAGACAGACAACAGTCCGTTGACAATTATCATGACTGGAACTCCTACCAACCACAGGGTAGCAAGATGGTAACTATTACTACAAGATTTCAGTTTTGAAGTCAGGCATATCCGCGGCACACAGAATACGATTGCCGACCTTCTGTACAGATGTCCTTACAACACATCCGAAAGCCTAATTGTGCCTGAGCGCACACAGCAGACCAATAAGTAATCTGCAGATTAGTATATCGCTCAGCACCACAGCAAATAGTGAAATAATTTCAGAAACGCTGTGTATAAATTGTGATAGGGACAATATCCCAATGTAAATATAGTATATTTATCTTATAATTATTGTAATAATTGTGATGAATACGTGTGTTGTATGTGATCGAAAGGTAACATTATTTTAAACATTGTAACGAACAGTGCTACGTGATTTCAAGACTTACTTTACTTGAACTGTTCAAGTATCCGTAGTACCTGCTGTGCAGAGTGTTCCAACTTATTTTAATCCGTGCAAGAGGGACAATGACATCTGAATTCTACAGAACACGTTAATACAGAGTTCGAAAGAAAGAGTTAATCCAGCAGCTGTTCTTATGAACTGCATTTACATAACATCACAACGAAAGAACATTGTGTTAGCTACATCTTAACACACCAGCTGTGTACTTTCGGTATTTGTGTAATTAATGTAACAACTAGCAGAGTATAGTGTAATTCTCACAAAGAATTGACGTTTGATATAAACTTTGTGAGTAGAAATTTTACATATACAAATTGTATGTAAGGATTTTGATAGATGTAATCTGAGAATCATAAGTTGATTAACTTGTACGCAATAGTGACATTTGGTTCGCTATTGTCAATAAGAATCAAACTATGACGCTTAGAAATTGATTTACTAATGTAATTTATTTTCTTTGAAAGCATATTGAAATTATCACCCATAGATTTTGTATTGTTTCACTGATTACAACCAAGGGAAACAATTGAAATTAGTGATAATAGGTAACATGTATAAAAACCATCCTCATGTTGCCAGATTGGCGACACATCAAGATGACATCAACTATGCATGGGAGTATTTACCAAAGCTGTAGACCTACATGAGACTTTCCGACCAGATGAGGTTGGGGTCAAATGTTGGAGTCATCTTATAGGAAGAAGACTCGCGGCCTGACATGTCGTGTTTGAAATTTTTGTTTATTTGTCGAGAGGTAGTTGCATTGCTTGAGAGATAGCATAAGTCGCTGATAGCTACCGGACTGGCTGTGTCAAATTACATCTAATGTAAGAATCCATCTAGTGGATTGTTCTTGAGGAGTGTTGCTTGATAGCATCATTGAAGAGTGAGTGTATATAGCTTACAATTATCTACATATTTCAATATAAACCAAAGTGTCATATCAGATGACAAACAATGGGTCGATTCTTACAGGTTTAATAAATAAACCCAGATGTATATAGCTTACATGAAAGGTTTCTCCTTTTATGAAAAGGAGGGCGGGAGAATGTCATAATCTCCCCACCAGTTCTACAGCGTCGTCATCAACGACGCCTGGCAGTTACAGCAAGGTCCACCTGTGAGCGCCACTAACCACGCTGTGACAGGAATGGTCAGTCAGTGCATGCGTGGGTTAGCGCCAGACGGCTGGGGACTGTTGTACAGGACTGACAGATTGAATGGTGCTCGTGTGTGTGCATGAACACCAATAGATAGAAAGCCTGTGTGAGTATAGGAGACTGAGCGCCTGGTATGTAGGAGTGTGAGTTGTATACATTGCATTTATATATATATATCTATTGATTTATTATGGCATCGATATTGTAATTGTGCGATGCATGTAATGGTTGTGATGAGTGAGATGTGTGAATAAAGTGTTTGAATTGTATTTGCAGTGTGTCACGTAAAGTCATTCTGTGACAGTGTTTGTATCACATCTGTTGGTGATTACGAGCCTGTGTTATTACTAAATGCAAGATTCTGACAGTTTCTCTCCTGTATGTGTTCTCTTGTGAGTGTTCAGACTGTCAGCTTCAGTAAAAGAAGCAACACACTCATCACACTTGTAGGGTTTTTCTCCTGTATGTGTTCTCTTATGTCTCATCAGACTGCTAGCTGTAGTAAAAGAAGCACCACAAACATCACACTTGTAAGGTTTTTCTCCTGTATGTGTTCTCTTGTGAGTCTTCAGACTGCCAGCTTCAGTAAAAGAAGCACCACAAACATCACACTTGTAAGGTTTTTCTCCTGTATGTCTTCTCATGTGAGTCTTCAGATAGCCAGCTTCAGTAAAAGAAGCACCACAATCATCACACTTGTAAGGTTTTTCTCCTGTATGTGATCTCTTATGTCTTCTCAGATTCATAGCGTAAGAAAAAGAAGCACCACAATCATCACACCTGTAAGCTTTTTCTCCTGTATGTGTTATCTTGTGAGTCTTCAGGTGGCCAGCCTGAGTAAAAGAAGCACCACACTCATCACACTTGTAGGGTTTTTCTCCTGTATGTGTTCTCTTATGTCTCATCAGACTGCTAGCTGTAGTAAAAGAAGCACCACACTCATCACACTTGTAAGGTTTTTCTCCTGTATGTGTTCTCTTATGTTCTGTCAGACTCACAGCTTGAGAAAAATAAGCACCACAATCTTCACACTTATAAGGTTTCTCTCCTGTATGTGTTCTCTTGTGAGTCTTCAGACTGCCAGCTTCAGTAAAAGAAGCACCACAATCATCACACTTGTAAGGTTTTTCTCCTGCATGTGTTCTCTTATGTTTTCTCAGATTCCCAGCTAGAGTAAAGGAAGCACCACAATCTTCACACTTATAAGGTTTCTCTCCTGTATGTGTTCTCTTGTGAGTCTTCAAACTGCCAGCTTCAGTAAAAGAAGCACCATAATCTTCACACTTATAAGGTTTCTCTCCTGTATGTGTTCTCTTGTGAGTCTTCAGACTGCCAGCTTCAGTAAAAGGAGCACCACAATCATCACACTTGTAAGGTTTTTCTCCTGTATGTGTTCTCTTATGTTTTCTCAGATTCCCAACTAGAGTAAAAGAAGCACCACAATCATCACATTTGTAAGGTTTTTCTCCTGTATGTATTCTCGTATGGTACCACAAACTTGAAGCCTGAGTAAAAGAAGCACCACAATCATCACACTTGTGAGGTTTTTCTCCTGTATGTGTTCTCTTGTGAGTCTTCAGACTGCCAGCTTCAGTAAAAGAAGCACCACAATCATCACACTTGTAAGGTTTTTCTCCTGTATGTGTTATCTTGTGAGTCTTCAGGTGGCCAGCCTGAGTAAAAGAAACACCACAATCATCACACTTGTAAGGTTTTTCTCCTGTATGTGTTCTCTTGTGAGTCTTCAGACTGCCAGCTTCAGTAAAAGAAGCACCACAATCATCACACTTGTAAGGTTTTTCTCCAGTATGTGTTCTCTTATGTCTCATCAGACTGCCAGCTGTAGTAAAAGAAGCACCACAAACATCACACTTGTAAGGTTTTTCTCCTGTATGTGTTCTCTTGTGAGTCTTCAGATTGCCAGCTTCAGTAAAAGAAGCACCACAATCATCACACTTGTAAGGTTTTTCTCCTGTATGTCTTCTCATGTGAGTCTTCAGATAGCCAGCTTCAGTAAAAGAAGCACCACAATCATCACACTTGTTAGGCTTGTCTCCTGTATGTGTTCTCTTGTGAGTCTTCAGACTGCCAGCTTCAGTAAAAGAAGCATCACACTCATCACACTTGTAAGGTTTTTCTCCTGCATGTGTTCTCTTATGTTCTCTCAGATTCATAGCGTAAGTAAAAGAAGCACCACATTCATAACACCTGTAAGCTTTTTCTCCTGTATGTTTTATCTTGTGAGTCTTCAGACTGCCAGCCTGAGTAAAAGAAACACCACAATCATCACACTTGTAAGGTTTTTCTCCTGTATGTGTTCTCTTGTGAGTCTTCAGACTGCCAGCTTCAGTAAAAGAAGCACCACACTCATCACACTTGTAAGGTTTTTCTCCTGTATGTGTTCTCTTATGTTTTCTCAGATTCCCAGCTAAAGTAAAAGAAGCACCACAATCATCACATTTGTAAGGTTTTTCTCCTGTATGTATTCTTTTATGGTACCTCAAACTTGAAGCCTTAGTAAAAGAAGCACCACAATCATCACACTTGTGAGGTCTTTCTCCTGTATGTGTTCTCTTGTGAGTCTTCAGATTGTGAGCTTCACTAAAAGAAGAACCACAATCATCACACTTGTAAGGTTTTTCTCCGGTATGTGTTCTCTTGTAGTACTTCAATCTGCCAACTTGAGTAAAAGAAGCACCACAATCATCACACTTGTAAGGTTTCTCTCCTGTATATATTCTCTTATGATTCATGTTCTTTTGGCACCCTAGATGGTCATCTTGAATCAAAAGACTATCAATTTCATTACATTCGTTCAGCATCCCTTCAGTATGTGTTCTCTTATATCTGTCTACACAAACATTTGGACTAGAAACAGCAGACAAGTCTCCTGTGTGAGTTCCTTGAGAGCTATAACTGACATAATCCAAAATATCATCAAGAGACTCCGCAAAGCTCTGTGTATGTTTTTCTTGTGTTTCCATATTTTGCTGCTGACAATTCTCAATAGCCAGAGATAGTTTATTGTTTGTATTAATCACAAAAGACACATTTTCTGACATTTGACAACAATGTTCATGTTTTACTGTTACCTTACAACTGTTCTCAACCATTCTTGATTTTGAGTTGCTGTGTTCTGTCATTTCTTGAATGATGCAACCCCCAGATATGTCTACCTTTTTACTGAAGCTTTGACTCCCGTCCTCAAACAGAACATCTGATAGTTCTTGTTTTACAATCTTCATGTCTATGCTGTCATATGTCCACTTTTGTGAATGTTCTTGTCTGGAGTGGTAAGGAATACTTGGAGACCATGAGTGTGCTTCTGAAACACACCAAAGTAAATAATTAATATCCTCATGAATATACCAGGTATTGATTATGAACAGATGTGTATGTGTAATCAAACAGGCACACATTGCAGCTATAGACAATCAGTTTCAAGTGAACAGAAAAGTAAAAAGAAGATTGATTAATATGCTCATGTATTTAGCATTCATACTTATGAATGATCTAAGTTCATGATAATCTAAGATGGTGTATGATCTAAGCTGATGTATGATATAAGCTGTTATATGATCAAGGTTGATGTATGATCTAAGTTCATGATGATCTAAGATGGTGTATGATCTAAGCTAATGTATAAACTAAGCTGATGTATGATCAAGCTGTTATATGATCAAGGTTGATGTATGATCTAAGATGATGCATGATCAAAGATGATGCATGATCTAGGCTGATGTATGATATAAGCTATTATATGATCTAGGTTGATGTATGATCTAAGCTAATGTATGATCGAAGCTGATGTATAATCTGAGCTGATGAATGCTCTAAGCTGATGTATGATCTGAGCTTTTGTATGATCTAGGCTGATGTATGATTTAGGCATGACATGGGAACACAACTAGAGGTGGCATGGCAAGGCAACACATTCAGAGGTGGCATGACAAGGGAACACAATTTCAGTGGTATGGCAAGGGAACACAATTAGAAGAGGTATGGCAAGGGAACACTATTAGAGGTAAGTGGCATGACAAGGGAACAATTATAAGTGGCATGACAAGGGAACACAATTAGAGGTGCCATAACAAGGGAACACAATTAGATATGGCATGACAGGGGAACACAGAGGTGGCATGACAGGGAAACACAGAGGTGGCATGACAAGGGAACACAGTTAAGGTGGCATGACAAGTGAACACAGTTAGAGGTGGCATGACAAGGGAACAATTATAAGTGGCATGACAAGGAAACAATTATAAGTGGTATGACATGGGAACACAATTAGAGGTGGCATGACAAGGGAACACAGTTAGAGGTGGCATGACAAGGGAACACAGAGGTGGCATGACAAAGGAACAATTATAAGTGCTATGACATGGGAACACAATTAGAGGTGGCATGACAAGGGAACACAGTTAGAGGTGGCATGACAAGGGAACACAGTTGGAGGTGGCATGAAAAGGAAACAATTATAAGTGGTATGACAAGGGAACAATTATAAGTGGTATGACATGGGAACAATTATAAGTGGCATGACAAGGGAACAATTATAAGTGGCATGACAAGGGAACTATTATAAGTGGTATGACATGGGAACACAATTAGAGGTGGCATGACAAGGGAACACAGTTAGAGGTGGCATGACAAGGGAACACAGTTAGAGGTGGCATGACAAGGGAACAATTATAAGTGGTATGACAAGGGAACAATTATAAGTGGTATGACATGGGAACAATTATAAGTGGCATGACAAGGGAACAATTATAAGTGGTATGACAGGGGAACACAATTAGAGGTGGCATGACAAGGGAACACAATTAGAGGTGGCATGACAGGGGAACACAATAAGAAGTGGCATGACAAAGAAAACTGAATCTTGCATATCAACACAATGATTCAGGGCTCAAGTCCAGCAGTGGCAATCATGATCATGTGTTGATCTGACCAGCACAGCTGGCATGTGACCCAGTCTAATCACATGTTGATCTGATCAGCACAGTTGGCCTGTGGCCCAGTGTAATCACATGTTGATCTGATCAGCACAGTTGGCCTGTGGCCCAGTCTAATCACATGTTGACCTGATCAGCACAGTTGGCATGTGGCCCAGTGTAATCAAATCAGTAGCAGAGATTTCTGTCTAATGGTAGAGGGGGAGGGAACTGGCCAAACGACCCCATTATTTAGTGATCTAATTTATGTGAGGGTCTAGCATTTCTCTTACAGAAGCATCTTCAATGGTGGTACACTTATCTGTTGTATGGACAGCCTTATCACAAGAACCAGGCCCATCATCACCTTCTCCAGGCTTCTGTTGCAGACCCTGAGCTTCTGTCTAAGATCTACATGCTTTGTCCATGCCGGTAACACAGATCACCATAAGCCAGGTGTTCTTGGTGAATCCGATTTGTTACGTACAAATGTTATCATTGATCATTGTAAAGGGACTTTAACATGATACAGATGGGCAAGGAGTCTAATATCTTAGGTGAACCTGTCAGGGTCTTGTTCGATATGAACACAGGCTCGTATTCACTAACAGGCTTGAAAACAATCACACACAGATAATGAGTGTACAAAAACTCGGCGACATAACTCAAACACTTTAATCGCACTTCTCAAAAGAGCATTCATATCAGGCATCGCTCAAAGTCAGCGATAATGCCATTTCCAGAAACATACAATGCAATATATATATCAATTCATAAATACAATAGAATATAACACTCACTCAATCTTTACTCTACTCAACAAAGCATACAGGCTTTCGTCCATCAAGCATCGACTCATACACAGCAACACTCTTTCACGTCCGTCCAGTCTTGAGGTCCTAGGCTGTCTGACGCTACCAGCAGTGATTCCTCGTTGGCCCGGCTTTCCGCTCTCGAGGCCTTCATGCACCACACTGACCCCTGGCCATGCACTGCGTAGTAACTGTTAGTCCAGTTCACGGTCGTACCTGGTCGTTGCCGCCAGGCGGGGGAGATGAAGACTGGGAGATTCTGACATTCTCCGCCACCCCCTCTTATGAAAGGTATACCCTTTCATTACTGGTGTTTATAGTTGGGTTAAGTTAATAATATAAAGTCAGAATCGACCAACTGTTTGTCATGTTAGATGACTCTTTGGTATTTATTGACGGTTACTGGGTAGTTGCATGATATATCTTTGATTCAGTGATGCCATAAGGCTACTTTCATCAAGTACTCTCCACTAGTTGGATTTGTACCTAGGTTGATAATGGACTCAGCCAGTCCGGTAGTTATCCGCGACTAATGCTATCTTTCAAGCAACGCGCTACCTCACGACAAAATTAAAAAATCACAAAAAGAACCATGTTAGGCCTTAAGTCATCTTCCTTATAAGATGACTTCAGAACTAGACGCCAACCGATATGGTCGGATAGTCCAATTCTGGTCCTCACCTTTAGTAGTTATCTTCCACGCATAGTTGATGTCACATGGTGATGCGTAGACGTTTTGGCTACTATGAACAAGATAATATATGCATGCTTACATTTTCCCAACATTTCAAATTGTTTCCCTTTAGGTGTAATGGTGAAACGATATGGGAGGTAATTTGTAAATTCTTTTAAAAAAATAAAGTACATTTGTAAGTTATATTCTAAGCGTCATAGTTTGATATTTATTGTCAATAGTGACATAGCTGGCACCATTGAGAAAAAATTAATCAATCAATGATTTTTAGATCACAAATATATAAATCCTTTCATTCAATTAAATATATGTAAATTTGGTGTCACAAAGTTATCTCAGGTGTCATTCCTTTGTGACTATTATTTATATAGTCTGCTAATTTTGCTAAATTTAACTAAATCATTCGAAAAGGAAACGGAAGTACACAATTGGTGTGTTCACACGTTGGAGTAACACACTGTTCTTTCACATGTTCGGATAACACTGTTCTTACTGAAGTATGGATTAAACTGTTCTGGATATGTTGAATTTCTAAATGTCGTCTATATAACACAGTTGTAGCGTTAAAATGTTAGAACAATTTGCTGTGCTTATATCACAAGTATACATAAGTGTCGGTACTACGGATATTACCAAAAGTCGACATAAGCCATCAGTAGCTTGATGATGGTGTCACCAATGGTTCATGACAGTCTATATGAGATGAAGGTGTCCTAAGATAACAATTAACGTCGATCCTGGACTCTTGATCTTTCAAAATGCAAAGTCTTGGGAAGATAATCTGGTGATTTTCTCTTGCCTTCCACATTCTCACTAGGGTCATCTACCTCTCCTTTGACAGCAATTTTCTGTCAGGAGAAACTGTCAGGACAAGAGAATTCCCTGCTTGGCTCAGCTGCAGAGTTATGGACTGATCTCTACTGATCTGAGTAGATTTACATTCTGCTATTGTGTTGATTTCAATGAAATAAGGCTTTGGCCATTCAGAAAGCAAAGGCAAACTATTAAATATAAAATTATCTAGCAAATCAAAAATAGCCAGTAAATTTTGGGATTGATTGCAACACAATGTAAAGGATATCCAACTAAATGTTGCATTCTATTGCACTTAATCTTACCTTGACCTACATAGACTTCAGGTTGTTCTATCTTGACATGTGATGGTAGTTTACTCTCCATCTTTCAATCTGAAAGGATTTGTAAGTTGCATATGTATACAAAAGTAAATAAATAAATGAATGTGATATTTTCTTTGTCAAGATATCTAATCATGACTAATTATACAAAATATCTTATCATTACTTCAAGACATGATTTCTGATATGTTATTCCTCAAGTTCCCATTAAGAATGTAAGTTTGGCAATCAATCCCAGTGTAATAATATTGATTTAACATGACAAAAATAACACAACAATACATGAAGGATTTGTGAAACAGCTTTATTTCTTGTGTCACACATCATGCAGACATTACAGTTGATGTAATACTTATAACAGAAGCTATTCTTTTCTGTATCTTATTCCCCTTTCCATACATCCAATAATGAGTCTTCAATTGGTGAGAAAAACAAGAAAATCTTGTCATTAATGTTCCTTCTCAACTGTTGCTTGTAAGCAAGAATTCTACTTTGTGAGCTTATAACATGAAATCTGTGAGTGTGTCTATACTTGACAATTAGATACATTTGGTCCCAATATGGTCTGCTTGTGCATTGAAGCTAAATTATCTGGACTTTGTTGATAACATTGCCTTCTTGTCCCATACATTGAAATGAGATGCAAGATGTAGCTGAATACATTGGACAGGAGGTCACAACAATTAGGTCTCAAAAATTCACAAGGAAGGACAATGATAATGTGAATAAATCAAACAAATGATAACCTGATCTCCCTTTGTGAACTGTCACTGCAAGAGGCAGAATTATACACCTGTTTAGGTAGCAATGTAGACACAGATGGGTCAGCATATAAAACTAAACACTGTCATTTACTGCCAATATAGTACCTTGCAGTGTATGGCAGGGGATTCTTGAGCCTGAGGAATTAAGGCCGCCTGGCTAGTGCAGTCACCGCAAACTGTGTATGTTAGAGTTTTCTTTTTGCCCCCGACAGAAAATAAACTCCACACCTTAACAAGGATTTGAATCTGGGTCTCCAAAAGGAGAATCTTGCATTCTAGCCACTCGGCCAGCATACTGGTCAACATACAAAGATATTACAATAGAATGCAAAAGGCAAGAGGAACTTTCATAGAAATTAGACATTTGTGGAAGTCAGAAAAATTAAACAACAGATTGTTCAAGTAAAACATTAAAACAGTAAGTACTGTTGTATGGATCAGAACCATGGGGTATGACATATAATGATTATTAATAAGCTACAAACATTCATTAATTCCATGTGGTAGATTAGCAACAAGATCATTGATGAAGGTTAGAAAAAGTGTGAAGGGCAAGACTCTGCCCTGGGGAACACCATGACACAGTAGTACTTTCTTGCTCTTGAGTCTGTCTATCTGTACTCGGGCTCTTCTGTTGTGCAAGTATGCTTTCCCTATTAGTACATTCTTCCTTTGACTTTACAGCATTAAAATTGACTACCAAGCGGGAATAAACAAAGTGTCTAATCGCAATTCGATTGCAAATAGACACTTCATTTATTCACAATTCAATTGCGAATAGACACTTCATTTATTCACAATTCAATTGCGAATAAACTCTCCCTTATATTATTAGCAATGTCAGTGTTATCGAACTTTGCCGGGTGGCGGGGGCGAATTTTGTTTATTTCCCGTACTTTTTCTGGAGACCAACGATTCACTTCCGGTTGATACCATGTCAGGCAAGATTTGATTTATGCGAAAGCAGCGTGGTACGACGAAAGTGGAAGCTACGCTGATATTTGCAGTATTGGTCCTAATATTTGCAGTATTGGTCCTAACTGGCAAAATTTTGAGGCAGAGAAACTGTTTTTTCTGGAATTTCTTGGAGTCTATTCACGAATAGTAAACTAATTTGTCTTATAATTCCTGTAGCTTAAAGAAGTCTAAACTGTTTGTTGCATTTTTTTAATCCCTCGTTAAATTTTACATAAATGTGAAGAGTTTCAACACTGCTGGTGTTTGCTTGAGTTCAGGACAAAATATTTAGTGACATGGCCGTCATAACACAAAATTCAAGATGGCGGCGCCCATACAATACAATAGCACTAAACTTTAGCAGACCTATATTTATTTATAATTAGAACTGGTAATTTAACTACTAAACTTAAACAGAATACAAATGTCATTTGTAGCAGTAATGTATCTGTGTACTTGTATAATATTTCAGCATTTGACATGACTGAAAATAATTTTGAAAGCCAGTTTTCAGACCCATCTCTGTAAACCTGTAAGGACTACTTATTTCTTAGCAGAGCACCAGTACTTAATTATTTAAATTTAAATAAAATACTGTGAAATAAGTTATGGTTTTTTTTTTAAAGTTAGTATTTAATTATTAATTGCTCACTTCTAGATACAGAACAGTGTAATTATTGAGCAGAAGTAGAAATCCATTATTAGCGAATATTTACTTATATTTTTTTTTAATTTAATATTTTAATAATTAATTAACTACTGCTTAATTTATGCAGCAGTTACAAACTTATTTACTTACATTAATGCATGATAATTAATCAACAAAAGAAAGCTGTCGCAATGCAGTTGGTAGATCAAGACAATATGAGTACATTTTCATGAATTGTTCTTTCACTAACGACGAACATTTCACATGACATTTAATTAATATAAATGGGCAGCTATTTTTAACTATTAATTTTGTCACAGCACCTTCTATCGAAAAGTCTTAAAAGTCGAGTGCACTTCAGTCAGACTCTGAGACTCTCGTGCTTTGTATGATGCTTTCAGCAGGCCGCCGTGCGGAAAGAGACCGAGCCATATGGGGTAAAACCTGGTGCAATGAAGTTGATCCTCTCGACATTCTATCAAAAATATAAAATAACACACGGCCTAAAATAAATAATACATCAAGTAAGGCTTCGCCACCCCGGTCGCAATGATATACGGCACTATGTTGTCCGATAAAAAATAAACAAGCCACAGTAATAGAAGGCAAATAAGTCACAATTGGCGCCCATTTTAAATTGTTAATTAGGTCATTGCACATCCTATCGAAAAATAATTAATATGTCAAGTTAAGCCTCGCCGCCTCGGATGCAATGATATATGGCACTGTGTTGTCCTTTAAAAATAAACAAGCCACAGTAATAGAGAGCAGGATTTCTCAGCTTCCAATTTAATGGGCCCCACTAAAATCTCCCTTATCTCTTAGGTCATCATTACACTTCCTGGTATTAAATTACGTCACGAGAAAATTCATCTCCGCTTAGAATTAACATACTCTCTTAGTTGAGATACCGTTGGATTCGTCTTGTCAAGCTGTATCTAACTGGTATGATTTCACAAGTAAAGACCCAATTTTTAAATATTGACCAAAATTGCTAATATTATATACAACACTAAGAAAAAGACAAACACACATCTTTGACTTTATTCGGTCATGTGATAAGAACAGAGGCATTGGTTGGAGAACATCGTGACAACTGGAAAGATCGAGGGGAAGAAAGGCAGAGGCAGACCAAGGGAAATGATGCGGGACAGATTGAGATGGTGGCATGAAGGAATATCAGCAGCAGAGTTGATTCAGAACACCAGAAGAGTAAGACCGAGATCTGTGGAGAGCCATGAACGCCTACGCCAGCTGTTAGTGTTAGGGCTAGGGCATTTCAAATGATGATGATTAATGCTATACTATTATTATTGGTGTTGTTACTATTTACTATATGCATACAAGTAAATGGGAATATTCTTCAACAAGTGAGCAGGTACAATTATCTCGGAACAGTCATAACATCTGATGGGAGATGCCTTGAAGAGATTAGAACAAGAATCGCCATGGCAAAAGTAGCCTTTAGCAAGATGAAAAACATATTGACCAATAAAAAGATGTCAATTGAAACGAGAAAAAGAGTGTTGAGATGCTACATTGAACCTGTACTTTTGTATGGATGTGAAGCGTGGACAATGAGCAGTCAGGCTGAAAAACATCTGATGGCTGTAGAGATGTGGTTTCTGAGGAAAATGCAAAGAATACCATGGATAGACAGAAAGACCAAATGACCAAGTCCTTCAAGAAACAAATGAAGATCGTAAATTGATTAGAGAAATTAGACGTAGACAGTCAAAATTTTTTGGGCATGTTATGAGAAGAAATGGATTGGAGAATTTGGTGACAACTGGTAAGATCGAGGGGAACAGACCAAGGGGAAGACCTAGAAGCAAGTACCTGGATGGCTTGGCCTTGTGGCATGGTCGAGACAGAAACACGGAGCTGATCCATGACTCTGGTGATCGGGTGAGATGGCAGAACATGACCGCCCACGCTTACCGGCATGGCACATGATGGATGGATGGACTATTTACAGTTATTATGGTCAAAAGCAAACCGATAGATATAAATATTATTATACAAGTATACGCACCAACAACAAGCAGTAGCGATGAAGAAACACAAAACTTTTACGATGAAGCAGAAATGGCGATGTCACAAATTAGATCACAAGAAATAAAAATAATACCAGGAGATTTTAATGCAAAAGTAGGAATGGGAAATATGGCGGATATAATGGGGGATTGTGGTTTCATTCATTCATTCATTCAATAGCATGTCCTTTGCAGAACCTCGCTCCCATAACAACCTTCCTGAAAACCTCTCGATCATAAGCAAGATGTCCCGCGTCCGATACACCCATCTGGAGATCATCCGCCACATCCAGATCCCATCTTCTCTTTGGCCTTCCTCTTCCTCTCTTCCCAAGCATATAGTCATATACATATATACTCTTCCATTATTACTCTCTCCAAACTTTCGTAACTTTTAAAGTGACCAAAATATTTAAATTTTCTTTGTTTTATCGTTTTTAATAGCCAACCTTCTTCAATATTCAGCTCTTGAAGTATGGATGCATTTGTTTTTTTCTTTACCCAAGATATTCTTAGAACTCGTCTATAACATTTATATTCAAAGGCATTGATTCGCTGCTCAGCTTGTTTAGTAAGTGTCCAGATCTCACAGGCGTATGTTGCAATGGGAAAGATGCATGCTCTTAAAAATCTAATTTTTGTAGTTCTGTCTGTCCCATTCCATAATTTATTCAGTTCTTTTAGTCTTTGAAGAGCAATTGATAGTCGTCGTTTAATTTCTTTCCTTGTGTCACCGTTGTTGGTAATCAATGACCAAAGATATTCAAAATTTTCCACCACCTCCAATTTGTCCTCATTAACATATATTTCTTTCTCCGTAGTGGTTTTATCTGTATGCATTATCTTTGTTTTTGCAATGTTAAGATACAAGTTGTGATTTTCACTATTCGATTGGGTTGAGGCTATTAGGTTTTCTATACCAGTCTGTCTGTGTTGTGGATAGTAATACTGTTTCATCAGCATACCGAATCTCTGGTAATACTGGTATGTCAAGACCACCGATATTTAGGGCATCATATATATAGCTCCCTATTTATATCATCTCTCACATTTCTCATTATATTTTCGGCGTACAGGTTAAACAAATAGGGGGACAGCACACATCTTTGACGGACTCCTTGCTTGATGTCAAAACAATCTGATGTCTCGCCATCTATTCTAACCGCTGCTTGTTGGTCTAGATAGAGCATTCTTATGAGTTGTATTACATATGGTGGAAAGCCCATATTCCTCATGATTTCCCAAAGTTTCTGATGTTGTGCACAGTCAAATGCCTTTGAATAATCCACAAAACATGAGAATAGGTTTACATTAAATTCTCTGCACTTCTTTATTAATAATCGCATGTTGAATATGTGATCTCTTGTTCCTCTTTCTTGTCTAAATTCAGCTTGAACTACGTTAATTTCTTCTTCCATTTTCTTACGAAGTCTTCCCATTATAATATTTAGTAGAATTTTACTTGCATGACTGATCAGGGCAACAGTTCTATAGTTGGTGCATAATTTCAGGTTGCCCTTTTTTAGTATTGAAATGAAGATAGTTCTCTTCCAATCTTTTGGCCATATACCGTATTTCCATATCTTTTTACATAATGCGTGATTTGCATGCTTTCTTCTTCTCCCGCTTTAATTAGCTCATCTGGTATCTCATCACACCCAGGTGATTTACCATTCTTCAGGTTCTTTATTGCCCATGCAATTTCATCCAATGAGAGTTCAGGTTCTGTCTCTGCTGCCATTGGTTCATGTATCTCATTCATATCCTCACTGTCACTCCTCCTATCATACATTCCACTGCAATATACTCCTGCCATCATTCTAGAATTTGTCTAGATTCTGTTAAGGTATTTCCCATCTTGTCACAGATAACATTCAATTGAGGTTGAACATTTCTTGTCAATAACTTCATTTCTTTGAATATTTCGTAAGCTCTTCCAGTCTTATGATATTGCTCTATTCTGTTACAGCAATCTTGTATATATTGATTTTTGTCCTTTCTTGTGTTCTTTCTTATTTCTCGAGTTAAAGATTTATACTTCATCCTGCTGTTATCGGATTCACCTCCTTTCTGTTTCAGTCCCCTTCGTTGTTTTATTAATCCTAACGTATCTGATGTAATCCATGGCTTAAGTTGCTTTTTCTTGGTCAGAATTAAATCTTTTGCTGCAGTTATCAAGATATCTCTAGCTTGTACTGCCAGTTCATCAGGTGTAATTTCCTCTTGTACAGATATCAAGACCCCAAAACGATTCTTAACTTCTACAGTGTATGCATCTGATATTTTTGTGAGATCAAAACGAAGTGGCCTTGGTCCTCTGGTAAGCTTTTTGAGTTTTAGTTTCAGATCTGCTTCTAATAACTGATGATCCGTATCACAGTCTGCACTTCGTAGGGTTTTTGCAGATGCTATGCTTGATCTCCATCTTCTTTGTACTCTTTCGCTACCAAGGGCCGATCTAACGCCGCAATCTCCCGACTCTGGTAGCAATTGGTTCTTCTATCGACATAGAATGATCAGTGGTTTATTTGATACATTTCTGCGCCATTTCGGAATTTTAAGTTACAGTAAACTGAAAAGTCGCACAGCTGGAAGATAGCTACATCATCATTGTGCCGTCAAACATTGGATTTTTGTGAATTTTTAGTTTTAGTAGCGTTAATTTGTTTGTTTGGGTTTTTCACAATGGAAACACCCACCAGTATATATACTCCTATGTATGCCACTATGTTTCCCAGGAATCGATTTGAATCTATTTATCACACCATGTTTCACGTATGTGAACCAGAGGCAGCAAGTGCCAAAAAAAAAAATCTATCCTCTTGTTGACATGATTCTGAAGAAATTCTAGGAAGCATTTTACCCATTTGAAAATGTGTGCATTGATGAAATGATTATTTGGTGGAAGGGCAGATTTCAGCACAGACAATACAATGCAACAAAACCTCACAAGTACCACATAAAAACATTTGGCCTTTGT
The DNA here is from genome assembly GCA_963921405.1 of Cepaea hortensis. NCBI lineage: Eukaryota > Metazoa > Mollusca > Gastropoda > Stylommatophora > Helicidae > Cepaea > Cepaea hortensis. The sequence continues at coordinate 488,331,763 of OY992876.1, read as the reverse complement.
GATTCTGCGACTGGCTATGTGGTGAATTTTATAATTTACTATGGAAGAAACACCTAATACAGTCCGGATTTAGATCCCACAACTGCTCATGCAGTGAAAGTGTTTGCCACACTACTGAATGTTCTCGGAGCTGGCCATCACTTCTTTGCTGACAGATACTACACTTCGAAAGCTCTGATTGATTATCTGCATTCCAACAATTTCAATTATACAGGGACACTGAATGTCAACGGAGTAGGCTTTCCTCCAGAGTTGAAGCATTTGCGACTTCAGCATCAAGAGATGAAGTGGTTTCTTGAAGGAGATATAATATTGTGTGTGGCATGGAGAAATAAAAAAGCTAAAAAAACACCATGCATTATTGTCTCTACCAAATCTGTAGTTGGAACTGTTTAGTCGGTGTCAATAGAGACTGTTTTTGCAGCACTCGAACTAAACGACACAGATCATCTTTTGTTTGCTCCGGCTGCACAAATAGACCACACTTGTGCCCCAAAGTTTGCTTTGCAGCCTATCACAAAAAGACTGCCACATATTGTAAATAAAAATAAACAGACAAGATATATATATATATATATATATATATATATATATATATATATATATATATATATATATATATATATATATATATATATATATATTAATTAAATGTAAATCTTCCAAGTGTTTTTCTAATTTTAATTCCTAAAAAGGCATGCTCCAGAATCTGCGGCCAAACTTCTTTTCGGATGATTGATTGGGAGCAATTGTATTTATATTTTAGAAAAGTGGTGTTTGTTCAGTAAATTCAACAGAATTAGCAGTGATTTAGCAGTGATCAGGATAACAACGCCCCTTGGAAGTGCAATGTTTTCATCATTGTTACCTCTTTTTGTCCAATTATTTAAAAACTTCTATTATATTATATATTATGATTATATATGAGATCAATACCAACATATTCCTGGTGCAATTCCTTTTATTTTGATATATAATGCAACATTTCTGCTACAATGTTAACCATTTTCATAACATTATTGTGACACACCCCTACTTCCAGTTTTCTGCCATTATTTTTTTTTTCATGTTGTGTGAAAAAGACCAAAACTTCCTTTTGGGTGATTTTAATGAGCAATACTGTTTATTGTGACAGTACGGCGAAGTAATGAAGCCTCAGAAACAACTCAACTCCATCAGACTTCCGAATGTATAGAATTTATTCGAGTTACTTTAATATCATAGGCTCGTATGAATAATACACTCTGAAAACATCAACAAACAAGGGAGGTCCAACTAATTTGACATACCAGATGACGACTTCTATGCAACCTCTCGCTAAGACTGCTGGCTAGTAACTAATGCGTTTCCTACCCTTACGTCAACGCGTGAGCATCCCTAGTTACTTTTACATCCCCCCGGGGTGCTCCCGCGTGCACTGAAGTTTAGACCCTTTTTCTCTTGCACGGAGACCTAGATCCCCTTAACAGAGACAGACACTCTGTTATATGCCTCTCTACCCTCAACGAGACTTTTCCCCGAAAAGTCTTAACCCAAAACTTAACTACCTCCATCTACAACCCCTCGAGACATTTTGTGTACTAACTTAGAGATAACTATCCGCCATTTCTATATCCCTACTAGCATTCTTTCCACCTCTTCACCTTGTACATTTTGTCCTAAAAATTCTTCTTCTGCTAGATTTATTAACCTATCACTATACAACTGAACGCTTTCTCCATTGTCTTGTTTAGATTGCCCCAATACCGAGAACGCGTGTTGGGGATCTGTGATCTCTGCATATTTTCGCGCCAAATCATCTTTAAACTGTTCCCAGGTCTCATCTACTCCTGCTTCCAATTTTCTTCTTATGTGGTCAGACACTGGTGATAAGCTAGCCTGGTAAGATATTTTTTTCTTCTCTTCATCGGTGGCTCCTACTAAGAAAGCATGTTTCTCTATACCCACCATCCACTTTTTGAAATATTTGGCCTGACCGCTAAATTTCTCAAAATCAGTACCTATGCTCTGTTGTTTCAAGGCTGTGTCCAACCTTGATATAGCTCTTCCTACTCCACCAAGTACCTGTCCCAACGAAAGGTCCTGAGGTTCCATTGTAAATTTATACAACACAATCTACTACAATAATATACTAATATATTTCTATTATACAGCAAACAAATTAAGTTCTATACTCTTCTAAGAAGTAAATTATTAAATTTTTACTTTACGGTGACGAATTCCTCGGTTATAAGTGTTGACTGCCAAATTAGACCAATTCTCAACTCCACAAAACGATTAGTCCTTTGTACGCCTGCAGGTAGACACTCGATAGAAGCTGTATAGTGTAATGATTCTCTGGTTTCAACCTTGCAACACTGGGAGGTACGATCAGAGGTATCCGACACCCAAAAACGATCTTGATAGCAAGCCTCACGAACAGTAACGTACGGGAGTGTTTGGACAGTGGGCTTCACAACCCAGCAGAGGAGCTCAGAATCGACTTGTTAGCACGGGCTTCACAACCCTGTAGATGAGCTCAAGATTGACTTGATAACGTGGGCCTCACAACCCTGCAGAGAGCTCAAGATTGACTTGATAACGCAACGCGGGCTTCACAACCCAGCAGAGAGCTCAAGATTGACTTGATAACGCAACGCGGGCTTCACAACCCAGCAGAGAGCTCAAGATTGACTTGATAACGCAACGCGGGCTTCACAACCCAGCAGAGAGCTCAAGATTGACTTGATAACGCGGGCTTCACAACCCTGCAAGAGAGCTCAAGATTGATCGGCATTTTGAAAACTTCTCGAAGTGTTCAGTAGAGGTCTGATTAGGTGCTATAGTGCTAGAGGTACCGAATTTTCCAAACAGTCTGTTGTACAGGCACGGTTTAGATCTGTGGCCCCATCAAGTATAGTGGTCCAGTACTTCGGTCAATGGCTGCGACAATGAAGTTGTCTAGACTCGAATCCTGGTCATGTGGGCACCATTTCGCCTATGTGACAGTACGGCGAAGTAATGAAGCCTCAGAAACAACTCAACTCCATCAGACTTCCGAATGTATAGAATTTATTCGAGTTACTTTAATATCATAGGCTAGTATGAATAATACACTCTGAAAACATCATCAACAAACAAGGGAGGTCCAACTAATTTGACATACCAGATGACGACTTCTATGCGACATCTTTCTAAGACTGCTGGCTAGTAACTAATGCGTTTCCTACCCTTACGTCAACGCGTGAGCATCCCTAGTTACTTTTACATCCCCCCGGGGTGCTCCCGCGTGCACTGCAGTTTAGACCCTTTTTCTCTTGCACGCCGACCTAGATCCCCTAAACAGAGACAGACACTCTGTTATATTATATTGTTGAAGACAAAGGGTGTTTGTTTGATTATTCAGTAAATTAAACATGATTAGCTGTATAGGTGTGTAGAAAACACCTTATAAGTGCAATGTTTTCATCATTTTTACCACTCTTTGTCAAATTATTTTACAAATTATATTATTATTATTATTATTATTAATATATTTACAACCTATAGCAAAAGTTCCAATACCAGCATATTCTTTGTGCAATCCCCTTTATTTTGATATATAATACAACTTTTCTGCCTTCAATTTTAACTATTTTCATAAAGTTGTTGTGACAGGCCCCCCAACTTCCAGATTTCGGCCATTATTTTTTTTTCTCATTTTTGTGAAAAAGACATGGTTCAGAATATGCACCAGAACTTCCTTTTGGGTGATTTTAATTAGCAATACTGTTTATATTCTTGAAGACAAGTGGTGTTTGTTTGATTATTCAGTAAATTAAACATGATTAGCAGTAGAGGAGTGTAGAAAACACCTTATAAGTGCAGTTGTTAAAAATAATTTGTACCTCTTTAATTTCAGTTGTTATTATTAAACCTCTCATTATTGTCATAATATTTGTAACCTATCAATTAATTATTAACACTATCATGATCCTTGTGCAATCATCTTTAATTTCATATATAATACAATATATCTGCTACTATTTTAACCAATTTTAAAAGCATTATCGTAATACGCCCCTACTTACAATTTTCTGCCATGAATTTCTGTTTGGTCAGGACCCAATTTTTGTTTGGTAGTGAAAGAGTTATTAAAATATAATCTATCTGATTTTTGGTAATACTGTCCGGGGACTTCCATGTGAAGAGTCTTCTTCGGTGTTGTTTAAAAAGTGTATTGGCTATCATTAACTCATGTTCGGTGCAATTAATTTGTCACCTGCATCATTTCTGTTTCCCAATCCAAATTTTCCTAAAACATGTCTCTCATTTTTAGCTCTTTCTGTACCTACTGTTGCATTAAAATCTCCCAGTATTATTGCTATACCATTATGACCAATTTTATTTAACGTGTCTTGCAGTTTGTTGTAAAAATCTTAAATTTCGTCCTCCTCTGCTGTTGAAGTAGGTGCATATATCTGTACGAGTGATGCGTTTTTAGACGGCCTTTAAGTCTATTGGTGAGGATTCTATCACTAACTGGGTTATATCCCAGTAAAGCTTTTGCAGTTGTTGTATCTAAACAAATTTTCACTCCACTCTGGCCTCCGACGTCTCTACCAGAGTAAATGAAAAGACTTCTGAAAAGACAGTTACATTGCAGGGTTTCGGAACACATTCCGAATTGGGTGGACAAGATACTACACACAGAAGATGGTAGCCTAGGCAGGCCGACACACCAGAACAGTCCAGCTTCATCGGACGAGAGACATGTGCTCGAGAGCGGTAACGTGGTTGAAAGACTTCCGTGTGTTGTTCAACACACAAAGTAGCCGATTGTTAAGGTTTGCCGAAGCTATAATAATCAACCTTCGTAAGCCATCCTTGTGCAAGCAGAAAGACATTGTAGTCAGTTTAAAATTACTGTGGTAGACAATCGACATTACTGTGCGAACATGTATACATTTCAGTTTGAAGGATTTATCTAGTTAATTCACGTAAGTTGTGTGATTTCTGCAGTATGTACCTGACGAGATGCAGCGAAATATGCCAGGCCATAAATCGTGCAATCTATTGTTTGTGTCTTCGTTATTCGAAAAGACTTCCATTTTCAGTTGTAAAATGTCCCTTGCCTTTCCAGCGATGTTCACTAATTTTTGGTTTAGGTACAAGAAATGAGTCTCGCTCCGTGGTCATGGCGTTGCGGACACGATTCGTAATGCCGCTTTCTCACGCTCAAGTCACAGCGGACCGTATCGCGCTGGTTTTAACGTGTTGGTATGGGAGCCGGTCGTTCAGAAAGCAATGTCAAACTACTGAACGTAAATACTTGCCAAGACATCAACAATGGCAGTAAAATTCTGGTGTTTACTGCAACATCCTGTAAAGAATGTGCAACTTAAAAAAAAAAAAAAAAGGTAAGAAATGAAAGAGGAAGGAAACCAATCCTAATAGTAATAGAACGGGCATCTAACAATGATATGATCAAGGGATACACCTGGTTTAAACACTATAAAAGAAGAATTAGCTGGCCTTTAAAGAAGACTTTACACATGGAAAAGCCCTGGTAAAAAATCACTCAACCAAATTTGCTACATACTTATCAATAAAAGATTTAGAAATGAGTAAATTAATGTTGACAATGCCTAGTTCTGACTGTAATAGTACTGTAATGACCATGTATCACTATGTAGCCAAATAAAAGTAAAACCTTGAGCATAGCCTACGATGGGTAACGTTGTAATATTCTGTTAAGATAATTTGGCGTGTCCAGCGTGTGCCGCGTGGTTACACACCCGCTTCACACGCCAGTGATCCGGGGCTTGTTTCCGGATCCGGTCAGGGATATGCACTACTGACAAGCTCAAACGAGAGCGAAACTCGAGTATAGTGCTTCCATATTGACGTGGATAGGCCTTAGGTTCGTACCAGAATACGATCAGCGTTGCCAGTAGTGGGTTGTGCTCAATATTTAAATAAAAGTAAGATTGAAGAGTGGGGGGGGGGGGGGGGAAGTGGTTAAGAACATGAGACTTAATAAAGAGGTTCTGACGGTAGATAAAGAAATTCAAGAACAGTACAGAGTGACCGTGAAACATAGGCACAACGGCGACAACGCAATAGCTAAAATACAGAGTATAAACTACAATGGGAAATGTTAACTGATTCAGTGCCATTGATGATTAATCGCCTTAAGCTAACTCCCGTACGTGCCACGGTCTTATATACAGTAGTTTTTATTATGCAACTCCCTTTAATTTGATGTTTAATACAACATGTCTCTACCATCTTAACAACTTTTAAGTCATAAACCATGCTACTAAACTTCTATTTAGAATTATAATGAGAAGAACAAGAAAGAAAATAAACATGGGCATTAGTAAAGAACAGTATTGATTTGTGAAAGGAGAGGATACAAACAATGAAATATATGCAATACAGACACTAATAGAATGATCAATAGAGACACATACATACATAGATTATACTAAGGCATATGATAAAGTAAAACATAATGAACTGTTTAAAATGTTGCAAGATATCAACATTGATGGGAAATATTAAAATAAATAAATAAATACAAATAAAAATTATTTACTGGAACCAAGCAGTGTAGCAGCAAATAAAATGGAAAATAAAGAGGGCAATTATAAACAAATAAAGCTAATAGTACGACAGGGATGTGTCTTGTCACCAGATCTCTTCTCATCTTAAGCGAAGTAATAAGTGAGAGAGATCAAAGAAAAGCCGGGAATATTAATCTAAGGTCATAATATAAACAATATACGCTATGCAGATGACACAGTATGGGTGGCTGATAATGCAAAAGATCTACCACAATTTTGGACATCGTAGTAACAGATAATCAAAATAAGGACTCTTCTTGAATATAAACAAACACACACACACACACACACACACACACACACACACACACACACACACACACACGCACACACAGTAACAATGGTGATATCATAGGAAAAAAGGTGACACCCAGATGTGAAATGGGAATATAAGGAACATTCTTAACCAAGTAGATAATATTAAATACCTACGGGCATTTATAATATCAGATGGAAGCTGCAGAACTGAGGTTAAAATGAGAATAAAGCAAGCAAACACCGCATTTCAGAAAATGAAGAGTATCTTACATAATAAGTCAATATCATAGTAAGAGAGTGCTGAAATGCTATATAGAACCAGTTTTACTGCATGGCAATGAATCTTGGAATGTAAATAGAATATAACAGAATATTACGTCACCCATCGTAGGCTATAGCTCAAGATTGCCCAATCGCCGCGACTGACGTCCGTCAATCTATATGGACCCGAACGATCAGAACTTCTCACTGGCAAGGAACACCAGGCCTCCTAAAATCCAGTGAGCAATAATCAAATTGATTCATTTGGTTGTTTCGGGATTTGAAATTTAAATATTGAGCACAACCCACTACTAGCAACGCTGATCGTATTCTGGTATGAAACTAAGGTCTATCCACGTCAATATGGAAGCACTATACTCGAGTTTCGCTCTCGTTTGAGCTCGTCAGTAGTGCATATCCCTGACCGGATCCGGAAACAAGCCCCGGATCACTGGCGTGTGAAGCGGGTGTGTAACCACGCGGCACACGGCCAAATTATCATAACAGAATATTACGTCACCGATCGTAGGCTGTAGCTCAAGATTTCCCAATCGCCGCGACTGACGTCCGTCAATCGATGTGGACCCGAACGATCAGGACTTCTCACTGGCAAATAGAACGCTGTCTGACACGGCTCAATATCCTTGAACGGATTTTGATGTTTGCCTGTCCAAGATAATTGCTAACCGTCTTTGTCGATATTCTCCTCCAGAATAGATAATCTTAAAATCTCCATCTATCTTAATGCCTGCTCCTGTCCATCTCGTTTCACACATCCCCAAATTATTAATTTTCTCTCTGTCCATTTCTTGTTTGATGTTATTTAATTGATAACTAAATAGTGTAATCAGTGTAGTTGCTCGAATATGAATACTCTTGATTGTAACCACTTTAACCAGCATATCATAACAATATGTACATATTATGTGTAACTATTGATTCATGATAATATAACGTATAGGTGTTTACAAGGCACCAGGGTCAGGTTCCATACTGGCCAAGACCTACTAACACGTCCTAGTCGTGCGTCCTGGACAACAGGTCCCTTCGGAGTCCTGGCTAAGGTAGTAGAATTGCTGATTCTTCCGAAGCCGGAGAGTATCTGCCTGCACGGCGAGGAACCACCAGTCTGCACACAAATAAGCCAGACATGGGACAACTGATACATACCTCAGGTCCTGTATGACATCACATCAATGTTGGAGAACAGGATGTCTTCATCCGACATACAGGACTTCACGCTGGAGTTCACAGCCAGCGAACACAAGCAAGCAAGCATAACGGTAACGTAATTGTTAATGTAATCATGACATTATTATAATTTGTCCTCTCGAATATACTTATAACCGTTTGCATCACAATCACTTTATTTATATAAAACTGTATATGTACAAGGGGCTTCTCATAAGTCTTTAGCCTGACCATGAAGGAGTAGGCGGAGAAAACTGAAATTTGGCACAGTGCTTACTGCTTCTCAATGTAGCCACCACCTGAATTAATGCATTTCTGCCATCTCTGCGTGACCTTGAAAAGACCTTCAGAATAAAAATACCTATTTTTCGAATTAAATCAGTTATCACAAGCCAGTATGACATCTTCGTCACTGTCAAGACGATTTCCTTCCAGCTGTTTTATACGATTTGGTGAATCCAAGTCTTGTCTACCGTCCCGATGGTCTTTTACATGTTTTTCGACCGCCACATGTTGAGCAATTGGCCACAGCAATCAACCCGTGTTTGTTTCTGTTCACATGTCAGGAGGCGTGGGGCACACACTTTTCTCATGTTCAGTCTGTTTTGAAAAATTCAAAAAACTGTATTCTTACTCAGTTTTGCTGAACCCCATATCTCTGCAATTGCCATTTTTCTATCCTGGTCTATGATTTTCTTCACTTTTGCAGCATTTGCATCATTGCACTCTGAGGACGGCCGTCCTGGTCTTGGCAGATCAGCAACTTGGGAACGGCCACACTTAAACTGCAAACACCAATTTTTTTACAGAAGCATATTAAGGACAGACTTCCTCAAAAACTGGCCCCATCTCCCTGTGTATTTCTGTACGTGTTTTACCCTGTAACATCAAGAATTATATCACAGTTCTGGCGTCTGATTTTTCCATTGTTCTGACAAACCGTTGGATGTGCAGATCTGGTCAATATGGTGTGTTGTGCCATGCACCATATCGGCAAGAGCAGTTGAGGTGTGACATTCATAATTCATATGTCCATTACAAATTGAATGAGCTATACATGTGCCAAATTTTAATGTTCTCCGTTTACTCATTCATGGTCAGGCTAAAGACTTATGAGAAGCCACTTGTATATGTCAATATAACTAATGTGTGGTTCTAACCGAATATACGTTGATAAAAAATGTATTTACACACAAAACAGGTAACGCAATCCCAACTCCACGCCACAGCACTCACCTGACATTTAATAGTCGTGTCAATAAAACTATATATAATAACCATTTATGTTGACTTACGTTTGTATTCTTCTTCTTCTTTCGTTTGCTTGAAATATATCTATAACTGCAATGTTGTCTCTTATATGGATATAACTGTCGTTGTTAGTTCACACAGTGGTCCATTGAGTTTATCTGCCACTGTCGTCTCTTTAGACCAGAAGGTTTGCCTAGATATGTTGTATTTTCTGCAGTCTTGGAGTCTGTGTTCTGGTGTCTGCTACGTCAATCCATATGTGCAAATGGCTGATTCACCAATCTTGAATGTTGTATACATGTGTTGCGTAATATATTGTATCTGTTCTGGGGCGCAGAATAATGACTTGTTCAGATCCGTTCATAACGTGGCAATCGTTTTGAGCAGGTTTTAGTGGCTTTCTGACTGACACTGAAGTATCGTTTCTTTACTTATTCAGTCTGTCTTCAGTGGATATTTGTTTAGACGAGCAATAGCTCCTGCGGGCGGGACCTCGCTGGTAGCGTGATCCGCACTAAAGACAGTAGTTGTTATACGATTATAAAGATACAAACACTTGGTCACGAGAGAATTACAGATGTTCACGCTCATACAGATCCAGTCACTTAGGTTGAGGCACTCAGCTGAGAGATATGACTGAACGCCTCTAAGTCAAATATTCCAGATGCAGAGGCCTGGCCGCTACTTACCTTCTGCTCTTGGAGGACTGATGCTGAGCCAACAGCAACTGCAGCCTGCCTTGTTCGAGACGTATGATCAACATTTCCTTTGGAGAAAACAAGGCAAGGCCGAGAGAGGGATCATGCTGCATTGATAACACATGTTCTTTGAATTCAAGCCCAGGCATTGTGCGATGGAATTCTAGCTCTAGTTACAATCCACATACTTTCGTCTGTAAAAATGGCAAGACGCCACTGATCATTCATTCCTTTTGGTGGTATGTAACGGGCACACCAGGCTACTCTTCTTTTGCTCCTTCCATAGCCAATCGATCAGCTCTGTCGTTTCCAGGTACTCCACAGTGGGATGGTATGCACTGTATGGTGACCTTATGCTGACTGCTAAGTTCAGAAAGTAGTGTCCTTAGTACTGGCAATTTCCCAGACAGGAGCGCCTCGAGTACTGATTTTTCATCGGTCAGTTGAGTTGAGTTGAGAACCGACATTACATCACTCAGGACATTCCCATACGTGCTCAGTCCCCTCGTTCAACAGCCAGCGAAGAGTCATACTACTAATCATTCCCACCGCTATCTGATTAAAAGTTCTCCTGGAATTCCCTCGCAGTTTTAAGATTCTTCCAGAACCATTGCCGGTCCCCCGCAATCTCATTCTTTCCACATATGGGTTCTCAATCCGTTCCTCCGCCTTCTCTTTTAAGCTGACTAACATGTCTTTCTGTTTGCACAAATCTGGCTTGCGTTGATTGATCACTATTGCTTCTGCAAACTTTAACAAGCGAGTATTTTGTGTTTTAAACAACACGCGAAAGGCAATGTCTCTGTAAATCACATGGCCACTTTCGAGAATATGAATAGCAATTGACGACACGGTAAGCTTCCGGTATGTCGACCCTAGTAGGCTCGCATTACCTGTGTGTTGCATCTTCTCGACCCATTGAGGTATGTGTTCTGACACTCTTTTGTTCAGCTGCCCCTCTGTTCTGCCGATGTAGAAAGCCCGGCACCTACATATGATTTGGTAAATACAATTGTTTTTGGCGTAAAAAGAAACAGGCTCTTTTACTGCTGGTGTGAGAATCGGTGTGGTTCTATACCTGACTGGAGTTGCAGCACAGAATGTTCGGCCTACTGCTGTAGTGAGCCGGTCTTGTAGACGTTGCATTACGTTGCCCTCGAAAGGTTAGCTGGATGAATACCTTGAGTTTAGGGACTGTAGTTTCATCTGGTTTTGGTTTAGGCTGTTGGCTGATCTATATATCTATGTATACCTTCTTGGAAACATGATGCTATACAATACTCGAATGATGGTTTACAGTATGAAACATATAAAGTCATTTTATTTATTATGATGGAAAATGATCATTATTTAATTATTCAACAATGTTTAGATGTTGTAGTTTCTGTTGGTATCCCTTGAATGACCCGTTCTTTCTTACGCATACTTGGTCTTCTAGCAACTGGGTCTTCTATCAACATGGCCTTCTATAAACTTGGTTTTCTATTCTTGTAGTACTGGTCTACTGCTACTATCTACCGCGTTCTTCCCTCATCTTGACAATTCAAAGTTCTTTCAGTCTGGCAATTCATAATGACCATCGGATGTATATATCCACAAAATATACAAATATAATTATAAATATTAATAATTAAATTATAGCGTCAAGTGGTCTGCTTCTGATTTCGGAAGTTTTGGTCAATAATCCAGGATTTTAATAGATTTCCAGGTACACTTTATGGTTATGATTTACACATGTTCTGACAGTTTGTCGTTGTCTTATTATCTATGTGTTGTGTCAACTTACAGTATGCTTAGTAAATCTGTCATAGTATTATCTTTTCCTACTTGTGTAGTTAAAATTCTGTTAAGTATGTCTGCTTACTACATTTAGCTACGTGTCTTTAATGTGGAGTATTGGACAATGATTTGCATCTTTCTCTGTTACATATGTTGTTATAGATAGGCTATCAGTTCATCTATATGTTTTCTCTTTTTTCTCCTCTTCAGATAAACCCATGCTTCTCCAGTATCGCTCCCAGTTTCTGAGTTTAACATCTCATGTTTGTTTCTCTATTTCTGCTTCCAAACCTTTTTACCATGAACTCATCACAGAGTCCGGTTTGGTATATCTTTTATTTGGTACTGTCATAAACCTATAGCTTGTGACAAAAAGTAATATTACTAATGATGCCCCAACCGACCCAAACTGGTTGTAATGGAAATCAACAGACACAACGTTTACTGCTTATAAGCGTTTGTTACATACAACATGAAGAAAAAACCATATTCCAAAAGAATCACACAATCACTAAATACCGGCTAACCCTTCTATGTATTAATATCTTTTAAAACAACCCCATAACTAAAATGGTTCTAAAATCCGACACTCTCGATCGCCATCTTAAATGCTCTCTGTTCACAACAACAATCACCTCTTCCGTCTTCCATCCCGCATGTGCAACATGCATATACCGAGCTGTGTGTACATGAAACATGTACCAGGCCAGTAGCTAATGTGATTAAACTTGATTTAGTTTCATGTGTAATATGGGGCTGTGACATCCACATCCTCTTTCAAATTTGGCAATTTTCTGATTTCAGAAATGTGACAAACACTGTCATGTTACTTTACTGAACAAAAATATTCTTTTAAAGTCACAGATCCATATTACATTCATCATCATCCTACAAGAGTACACACCCCACCCTTAAAGTGAATGTCGTATCAATATGTATTGCTTGTGTGTGAACAATAACAAAAATGTGTCATATTAGTTGTGACCTTCCTTGTCATGACTAGTTGAAACTCAATATGTTGTCGATCCATCACTGAGAAAGAATGGCAGGTGAATTGGTCATGTGTATTTAACACACTGATGTCATCCGACTCATACAGACTAAGCTATAAGGATTACTCGACTTACGCCATACTTGCCATGAGGCTCAGACCATAATCTCCCCATCTCACATATCATGAATTTAGCTTAATGCCCTTTAGCCATTGCAAGAAACATCAAAGATGAGGTACCTTCCAGTCAACGCAAAACCAACACTCAAGTCTTCGGTCTCATATCTCCAAAACATGGGCAACCACCCATCAGATATCATAACATACTCATCATCACTCTTCACTTGTAATGTATTGACACCTCTGTTGATTCTGTGATCATGTATGACTAGCACAACACTTTTCCAGCAGGCACAAATGCCATCTTCTTCAGTTACACATGTCTTTGTTTAGTGACATCGGATACATAATTATTTGCGAATATGTCAAGGTAGTGTGATTATGGGCCGGTCTCCCTGGTCGAGGTGTTAGCAGCTTTCTCCGTAACCGCGAATACTCTCGTGGTTGACATGAGCACACAAGAATTTGAAGCGGTTCGAGTCGCGCCAGTGACTTATGAGAGTATGGAGCCGGTCACTTAGAAATCAATGGCAAACTACTGAGCGTAATCTTGCCAAAAAATCAACATACAGCTGAAAGATGCTGAAGTTGACAGCGATGTCCTTTAAAGGATATGCAAATAAAATTTCGAATGTGATGATGAATCGACAACTTTTGGATACACTTTCAAACTCAAACAGCAAATATACCTCTACAGTAAATGTTAAATGTCAATTACTGGGTATCTCGATTTCCATCAATGTTTATAATATACCACAAATGAAAATGTATACCAAGTATTGATCTTTAACATAGCTAAAGAGAAAAATAAATAATGTAGTATGCATGCAGTATCTATGAAATCATAAATACCAGAAATGTAATAATACATACAATAAGAAGTAAAGAAAATAAATACTGCCACAGTGTGCAACGACTATATATATATATATATATATATATATATATATATATATATATATATATATATATATATATATATATATATATATATATATATATTCACATATAAACGTCAGAGAAAAATTGTTCAAATCGGGAAGAAAATAAATAATTAAATAACAACTTTTAAGATTATAATATAATAATTTCGGGTAAGATAATATATAACAAAAAACAAAAAAAGCAAACAAAATACCAATATATATATATATATATATATATATATATATATATATATATATATATATATATATATATATATATATACACACTAGCTGACCCGGCCTTGCTTCGCCCAGGCCCTGGAGGGGATCTATCTATCTATCAGTCTGTCTGCTTGTTTGTCTGTCTGTCTGTCTAGCTGACCCGGCCCGGCTTCACCCAGTCCCTGGTGGGGAGCATCTCATTTAATTCATATAATTAGTCATATAAGCTCTCCCGTTCCCGACTATCTGTCTGTCTGTCTATATGTCTGACCCGGCCCGGCTTCACCCAGTCCCTGGTGGGGAGCATCTCATTTAATTCATATACGTAGTCATATAACCTCTCCCGTTCCCGACTATCTGTTTGTCTGTCTTTCTGTCTGTCTGTCCCGGCCCGGCTTCACCCAGTCCCTGGTGGGGAGCATCTCATTTAATTCATATACGTAGTCATATAAGCTCTCCCGTTCCCGACTGTCTGTCTATCTGTCTGACCCGGCCCAGCTTCACCCAGTCCCTGGTGGGGAGCATGTCATTTAATTCATATAAGTAGTCAAATAAGCTTCCGTTCCCGACTATCTGTCTCTCTGTCTATCTATCTGACCCGGCGTGGTTTCGCCCAGCTTCTGGCGCACAGTAACTTAAAAGAATGTCCTTCCACACACCATTCATTATTTTTAATGAAAACTGTTTTTAATCACCGACATGACAGTTGATAAGTTCTTTAAGCAGAAAAAGATGGGTTACAATGTTATGCATTATTCATTATTTTTATGCAAACTTTGAAAATGCCTTAAAGATTATATCATTATTTATTATAACTCATATGCCTGAAAATAACTACAGACAAAGAGTTTAACAATAGTGCAAGTAAGTCCAACAATATGACTATAAAGTATATAGAAATGTTATTAAAAGTTATGCCCCTTGAAATAACTTTTCTAGAGTGAAGTCACCCTGCTATATAGAACTTATATAATGAAAAATGAAAAAGTAAATGTTATTAAATAAGTAGAAGATTTTACACTATGAAACTATTATAGTCGGTGGCACAGGAATGAAAGGAAGACGTGTAGAAAATTTCATCTCAATCGGATGTACCGTTATCGAACCCATCCAATACAAACAAACAAAGTCACATACACTCTGTTTATATATATATATATATATATATATATATATATATATATATATATATATATATATATATATATATATATATATATATATATATATATATATATATATAATAAATTTAATTACTTATGCAAAAATTAATAATTCGCATCAGTGAATATTAGTCATGCCACAACTATCCAAGAAACTATTAAAAATATTCAGTGCTTAATTGTTCCACGTTTATGATCTTGATGTGGTTGTTGGAATTGAGGTAGATAAATTCAAATAGGTAAATTCCACACAAGAAAACACAGTGTTCGAATAGAATCCTTGAATAACAATATATGTAGTATAGTTTCTTCTGTAAATACTTCAGTTTAACCAGATCGGCAGGAATTTCCTCTAGATTACTACAAGTAATAGTGTATACGTGTATATGTGTAAGTGGGACATGGTTGATACAGGCAATGATAATGCACATTGGGAGCAAGTCACCTCTGAAAGTATTTCATAGAGGGCAACTATCAGAAATGGAATAAAGACAAAGGAGAAAATGATTGCAGATAATGCACACACTGAGCATGAGAGACGCAATATGTTGCATGATGGTGGAAATGACCATGAGTTCACATGCATCCATTGTGGACAAACATTTACAGCACGAATTGACCTTATCTAGGTACTTTAGTAACATTTTCTAAATTGCTTTTTAATTATATAAGCAGCATAGTTGGATACCTCTTGAAAAAAACAAATCCAACGATACCGTATTCAAGTCTGTAAGTCAATTGTAAGCTGAGATATTAATTTTTGTATGTCAGTTTATTATTTAACATTGACATATTGGGAAATAGTCAAAATCCCATTTGTAAAAGTGTGACCACAAAACACATAAGCTAAGGGCAGATAACTGCTCTTGGTTTTTTTTTCTCGCTAAGGGGGATAACTCAGGTTGTTTTTCGAGGGCCACCTTTAGACGTAAAATTCAAATGAAGACCTCAAACTCCCTCTTCCTCCTGCCTCTTCCTCCACTCCAACCCCCTCCTTCGCCTACTCCTTCTCATACTTTTTCCTCCTCCTTCCTTCTAAAGCCATTTTAATAATATGGCACATTTTTGCAAATGCAAAAATATGCACCACGACTGTCATGTAATAATAAAAATTGTGAATAATGTAACAAGCATTAAGATTTATGGTGACTTTCAACTTTTATAAAATGCCAAATCATGCACTTTAGAAAAAGTAAATAACAAAACCATGAGTTATTTAGTCTGCATATTTTTTTAGTTGCATGTCCTTCACTGGACGCAGCAGTCAACCTCAGCATTTTTGGCTGTTCGTGACTCCTAGGCAAATCTTATAGACAGTAGTTTGCCATTGCTTTCTGAATGACTGGCACCTATACCTTTTTCGAAAAAAAAAACCAGCACCGCTGTGTTTTGAACTCGGGAATACAGGATTACGAATCGTGTCTGTAACCTCTTCGCCACGGAGATTGGTAGTCTGCATATACAAAAATATTATTCTTAGTTATATTAATTGAGTAATTGTTATTAATCAACTACATTATTAAAGCCAGCTCAATGGCAAAGAAGTAATGGACGCAGTTCGTAAACCCGCATACCCGCGTTCAAAACACAGCTGTGGGCAATTTGGCAGCAGACTGTCTTGCGTTGCTGTTTTTTTTAAATGGTGGGGGGGGGGCGGTCATTCAGAACGCAATGACAAACTATTGAATATAAACTTGCCAAGAGATCACAAAACTAACACTTCTTTCTGCAAAAGACACATCTACATATGATACCCATAAGCAAAAATTCTCTATGTTGGATAAAGAGGTGAAATCAAATGAAAGACAAACAGAACTTCACTCACAGCCTGGCCTCCGAAGCCTAAGCAGCTGCCAGAACTGGAAACAACAGAGCCGTATTCTATATCATGAAGCAACTATGCAATCACTCACCTACACCAAATATACCCATCAAAGACAAACAAGGCAATCAATTGTTATCCGATGACCTTCAAAAGCAACGATGGACAGAACATTTCAAAGAAATATTAAATAGACCGCAGCCTGACACTGTTCCGAACCTGGATGGAGAAATTACTATGCCCCCACTAGATGCCTCCTGCGAGTCATTCACCATGGAAGAGATTAAAGCAGCCATCAAAAAATTGAAGAACAACAAAGCTGTTGGTGAAGATGAAATCTCAGGAGAAATGCTCAAAGCAGCAGATGAGAACACCTTACAACGTTTGTTACAGCTGATCAATGAAATCTGGCAAAGCGAATCCCCACCACAACAGTGGATAGATGGTGTAATTTTCAAACTGCCTAAAAAGGGCGATATGTCTGATTGCAATAATTGGCGTGGTATCACTCTATTGTCAGTACCAGGAAAACTTTTTTGTAGCATGTTACTTGAGAGATTGAAAAAGGCGATAGATGAAAGGCTCAGAGAAGAACAAGCAGGCTTCAGACCAAAACGGTCATGCATAGACCACATTTTCACCCTCAGAATAATCATTGAAGACTCCGTAGAATTCCAGTCGAAATTAATCACCAACTTTGTCGACTTTCAAAAAGCCTTCGACAGTATCCACCGTCCTTCACTTTGGAATCTACTTAACATCTATGGTTTTCCTACCAAATATACCAACGTCATAAAATCTTTCTACAAAGAAACACGTTGCTGCGTAAGAACAGAAACAGGCAACTCTGACTGGTTCTCAGTCGAAACAGGAGTGAAACAGGGTTGTGTCTTATCACCGATGCTTTTTGGAATAGCTATCGACTGGGTCATGCGCAAATGCACAAACAACACAAATATGGGTATCCATTGGGTTGACAAAATTCTAAAAGACCTGGACTTTGCCGACGACATAGTGCTTTTGAGTTCAACACATACGGATGCCCAAGAGAAAATAAACCACCTCCAAAATGTTTCAGGGCAAATTGGTCTCCAAATTAACACCACAAAAACAAAGACTATTGATCTTACCAACAGTTCAGATGACACCAAATTGAACAGCTACGTTCTTGAAAAAGTCAACAGCTTTACATACCTAGGAAGCAAAATGACATCTACAGGGGACTCAACACCAGAAATATCATCTAGAATCGCACTGGCATCTAGTGCCTTCAATAAACTGTCAAACATCTGGAAGTCAAAGACACTCAGCAAACACACAAAACTTAAAATCTTCAACTCTTGTGTGATTCCAGTGTTAACGTATGGATGTGAAAGTTGGAAATCAACGGTAGCTTTAGATAAAAAATTAGACAATTTTGAGAACAAATGTCTTAGAAGACTTCTAAACATCCACTGGACAGACTTCAGAACCAATTCGCAAATAAGACAAGAGACTAAGCAAGATACAGTATCCAATTTCATAAGGAGACGCCGTTGGAACTACATCGGCCATGTACTCAGAATGGACAAGTCAAGACTCCCCTATCAAGCCCTCATATGGTCACCAGTAGGGAAAAGAAAACGGGGAAGACCAAGAGAGACCCTGCGTAGAACCATCATTAGAGAAGGCTCATTCAATGGCCAAGTAAATATCCAAGATCTACAACAGGTAGCAGCGAACCGCCAAGCATGGAGAGACAGGACTTCTGCCCTATGCGCCGCCTTAGGCTCAAGAGGAAAGACTAAGAGATCACAACAGCAAAATATGCTAGTGTTGACTGTGACATCCTGTAAAGGATATGCAACTAACTAACATTATTAAATATTTCACTGATTCAAATCATGTGATATTAAAAAATTAGTGACACCATCTGTTCTGTTTACTTGTCCC
Organism: Cepaea hortensis; assembly: GCA_963921405.1. NCBI lineage: Eukaryota > Metazoa > Mollusca > Gastropoda > Stylommatophora > Helicidae > Cepaea > Cepaea hortensis. The sequence goes on along the minus strand of OY992876.1, from coordinate 488,312,562 downwards.
TTACATATCAATAAATATAGTTTTATGGGCTTTAATACTAGAGTGTATTATGATTTACTTTAGAAGCTGGCTGCTGGGTTTAAATTGAGGCCATTTCAATTATTTCCATTAGGTCAGGTCTTGCAATAATAAATCATTACACTAATCTATTTTGTTTGCTTTGTCGCCCCACAATAAAATTACAGTGCCAGTTTCTATAATAAGCATGCCAAAATTGTGTGCATACATTTACATTGAAAGCTGCATATTTTACTACCAATTCAAAATTTTTAATTAGGTCAGAGCATGTGTTAAAGAATAATAATGAAGTGTACATGTTTCTCAACTTTAATAAGAGAAACAACAGTTTATGGTATATATATATATATATATTGTTGTTGTTGTTGTTGTTCCATATCCCATTTACAGGAAATCACTGTCAACACCAGCATTTTACTGCTGTTGTTGATGTTCAGTAGTTTGCCATTGATTTTCTGAACGACCGGCTCCCATACCAACACGTTAAAATCCCAGTGCGCGACACGGCCTGCTGCCAAATCGATCGCAGCTGCGTTCTGAACGCGTGGTAAGTTGCCCTCGAATCGCGTTCGCAAACCTTTAGGCCACAGAGACGGCGGTATATATACCGGTCTCCCTGGCGAAGGCATTAAGGACGGCTGTTCGTAATCCCGTACACCCAGGTACAAAACACAGCTGCGCGAGATTTGGAAGCAGATCGCGTCACGTTGGTTTCTTACGGAAAGGTATGTGAGCCGGTCGTTGAGATAGCAGTGGCAAATTACTTAACATAAAACCCTTACAAACACACACTCATATATATATATATATATATATATATATATATATATATATATATATATATATATATATATGTGTGTGTGTGTGTGTGTGTGTGTATACACTCGCCCACCCACACACACACACACACATATATATATATATATATATATATATATATATATATATATATATATATACATACACATACACACACACAAAACTAACTATATAAACTATTTTATAAACACTCACACCCACAGATATATGATATATACGCTGTGATGACGGCAGTGTCGATGCAATGTCTGCTGTCTGCCGGCGCTTGTAGATCTGAGTGAAGTCGTGATAAAAAGTTATCCAAAAAACAATCGGCCCGGGCCGCGTAGAGTGATAAAAATTTAAACCTAAATACTAGAATGTGTGGTGAATGCAATCATGCATTCATTATCATCTCGTCGCTCTGAATAATCCATAAGAATATTAAATAATCATCCCTGTATTATGACACGGAAAACCGCTATATTCCTGCCATTGAAATTTCACATGACGGCATCATAGCATACGATCTTAATAATTTCTGTTTGGGATGACCCCGCCAACTTAAATATTTGAAAATTTCACAGTACGCGTAAGAATGGATGCTCAATTTAATTATTCATACTAAATCAAGTCGCAACGTCTATATAAAACGAAATTTACGAGTCAACTTACGTCTTAAAAAAAAGAGTCTTTTTATCCGTGTTAGAAGAAAAATTTGAGAAGCCAAGATGCATACATTTGTAGACAATGGAACCAAAAACAGTACTCAGTTTCTGTTTTAATGCGATCTTGAAATAATCAGGGAATTTAACGTCACGAGTACTCTATATATCCTTAATATCGGGGATACAATAACAGGAAAGCGAATATCGCCGTAAATACGTCGCCGGTAAAGTACGGTAACGGCAAAATGCAGTAGCTAATTTTCAATCAAACTCGCCACCCCCATGGGTTGTAGTTATTCAGCCTTTTTAAAGTACATTGCACCAAACTATCGTCTGTCAGGACGGAAAGGTGCCAATGCGTTGGGAAAAATAAACAAAATATAAGATCAAGATAAAACCAGTTTGTATATTTTGTCATTGTTTGAAGGATTGCTGGTGAGGCCATTGTAGGTTATGTTCAACCCTTGTAGAGCTAGCTATGTCACTTCCATCAATGGCAGCTTTTGAATCTAGTTGTTAGTACAATTTGGCTTTGGGTTTTTGTTCATATATTACAGGATTGTTCAACTTCTTGCTCAGATATTCGTAACATTCGGGCAACGCGATCTAGTACAATTATTGATGGATTGTTTGGCAAAGATTTCATCTTGTTACTCTCTGCTTTAAAAAAAAATGACGTAGCTGACAATTTTGTTAATGATGGCCAAAAATTTAATTGCTGTCATTATCACCAAAGTCCACATATAGCAATGTTGTAATTTTGAAAGGAGAGCTTGGAAATATTCAATTGAAGGAATGGTGACAGCAGATCAGTGAGATCTGATTCATATCTGACATTTCTGGTTATCTGAGAGTTTTGAATGAAAGCGGTCTTAAATTTTATTGAAGTTCATCAGCATTCCACCCTCTTCATACACAAGAGAGAGTTGCATGTTGATGAATGCTGTTTACACCGGATGATAAAATTTAGATTGTGTGTGATACATTGCACTGAATGTTCTGAATAACAGCAGGATTACAGTCTTGATGGTGAGATTGAATGTTTATAACTTGTAAAAATAATAGTTTCTGGAACTCGAGCCAGTTGATGTGATTTAAGATCGAGTGTTAGTAATGAAACTAAAACATCCCGGGAAGGTTAACCCGGTCAACAAATGCCCGCAGAAGTCGGATGTGTTGGCCTAACGGCGCAAGAACGCAGCTCTGCTGTAAACAGGCACAACGCAATCACATCCGAAAAAAAAAACTCCGGATGAACGCAGCAGAAGAAGAAGAAACTAAAACATCCATGTCCGCTTCAGGGAAACCATGCCCGTGATTATTGCTGATGTTTGTAGATTAGATGGTTCAATAAGTTGAATGTTTCTGGTAATGTAGTTAAATGAGACATCTAGATAGGTCAGTCTCTTGCACCTAGTCAGTGTCTTAGGAAATGTTGTAATGTTGTTGTGAGATGCATCAAAATGCTGTAGTTTATTAATCACATCTATCAAAGTTTGGATCTCTATAATTACTTGCACGGTAAAGCACTTCAAGTGTTTGATGGTGTAAATTTTCTGGCAGTGCTGTCCATCTGTTGTTTGTTAGGTCAAATGTGCATAACAAGTAGTGGTGACCAAGCAAATCTTCAATTGTCGAAATCTTGTTACTGGCTGCAGAAATGTTTTAGAGGGAACTTATTCTGTGAATTGATTGTGGCAGATTTTGAATTCAGTTCTGTGATTCATCAAGCTCTATTGTAAGTAATGACATATTTACAAGAACATGCTCATGGCCTTGACCCTTGACCAGGTTGTCAGTTGTGAATTGCTCTGATATCGACTTTGGGTTGTAAAATTTTGTCGTAGCACCAAAGAAGCACACCGGAAATTGTGACACCACTTGTATCTGGTCTGTTTGCGTCGCCAGTACTCGAATCACAGCACATGACGATGATGGTGATGATGATGTTTGAGTCCTTATGTTGATCTTGAAGAGTTGTTGAGTTTTTATAAATTATAAACTGAACTGCACACTTTGCACATTGCGAGACGTCAAATTAATAAGTAATGTATTCAATAAATATATCTATAAATATGTAGGTCAAAAAGGAACTAAATAATATTGACATCATCGCTATATTATAATATTATATTATATATTATTATTTCTGACTATAGTTAAAAAAACAAAAAAAAAAACAGCTAACATTCTATATGATATCTAACTATGGTTAATTTCAGTATTAGGGTTACTTTAACGGATGCTAACCCCCATAATGTCCGTGATAAACCTATGGCTTGTGACAGAAAGTAATATTATTACTAATGATGCCCCAACCGACCCAAACTGGTTGTAATGGAAATCAACAGAAACAACGTTGTGATAACATTGAACTAATGTTTATTGCTTATAAGCGTTTGTTATATACAAGAAGAAGAAAAACCCCTATTCGAATAGAATCACACAATCACTAAATAACGGCTAACCCTTCAACGTATTAATGTCTTTTAAAACGACCCCGTAACTAAAATGGTTCTAAAACCTGTCCCTCTCTATCGCCATCTTAAACGCTCCCTATCCACAACAACAATCACCTCTTCCGTTTTCCATCGTGCATGTGCAACACGCATATGCCGAGCTGTGTGTACACAAAACATGCACCGGGCCAGTAGCTAATGTGTTAAACTTGATTAAGTTTCATGTATAATATGGGCTGTGACAGGTACTTCTAGGGTAATTTAATTCTCCCAACCTGGTTTAATAAATTCAACGCTGTTTGCTTCTTGTATTTTAACTTTGTTTTCAGAACATTTAAGCCGAGTTGGGTTCTTGTCTGATGTTTTGTTATTACTTTCATATTCATAGTTTATATGTGTGGTTATATTTATCAACAGATCAATGTTTTATCTACCATCTTTTTCAGATAATCCAATACTTCTCCAATATCGTTCCCAGTTTTCAAGTTTAATAAACCATCTCCTCTCTTCTTTGTTTTCTTTGGACAGTCCTATATTTTTCCCAGCTATGTTCATACCTGTCAGGTCTATGATAACCGATATCTGGTATTTCCAGGGGAATATTACTTTCCAAATCTGGTTTCATATAGTCAACAGTATTTGTTTCATGTATTTTCACTTTCTTTTTTTTTTTTTTGAACATCAACGCTGATTTGAATTCTTGTCTTATGTTTTATTATTACATAATTCTTGTCTTCACCCGAATACATATCATCAGAACATGCACAATATTTATCTGTAGAACATACAGGGATTATTGTCTAAGTTTCTGTTAAAACCTTTGTGAGGTTTATCCTCTAAGTATGGTAAAAAATTATTTAATTCTTACTAAATGATTAGTTAGTTAGTTAGTCTTTCCTCTTGAGCCTAAGGAGGCGCATAGGGCAGAAGTCATGGCTCTCCATGTCTGGCGGTTCGCTGCTACCCGCTGTAGATCCTGGATGTTCACTTAGCCGTTGAATGAGCCTTCTCTGATGATGTTTCTACGCGGGAGAGTTTATTCCGAGCTGGAGTCCGAATAGACAGAGTAGTTTATTCCGAGCTGGAGTCCGAATAGACAGAGTAGTTTATTCCGAGCTGGAGTCCGAATAGACAGAGTAGTTTATACATAGCTGAAGTATGAAGCTGTTTAAATATCAAGAATAATTTTCCAGATTGGTATCCCCAATAACAATAATTGTGTTCCCATGCGAGTTAAAGAATTGTTAACTTGCGTTTCTGTACACTTACTGTTTACAGGCTTCCATCTTTGTTGACATTACCGCCCTACTATTTCCTGCTATTGATGTCCTCATCATTCCGGTCCAAGCTGACAGTAATATGCGTCACCTCAGAAAGATATGATTAGGCAATTCAAACACCAGGCTTCCGACTTACTGGCCTGATGAATTAACAAATAAGCAAGGAAATGCTATGCACATAAAGTGCAGGAAAACCTGGTATATGTGAAGCAAGTTGAAAAGAGAGAGGGGGGAAATAGATAACGAAGCTAGTGTGAGAGACAGAGATATGAGAAAAATGTGTTGAAAGACATAAAAAAGTGATAACTTTTATATAATATAAATAAGATAATATAAATGACAAAACATCTGTTCATAATCATAGTTCCTAATATTTTTTTATTAAAAATTCGCTTGCACCCAATTAATTGCTGAAAAATAAAAAATAAAATAAAAAAATAAGCGTCCAGCAGGGAATCAAACCAACAGCTCCCGCTTATCAGGAAGAGACATTTACCACTGTGCTACTGAGGATATGATTGTGAATCAACAAAAGTATATAACATAGCCACGCTCATGTCCCGATGACGTCACATACGTTAAGTCAGGTGACTAGACAAATCACGTGACCGGTACCACCCGGGGTTTCCGGGACCAGGGAAAATCACGTGATAGTTCAGCTCCGAATAGACAGAGTAGTTTATTCCGAGCTGGAGTCCGAATAGACACTTTCTTTCTACGCAGGGTCTCTCTTGGTCTTCCCTGTTTTCTTTTCCCTACTGGTGACCATGAGAGGGCTTGGTTGGGGAGTCTTGTCTTCTCCATTCTGAGTACATGGCCGATGTAATTCCAACGACGTTTTCTTATAAAATTGGATACAATATCTTGCTTAGTCTCTTGTCTTACTTGCGCATTGGTTCTGAAATCTTACTAAATGATAGACTAAACAAACTAAAATTTTTAATACCAAATGCCATTTTATTTGTTTTTCTTCGTCTTGTTTAACTGATTGCCTGCCAAACAAAAAAATGGTCATACCCAAGCAGAGATTCAAGGCAGAAAATTTGAACTAGGGGTATACCACAATCTTGCTTTTAAAATGGTTACAATTGTAGCAGATCTATTGTATTACATATAAAATTAAAGAGGATTGCACAAGGAACATGACAGTGTTAATAATAAATTGATAGGTTACAAATATTATGACAATAATGAGAGTTTTAGTAATAACAATTGAAATTAAAGTGTTAAAAATTATGAAAAAAATTCACTTACCAAGGCGTTATTTCATATCCGAATCTGCTAATCCAGTTAAATTTAGTGAATTTTATTACAAACACCAGTTGGGTTCTAGAATATCACAAGAACTGCTCCATAACACGCATATAACGCAATGAAATGATAACATTATGAAGTACATCATTTTCACACAAAATGGAAAAACCATCATTTTCTTAGATTGTTGGTAGATTGTTGTTGTTCTTAGACTGTTAGATTTTTTTTCTCTATATTAGTACCGTCTTCTACATAACTATCTCACTACTGCACAGGTTTGTTTTCGAATCTATCACAAAGTCGTTTACATCACAATAACTATAATATAAAACTGTTTAAAACTGTAATTTTATTAAAATATATGAGGTCCTTCACCAGAAAGTAATGTCACAAAAATTCGAATCACAAAAATCAATTTCGAAACATGTTTTCATGTGTATTCTTCTTTGTCATGCGGGATTTTTGCACACGGAAGCCAGGTAATTCTTTCGTTCTGAAGTTTAACTTAATGGGACACTGAAATAGTGGACTGGAATGGAGAAATGGTTCAGTTTAAACCACCATATATAAAAAGCCTAAAGTGTGGTTCACGGGTGTCGCACAAGGGTTACGGGGTCTATCAGACGGTCTCAGGCAGGCAATCAGTTAACAGGTAGTGAATCCCAGCTAATATTCTTATCTGTCAAAAATCTAGACATCTCCAAATCATTAATGGATGACTGGTGGTTATTACTAATGTCTGTATCGTTATTGGGAGATTAACAATATTTAGTAGTTCAATTAACGTCAACCAATTGTCATTGTTTTATTAAATATTCATCATATGTCTGTGTCTGATCCCTGGTCCATCTATGTTAATATTCTGTTCTTCAGTCAGAAAAGCCAATGATGTTAGTTAGTTAGTTAGTCGACAGATCATCCTCATCGCACATCGAACCATTCAGTCCATAAGTGCTCGGATCCCCTCCTCAGCAAATCCCGCAACGTGTAGCGGCTAACGACGCCAGTTCTGTGTTGGTTTATCAATCTTCTTTGGCTTCCTGCGTAGTGTTCTTGTTTGGCCACCCCTCTTTTAATTTGCTGCTCTCGCAGTCTGGCCATTGTTGTAGATTCACAGTCATCACTTGGTTCTCGCAAAAGTCTTACTTCTCGTAGAGCATTCAGAATGTCGGCCTGGTCCATGGCGCGTCCGCCCTCCACAGTAGCCTCACCTGCGAGCTTGTCAGCCCGCTCATTTCCTTGTACTCCCGCATGCCCTGGTACGAAGATGAAACTAATCTTTGCCAGCCGAGACCGCTCCAGAGGCAGCAACCATTCTCTTCGGATCGATCCCTCCTCTATCCTCTTGATCATGTTCATTGAGTCGCTAAGAAAACAAGCCCTAGTGAATGTCTGTGTCTCGAGCCATGTTATTGCTTTACTTACTGCCATGACTTCCATGGTCAGGCTACTTGTGGTTTCAGTGAAAGCACCAGAGTCCTCCTTCACAATTCTCCCTCCAATGATGTGTTTCCTTTTTCTACTCTAAGATGCTGTTTTCCCCACTTCTCTATGTCTTGGCTAGTGCATTCTTTTACGTCTGGTATGTTACCTACTATTAGTTCAGTCATAGGTTGTTGTAGCACTGCTGCTGTTACACATCCTTGGTAATAAGGGCAATTAATATCTACCCATGCTACCTTTATACTGTTCTAATCCACCACCACATGTTCATATGTTCGTCTGTGTAGTCTTTGTCCTTTGCTGTTTTTCGGTCCACCCCTACAATTGATGTTTCAGTATATCTCACCATTCTTACTGCTAATCCATTAAACCATTGTCAACCAAACATCTAAGTGTCCATTCAATGTGTACACAGAGTTAGCTTTGTGTATTTAAACCTTGCTTTTGGCGCCATCATGCCTGTCATATATGTCTATCACATTAGTCTCTGCCTTATTTTCGTCTTCATCGTCTGCATCACTACTAGAAATCATGTATCCCATATTGGCATCCTTACATAATTGTCGTACTTTACATGTCTTGGCCAGGTGGCCATAGATCCTATGGATGAAACATTTAAGTTATTTTTATAATCATAATATTTATTTGTTTTCTTTAAGGACAAGTTCTTAATGTATAACTCATAGTTTGGGTTTCTGCCACACATTTCCAAAGTGCTGTGTTCTCTTTTACAATATTTACACTCACATATAAATCCCTTTCTGGGTGAATATGGAGATCTTTGTTGATCCAATTTAGTAAAGTATAGTTGCTGATGCTTCATTTGCAGACCATATTGTTGGTATCTATTTGCATTATTGTTAGACTTTTGGTTTGAGTCTAGCAGCTGCTCATATTACTAACTCAGGTTGAGCCCCTTCCGAGAAAATATCCTTATAGGCATTGTAATATGCCTTGCAATTGGACTCCATCCCTGATAGATTTCCACATTTGTTCTCAATAAGGAATGTTGACACAGCATCTGGCACCGCTGGAATAAATTTGTCCCTCAACACGAGATCTCTCAGCTTGTGGAAGTCATTACCTATATTCACTGACATAAGCCACTTATCATAAAGTGAGGTTTCTGAAACAAAATCTAAGAAGGTATGATTTGCCTCCGGTACCAGAGACCTATATGAAGTACATAAACCCGCCTAGTCTAGTGAAAAATGAGCTAACTGCCATGAGATGGATACGAGAAACAGAGCAAGTGTGTAAACTGTCACTAAGACACGAGTTGAGAAATCACCCAGACACCAGGGCACGAAGGGGCGGAGTTATGTGGTCACATGACTGTGCCAGTACAGAAGCCGGAAAAGGGTGTGCTGGGCAGAGCGAGCTGAGACGTGCAAGGAGAAGGTTGGTTCGGAGAGATTTTGAGAAGTTTGAAAGCGGTTTGCGATGGTTGCAGTTATCCAAGATGCAGTCGACAGTTAAAGAGTGTTCTTGTTGAAGAAGGCTGTGATTGAAGAAGCAGTACACTGAAGCTAACGACTGATGATGGGTCAGTAAATGCCGACCAGCGATGACGAGAGAGCTGACCCTGTTTTGTGAACACTTCGACAAGAATGGCGGGGAGAGAAACATGCCGTGAAAAAGACTGGTTGGGCACAGGTGTAATGTGCGTAAGTAAATAGCAGTAACATTTACCAGTGAATTGTGAAATCTATATTTACAGCAACAGCAAGGTTCTAATGACGATTAGTTGCACCATGTATTCTCTATTGATAGACAGTAGGTGTGTTGGTCGTACACAGAACGATGAAGGGCAGGGAAGCCGGCGGTGTATGATGGCAACCACGGTGATAACTGTGCTGCAATAAAGTGATCGTGTGCTCTAAGGACGCGTTGAACTTGTTGAGTTGTGTGCACGAAAGATTAGTGATTCATTTAGTGTTTATACGAGCCAGTAGCGATACTTCTAAATCTTCTAACCCCTAGACCAAAACCAAGATGTCAGACATGACCAGTGATTCCGGCTCTTGGAACGTGGGGGCTACGTCCGTTTGATTGAACCCAAATACGAACAAGAGAGAATGTTTCGTCAGTACAGTAGTGAACAGTGAACAGTGCTACAGAAGCGAATAATACAGTGATCTGCGTTTCATGAAAGAAATAGAGAGTAACACCAAAAGTGGAAGACAAAGAACGACATTGTCCAAGGTCAATAAGCAAAGATGGCCACCAACTACAGCAAATAAGCTCACGTCTCAGCCAAACATCACGTTAGGTGAATTGTGTGATGCATTAAATTAGTGTGCAGTGGCAAAGAACACATCAATGAACTTTAGGCCAACATTCTAGATATTGATTCAAGGAGAAAGATTATTGGCACTCAGCCACACGAATCATCAATACAGAGCCGTGTTCATGTTCTTCACGCACTATAGTGCTCCAATGAACTAATTGCAGTGTCAGATTGAAGAATTTTTTTTTCATTTCCAACTTTCCAGTCCCAGCAGTAGTATGATAGGGACCATTGTACCATTTGGTGCAGATCACCATTTTAAAGACCAAACTTCTACTGATTCCTGGTCAACCCGAACTGCAGTAAAGCTGATTCATACCACATTTTGAAGAATTCTGAAGTGGAGCCAAGCATCTGGACCAAGCCACCAAGGACATGGGAGCTGAATATATACAGGTTAAGTTGTTTTCACTTGATTTGTATATGTGTCCTGCTTAGTATTCCAGAGTCAACAGGCACCCTTCCATCAATATGTTTACTCACCTTCATCATTAGCGGGAGATTGGAGGGCTACTTTTGTGGTATTTCATTATCACCCAAAAAGTACGTTCTGTTCAGTTAGTATTCGTAATTGACTTGATAATGAAGTAAATTTACGACTGCTAGCGTGAACTTTGTCTTGTTTTGTAACCTACTCCATTATTTGTTGTTCTTTAACATTATTAATGTCTCTATTAGTTAAGATTGTTTTGTCCACAAGTGTTATGTCATTTAGCTAAAACTTCTGATAGGTGTTATTGTTGTCCAGTATTGGTATCATTATTGTTGAAGAGCATTATTACAGCAAGGTCATCACAGTTGGCTTCGCCAGAGCAAGATCAGCAGCAACACTGAATAAGATATATTCTTGCTGTTGAGATTCTCTACCATTGTCATCACAGATACTAGTATCTGAATACACTGATACAGATAGTATCTACATTGGTTCAAACTACAGATTATTGACACATATATAGTAGACAGGTACACAACCACAACATGTCTACATTAGCAGACTTTATTGCACTTGGGGAAAGATGTGGCTATAAAGGCCCAGAACTTATGACATGGGCAGCAAAAAAAGTTTCAGAATTTCAGGCACAACAAAGAGAAGACAGAGCCGCAGCCAGAGAGACCAGAGAAGCACAAGATAAATAAGCGAGAGAGGCCAGAGAAGCACAAGATAAAGCAGCCAGAGAGGCCAGACAAAGCACAAGACACAGCAGCAAAAGAACTTAAAGAACTTGAACTACAAAAATGCACAGGAAAAACAAAGAGATAAAGATCTAGCTTTAGAAAGAGAAAGACTAGATCTCGAAGCAAAAAGACTACAGTTTGAGAAAGACAAACTGGCAGCCGATCAGGTCATGAAGGACAAAGATATTGAGGGTAACATTAAAGTGAAAATGTTAGAAATGGAAAAGGAAGCTGAAATTGCAAAGAATAAATTAGATGTCAAAACTCTGAACCCCATCAAAAGATATCAGGGAATCATTAGAAACTTTGTGCAAGGTGACTCGGTATCAGCATGGGTGACTAATTTCGAAGTCCTCATGAACCACTATAAGGTTCCAAATGAAGAGTGTGCGATCTTATTTCATAAGCATCTTGCCCTGGAGCCTCTCAAAGTTGTAGAGATTATACCTGAGAATCGTCTAACAGACTATCAGTACATAAAAGAGCGAGTCCTAGCACATTTTTCCTTAGATCATGCAGGACTTCGCACAGCTTACAAGGCTTTAACCCCGAAGGCAAACCAGACCTTCCTAGACTTTACAGCTGAAACCACATCACTATGTGATAAATGGTTGAAATCAGCAGGGGTAGGTGCTGACTTTAGTAAATTAAGAGATCTAATGCTTAGAGACAAATTGGTCTCAGCAGTGCCGGGTAACATGGCAACGTTCCTGATAGAACATAAATGTGCTTCCATATCTAAGATGGAGTCCAGAGGAGAAGTGTATTACAATGCACATAAAGAAATTTTTGCAGAAGGGGCCCAACCTGAACTGATAATAGGGTGGCAGCCAGATTTTCAACTCAAAAGAGTAGCAATCCATCAAACAGATACCACCAATACAATGACCAAAACAGAGGTAGTCGACCATACCAATACAAACCAATCCAGCAGAGACCATATAACACACCAAATAGGGGTAGGATGATAGATTGCAATTACTGCAGCTGACAGCACGGATCAACTAAGATGTGTGACAGTAATCCAAGTTATGACTCATACATAAAAAACCTATCTGTAAAAAGAATAAACAAATTCACAGACTATAGAAACTACGTGAAATGTTATCTTTGCCATAGTTTTGGACACTTAGCCAAGACTTGTAAGCTAAAGCAGCTGATTAACGCCAACCTAGCATACGTCACGTCAAGCAGCGACGAGGACGACCCACAAAGCACAAATACACCAGACATAAATACTAGACAATACGACAGTAGCACCGATGAGAGATACATACAAGAAGTTCACTCAGTTCAGGATGATAAGACAACCCCAAAGATCCACACAGCATTCATGAATGGAAATGCGGTAAGCATGATCAGGGACACAGCTACATCAATTGTTGGTGTACACAGAAAACTGATAAATGACGATGATTATACCGGCCAGAAAGTAACTTGTAAAACATTTGCCAGTTCTGTAGAAGAATATAAAACAGCGATGATACACATTGGCTGCCCATACTACCAAGGACAGATACTCGCAGCAGTCCTAACACAACCGACAGCTGAGCTAATATTGGGAAATATTCCAAATTTAAAAGAATGTACAAGTCAAGACATAGAAAAATGGGGAAAAGAGAAAAGGATCACGAGACACCACCCTAAGACAACAAGTTAAAATAGACGATAATATATCAGACATATTAACAAATATGTACCAAACAGTTAAAGAAAATAGAGAAGGCCAGCAATCATCCCAGACTGATTTAAATTTACCAACACAATCCACTCAAGAAATCATTACATGGGATACATTATCATTCTGACCAAATTTAACCGAGAATGAGAAAGCCAAGGTAGACTTTCTCATTGAACAGTGCCAATCACATAGCGCATCATTTACTGAAAGTACAGCAATTGTTCAGCAAGAATTAACACCATATTTAGATAGTACAACCAGAACAAAGATGAATAAACTTGCAGACTATAGTCTCAGTCAACCCACGTGTTATGCTAAAAATCAATATGAAAAGGTAGATAACACAGCTTCGGGCGGGGATTACAATCAGACACATACAGATAACATTGACTATATAAAACCAAACTGGGAAAACGAAAATCCCCCAAAGATACCAAAAGCACAATATACTGACATAAACTCACTAGTAAATCAATGGCAACACCAAAAAAGTTCCTCAAGGCCAAATTGATAAACGGACACGAGACATTAATATAAGAAACTGAAATAGATATTGGAAATGTATAGGATTGACAGATGATGAAAGAAAAGAGTACACACAAAAGATTGATAAATTTAAAACAATAACAACATACGTCACACACGCAGATGCAAACCACTATTCAGTGATGCATATCAAGGAACTCTGACCTATTATACTGCTAAGTAGGAACAAAACATCAGTACCACTTACAAGATAACTTCGCAGTTATCAGAAATGAAACACTTTGGTCTTGTGATATGTATATAGAAGATATAGATATTTTAGAATAGAGATAGTTTAGTATAGATATAATTTTTTAACAGAATGAATGCTTAGTTAATGATAGTGTGGTTTGAATGAACATAGTATGAAAGGAACATCAAATGTAAGAGTAATAACATTAACTACAGCTCTGATATAAAGGAGCTAAAATGTGAGATGACATACAATCCAGATGATGCCATCATGATAGTGTATCATGATCAAGTATTAAATGGAGTTAAAGTAGTACTTCTACATCATGATAATTGTCACAGAATACTGGAAGTTTAACGACCCTACGATGAAACAAAACAGAGATTGCCTAGATCACACGAGGACTGAAGGTTAGTGACCCAAGATAAGAGAACAGAGATCACTGCTGTCCTGAGGTAATTACAGGTTATTGACCCTAGGTTCAAAAGAATGGAGAGCGGAGATCAAAACAGATACCACTTGTTTATTTTGAGACGGGAGCCGGTAAACCACGTTCACATCGCTTTAAACACCGAAGACGGAATCACGATCAGGGGTCTTTTGAAGTAACAGAAACGTATGTCCGTGATCCCGAGAAACGAGTGGATAATCATTTATGTCCCGAAAAGATCGTTTATCAAAGATTTTTGGCATGTTGTTGTATGAAGATCAAAAGACAGGAGTAGATAACAGGGAGCAAATTGGTGGAATATGCCAGTATAGTCATACAGAGCCAAAGTATAAATGGTCTGAATATGCAAGTCTAATTCAGTGTGCTACGAAGTCTTCCACGAGAGGAAGTGGTGATCTATTCTGGAGCTAGTAAGAAAAGGGAGTTACCATGTTCCACGTTAGTTGAAACCAACGAACATTTGTACTGGATGTGCATACGTATTCCCGATTCAGCCGAGGATAGTGGTTATAAGGTAGTAGTGATGTAGAGTAGATCTCGAGCTTAGTGTATTTGCGTGTGTAACCTTAATATTGAGTGTTGGTCGCATTTAGTTGAGAAGTAACTTAGTGGATTGAGTAAGGTGTCAGTGCACTCGATAGAATAAGTACTCTGATAATAGAAGATAGGCCGTAAGGGGGGAGATAAGGATAGGTCTATGATAGGAGATTCTAGTATGGGTGTTTACTGGGATTTCTGAGCTTTCCTATGACTTTGCCTTCTTTTACCTAGTCTTAAGTTATGTGAATAACTCCTATGTCTTATGTCAGAGGTCATTTCTCTGAATATATAGAAGTTAATAACTGATAATGGCCATAAGCCTACTCTCACCTCTAATGAGTTTGAGTTAGGTTGATAGCACCTGATATTGTCTCTTCGACAGGTTCCACTGAAAAACGCATTAGCTACACTCCCGAAAAGAAGGAAATTACCATAGTCTGGTACAGTGATAACTATCGGCAAGATTAGAGTCTTGTATCACAAATAAAGGTCAGCCAGTTCTAGAAATAACGAACACATAGAAGGCAGTCATGATAAGAGACTGACAGCAGAATAGATTTCAAATAAACATAGAACTGAAGGTAAAGATTGTTCACATGAACTCTCATCTAAATGACAAGGCTGTAACGCCAGAACATATTCTCGGAATAACAGAACATTTACTGAATTAAATGAAAGCAGTGTGTCGGTGATATAACTATAGACAGTTTTTTGATTATTCATTCATACATAAATGATAATGCATTCAAGTGTCTCGGATGTGTAGATATTATCTGGACTATAATACCGTTCATTGTATTGGATATTTAACACTGAAAGACACTGCCTACAAAAAACATGCAGTGGTGAACATACTGTTTATTTCAAGAGTTTTCAAGGAAATATTGTGAAGACAACATCATTCAGAGAGACACTATACTGGGTGAGCGTATTCCAGTTCTGTGCTGATAATATATGGCCGTTGCGTGATGAGAACTGTGATGTGGATCTTAGACTGTGAATCTTGTCTCACTTAAATGATAGAACACACCACAGACGACTTTACACCTTCACTATACACACACCCATGACACATTTTACTCATTAAATAATTTTAGTATTTCTTGGAGGACATTGTTGTGTGGGTATGTTCTGGAGGAATGTGAAGAGGGGTATGGTCTTGTGGCAATAGAGAGAGAGAGATAGTGAAGAAAAGACTGGAAAGGGGGTGTGTAGACAAAGGTCCGGCAATAGACCCAAAACTGGAAAAAGGGAAGTTTGAAGTGTTCTTGTTGATTCTACTGTCCCCCCAGAGGCGACAATGATTAGAATGTCTGTCAAATTCCATGCAAATATGAAAACCTTTTATGTAGACATCAAAGAGAAAATTGCAAATGTACATCACATCATCTATAAGACACTGATGTATTACCTCATAGCAACAGCACTCTGAATTGCTAATCAGGACATTTGCATGTCACTGGAAACAACTTAAAGATTAGTTACTACCATCTATTGTGTTAATACTTGTATTCATATGTACATAGATATGTACATCCCATTGTGTTATTATTCTCAGATAGTATTAAAGCATCTGACGCTGAAAGGAGAATAAGAATGAGTTGCAGAAAGAAGACCAAATCAAATCAAATCAAAGCAACTTTATTAGGGTCACAAATTGGGCATGCAGGCCCGTCTTACATTCGGCCCTTCCATTCACTCATCTTTCGTTCATCAAGAGCATTATACATTTACATAGGAAGAAAAATAAACATTGTGAAATGATTGTTGTAAACATAACTAAGGCAAATTACCATGATATGAGGCCCATCTGTCACCTACCCATACATCCACCCACACACACACCCCCATCTACCCACACACACGCACACTAAGGGACACATACATACCCCAACAACCGCCCCATCCCCCTCCCGCACATCCCCACCCACCCAAACCTGATCCCCCAACCAAAACACACTCGCCACCCACAAACATTCCCCACCAACCCACACATCCCATCCACATCCTAACCCATACATCCTCTCCCCACCCACACCTCAACCACCCATCCCCCAGCCATATCTCCATCGACCACATATTCCCCACCCACGCACACAATCCCCCACCAACCCACACATCGCCTCACACATCCCCAAAATATACACACATCCCCACAAACTGACATGTCCCTAACCCCCCCCCCCCACCTACATCTCCCTAACCACCCATACATCCCCAATCCACTCACACACACCTCACCACCCACACATACATCTTCCACCCACCCACACATGCCTTAACCCAATCCCCCACCACACAATCCCCCACCCACACATCACATAAATCCCCTACCGTGTAATATTCACAACCCACACACCGCACACACACATATCTCTCACCAACACATTCCACCACAGATCCCCACTTACGCACCACGCACATATCCCCCACCCACTTACCACACAATATTCAGATACCCTTACCCATCCACCCCACATACCCCCACTCACACCACAAAATCCCCCACCTACACACATACCTCACCCACACAATATCCCCAACCAACCACCACACACCTCTCCCTACCCACACACGCATTCCCTACCTGTCCACCAACACACACTCACATCCTCCACTACACACCCACACACCCCCAACCAAACATCTCTCGATCACAATACACCTACCCACACACATCCTCCACCCACTCACGCATCCCACCCCGACACATACAACTCCCTCACCCACCTACACATCCCTAAGCCACTCAATGCCACTTGAGCACAAGATGAATACCATAGTAGTCCATAGACCACCAGGCTATGTACAAGCCACTGTTGAATGGATACAAGATTGATCTACATTCCTCAAGTATTCATCAAGGATTATAGGTTCAAGACTTTAGTTTAAGACTATAATTTATATCATCATCATCATCAAAATTTTTTGAAAAAAAAAAAAACTCAGAAAAAAAAATATATACAAAAACAAACAAAAAAATGAAATGAAAAAAGAAATGTGTTTGAATATTTCAATTAGAACAGGAATAAAATTGCTTCAATGTACAGTGATGATAAATTATAGAACATGTATACATAGGATGGAATATATTTTCATGCATTGATTATGATAAAACATGTATACATGGCATGGATATGTTATTAGTATTTATGGGTGTTATAGAACACTTATGCATTGTATTGATATGATGATACAATGAGGTAAATGAGTCTCATTGGTAAAGGCATAATTGAAAATGACAAGGGAATAAGTTGTATAGAGAAGTGGTATAGAACAAACAGAAAACCAGCATCGCCATAACATCAATGTGCAATGATAGCATCCAGACAAAGAAAGATCAGGTCAATAAACCCCAAAATAGAAATACCTAGGGAAATTACAGAAGGGATAAATACACTACAAGCATCAAAGCAGCACCAAGGTCAAACACAACTCATCAACGTCAAAGTCAGAGCAAAGAGCGATCCATAGATACAAGAAAGGACAGTGAAAGCCATAGTCCATAATCACACACATATACCTTACTCAGAGCCTGGGGATTGGAATGGGTAGGAAGCTCATTTATAGTACATGATTGAGGAGCTGCTAGGGATGTTTGATGAACAGACTAGACTAGATCACAGACCTCTGAACTTGAAAAGGAGGCTGGGACTACACGGAAGTCTAGGTGTAGACGGGTTACCGTGTCCGCATAATATATTATATTTTTTTTTGTGATGTTGTTTATTGATGAAGACGTATCACGAGTCTAAATGAATCTTGGAAGAGATAAGCTCATATCTAATGACAATAGACATACAGATATGTGCGAATATTGAGAGAGACAACAGCGTGCGACCATAGAGTCCACCAAAACAAACGGTAGTGTCTGCTTATCCAACTCATGTCAAGAAGTATAAGACTGAGTAAAGGTAGTGAAAATGTTCAAAACATTTTTAAAAAAAAGGGGGGGGGGGCATATTGCCATGAGATGGATACAAGAAACAGAGCAAGTGTGTAATCTTATGTCACTAAGACACGAGTTGAGAAATCACCCAGACACTGGGGCATGAAGGGGCGGAGTTATGTGGTCACATGACTGTGCCAGGTCAGAAGCCGGAAAAGGGTGTGCTGGGCAGAGCGAGCTGAGACGTGAAAGAAGAAGGTTGGTTCTGAGAGATTTTGAGAAGTTTGAAAGCAGTTTGCGATGGTTGCAGTTATCCAAGATGCAGTTGACAGTTAAAGAGTGTTCTGTTGAAGAAGGCTGCGATTGAAGAAGCAGTACACTGAAGCTAATGACCGATGATGGGTCAGTAAATGCCGACCAGCGGTGACGAGAGAGCTGACCCCGTTTTGTGAACACTTTGACAAGAATGGCGGGGAGAGAGACACGCTGTGACAAAGACTGGTTGGGCACAGGTGTAATGTGCGTAAGTAAATATCAGTAACATTTACCAGTGAATTGTGAAATCTATATTGTGCAGCAACAGCAAGGTTCTAATGACGATTAGTTGTACCATGTATTCTCTATTGATAGACAGTAGGTGTGTTGGTCATACACAGAACGCTGAAGGGCAGGAAGCCGGCAGTGTATGATGGCAACCACGGTGATAACTGTGCTACAATAAAGTGATCGCATGCTCTCAGGACGCGTTGAACTTGTTGAGTTGTGTGCACGAAAGATTAGTGATTCATACAGTGTTTATACGAGCCAGTAGCGATACTTCTAAATCTTCTAACCCCTAGACCAAAACCAAGATGTCGGACATGACCAGTGATTCTGACTCTTGGCACTAACAATCTTTCTTTAATATACTGGCAGTCTGTTCGTAGGTGTTCAGGTATGACTTAGTTCAGGTATCAAAGGTTCCAGGGCAAGATGTTTGTGGAACAGGATTGCCAATTCTTCAGATGGTACCTGTAGTGATTCAATAGGATCTCAAAATTGGTGACTGAAGCTGAAATTGAATCACCATGTTTAAAGTTTCGAATGATCCCCTGATATCTTCTGATGGGGTCCAAAGTCTTAGCTGCTAATTTAGCCTGTGCAATCTCAGATTTGTTTTCCTTCTCAAACATTTTTACTCGTAAATTTCCCTCAATCTTCTTGTCTTTCGTCACTCACCCTGCTGCCAGCTTCTCTCTTTCAAAAGCAAGTCTTTCTTTCTCTAAAGCTATTTCTCTTTTGCATATTTCTCTGCTGCTAATTTATCTTTCTCCGCTAGCAATCTTTTCTCCACAAGAGATTCCATTGGTGCCAGCTTTTCTTTTTTCTAGAGCTATTTCTAAAGCTTTCTGTTTCTCCTGAGAAGCTAGCTTCTCCCTCTCTGATTTTCTAACTTCATTAGCTGTAGTTCTCTTTTCACGTTGTTGTGCATGAAGTGCACTAAGTTCTTCCTTGGCCCATGCCAAGAGTTCAGGGCCTGCTAAACAACACTATTTCCCAATGGCAATACACTCTGACAGTGCAGATATGGTTAATTTTCAACAAATGCTGATGTATTAATCAAAGTTATTAATATTATCACAATAAATATAATGTTATCAATATATAATGGGCTCAATATCAAATTAGAGAAGACTGTAGTTATGTACCAGTCAGCTGCAGGGAATTATCACACTGTGTCGGATATCAAAGTGAATGGTCATAGACTAAGTGTTGTGGACAAATTCACCTATCTTGGTAGTACTGTGTCACAAGCTGCCACAATTGATGATGAAGTGAATGCAAAAATCTCCAAGGCCAACATGGCCTTTGGCAGACTGTACAAGAATGTATGGGACAGAAATGGAATAAGCCTGCAAACAAAGCCGAAAGTCTACAAAGTTGTTGTATTATCCACACTGCTATATGCTTGTGAAACCTGGACTGTTTATCAGCGACACGCTAGGAAATTAAACCATTTACACAGTCTGCCTTAGAAAGCTACTGAAGATTAAATGGCAAGACAAGATCCCAGACACTGAAGTCCTAGAGAGAGCATCCATGCCCAGTATCCACACTCTACTAATGAAGAATCAGATTCACTGGGCTGGTTGCCTAACTTGCATGCCAGATCACAGGCTCCCTAAATGATGTTTTTATGGCAAGCTGCGTTGTGGCAAACCCAAGGCAGCCAGAGTAAACATTTTAAAGACACTCTGAAAATCTCCCTGAAAGATTTTGGAATTCATCTTGACACCTGGGAAACTGCTGCCAAAGACCGAAATTCATGGTGTAAATCATTACGCAAGTGGCTGCTTGTGAAGCAAGACTGCAAAAACTGTTTTAAAAAAAAGGCTCGACAGGAAAACCATTGCATGAGATCCTCCTCCTGAAACATCAAGAATTCTTTACCGACATTGCGAAAGGACATTTTGAGCCAAAAAAGGTCTCATCAGCCATCTTAGAACTCATGGCTTCATACTTTCACCCCCACTGGAGGAAATGAATGGTCAACATTATTTTTGATGTACAAACACCAAGATTGATAGTATCTAGTATTTTCACCAGCTCAAATGCCTCTTTTAATATTAAGGGGTTGTATGATTATTGCACTGGCTTGGCAGTTTCTTCAATCCATTTTACCATCCTGTGTTGGACAGAGTTGACCATAGATTAAATAGTTTAGTAGTTGGATCAACATCATGACACACAGTTTAACCCATAAGTGCTCCATTTTTCTCCTAACTCAAACCTGAGTCTAGAGAAACTCAGCTCAATGCATGAACTCCATTGCATCGGCGAGGATCCTGAAATACTTTGGGTAGATTTTTAACTCAAAATTTTGTCCGGGCAACGCCGTTAGGCTCTTTTTCGATTTCCAACTGCCAAGGGATTTTTTACGTGCGCAACAATACACACGGGCGTCCGATCTCACTACCCAGAGACCAGGGGAAATTTTATTACTGGAAGTCCAGGTGGATTTTTTTACATAAATCCCGGCCCTCACCGGGGCCTGAACCCGAGACCTTCAGCACTCGAGGCGGACACCATACCTCGAGACCACTCAGCCCCCAGATTAAATGGATCTCAGTGGTACCCCAGGCTTGTGCAATTTATGAAGGTCATAAAGTTGGGTGTTTTTTAGCCCTGTGGAATGACTAACTGTGCAGTTGTCTCAATGATTAATTTACTATCTAAAAGTGACTGAATCTCTTTCCTCATTTTTGCATCCAATTCCCTAGGGTGGCTGGCTTTAGGATCTAAGTAACATTTGGTTGGATTCAATAAAATGTTTTTTTTGTTAGAAGCAGCAAAAATTTGATTCCTAAGATGTTTGTTGCAAATAGCTTAGATTACCAGAGCAAGTTAACAATGATTGCCTGGAAGAGGCTAATAAAAGTAGAACATTATGTGCAACTATCAGAAAGTGACAATAGCATTCTTTAGTATTGTGATGAGAAGAGAAGTGTAGGAAAGCATTGTGACAACTGGAAAGATCAGTGGGAAAAGAGACAAGGGCAGACAGATGATGCTGGATACTGTATGGCGACATTGAGAAATATTATCAGCAGAGTTGATTCTGAATAGTGACCAAGATCTGAGGAGATACATGAACACCTATGGTAGTTAGCAGGGCACATGATGATGATGCAGTCTCATGTTTCTTCAGATTACAAGTCTAAGTAAAGGAAGCAGTACAATCATAACACTTGTATGTTTCTCTCCTGTATGTGTTACCTTATGTTTCTTCAGATTGTCAGCATGAATCAAAGAAGCACCACAAACATCACACTAGTAAGCTAGGAGAACTAGAATGAGGAAAATAACACTGATCTACACTGTAGAACAATAACACTGAGATATAGTGTGAACAATAACACTGATCTACAATGTGGAACAACAACACAGATCTACAATGTGGAACAACAACACAGATCTACAATGTGGAACAATAAAACAGCTCTCCCATATGTGTTCCCTTGTGGTATTTTAAAACTGCTAGAATGAGTATATGCAGCATCACAGTAAACACACTTGTAAGGTTTCTCTCCTGTATGTGTTCTCTTATGTTTTCTCAGACTGCTAGTTGTAGTAAAATAAGCACCACAAACATCACACTTGTAAGGTTATTCTCATGTATGTGTTTTCTTATGTTTTCTCAGAATCTTAGCATGAGTAAAAGAAGACCCACAATCATCAAACTTGTAAGGTTTTTCTCCTGTATGTGTTCTCTTGTGAGTCTTCAGATTGCCAGCTTCAGTAAAAGAAGCACCACAATCATCAAACTTGTAAGGTTTTTCTCCTGTATGTGTTCTCTTGTGAGTCTTCAGATTGCCAGCTTCAGTAAAAGAAGCACCACAATCATCACATTTGTAAGGTTATCCTCCTGTATGTGAACTCTGTTTTCTCAGATTCTTAGCTTGAGTAAAAAAAAAGCATCACAATCATCACACTTGTAAGGTTTTCCTACTGTATTTGTTCTCTTGTGAGTCATCAGATTGCAGGCTCCTTTAACAGAAGCGCCACAATCATCACACTCATAAGGTCCTTCTCCTGTATGTGTTCTCTTATATTTTCTTAAGATTCTTAGCTTGAGTAAAAGAAGCACCACAATCATAACACTTCGTAAGGTTTTTCTCCTGTATGTGTACTCTAGTGAATCTTCAGGTGGCCAGATTGGGTAAATGAAGCACCACAATAATAACACCTTGTAAGGTTTTTATCCTGTATGTGTTCCTTATGTTTCCCCAGATTGCTAGTTGTAGTAAAAGAAGCACAACAATCATCACACTTGTAAGCTTTCTCTGCTGTATGTGTTCTCTTGTGAGTCTTCACACTTCCAGCTTCAGTAAAAGAAGCACCACAATCATCACAATTGTAAGGTTTTTCTCCTGTATGTGTTCTCTTATGTTTTGTCAGATTTCCAGATTGAGTAAAAGAAGCACCACAATCTTCACACTTGTAAGGTTTCTCTCCTGTATGTGTTCTCTCGTGTGTCTTCAGACGTCCAGCTTCAGTAAAAGCACCAAAATTATCACACTTGTAAGGTTTTTCTCCTATATGAGTTCTCTTATGTTTTCTAAGATTCTTAGCTTAAGTAAAAGAAGCACCACAATCATCACACGTGTAAGCTTTTTCTGCTGTATGTGTTCTCTTGTGACTCTTCAGACTGCCAACTTCAGTAAAAGAAGTGCCACACTCATCACAATTGTAAGGTTTTTCTCCTGTATGTGTTCTCTTATGTTTTGTCAGATTCCCAGATTTAGTAAAAGAAGCACCACAATCTTCACACTTATAAGGTTTCTCTCCTGTATGTGTTCTCTCGTGTGTCTTCAGACTTCCAGCTTCAGTAAAAGCACCAAAATCATCACACTTGTAAGGTTTTTCTCCTATATGAGTTCTCTTATGTTTTCTAAGATTCTTAGCTTAAGTAAAAGAAGCACCACAATCATCACACGTGTAAGCTTTTTCTGCTGTATGTGTTCTCTTGTGACTCTTCAGACTGCCAGCTTCAGTAAAAGAAGTGCCACACTCATCACAATTGTAAGGTTTTTCTCCTGTATGTGTTCTCTTATGTTTTGGCAGATTCCCAGATTTAGTAAAAGAAGCACCACAATCTTCACACTTATAAGGTTTCTCTCCTGTATGTGTTCTCTCGTGTGTCTTCAGACTTCCAGCTTCAGTAAAAGCACCAAAATCATCACACTTGTAAGGTTTTTCTCCTATATGAGTTCTCTTATGTTTTCTCAGATTCTTAGTCTTTCCTCTTGAGCCTAAGTAGGCGCATAGGGCAGAAGTCATGGCTCTCCATGTCTGGCAGTTCGCTGCTACCTGTTGTAGATCTTGGATGTTCACTTGGTCATTGAATGAGCCTTCTCTGATGATGGTTCTACGCAGGGTCTCTCTTGGTCTTCCCCGTTTTCTTTTCCCTACTGGTGACCATATGAGGGCTTGGTAGGGGAGTCTTGTCTTGTCCATACTGAGTACATGGCCGATGTAGTCCCAACGGCGTTTTCTTATAAAATTGGATACAATATCTTGCTAAGTCTCTTGTCTTATTTGCGCATTGGTTTTGAAATCTGTCCACTCAGATTCTTAACTTAAGTGAAAGAAGCACCACAACCATCACACTTGTAAGGTTTCTCTCCTGTATGTGTTCGCTTGTGAGTCTTCAGACTGCCAGCTTCAGTAAAAGAAGCACCACAATCATCACACTTGTAAGGTGTTTCTCCTGTATGTATTCACGTGTGGTATTTCAAACTGCTAGCAGGAGTAAATGCAACACCACAGTAAAGACACTTGTAAGGTTTCTCTTATGTATATAATCTCTTGAGAGTCTTCAGATTGCAGGCTTCAGTAATAGAAGCACCACAATCATCACACTCGTAAGATTCTTCTCCTGTATATGTTCTCTTATGTTTTCTCAGATTCTTAGCCCGAGTAAAAGAAGCACCACAATCATAACGCTTGGTAAGGTTTTTCTCCTGTATGTGTTCTCTTATGTTTTCTCAGACTGCTGGTTGTAGTAAAAGAAGCGTGACAATCATCTTACTTGTGAGGTTTCTGTCATAATCTCCCCACCAGTTCTACCGCATCGTCGTCAACGACGCCTGGCAGTTACGGCCAGGTCCACCTGTGAGCGCCACTAACCAAGCTGTGACAGGAATGGTCAGTCGGTGCATGCGTGGGACATGAAGTCCACGCAGGGACACAACCTCGACTAGCGAGAGCTCACAGCGGTTAGCGCCAGACGGCTGGGGACTGTTGTACAGGACTGACGGATTGAATGGTGCTCGTATGTGTGTATGAACGCCAATAGATAGAAAGCCTGTGTGAGTATAGGAGACTGAGCGCCTGGTATGTAGGAGTGTGAGTTGTATACATTACATTTATATATATCTATTGATTGTATTATGGCATCGATATTGTAATTGTGCGATGCATGTAATGGTTGTGATGAGTGAGATGTGTGAATAAAGTGTTTGAATTGTATTTGCAGTGTGTCACGTAAAGTCATTCTGTGACAGTGTTTGTATCACATCTGTTGGTGATTACGAGCCTGTGTTATTGCTAAATGCAAGATTCTGACAGGTGTGAACGTGGGTGCATCGTCCAACTTGAACCAGTTATAAAATAGGTGTGAACGTGGGTGCATCGTCCATCTTTGAACAAAGTGTAAAATAGAATTGAACGTGTGTGTAAGCGGAAAGTTTTGGAAAGAAAGCAACATGGAAAGTGAGTTGTTGAATGTGTTGAACACAGCATGACTAACAAACATACTTGACAGCACACAAACCTACAAAACTTAGTTGACAACGCATACACCACATAATTGTGCATGTCCTAATATTTTCTTCTTCCAAAAAGCAACAGGTTTTTGTGTCATCCAGAACCGTTAGCAACTAAAGTTCATTTTTTTTCCGGGCAGCAACGATCAAGCAGCCATTCTCTGGTACAGTGTTCCATCATACTCCAGAGCTCCAAAGTCACTTAGGTATTATCTTTTTTCTATATATACTTTTGTGTGTAAGTCTAGGCACAAGCCGTATTTGATAAAGATTGTACAGATTATTGTATTTACTAACACCATAATTAACTTTTTGTACATTCATTGTATCTGAAATAATTCATCATGTCTACATTGAACGATTTCATCGAATCTGGTTTGAAATTAAAGTTAACTGGTGATGAATTGACCAAGGGGAGTGAGGAAAAGTATTCAGAGCATCTCCTATTACAGGAAAAAGCTAGGGATCGTGAAGACAGAGCTGCTGAAAGAGAGCTGAAAAAGGCAGAATTAGATGCTGAGATAAGAAAAGCTGAGATCTCTGCTCAGATCAAAAGAGAAGAACTTGAAATGCAGCTGAAAATTAAACAACTGGAAGCTGAAACATCAGCAGATAAAGATTCTAGAAAGTCAGAAAGACTAGATAAAGAGAATCAGTACAAAAAGTACCAAAAGATCGTCAAAAATCTCACCACGGGCGACTGTATTGCAGCCTTCACCCAGAACTTTGAAATGATAATGGAGCATTATCAGATCCCAGAGACTGAATGGAACATTATATATATGAGAAGTCTTTCAGGGGAACCTCTCAAAGTGATAGAGACCATTCCCAAAGATCTCAGGAAAGATTATCAATATATTAAGTCCAAAATTATGTCACACTTCCTGTTAGATGAAGCGGCTACAGAGAACAGTTTAGTAAATTAGCTCCAAAACCTACACAAACTTTCTCTGACTACATCTCAGTAGTACAGGATATATTCAGTAAATGGCTCTCAGCAGCCAAAGTAAATAACAATTTTGATAAGTTGAAAGATCTAATTCTTAGAGATAAAATTATTTCATCTCTGCCACCACCATTTTCTAAATTTTTGCAAGAATGTGAGTGCGAGAGTGTGCAACATATAGAGAAACGAGGTTCGGCTTATTTCACAGCCAACAAACAGTGTTTTGCTAGTGGATTGACTGACACAGACTTTGTAGCAGCCGCTACCTATGACAGAACGAAGTCAGGTCCCTACAGTAAACAGAAACCCTTTAAACAATCTGCTGATAAGTATTACCAATGCAGATATTGCCATCTTTCACATAATGAAAGTGATACGTGCAACAAACGCCCACGGTACCTCACATACTTGCAAAACTATATTGATAAGCAAGATAAGGAGAGAAAGAGCTATAAACTACTAACCAAATGCTTCCTTTGCAAGGTATATGGCCACTGGCGTCATGCTTGTAAAGGTAAACAAATGACCAGAAAGGCTAATGCAGCCATGTTTGATAGCTCTTCCTCAGATGAGGTACAATCAGAAAATCATCCTGCTAATGCAGCACAGGCCATTGATGTGTTTCATCTTGAAAAATGTACCATCTGTGATCGTTTTCATGAAGATGGCTTATTAACATGCGGCCACTCAATACCTATTGCCAATGAAGAAGCTAATTTGGTAATAAACTCCAGAGGTAAACTTAACATCCACCAAGGGTTTGTAAATGGCAAATCTGCCACTGTTTTACGGGATAATGGGTGTACTCTTATTGGTTTCAAGAGAGACTTTATTTTACCTTCAGATTATACAGGCAAACATGTTACATGCAGAACTTTCTCAGGTAACATCGAGAAATACCCACTTGCATGGGCATATATTGACACCCCATTTCTCACAGGAAAGGTTAAATGTGCATCATTATCCAACCCATGTTGTGACATAATCGTTGGTAACCTTCCTGAAGTAAATGATATGCCACATGACAGTATAACATCTTCTGCCTAATGTATTGTTGATAATGCAATATCATCTTCAACTGAATATGTTGTTGACAATGTATTATCACCTGTGAATGAACGTATGTTTGCAAATTCATTAACGTCATCACATGATTGTATTGACCTAAATGTTACATCACCTTCTCATGTTGTTGATATTGAAAATGCTGCAAAAGTGCAAGATCAAATTAACCAGACAGAGGCTTTGGAAATGTTAAGCCCAGTTATATTACCTCCTAAGACCATGAGGGAAAATTTCATAACAGCCCAAAAGGCCGATTTATCTTTGCACAAATATTTTAATTTAATAGGCCAAAAGCCAAGAATGACAAAGAATGCTAGAAGGCATTTTGCCCTAAAAAGGTGGTATCTTTACACAAAGGTACCAACACCACTGAGCAAACGGTGTTACCAACCGAACACCGCAAACAAGCATTACATCTAGCACATGACATACCCTTTGCAGGGCATATGGCTTATTCAAAAACTAGATCTAGACTACTCACCCAGTTCTACTGGCCTAAATTCTACAGTGACACCAAGCAATATTGCAGAACTTGTGACATCTGCCAGAAGCTTGTTAAAAAGGGTAAACACCCGCAAGCTGAACTACAAATAACAGATCTAGCAAGTAGACCATTCAAAAAGATCTCTGTTGATAATGTAGGTCCTCTATACCATGTGACATCAAGAGGAAATAAGTTCATTTTAACGATAATTGACCTCTGCAGCAGATGGCCTGAGGCGATTCCACTTAAAAACATAACTGCCAAGGATGTTATGGAAGTTTTCTTCCACATTTTTTCTAGAGTAGGGTTTCCTGATACCATTCTCTCAGATCGGGGAAGTCAGTTCATAGCTGCAGCCACTCAAGCCTTTACTAGAATGTTAGGGGTAAAGAGTGCTTTAATAGCTCATACCATTCTATGGGGATTGTAGAAAAGATGAACGGTGATCTCAAGCATATGCTATCAAAAGTTACCCAGGAACACCCTGAAGACTGGGATACTTATTTACCTGCCATACTATTTGCATATCGCGAAGTACTTCATTCGAGTACAGGTTTCTCACCATTTGAACTTGTATATGGAGCAAAACCACGCGGCCCATTATCTATGTACCATTCTATGTTAACTGAAAGTATAACTGTACATAAACCAGTATCATCATATGAACATGTAACATCATTGCACGATAGGATAATGAAATCTTGTGTATTAGCTAAAGAAGCACTGAAACAATCTGGTGCTATTTACAGACAGTATGCAAACAGAGGAAATAGGACAATAACACTGACACCTGGACAAGACGTACTACTTCTTTTGGCAAGCAACAGACATCTTTTGACAGACTCATGGCAAGGACCGTTTAAAGTACTGAGATAAATCTCAACAGTGGACTATGAGATCGCAATAAAAGACAAACATAAAATATTTCACATCAACATGTTAAAACCATACTACAACAGAAACGACGACCAAGACGAGACGGCAGCAAGCACAACAATAGTGGACCACACAGACGATGACATTCACATTTTTTTTCTCCGATAGTAATTGTGAAAAAGAAGGACAACACCATACGACTCTGTGTTGACTATCGGAAACTTAACCATATCACACAGTTGGATTTAGAACCAATGAGCAACTGTGAAGACAATCCTGACTGAACTGAAAGAATCTAGATACTTTACAAAACTGGACATGACAAAAGGGTATTGGCAAATACCGGTACATCATGACAGCATACATCTGTCAGCATTTGCCACACCCTAGGGACTATACGAATGGTGCAAGCTTCCATTTGGGCTAGTTAATGCCCCTGCGACATTTATACAGATGACAAGACTTCTTCTGACAGACCATGTAACAACATTACAACAGAGATTTGACCGTATCAGACACCATGGACTGACATTCAAACCATCAAAAGTTGACATAGCCTTTCATTTTTGGGTTATAAAATTTGTAACGGCTTTGTCACTACTGACGACAACATCGTGTCAAGAATTCTTAAATTATCGCTTCCAGTGACAAAGAAAGAATTGCGAAGTGTCCTGGGTCTGTTAAATTATTACAGACAGTTCATACCAAATTTTGCTACGTTGACCGATTTGTTTCACTAACCTACTAACGAAAGACAAACCTAACAAAATTGTAAACAGCGAATGCCTAAGACCTGCATTTACAAAAGTGTTATCTTACTTTTCTAGTAACCCGATTCTTAAATTACCAAATTTGGACACTATTTTCAGATTGAGAACTGACACGAGCTCCATAGCGATTGGGGCAGTATTATTGCAAGAGCATGACCAAATTCTTCATCCAGTGTATTACATAAGTCGGAAATTAAAACTAAGAGGAAAAAAATTGGTCAACACCTGAAATTTAGGCCCTTGCTCTTGTGTATTCTGTTAAGAAATTATCTAGGTTTCTTCTTGGGAAACATTTCATAGTCGAGACAGACAACAGTCCGTTGACAATTATCATGACTGGAACTCCTACCAACCACAGGGTAGCAAGATGGTAACTATTACTACAAGATTTCAGTTTTGAAGTCAGGCATATCCGCGGCACACAGAATACGATTGCCGACCTTCTGTACAGATGTCCTTACAACACACCCGAAAGCCTAATTGTGCCTGAGCGCACACAGCAGACCAATAAGTAATCTGCAGATTAGTATATCGCTCAGCACCACAGCAAATAGTGAAATAATTTCAGAAACGCTGTGTATAAATTGTGATAGGGACAATATCCCAATGTAAATATAGTATATTTATCTTATAATTATTGTAATAATTGTGATGAATACGTGTGTTGTATGTGATCGAAAGGTAACATTATTTTAAACATGTATGAACATTGTAACGAACAGTGCTACGTGATTTCAAGACTTACTTTACTTGAACTGTTCAAGTATCCGTAGTACCTGCTGTGCAGAGTGTTCCAACTTATTTTAATCCGTGCAAGAGGGACAATGACATCTGAATTCTACAGAACACGTTAATACAGAGTTCGAAAGAAAGAGTTAATCCAGCAGCTGTTCTTATGAACTGCATTTACATAACATCCCAACGAAAGAACATTGTGTTAGCTACATCTTAACACACCAGCTGTGTACTTTCGGTATTTGTGTAATTAATGTAACAACTAGCAGAGTATAGTGTAATTCTCACAAAGAATTGACGTTTGATATAAACTTTGTGAGTAGAAATTTTACATATACAAATTGTATGTAAGGATTTTGATAGATGTAATCTGAGAATCATAAGTTAATTAACTTGTACGCAATAGTGACATTTGGTTCGCTATTGTCAATAAGAATCAAACTATGACGCTTAGAAATTGATTTACTAATGTAATTTATTTTCTTTGAAAGCATATTGAAATTATCGCCCATAGATTTTGTATTGTTTCACTGATTACAACCAAGGGAAACAATTGAAATTAGTGATAATAGGTAACATGTATAAAAACCATCCTCATGTTGCCAGATTGGCGACACATCAAGATGACATCAACTATGCATGAGAGTATTTACCAAAGCTGTAGACCTACATGAGACTTTCCGACCAGATGAGGTTGGGGTCAAATGTTGGAGTCATCTTATAGGAAGAAGACTCGCGGCCTGACATGTCGTGTTTGAAATTTTTGTTTATTTGTCGAGAGGTAGTTGCATTGCTTGAGAGATAGCATAAGTCGCTGATAGCTACCGGACTGGCTGTGTCAAATTACATCTAATGTAAGAATCCATCTAGTGGATTGTTCTTGAGGAGTGTTGCTTGATAGCATCATTGAAGAGTGAGTGTATATAGCTTACAATTATCTACATATTTCAATATAAACCAAAGTGTCATGTCAGATGACAAACAATGGGTCGATTCTTACAGGTTTAATAAATAAACCCAGATGTATATAGCTTACATGAAAGGTTTCTCCTTTTATGAAAAGGAGGGCGGGAGAATGTCATAATCTCCCCACCAGTTCTACCGCGTCGTCGTCAACGACGCCTGGCAGTTACAGCAAGGTCCACCTGTGAGCGCCACTAACCACGCTGTGACAGGAATGGTCAGTCAGTGCATGCGTGGGTTAGCGCCAGACGGCTGGGGACTGTTGTACAGGACTGACAGATTGAATGGTGCTCGTGTGTGTGCATGAACACCAATAGATAGAAAGCCTGTGTGAGTATAGGAGACTGAGCGCCTGGTATGTAGGAGTGTGAGTTGTATACATTGCATTTATATATATATATCTATTGATTGTATTATGGCATCGATATTGTAATTGTGCGATGCATGTAATGGTTGTGATGAGTGAGATGTGTGAATAAAGTGTTTGAATTGTATTTGCAGTGTGTCACGTAAAGTCATTCTGTGACAGTGTTTGTATCACATCTGTTGGTGATTACGAGCCTGTGTTATTACTAAATGCAAGATTCTGACAGTTTCTCTCCTGTATGTGTTCTCTTGTGAGTGTTCAGACTGTCAGCTTCAGTAAAAGAAGCAACACACTCATCACACTTGTAGGGTTTTTCTCCTGTGTGTGTTCTCTTATGTCTCATCAGACTGCTAGCTGTAGTAAAAGAAGCACCACAAACATCACACTTGTAAGGTTTTTCTCCTGTATGTGTTCTCTTGTGAGTCTTCAGACTGCCAGCTTCAGTAAAAGAAGCACCACAATCATCACACTTGTAAGGTTTTTCTCCTGTATGTGATCTCTTATGTCTTCTCAGATTCATAGCGTAAGAAAAAGAAGCACCACAATCATCACACCTGTAAGCTTTTTCTCCTGTATGTGTTATCTTGTGAGTCTTCAGGTGGCCAGCCTGAGTAAAAGAAGCACCACACTCATCACACTTGTAGGGTTTTTCTATTGTATGTGTTCTCTTATGTCTCATCAGACTGCTAGCTGTAGTAAAAGAAGCACCACACTCATCACACTTGTAAGGTTTTTCTCCTGTATGTGTTCTCTTATGTTCTGTCAGACTCACAGCTTGAGAAAAATAAGCACCACAATCTTCACACTTATAAGGTTTCTCTCCTGTATGTGTTCTCTTGTGAGTCTTCAGAATGCCAGCTTCAGTAAAAGAAGCACCACAATCATCACACTTGTAAGGTTTTTCTCCTGCATGTGTTCTCTTATGTTTTCTCAGATTCCCAGCTAGAGTAAAGGAAGCACCACAATCTTCACACTTATAAGGTTTCTCTCCTGTATGTGTTCTCTTGTGAGTCTTCAAACTGCCAGCTTCAGTAAAAGAAGCACCACAATCATCACACTTGTAAGGTTTTTCTCCTGTATGTGTTCTCTTATGTTTTCTCAGATTCCCAGCTAGAGTAAAAGAAGCACCACAATCTTCACACTTATAAGGTTTCTCTCCTGTATGTGTTCTCTTGTGAGTCTTCAGACTGCCAGCTTCAGTAAAAGAAGCACCACAATCATCACACTTGTAAGGTTTTTCTCCTGTATGTTTTCTCTTATGTTTTCTCAGATTCCCAACTAGAGTAAAAGAAGCACCACAATCATCACATTTGTAAGGTTTTTCTCCTGTATGTATTCTCTTATGGTACCACAAACTTGAAGCCTGAGTAAAAGAAGCACCACAATCATCACACTTGTGAGGTTTTTCTCCTGTATGTGTTCTCTTGTGAGTCTTCAGACTGCCAGCTTCAGTAAAAGAAGCACCACAATCATCACACTTGTAAGGTTTTTCTCCTGTATGTGTTATCTTGTGAGTCTTCAGGTGGCCAGCCTGAGTAAAAGAAACACCACAATCATCACACTTGTAAGGTTTTTCTCCTGTATGTGTTCTCTTGTGAGTCTTTAGACTGCCAGCTTCAGTAAAAGAAGCACCACAATCATCACACTTGTAAGGTTTTTCTCCAGTATGTGTTCTCTTATGTCTCATCAGACTGCCAGCTGTAGTAAAAGAAGCACCACAAACATCACACTTGTAAGGTTTTTCTCCTGTATGTGTTCTCTTGTGAGTCTTCAGATTGCCAGCTTCAGTAAAAGAAGCACCACAATCATCACACTTGTAAGGTTTTTCTCCTGTATGTCTTCTCATGTGAGTCTTCAGATAGCCAGCTTCAGTAAAAGAAGCACCACAATCATCACACTTGTAAGGTTTGTCTCCTGTATGTGTTCTCTTGTGAGTCTTCAGACTGCCAGCTTCAGTAAAAGAAGCATCACACTCATCACACTTGTAAGGTTTTTCTCCTGCATGTGTTCTCTTATGTTCTCTCAGATTCATAGCGTAAGTAAAAGAAGCACCACATTCATAACACCTGTAAGCTTTTTCTCCTGTATGTTTTATCTTGTGAGTCTTCAGACTGCCAGCCTGAGTAAAAGAAACACCACAATCATCACACTTGTAAGGTTTTTCTCCTGTATGTGTTCTCTTGTGAGTCTTCAGACTGCCAGCTTCAGTAAAAGAAGCACCACACTCATCACACTTGTAAGGTTTTTCTCCTGT
Source organism: Cepaea hortensis (assembly GCA_963921405.1). NCBI lineage: Eukaryota > Metazoa > Mollusca > Gastropoda > Stylommatophora > Helicidae > Cepaea > Cepaea hortensis. The sequence goes on along the minus strand of OY992876.1, from coordinate 488,278,130 downwards.
ATGTGTTCTCTTATGTTTTCTCAGATTCCCAGCTAAAGTAAAAGAAGCACCACAATCATCACATTTGTAAGGTTTTTCTCCTGTATGTATTCTTTTATGGTACCTCAAACTTGAAGCCTTAGTAAAAGAAGCACCACAATCATCACACTTGTGAGGTCTTTCTCCTGTATGTGTTCTCTTGTGAGTCTTCAGATTGTGAGCTTCACTAAAAGAAGAACCACAATCATCACACTTGTGAGGTTTTTCTCCTGTATGTGTTCTCTTGTGAGTCTTCAGACTGCCAGCTTCAGTAAAAGAAGCACCACAATCATCACACTTGTAAGGTTTTTCTCCTGTATGTGTTATCTTGTGAGTCTTCAGGTGGCCAGCCTGAGTAAAAGAAACACCACAATCATCACACTTGTAAGGTTTTTCTCCTGTATGTGTTCTCTTGTGAGTCTTCAGACTGCCAGCTTCAGTAAAAGAAGCACCACACTCATCACACTTGTAAGGTTTTTCTCCTGTATGTGTTCTCTTATGTTTTCTCAGATTCCCAGCTAAAGTAAAAGAAGCACCACAATCATCACATTTGTAAGGTTTTTCTCCTGTATGTATTCTTTTATGGTACCTCAAACTTGAAGCCTTAGTAAAAGAAGCACCACAATCATCACACTTGTGAGGTCTTTCTCCTGTATGTGTTCTCTTGTGAGTCTTCAGATTGTGAGCTTCACTAAAAGAAGAACCACAATCATCACACTTGTAAGGTTTTTCTCCGGTATGTGTTCTCTTGTAGTACTTCAATCTGCCAACTTGAGTAAAAGAAGCACCACAATCATCACACTTGTAAGGTTTCTCTCCTGTATATATTCTCTTATGATTCATGTTCTTTTGGCACCCTAGATGGTCATCTTGAATCAAAAGACTATCAATTTCATTACATTCGTTCAGCATCCCTTCAGTATGTGTTCTCTTATATCTGTCTACACAAACATTTGGATTAGAAACATCAGGCAAGTCTCCTGTGTGTGTTATTTGAGAGCTATAACTGACATAATCCAAAATATCATCAAGAGACTCCGCAAAGCTCTGTGTATGTTTTTCTTGTGTTTCCATATTTTGCTGCTGACAATTCTCAATAGCCAGAGATAGTTTATTGTTTGTATTAATCACAGAAGACACATTTTCTGACATTTGACAACAATTTTCATGTTTTACTGTTACCTTACAACTGTTCTCAACCATTCTTGATTTTGAGTTGCTGTGTTCTGTCATTTCTTGAATGATGCAACCCCCAGATATGTCTACCTTTTTACTGAAGCTTTGACTCCCGTCCTCAAACAGAACATCTGATAGTTCTTGTTTTACAATCTTCATGTCTATGCTGTCATATGTCCACTTTTGTGAATGTTCTTGTATGGAGTGGTAAGGAATACTTGGAGACCATGAGTGTGCTTCTGAAACACACCAAAGTAAATAATTAATATCCTCATGAATATACCAGGTATTGATTATGAACAGATGTGTATGTGTAATCAAACAGGCACACATTGCAGCTATAGACAATCAGTTTCAAGTGAACAGAAAAGTAAAAAGAAGATTGATTAATATGCTCATGTACTTAGCATTCATACTTATGAATGATCTAAGTTCATGATAATCTAAGATGGTGTATGATCTAAGCTGATGTATGATATAAGCTGTTATATGATCAAGGTTGATATATGATCTAAGTTCATGATGATCTAAGATGGTGTATGATCTAAGCTAATGTATAAACTAAGCTGATGTATGATCAAGCTGTTATATGATCAAGGTTGATGTATGATCTAAGATGATGCATGATCAAAGATGATGCATGATCTAGGCTGATGTATGATATAAGCTATTATATGATCTAGGTTGATGTATGATCTAAGCTAATGTATGATCGAAGCTGATGTATAATCTGAGCTGATGAATGCTCTAAGCTGATGTATGATCTGAGCTTTTGTATGATCTAGGCTGATGTATGATTTAGGCATGACATGGGAACACAACTAGAGGTGGCATGGCAAGGCAACACATTCAGAGGTGGCATGACAAGGGAACACAATTTCAGTGGTATGGCAAGGGAACACAATTAGAAGAGGTATGGCAAGGGAACACTATTAGAGGTAAGTGGCATGACAAGGGAACAATTATAAGTGGCATGACAAGGGAACACAATTAGAGGTGCCATAACAAGGGAACACAATTAGATATGGCATGACAGGGGAACACAGAAGTGGCATGACAGGGAAACACAGAGGTGGCATGACAAGGGAACACAGTTAAGGTGGCATGACAAGTGAACACAGTTAGAGGTGGCATGACAAGGGAACAATTATAAGTGGCATGACAAGGAAACAATTATAAGTGGTATGACATGGGAACACAATTAGAGGTGGCATGACAAGGGAACACAGTTAGAGGTGGCATGACAAGGGAACACAGAGGTGGCATGACAAAGGAACAATTATAAGTGGTATGACATGGGAACACAATTAGAGGTGGCATGACAAGGGAACACAGTTAGAGGTGGCATGACAAGGGAACACAGTTGGAGGTGGCATGAAAAGGAAACAATTATAAGTGGTATTACAAGGGAACAATTATAAGTGGTATGACATGGGAACAATTATAAGTGGCATGACAAGGGAACAATTATAAGTGGCATGACAAGGGAACTATTATAAGTGGTATGACATGGGAACACAATTAGAGGTGGCATGACAAGGGAACACAGTTAGAGGTGGCATGACAAGGGAACACAGTTAGAGGTGGCATGACAAGGGAACAATTATAAGTGGTATGACAAGGGAACAATTATAAGTGGTATGACATGGGAACAATTATAAGTGGCATGACAAGGGAACAATTATAAGTGGTATGACAGGGGAACACAATTAGAGGTGGCATGACAAGGGAACACAATTAGAGGTGGCATGACAGGGGAACACAATAAGAAGTGGCATGACAAAGAAAACTGAATCTTGCATATCAACACAATGATTCAGGGCTCAAGTCCAGCAGTGGCAATCATGATCATGTGTTGATCTGACCAGCACAGCTGGCATGTGACCCAGTCTAATCACATGTTGATCTGATCAGCACAGTTGGCATGTGGCCCAGTGTAATCAAATCAGTAGCAGAGATTTCTGTCTAATGGTAGAGGGGGAGGGAACTGGCCAAACGACCCCATTATTTAGTGATCTAATTTATGTGAGGGTCTAGCATTTCTCTTACAGAAGCATCTTCAATGGTGGTACACTTATCTGTTGTATGGACAGCCTTATCACAAGAACCAGGCCCATCATCACCTTCTCCAGGCTTCTGTTGCAGACCCTGAGCTTCTGTCTAAGATCTACATGCTTTGTCCATGCCGGTAACACAGATCACCATAAGCCAGGTGTTCTTGGTGAATCCGATTTGTTACGTACAAATGTTATCATTGATCATTGTAAAGGGACTTTAACATGATACAGATGGGCAAGGAGTCTAATATCTTAGGTGAACCTGTCAGGGTCTTGTTCGATATGAACACAGGCTCGTATTCACTAACAGGCTTGAAAACAATCACACACAGATAATGAGTGTACAAAAACTCGGCGACATAACTCAAACACTTTAATCGCACTTCTCAAAACAGCATTCATATCAGGCATCGCTCAAAGTCAGCGATAATGCCATTTCCAGAAACATACAATGCAATATATATATCAATTCATAAATACAATAGAATATAACACTCACTCAATCTTTACTCTACTCAACAAAGCATACAGGCTTTCGTCCATCAAGCATCGACTCATACACAGCAACACTCTTTCACGTCCGTCCAGTCTTGAGGTCCTAGGCTGTCTGACGCTACCAGCAGTGATTCCTCGTTGGCCCGGCTTTCCGCTCTCGAGGCCTTCATGCACCACACTGACCCCTGGCCATGCACTGCGTAGTAACTGTTAGTCCAGTTCACGGTCGTACCTGGTCGTTGCCGCCAGGCGGGGGAGATGAAGACTGGGAGATTCTGACATTCTCCGCCACCCCCTCTTATGAAAGGTATACCCTTTCATTACTGGTGTTTATAGTTGGGTTAAGTTAATAATATAAAGTCAGAATCGACCAACTGTTTGTCATGTTAGATGACTCTTTGGTATTTATTGACGGTTACTGGGTAGTTGCATGATATATCTTTGATTCAGTGATGCCATAAGGCTACTTTCATCAAGTACTCTCCACTAGTTGGATTTGTACCTAGGTTGATAATGGACTCAGCCAGTCCGATAGTTATCCGCGACTAATGCTATCTTTCAAGCAACGCGCTACCTCACGACAAAATTAAAAAATCACAAAAAGAACCATGTTAGGCCTTAAGTCATCTTCCTTATAAGATGACTTCAGAACTAGACGCCAACCGATATGGTCGGATAGTCCAATTCTGGTCCTCACCTTTAGTAGTTATCTTCCACGCATAGTTGATGTCACATGGTGATGCGTAGACGTTTTGGCTACTATGAACAAGATAATATATGCATGCTTACATTTTACCAACATTTCAAATTGTTTCCCTTTAGGTGTAATGGTGAAACGATATGGGAGGTAATATGTAAATTCTTTAAAAAAAATAAAGTACATTTGTAAGTTATATTCTAAGCGTCATAGTTTGATATTTATTGTCAATAGTGACATAGCTGGCACCATTGAGAAAAAATTAATCAATCAATGATTTTTAGATCACAAATATATAAATCCTTTCATTCAATTAAATATATGTAAATTTGGTGTCACAAAGTTATCTCAGGTGTCATTCCTTTGTGACTATTATTTATATAGTCTGCTAATTTTGCTAAATTTAACTAAATCATTCGAAAAGGAAACGGAAGTACACAATTGGTGTGTTCACACGTTGGAGTAACACACTGTTCTTTCACATGTTCGGATAACACTGTTCTTACTGAAGTATGGATTAAACTGTTCTGGATATGTTGAATTTCTAAATGTCGTCTATATAACACAGTTGTAGCGTTAAAATGTTAGAACAATTTGCTGTGCTTATATCACAAGTATACATAAGTGTCGGTACTACGGATATTACCAAAAGTCGACATAAGCCATCAGTAGCTTGATGATGGTGTCACCAATGGTTCATGACAGTCTATATGAGATGAAGGTGTCCTAAGATAACAATTAACGTCGATCCTGGACTCTTGATCTTTCAAAATGCAAAGTCTTGGGAAGATAATCTGGTGATTTTCTCTTGCCTTCCACATTCTCACTAGGGTCATCTACCTCTCCTTTGACAGCAATTTTCTGTCAGGAGAAACTGTCAGGACAAGAGAATTCCCTGCTTGGCTCAGCTGCAGAGTTATGGACTGATCTCTACTGATCTGAGTAGATTTACATTCTGCTATTGTGTTGATTTCAATGAAATAAGGCTTTGGCCATTCAGAAAGCAAAGGCAAACTATTAAATATAAAATTATCTAGCAAATCAAAAATAGCCAGTAAATTTTGGGATTGATTGCAACACAATGTAAAGGATATCCAACTAAATGTTGCATTCTATTGCACTTAATCTTACCTTGACCTACATAGACTTCAGGTTGTTCTATCTTGACATGTGATGGTAGTTTACTCTCCATCTTTCAATCTGAAAGGATTTGTAAGTTGCATATGTATACAAAAGTAAATAAATAAATGAATGTGATATTTTCTTTGTCAAGATATCTAATCATGACTAATTATACAAAATATCTTATCATTACTTCAAGACATGATTTCTGATATGTTATTCCTCAAGTTCCCATTAAGAATGTAAGTTTGGCAATCAATCCCAGTGTAATAATATTGATTTAACATGACAAAAATAACACAACAATACATGAAGGATTTGTGAAACAGCTTTATTTCTTGTGTCACACATCATGCAGACATTACAGTTGATGTAATACTTATAACAGAAGCTATTCTTTTCTGTATCTTATTCCCCTTTCCATACATCCAATAATGAGTCTTCAATTGGTGAGAAAAACAAGAAAATCTTGTCATTAATGTTCCTTCTCAACTGTTGCTTGTAAGCAAGAATTCTACTTTGTGAGCTTATAACATGAAATCTGTGAGTGTGCCTATACTTGACAATTAGATACATTTGGTCCCAATATGGTCTGCTTGTGCATTGAAGCTAAATTATCTGGACTTTGTTGATAACATTGCCTTCTTGTCCCATACATTGAAATGAGATGCAAGATGTAGCTGAATACATTGGACAGGAGGTCACAACAATTAGGTCTCAAAAATTCACAAGGAAGGACAATGATAATGTGAATAAATCAAACAAATGATAACCTGATCTCCCTTTGTGAACTGTCACTGCAAGAGGCAGAATTATACACCTGTTTAGGTAGCAATGTAGACACAGATGGGTCAGCATATAAAACTAAACACTGTCATTTACTGCCAATATAGTACCTTGCAGTGTATGGCAGGGGATTCTTGAGCCTGAGGAATTAAGGCCGCCTGGCTAGTGCAGTCACCGCAAACTGTGTATGTTAGAGTTTTCTTTTTGCCCCCGACAGAAAATAAACTCCACACCTTAACAAGGATTTGAATCTGGGTCTCCAAAAGGAGAATCTTGCATTCTAGCCACTCGGCCAGCATACTGGTCAACATACAAAGATATTACAATAAGAATGCAAAAGGCAAGAGGAACTTTCATAGAAATTAGACATTTGTGGAAGTCAGAAAAATTAAACAACAGATTGTTCAAGTAAAACATTAAAACAGTAAGTACTGTTGTATGGATCAGAACCATGGGGTATGACATATAATGATTATTAATAAGCTACAAACATTCATTAATTCCATGTTGTAGATTAGCAACAAGATCATTGATGAAGGTTAGAAAAAGTGTGAAGGGCAAGACTCTGCCCTGGGGAACACCATGACACAGTAGTACTTTCTTGCTCTTGAGTCTGTCTATCTGTACTCGGGCTCTTCTGTTGTGCAAGTATGCTTTCCCTATTAGTACATTCTTCCTTTGACTTTACAGCATTAAAATTGACTACCAAGCGGGAATAAACAAAGTGTCTAATCGCAATTCGATTGCAAATAGACACTTCATTTATTCACAATTCAATTGCGAATAGACACTTCATTTATTCACAATTCAATTGCGAATAAACTCTCCCTTATATTATTAGCAATGTCAGTGTTATCGAACTTTGCCGGGTGGCGGGGGCGAATTTTGTTTATTTCCCGTACTTTTTCTGGAGACCAACGATTCACTTCCGGTTGATACCATGTCAGGCAAGATTTGATTTATGCGAAAGCAGCGTGGTACGACGAAAGTGGAAGCTACGCTGATATTTGCAGTATTGGTCCTAATATTTGCAGTATTGGTCCTAACTGGCAAAATTTTGAGGCAGAGAAACTGTTTTTTCTGGAATTTCTTGGAGTCTATTCACGAATAGTAAACTAATTTGTCTTATAATTCCTGTAGCTTAAAGAAGTCTAAACTGTTTGTTGCATTTTTTAATCCCTCGTTAAATTTTACATAAATGTGAAGAGTTTCAACACTGCTGGTGTTTGCTTGAGTTCAGGACAAAATATTTAGTGACATGGCCGTCATAACACAAAATTCAAGATGGCGGCGCCCATACAATACAATAGCACTAAACTTTAGCAGACCTATATTTATTTATAATTAGAACTGGTAATTTAACTACTAAACTTAAACAGAATACAAATGTCATTTGTAGCAGTAATGTATCTGTGTACTTGTATAATATTTCAGCATTTGACATGACTGAAAATAATTTTGAAAGCCAGTTTTCAGACCCATCTCTGTAAACCTGTAAGGACTACTTATTTCTTAGCAGAGCACCAGTACTTAATTATTTAAATTTAAATAAAATACTGTGAAATAAGTTATGGTTTTTTTTTTTAAAGTTAGTATTTAATTATTAATTGCTCACTTCTAGATACAGAACAGTGTAATTATTGAGCAGAAGTAGAAATCCATTATTAGCGAATATTTACTTATATTTTTTTTTAATTTAATATTTTAATAATTAATTAACTACTGCTTAATTTATGCAGCAGTTACAAACTTATTTACTTACATTAATGCATGATAATTAATCAACAAAAGAAAGCTGTCGCAATGCAGTTGGTAGATCAAGACAATATGAGTACATTTTCATGAATTGTTCTTTCACTAACGACGAACATTTCACATGACATTTAATTAATATAAATGGGCAGCTATTTTTAACTATTAATTTTGTCACAGCACCTTCTATCGAAAAGTCTTAAAAGTCGAGTGCACTTCAGTCAGACTCTGAGACTCTCGTGCTTTGTATGATGCTTTCAGCAGGCCGCCGTGCGGAAAGAGACCGAGCCATATGGGGTAAAACCTGGTGCAATGAAGTTGATCCTCTCGACATTCTATCAAAAATATAAAATAACACACGGCCTAAAATAAATAATACATCAAGTAAGGCTTCGCCACCCCGGTCGCAATGATATACGGCACTATGTTGTCCGATAAAAAATAAACAAGCCACAGTAATAGAAGGCAAATAAGTCACAATTGGCGCCCATTTTAAATTGTTAATTAGGTCATTGCACATCCTATCGAAAAATAATTAATATGTCAAGTTAAGCCTCGCCGCCTCGGATGCAATGATATATGGCACTGTGTTGTCCTTTAAAAATAAACAAGCCACAGTAATAGAGAGCAGGATTTCTCAGCTTCCAATTTAATGGGCCCCACTAAAATCTCCCTTATCTCTTAGGTCATCATTACACTTCCTGGTATTAAATTACGTCACGAGAAAATTCATCTCCGCTTAGAATTAACATACTCTCTTAGTTGAGATACCGTTGGATTCGTCTTGTCAAGCTGTATCTAACTGGTATGATTTCACAAGTAAAGACCCAATTTTTAAATATTGACCAAAATTGCTAATATTATATACAACACTAAGAAAAAGACAAACACACATCTTTGACTTTATTCGGTCATGTGATAAGAACAGAGGCATTGGTTGGAGAACATCGTGACAACTGGAAAGATCGAGGGGAAGAAAGGCAGAGGCAGACCAAGGGAAATGATGCGGGACAGATTGAGATGGTGGCATGAAGGAATATCAGCAGCAGAGTTGATTCAGAACACCAGAAGAGTAAGACCGAGATCTGTGGAGAGCCATGAACGCCTACGCCAGCTGTTAGTGTTAGGGCTAGGGCATTTCAAATGATGATGATTAATGCTATACTATTATTATTGGTGTTGTTACTATTTACTATATGCATACAAGTAAATGGGAATATTCTTCAACAAGTGAGCAGGTACAATTATCTCGGAACAGTCATAACATCTGATGGGAGATGCCTTGAAGAGATTAGAACAAGAATCGCCATGGCAAAAGTAGCCTTTAGCAAGATGAAAAACATATTGACCAATAAAAAGATGTCAATTGAAACGAGAAAAAGAGTGTTGAGATGCTACATTGAACCTGTACTTTTGTATGGATGTGAAGCGTGGACAATGAGCAGTCAGGCTGAAAAACATCTGATGGCTGTAGAGATGTGGTTTCTGAGGAAAATGCAAAGAATACCATGGATAGACAGAAAGACCAAATGACCAAGTCCTTCAAGAAACAAATGAAGATCGTAAATTGATTAGAGAAATTAGACGTAGACAGTCAAAATTTTTTGGGCATGTTATGAGAAGAAATGGATTGGAGAATTTGGTGACAACTGGTAAGATCGAGGGGAACAGACCAAGGGGAAGACCTAGAAGCAAGTACCTGGATGGCTTGGCCTTGTGGCATGGTCGAGACAGAAACACGGAGCTGATCCATGACTCTGGTGATCGGGTGAGATGGCAGAACATGACCGCCCACGCTTACCGGCATGGCACATGATGGATGGATGGACTATTTACAGTTATTATGGTCAAAAGCAAACCGATAGATATAAATATTATTATACAAGTATACGCACCAACAACAAGCAGTAGCGATGAAGAAACACAAAACTTTTACGATGAAGCAGAAATGGCGATGTCACAAATTAGATCACAAGAAATAAAAATAATACCAGGAGATTTTAATGCAAAAGTAGGAATGGGAAATATGGCGGATATAATGGGGGATTGTGGTTTCATTCATTCATTCATTCAATAGCATGTCCTTTGCAGAACCTCGCTCCCATAACAACCTTCCTGAAAACCTCTCGATCATAAGCAAGATGTCCCGCGTCCGATACACCCATCTGGAGATCATCCGCCACATCCAGATCCCATCTTCTCTTTGGCCTTCCTCTTCCTCTCTTCCCAAGCATATAGTCATATACATATATACTCTTCCATTATTACTCTCTCCAAACTTTCGTAACTTTTAAAGTGACCAAAATATTTAAATTTTCTTTGTTTTATCGTTTTTAATAGCCAACCTTCTTCAATATTCAGCTCTTGAAGTATGGATGCATTTGTTTTTTTCTTTACCCAAGATATTCTTAGAACTCGTCTATAACATTTATATTCAAAGGCATTGATTCGCTGCTCAGCTTGTTTAGTAAGTGTCCAGATCTCACAGGCGTATGTTGCAATGGGAAAGATGCATGCTCTTAAAAATCTAATTTTTGTAGTTCTGTCTGTCCCATTCCATAATTTATTCAGTTCTTTTAGTCTTTGAAGAGCAATTGATAGTCGTCGTTTAATTTCTTTCCTTGTGTCACCGTTGTTGGTAATCAATGACCAAAGATATTCAAAATTTTCCACCACCTCCAATTTGTCCTCATTAACATATATTTCTTTCTCCGTAGTGGTTTTATCTGTATGCATTATCTTTGTTTTTGCAATGTTAAGATACAAGTTGTGATTTTCACTATTCAATTGGGTTGAGGCTATTAGGTTTTCTATACCAGTCTGTCTGTGTTGTGGATAGTAATACTGTTTCATCAGCATACCGAATCTCTGGTAATACTGGTATGTCAAGACCACCGATATTTAGGGCATCATATATATAGCTCCCTATTTATATCATCTCTCACATTTCTCATTATATTTTCGGCGTACAGGTTAAACAAATAGGGGGACAGCACACATCTTTGACGGACTCCTTGCTTGATGTCAAAACAATCTGATGTCTCGCCATCTATTCTAACCGCTGCTTGTTGGTCTAGATAGAGCATTCTTATGAGTTGTATTACATATGGTGGAAAGCCCATATTCCTCATGATTTCCCAAAGTTTCTGATGTTGTGCACAGTCAAATGCCTTTGAATAATCCACAAAACATGAGAATAGGTTTACATTAAATTCTCTGCACTTCTTTATTAATAATCGCATGTTGAATATGTGATCTCTTGTTCCTCTTTCTTGTCTAAATTCAGCTTGAACTACGTTAATTTCTTCTTCCATTTTCTTACGAAGTCTTCCCATTATAATATTTAGTAGAATTTTACTTGCATGACTGATCAGGGCAACAGTTCTATCCATCCATCCATCATGTGCCATGCCGGTAAGCGTGGGCGGTCATGTTCTGCCATCTCACTCGATCAACAGAGTCGTGGATCAGTTCCGTGTTTTTGTCTCGACCATGCCACAAGGCCAAGCCATCCAGATACTTGTTTCTAGGTCTTCCCCTTGGTCTGTTCCCCTCGATCTTACCAGTTGTCACCAAGTTCTCCAAATCATTTCTTCTCATAACATGCCCAAAAAATTGTGACTGTCTACGTCTAATGTCTCTGATCAGTTTACGATCTTCATTTGTTTCTTGAAGGACTTGTTCATTGGTCTTTCTGGCTGTCCATGGTATTCTTTGCATTTTCCTCAGAAACCACATTTCTACAGCCATCAGATGTTTTTCAGCCTGGCTGCTCATTGTCCAAGCTTCACATCCATATAAAAGTACAGGTTCTATGTAGCATCTCAACACTCTTTTTCTCGTTTCAATTGACATCTTTTTATTGGTCAGTATGTTTTTCATCTTGCTAAAGGCTACTTTTGCCATGGCGATTCTTGTTCTAATCTCTTCAAGGCATCTCCCATCAGATGTTATTACTGTTCCGAGGTAATTGTACCTATTCACTTGTTGAAGAATATTCCCATTTACTTGTATATTACACTGTGGTATTTCGTTCTTCTTAGTGACGACCATAATCTGTGTCTTTTTACAATTTAATTCTAACCCTTGTTGTTCACTGTGTGTAACAACCGCATCTACTAAATGTTGCAGGTCCTGTTCATTGTCTGCAATCAAGACTGTATCATCTGCATATCTAATGTTATTGATGCATCGTCCCCCAATGTTGATTCCTTCCATATTTTCAATATTTCTGAAAATATTTTCACTGTACAGGGAAAACAGATCTGGAGACATTACACATCCCTGTCTCACACCTCTCTTAATAGGCTGATATTGGCTTACTTCATTATCAACTCTTATGGCAGCTTGTTGTTTCCAATATATGTTTTTTACAAGTCTAAGGTCTTTCCCATCAATTTGTAGTTCTTCAAGCATCCTTATCATGTTGACATGTCTCACTTTATCAAAAGCCTTTGTGTAGTCAATGAAGCAAAGGTGTAGATCTTTGTTTACTTCTATAGAACGTTCGATTACGGTTCTCAGTATATACACAGCATTTACTGTACCCTTGCCTACTACAAACCCACATTGTTCTTCTCCTATTTCAGGTTGTATTTTCCTCCTAACTCTTTGCATGATAATTCTTAGCAAAATCTTCGTGATGTGACTCATTATACTAATTGTTCGATGTTGATCACATTCCAAGGCTCCTGATTTCTTTGGGATTGCAATAAATACAGAATTACATATTCTATAGTTGGTGCATAATTTCAGGTTGCCCTTTTTTAGTATTGAAATGAAGATAGTTCTCTTCCAATCTTTTGGCCATATACCGTATTTCCATATCTTTTTACATAATGCGTGATTTGCATGCTTTCTTCTTCTCCCGCTTTAATTAGCTCATCTGGTATCTCATCACACCCAGGTGATTTACCATTCTTCAGGTTCTTTATTGCCCATGCAATTTCATCCAATGAGAGTTCAGGTTCTGTCTCTGCTGCCATTGGTTCATGTATCTCATTCATATCCTCACTGTCACTCCTCCTATCATACATTCCACTGCAATATACTCCTGCCATCATTCTAGAATTTGTCTAGATTCTGTTAAGGTATTTCCCATCTTGTCACAGATAACATTCAATTGAGGTTGAACATTTCTTGTCAATAACTTCATTTCTTTGAATATTTCGTAAGCTCTTCCAGTCTTATGATATTGCTCTATTCTGTTACAGCAATCTTGTATATATTGATTTTTGTCCTTTCTTGTGTTCTTTCTTATTTCTCGAGTTAAAGATTTATACTTCATCCTGCTGTTATCGGATTCACCTCCTTTCTGTTTCAGTCCCCTTCGTTGTTTTATTAATCCTAACGTATCTGATGTAATCCATGGCTTAAGTTGCTTTTTCTTGGTCAGAATTAAATCTTTTGCTGCAGTTATCAAGATATCTCTAGCTTGTACTGCCAGTTCATCAGGTGTAATTTCCTCTTGTACAGATATCAAGACCCCAAAACGATTCTTAACTTCTACAGTGTATGCATCTGATATTTTTGTGAGATCAAAACGAAGTGGCCTTGGTCCTCTGGTAAGCTTTTTGAGTTTTAGTTTCAGATCTGCTTCTAATAACTGATGATCCGTATCACAGTCTGCACTTCGTAGGGTTTTTGCAGATGCTATGCTTGATCTCCATCTTCTTTGTACTCTTTCGCTACCAAGGGCCGATCTAACGCCGCAATCTCCCGACTCTGGTAGCAATTGGTTCTTCTATCGACATAGAATGATCAGTGGTTTATTTGATACATTTCTGCGCCATTTCGGAATTTTAAGTTACAGTAAACTGAAAAGTCGCACAGCTGGAAGATAGCTACATCATCATTGTGCCGTCAAACATTGGATTTTTGTGAATTTTTAGTTTTAGTAGCGTTAATTTGTTTGTTTGGGTTTTTCACAATGGAAACACCCACCAGTATATATACTACTATGTATGCCACTATGTTTCCCAGGAATCGATTTGAATCTATTTATCACACCATGTTTCACGTATGTGAACCAGAGGCAGCAAGTGCCAAAAAAAAAATCTATCCTCTTGTTGACATGATTCTGAAGAAATTCTAGGAAGCATTTTACCCATTTGAAAATGTGTGCATTGATGAAATGATTATTTGGTGGAAGGGCAGATTTCAGCACAGACAATACAATGCAACAAAACCTCACAAGTACCACATAAAAACATTTGGCCTTTGTGATTCTGCGACTGGCTATGTGGTGAATTTTATAATTTACTATGGAAGAAACACCTAATACAGTCCGGATTTAGATCCCACAACTGCTCATGCAGTGAAAGTGTTTGCCACACTACTGAATGTTCTCGGAGCTGGCCATCACTTCTTTGCTGACAGATACTACACTTCGAAAGCTCTGATTGATTATCTGCATTCCAACAATTTCAATTATACAGGGACACTGAATGTCAACGGAGTAGGCTTTCCTCCAGAGTTGAAGCATTTGCGACTTCAGCATCAAGAGATGAAGTGGTTTCTTGAAGGAGATATAATATTGTGTGTGGCATGGAGAAATAAAAAAGCTAAAAAAACACCATGCATTATTGTCTCTACCAAATCTGTAGTTGGAACTGTTTAGTCGGTGTCAATAGAGACTGTTTTTGCAGCACTCGAACTAAACGACACAGATCATCTTTTGTTTGCTCCGGCTGCACAAATAGACCACACTTGTGCCCCAAAGTTTGCTTTGCAGCCTATCACAAAAAGACTGCCACATATTGTAAATAAAAATAAACAGACAAGATATATATATATATATATATATATATATATATATATATATATATATATATATATATATATATATATATATATATATATATATAGTAATTAAATGTAAATCTTCCAAGTGTTTTTCTAATTTTAATTCCTAAAAAGGCATGCTCCAGAATCTGCGGCCAAACTTCTTTTCGGATGATTGATTGGGAGCAATTGTATTTATATTTTAGAAAAGTGGTGTTTGTTCAGTAAATTCAACAGAATTAGCAGTGATTTAGCAGTGATCAGGATAACAACGCCCCTTGGAAGTGCAATGTTTTCATCATTGTTACCTCTTTTTGTCCAATTATTTAAAAACTTCTATTATATTATATATTATGATTATATATGAGATCAATACCAACATATTCCTGGTGCAATTCCTTTTATTTTGATATATAATGCAACATTTCTGCTACAATGTTAACCATTTTCATAACATTATTGTGACACACCCCTACTTCCAGTTTTCTGCCATTATTTTTTTTTCATGTTGTGTGAAAAAGACCAAAACTTCCTTTTGGGTGATTTTAATGAGCAATACTGTTTATTGTGACAGTACGGCGAAGTAATGAAGCCTCAGAAACAACTCAACTCCATCAGACTTCCGAATGTATAGAATTTATTCGAGTTACTTTAATATCATAGGCTCGTATGAATAATACACTCTGAAAACATCAACAAACAAGGGAGGTCCAACTAATTTGACATACCAGATGACGACTTCTATGCAACCTCTCGCTAAGACTGCTGGCTAGTAACTAATGCGTTTCCTACCCTTACGTCAACGCGTGAGCATCTCTAGTTACTTTTACATCCCCCCGGGGTGCTCCCGCGTGCACTGAAGTTTAGACCCTTTTTCTCTTGCACGGAGACCTAGATCCCCTTAACAGAGACAGACACTCTGTTATATGCCTCTCTACCCTCAACGAGACTTTTCCCCGAAAAGTCTTAACCCAAAACTTAACTACCTCCATCTACAACCCCTCGAGACATTTTGTGTACTAACTTAGAGATAACTATCCGCCATTTCTATATCCCTACTAGCATTCTTTCCACCTCTTCACCTTGTACATTTTGTCCTAAAAATTCTTCTTCTGCTAGATTTATTAACCTATCACTATACAACTGAACGCTTTCTCCATTGTCTTGTTTAGATTGCCCCAATACCGAGAACGCGTGTTGGGGATCTGTGATCTCTGCATATTTTCGCGCCAAATCATCTTTAAACTGTTCCCAGGTCTCATCTACTCCTGCTTCCAATTTTCTTCTTATGTGGTCAGACACTGGTGATAAGCTAGCCTGGTAAGATATTTTTTTCTTCTCTTCATCGGTGGCTCCTACTAAGAAAGCATGTTTCTCTATACCCACCATCCACTTTTTGAAATATTTGGCCTGACCGCTAAATTTCTCAAAATCAGTACCTATGCTCTGTTGTTTCAAGGCTGTGTCCAACCTTGATATAGCTCTTCCTACTCCACCAAGTACCTGTCCCAACGAAAGGTCCTGAGGTTCCATTGTAAATTTATACAACACAATCTACTACAATAATATACTAATATATTTCTATTATACAGCAAACAAATTAAGTTCTATACTCTTCTAAGAAGTAAATTATTAAATTTTTACTTTACGGTGACGAATTCCTCGGTTATAAGTGTTGACTGCCAAATTAGACCAATTCTCAACTCCACAAAACGATTAGTCCTTTGTACGCCTGCAGGTAGACACTCGATAGAAGCTGTATAGTGTAATGATTCTCTGGTTTCAACCTTGCAACACTGGGAGGTACGATCAGAGGTATCCGACACCCAAAAACGATCTTGATAGCAAGCCTCACGAACAGTAACGTACGGGAGTGTTTGGACAGTGGGCTTCACAACCCAGCAGAGGAGCTCAGAATCGACTTGATAGCACGGGCTTCACAACCCTGTAGATGAGCTCAAGATTGACTTGATAACGTGGGCCTCACAACCCTGCAGAGAGCTCAAGATTGACTTGATAACGCAACGCGGGCTTCACAACCCAGCAGAGAGCTCAAGATTGACTTGATAACGCAACGCGGGCTTCACAACCCAGCAGAGAGCTCAAGATTGACTTGATAACGCAACGCGGGCTTCACAACCCAGCAGAGAGCTCAAGATTGACTTGATAACGCGGGCTTCACAACCCTGCAAGAGAGCTCAAGATTGATCGGCATTTTGAAAACTTCTCGAAGTGTTCAGTAGAGGTCTGATTAGGTGCTATAGTGCTAGAGGTACCGAATTTTCCAAACAGTCTGTTGTACAGGCACGGTTTAGATCTGTGGCCCCATCAAGTATAGTGGTCCAGTACTTCGGTCAATGGCTGCGACAATGAAGTTGTCTAGACTCGAATCCTGGTCATGTGGGCACCATTTCGCCTATGTGACAGTACGGCGAAGTAATGAAGCCTCAGAAACAACTCAACTCCATCAGACTTCCGAATGTATAGAATTTATTCGAGTTACTTTAATATCATAGGCTCGTATGAATAATACACTCTGAAAACATCATCAACAAACAAGGGAGGTCCAACTAATTTGACATACCAGATGACGACTTCTATGCGACATCTTTCTAAGACTGCTGGCTAGTAACTAATGCGTTTCCTACCCTTACGTCAACGCGTGAGCATCCCTAGTTACTTTTACATCCCCCCGGGGTGCTCCCGCGTGCACTGCAGTTTAGACCCTTTTTCTCTTGCACGCCGATCTAGATCCCCTAAACAGAGACAGACACTCTGTTATATTATATTGTTGAAGACAAAGGGTGTTTGTTTGATTATTCAGTAAATTAAACATGATTAGCTGTATAGGTGTGTAGAAAACACCTTATAAGTGCAATGTTTTCATCATTTTTACCACTCTTTGTCAAATTATTTTACAAATTATATTATTATTATTATTATTATTATTATTAATATATTTACAACCTATAGCAAAAGTTCCAATACCAGCATATTCTTTGTGCAATCCCCTTTATTTTGATATATAATACAACTTTTCTGCCTTCAATTTTAACTATTTTCATAAAGTTGTTGTGACAGGCCCCCCAACTTCCAGATTTCGGCCATTATTTTTTTTCCTCATTTTTGTGAAAAAGACATGGTTCAGAATATGCACCAGAACTTCCTTTTGGGTGATTTTAATTAGCAATACTGTTTATATTCTTGAAGACAAGTGGTGTTTGTTTGATTATTCAGTAAATTAAACATGATTAGCAGTAGAGGAGTGTAGAAAACACCTTATAAGTGCAGTTGTTAAAAATAATTTGTACCTCTTTAATTTCAGTTGTTATTATTAAACCTCTCATTATTGTCATAATATTTGTAACCTATCAATTAATTATTAACACTATCATGATCCTTGTGCAATCATCTTTAATTTCATATATAATACAATATATCTGCTACTATTTTAACCAATTTTAAAAGCATTATCGTAATACGCCCCTACTTACAATTTTCTGCCATGAATTTCTGTTTGGTCAGGACCCAATTTTTGTTTGGTAGTGAAAGAGTTATTAAAATATAATCTATCTGATTTTTGGTAATACTGTCCGGGGACTTCCATGTGAAGAGTCTTCTTCGGTGTTGTTTAAAAAGTGTGTTGGCTATCATTAACTCATGTTCGGTGCAATTAATTTGTCACCTGCATCATTTCTGTTTCCCAATCCAAAGTTTCCTAAAACATGTCTCTCATTTTTAGCTCTTTCTGTACCTACTGTTGCATTAAAATCTCCCAGTATTATTGCTATACCATTATGACCAATTTTATTTAACGTGTCTTGCAGTTTGTTGTAAAAATCTTAAATTTCGTCCTCCTCTGCTGTTGAAGTAGGTGCATATATCTGTACGAGTGATGCGTTTTTAGACGGCCTTTAAGTCTATTGGTGAGGATTCTATCACTAACTGGGTTATATCCCAGTAAAACTTTTGCAGTTGTTGTATCTAAACAAATTTTCACTCCACTCTGGCCTCCGACGTCTCTACCAGAGTAAATGAAAAGACTTCTGAAAAGACAGTTACATTGCAGGGTTTCGGAACACATTCCGAATTGGGTGGACAAGATACTACACACAGAAGATGGTAGCCTAGGCAGGCCGACACACCAGAACAATCCAGCTTCATCGGACGAGAGACATGTGCTCGAGAGCGGTAACGTGGTTGAAAGACTTCCGTGTGTTGTTCAACACACAAAGTAGCCGATTGTTAAGGTTTGCCGAAGCTATAATAATCAACCTTCGTAAGTCGTCCTTGTGCAAGCAGAAAGACATTGTAGTCAGTTTAAAATTACTGTGGTAGACAATCGACATTACTGTGCGAACATGTATACATTTCAGTTTGAAGGATTTATCTAGTTAATTCACGTAAGTTGTGTGATTTCTGCAGTATGTACCTGACGAGATGCAGCGAAATATGCCAGGCCATAAATCGTGCAATCTATTGTTTGTGTCTTCGTTATTCGAAAAGACTTCCATTTTCAGTTGTAAAATGTCCCTTGCCTTTCCAGCGATGTTCACTAATTTTTGGTTTAGGTACAAGAAATGAGTCTCGCTCCGTGGTCATGGCGTTGCGGACACGATTCGTAATGCCGCTTTCTCACGCTCAAGTCACAGCGGACCGTATCGCGCTGGTTTTAACGTGTTGGTATGGGAGCCGGTCGTTCAGAAACCAATGTCAAACTACTGAACGTAAATACTTGCCAAGACATCAACAATGGCAGTAAAATTCTGGTGTTTACTGCAACATCCTGTAAAGAATGTGCAACTTAAAAAAAAAAAAAAAGGTAAGAAATGAAAGAGGAAGGAAACCAATCCTAATAGTAATAGAACGGGCATCTAACAATGATATGATCAAGGGATACACCTGGTTTAAACACTATAAAAGAAGAATTAGCTGGCCTTTAAAGAAGACTTTACACATGGAAAAGCCCTGGTAAAAAATCACTCAACCAAATTTGCTACATACTTATCAATAAAAGATTTAGAAATGAGTAAATTAATGTTGACAATGCCTAGTTCTGACTGTAATAGTACTGTAATGACCATGTATCACTATGTAGCCAAATAAAAGTAAAACCTTGAGCATAGCCTACGATGGGTAACGTTGTAATATTCTGTTAAGATAATTTGGCGTGTCCAGCGTGTGCCGCGTGGTTACACACCCGCTTCACACGCCAGTGATCCGGGGCTTGTTTCCGGATCCGGTCAGGGATATGCACTACTGACAAGCTCAAACGAGAGCGAAACTCGAGTATAGTGCTTCCATATTGACGTGGATAGGCCTTAGGTTCGTACCAGAATACGATCAGCGTTGCCAGTAGTGGGTTGTGCTCAATATTTAAATAAAAGTAAGATTGAAGAGTGGGGGGGGGGGGGGAAGTGGTTAAGAACATGAGACTTAATAAAGAGGTTCTGACGGTAGATAAAGAAATTCAAGAACAGTACAGAGTGACCGTGAAACATAGGCACAACGGCGACAACGCAATAGCTAAAATACAGAGTATAAACTACAATGGGAAATGTTAACTGATTCAGTGCCATTGATGATTAATCGCCTTAAGCTAACTCCCGTACGTGCCACGGTCTTATATACAGTAGTTTTTATTATGCAACTCCCTTTAATTTGATGTTTAATACAACATGTCTCTACCATCTTAACAACTTTTAAGTCATAAACCATGCTACTAAACTTCTATTTAGAATTATAATGAGAAGAACAAGAAAGAAAATAAACATGGGCATTAGTAAAGAACAGTATTGATTTGTGAAAGGAGAGGATACAAACAATGAAATATATGCAATACAGACACTAATAGAATGATCAATAGAGACACATACATACATAGATTATACTAAGGCATATGATAAAGTAAAACATAATGAACTGTTTAAAATGTTGCAAGATATCAACATTGATGGGAAATATTAAAATAAATAAATAAATACAAATAAAAATTATTTACTGGAACCAAGCAGTGTAGCAGCAAATAAAATGGAAAATAAAGAGGGCAATTATAAACAAATAAAGCTAATAGTACGACAGGGATGTGTCTTGTCACCAGATCTCTTCTCATCTTAAGCGAAGTAATAAGTGAGAGAGATCAAAGAAAAGCCGGGAATATTAATCTAAGGTCATAATATAAACAATATACGCTATGCAGATGACACAGTATGGGTGGCTGATAATGCAAAAGATCTACCACAATTTTGGACATCGTAGTAACAGATAATCAAAATAAGGACTCTTCTTGAATATAAACAAACACACACACACACACACACACACACACACACACACACACACACACACACACACACGCACACACAGTAACAATGGTGATATCATAGGAAAAAAGGTGACACCCAGATGTGAAATGGGAATATAAGGAACATTCTTAACCAAGTAGATAATATTAAATACCTACGGGCATTTATAATATCAGATGGAAGCTGCAGAACTGAGGTTAAAATGAGAATAAAGCAAGCAAACACCGCATTTCAGAAAATGAAGAGTATCTTACATAATAAGTCAATATCATAGTAAGAGAGTGCTGAAATGCTATATAGAACCAGTTTTACTGCATGGCAATGAATCTTGGAATGTAAATAGAATATAACAGAATATTACGTCACCCATCGTAGGCTATAGCTCAAGATTGCCCAATCGCCGCGACTGACGTCCGTCAATCTATATGGACCCGAACGATCAGAACTTCTCACTGGCAAGGAACACCAGGCCTCCTAAAATCCAGTGAGCAATAATCAAATTGATTCATTTGGTTGTTTCGGGATTTGAAATTTAAATATTGAGCACAACCCACTACTAGCAACGCTGATCGTATTCTGGTATGAAACTAAGGTCTATCCACGTCAATATGGAAGCACTATACTCGAGTTTCGCTCTCGTTTGAGCTCGTCAGTAGTGCATATCCCTGACCGGATCCGGAAACAAGCCCCGGATCACTGGCGTGTGAAGCGGGTGTGTAACCACGCGGCACACGGCCAAATTATCATAACAGAATATTACGTCACCGATCGTAGGCTGTAGCTCAAGATTTCCCAATCGCCGCGACTGACGTCCGTCAATCGATGTGGACCCGAACGATCAGGACTTCTCACTGGCAAATAGAACGCTGTCTGACACGGCTCAATATCCTTGAACGGATTTTGATGTTTGCCTGTCCAAGATAATTGCTAACCGTCTTTGTCGATATTCTCCTCCAGAATAGATAATCTTAAAATCTCCATCTATCTTAATGCCTGCTCCTGTCCATCTCGTTTCACACATCCCCAAATTATTAATTTTCTCTCTGTCCATTTCTTGTTTGATGTTATTTAATTGATAACTAAATAGTGTAATCAGTGTAGTTGCTCGAATATGAATACTCTTGATTGTAACCACTTTAACCAGCATATCATAACAATATGTACATATTATGTGTAACTATTGATTCATGATAATATAACGTATAGGTGTTTACAAGGCACCAGGGTCAGGTTCCATACTGGCCAAGACCTACTAACACGTCCTAGTCGTGCGTCCTGGACAACAGGTCCCTTCGGAGTCCTGGCTAAGGTAGTAGAATTGCTGATTCTTCCGAAGCCGGAGAGTATCTGCCTGCACGGCGAGGAACCACCAGTCTGCACACAAATAAGCCAGACATGGGACAACTGATACATACCTCAGGTTCTGTATGACATCACATCAATGTTGGAGAACAGGATGTCTTCATCCGACATACAGGACTTCACGCTGGAGTTCACAGCCAGCGAACACAAGCAAGCAAGCATAACGGTAACGTAATTGTTAATGTAATCATGACATTATTATAATTTGTCCTCTCGAATATACTTATAACCGTTTGCATCACAATCACTTTATTTATATAAAACTGTATATGTACAAGGGGCTTCTCATAAGTCTTTAGCCTGACCATGAAGGAGTAGGCGGAGAAAACTGAAATTTGGCACAGTGCTTACTGCTTCTCAATGTAGCCACCACCTGAATTAATGCATTTCTGCCATCTCTGCGTGACCTTGAAAAGACCTTCAGAATAAAAATACCTATTTTTCGAATTAAATCAGTTATCACAAGCCAGTATGACATCTTCGTCACTGTCAAGACGATTTCCTTCCAGCTGTTTTATACGATTTGGTGAATCCAAGTCTCGTCTACCGTCCCGATGGTCTTTTACATGTTTTTCGACCGCCACATGTTGAGCAATTGGCCACAGCAATCAACCCGTGTTTGTTTCTGTTCACATGTCAGGAGGCGTGGGGCACACACTTTTCTCATGTTCAGTCTGTTTTGAAAAATTCAAAAAACTGTATTCTTACTCAGTTTTGCTGAACCCCATATCTCTGCAATTGCCATTTTTCTATCCTGGTCTATGATTTTCTTCACTTTTGCAGCATTTGCATCATTGCACTCTGAGGACGGCCGTCCTGGTCTTGGCAGATCAGCAACTTGGGAACGGCCACACTTAAACTGCAAACACCAATTTTTTTACAGAAGCATATTAAGGACAGACTTCCTCAAAAACTGGCCCCATCTCCCTGTGTATTTCTGTACGTGTTTTACCCTGTAACATCAAGAATTATATCACAGTTCTGGCGTCTGATTTTTCCATTGTTCTGACAAACCGTTGGATGTGCAGATCTGGTCAATATGGTGTGTTGTGCCATGCACCATATCGGCAAGAGCAGTTGAGGTGTGACATTCATAATTCATATGTCCATTACAAATTGAATGAGCTATACATGTGCCAAATTTTAATGTTCTCCGTTTACTCATTCATGGTCAGGCTAAAGACTTATGAGAAGCCACTTGTATATGTCAATATAACTAATGTGTGGTTCTAACCGAATATACGTTGATAAAAAATGTATTTACACACAAAACAGGTAACGCAATCCCAACTCCACGCCACAGCACTCACCTGACATTTAATAGTCGTGTCAATAAAACTATATATAATAACCATTTATGTTGACTTACGTTTGTATTCTTCTTCTTCTTTCGTTTGCTTGAAATATATCTATAACTGCAATGTTGTCTCTTATATGGATATAACTGTCGTTGTTAGTTCACACAGTGGTCCATTGAGTTTATCTGCCACTGTCGTCTCTTTAGACCAGAAGGTTTGCCTAGATATGTTGTATTTTCTGCAGTCTTGGAGTCTGTGTTCTGGTGTCTGCTACGTCAATCCATATGTGCAAATGGCTGATTCACCAATCTTGAATGTTGTATACATGTGTTGCGTAATATATTGTATCTGTTCTGGGGCGCAGAATAATGACTTGTTCAGATCCGTTCATAACGTGGCAATCGTTTTGAGCAGGTTTTAGTGGCTTTCTGACTGACACTGAAGTATCGTTTCTTTACTTATTCAGTCTGTCTTCAGTGGATATTTGTTTAGACGAGCAATAGCTCCTGCGGGCGGGACCTCGCTGGTAGCGTGATCCGCACTAAAGACAGTAGTTGTTATACGATTATAAAGATACAAACACTTGGTCACGAGAGAATTACAGATGTACACGCTCATACAGATCCAGTCACTTAGGTTGAGGCACTCAGCTGAGAGATATGACTGAACGCCTCTAAGTCAAATATTCCAGATGCAGAGGCCTGGCCGCTACTTACCTTCTGCTCTTGGAGGACTGATGCTGAGCCAACAGCAACTGCAGCCTGCCTTGTTCGAGACGTATGATCAACATTTCCTTTGGAGAAAACAAGGCAAGGCCGAGAGAGGGATCATGCTGCATTGATAACACATGTTCTTTGAATTCAAGCCCAGGCATTGTGCGATGGAATTCTAGCTCTAGTTACAATCCACATACTTTCGTCTGTAAAAATGGCAAGACGCCACTGATCATTCATTCCTTTTGGTGGTATGTAACGGGCACACCAGGCTACTCTTCTTTTGCTCCTTCCATAGCCAATCGATCAGCTCTGTCGTTTCCAGGTACTCCACAGTGGGATGGTATGCACTGTATGGTGACCTTATGCTGACTGCTAAGTTCAGAAAGTAGTGTCCTTAGTACTGGCAATTTCCCAGACAGGAGCGCCTCGAGTACTGATTTTTCATCGGTCAGTTGAGTTGAGTTGAGAACCGACATTACATCACTCAGGACATTCCCATACGTGCTCAGTCCCCTCGTTCAACAGCCAGCGAAGAGTCATACTACTAATCATTCCCACCGCTATCTGATTAAAAGTTCTCCTGGAATTCCCTCGCAGTTTTAAGATTCTTCCAGAACCATTGCCGGTCCCCCGCAATCTCATTCTTTCCACATATGGGTTCTCAATCCGTTCCTCCGCCTTCTCTTTTAAGCTGACTAACATGTCTTTCTGTTTGCACAAATCTGGCTTGCGTTGATTGATCACTATTGCTTCTGCAAACTTTAACAAGCGAGTATTTTGTGTTTTAAACAACACGCGAAAGGCAATGTCTCTGTAAATCACATGGCCACTTTCGAGAATATGAATAGCAATTGACGACACGGTAAGCTTCCGGTATGTCGACCCTAGTAGGCTCGCATTACCTGTGTGTTGCATCTTCTCGACCCATTGAGGTATGTGTTCTGACACTCTTTTGTTCAGCTGCCCCTCTGTTCTGCCGATGTAGAAAGCCCGGCACCTACATATGATTTGGTAAATACAATTGTTTTTGACGTAAAAAGAAACAGGCTCTTTTACTGCTGGTGTGAGAATCGGTGTGGTTCTATACCTGACTGGAGTTGCAGCACAGAATGTTCGGCCTACTGCTGTAGTGAGCCGGTCTTGTAGACGTTGCATTACGTTGCCCTCGAAAGGTTAGCTGGATGAATACCTTGAGTTTAGGGACTGTAGTTTCATCTGGTTTTGGTTTAGGCTGTTGGCTGATCTATATATCTATGTATACCTTCTTGGAAACATGATGCTATACAATACTCGAATGATGGTTTACAGTATGAAACATATAAAGTCATTTTATTTATTATGATGGAAAATGATCATTATTTAATTATTCAACAATGTTTAGATGTTGTAGTTTCTGTTGGTATCCCTTGAATGACCCGTTCTTTCTTACGCATACTTGGTCTTCTAGCAACTGGGTCTTCTATCAACATGGCCTTCTATAAACTTGGTTTTCTATTCTTGTAGTACTGGTCTACTGCTACTATCTACCGCGTTCTTCCCTCATCTTGACAATTCAAAGTTCTTTCAGTCTGGCAATTCATAATGACCATCGGATGTATATATCCACAAAATATACAAATATAATTATAAATATTAATAATTAAATTATAGCGTCAAGTGGTCTGCTTCTGATTTCGGAAGTTTTGGTCAATAATCCAGGATTTTAATAGATTTCCAGGTACACTTTATGGTTATGATTTACACATGTTCTGACAGTTTGTCGTTGTCTTATTATCTATGTGTTGTGTCAACTTACAGTATGCTTAGTAAATCTGTCATAGTATTATCTTTTCCTACTTGTGTAGTTAAAATTCTGTTAAGTATGTCTGCTTACTACATTTAGCTACGTGTCTTTAATGTGGAGTATTGGACAATGATTTGCATCTTTCTCTGTTACATATGTTGTTATAGATAGGCTATCAGTTCATCTATATGTTTTCTCTTTTTTCTCCTCTTCAGATAAACCCATGCTTCTCCAGTATCGCTCCCAGTTTCTGAGTTTAACATCTCATGTTTGTTTCTCTATTTCTGCTTCCAAACCTTTTTACCATGAACTCATCACAGAGTCCGGTTTGGTATATCTTTTATTTGGTACTGTCATAAACCTATAGCTTGTGACAAAAAGTAATATTACTAATGATGCCCCAACCGACCCAAACTGGTTGTAATGGAAATCAACAGACACAACGTTTACTGCTTATAAGCGTTTGTTACATACAACATGAAGAAAAAACCATATTCCAAAAGAATCACACAATCACTAAATACCGGCTAACCCTTCTATGTATTAATATCTTTTAAAACAACCCCATAACTAAAATGGTTCTAAAATCCGACACTCTCGATCGCCATCTTAAATGCTCTCTGTTCACAACAACAATCACCTCTTCCGTCTTCCATCCCGCATGTGCAACATGCATATACCGAGCTGTGTGTACATGAAACATGTACCAGGCCAGTAGCTAATGTGATTAAACTTGATTTAGTTTCATGTGTAATATGGGGCTGTGACATCCACATCCTCTTTCAAATTTGGCAATTTTCTGATTTCAGAAATGTGACAAACACTGTCATGTTACTTTACTGAACAAAAATATTCTTTTAAAGTCACAGATCCATATTACATTCATCATCATCCTACAAGAGTACACACCCCACCCTTAAAGTGAATGTCGTATCAATATGTATTGCTTGTGTGTGAACAATAACAAAAATGTGTCATATTAGTTGTGACCTTCCTTGTCATGACTAGTTGAAACTCAATATGTTGTCGATCCATCACTGAGAAAGAATGGCAGGTGAATTGGTCATGTGTATTTAACACACTGATGTCATCCGACTCATACAGACTAAGCTATAAGGATTACTCGACTTACGCCATACTTGCCATGAGGCTCAGACCATAATCTCCCCATCTCACATATCATGAATTTAGCTTAATGCCCTTTAGCCATTGCAAGAAACATCAAAGATGAGGTACCTTCCAGTCAACGCAAAACCAACACTCAAGTCTTCGGTCTCATATCTCCAAAACATGGGCAACCACCCATCAGATATCATAACATACTCATCATCACTCTTCACTTGTAATGTATTGACACCTCTGTTGATTCTGTGATCATGTATGACTAGCACAACACTTTTCCAGCAGGCACAAATGCCATCTTCTTCAGTTACACATGTCTTTGTTTAGTGACATCGGATACATAATTATTTGCGAATATGTCAAGGTAGTGTGATTATGGGCCGGTCTCCCTGGTCGAGGTGTTAGCAGCTTTCTCCGTAACCGCGAATACTCTCGTGGTTGACATGAGCACACAAGAATTTGAAGCGGTTCGAGTCGCGCCAGTGACTTATGAGAGTATGGAGCCGGTCACTTAGAAATCAATGGCAAACTACTGAGCGTAATCTTGCCAAAAAATCAACATACAGCTGAAAGATGCTGAAGTTGACAGCGATGTCCTTTAAAGGATATGCAAATAAAATTTCGAATGTGATGATGAATCGACAACTTTTGGATACACTTTCAAACTCAAACAGCAAATATACCTCTACAGTAAATGTTAAATGTCAATTACTGGGTATCTCGATTTCCATCAATGTTTATAATATACCACAAATGAAAATGTATACCAAGTATTGATCTTTAACATAGCTAAAGAGAAAAATAAATAATGTAGTATGCATGCAGTATCTATGAAATCATAAATACCAGAAATGTAATAATACATACAATAAGAAGTAAAGAAAATAAATACTGCCACAGTGTGCAACGACTATATATATATATATATATATATATATATATATATATATATATATATATATATATATATATATATATATATATATATATTCACATATAAACGTCAGAGAAAAATTGTTCAAATCGGGAAGAAAATAAATAATTAAATAACAACTTTTAAGATTATAATATAATAATTTCGGGTAAGATAATATATAACAAAAAACAAAAAAAGCAAACAAAATACCAATATATATATATATATATATATATATATATATATATATATATATATATATATATATATATATATATATATATATATATGTATATATATATATATACACACTAGCTGACCCGGCCTTGCTTCGCCCAGGCCCTGGAGGGGATCTATCTATCTATCAGTCTGTCTGCTTGTTTGTCTGTCTGTCTGTCTAGCTGACCCGGCCCGGCTTCACCCAGTCCCTGGTGGGGAGCATCTCATTTAATTCATATAATTAGTCATATAAGCTCTCCCGTTCCCGACTATCTGTCTGTCTGTCTATATGTCTGACCCGGCCCGGCTTCACCCAGTCCCTGGTGGGGAGCATCTCATTTAATTCATATACGTAGTCATATAACCTCTCCCGTTCCCGACTATCTGTTTGTCTGTCTTTCTGTCTGTCTGTCCCGGCCCGGCTTCACCCAGTCCCTGGTGGGGAGCATCTCATTTAATTCATATACGTAGTCATATAAGCTCTCCCGTTCCCGACTGTCTGTCTATCTGTCTGACCCGGCCCAGCTTCACCCAGTCCCTGGTGGGGAGCATGTCATTTAATTCATATAAGTAGTCAAATAAGCTTCCGTTCCCGACTATCTGTCTCTCTGTCTATCTATCTGACCCGGCGTGGTTTCGCCCAGCTTCTGGCGCACAGTAACTTAAAAGAATGTCCTTCCACACACCATTCATTATTTTTAATGAAAACTGTTTTTAATCACCGACATGACAGTTGATAAGTTCTTTAAGCAGAAAAAGATGGGTTACAATGTTATGCATTATTCATTATTTGTATGCAAACTTTGAAAATGCCTTAAAGATTATATCATTATTTATTATAACTCATATGCCTGAAAATAACTACAGACAAAGAGTTTAACAATAGTGCAAGTAAGTCCAACAATATGACTATAAAGTATATAGAAATGTTATTAAAAGTTATGCCCCTTGAAATAACTTTTCTAGAGTGAAGTCACCCTGCTATATAGAACTTATATAATGAAAAATGAAAAAGTAAATGTTATTAAATAAGTAGAAGATTTTACACTATGAAACTATTATAGTCGGTGGCACAGGAATGAAAGGAAGACGTGTAGAAAATTTCATCTCAATCGGATGTACCGTTATCGAACCCATCCAATACAAACAAACAAAGTCACATACACTCTGTTTATATATATATATATATATATATATATATATATATATATATATATATATATATATATATATATATATAAATTTAATTACTTATGCAAAAATTAATAATTCGCATCAGTGAATATTAGTCATGCCACAACTATCCAAGAAACTATTAAAAATATTCAGTGCTTAATTGTTCCACGTTTATGATCTTGATGTGGTTGTTGGAATTGAGGTAGATAAATTCAAATAGGTAAATTCCACACAAGAAAACACAGTGTTCGAATAGAATCCTTGAATAACAATATATGTAGTATAGTTTCTTCTGTAAATACTTCAGTTTAACCAGATCGGCAGGAATTTCCTCTAGATTACTACAAGTAATAGTGTATACGTGTATATGTGTAAGTGGGACATGGTTGATACAGGCAATGATAATGCACATTGGGAGCAAGTCACCTCTGAAAGTATTTCATAGAGGGCAACTATCAGAAATGGAATAAAGACAAAGGAGAAAATGATTGCAGATAATGCACACACTGAGCATGAGAGACGCAATATGTTGCATGATGGTGGAAATGACCATGAGTTCACATGCATCCATTGTGGACAAACATTTACAGCACGAATTGACCTTATCTAGGTACTTTAGTAACATTTTCTAAATTGCTTTTTAATTATATAAGCAGCATAGTTGGATACCTCTTGAAAAAAACAAATCCAACGATACCGTATTCAAGTCTGTAAGTCAATTGTAAGCTGAGATATAAATTTTTGTATGTCAGTTTATTATTTAACATTGACATATTGGGAAATAGTCAAAATCCCATTTGTAAAAGTGTGACCACAAAACACATAAGCTAAGGGCAGATAACTGCTCTTGGTTTTTTTTTCTCGCTAAGGGGGATAACTCAGGTTGTTTTTCGAGGGCCACCTTTAGACGTAAAATTCAAATGAAGACCTCAAACTCCCTCTTCCTCCTGCCTCTTCCTCCACTCCAACCCCCTCCTTCGCCTACTCCTTCTCATACTTTTTCCTCCTCCTTCCTTCTAAAGCCATTTTAATAATATGGCACATTTTTGCAAATGCAAAAATATGCACCACGACTGTCATGTAATAATAAAAATTGTGAATAATGTAACAAGCATTAGTTGATTAAGATTTATGGTGACTTTCAACTTTTATAAAATGCCAAATCATGCACTTTAGAAAAAGTAAATAACAAAACCATGAGTTATTTAGTCTGCATATTTTTTTAGTTGCATGTCCTTCACTGGACGCAGCAGTCAACCTCAGCATTTTTGGCTGTTCGTGACTCCTAGGCAAATCTTATAGACAGTAGTTTGCCATTGCTTTCTGAATGACTGGCACCTATACCTTTTTCGAAAAAAAAAACCAGCACCGCTGTGTTTTGAACTCGGGAATACAGGATTACGAATCGTGTCTGTAACCTCTTCGCCACGGAGATTGGTAGTCTGCATATACAAAAATATTATTCTTAGTTATATTAATTGAGTAATTGTTATTAATCAACTACATTATTAAAGCCAGCTCAATGGCAAAGAAGTAATGGACGCAGTTCGTAAACCCGCATACCCGCGTTCAAAACACAGCTGTGGGCAATTTGGCAGCAGACTGTCTTGCGTTGCTGTTTTTTTTAAATGGTGGGGGGGGGGGGCGGTCATTCAGAACGCAATGACAAACTATTGAATATAAACTTGCCAAGAGATCACAAAACTAACACTTCTTTCTGCAAAAGACACATCTACATATGATACCCATAAGCAAAAATTCTCTATGTTGGATAAAGAGGTGAAATCAAATGCACGAAAAGACAAACAGAACTTCACTCACAGCCTGGCCTCCGAAGCCTAAGCAGCTGCCAGAACTGGAAACAACAGAGCCGTATTCTATATCATGAAGCAACTATGCAATCACTCACCTACACCAAATATACCCATCAAAGACAAACAAGGCAATCAATTGTTATCCGATGACCTTCAAAAGCAACGATGGACAGAACATTTCAAAGAAATATTAAATAGACCGCAGCCTGACACTGTTCCGAACCTGGATGGAGAAATTACTATGCCCCCACTAGATGCCTCCTGCGAGTCATTCACCATGGAAGAGATTAAAGCAGCCATCAAAAAATTGAAGAACAACAAAGCTGTTGGTGAAGATGAAATCTCAGGAGAAATGCTCAAAGCAGCAGATGAGAACACCTTACAACGTTTGTTACAGCTGATCAATGAAATCTGGCAAAGCGAATCCCCACCACAACAGTGGATAGATGGTGTAATTTTCAAACTGCCTAAAAAGGGCGATATGTCTGATTGCAATAATTGGCGTGGTATCACTCTATTGTCAGTACCAGGAAAACTTTTTTGTAGCATGTTACTTGAGAGATTGAAAAAGGCGATAGATGAAAGGCTCAGAGAAGAACAAGCAGGCTTCAGACCAAAACGGTCATGCATATACCACATTTTCACCCTCAGAATAATCATTGAAGACTCCGTAGAATTCCAGTCGAAATTAATCACCAACTTTGTCGACTTTCAAAAAGCCTTCGACAGTATCCACCGTCCTTCACTTTGGAATCTACTTAACATCTATGGTTTTCCTACCAAATATACCAACGTCATAAAATCTTTCTACAAAGAAACACGTTGCTGCGTAAGAACAGAAACAGGCAACTCTGACTGGTTCTCAGTCGAAACAGGAGTGAAACAGGGTTGTGTCTTATCACCGATGCTTTTTGGAATAGCTATCGACTGGGTCATGCGCAAATGCACAAACAACACAAATATGGGTATCCATTGGGTTGACAAAATTCTAAAAGACCTGGACTTTGCCGACGACATAGTGCTTTTGAGTTCAACACATACGGATGCCCAAGAGAAAATAAACCACCTCCAAAATGTTTCAGGGCAAATTGGTCTCCAAATTAACACCACAAAAACAAAGACTATTGATCTTACCAACAGTTCAGATGACACCAAATTGAACAGCTACGTTCTTGAAAAAGTCAACAGCTTTACATACCTAGGAAGCAAAATGACATCTACAGGGGACTCAACACCAGAAATATCATCTAGAATCGTACTGGCATCTAGTGCCTTCAATAAACTGTCAAACATCTGGAAGTCAAAGACACTCAGCAAACACACAAAACTTAAAATCTTCAACTCTTGTGTGATTCCAGTGTTAACGTATGGATGTGAAAGTTGGAAATCAACGGTAGCTTTAGATAAAAAATTAGACAATTTTGAGAACAAATGTCTTAGAAGACTTCTAAACATCCACTGGACAGACTTCAGAACCAATTCGCAAATAAGACAAGAGACTAAGCAAGATACAGTATCCAATTTCATAAGGAGACGCCGTTGGAACTACATCGGCCATGTACTCAGAATGGACAAGTCAAGACTCCCCTATCAAGCCCTCATATGGTCACCAGTAGGGAAAAGAAAACGGGGAAGACCAAGAGAGACCCTGCGTAGAACCATCATTAGAGAAGGCTCATTCAATGGCCAAGTAAATATCCAAGATCTACAACAGGTAGCAGCGAACCGCCAAGCATGGAGAGACAGGACTTCTGCCCTATGCGCCGTCTTAGGCTCAAGAGGAAAGACTAAGAGATCACAACAGCAAAATATGCTAGTGTTGACTGTGACATCCTGTAAAGGATATGCAACTAACTAACATTATTAAATATTTCACTGATTCAAATCATGTGATATTAAAAAATTAGTGACACCATCTGTTCTGTTTACTTGTCCCTTACATATCAATAAATATAGTTTTATGGGCTTTAATACTAGAGTGTATTATGATTTACTTTAGAAGCTGGCTGCTGGGTTTAAATTGAGGCCATTTCAATTATTTCCATTAGGTCAGGTCTTGCAATAATAAATCATTACACTAATCTATTTTGTTTGCTTTGTCGCCCCACAATAAAATTACAGTGCCAGTTTCTATAATAAGCATGCCAAAATTGTGTGCATACATTTACATTGAAAGCTGCATATTTTACTACCAATTCAAAATTTTTAATTAGGTCAGAGCATGTGTTAAAGAATAATAATGAAGTGTACATGTTTC
Organism: Cepaea hortensis; assembly: GCA_963921405.1. Taxonomy (NCBI): domain Eukaryota; kingdom Metazoa; phylum Mollusca; class Gastropoda; order Stylommatophora; family Helicidae; genus Cepaea; species Cepaea hortensis. The sequence goes on along the minus strand of OY992876.1, from coordinate 488,244,276 downwards.
TCAACTTTAATAAGAGAAACAACAGTTTATGGTATATATATATATATATATATATATAAAAATGACGTAGCTGACAATTTTGTTAATGATGGCCAAAAATTTAATTGCTGTCATTATCACCAAAGTCCACATATAGCAATGTTGTAATTTTGAAAGGAGAGCTTGGAAATATTCAATTGAAGGAATGGTGACAGCAGATCAGTGAGATCTGATTCATATCTGACATTTCTGGTTATCTGAGAGTTTTGAATGAAAGCGGTCTTAAATTTTATTGAAGTTCATCAGCATTCCACCCTCTTCATACACAAGAGAGAGTTGCATGTTGATGAATGCTGTTTACACCGGATGATAAAATTTAGATTGTGTGTGATACATTGCACTGAATGTTCTGAATAACAGCAGGATTACAGTCTTGATGGTGAGATTGAATGTTTATAACTTGTAAAAATAATAGTTTCTGGAACTCGAGCCAGTTGATGTGATTTAAGATCGAGTGTTAGTAATGAAACTAAAACATCCCGGGAAGGTTAACCCGGTCAACAAATGCCCGCAGAAGTCGGATGTGTTGGCCTAACGGCGCAAGAACGCAGCTCTGCTGTAAACAGGCACAACGCAATCACATCCGAAAAAAAAAAAACTCCGGATGAACGCAGCAGAAGAAGAAGAAACTAAAACATCCATGTCCGCTTCAGGGAAACCATGCCCGTGATTATTGCTGATGTTTGTAGATTAGATGGTTCAATAAGTTGAATGTTTCTGGTAATGTAGTTAAATGAGACATCTAGATAGGTCAGTCTCTTGCACCTAGTCAGTGTCTTAGGAAATGTTGTAATGTTGTTGTGAGATGCATCAAAATGCTGTAGTTTATTAATCACATCTATCAAATTTTGGATCTCTATAATTACTTGCACGGTAAAGCACTTCAAGTGTTTGATGGTGTAAATTTTCTGGCAGTGCTGTCCATCTGTTGTTTGTTAGGTCAAATGTGCATAACAAGTAGTGGTGACCAAGCAAATCTTCAATTGTCGAAATCTTGTTACTGGCTGCAGAAATGTTTTAGAGGGAACTTATTCTGTGAATTGATTGTGGCAGATTTTGAATTCAGTTCTGTGATTCATCAAGCTCTATTGTAAGTAATGACATATTTACAAGAACATGCTCATGGCCTTGACCCTTGACCAGGTTGTCAGTTGTGAATTGCTCTGATATCGACTTTGGGTTGTAAAATTTTGTCGTAGCACCAAAGAAGCACACCGGAAATTGTGACACCACTTGTATCTGGTCTGTTTGCGTCGACAGTACTCGAATCACAGCACATGACGATGATGGTGATGATGATGTTTGAGTCCTTATGTTGATCTTGAAGAGTTGTTGAGTTTTTATAAATTATAAACTGAACTGCACACTTTGCACATTGCGAGACGTCAAATTAATAAGTAATGTATTCAATAAATATATCTATAAATATGTAGGTCAAAAAGGAACTAAATAATATTGACATCATCGCTATATTATAATATTATATTATATATTATTATTTCTGACTATAGTTAAAAAAACAAAAACAAAAACAGCTAACATTCTATATGATATCTAACTATGGTTAATTTCAGTATTAGGGTTACTTTAACGGATGCTAACCCCCATAATGTCCGTGATAAACCTATGGCTTGTGACAGAAAGTAATATTATTACTAATGATGCCCCAACCGACCCAAACTGGTTGTAATGGAAATCAACAGAAACAACGTTGTGATAACATTGAACTAATGTTTATTGCTTATAAGCGTTTGTTATATACAAGAAGAAGAAAAACCCCTATTCGATTCGAATAGAATCACACAATCACTAAATACCGGCTAACCCTTCAACGTATTAATGTCTTTTAAAACGACCCCGTAACTAAAATGGTTCTAAAACCCGGCCCTCTCTATCGCCATCTTAAACGCTCCCTATCCACAACAACAATCACCTCTTCCGTTTTCCATCGTGCATGTGCAACACGCATATGCCGAGCTGTGTGTACACAAAACATGCACCGGGCCAGTAGCTAATGTGTTAAACTTGATTAAGTTTCATGTATAATATGGGCTGTGACAGGTACTTCTGGGGTAATTTAATTCTCCCAACCTGGTTTAATAAATTCAACGCTGTTTGCTTCTTGTATTTTAACTTTGTTTTCAGAACATTTAAGCCGAGTTGGGTACTTGTCTGATGTTTTGTTATTACTTTCATATTCATATTTTACATGTGTGGTTATATTTTTCAACAGATCAATGTTTTATCTACCATCTTTTTCAGATAATCCAATACTTCTCCAATATCGTTCCCAGTTTTCAAGTTTAATAAACCATCTCCTCTCTTCTTTGTTTTCTTTGGACAGTCCTATATTTTTCCCAGCTATGTTCATACCTGTCAGGTCTATGATAACCAATATATGGTATTTCCAGGGGAATATTACTTTCCAAATCTGGTTTCATATAGTCAACAGTATTTGTTTCATGTATTTTCACTTTTTTTTTTTTTTTTTTGAACATCAACGCTGATTTGAATTCTTGTCTTATGTTTTATTATTACATAATTCTTGTCTTCACCCGAATACATATCATCAGAACATGCACAATATTTATCTGTAGAACATACAGGGATTATTGTCTAAGTTTTTGTTAAAACCTTTGTGAGGTTTATCCTCTAAGTATGGTAAAAATGTATTTAATTCTTACTAAATGATTAGTTAGTTAGTCTTTCCTCTTGAGCCTAAGGAGGCGCATAGGGCAGAAGTCATGGCTCTCCATGTCTGGCGGTTCGCTGCTACCCGCTGTAGATCCTGGATGTTCACTTGGCCGTTGAATGAGCCTTCTCTGATGATGTTTCTACGCGGGAGAGTTTATTCCGAGCTGGAGTCCGAATAGACAGAGTAGTTTATTCCGAGCTGGAGTCCGAATAGACAGAGTAGTTTATTCCGAGCTGGAGTCCGAATAGACTAAAGAGTAGTTTATACATAGCTGAAGTATGAAGCTGTTTATATATCAAGAATAATTTTCCAGATTGGTATCCCCAATAACAATAATTGTGTCCCCATGCGAGTTAAAGAATTGTTAACTTGCGTTTCTGTACACTTACTGTTTACAGGCTTCCATCTTTGTTGACATTACCGCCCTACTATTTCCTGCTATTGATGTCCTCATCATTCCGGTCCAAGCTGACAGTAATATGCATCGCCTCAGAAAGACATGATTAGGCAATTCAAACACCAGGCTTCCGACTTACTGGCCTGATGAATTAACAAATAAGCAAGGAAATGCTATGCACATAAAGTGCAGGAAAACCTGGTATATGTGAAGCAAGTTGAAAAGAGAGAGGGGGGAGATAGATAACGAAGCTAGTGTGAGAGACAGAGATGTGAGAAAAATGTGTTGAAAGACATAAAAAAGTGATAACTTTTATATAATATAAATAAGATAATATAAGTGACAAAACATCTGTTCATAATCATAGTTCCTAATATTTTTTTATTAAAAATTCGCTTGCACCCAATTAATTAATGAAAAATAAAAAAAAAAAAAAAATAAAAATAAGCGTCCAGCAGGGAATCAAACCAACAGCTCCCGCTTATCAGGAAGAGACATTTACCACTGTGCTACTGAGGATATGATTGTGAATCAACAAAAGTATATAACATAGCCACGCTCATGTCCCGATGACGTCACATACGTTAAGTCAGGTGACTAGACAAATCACGTGACCGGTACCACCAGGGGTTTCCGGGACCAGGGAAAATCACGTGATAGTTCAGCTCCGAATAGACAGAGTAGTTTATTCCGAGCTGGAGTCCGAATAGACACTTTCTTTCTACGCAGGGTCTCTCTTGGTCTTCCCTGTTTTCTTTTCCCTACTGGTGACCATGAGAGGGCTTGGTTGGGGAGTCTTGTCTTGTCCATTCTGAGTACATGGCCGATGTAATTCCAACGACGTTTTCTTATAAAATTGGATACAATATCTTGCTTAGTCTCTTGTCTTACTTGCGCATTGGTTCTGAAATCTTACTAAATGATAGACTAAACAAACTAAAATTTTTAATACCAAATGCCATTTTATTTGTTTTTCTTCGTCTTGTTTAACAGGTAGTGAATCCCAGCTAATATTCTTATCTGTCAAAAATCTAGACATCTCCAAATCATTAATGGATGACTGGTGGTTATTACTAATGTCCGTATCGTTATTGGGAGATTAACAATATTTAGTAGTTCAATTAACGTCAACCAATTGTCAGTTTTATTAAATATTCATCATATGTCTGGTACATGTCTGTGTCTGATCCCTGGTCCATCTATGTTAATATTCTGTTCTTCAGTCAGAAAAGCCAATGATGTTAGTTAGTTAGTTAGTCGACAGATCATCCTCATCGCACATCGAACCATTCAGTCCATAAGTGCTCGGATCCCCTCCTCAGCAAATCCCGCAACGTGTAGCGGCTAACGACGCCAGTTCTGTGTTAGTTTATCAATCTTCTTTGGCTTCCTGCGTAGTGTTCTTGTTTGGCCACCCCTCTTTTAATTTGCTGCTCTCGCAGTCTGGCCATTGTTGTAGATTCACAGTCATCACTTGGTTCTCGCAAAAGTCTTACTTCTCGTAGAGCATTCAGAATGTCGGCCTGGTCCATGGCGCGTCCGCCCTCCACAGTAGCCTCACCTGCGAGCTTGTCAGTCCGCTCATTTCCTTGTACTCCCGCATGCCCTGGCACGAAGATGAAACTAATCTTTGCCAGCCGAGACCGCTCCAGAGGCAGCAACCATTCTCTTCGGATCGATCCCTCCTCTATCCTCTTGATCATGTTCATTGAGTCGCTAAGAAAACAAGCCCTAGTGAATGTCTGTGTCTCGAGCCATGTTATTGCTTTACTTACTGCCATGACTTCCATGGTCAGGCTACTTGTGGTTTCAGTGAAAGCACCAGAGTCCTCCTTCACAATTCTCCCTCCAATGATGTGTTTCCTTTTTCTACTCTAAGATGCTGTTTTCCCCACTTCTCTATGTCTTGGCTAGTGCATTCTTTTACGTCTGGTATGTTACCTACTATTAGTTCAGTCATAGGTTGTTGTAGCACTGCTGCTGTTACACATCCTTGGTAATAAGGGCAATTAATATCTACCCATGCTACCTTTATACTGTTCTAATCCACCACCACATGTTCATATGTTCGTCTGTGTAGTCTTTGTCCTTTGCTGTTTTTCGGTCCACCCCTACAATTGATGTTTCAGTATATCTCACCATTCTTACTGCTAATCCATTAAACCATTGTCAACCAAACATCTAAGTGTCCATTCAATGTGTACACAGAGTTAGCTTCGCGTATTTAAACCTTGCTTTTGGCGCCATCATGCCTGTCATATATGTCTATCACATTAGTCTCTGCCTTATTTTCGTCTTCATCGTCTGCATCACTACTAGAAATCATGTATCCCATATTGGCATCCTTACATAATTGTCGTACTTTACATGTCTTGGCCAGGTGGCCATAGCTCCTATGGATGAATCATTTAAGTTATTTTTATAATCATAATATTTATTTGTTTTCTTTAAGGACAAGTTCTTAATGTATAACTCATAGTTTGGGTTTCTGCCACACATTTCCAAAGTGCTGTGTTCTCTTTTACAATATTTACACTCACTTATAAATCCCTTTCTGGGTGAATATGGAGATCTTTGTTGACCCAGTTTAGTAAAGTATAGTTGCTGATGCTTCATTTGCTGACCATATTGTTGGTATCTATTTGCATTATTGTTAGACTTTTGGTTTGAGTCTAGCAGCTGCTCATATTACTAACTCAGGTTGAGCCCCTTCCGAGAAAATATCCTTATAGGCATTGTAATATGCCTTGCAATTGGACTCCATCCCTGATAGATTTCCACATTTGTTCTCAATAAGGAATGTTGACACAGCATCTGGCACCGCTGGAATAAATTTGTCCCTCAACACGAGATCTCTCAGCTTGTGGGAGTCATTACCTATATTCACTGACATAAGCCACTTATCATAAAGTGAGGTTTCTGAAACAAAATCTAAGAAGGTATGATTTGCCTCCGGTACCAGAGACCTATATGAAGTACATAAACCCGCCTAGTCTAGTGAAAAATGAGCTAACTGCCATGAGATGGATACGAGAAACAGAGCAAGTGTGTAAACTGTCACTAAGACACGAGTTGAGAAATCACCCAGACATTAGGGCACGAAGGGGCGGAGTTATGTGGTCACATGAATGTGCCAGGTCAGAAGCCGGAAAAGGGTGTGCTGGGCAGAGCGAGCTGAGACGTGCAAGGAGAAGGTTGGTTCGGAGAGATTTTGAGAAGTTTGAAAGCGGTTTGCGATGGTTGCAGTTATCCAAGATGCAGTCGACAGTTAAAGAGTGTTCTTGTTGAAGAAGGCTGTGATTGAAGAAGCAGTACACTGAAGCTAACGACTGACGATGGGTCAGTAAATGCCGACCAGCGGTGACGAGAGAGCTGACCCCGTTTTGTGAACACTTCGACAAGAATGGCGGGGAGAGAAACACGCCGTGAAAAAGACTGGTTGGGCACAGGTGTAATGTGCGTAAGTAAATAGCAGTAACATTTACCAGTGAATTGTGAAATCTATATTTACAGCAACAGCAAGGTTCTAATGACGATTAGTTGTACCATGTATTCTCTATTGATAGACAGTAGGTGTGTTGGTCGTACACAGAACGATGAAGGGCAGGGAAGCCGGCGGTGTATGATGGCAACCACGGTGATAACTGTGCTGCAATAAAGTGATCGTGTGCTCTAAGGACGCGTTGAACTTGTTGAGTTGTGTGCACGAAAGATTAGTGATTCATTTAGTGTTTATACGAGCCAGTAGCGATACTTCTAAATCTTCTAACCCCTAGACCAAAACCAAGATGTCAGACATGACCAGTGATTCCGGCTCTTGGAACGTGGGGGATACGTCCGTTTGATTGAACCCAAATACGAACAAGAGAGAATGTTTCGTCAGTACAGTAGTGAACAGTGAACAGTGCTACAGAAACGAATAATACAGTGATCTGCGTTTCATGAAAGAAATAGAGAGTAACACCAAAAGTGGAAGACAAAGAACGACATTGTCCAAGGTCAATAAGCAAAGATGGCCACCAACTACAGCAAATAAGCTCACGTCTCAGCCAAACATCACGTTAGGTGAATTGTGTGATGTATTAAATTAGTGTGCAGTGGCAAAGAACACATCAATGAACTTTAGGCCAACATTCTAGATATTGATTCAAGGAGAAAGATTATTGGCACTCAGCCACACGAATCATCAATACAGAGCCGTGTTCATGTTCTTCACGCACTATAGTGCTCCAATGAACTAATTGCAGTGTCAGATTGAAGAATTTTTTTTTCATTTCCAACTTTCCAGTCCCAGCTGATGATAGGGACCATTGTACCATTTGGTGCAGATCACCATTTTAAAGACCAAACTTCTACTGATTCCTGGTCAACCCGAAATGCAGTAAAGCTGATTCATACCACTTTTTGAAGAATTCTGAAGTGGAGCCAAGCATCTGGACCAAGCCACCAAGGACACGGGAGCTGAATATATACAGGTTAAGTTGTTTTCACTTGATTTGTATATGTGTCCTGCTTAGTAGTCCAGAGTCAACAGGCACCCTTCCATCAATATGTTTACTCACCTTCATCATTAGCGGGAGATTGGAGGGCTACTTTCGTGGTATTTCATTATCACCCAAAAAGTACGTTCTGTTCAGTTAGTATTCGTAATTGACTTGATAATGAAGTAAATTTACGACTGCTAGCGTGAACTTTGTCTTGTTTTGTAACCTACTCCATTATTTGTTGTTCTTTAACATTATTAATGTCTCTATTAGTTAAGATTGTTTTGTCCACAAGTGTTATGTCATTTAGCTAAAACTTCTGATAGGTGTTATTGTTGTCCAGTATTGGTATCATTATTGTTGAAGAGCGTTATTACAGCAAGGTCATCACAGTTGGCTTCGCCAGAGCAAGATCAGCAGCAACACTGAATAAGATATATTCTTGCTGATGAGATTCTCTACCATTGTCATCACAGATACTAGTATCTGAATACACTGATACAGATAGTATCTACATTGGTTCAAACTACAGATTATTGACACATATATAGTAGACAGGTACACAACCACAACATGTCTACATTAGCAGACTTTATTGCACTTGGGGAAAGATGTGGCTATAAAGGCCCAGAACTTATGACATGGGCAGCAAAAAAAGTTTCAGAATTTCAGGCACAACAAAGAGAAGACAGAGCCGCAGCCAGAGAGGCCAGAGAAGCACAAGATAAATAAGCCAGAGAGGCCAGAGAAGCACAAGATAAAGCAGCCAGAGAGGCCAGACAAAGCACAAGACACAGCAGCAAAAGAACTTAAAGAACTTGAACTACAAAAATGCACAGGAAAAACAAAGAGATAAAGATCTAGCTTTAGAAAGAGAAAGACTAGATCTCGAAGCAAAAAGACTACAGTTTGAGAAAGACAAACTGGCAGCCGATCAGGTCATGAAGGACAAAGATATTGAGGGTAACATTAAAGTGAAAATGTTAGAAATGGAAAAGGAAGCTGAAATTGCAAAGAATAAATTAGATGTCAAAACCCTGAACCCCATCAAAAGATATCAGGGAATCATTAGAAACTTCGTGCAAGGTGACTCGGTATCAGCATGGGTGACTAATTTCGAAGTCCTCATGAACCACTATAAGGTTCCAAATGAAGAGTGTGCGATCTTATTTCATAAGCATCTTGCCCTGGAGCCTCTCAAAGTTGTAGAGATTATACCTGAGAATCGTCGAACAGACTATCAGTACATAAAAGAGCGAGTCCTAGCACATTTTTCCTTAGATCATGCACGACTTCGCACAGCTTACAAGGCTTTAACCCCGAAGGCAAACCAGACCTTCCTAGACTTTACAGCTGAAACCACATCACTATGTGATAAATGGTTGAAATCAGCAGGGGTAGGTGCTGACTTTAGTAAATTAAGAGATCTAATGCTTAGAGACAAATTGGTCTCAGCAGTGCCGGGTAACATGGCAACGTTCCTAATAGAACATAAATGTGCTTCCATATCTAAGATGGAGTCCAGAGGAGAAGTGTATTACAATGCACATAAAGAAATTTTTGCAGAAGGGGCCCAACCTGAACTGATAATAGGGTGGCAGCCAGATTTTCAACTCAAAAGAGTAGCAATCCATCAAATAGATACCACCAATACAATGACCAAAACAGAGGTAGTCGACCATACCAATACAAACCAATCCAGCAGAGACCATATAACACACCAAATAGGGGTAGGATGATAGATTGCAATTACTGCAGCTGACAGCACAGATCAACTAAGATGTGTGACAGTAATCCAAGTTATGACTCATACATAAAAAACCTATCTGTAAAAAGAATAGACAAATTCACAGACTATAGAAACTACGTGAAATGTTATCTTTGCCATAGTTTTGGACACTTAGCCAAGACTTGTAAGCTAAAGCAGCTGATTAACGCCAACCTAGCATACGTAACGTCAAGCAGCGACGAGGACGACCCACAAAGCACAAATACACCAGACATAAATACTAGACAATACGACAGTAGCACCGATGAGAGATACATACAAGAAGTTCACTCGGTTCAGGATGATAAGACAACCCCAAAGCTCCACACAGCATTCATGAATGGAAATGCGGTAAGCATGATCAGGGACACAGCTACATCAATTGTTGGTGTACACAGAAAACTGATAAATGACGATGATTATACCGGCCAGAAAGTAACTTGTAAAACATTTGCCAGTTCTGTAGAAGAATATAAACAGTGATGATACACATTGACTGCCCATACTACCAAGGACAGATACTCGCAGCAGTCCTAACACAACCGACAGCTGAGCTAATATTGGGAAATATTCCAAATTTAAAAGAATGTACAAGTCAAGACAAAGAAAAATGGGGAAAAGAGAAAAGGATCACGAGACACCACCCTAAGACAACAGGTTAAAATAGACGATAATATATCAGACATATTAACAAATATGTACCAAACAGTTAAAGAAAATAGAGAAGGCCAGCAATCATCCCAGACTGATTTAAATTTACCAACACAATCCACTCAAGAAATCATTACATGGGATACATTATCATGCTGACCAAATTTAACAGAGAATGAGAAAGCCAAGGTAGACTTTCTCATTGAACAGTACCAATCACATAGCCCATCATTTACTGAAAGTACAGCAATTGTTCAGCAAGAATTAACACCATATTTAGATAGTACAACCAGAACAAAGATGAATAAACTTGCAGACTATAGTCTCAGTCAACCCACGTGTTATGCTAAAAATCAATATGAAAAGGTAGATAACACAGCTTCGGGCGGGGATTACAATCAGACACATACAGATAACATTGACTATATAAAACCAAACTGGGAAAACGAAAATCCCCCAAAGATACCAAAAGCACAATATACTGACATAAACTCACTAGTAAAACAATGGCAACACCAAAAAAGTTCCTCAAGGCCAAATTGATAAACGGACACGAGACATTAATATAAGAAACTGAAATAGATATTGGAAATGTATAGGATTGACAGATGATGAAAGAAAAGAGTACACACAAAAGATTGATAAATTTAAAACAATAACAACATACGTCACACACGCAGATGCAAACCACTATTCAGTGATGCATATCAAGGAACTCTGACCTATTATACTGGTAAGTAGGAACAAAACATCAGTACCACTTACAAGATAACTTCGCAGTTATCAGAAATGAAACACTTTTGTCTTGTGATATGTATATAGAAGATATAGATATTTTAGAATAGAGATAGTTTAGTATAGATATAATTTTTTAACAGAATGAATGCTTAGTTAATGATAGTGTGGTTTGAATGAACATAGTATGAAAGGAACATCAAATGTAAGAGTAATAACATTAACTACAGCTCTGATATAAAGGAGCTAAAATGTGAGATGACATACAATCCAGATGATGCCATCATGATAGTGTATCATGATCAAGTATTAAATGGAGTTAAAGTAGTACTTCTACATCATGATAATTGTCACAGAATACTGGAAGTTTAACGACCCTACGATGAAACAAAACAGAGATTGCCTAGATCACACGAGGACTGAAGGTTAGTGACCCAAGATAAGAGAACAGAGATCACTGCTGTCCTGAGGTAATTACAGGTTATTGACCCTAGGTTCAAAAGAATGGAGAGCAGAGATCAAAACAGATACCACTTGTTTATTGTGAGACGGGAGCCGGTAAACCACGTTCACATCGCTTTAAACACCGAAGACGGAATTATGATCAGGGGTCTTTTGAAGTAACAGAAACGTATGTCCGTGATCCCGAGAAACGAGTGGATAATCATTTATGTCCCGAAAAGATCGTTTATCAAAGATTTTTGGCATGTTGTTGTATGAAGATCAAAAGACAGGAGTAGATAACAGGGAGCAAATTGGTGGAATAAGCCAGTATAGTCATACAGAGCCAAAGTATAAATGGTCTGAATATGCAAGTCTAATTCAGTGTGCTACGAAGTCTTCCACGAGAGGAAGTGGTGATCTATTCTGGAGCTAGTAAGAAAAGGGAGTTACCATGTTCCACGTAAGTTGAAACCAACGAACATTTGTACTGGATGTGCATATGTATTCCCGATTCAGCCGAGGATAGTGGTTATAAGGTAGTAGTGACGTAGAGTAGAACTCGAGCTTAGTGTATTTGCGTGTGTAACCGTAATATTGAGTGTTGGTCGCATTTAGTTGAGAAGTAACTTAGTGGATTGAGTAAGGTGTCAATGCACTAGATAGAATAAGTACTCTGATAATAGAAGATAGGCCGTAAGGGGGGAGATAAGGATAGGTCTATGATAGGAGATTCTAGTATGGGTGTTTACTGGGATTTCTGAGCTTTCCTATGACTTTGCCTTCTTTTACCTAGTCTTAAGTTATGTGAATAACTCCTATGTCTTATGTCAGAGGTCATTTCTCTGAATATATAGAAGTTAATAACTGATAATGGCCATAAGCCTACTCTTACCTCTAATGAGTTTGAGTTAGGTTGATAGCACCTGGTGGTATTGTCTCTTCGACAGGTTCCATTGAAAAACGCATTAGCTACACTCCCGAAAAGAAGGAAATTACCATAGTCTGGTACAGTGATAACTATCGGCAAGATTAGAGTCTTGTATCACAAATAAAGGTCAGCCAGTTCTAGAAATAACGAACACATAGAAGGCAGTCATGATAAGAGACTGACAGCAGAATAGATTTCAAATAAACATAGAACTGAAGGTAAAGATTGTTCACATGAACTCTCATCTAAATGACAAGGCTGTAACGCCAGAACATATTCTCGGAATAACAGAACATTTACTGAATTAAATGAAAGCAGTGTGTCGGTGATATAACTATAGACAGTTTTTTGATTATTCATTCATACATAAATGATAATGCATTCAAGTGTCTCGGATGTGTAGATATTATCTGGACTATAATACCGTTCATTGTATTGGATATTTAACACTGAAAGACACTGCCTACAAAAACATGCAGTGGTGAACATACTGTTTATTTCAAGAGTTTTCAAGGAAATATTGTGAAGACAACATCATTCAGAGAGACACTATACTGGGTGAGCGTATTCCAGTTCTGTGCTGATAATATATGGCCGTTGCGTGATGAGAACTGTGATGTGGATCTTAGACTGTGAATCTTGTCTCACTTAAATGATAGAACACACCACAGACGACTTTACACCTTCACTATACACACACCCATGACACATTTTACTCATTAAATAATTTTAGTATTTCTTGGAGGACATTGTTGTGTGGGTATGTTCTGGAGGAATGTGAAGAGGGGTATGGTCTTGTGGCAATAGAGAGAGAGAGATAGTGAAGAAAAGACTGGAAAGGGGGTGTGTAGACAAAGGTCCGGCAATAGACCCAATACTGGAAAAAGGGAAGTTTGAAGTGTTCTTGTTGATTCTACTGTCCCCCCCCCCCCCCAGAGGCGACAATGATTAGAATGTCTGTCAAATTCCATGCAAATATGAAAACCTTTTATGTAGACATCAAAGAGAAAATTGCAAATGTACATCACATCATCTATAAGACACTGATGTATTACCTCATAGCAACAGCCCTCTGAATTGCTAATCAGGACATTTGCATGTCACTGGAAACAACTTAAAGATTAGTTACTACCATCTATTGTGTTAATGCTTGTATTCATATGTACATAGATATGTACATCCCATTGTGTTATTATTCTCAGATAGTATTAAAGCATCTGACGCTGAAAGGAGAATAAGAATGAGTTGCAGAAAGAAGACCAAATCAAATCAAATCAAAGCAACTTTATTAGGGTCACAAATTGGACATGCAGGCCCGTCTTACATTCGGCCCTTCCATTCACTCATCTTTCGTTCATCAAGAGCATTATACATTTACATAGGAAGAAAAATAAACATTGTGAAATGATTGTTGTAAACATAACTAAGGCAAATTACCATGATATGAGGCCCATCTGTCACCTACCCATACATCCCCCCACACACACACCCCCATCTACCCACACACACGCACACTAAGGGACACATACATACCCCAACAACCGCCCCATCCCCCTCCCGCACATCCCCCACCCACCCACACCTGATCCCCCAACCAAAACACACTTGCCACCCACAAACATTCCCCACCAACCCACACATCCCATCCACATCCTAACCCATACATCCTCTCCCCACCCACACCTCAACCACCCATCCCCCAGCCATATCTCAATCGACCACATATTCCCCACCCACGCACACAATCCCCCACCAACCCACACATCGCACATCCACTCACACATCCCCAAAATATACACACATCCCCACCAACTGACATGTCCCTAACCCCCCCCCCCCACCCACATCTCCCTAACCACCCATACATCCCCAATCCACTCACACACACCTCACCACCCACACATACATCTTCCACCCACCCACACATGCCTTAACCCAATCCCCCACCACACAATCCCCCACCCGCACATCACATAAATCCCCTACCGTGTAATATTCACAACCCACGCACCGCACACACACATATCCCTCACCAACACATTCCACCACAGATCCCCACTTACACACCACGCACATATCCCCCACCCACTTACCACACAATATTCAGATACCCTTACCCATCCACCCCACATACCCCCACTCACACCACAAAATCCCCCACCTACACACATACCTCACCCACACAATATCCCCAACCAACAACCACACACCTCTCCCCACCCACACACGCATTCCCTACCTGTCCACCAACACACACTCACTCACACACACATCCTCCACTACGCACCCACACACCCCCAACCAAACATCTCTCAATCACAATACACCTACCCACACACATCCTCCACCCACTCACGCATCCCACCCCGACTCATACAACTCCCTCACCCACCTACACATCCATAAGCCACTCAATGCCACTTGAGCACAAGATGAATACCATAGAAGTCCATAGACCACCAGGCTATGTACAAGCCACTGTTGAATGGATACAAGATTGATCTACATTCCTCAAGTATTCATCAAGGATTATAGGTTCAAGACTTTAGTTTAAGACTATAATTTATATCATCATCATCATCAAAATTTTTTGAAAAAAAAAAAAAAACTCAGAAAAAAAAATATATACAAAAACAAACAAAAAAATGAAATGAAAAAAAAAATGTGTTTGAATATTTCAAATAGAACAGGAATAAAATTGCTTCAATGTACAGTGATGATAAATTATAGAACATGTATACATAGGATGGAATATATTTTCATGCATTGATTATGATAAAACATGTATACATGGCATGGATATGTTATTAGTATTTATGGGTGTTATAGAACACTTATGCATTGTATTGCTATGATGATACAATGAGGTAAATGAGTCTCATTGGTAAAGGCATAATTGAAAATGACAAGGGAATAAGTTGTATAGAGAAGTGGTATAGAACAAACAGAAAACCAGCATCGCCATAACATCAATGTGCAATGATAGCATCCAGACAAAGAAAGATCAGGTCAATAAACCCCAAAATAGAAATACCTAGGGAAATTACAGAAGGGATAAATACACTACAAGCATCAAAGCAGCACCAAGGTCAAACACAACTCATCAACGTCAAAGTCAGAGCAAAGAGCGATCCATAGATACAAGAAAGGACAGTGAAAGCCATAGTCCATAATCACACATATATACCTTACTCAGAGCCTGGGGCTTGGAATGGGTAGGAAGCTCATTTATAGTACTTGATTGAGGAGCTGCTAGGGATGTTTGATGAACAGACTAGACTAGATCACAGACCTCTGAACTTGAAAAGAAGGCTGGGACTACACGGAAGTCTAGGTGTAGACGGGTTACCGTGTCCGCATAATATATTATATTTTTTTTTGTGATGTTGTTTATTGATGAAGACGTATCACGAGTCTAAATGAATCTTGGAAGAGATAAGCTCATATCTAATGACAATAGACATACAAATATGTGCGAATATTGAGAGAGACAACAGCGTGCGACCATAGAGTCCACCAAAACAAACGGTAGTGTCTGCTTATCCAACTCATGTCAAGAAGTATAAAACTGAGTAAAGGTAGTGAAAATGTTCAAAACATTTTTAAAAAAAAAGGGGGGGGGGCATATTGCCATGAGATGGATACAAGAAACAGAGCAAGTGTGTAATCTTATGTCACTAAGACACGAGTTGAGAAATCACCCAGACACTGGGGCATGAAGGGGCGGAGTTATGTGGTGTCACATGACTGTGCCAGGTCAGAAGCCGGAAAAGGGTGTGCTGGGCAGAGCGAGCTGAGACGTGAAAGGAGAAGGTTGGTTCGGAGAGATTTTGAGAAGTTTGAAAGCAGTTTGCGATGGTTGCAGTTATCCAAGATGCAGTTGACAGTTAAAGAGTGTTCTGTTGAAGAAGGCTGCGATTGAAGAAGCAGTACACTGAAGCTAATGACCGATGATGGGTCAGTAAATGCCGACCAGTGGTGACGAGAGAGCTGACCCCGTTTTGTGAACACTTTGACAAGAATGGCGGGGAGAGAGACATGCTGTGACAAAGACTGGTTGGACACAGGTGTAATGTGCGTAAGTAAATATCAGTAACATTTACCAGTGAATTGTGAAATCTATATTGTGCAGCAACAGCAAGGTTCTAATGACGATTAGTTGTACCATGTATTCTCTATTGATAGACAGTAGGTGTGTTGGTCATACACAGAACGCTGAAGGGCAGGAAGCCGGCAGTGTATGATGGCAACCATGGTGATAACTGTGCTACAATAAAGTGATCGCATGCTCTCAGGACGCGTTGAACTTGTTGAGTTGTGTGCACGAAAGATTAGTGATTCATACAGTGTTTATACGAGCCAGTAGCGATACTTCTAAATCTTCTAACCCCTAGACCAAAACCAAGATGTCGGACATGACCAGTGATTCCGACTCTTGGCACTAACAATCTTTCTTTAATATACTGGCAGTCTGTTCGTAGGTGTTCAGGTGTGACTTAGTTCAGGTATCAAAGGTTCCAGGGCAAGATGCTTGTGGAACAGGATTGCCAATTCTTCAGATGGTACCTGTAGTGATTCAATAGGATCTCAAAATTGGTGACTGAAGCTGAAATTGAATCACCATGTGTAAAGTTTCGAATGATCCTCTGATATCTTCTGATGGGGTCCAAAGTCTTAGCTACTAATTTAGCCTGTGCAATCTCAGATTTGTTTTCCTTCTCAAACATTTTTACTCGTAAATTTCCCTCAATCTTCTTGTCTTTCGTCACTCGCCCTGCTGCCAGCTTCTCTCTTTCAAAAGCAAGTCTTTCTTTCTCTAAAGCTATTTCTCTTTTGCATATTTCTCTGCTGCTAATTTATCTTTCTCCGCTAGCAATCTTTTCTCCACAAGAGATTCCATTGGTGCCAGCTTTTCTTTTTTCTAGAGCTATTTCTAAAGCTTTCTGTTTCTCCTGAGAAGCTAGCTTCTCCCTCTCTGATTTTCTAACTTCATTAGCTGTAGTTCTCTTTTCACGTTGTTGTGCATGAAGTGCACTAAGTTCTTCCTTGGCCCATGCCAAGAGTTCAGGGCCTGCTAAACAACACTATTTCCCAATGGCAATAAACTCTGACAGTGCAGATATGGTTAATTTTCAACAAATGCTGATGTATTAATCAAAGTTATTAATATTATCACAATAAATATAATGTTATCAATATATAATGGGCTCAATATCAAATTAGAGAAGACTGTAGTTATGTACCAGTCAGCTGCAGGGAATTATCACACTGTGTCGGATATCAAAGTGAATGGTCATAGACTAAGTGTTGTGGACAAATTCACCTATCTTGGTAGTACTGTGTCACAAGCTGCCACAATTGATGATGAAGTGAATGCAAAAATCTCCAAGGGCAGCATGGCCTTTGGCAGACTGTACAAGAATGTATGGGACAGAAATGGAATAAGCCTGCAAACAAAGCCGAAAGTCTACAAAGTTGTTGTATTATCCACACTGCTATATGCTTGTGAAACCTGGACTGTTTATCAGCGACACGCTAGGAAATTAAACCATTTACACAGTCTGCCTTAGAAAGCTACTGAAGATTAAATGGCAAGACAAGATCCCAGACACTGAAGTCCTAGAAAGAGCATCCATGCCCAGTATCCACACTCTACTAATGAAGAATCAGATTCACTGGGCTGTTTGCCTAACTTGCATGCCAGATCACAGGCTCCCTAAATGATGTTTTTATGGCAAGTTGCGTTGTGGCAAACCCAAGGCAGCCAGAGTAAACATTTTAAAGACACTCTGAAAATCTCCCTGAAAGATTTTGGAATTCATCTTGACACCTGGGAAACTGCTGCCAAAGACCGAAATTCATGGTGTACATCATTACGCAAGTGGCTGCTTGTGAAGCAACCAGACTGCAAAAGCTGTGAAAAAAAGGCTCGACAGGAAAACCATTGCATGAGATCCTCCTCCTGGAACATCAAGAATTCTTTACCGACATTGCGAAAGGACATTTTGAGCCAAAATAGGCCTCATCAGCCATCTTAGAACTCATGGCTTCATACTTTCACCCCCACTGGATGAAATGAATGGTCAACATCATTTTTGATGTACAAACACCAAGATTGATAGTATCTAGTATTTTCACCAGCTCAAATGCCTCTTTTAATATTAAGGGGTTGTATGATTATTGCACTGGCTTGGCAGTTTCTTCAAGCCATTTTACCATCCTGTGTTGGACAGAGTTGACCATAGATTAAATAGTTTAGTAGTTGGATCAACATCACGACACACAGTTTAACCCATAAGTGCTCCATTTTTCTCCTAACTCAAACCTGAGTCTAGAGAAACTCAGCTCAATGCATGAACTCCGTTGCATCGGCGAGGATCCTGAAATACTTTGGGTAGATTTTTAACTCAAAATTTTGTACGGGCAACGCCGTTAGGCTCTTTTTCGATTTCCAACTGCCAAGGGATTTTTTACGTGCGCAACAATACACACGGGCGTCCGATCTCACTACCCAGAGACCAGGGGAAATTTTATTACTGGAAGTCCAGGTGGATGTTTTTACATAAATCCCGGTCCTCACCGGGGCCTGAACCCAAGACCTTCAGCACTCGAGGCGGACACCATACCTCGAGACCACTCAGCCCCCAGATTAAATGGGTCTCAGTGGTACCCCAGGCTTGTGCAATTTATGAAGGTCATAAAGTTGGGTGTTTTTTAGCCCTGTGGAATGACTAACTGTGCAGTTGTCTCAATGATTAATTTACTATCTAAAAGTGACTGAATCTCTTTCCTCATTTTTGCATCCAATTCCCTAGGGTGGCTGGCTTTAGGATCTAAGTAACATTTGGTTGGATTCAATAAAATGTCTATTTTGTTAGAAGCAGCAAAAATTTGATTCCTAAGATGTTTGTTGCAAATAGCTTAGATTACCAGAGCAAGTTAACAATGATTGCCTGGAAGAGGCTAATAAAAGTAGAACATTATGTGCAACTATCAGAAAGTGACAATAGCATTCTTTAGTATTGTGATGAGAAGAGAAGTGTAGGAAAGCATTGTGACAACTGGAAAGATCAGTGGGAAAAGAGACAAGGGCAGACTGACAGAGATGATGCTGGATACTGTATGGCGACATTGAGAAATATTATCAGCAGAGTTGATTCTGAATAGTGACCAAGATCTGAGGAGATACATGAACACCTATGGTAGTTAGCAGGGCACATGATGATGATGCAGTCTCATGTTTCTTCAGATTACAAGTCTAAGTAAAGGAAGCAGTACAATCATAACACTTGTATGTTTCTCTCCTGTATGTGTTACCTTATGTTTCTTCAGATTGTCAGCATGAATCAAAGAAGCACCACAAACATCACACTAGTAAGCTAGGACAACTAGAATGAGGAAAATAACACTGATCTACACTGTAGAACAATAACACTGAGATATAGTGTGAACAATAACACTGATCTACAATGTGGAACAACAACACAGATCTACAATGTGGAACAACAACACAGATCTACAATGTGGAACAATAAAACAGCTCTCCCATATGTGTTCCCTTGTGGTATTTTAAAACTGCTAGAATGAGTATATGCAGCATCACAGTAAACACACTTGTAAGGTATTTCTCCTGTATGTGTTCTCTTATGTTTCCTCAGACTGCTAGTTGTAGTAAAATAAGCACCACAAACATCACACTTGTAAGGTTATTCTCATGTATGTGTTCTCTTATGTTTCCTCAGACTGCTAGTTGTAGTAAAATAAGCACCACAAACATCACACTTGTAAGGTTATTCTCATGTATGTGTTCTCTTATGTTTCCTCAGACTGCTAGTTGTAGTAAAATAAGCACCACAAACATCACACTTGTAAGGTTATTCTCATGTATGTGTTTTCTTATGTTTCCTCAGATTGCTAGTTGTAGTAAAATAAGCACCACAAACATCATACTTGTAAGGTTATTCTCATGTATGTGTTTTCTTATGTTTTCTCAGAATCTTAGCATGAGTAAAAGAAGACCCACAATCATCAAACTTGTAAGGTTTTTCTCCTGTATGTGTTCTCTTGTGAGTCTTCAAATTGCCAGCTTCAGTTAAAGAAGCATCACATTTGTAAGGTTATCCTCCTGTATGTGAACTCTGTTTTCTCAGATTCTTAGCTTGAGTAAAAAAAGCATCACAATCATCACACTTGTAAGGTTTTCCTCCTGTATTTGTTCTCTTGTGAGTCATCAGATTGCAGGCTCCTTTAACAGAAGCACCACAATCATCACACTCATAAGGTTCTTCTCCTGTATGTGTTCTCTTATGTTTTCTCAGATTCTTAGCTTGAGTAAAAGAAGCACCACAATCATAACACTTGGTAAGGTTTTTCTCCTGTATGTGTACTCTAGTGAATCTTCAGGTGGCCAGATTGGGTAAATGAAGCACCACAATAATAACACCTTGTAAGGTTTTTCTCCTGTATGTGTTCCTTATGTTTCCTCAGATTGCTAGTTAGTTAGTTATTTAGTTAGTTAGTTATCAGTTGGGGTATCTTCGTTGCACTCCGGACATGTCCATAGGTGCTCAGATCCTCCCCCCAGCATATGCATCAGCGTCCGGTGGCTAATAGTGCCAGTTCTGTGTTGGTTGACGAGGCGCTTTGTTTTCCCGATGTACCTCTCGCGTCTGGCTGTGCCGATTCTTACTCCCAGGTCTTTCATCCTGGAAAGCGATGTGGAATCACTGGCGTCAAAATCCTCTGTTCTCGCCATATCTTTAAGGGCGTTAATAACATCGGCACGATCCATGGGCTGGCCATCTACTGGGGGTGCAGAGCCAGCCATTTTATCAGCTCGTTCATTTCCCTCGACTCCCGCATGTCCCGGGACGAAGATGAAGGTGACTTTGCGGACAACAGACTTCCGCAGCGACTCAGTCCACTGTCTACGTACAGATCCAGCTTCGACCTTCTGAATCATGCTCATTGAATCACTTAGTACACACACGTTGGTATAATGCTGTGATTCCAGCCATATGAAAGCCTGTGTAACTGCCATCACCTCCATCGTCATGCTGCTCGTGGTCATGGAGTGGGCACCACTGGATTCTTGAACGGTTCGGCCCGCTGAGCGGGCTGTAAATGCCCACGCACTTCTCTGCTGCTTTACAACAGATCCATCTGTATAGATGAGCACTTCGGGGCTATCTGAGTGATCATAGATGAGCGCGTTAACCTCTGCATTGACAGCGGCAGGGTTCTGCTCTCTGCACCGTCTGTCGAGTGTGATAATGCAGGAGAAGGTACACTTAAAAGCTGGAGGCACCGGCACCCATTCCTTGCCGGGGTTGATACTGGTAAGACTGCAGACCTGTCCGACGACATCTTCCGCCCGACCCATCCATGATTTGCCCCTCTTTAGCCTGTCCTCAGATTGCTAGTTGTAGTAAAAGAAGCACCACAATCATCACACTTGTACGGTTTCTCTCCTGTATGTGTTCTCTTGTGAGTCTTAGACTGCTAGCTTCAGTAAAAGAAGCACCACAATAATCACACTTGTAAGGTTTTTATCCTGTATGTGTTCTCTTATGTTTCCTCAGATTGCTAGTTGTAGTAAAAGAAGCACCACAATAATCACACTTGTAAGGTTCTTATCCTGTATGTGTTCCTTATGTTTCCTCAGATTGCTAGTTGTAGTAAAAGAAGCACAACAATCATCACACTTGTAAGGTTTTTCTCCTGTATGTGTTCTCTTGTGAGTCTTCAGACTGCCAGCTTCAGTAAAAGAAGCGCCACACACATCACAATTGTAAGGTTTTTCTCTTGTATGTGTTCTCTTATGTTTTGTCAGATTACCAGATTTAGTAAAAGAAGCACCACAATCTTCACACTTGTAAGGTTTCTCTCCTGTATGTGTTCTCTCGTGTGTCTTCAGACTTCCAGCTTCAGTAAAAGCACCAAAATCATCACACTTGTAAGGTTTTTCTCCTATATGAGTTCTCTTATGTTTTCTCAGATTCTTAGTCTTTCCTCTTGAGCCTAAGTCGGCGCATAGGGCAGAAGTCATGGCTCTCCATGTCTGGCAGTTCGCTGCTACCTGTTGTAGATCTTGGATGTTCACTTGGTCATTGAATGAGCCTTCCCTGATGATGGTTCTACGCAGGGTCTCTCTTGGTCTTCCCCATTTTCTTTTCCCTACTGGTGACCATATGAGGGCTTGGTAGGGGAGTCTTGTCTTGCCCATTCTGAGTACATGGCCGATGTAGTTCCAACGGCGTTTTCTTATAAAATTGGATACAATATCTTGCTAAGTCTCTTGTCTTATTTGCGCATTGGTTTTGAAATCTGTCCACTCAGATTCTTAACTTAAGTGAAAGAAGCACCACAATCATCACACTTGTAAGGTTTCTCTCCTGTATGTGTTCGCTTGTGAGTCTAGTTAGTTAGTCGACAGATCATCCTCGTTGCACATCGAACCATTCAGTCCATAAGTGTTCGGATCCCCTCCTCAGCAAATCCCGCAACGTGTAGCGGCTAACGACGCCAGTTCTGTGTTGGTTTATCAATCTTCTTTGGCTTCCTGCGTAGCGTTCTTGTTTGGCCACCCCTCTTATAATTTGCTGCTCTCGCAGTCTGGCTATTGTTGTAGATTCACAGTCATCACTTGGTTCTCGCAAAAGTCTCACTTCTCGTAGAGCATTCAGAATGTCAGCCTGGTCCATGGCTTGTGAGTCTTCAGACTGCCAGCTTCAGTAAAAGAAGCACCACAATCATCACACTTGTAAGGTGTTTCTCCTGTATGTATTCACGTGTGGTATTTCAAACTGCTAGCAGGAGTAAATGCAACACCACAGTAAAAACACTTGTAAGGTTTCTCTTATGTATGTGTTCTCTTGAGAGTCTTCAGATTGCAGGCTTCAGTAATAGAAGCACCACAATCATCACACTCGTAAGATTCTTCTCCTGTATATGTTCTCTTATGTTTTCTCAGATTCTTAGCCCGAGTTAAAGAAGCACCACAATCATAACGCTTGGTAAGGTTTTTCTCCTGTATGTGTTCTCTTATGTTTTCTCAGACTGCTGGTTGTAGTAAAAGAAGCATGACAATCATCATACTTGTGAGGTTTCTGTCATAATCTCCCCACCAGTTCTACCGCATCGTCGTCAACGATGCCTGGCAGTTACGGCCAGGTCCACCTGTGAGCGCCACTAACCACGCTGCGACAGGAATGGTCAGTCGGTGCATGCGTGGAACATGAAGTCCACGCAGGGACACAACCCTGACTAGCGAGAGCTCACAGCGGTTAGCGCCAGACGGCTGGGGACTGTTGTACAGGCCTGACGGATTGAATGGTGCTCGTATGTGTGCATGAACGCCAATAGATAGAAAGCCTGTGTGAGTATAGGAGACTGAGCGCCTGGTATGTAGGAGTGTGAGTTGTATACATTGCATTTATATATATATCTATTGATTGTATTCTGGCATCGATATTGTAATTGTGCGATGCATGTAATGGTTGTGATGAGTGAGATGTGTGAATAAAGTGTTTGAATTGTATTTGCAGTGTGTCACGTAATGTCATTCTGTAACAGTGTTTGTATCACATCTGTTGGTGATTACGAGCCTGTGTTATTGCTAAATGCAAGATTCTGACAGGTGTGAACGTGGGTGCATCGTCCAGCTTGAACCAGTTATAAAATAGGTGTGAACGTGGGTGCATCGTCCATCTTTGAACGATGTATAAAATAGAATTGAACGTGTGTGTAAGCGGAAAGTTTTGGAAAGAAAGCAACATGGAAAGTGAGTTGTTGAATGTGTTGAACGGACGACAGCATGACTAACAAACATACTTGACAGCACACAAACCTACAAAACTTAGTTGACAACGCATACACCACATAAACGTACATGTCCTAATATTTTCTTCTTCCAAAAAGCAACCGGTTGTTGTGTCATCTGGAACCGTTAGCAAGTAAAGTTCATTTTTTTTCCGGGCAGTAACGATCAAGCAGCCATTCTCTGATACAGTGTTCCATCATACTCCAGAGCTCCAAAGTCACTTAGGTATTATCTTTTTTCTATATATACTTTTGTGTGTAAGTCTAGGCACAAGCCGTATTTGATAAAGATTGTACAGATTATTGTGTTTACTAACACCATAATTAACTTTTTGTACATTCATTGTATCTGAAATAATTCATCATGTCTACATTGAACGATTTCATCGAATCTGGTTTGAAATTAAAGTTAACTGGTGATGAATTGACCAAGTGGAGTGAGGCAAAGTATTCAGAGCATCTCCTATTACAGGAAAAAGCTAGGGAACGTGAAGACAGAGCTGCTGAAAGAGAGCTGAAAAAGGCAGAATTAGATGCTGAGATAAGAAAAGCCGAGATCTCTGCTCAGATAAAAAGAGAACTTGAAATGCAGCTGAAAATTAAACAGCTGGAAGCTGAAACATCAGCAGATAAAGATTCTAGAAAGTCAGAAAGACTAGATAAAGAGAATCAGTACAAAAAGTACCAATGGATCGTCAAAAGTCTCACCACGGGCGACTGTATTGCAGCCTTCACCCAGAACTTTGAAACGATAATGGAGCATTATCATATCCCAGAGACTGAATGGAACATTATATATATGAGAAGTCTTTCAGAGGAACCTCTCAAAGTGATAGAGACCATTCCCAAAGATCTCAGGAAAGATTATCAATATATTAAGTCCAAAATTGTCACACTTCCTGTTAGATGAAGCAGGCTACAGAGAACAGTTTAGTAAATTAGCTATAAAACCTACACAAACTTTCTCTGACTACATCTCAGTAGTACAGGATATATTCAGTAAATGGCTCTCAGCAGCCAAAGTAAATAACAAGTTTGATAAGTTGAAAGATCTAATTCTTAGAGATAAAATTATTTCATCTCTGCCACCACCATTTTCTAAATTTCTGCAAGAATGTGAGTGCGAGAGTGTGCAACATATAGAGAAACGAGGTTCGGCTTATTTCACAGCCAACAAACAGTGTTTTGCTAGTGGATTGACTGACACAGACTGTAGCAGCTGCTACCTATGACAGAACGAAGTCAGGTCCCTACAGTAAACAGAAACCCTTTAAACAATCTGCTGATAAGTATTACCAATGCAGATATTGCCATCTTTAACATAATGAAAGTGATACGTGCGACAAACACCCAGGGTACCTCACATACTTGCAAAACTATATTGATAAGCAAGGTAAGGAGAGAAAGAGCTATAAACGACTAACCAAATGCTTCCTTTGCAAGGCATATGGCCACTGGCGTCATGCTTGTAAAGGTAAACAAATGACCAGAAAGGCTAATGCAGCCATGTTTGATAGCTCTTCATCAGATGAGGAACAATCAAAAAATCATCCTGTTAATGCAGCACAGGCCATTGATGTGTTTCATCTTGAAAAATGTACCATCTGTGATCGTTTTCATGAAGATGGCTTATTAACATGCGGCCACTCAATACCTATTGCCAATGAAGAAGCTAATTTGGTAATAAACTCCAGAGGTAAACTTAACATCCACCAAGGGTTTGTAAATGGCAAATCTGCCACCGTTTTACGGGATAGTGGGTGTACTCTTATTGGTTTCAAGAGAGACTATTTTACCTTTAGATTATACAGGCAAACATGTTACATGCAGAACTTTCTCAGGTAACATCGAGAAATACCCACTTGCATGGGCATATATTGACACCCCATTTCTCACAGGAAAGGTTAAATGTGCAGCATTATCCATCCCATGTTGTGACATAATCGTTGGTAACCTTCCTGAAGTAAATGATATGCCACATGACAGTATAACATCTTCTGCCGAATGTATTGTTGATAATGCAATATCATCTTCAACTGAATATATTGTTGACAATGTATTATCACCTGTGAATGAATGTATGTTTGCAAATTCATTAACGTCATCACATGATTGTATTGACCTAAATGTTACATCACCTTCTCATGTTGTTGATATTGCAAATGCTGCAAAAGTGCAAGATCAAATTAACCAGACAGAGGCTTTGGAAATGTTAAGCCCAGTTATATTACCTCCTAAGACCATGAGGGAAAATTTCATAACAGCCCAAAAGGCCGATTTATCTTTGCACAAATAGCCAAAAGCCAAGAATGACAAAGAATGCTAGATGGCATTTTTCCCTAAAAAGGTGGTACCCTTACACAAAGTTACCATCACCACTGAGCAAATGGTGTTACCAACCGAACACCGCAAACAAGCATTACATCTAGCACATGACATACCCTTTGCAGGGCATATGGCTTTTTCAAAAACTAGATTTAGACTACTCACCCAGTTCAACTGGCCTAAATTCTGCAGTGACACCAAGCAATATTGCAGAACTTGTGACATCTGCCAGAAGCTTGTTAAAAAGGGTAAACACCCACAAGCTGAACTACAAATAACAGATCTAGCAAGTAGACCATTCGAAAAGATCTCTGTTGATAATGTAGGTCCTATAACAGAGTGTCTGTTAAGGGAATCTAAGTCGGCGTGCAAGAGAAAAAGGGTCGAAACTTCATTGCACACGGGAGCACCCTGGGAAAATGTAAATAACTAGGGATGCTCACGCGTGACAGAAAAGATAGCAACAGGGTTAGTGATTAGCCAGCAGTCTTAGAGTGAGGTCACGTTTAAGTCACCATCAAGTATTGTTGAGATATCTGGACCTCTGTTATTTGTCTACGATATTTATAAACCTGAAGCAACTACAATTAAATGTCATACATCATGAGACTGCTGGAGTTATGTTATTTCTGACTTCACCAATTCGCTACACTGTAACATAAGCGAAATGGTGCCGTGGACCAGTCTAAACAACTTCATGTGTCGCGGTACATAACGGAGGTACTGGGCCACTATATTTAACACAGCCACTGATTTATACTGCAAGTGTTTGGAAAATGTGGTGCCTCTGAGACACTGGCACGTTATCGGACCTCTGCTGAACGGACTTCAAGAAGTTTCCAAAATGCCGACTTTAACTGGCAGTGGAACAGATCAACCTTAAGAATCTTTATGCGGTTGTGAAGCCCGCTTCGCTGAATCAGTTTCAATATCTTTATGCGGTTGTGAAGCCCGCTTCGCTGAATCAGTTTCAATATCTTTATGCGGTTGTGAAGCCCGCTTTGCTGAATCAGTTTCAATATCTTTACAGGGTGGTGAAGCCCGCTTTGCTGAATCAGTTTCAATATCTTTATGGGGTGGTGAAGCCCGCCTTATCGATCCTTGTGGGGTGGTGAAGCCCACCTTATCGATCCTTGTGGGGTGGTGAAGCACGCCTTATCGATCCTTGTGGGGTGGTGAAGCCCGCCTTATCGATCCTTGTGGGGTGGTGAAGCCCGCCTTGTCGATCCTTGTTCGAGTCCTTGGGTGCCAGATACATTTAACTGTGCCTCTCAGCATACAAGAGTGAAACCTGAGAACCATTAATATGCAGTTTTCGACGAGTGTCTAACTACAGGCAGGGACCCTAATCGTTGACAGCCAACACTTGTAAAGTATAAATTTAATATTGTAATATTAGAAGATTATAGGACCTGATAAGTTTAATTAACATATTATATTAACATATTATTATTATATTGAATTGTTTTGTACAAATTTGCAATAGAACCCCAGGACCTTTCCTTAGGACAGGTGTTTGGTGGAGTAGGTAGAGCCATATCCAAGTTGGACACAGTTTTGAAACAGCAAAGCGAGGTTCCATTATAGATACCAAGAAATATATAGAAAAAGAAGCAGGCATATCGTTTTGGCTTGAGATAAATTACAGAGAAATAAGCATGAACTACCTACATACAGAATTAAGACGCGTGAGTGCATGGTTGGGAGAGTTAAAAGTGGCAGTTAGTGAGGTAGAGAATTTTGTGGAAACGTTACGGGGAAGAATGACTGGACAAGAGGCTTATAGATTTAAGGTAGAATGCAATGGAATAGTAAAGAATAATAGGAGACAGACAGTATCTAATGAAAACAGAAGACAACATAACGTGGTATATAGAGACAGTTATGTTGAACCAGATAGGACTAAGTCCAGAAGCAGTTATAATGAACAAAGATATAGAAACCTTTCCAGGAAACAATGGAATTGGCCATCCAATAGTATGACTGCTAGAAAAAGACGTGACGAGTGGTTTGAACAAAGATGGAGACAGTATCTTAAGTCAGGGTCAAAGGACAGGATAGAACACATAAATAGAAATTCAACTGCTCCTAAGGTGGTTGCGAATGTGACTGAGGGACGGAGGAAGAAGATGATGGTATTAGTAAAGAAAATGGACCGAGAGACACAGACGCAGGCAAGTAAAATGATCAATGATAGTACGCAGACACAAATTGATACTGTGGATAGAACAACTCAGGTAGAGCCAATTAAGAAAATAGAAATGGAGATACAGACGATCAAGACGGTAGAAGAAGTTACAGAATCACCGCGGGTGAAAGTAGAAAAGAGAGACACCGTTAAATGTAAGGAAGACAGACAGACGAAAACCAAGGACGTCAAAAGACAGCTGAGGAAAAGTACTAGGGAGAGGAATATAAATAGTCTGATAGTCAATAGGGGTACGACTGATATGTCAGTTTCCTCAGGTAAAGACATTGAAGTTGTCCCGAACCGGAGCGTGAGGGATAGAGGTGTAGATAAGAAGAAGGTTAGACGTTTTAGTGACAACCATAGGGATATTATCGCCATGTCTGCAGTCAACTATAATAAGCCTGATGAGAGAACTATTATCAGTGAATCTTCTGAAGACGAGATGGGGAAATATAAGCGATATATAACTTATACAGAAAACAGTGAGCAGACCGACGCAGTAAAGACAGGAGTAACAAATAAAGGGAACAGAAAGAAAGCACTTAAGAAGAAGAATAGTAATAGACAGATAGCAGAAATTTACTCGACTACGGAAGATGACATAAGAAAAATCAGAGAATATATGACATTAAGACATGAGTACTTTAATGACAGTCTAACAGTTATGGATACTGAAGATGAGATAGTTGAAGAGAGACACTCACTAGTAGTAGGAGACAATGAATTATTTGGGTTAGATGCACTCTATAGCTGTTAGAATTTCGAGGGTGAGAAATAGCACATTGCATTGTTTTGGCTTACGAGATGAAGTGCGGTTTGAGCATATACATATGCTTATGTCTAAAATAGACAGATGAATTGTTTTTGCTGTAGCATCACAATATATGGGGCAAGCAATAGTGTTATTTTGGATAGAGAGTCACAGCAAGTAATATATAATTTTTAAGCTGGTGAGTGATGGAATATTCTATGTGGATACGTTATAAAAAATATCTTATGTTTAGTTGTGGTGCGGGGAGAGAAGACAATGCGGAAATTGAAATGTCCCTTGTCCGGATGGAGGGGGTTGATCACGTTGAGAGACGTATAACTGGTGTGAGTAAAGTAGAATAGACTCAACACAGAATTTGCACGGAGAGAGATAAACTAATTATGAATGCTCGTAAAAGAGTGGACGTGTTGTTTGAGATGGCTTGACTCAGAGCTGTTGGAGGAGTAACTGGAGTATGAAAATGCTATGATCTGATGTCTGAGATAGAATTAAAGTTTCGCTTGTTGGGAAGCAGATATAGCGTGTCTGATGAAGAGATGTAGATTTAGGAGGAATTGAGTATCCTGTGTAAAATAGCCAGCTGAGCGTGAGAGAGTATTAAGAGTAGAAGACTGTGGAAGCTGATGCTTGAAGAATGTGAGGGGGATGAAGAAATTACGTGATGGTTGCGGAGAAAGAAGAGGCGACTAAATCTGAGAAAGTTGTTGTGTGAAGAAGTATGGAATGATGGTTACGAGGTTAGTGGCTCATCGGAATGAGGATTGTTGTGAGAGATCGTTGATAATTATGGTTAGTGTGTAAAAGAGATATTTGATAGAAATAATGAAATTTTGAAAGGGAGTGAATGATTGAGAAAAGTGGAAATAAGAAAGCAGTTGAATTGTAGAAGTCCTGTTGAGTATTGGAGTGATTCGTCTAGTTATGCGTTGTCCTTGCATGTGTAAAAGTATAGACAAACATGTGTTAGTAGCGCATGCATGTACGGGGTGCTTGGTATATTTTAGACTTGAAACGGTGTGAAGGGAGATTGTGTCACTGTCTGAACAAGCATAAAATATGAGTGCCGTGTGAAATTGCGAAGAAATGCTGAGTGGTGACGCTGATAAAGTATACCACTGATTTAGTAGAGAATAGAGTAAGTGAGTATGTGAAAGTTGGGAGATAAAAAGAAGGTGATTGGAAATTTGCGATGTCTTTTGTTTAGAATGTGAGCTGTTAGACAGAATTAATGAAAATTCTAGGACAGGGTGACAGAAAGAGAATTAACGTTTTGGATATCGTTTCATAAAACAGACTCAGTATCGTTGGCAGAGACATGTCGAAGCAAGAATGCCTGATACAGTCTGTGAGAGTTAAAAGGGAGTTGAGTGTAACCCTGGCTTGTTGTGGTGAGATGATGGAGAGTAGTGATGTGGGAGAAGGAAATGTTAGTTGCGTTGTGTGGACGAGAAACTTAAAAGTAGAAATAGTTCTTGGTACAAATCAAATTCAGGGGAAACAACCAGATTAGGAAATGGCCGTGCTGAGTTGCAGTTTCCCTTGGTGAGTAGATGAGTTGTGGTGTGCTGAAATAGCCACACTAGTTGGAAAATGAAGCAATTTGTGCTGTAGTTAACAGTAATTGCTTGTTTAATATTTCAAATACACTGGTGTTGTTATGATTTAGTTTTGTAATGTACGGAATATTATGAAGGGGGATAATCAACGCAAAGTTAACCCTTCTCTGTAGC
The DNA here is from genome assembly GCA_963921405.1 of Cepaea hortensis. Taxonomy (NCBI): domain Eukaryota; kingdom Metazoa; phylum Mollusca; class Gastropoda; order Stylommatophora; family Helicidae; genus Cepaea; species Cepaea hortensis. The sequence continues at coordinate 488,213,297 of OY992876.1, read as the reverse complement.
GAGAAGACAGTTGGTTTTAATTGAATATGATCTTTCAATGCATCTTGTATGGTATGTTATATTATTTTTCATTGACTTGGTTCTGTAAAACGATTACCATGTGATTTTAGGATAGGATTATTGTGGTTTAAGTTTTTTACGTACAAACTACTGGTTCGTAAAAGAGACCAGTAGTGTTAGATTTGATTAAGTTGATGCTTGTTTCATTATGAAAATGTTGGGGATAAACATTACATAGAAAATGTTGGGGGGAAAGATATCCTGTTTTAATTTGGATTGCTCATATTTGTGGTTTGCAGTTGAATTGCCTTGTTTAATTTTTGATCAATTGTTTTAACTTATAATTAGTAGACAGTTGTTATATTGCTATTTATGATTAAGTTTGTTAAAAAGTTGATTTAGACTAGCTCTAATAGAAATAGGATACTACATTCAGATAAAGAGAGACATATCACCTTGTTAGTTGTAAGATTACCATGGAGTGAGCACTATGTGCTTGCTAGTTTTTAGAAGAAGTGGACGTGGGTAACGCTTATAATAAGTGCTGCGCCAGACAGCGTTAATGTGTAAATAGTAAAACATGAATTGAATGCCATGTTTTAGTCCGAAGAGTAATTATATACAGTGGATATCAGTACAATAGTTGGGGGATTAGATGATGAATAGTGAATTATAAAGGGATATAGTTGACATTGTCAATAGTGCTGTGGTTGCAGCGAACATGGATTAAATGCCATGAGGTTTTGCAGAAAAAAAGGAAGGGTCCGTGATATATGGAATAGTAAAGAATAAAAAGTTGATTAAGAGGTTAAATGTATCCCTGACATGCTGAAGCAATGTATGTAAGGGTTGGAGATTAAGTTTATAATGTTGGAGGAGATTTTGAGTGGTAGGAACCATAGTGGACCTTTTGATTATGGGCCCTCGGGATGTGTTTTGGAGTAACGCGCAGAGCCATAGTATTGTATGTAATAAATAGACATTTAGGACTGAATAATATTGTGGATGTTTGATGCTGGGGAGATTAAATAATTAGGTGATATTCGGAGATATGATATGAAATTGCCATAATAAGTGGTATAATTGAATTGTGAGAAATATGTAATTGTTTTGTTTTAAAGACTTTATTGCATAAAGTCTCAGGATGACATGGGGGGGGGGGGGGGGGGGGGAGAAGGGAGGGTAAATGTGAGTATGGTTTTGTGAGGAAGAGTTCTTGTTCTTTGATTCTCCAGTGGCCACCGATTCTTTGTCTTCCTATCGTGTGATTAGTACGAGTGGTTTCAAGTTGGTTGAATGTGGAGAATTGGTAACGCTGAGGTAATGATTAGTGGCGTAGACCTGTTGGTGATGACATTTTCAGAAGAGTATAACGTTTTGAATTTTTATAGTTGAGATCAGATATTTATATGTACGTGATGAAAAGTAAAATTAAGGATTTAAGCGGATCGCTTGTGACTTGTGGAAGAGAAGAAGAAGTATAAACTCACAATAAATAATGGAGGAAGATTTGGTTGAGGGCATAGCGGTTGGCTATAAATATTACGATTATTTGGGGCAAGGGAGTTAGGGATATAGAAATAGAGGATAGTTATCTCGAAGTTACTATAAGGAAGGGTTGTAAAGGAAATGGGGGTAGATAAGTTTTGGGTTAAGACTTTTCGGGGAAAAGTCTCGATGAGGGTAGAAAGGAATATAACAGAGTGTCTGTTAAGGGAATCTAAGTCGGCGTGCAAGAGAAAAAGGGGCGAAACTTCAGTGCACGCGGGAGCACCCTGGGAAAATGTAAATAACTAGGGATGCTCACGCGTGACGGAAAAGATAGCAACGGGGTTAGTGATTAGCCAGCAGTCTTAGAGCGAGGTCACGTTTAAGTCACCATCAAGTATTGTTGAGATATCTGGACCTCTGTTATTTGTCTACGATATTTATAAACCTGAAGCAACTACAATTAAATGTCATACATCATGAGACTGCTGGAGTTATGTTATTTCTGACTTCACCAATTCGCTACACTGTAACAGTCCTCTATACCATGTGACATCAAGAGGAAATAAGTTCATTTTAACGATAACTGACCTCTGTAGCAGATGGCCTGAGGCGATTCCACTTAAAAACCTAACTGCCAAGGATGTTATGGAAGTTTTCTTCCACATTTTTTCTAGAGTAGGGTTTCCTGATACCATTCTCTCAGATCGGGGAAGTCAGTTCATAGCTGCAGCCACTCAAGCCTTTACTAGAATGTTAGGGGTAAAGCAGTGCTTTAATAGCTCATACCATTCTATGGGGATTGTAGAAAAGATGAATGGTGATCTCAAGCATATGCTATCAAAAGTTACCCAGGAACACCCTGAAGACTGGGATACTTATTTACCTGCCACACTATTTGCATATCGCGAAGTACCTCATTCGAGTACAGGTTTCTCACCATTTGAACTTGTATATGGAGCAAAACCACGCGGCCCATTATCTATGTATCATTCTATGTTAACTGAAAATATAACTGTACATAAACCAGTATCATCATATGAACATGTAACATCATTGCACGATAGGATAATTAAATCTTGTGTATTAGCTAAAAAAGCACTGAAACAATGTGGTGCTATTTACAGACAGTATGCAAACAGAGGAAATAGGACAATAACACTGACACCTGGACAAGACGTACTACTTCTTTTGGCAAGCGACAGACATCTTTTGACAGACTCATGGCAAGGACCGTTTAAAGTACTGAGATAAATCTCGACAGTGGACTATGAGATCGCAATAAAAGACAAACATAAAATATTTCACATCAACATGTTAAAACCGTACTACAACAGAAACGACGACCAAGATGAGACGGCAGCAAGCACAACAATAGTGGACCACACAGACGATGACGAGACCGACGAAATACCGACCCCATCACTTGACACGACAAACAATCTGCATGACATCAAAATAAATCCTAACCTGACCCAGACAGAGATTGACAAATGCAGACAACTGTTACAAGACTACAGTAGTATTTTCTCTAACCATCCAGGACAAATAGACTTAGTGCATCATCACATTATTCTGACATCCAACACACCAATAAAGTGCAGACCATACTCCATTCCCATACACTACAAAGAGAAATTACATCAGGAAATTCTAGACTTAGAGAAGAATCATATCATCAGACGATCACAGTCACATTTTTGTTCTCCGATAGTAATTGTGAAAAACAAGGACAACACCATACGACTCTGTGTTGACTATCGGAAACTTAACCATATCACACAGTTGGATTTAGAACCAATGAGCAACTGTGAAGACATACTGACTGAACTGAAAGATTCTAGATACTTTACAAAACTGGACATGACAAAAGGGTATTGGCAAATACCGGTACATCATGACAGCATACATCTGACAGCATTTGCCACACCCTGGGGACTATACGAATAGTGCAAGCTTCCATTTGGGCTAGTTAATGCCCCTGTGACATTTATATGGATGACAAGACTTCTTCTGACAGACCATGTAACAACATTACAACAGACATTTGACCGTATCAGACACCATGGACTGACATTCAAACCATCAAAAGTTGACATAGCCTACCAAGAAATTTCATTTTTGGGTTATAAAATTTGTAACGGCTTTGTCACTACTGACGACAACATCGTGTCAAGAATTCTTAAATTGTTGCTTCCAGCGACAAAGAAAGAATTGTGAAGTGTCCTAGGTCTGTTAAATTATTACAGACAGTTCATACCAAATTTTGCTACATTGACCAAGTGTTTCACTAACCTACTAATGAAAGACAAACCTAACAAAATTGTAAACAGCGAATGCCTAAGACCTGCATTTACAAAAGTGTTATCTTACTTTTCTAGTAACCCGATTCTTAAATTACCAAATTTGGACACTATTTTCAGATTGAGAACTGACGCGAGCTCCGTAGCGATTGGGGCAGTATTATTGCAAGAGCACGACCAAATTCTTCATCCAGTGTATTACATAAGTGGGAAATTAAAACCAAGAGAAAAAAAATTGGTCGACGCCTGAAATTGAGGCCCTTGCTCTTGTGTATTCTGTTCAGAAATTATCCAGGTTTCTTCTTGGGAAACATTTCATAGTCAAGACAGACAACAGTCCGTTGACAATTATCATGACTGGAACTCCTACCAACCACAGGGTAGCAAGATGGTCACTATTACTACAAGATTTCAGTTTTGAAGTCAGGCATATCCGCGACACACAGAATACGATTGCCGACCTTCTGTCCAGATGTCCTTACGACACACCCAAAAGCCTAATTGTGCCTGAGCGCACACAGCAGACCAATAAGTAATCTGCAGATTAGTATATCGCTCAACACCACAGCGAATAGTGAAATAATTTCAGAAACGCTGTGTATAAATTGTGATAGGGACAATATCCCAATGTAAATATAGTATATTTATCTTTTAATTATTGTAATAATTGTGATGAATACGTGTGTTGTATGTGATCGAAAGGTAACATTATTTTAAACATGTATGAACATTGTAACGAACAGTGCTACGTGATTTCAAGACTTACTTTACTTGAACTGTTCGAGTATCCTATCCGTAGTACCTGCTGTGCAGAGTGTTCCAACTTATTTTAATCCGTGCGAGAGGGACAGTGACATCTGAATTCTACAGAACACGTTAATCCAGACTTCGAAAGAAAGAGTTAATCCAGCAGCTGTTCTTATGATCTGTATACTCTGTACGTTTACATAACATCCCGATGGAAGAACATTGTGTTAGCTACATCTTAACACACCAGCTGTGTACTTCCGGTATTTGTGTAATTAATGTAAAAACTAGCAGAGTATAGTGTAATTCTCACAAAGAATTGACGTTTGATACAAACTTTGTGAGTAGAAATTTTAAATATACAAATTGTATGTAAGGATTTTGATAGATGTAATCTGAGAATCATAAGTTGATTAACTTGTTCGCAGTAGTGACATTTGGTTCGCTATTGTCAATAAGAATCAAACTATGACGCTTAGAAATTGATTTACTAATGTAATTTATTTTCTTTGAAAGCATGTTGAAATTATCGCCCATAGATTTTGTATTGTTTCACTGATTACAACCAAGGGAAACAATTGAAATTAGTGATAATAGCTAACATGTATAAAAACCATCCTCATGTTGCCAGATTGGCGACACATCAAGATGACATCAACTATGCATGGGAGTATTTACCGAAGCTGTAGACCTACATGAGACTTTCCGACCAGATGAGGTTGGGGTCAAATGTTGGAGTCATCTTATAGGAAGAAGACTCACGGTCTGACATGTTGTGTTTGAAATTTTTGTTTATTTGTTGAGAGGTAGTTGCGTTGCTTGAGAGATAGCATAAGTCGCTGATAGCTACTGGACTGGCTGTGTCAAATTACAACTAACGTAAGAATCCATCTAGTGGATTGTTCTTGAGGAGTGTTGCTTGATAGCATCATTGAAGAGTGAGTGTATATAGCTTACAATTATCTACATATTTCAATATAAACCAAAGTGTCATGTCAGATGACAAACAATGGGTCGATTCTGACAGGTTTAATAAATAAACCCAGATGTATATAGGTTACATGAAACGTGTCTCCTTTTATGAAAAGGAGGGCGGGAGAATGTCATAATCTCGCCACCAGTTCTACCGCGTCATCATCAACGACGCCTGCCAGTTACGGCAAGGTCCACCTGTGAGCGCCACTAACCACGCTGTGACAGGAATAGTCAGTCGGTGCATGCGTGGGACAGAAGTCTAGCGAGACTAGCGAGAACTCACAGCGGTTAGCGCCAGACGGCTGGGGACTGTTGTACAGGACTGACGGATTGAATGGTGCTCGTATGTGTGCATGAACGCCAATAGATAGACAGCCTGTGTGAGTATAGGAGACTGAGCGCCTGGTATGTAGGAGTGTGAGTTGTATACATTGCATTTATATATATATATATCTATTGATTGTATTATGGCATCGATATTGTAATTGTGCGATGCATGTAATGGTTGTGATCAGTGAGATGTGTGAATAAAGTGTTTGAATTGTATTTGCAGTGTGTCACGTAAAGTCATTCTGTGACAATGTTTGTATCACATCTGTTGGTGATTACGAGCCTGTGTTATTACTAAATGCAAGATTCTGACAGTTTCTCTCCTGTATGTGTTCTCTTGTGAGTCTTCAGACTGTCAGCTTCAGTAAAAGCACCACACTCATCACAATTGTAGGGTTTTTCTCCAGTATGTGTTCTCTTGTGAGTCTTCAGACTGCCAGCTTGAGTAAAAGAAGCACCACAATCATCACACTTGTAAGGTTTTTCTCCAGTATGTGTTCTCTTATGTTTTGTCAGACTGCTAACTGTAGTAAAAGAAGCACCACAAACATCACACTTATAAGGGTTTTCTCCTGTATGTGTTCTCATGTGAGTCTTCAGACTGTCAACTTCAGTAAAAGAAGCACCACACTAATCACAATTGTAGGGTTTTTCTCCAGTATGTGTTCTCTTGTGAGTCTTCAGACTGCCAGCTTGAGTAAAAGAAGCACCACAATCATCACACTTGTAAGGTTTTTCTCCAGTATGTGTTCTCTTATGTTTTGTCAGACTGCTAGCTGTAGTAAAAGAAGCACCACAAACATCACACTTGTAAGGTTTTTCTCCTGTATGTGTTCTCATGTGAGTCTTCAGACCGCCAGCTTCAGTAAAAGAAGCACCACACACATCACACTTGTAAGGTTTTTCTCCTGTATGTCTTCTCATGTGAGTCTTCAGATAGCTAGCTTCAGTAAAAGCACCACCACAATCATCACACTTGTAAGGTTTTTCTTCTGTATGTAATCTCTTATGTCTTCTCAGATTCATAGCGTAAGGAAAAGAAGCACCACAATCATCACACCTGTAAGCTTTTTCTCCTGCATGTGTTATCTTGTGAGTCTTCAGACTGCCAGCTTGATTAAAAGAAGCACCACACTCATCACACTTGTAGGGTTTTTCTCCTGTATGTGTTCTCTTGTGAGTCTTCAGACTGCAAGCTTGACTAAAAGAAGCACCACAATCATCACACTTGTAAGGTTTTTCTCCTGTATGTGTTCTCTTATGTTTTGTCAGACTCACAGCTTGAGAAAAATAAGCACCACAATCTTCACACTTATAAGGTTTTTCTCCTGTATGTGTTCTCTTGTGAGTCTTCAGACTGCCAGCTTCAGTAAAAGAAGCACCACACTCATCACACTTGTAAGGTTTCTCTCCTGTATGTGTTCTCTTATGTTTTCTCAGATTCCCAGCTAAAGTAAAAGAAGCACCACAATCATCACATTTGTAAGGTTTTTCTCCTGTATGTATTCTTTTATGGTACCTCAAACTTGAAGCCTTAGTAAAAGAAGCACCACAATCATCACACTTGTGAGGTCTTTCTCCTGTATGTGTTCTCTTGTGAGTCTTCAGATTGCGAGCTTCAGTAAAAGAAGAACCACAATACAAACCGGTATGTGTTCTCTTGTAGTACTTCAATCTGCCAACTTGAGTAAAAGAAGCACCACAATCATCACACTTGTAAGGTGTCTCTCCTGTATATATTCTCTTATTCATGTTCTTTTGGCACCCTAGATGGTCATCTTGAATCAAAAGACTATCAATTTCATTACATTCGTTCAGCATCCCTTCAGTATGTGTTCTCTTATATCTGTCTACACAAACATTTGGACTATAAACATCAGACACGTCTCCTGTGTGAGTTCTTTGAGAGCTATAACTGACATAATCCAAAATGTCATCAAGAGACTCCGCAAAGCTCTGTGTATGTTTTTCTTGTGTTTCCTTATTTTCCTGCTGACAATTCTCAATAGCCAGAGATAGTTTATTGTTTGTATTAATCACAGAAGACACATTTTCTGACATTTGACAACAATTTTCATGTTGTACTGTTACCTTACAACTGTTCTCAACCATTCTTGATTTTGAGTTGCTGTGTTCTGTCATTTCTTGAATGATGCTACCCCCAGATATGTCTACCATTTTACTGAAGCTTTGACTCCTGTCCTCAGACAGAACATCTGATAGTTCTTGTTTTACAACCTTCATGTCTATGCTGTCATATGTCCATTTTTGTGAATGTTCTTGTATGGAGTGGTAAGGAATACTTGGAGACCTTGAGTGTATTTCTGAAACACACCAAAGTAAATAATTAATATGCTCATGAACACACCAGGTATTGATTATGAACAGATGAGTATGTGTAATCAAACAGGCACACATTGCAGCTATAGACAATCAGTTTCAAGTGAACAGAAAATTAAGAAGAAGATTGATTAATATGCTCATGTACAATCTATACTTATGAATGATCTAAGTTCATGATGATCTAAGATGGTGTATGATCTAAGCGGATGTATGATATAAGCTGTTATATGATCAAGGTTGATGTATAATCTAAGATGATGCATGATCAAAGATGATATATGATCTAAGATGATGTATGATCTAAGATGATGTATGATCTAAGCCAGGGGTGGGCAAACTATGGCCCGCGGGCCACATGCGGCCCGCAAGGGCATATAGAAATAAAAATGTTTACTTCGTTTCTAAGTTATTTTGTTGAATTTTACAGAATTTCATGTACCGTTATAAAAAAAGTTGCTTAAAAGTCGACGGGGTGAACTTCATCGCACCGGGTTTTATCCCATATGGCTCGGTCTCTTTCCGCAGCACGGAAAGCGTCGCACAAAGCACGAACTCCGTAGCTTTTAGCAACGACCCACGGGAGTCTCAGAAACATTTAACTCGTAAACCAAAGGGTGCGGCCCGGAATCAAACCCACAACCTTCGTAGCATGAGTCAAACGGCTTGACCACTTCGCCACAGAGACTCATTCATGTACCGTTATGATTGTTTTAACATTTTTGATAAAATTTCTTTCTTATTATCTATTTTTTTAAACAGTCCTTGACCTTCGAAATGTAATGCTTCGTCGTCTTCTTTATTCACCTTAAATATGTCTATAACTGCAATGTTGCCTCGTGTATGAATTTAACTGTCCTTTTTAGTTCACTCAGCGGTCCATAGAGTTTATCTTCCACTGTCGTCTCTCTGGGCCAGAAGGTTTGCCTAGACATGTTGTAATTTGGGCAGTCTTTGAGTATGTGCTCTGCTGTCTGCGACGCCAATCCACATGTGCACATGGCTGTTTCACCAATCTTGAATCTTGTATACATGTGGTTGTGTAATCTATTGTGTCCTGTTCTGAAGTGCAAAATAATGACTTGTTCTGGTCTATCCATAATGTGGTAGTCATCTTGAGCAGGTTTTGGTGGCCTTCTGACTGATTTGATCATTCTTTTCTTTTAATGGTATGTAACGGGCACATTAAGCTGTTCTTCGATTACTTGTTCCTTAGCCAATCGATCAGTTCTGTTGTTTCCGGGTACTCCACAGCGGGATGGTATCCACTGTTTGGTGACCTTGTGCTGACTGCTAATTTCAGAAAGTAGTGTCCTTAGTACTGGCAATTCCCCAGACATCATTTCATTTTCGTTGAGGTGAGTTTCTTGCAAGCAACATACGCTTACCATTTCTTGGTCCAAGATGTTTTTTAATTCTATGTTTTTTTGTTTGTTGCTGACTCCCTCCGCATTCCTGTGCATTAGTTTTAGTCTTTGTTTGGTATGGTCAGACTCTCTATTCTCAGGTCCCCTGGCTCCACAGGACATCTGAGAAGGACCTCCAGTAGCTGTGGTTGGACCCTTTCGAGGCATGGGGGCCGGCACTGCACCTGCCTGGGGTCCACAGCAGGGCGAGCACCATAATATTTAGCAATAATCGACATATTTCAATTACGCGTGATTGTGTGGCATCCTGATTTCTGTGGTGCGCCTCCTGGCTGGCTGCCTCCATCTTCAACACCTTTCCTTTGCTAGAGCAGACTGTGATCTTACTCGAGTTTAGGTGTGTAGGCACGCACACACGTCTGTGCATGCATGTACGTGCATACACATCTAAAGCGTTCTGGTTATTTCTCGGCACCAGTGATTCGCCGCCACCCCTTCTCCTGTTAGTTGAAACAGTTCCGCCACGAGAAGGCCAGAAGTTGGACTTTTGCTGCATAGGTGATGAATGCCCAAGCCATTGGGGTATTTATGTAAGGTTGTGCGCTCACCCCAACCCTGCCCCCGGCTACACACAGCAACATTTGGAACCTGCAATACTAAAATGCGAATTTATCGATTTTCATAGAGAAATATTTATCGACATGTAAAAATTTAATAAGGATGATTTTATGAAAAAAAGATATTTGAACGGTGAATAAAATTATTTATTTTGAAAGAAAATATTAAATTTAAAAGTTATTTGCTGTTATAAATTATTTCCACATTTACAATGTTCAAATTAATTTATTTGTTGTAATAGTCTTAATATATTTCTGAAATTTATTCTGAGTTTACTACTTGTTTTCAGAATATTTTATTTTCAAACACAGCCGGAAGTAGGTTTTGTTTCATTTCCATTTTAAAGTTTTGTACACTTCTAACTGTTCGAATTTTATTAAAACAACAAGTGTCAATAACTTAAGATTGAAAATGAGTGCCGTGTTTTTAATGATGAATGGACAACTAAGTACTGTTTTGTAAAAGTTGGTAGCAAATAAGTTTGCTTGTTGTGTCATGAGTCAATGGCTGTCTTCAAGGAGTACAATGTAAAAATACATTATCAAAGCATTAAGTGAATAATTTAAGCATTAAGTGTCATTTTATATTGTTTACATTTTCACAGCTTTGCCGCAGTTCCACCCAATTTTATTCATATTCTTACTATGTTTACTACTGCAACTAAATGTAACCATCTTCTTCTGTTAATCGTTATATGTGACTATCTGCGTGTTAGGTTTATTCACTTAATGCTTTCATTTTTTCATCCTTTTGTTCTTCTCGTCCTGTCGTCACCTTTTGATGTAGTCACAGGAGATCTCCTTGACTATATGTTGTGTTTGTGAATGTGTTTGTTTGCTGATGAAGGCTAATCGTCGCAATGTCCTGTATGTGTCGTAAATCTGTTTTGTAAAGCTGCACTACTTTGTGTCATTTTATACTGTTCACTTCCCCTTTTAGTGCAGAAGCTGATACAGCCACAGAGGACATATAGTTTGAGCTGCTTGACTTACAAGCAGATCATGACCTGAAAGAGAAATTCAAGTCAGATGGTTTGCTGGATTTCTATGGATCTTTATCAGAAGAGTTATCAGTTATCAGTTGGGGTATCTTCATTGCACTCCGGACATGTCCATAGGTGCTCAGATCCTCCCCCCAGCATATGCATCAGCGTCCGGTGGCTAATAGTGCCAGTTCTGTGTTGGTTGACGAGGCGCTTTGTTTTCCCGATGTACCTCTCGCGTCTGGCTGTGCCGATTCTTACTCCCAGGTCTTTCATCCTGTACAGCGATGTGGAATCACTGACGTCAAAGTCCTCTGTTCTCGCTATATCTTTAAGGACGTTAATAACATCGGCACGATCCATGGGCTGGCCATCTACAGAGGGTGCAGAGCCAGCCAGTTTGTCAGCTCGTTCATTTCCCTCGACTCCCGCATGTCCCGGGACGAAGATGAAGGTGACTTTACGGACAACAGACTTCCGCAGCGATTCAGTCCACTGTCTACGTACAGATCCAGCTTCGACCTTCTGAATCATGCTCATTGAATCACTTAGTACACACACGTTGGTATAATGCTGTGATTCCAGCCATATGAAGGTCTGTATAACTGCCATCACCTCCATCGTCATGCTGCTCGTGGTCATAGAGTGGGCACCACTGGATTCTTGAACGGTTCGGCCCGCTGAACGGGCTGTAAATGCCCACGCACTTCTCTGCTGCTTTACAACAGATCCATCTGTATAGATGAGCACTTCGGGGCTATCTGAGTGTTCATAGATGAGCGCGTTAACCTCTGCATTGACAGCGGCAGGGTTCTGCTCTCTGCACCGTCTACTTTTTTAGTGAGTTCCCTTGAAGCAAGATGGCGGGACATTTCTTCGTCCCGTAAAATGGAACGTTTTTTTTCTTTATCAGAAGAATCATTTCCCAACTTAAAAAACTTTGCAGCTAAACTTGTATCATTGTTTGGATCAACATAGATTTGCGAACAAGCATTCTCTTGCTTCAAGATCAACAAATCTAAGAATAGGTCTTTATTGTCGGACTGCAACTTGTATGCTGTCATGGGAATTTCAACAAATAAACTTGCTCTAGATTTCAAGAATATTGTCAAAAAGTGCAAGCAGTTACATACATCTCATTAGACATCAACAGTTATAGTGACAATGTAGTCAGTTTGTGTCTAAATTAAAGCCATTGATAGATAATAAAGAATATTTGTTATAATAACAAGATGTAAAATTTTGTTAACAAATTAGTAAATGCTTTTGTCCATATTGTCAAATATAATGTATAAGTGTATAAGTAACATAAAATTGCAATAATTAGTTATTTATACTGCTTAATAACCTATAAATAATTAATAATTACTTACTGTGATAGGTTGCCGTAAACAAAATGGACATATATATATATATATATATATATATATATATATATATATATATATATATATACGGCCCGCCAATAGCTTTACATTTGTCAATGCGGCCCTCGGCACAAAAAATTTGCCCACCCCTGATCTAAGCTGATGTATGATCTAAGATGATTTATGATCTAGGCCAATGTATGATCTAAGCTGATGTATGATCTAAGATGATGTATGATCTAGGCCAATGTATGATCTAAGCTGATGTATGATCTGAGCTGATGAATGATCTAAGCTGATATATGATCTATGTTCATGATGATCTAAGATGATGTATGATCCTGGCTGATGTATGATATTGGCTGATGTATGATCTAAGCTGATGTATGATTTCAGCTGATGTATGATCTGAGCTTTTGTATGATCTAGGCTGATGTATGATTTAGGCATGACAAGGGAACACAACTGGAGGTGGCATGGCAAGGCAACACATTTAGAGGTGGCATGACAAGGGAACACAATTAGAGGTGGCATGACAGGGGAACAATTATAAGTGGCATGACAAGGGAACACAATTAGAGGTGTCGTGACAAGGGAACAATTATAAGTGGCATGACAAGGGAACAATTATAAGTGGCATGACAAGGGAACAATTATAAGTGGCATGTCAAGAGAACACAATTTGAGGTGCCATGACTAGGGAACACAATTAGAGGTGGCATGACAGGGGAACACAGAGGTGGCATGACAAGGGAACACAGTTAGAGGTGGCATGACAAGGGAACACAATTAGAGGTGGCATGACAAGGGAACAATTATAAGTGGCATGACAAGGGAACAATTATAAGTGGCATGACAAGGGAACAATTATAAGTGGCATGACAAGGGAACAATTATAAGTGGCATGACAAGGAAACACAATTAGAGGTGGCATGACAAGGGAACAATTATAAGTGGCATGACAAGGGAACAATTATAAGTGGCATGACAAGGAAACACAATTAGAGGTGGCATGACAAGGGAACACAATTAGAGGTGGCATGACAAGGGAACAATTATAAGTGGCATGACAAGAGAACAATTATAAGTGGCATGACAAGGAAACACAATTAGAGGTGGCATGACAAGGGAACACAGTTAGAGGTGGCATGACAAGGGAACACAGTTAGAGGTGGCATGACAAGGGAACACAGAGGTGGCATGACAAGGGAACACAATTAGAGGTGTCGTGACAAGGGAACAATTATAAGTGGCATGACAAGGGAACAATTATAAGTGGCATGACAAGGAAACACAATTAGAGGTGGCATGACAAGGGAACACAATTAGAGGTGGCATGACAGGGGAACACAATAAGAAGTAGCATGGCAAAGAAAACTGAATCTTGCATATCAACACAATGATTCAGGGCTCAATGTTCAGCAGTGGCAATTATGATCACATGTTGATCTGATCAGTACAGCTGGCATGTGGCCCAGTCTAATCACATGTTGATCTGACCAGCACAACTGGCATGTGACCCAGTGTAATCACATGTTGATCTGACCAGCACAACTGGCATGTGACCCAGTGTAATCACATGTTGATCTGACCAGCACAACTAGCATGTGACCCAGTCTAATCACATGTTGATCTGACCAGCACAACTAGCATGTGGCCCAGTCTAATCACATGTTGATCTGACCAGCACAACTAGCATGTGGCCCTGTCTAATCACATGTTGATCTGACCAGCACAACTAGCATGTGGCCCTGTCTAATCACATGTTGATCTGACCAGCACAACTAGCATGTGGCCCAGTCTAATCACATGTTGATCTGACCAGCACATACGCATACCCGCCCACACATCTCTCACCCACACACACAAATCTCCTCACCCACACACACATCCCCCACCTACAAACATCCTCACCGGCCACACATACATCCTCCACCCACTCACATTTATCCCATCCACACTCACACACTCAGACCCAGATGGGCAAGCAGTCTAATATCTTAGGTGTACCTCAGAAGTCCGAGTTGATCCGCCTGATGCTGAGCGACACTGGAAATAGGAAACGTTAGTCCGAGTGCAAAAGTCAGTCCAGTGTGAACTACGCTCAATTTCAAGGTGAGCAAAAAGTAGAAAAATGTCTTAGGTAAACATTCAGTGATTTGCTGTTGCCCTTTGAGCTGTTGGATTGGATCAGATCTTTCTGCCACTCAGAGATGTATCCAATCATAATTCTGGCCTCTCAGGTAAACAAGATGCGTTAAGTTAAAAACCGACATCACTGCACTCAGGACATTCCCATAGTGCTCCGTCCCCTCGTTCAACAGCCAGCGAAGAGTCATACTACTAATCGTTTCCATCGCTATTTGATTAAAATTTCTCCTGGTCTTTCCTCGCAGTTTTGAGAATCTTCCAGAACCCCTGCCGATCCCCCGCAATCTCATTCTTTCCACATATGGGTTCTCAATCTGTTTCTCTGCCTTCTCCATCTGGTCCCACAAATGCATGACCCCCCCCCCCCCCCCCCCCCTTGTCCGTAGGCAATCTACCACCAAGAGGTGCATTTCCTGCTAGCCTATCAGCCTGTTCATTCCCCCAGGCCAGAGCAAAATATCCATACAATTCTCACAATCTATGACCTCTGAAGCGACAATAGCCATTCCACATGAAACATTCCTTTCTCCACCTTACTAAGCATACTCTTTGAATACGTAATGAATACAACGTGTGTTGCAATCCAGTCAACGGAATGCTGGTGTTACTGCCTCCACTTCCAAGGTAAACAACTGGTGAATGAACTGTCATATTCTGTTACCAGCATGAGCCCTGTCTGCTCTCGTTCAAGTATTTCCAGAGGGAAGGTAACAGACATGGAAGGTAACTGCTGAGAGTTACTGGGCAATGACGAGCTTAGACCTTATTTCACCCAGCAGACGTTTATTTCCAGCATTCTCTACTGTCTCCAAAAGTGACCTTCAGTCTGAAAAGAACATAATCTTTGTTGGTCATCACTGATCTGTAGCGAAGTTGCTTATTTTGAAAAACAGTGGACAAGACTCAGACCTGAAAGTGGAATATCTGAAGCACACAGAAAAGCCGGTTGTTACTGTCTTCCAGATGTCCACTTCTATACTCTCCCCTCAACCTCCCCTCAGTTTCCTATTAAATTGCCAATGGTGAAGCTTTGGCAGCCTGTATGTTATATTCTCTCCACAATATTACCCAAACACATGAATAAGTTAATTAGTCTGCTGCTATGTTCACTATTTGCTTTCTCCCATCTCTGATTTTTATTAGAAATGAACCATTTCATGACACTGATCTGGGTCTTTGCCTTGGCTTCATGGCAGATTGTCAATTGTTCAGAGCTGTCTTTCATGTGGTCATGCTTTTTTTATTTGTTTAATCCTCAATCTGATTGATCTTCATCATAAATTATCACTGCAGCTCAGCATCATTGTTCCTCATTATAAATACATCCTTGTAAATCTTTGTAAATCAGCTTTCTTACACCACATTGTAGCTCGGTGTTATTGTTCCACATTGTAGCTCGGTGTTATTGTTCCACATTGTAGATCAGTGTTATTGTTCCACATTGTAGATCAGTATTATTGTTCCACATTGTAGCCCAATGACTGTTCCACATTGTAGCCCAATGTTATTGTTCCACATTGTAGCCCAATGACTGTTCCACATTGTAGCCCAATGTTATTGTTCCACATTGTAGATCAGTGTTATTGTTCCACATTGTAGATCAGTGTTATTGTTCCACACTGTAGATCAGTGTTATTGTTCCACATTGTAGATCAGTGTTATTGTTCCACATTGTAGCCCAGCATTATTGTTCCACATTGTAGATCAGTGTTATTGTTCCACATTGTAGATCAGTGTTATTGTTCCACACTATAGCTCAGTGTTATTGTTCCACACTATAGCTCAGTGTTATTGTTCCACATTGTAGCCCTGTGTTATTTTTCCACATTGTAGCTCAGTGTTATTGTTCCACATTGAGCTCAGTGTTAGGGGATGTGCGAGTGGCTTAGGAATGTGTAGGTGGGTGAGGGATCTGTATGTGTCAGGGCGGGATGCGTGAGTGGGTGGAGGATGTGTATGGGTGGGAGGATGTGTGTGGGTGGGGGTATGTGTGATCAAGAGATGTTTGGTTGGGGGTGGGGTGTGTGGGTGCATAGTGGAGGATATGTGAGTGTGTGTTGGTGGATGGGTGGTGATGTGTGAGTGGGGAGAGGTGTGTGGTGTGTTGGTTGGGGATATGTGTGTGGTGTATGGGTGGGGGATGTTTGTGTGGGTGGGAAATTTGTGTGGTGTGTGGGTGGGGGTATGTGTGGGGTGGATGGGTGAGGGTATCTGTGTGGGTGTGGGTGATGATATTGTGTGGTATATGGGCAGGGGATATTGTGTGGTGTGCAGGTGGGGATGTGTGGTGGTATGTGGGTGTGGGATGTGTGGGTGAGGGATATGTGTGTGTGGTGTTTGGGTTGGGAATATTGTGTGTGTGGTAGGGGATGTGTGATGTGCGGGTTGGGGATGTGTGTGGTGGGGGATGTGGCTTAGGGCATGTGTGGATGGGTGAATGATGTATGTGTGGGTGGTGTGGTGTGTGAGAGTGGATTGGGGATGTATAGGTGGTTAGGGAGATGTGTGTGTGTGGGTAGGGAGATGTCAGTTGGTGAGGATGTGTGTGTATGGTTTGGGGATGTGTGAGTGGATGTGCGATGTGTGGGTTGGTGGGGGATGTGTGTGCGTGGGTGGGGAATATGTGGTCGATGGAGGTGTGGTTGGGGGATGGGTGGTTGGAGGTGTGGGTGGAGAGAGGATGTGTGGGGGGATGGGTGTGTGGATTAGGATGTGTATGTGGGTGGGCTTGGGATGTGTGGGTTGGTGGGGGGTGTTTGTGTGGGTGGGAAGTGTGTTGTGTGTTTGGGTTGGGGTAACAGGTGAGGGCAATGTGTGTGGCTGGGGATGTGCAAGAGGTGGTTGGGTCTATTGGTGGGGTATGTATGTCTCCCTGGGTGTGTGTGGGTGGGGGATGTGCAGGAGGTGGATAGGTCAGTTGGTGGGGTATGTATGTGTCCTTGGGTGTGTGTGTGTGTGTGTTGGTAGGTGGGAGTGTGTGTGTGTGTGGGGTGATGTGTGGGTATGTGGAATATGGGCCTCATATCATGGTAATTTGCCTTGTTTATGTTTACAACATTCATTTCACAAAGATTTTTTTCTTCTTCCTATGTGAATGTATAATGCTCCTGATGAACGAAAGATGAGTGATTGGAAGGGCTGAATGTAAGACAGGCCTGCATGCCCAATTTTAAAATAAAGTTTATTTGATTTGATTTGTTCCACATTGTAATCAGTTATTGTTCCACATTGTTGCTCAGTGTTATTGTTCAACACTGTAGCTCAGTATTATTGTTCCACATTGTAGACCAGTGTTATTGTGCCACATTATAGATCAGTGTTATTGTTCCACATTGTAGCTCAGTGTTATTGTTCCACATTGTAGATCAGTGTTTTTGTTCCACATTGTAGATCAGTGTTACTGTTCCACACTGTAGCTCAATGTTATTGTTCCACATTGTAGATCAGTGTTATTGTTCCACATTGTAGATCAGTGTTATTGTTCCACATTGTAGATCAGTGTTATTGTTCCACATTGTAGATCAGTGTTATTGTTCCAGTAGTATATCCAGGAGTAGACAAAGTACACCACCCCACACCCTCGCGGTGGGACGATTGGCACCCCTAACTATAGCGTATGTTTCGTCTGGACAACCGCGAGTGCGAGCAACCATATTCTTATTCTTTTTTCATACATACTAGGGTCCGGCAAATATAGTAGGAACGATGGGAGCTGACAGCATACGATTGCATCGGGGAGTCGGTTGCACTAGGAGTCTATCGCGCTAGGAGCCCGTTGCAATGGGAGGCTGTTGCATCTTTTGTCTGTTGCACTAGGGGTTGCCGTCTCTGTACTCTCTATCGTCGTTGTCGTCTCTGCTGTCTCTGTCATCTCTGCTGTCTCTGTGTCTGTGTGTGTGTTTGTGTCTGTGCGTGTGTGTGTGCCTGTGTGTGTGTCTGTGTGCGTCTGTGTATCTTTATGTGTGTGTTTGTCTCTGTGTGTGTGTGTCTGACTGTATGTGTGTCTGACTGTATGTGTGTTTGTGTGTGTCTGCGCCTCTGTTGTCGTCTCTGTCACCTCCATTGTCTCAGCTGACTGTCATCTCTGTTGTCTGTGTGTGATATTGTGTGTCTGCGTGTATGTGTCTGCCTCTGTTGTCGTCTCTGTAGCCTCTGCTGTCTCCTCTATTGTCTATGCCGCCCCTTTTGTCTCTTTTTCCCCCACCATCTCTACCGCCTGTTCTCTCGGCTGTCTCCTCTGTTGTCTCTGCCACCTCGCAGAGCTGCGCTCTTGCGCCGTTAGGCCGACACATCCAACTTCTGCGGGCATTTGTTGACCGGGTTAACCTTCCCGGGGCAAGCAACATTCGAGAGTATGGGCTTCCACGCCGAAAAGGCCGTAGCGTCCCACCTTCTCCTCGAAAACGCCTACGAGAGCAACCTCGTGCCCGACATTGCAAAAGTCGACTACTTGGAGGGCAACCTCGGACGCACACATCTCCAACCCCTCGATGAACTTCCAGTCTTTGTCGACAATCTCTACGTGTTCGGCTATCTACGACGCGAAGACTGTGTGGCCAAGGGTGGAAATCTTTGCTGCACCTTGGGAAAGAATGGTAGTACAAAGATGGTGGTTGCAGACATCGCTACTGCCGCCCGCAAAAGCTTGGGTACAGCCCCAGATTGTA
Source organism: Cepaea hortensis (assembly GCA_963921405.1). Taxonomy (NCBI): domain Eukaryota; kingdom Metazoa; phylum Mollusca; class Gastropoda; order Stylommatophora; family Helicidae; genus Cepaea; species Cepaea hortensis. The sequence continues at coordinate 488,193,962 of OY992876.1, read as the reverse complement.
GCCCCCCACGGACATATCCCCACCGCCATCGCCTACACCGTTGGAACCCACAGTACCACCGCGGGTGGAACAATCCGAGCCACCATCACAAGGATCGAGAGTGATACCCACTGTAGGGCCCAGCAGAAGTGGCGAGAGATATACCCCAACACAGAGCCAGCGGCTATATTTGTAGCCAAACTCGATGTGTCCGAAATTCCAATGGCCGAGCTACTGGCCGAATTGCTGAGCTTCGAACGCCTGCTACACGTCCATGGCTATGGCCTCTATTGCATCGACTATACCCAGGATTTCTCTGGTGTTCTCGATCGCCAGGCGTTGGTGGAATACCTATGTGCGAACCACGACTTCCGTGAGCAGGGCAGCCTAGCCACAGCCATAGGAGACGACAAGCCCACAATTCTTGACAACACCAACAGTGTAGGACGGCACGTATGCACCTGGGTCCAGAGCTGCGAGGGTGGGTACACGACCCGCACCAAGATATACAACAAAGTTGTCTCACACTTCGAGGCTGGCGAAATCCGCGAATCATTTGACGGACATCTAGCAGACTATACCGACTGCCCCAACCAACACCTCAGCCAAACATTCCAACATCCAGACACCCAAGCACGTGGTTGCACCTGTATTGAAGTGTCCCTATATGCCTGTTGTGGGCTCGTCCTGTCAGCAACAACCGCCACCGAGGTCCTGCAAGAAGTGCTAGCCTTGGTCTCGCCGCCAACGGGTGGATTGTTTGTTGTGCAACCACTAGCCAAACAATTTGAAAAACATGCTGCATGTCTCAAACCATGTCTCGACCCTATCGAACCGCCTCGGCTAGCATATAGATTCGAGCCTTCCAAGATATACAATGGAGTCTGCATGGCACATTCCATTGCATGAATTCTGCCCATCACCATACTATTGTTTCTACGACTGTTGCAGACTCTCCATCTTCGTTGGTAGCCTTTGTGGCGCTGTGTAGACCTACTAGTTTTCCATTTCGAGATGTAGAGTTGGAAAAGAAAGCCGTGCACACAGTGAACCCCTACAGCTGGTTGCGAGATGGAGTTTTGTGTTGCACCACAATAAATTCCAGCACGCAAAAGCCAAATTTCAAAGGGCCAAGCTACAGGCTAGATGGAAAAGCTGGCAGGAGAAAACTGAGTCATTGAACTTTGAAAGAGACACAAGGAAGATGTGGGCACAGAGAGAAACTCAAAAATTGCACTGCATAAAGACAGAAGCATCTTGACAGGAAAGCAAGCAGCTTACCATTTTGCTGACTCATTTGCACAAGATAACATTATTGAAATTAGTCAAGAGAAACAACAAGAGATTCGAGAGAAATGGCAACATACAAGACAGAATAAAACAGCACATGAGGTTATGGAGGCACCTATCACAATCAGCGAACTGGAGCTAGCCATATCAACACTGAAAATGAGAAAGTCACCAGGAGCTGACGGTATCTCCAATGAAATTATCAGGAACCTAGGAACAGAGGCCAAAGCAAAGCTGTTGCAGATCTTCAATAACAGCTGGACCTTAGGCAGTGTTCCAGAAGCCTGAAGAGAAGCAATCATGATACCCCTCCTAAAATCAGGGAAAGATAGTTCCATTGCCTCCAGTTACAGACCAATTAGCCTCATAAGCTGCCTCTGCAAAATAATGAAGCATATGACGGGTATGCACCAGAAGAAGATACGTAAAAGGAGAAAAGGGATTTTCCAAGAAGGACACCAAAATAAACAACACGAAAACCAATGGAAACGGGAGACGTCAGGGGACAATATAAAGAGACGTTGTGTGACTCTGCTTATGCGCGGATGTGTTTTCATGAAGCCCGTGTTCGGTGAAGATCTGGATGCAATGATTGTGAGGTTCAGCTAGGAAATAACAGGAGGAGGGTTAGTGTGACGGAAGAAATGATCAATGGAAGGACCGAAAGCACAGAACCTAGACAAATCTGAATTTGGAACAGTGAAATAGGAAACTATGCTCAAGGTGAAAATGGATCCTACAAGGATTTAGTCGTAGACGATATATAAACACCAACCCTGCATAAAAGGGTAGTTTATAATCTAGGCAAGCCTGGTATTGTTATCCAGCACATTAATAAACGTGTGTGAGTATTCGCCTGGATTGCGTCAGTAGGTTTTTCGCATTGGTTTCCAGAAATTCAGGTGAGAGTTCAGTTCTCATTTTGTTTCGAGCATAATGCGTTGACAATAATTTCTTGTTCAATGATTGCTGAAGTTCTGTCGAGGCAATCATCAATCACAGACTGCAGTGGTACATTGAAAGTGAAAACATCCTTTCGCCACAGCAGGCTGGCTTTAGGCAGTGCTACTCTATGGAAGATCAGACAACCTACCTCTCTCAAGAAATTGAGGATGCGTTTCAAGAGAAGAAGCTGGTGCTTGCTGCATGGATAGATCTGAAGAAAGCTTTGACAAAGTCTGGAAAGAAGGTCTGATGAAGAAACTGAGAAACTGTAAAGTCAATGGAAGAATGTACAAATGGGTGATAGCATATGGTCCAGTGATCTGCTCGCTGGTGATTCTCACAGTGTACGCGTTGAACAGCACCAGGGATAATGGTGATCCCTGTCGTATGAAGTGGTTCCGAAGTCCAACTGCCACATCTAAAAACTACTTTCCGTTGGAAGAGGGCTGCAGCGATCCAACTCAGGAGGAAAGGACTTATCTTGAGTTCAAGAAGGTGAAGCATTAACAAATCCAATGTTACTCTGTTGTACGCGTCCTCAAGATCAATCGCTGCAGCAAAGGTTTCAATGCCTGAGTGGAAACATTCATAGACATCATGGGCAAAAACTGCTGCATTGGTTCAGGTTTCTCTTTTTGGACGGTACCCACCCAGGGTAGGTGGGAAAATACCTTGCCTCTCTAGTTGACTTGATATTATCCTGGCAATTAACTTCTCCAGCAGCTTGCCTATTGTATTCTGCATGGTTATTATTCAATATCCCTGAATTTTTGTGTGGTCTTTGTCAGGCTTCGGCAAGGGAATCAGATAGCTGTGTAACCACTCCTCCTTTATGCTAGCGCTTCCTATACTGTTGTTGTAAATGTCTGTGAGTTTTTCTAGCTCATTGTCAGCACACCTATTGATGTCGTTGTATCTTATGCCATCTGGCCCTGGAGCAATGTTTTTTGATCGTCGAAGCACAGCCTTGATTTCTTTCACTGTCAAAGTGTCTTCATCCGAAATGTTCTGGGCCCTGCACCTGTCTGAGGTGACCTCCTTGGCAAGATTTTGGTCTCTCATGTCTGTCTGGTTGATCTGCTCTAGATAGCGTTCAAAGAGGGCTTCGCCCTGGTTCTCGTCAGTCCTCTGCCAGATGAGGTCAGTGCCTTGGAAGTCAGATATTCTCTTGTTCTTGACCACCCCACTCATTTTTACTTACTTTTATGTAGTCGCCAGAACAATTTCAGTGACTTGTCTGTGCTTATTCTTTGACATACCTCTGCCCATTTTTTACTTTTAACCTCCTTAACCAGTTTTTTTAAATAGCTTACTTTTGTGTGCAGCTCTTTTTCTAAGTGCATGCAGGGATTATCATGGGCAACTCTGTTCTTTTTGGCGTTTTGCCATTTTCTTACAGCACTGCGCTTATCCACCCAGGTATAGTGGCTATGTGGAGACTGTTTAGAGAGAGGGAAGCCATGGTAGTATAGTGGCTGTGTGGAGACTGTTTAGAGAGATGGCAGCCATGGTAGTATAGTGGCTATGTGGAGACTGTTTAGAGAGATGGAAGCCATGGTAGTATAGTGGCTATGTGGTGATGGGTTCAGGAGTGGACTCTCATTTTGTTCATTGACCTGGGATCCAAGGTCAACCCAGCCTTCTTCTTCTTTCATTCACTCTTGAAATATGCCTATAACTGCAATGTCGTCTCTTGTATGAATATAACTGTCTTTTTTAGTTCACACAGCGGTCCATAGAGTTTATCTTCCACTGTCGACTCTCTAGGCCAGAAGGTTTGCCTAGATATGTTATATTTTGGGCAGTCTTGGAGTATGTGCTCTCATGTCTGCGACACCAATCCACATGTGCACATGGCTGTTTTACCAATCTTGAATTTTGTATACATATGGTTGCGTAATCTATTGCGTCCTGTTCTGAGGCGCAGAATAATGACTTGTTCTGGTCTGTCCATAATGTGGTAGTTATCTTGAGCAGGTTTTGGTTTCTTTCTGACTGATTTGATCATTCTTTTCTTTTGGTGACATGTAATGGGCACATCAGGCTGTTTTTCTTTGGCTCCTTCCTTAGCCAATTGATCAGCTCTGTCGTTTCCGGGTACTCCACAGTGGGATGGTATCCACTGTATGGTGACCTTATGCTGACTGCTAAGTTCAGAAAGTAGTGTCCTTAGTACTGGCAATTTTCCAGACAGGAGTGCCTCGAGTGCTGATTTTGCATCTGTCAATAGCACCACAGGTTGTGTACCATTGCTGGTATTTAGTCATTTCTCTGTTGCTATCTTGATTCCCTCAATTTCAGCTCCACTTCTTACAATTTTTGCAAGAATGCTCACGACAATCATCAGTGTCTCAACTGTGTGTAAAGTGTGGGAGTTTGTTTTTATTAGCTTCAGTGATCATGTATGTGTGTAGATGTGAGGATGTTGTGTGGTGTGTGGAATGTATGGTGGAGGGGTTGTCTTCTTCTTCTTTGCATTCATCCGGAGTGTTTTTTCAGATGTGATTGCAGTGTGTCTAGTTATGCGCCTTTGGGCCGAAACCCGTAGGCCAACACATCCGGCTTTAGCATGCTTTATTTGACCAAGTAGCATTCCTGGGAGACGCTCACTTTTGCAGTACCGTCCACAACCCAACTGACTAGGTTGGAACGGTCGAAGACAACGGTCATTCCTCAAAGGAAGGCAGGGACAGTCCATGGCATTTTCCACCATCCAGGGTTGCTTGCATAATTGCAGGGCCGGCACATAGCGCCCTGGTGCTGGGCCCACCGTCCTGCTCATGGCTGCTTTAATTCCTCACTTCAATATATTGGGCATTTCTTTCGCCCCGGGCCGTTCCCACACAAACCAGACAGGCCTGCAGATGGTATCCGCTCAGCGAGTTTTCGACACTGACATGTGCTTGTCTTTGTGCCCGTCAGAGCTGTTCCAGGCACGACAGACATTCGGAAAACTACCTAGTCAGGTGGAGGGGTTGTATGTGGGGGATGTGTATGGGTTGATGGGTGATGTGTGGATGGGTGAAGGGATGTATAGTTGGTGGGGGATGTATGTGTGTGTGAGGGATGTGTGTGTGTGTGTGGGGTGATATTTGGGAGGATTATTGGAAGTATGTGGGTGTTGGTGGGTTGGGGAGTGTGGGTAGGGAATGTGTATTTGGGTGGGTGAATGGGTGTGTAGGAGATTGTGTGGGTTGGGGATGGGTGTGTAATGTGTGTGGGGGTGAGTGTGGGGGGAGGAGGTGTCTGTGAATGGGATATGTTTGTGTGGGTGGGATTGTGTGAGTGTGGATAGGGTAAATGTGAGTGGGTGGAGGATGTATGTGTGGGTGGTGAGGATGTTTGTAGATAGGGGATGTGTGGGTGGGTGGGGAGATGTGTGTGTGGGTGAGGGATGTGTGGGCGGGGATGTGTATGAGGAATGCATGTGGGGGATGTGTGTGTGTGTGAGGGGAATGTGTTTATGGGTGGGGTTTTATGTGGGAGGGGAGATGTGTGAGAGGTGGGGGAGGTGTGGGATGTGCAGGTGGATGACGGATGTATGTGAGGATGGGGGATGTGTGTTTGGCTGGGTGGTTGGTGTGTGTGTGGGTGGGACGGTAGATGAGAGATGCATGTGTTGATGGGCGGGTGGATGATGTGTGAGTGTGAGTGGTTGATGGATGAGTACGTGAGTGGGTGGATGTGTGTGAGAGATGAGTGTATGGTTGGGGGATGTGTGTGTTTGTGGGAAGATGTGTGTGAGCGGCGGATGTGTGTGGGTGGGGTATATGTGGGTGGTGGGGTGTGTGGGTGGGATGTGTTTTTTGGGTGTTTATGCATGGGGGATATGTGTGGGCAGGTGGGGAGATGTGTTTGTGGGTGGGGGTTTGTGTATAGGAGGGGGATGTGTAGTTGAGAGGTGGCGGATATTGGATGGGTGAGTGGGTGTAGGTTGGCTGATGTGTGTGTGGGTGGGTGAGGAAAATTGTGAGGGTGTGGGATGTATGTGTGGATAGGTGAGGGATGTGTGGGTTGACAGGGGTATATGTGTGTGGTTTTGTAATGTGTGTTTTGCTGGGTGGTTGCGGGTGTGTGGGTGGGTGGTGGAGAATATGTGGGTGGGTGTGTGCATGTCGGTTATGGGATGGGTGGGGGATGTATGTGTGGGTTGGAAAATGTGTGTGGGTGGGGGATCAGTGGGTTTGTGGCGGCATGTATGTTTGCCTGAGTCTGTGTGTGTGTGGAGGTATGTGTGGGTGGGTGGGGGATGTGTGGGTGGCTGAGGGCTGTGTGGGTGGCTGCGGGGTGTGAGGGTAGGTGGGGGATGTGTCTCACAACATTGCAATATGCACTGTTTATGTTAACAACTTTCATTTAACAATGTTTTTTTTTTCCAAAGTGAATGTACCATGCGTAATATGCATTGTTTATGCTTACAAAATCCATTTGACAATGTGTTTTTTTCCCTATGAAAATGTAACATGCACATTTGATGAATAAAAGATGAGTGATCGAAAGGGCCGAATGTAAGATGGGTCTGCGTGCCCAATTTGTTACCCTTTTAAAATAAAGTTTGTTTGTTCGTTCGTTCATCATAGTTATGGCAGTACTTTCCTGTTGGTACTCTGGCTGTGTCCGTAGTATTATTTGGGTATTCTATGTACACTCCAGCTACTCCATTTTGAACATCATTTTGTGCTGACCAATCTGTGTAGACTCGGATCCAGAGGTCCTGTGGGTATTCTTCATCAAGGAAGTTGAGAGTGGGTGTTCTGCGGTGCACACTGTTCTGTTCTTCCTTGTCAGATATTCCTCTCACATTTGTCTGGATTTGTAATGATAGTCTGTGTTCATCTTTCCATGGAGTTCGCTCTGGGATAGTTGTTAGGGGTCAGCCCAGCCTAAAATGGATGCCAGGAAATTGTTGGGGAAGTCAAGGTGGCCTGAATGATACTGACCACGTCAGCCACGAGTTGATTGGTCAATACAATTTGTGCCCAGTTAACATACGCCCAATGTGTCTTAAGGCATGTAGAAGGGACTTTTATTACCCTATTTAGATAAGAACAACAATGAACCAATGATCGAAGATTATTCAGGGGATATCAGATAGTATGAGGGGGCTTCACGTGGAAAGATTAAAAGTGTGATAGAAATTACAATAATCACACATTGTCTTGTAACCTGTTAATATTGTTCTTAAGGATGTCAAGAGTATTAAGCATGTGGCATCACGGTGCAGATGAACACAGTGATGTCATAAGGACAGTTTAAAGATGGCCACCCCACTTTTAACATGCACCAAAGAGGAGCAGCGTTCTGTTATTCATGTTGTGATCAGTGAAGGAGTGAAACCAATATAAATTTATCAGTGTATGAAGGTCCAGTACGGTAATGCATGCCTGTCAGTCCAGCAAGTGTATAAGTGGAGTAGGAGGTTTCAAAATGGTGTGACTTCTGTGACAGACTGTTCAGAACCGGGTCAGGCACACCGAGTAGTGACCCCAGAGTGGTTACTCACATGACCAAGATAACTTTTTTCTTCAGGAATCTAAGCACATTATCAGCGCTGGAGGACTTGCATTGAATGCAATGGTGACTGCATCGGAAAATGATACATTTGTTCTGTACTTATTCAGAAGATCATCATCATCACCATCATCATCATCAAGTGTCCTGTCACCTGGCACAGACTTTCATGTCTCTCCACAGATCTCGGTCTTTGGTTTTCTGGATCAACTCTGCTGATGATATTCCTCTATGCCACCATCTCAATCCATCCAGCATCATTTCTCTTGGTCTGCCTCTGCCTCTCTTCCCCTTAATCTTTCAAGTTGTCATGATGTTCTCCAGTGCCTCACTTCTCATCACATGACTAAAGAAAGTGGCTTGTCTCTTTCTTATTATTGTAAATAATATTGTAGCTTCTTTCAGGCAATCATTAGTTATTCTGGCAGTCCAAGGAACTTGCAACATTTGTCTCATTAACCACAACTCTATTGCTTCAAAATTCTTCTTAATTTGTTAATTGATATACCAAGATTCACCGCCATACAGTAAAACTGACTCTTTGTAGCATTTCAGCACTCACATTATAACATTCAATGACAGTGACTTATTGCATAAGCTACTCTTTATTTTCTGGAATGCGGCTTTTACTTGCCCTATTCTGCTCTTAATCTCTGTTGTACATCTTCCATCTGATGTTATAGATGCCCCTAGGTATTTAAAATTATCCACTTGGTTAATAATGTTCCCTTCTATTTCCATTCAACATTTTGGTGCCAAAATAAAATTAAGGTTTTCATTTGAACCCCCTTGTACTTTACATGGCTAACAGACCTGGCATGAAATGAATAATAGAGCAAACTTTCAAATCATATAAAAGATATAAAAATGTACAGATTATAAATTCTGCTATGTTTTGTTGCACATAATCTTACCTTGATCCACACAGACGTCAGGTTGTTCTATCTTGACACTTGCTGGTAAGTTACTGTCCATCTCCTTACAGACTTGTCTCAGTGAGAATCTCTTTGGCAGAACTGTGAACACAGTCAGTCTGAAAGGATTTGTAAGTTTCCTTTTTAGGCACAAATCATCATCATCATGTCTCCTGCAAACTGGCGTAGGCATTCATGTCTCCCCACGGGTGTTCTGGATCAACTCTACATCTGATACTAAAAGTGGCTGTCCTAAGACAGTCAATATCGTTCTCTGACTCTGATGTGTGGAAATGTATGAATTCTTTGAGAAGATATGTGCTGGTGTCCCCTTACTTCTACATCCACTCTGAGGTATTTAACCGCAGCCTTTGACAGCCATTTATGACTGTCAGGGCAAGTGAGTGCCCAGATCTGCTCAGCTGCAGAGTTGTAGACTTACCCTGGTGGATACTCAGACGCCTGAGCTGTGCATGCCACACCATGATGTGTTCTCTATCATAAAGAGGAGGTGCAGTTAGGATTTTCCCTTTCTAGAGTTATGAGACATGAGCAAACGCAACTACATGAGAATCGGTATCGGTTCTCACCACGCCCGTTACTTACGGGATATGTGAGCTGGCCACTCAGAAAGCAATGGCAAACTACTGAGAGTAATCTTACCAAGAAATCAACAACAGCAGTAAAATGCTGGTGTTGATAGCGATGTCTTGTAATAGGATATGCGGGGGAAAAAAGAGTTATGAGGCCATGATAACATTTCCCCAAGCTCTCCAGTACGTTTAGAGTTTCGACAAAATTAAACTGTTTAAATGAATTTGATGTTCTGATGACTAAACATGATATTTGAGATACAATGTCTTATAGTTACTTCAAGACATGATTTATGAGACACAATGTTTTATAGTTACTTCAAGACATGATTTATGATATATGATTCCTCATGGACACTCTAAGAATGTAAGTTAGCAGTCTATTGGTGTATCATGACAAATATAACATTACAATAAAAGACAGTTTGGTCATAGATTCTCAGTATTTGTATTACATGTCACGCAAACATTAAAGTTGGTGATTCAGAAGTCAGAGTGATAATTATAATGGTAGGTACTACATCTTCAGTTACCGAACGTTGCCGGCGATGTTTCAAACAGCGATTTACGTTTTCTTGTTATTGTTCCCCGGTATTAAGGATATATATAGTACTCGTTATATAGACGTTGCCGCTTGATTTAGTATAAATAATTAAACTGAGCATCCATTCTTATGCATACTGTGAAATTTTCAAATATTTTAGTCGACGGGGTCATCCCAAACAGAAATTATTAAGATCGTATGCTAAGATGCGTCATGTTAAATTTCAATGGCGGGAATATAGCGGTTTTCCGTGTCATAATACAGCGATGATCATTTAATATTCTTATGGATTATTCAGAGCAACGAGATTATAATGATGCACGTTTGCATTCACCACCCATTCTAGTATTTAGGAGTGGAGGAAGAGGCTGGAGGAAGAGGGAGTTTGAGGTTTTTATTTGAATTTTGCGTTCAAAATAAAAACCTGAGTTATCCCCCTTAGCGCAAAAAAAAAAAACCAAGAGCAGTTATCTGCCCTTAGCTTACATGTTTTGTTGTCACACTTTCCAGAGTGGGTTACCAATATCAATCAATCATGTGCCATGCCGGAAAGCGTGGGCGGTCATGACTCGCCATTTCACTCGATCACCAATATGCCAATGTTAAATATAAACTGACATACAAAAATTAATATCTCAGTTTACAATTGACGTACAGACTTGAATAAGGTATCGTTGGATTTGTATTTTCAAGAGGTATCCAACTATGCAGTTATATAATTAAAAAAGCAATTTAGAAAATGTTCCTAAAGTACCATTCTTTGTTATATTGTTTTAAAAAAAATTTTATTTTTGCGCTCGCTCGCTTTGAACTAAAAAATAAGGAGTGTGGTCATTGTGGGGTAAAAATAAGAAGAACTTGTGGTCACTGAGAGAGAAAAATAAGAAGAAATCGTGGTCACTCAGAGAGAAAAATGCGAACTTGGGGTCACTGTGAAAGAAAAATAAGGAGAACTTGGGGTCACTGTGAGAGAGAACTGAGGGTCACTGAGAGTAAAACATGAACCTGTCACAGTTCCCGGTAAATTGTGACTTGATGTAAGCAAACATGCTAGTTTGTGAACCACCAGTATGAAAGTTTTAACCGAGTCCACACCTGACTATTGCCTAAATGTGGTTGCTGTATTGTCTGCTTGTGCACAGAACCAGAAATATATAGAGTATGAGTATAAACTACAACTGTTAGTGCCAGCACACATTAGCGCAATTATGAAGGGACATCACTCATGGTTATACCAGAATCTTGATAACATTAATTAAATGAGAGCATCTTCACACATATTTCATTAACAAACAGTACACTGTGTACTGTGCTAGAGACAGGTATTGTGCTTTCAAATGAAAAGGTACTAACAGCAGTATCCTACAGTTAGTGTTAGATGTACTAACAGCAGTATCCTACAGTTAGTGTTAGATGTACTAACAGATGTATCCTACAGTTAGTGTTAGATGTACTAACAGCAGTATCCTACAGTTAGTGTTAGATGTACTAACAGCAGTATCCTACAGTTAGTGTTAGATGTACTAACAGCAGTATCCTACAGTTAGTGTTAGATGTACTAACAGCAGTATCCTACAGTTAGTGTTAGATGTACTAACAGCAGTATCCTACAGTTAGTGTTAGATGTACTAACAGCAGTATCCTTCAGTTAGTGTTAGATGTACTAACAGCAGTATCCTACAATTAGTGTTAGATGTACTAACAGATGTATCCTACAGTTAGTGTTAGATGTACTAACAGCAGTATCCTACAGTTAGTGTTAGATGTACTAACAGCAGTATCCTACAGTTAGTGTTAGATGTACTAACAGCTGTATCCTACAGTTAGTGTTAGATGTACTAACAGCAGTATCCTACAGTTATGTTAGATGTACTAACAGCAGTATCCTTCAGTTAGTGTTAGATGTACTAACAGCAGTATCCTACAATTAGTGTTAGATGTACTAACAGCAGTATCCTTCAGTTAGTGTTAGATGTACTAACAGCAGTATCCTTCAGTTAGTGTTAGATGTACTAACAGCAGTATCCTTCAGTTAGTGTTAGATGCAGTAACAGCAGTATCCTTCAGTTAGTGTTTGATGTACTAATAGCAGTATCCTTCAGTTAGTGTTAGATGAACTAACAGCAGTATCCTTCAGTTAGTGTTAGATGTACTAACAGCAGTATCCTACAATTAGTGTTAGATGTACTAACAGCAGTATCCTACAGTTAGTGTTAGATGTACTAACAGCAGTATCCTAAAGTTAGTGTTAGATGCAGTAACAGCAGTATCCTTCAGTTAGTGTTTGATGTACTAACAGCAGTATCCTTCAGTTAGTGTTAGATGTACTAACAGCAGTATCCTTCAGTTAGTGTTTGATGTACTAATAGCAGTATCCTTCAGTTAGTGTTAGATGTACTAACAGCAGTATCCTTCAGTTAGTGTTAGATGTACTAACAGCAGTATCCTACAATTAGTGTTAGATGTACTAACAGCAGTATCCTACAGTTAGTGTTAGATGTACTAACAGCAGTATCCTTCAGTTAGTGTTTGATGTACTAACAGCAGTATCCTACTGTTAGTGTCAGATGTAATTTGGTAAAGATCCAACATTGTACAGTAGACACTTTGATCCGATGTTGCAACCCGGTGTTTGCAGTCATGATCATGTGACCCAGCAACCATGTTGTCATGCTCCCCAAAATTCAGACAGGCGTGGAAAGTGGTCAATATTTCTCAAATTCTTGAAAAACGCAGGATTTTGATTAGATAAAAAATGCTAAATGACAGACCACATTTTCAGGGAACTAGCAAATGTGTGGTAACAGCTCATCATCATCATGTGCCATGCTGATAAACGTGGACTGTCTTTTTTCACCATCTTACATGATCTCCAGAGTCATGGATCAGCTCTGTGTTCTCCAACATGCCATGTGGCCAAACCATCCAGATATTTACTTCTCTGCATTCCCCTTATTCTTTTCTTCTCAATCTTGCCAGTTGTCACCAAGTTCTCTGGTGTATTTCTTCTCATAGTGTGTCTAAAGACTTTTGATTGTCTACGTCTAATTTCTCTAAGTTTATGGTGGTCAGTTGCTTCTTGTAAGACATGCTCATTGGTTTTTCTGTCTGTCCATGGTATTCTTTGCATATTTCACAGAAACCAGATTTCCACTGCCATTAGATGTTTTACAACATGTCTGCTCATTGTCCCCGTTTCACATCCATATACAAGTACAAGTTCTATGAAATACTTCAACACTCTTTTTCTCATTGCAATTGACATTCTTTTATTGGTCAGTATGTTTTCACCTTGCAAAAGACTATCTTTGACATGGCGATTTTTGTTATAATCTCTTCAAGGCACCTCCCATCAGATGTTATGACTGTCCCGAGATATCTGTACCAATTCTTTTGTTTAAGAATACTCCCACTTAAAATGAGACTTTGTATGTTATATTATTAATTATTACATTATGGTATTTCAAATACTATTTCTTCTTAGTGATGACCATAATCTGTATTCTTACAATTAGAATGCCACTATAATGAAAAAAATTATACAAATAAGCACAAATGTGATAGAAAAAAAAAAAAACGATCCTAAAAAGGGATTCAATAAATCATTCAATCTTTTCTTTCTCTCTTATTGCTCAATGTTTTAGCAGGTTCATTGTGTTCCGCAACCCGAAAGACCGGAAACTGCACCTGCTCAGAAGGATCCATTGGGTCCCCAAAATACGGCTATGAAACAACCCTGCATGCTTCCGACATCATTCATTCATTCAAATATCATGTGAAAATAACACACGCCAACTTACTTTCTGCAGAATAGGTCAGTCTAACATTCCATGCATACCGATTGGTTGAAATTATTGTGACTTTGAAATAAATTAAATTATTTGGTACACTGTAAGTAATTTTATTTTCTAGAGCTTGTTAAAATTAATCTGCACTTATTGTTAGATGAATTTTCACATTATGCATCCATTTTTACATATATTTGGAGAGTTTCATAGCCAACCATCTTCCATGAGTGGTAGAAAAAAACTATTTCTAAGGATATGTTGTTTCATCTTTGTGAACAGAAATCTAAAATGGAGGCGCCACGGATATCGATCGGACTAGGCCGTATGTACTTTTTACGTTCAAAGCGTGCAATTTGAACTACTAAAGTTAAAGAGAATATAAGTTTAAAGATTACTATAGTACAATTTATTATTTACTAGCTGACCCGGCCCGGCTTCGCCCAGGCTCTGGCGGGGATCTATCTATATGTCTGTCTGCTTGTCTGTCTGTCTGACCCGGTCCGGCTTTGCCCAGCTCCTGGTGGGGAGCATCTCATTTAATTCATATAAGTAGTCATATAAGCTCCCGTTCCCGACTATCTGTCTGTCTGTCTGACCCGGCCCGGCTTCACCCAGTCCCTGTGGGGAGCATCTCATTTACTTCATATAAGTAGTCATATAAGCTCCCGTTTCCGACTATCTGTCTGTCTATCTGTCAGTCAGTCTGTCTGTCTGACCCGGCCCGGCTTCACCCAGTCCCTGGTGGGGAGCATCTCATTTAATTCATATAAGTAGTCATATAAGCTCCCGTTTCCGACTATCTGTCTGTCTGTCTATCTGTCAGTCAGTCTGTCTGTCTGACCCGGCCCGGCTCCGCCCAGCCTCTGGTGGGGAGCATCTCATTTAATTCATATAAGTAGTCATATAAGCTCCCATTCCCGTTCACGACTATCTGTCTGTCTGTCTGACCCGGCCCGGCTTCACCCAGTCCCTGGTGGGGAGCATCTCATTTAATTCGTATAAGTAGTCATATAAGCTTCTGTTCCTGACTGACTGACTGACTGACTGACTGACTGACTGTCTGTCTGTCTGTGTTCGGCCCGTTCCCGTTAAAAATATAGATAAGATAGAAGAATAGATAAATTGATAGTAGAAAATATGATTGGAAGAGATCTATCTAAAGTAAACTTACCAAGATATCACGAACAGCCAATAAATGGTGGGCGGTGGGTTGACTGCAGAGTACTGCAAAGTATATGCAACTAACTTTCTATCACAAAAAATTACTTTTTTTTTTTAAACAAACGAAAATCTTTATTTTCAAAGGGTTAAGAATTGGGCACGCAGGCCCGTCCTACATTCTGCCCTTCTTCTCTATTTTCTCTCATACATGCTTTCATTCAACATCTCTTATGAAGCAATTCTTTGACAACAAAAGAACAATAAGCATTAAAACGCATGAAAAGTAACTCGTTGAGGCAATGTTTAACATGGGCATCATAAATACCCGACGTGGGTGTAATGCGCCATACATATGAGAATGTTTTTAAAAAAATTATATGTGCTGTTGAAGAAAAATAAAAAGATGAGTTAGAAAATTTTCACTATTTAAATAGATGCATTATTTTTATGAAAACTTTGAAAATGCCTTAAAGATTATATCACTATTTATTATACCTCATATGCCTGTAAATAACTGTAGACAAAGAGTTTATAAATCTTTGAAAACAATGCAACAATCTATATCTATAATATATAGCAATGCTATTAAAAGTTATGCCCCTTGATATAACTTTTCTTGAGTTAAATCCCCTCACTATATATAAATGATAATGTAAATTTAAATATTAAATTTTAGTAAGTAAATAGCTGATTGTACACTAACAAACTATGACAGTTGGCTGCACGGGAATGGAAAGAATTTCATCTTATCTCATCTCATCATGTTCCTCTTGTACCTTGCGGTGTTAAGGTGAAGTATAAACTTCGTGAGAGTGCCCAATTATGGGCTTCATATATCGATATTCCCATGGACTCTGCTATTCCCTCCGTCCAACGTTTACGTGGTCTGCCTCTTCCTCTATTTCCATCTGGTCTGTACATCATTGCTTGCTGTGGTAAGCTGTTGACTGGTAACCTACTTGCATGGCCAAACCATTTGACTTGCTGTTTTCTGATAAAATCTAGTGCTGCTTTAACCCCCACTTTAGTCCTGATTTCTTCATTTCTGATCTTATCTCTTCTTGATACGTTGAGTATTCTTCTCAGGAACCTCATTTCTGTTGTTGTGATTTTTCTTTTCTCTTTTTCTGTCATTGTCCAGGTTTGGCATTGGTAGCATAGAGTTGGCAGGAAGATTGTGTTGTAAAGTGCTTTCTTAGTAGCTATTGATACGTTTGTTCTTTAGTATTGGTGCCATTTGTCCAATGAGTTGATTTGCCTTATTGCACCTATTTTCGATCTCGTCTTCTGATCTGCCATTTGATGATATTATACTTCCCAGGTACTTGAAACTCTTCACTTGTTTCAAGGGATGTTCGTTTAGGTGAATTGTTGTTGTTTGTTCTTCTTTAGTTATAGTCATTACCTCTGTTTTGCTTGTGCTAATTTTCATGTTATGTTCCCTACACATTTCGTTTAGACTATTCATGTGGTCTTGTAATTCAGCTTCTGATTTTGCTATTAGTGCTTGGTCGTCCGCAAAAAGGAGTTCTCTAATGGTTAGATTTGCAGTTGGTTCTTCTTCTGTGTTCTCGTCATGCGGTATTCTTGCTGTCTCTGCTTGGCTGGTTTCTTTACATATGTTGTCTATATATGTTATGAACAAGAGAGGGGACAGGACACAACCTTGTCGTACTCCAGATCTTATGGTGAAGGGTTCTGAGTGTCCTCCAGTTGCTCTCACTATGCATTCACTGTTGTTTTATAAACTTTTACATAGGTTTGTTAGATGTGTACTCACTCCATATTGTTTAAGGAATACATGTAGAAAATTTCATCTCATTCGGATGGACCATTCGCGAACGCATAAAGGACATCCGGATACACACTGCCTTTTATATATACAGATTATTTTAGAATTAACTGTCAATGAGAAAATACTGTTAGATGAGTATTTTCTTTTAATCTGCAGCATTGTCTTGTATTTTTGCATCTCTGATTATTGTTCGTCAATGGTAGTGGCTGTGGAAGACATTTTGCTGGAGACACTCCGATTCTGGGACACAAAGGAGAGCTGCGCAGAGAGCAGATCCTGATAATTTTTTTTCAAAGTGAGTTCATAAAAATGTGTGAATAAGAGACATTATTCACATAAAAATACCGCTTGACTACATTATTAATGTTTTTTGAACTCTCGTTGTGTTCATGGTAGCATAGTGGTTAGTATCCCCGCCTGTCGCGCGGGATACTGTGGTTCGACTCCCTGCCGGCAATATTTGTTTTTTTTTTAATTTTAATGAATAAAGTGTGCTCTGTGGATCTGCGGAAGCTGCCAGGGGGTGCAGCTCCCAGGCAGTGATGGAGTGATGAAGTGTCAGAATCGATGAATCTAATAGATGTCTTTGTTTAACGTGAATTTTATTTGCCAAATAAAATATGAGAAATTTTTGTGAATACTCACTTCGATAAAATATCACTGTACGTAGAGTGTGTCCTTATCAACAAATATCGACTTTGTGAGGTTTGAAGAAAAAGTACTTGCAAACAAAAGACAGACAAGAAGAGAGAATAGTTAAGTCTTCTGAAGCCAATCGACTGCGGTAGTAAATGTCACGTGACCAGCCATTTGTGAATAATGTCTCGTATTATTCACAAATTTTTGTGATTAATGTCTCGTATTTGTCACAAGATTTCGACATTCAACACAGACAAGCCGCCATGTTTCAGGCACCTGGGTATAAAATCTAAGAGAACGGTACTCTGTAATGGCCAGTAGCATTACCGAAACAATATATAATATAATCGTCTTCACCATCAACATCATCATCATCATCCACTTTTGCTGAGAAGCGTTCTGGGGAGGATTAGTTGACGCTCCAGCGCCCGATGGGTGACACTGGATAGTGTGATTGTACATACAATGTCTTTGATGTCGTCAATCCATTTTCTTCTCGGGAGTCCTCTTGCTCTCGTCGCAGATGTTCTTTAATGTAGGGCCAGTGCTGATAGTTGACGGGGTTGCATTCTAACGAGATGGCCAAACCACTTGATCTTCTGTCTTTCAATAAATGTGGCACAATGTGTTGATCCCACTGTCTGTCTGATAACATTTCTTACTCGGTCTCGGATTGTTAAGTTGGCAGCTCTCCTCATGCATCTCATCTCACAGATGTTGATTTTGCCAAAGTGTGATTTGGATAATGTCCAAGTTTGAGATCGGTAGCATAAGGTTATTGTGAATATGCTGTTTATTATATGTCATTTTGCGGACATTGGTACATTTGGATGTTTAATTTCTGGTGATAGTTGATATGTAAGTGCACTTGCTTTTTGACATCTGGTTTCGATTTCTCTGTCCAGTCTGCCATCTTCTGTGGTCATACTTCCCAGATATTAGAATTCTTTAACTTGTTTCAGATATGTACTATTTATCTGTTTACTTATTGGACCAGGATATCTTCTAACTTGCATTACTTCGGTGTTGGCTGTATTTATACTCATACTTTATCTGTTACATGTTGAACTCAGATTATTAATATAATTTTGCAATCTGCTCTCTTTTCTATAAAACAGACAATGATCGTCTGCAAATATTGCATGTGTAACTGTTGTTTCATCTGAAGTAAAGTTTGCTTCTTTTGGATATTCTAACTATGTAGATATTACATAGCAGAGGAGAGAACACATGTCCCTGTCTCACTCATGTACAGACTGTAAACATATATGATACACCTTCCTTTCTTCTTACTGAACTTTGACTCGAATGGTACATGGCTATGATGTTTTCTAGCAATTGTCCTTGTATCCCGTAGTCTTGAAGGATGGTCCATACTTTGTATGTGTCACCCTATCGAAAGATTTTCCCGATCAACAAACACAATATAATAATATAATACCAGATATAAATTAGCATGATTGATCACAAAGGTGGAGGTTGAACGTATATATTATAAAACACACTAGACAATATCAAAATTGAAATGTATAGCGATCACACCAGGATTTCAACCTACCGCCCTGTAGTTATTTGTGAATTTATTTTATTGATCTCAATGATTCTCGACATATTGATGTCTTTTTGTTCATCGCCATCATCACCAACTCCCACTTTTGCCTTCAAACATCGTGATGAGATATAGTTGACGTTCCAAAACCCGATGGGTGACAATGGATAGTATCAATTATCATTTCATGTGATTGTACAACCTCTTTAATGTCGTAAATCCATTTTCTTCTCGGGAGTCTTCTTGCTTTCGTATCAAATATTCTTTGATGAAGAACCACTGCTGGTATAGCATGTCCAGAAATGAATGCCGTCAATCACGATCAATTATTTTGAAAACTGTCTGTTGCATCGCTATGAAAATTTTCCTGCCGTCTTATATTTACAAATGTCTTTGATAGGTCCAAAAGCAACTTAAATCATCGGAAGCGGCTACATTTCTTTGATGTTTTGGTAAAAAAAAAAAAACTAGTGATTTTTCGCTAACAAACTTGTTTTACAGTAATGAATACCCCGCCAATTCAAATGACGACACAAGGCGTATTCGGATTCGTATGGGAGTGGGTGCAATAAAAGAAGTAGCTTAAAAGTCGACAGGGTCGACTGCATTGCACCGGGTATTTATCCCATATAGCTCAGTATCTTTCCACAGCGCGGAAAGCGTCGCACAAAGCACGAACTCCATAGCTCCAGCGACGACCCCCGGGAGTCTCCGAAAAAATGCACTCGTGAAATGAAGGACGCGGCCCGGAATCGAACATACAACCTTCGGAGCCCGAGTCAGACGGCTTGACCACTTCACCACGGAGACTCCCGAGAGGGGTGCAATGTGTAATAGTAGTACACACACATGCGCGCGCGCGCACACACACACACATCATGATTGTAACTGACTCAGAAAGCATGTTGAGGAAGGTGAGGACAAGCAAGCTTCGGGCACAGTGGCTTGCTTCGTTTCAGAGGTCACGGGTGGCAAGCATCGCCTGGATCTTTTCTCTGGGGCATGCCGGTGTGCTGGGGAATGAACAGTCGGAAAGATTTGCTGGCTCTGCAAAACTTGGTGGAGTATTGATGCATGGCAAGCCAGACGTGGTTGCGGCCTTGTAGGAGCACGTGTACACCTCAGAGAAGCAAATGGATCACCATGGTCTGGCAAGAATGAGGCAGTGAGGAGTAATGACGGGATCTGGCCTACGCTCGACGCTCAGAGGAAAGGCAAGACGGACATATAATCAGATTGCTACTGGTACTATTGGTGTTGGAACTCTTCACTGGCTGCTGAGGATGGAGACGAAGCGCTTATGGGAATGCCCTGAATTCTGTGATGTCGTTTTCTCAATCAATCAATAAATCAATCAATCAATCAATGTCAGCAACTTGCTTGCTACAGGACTTTAGGACTCCCCTACTTTTGCACCGCACGAAATAACAACTCGTGTCATTTGCAAAAGGAATGCAATTTATTTAAAGCTGGCAATTTACAAGCTCTGCGAGCGGTATGCTTCATTGATATTAAACAACATGAATACAATGAAGTGGTGAGAAATGAGGCTAGTAATCACAATCTAATTCTACAGCCTATTATTTAATTATTGCCTAGAAACTATAGCATTTGTCAAGAACACGTCTACTCTCTATCCGTCTCCAGTCGGGTCTGTCCACACGCTACACATTGCGTGGTCAAGCATGGACGCTGTACCCACCGTGCATTAGCGGGTCTTGCGTGCATGGAGTCCCAAGCACGCTGGCTCGTGAACTTGAGTAACCGGGCACACCACGGTTACTCGCAAGGCCAAGCTTCCCAATGGCTTGGGGAAGCCCTCGCTCACTTGTACTTCTTGCCCTCTTGGTTGACACAAATGTGTCCCCTTGTGCAGCTATTTATAGCGCTGGTGTCTCTCCTGTCTGGTGTCTCCCTACTAGACTTGTGTTAACTCTTATTAACTCTCTAACTCTTTATTGGAGATTCTGACAGGTTCCCCTCCTCTCTGTGAAGTGTTACTAACCTTTAACCCATGTTTGTAACACGTATGGTCACAAAGAAAAATTGGATGTCCAATTTTGTCAGATATCCAATAAGTTGTAAATCTCTCGTTTGGTGATAGAACAACTCTCTTCTTCCTTTACTTACACTGTTCTATCTTTTCACTCTGCTAATTAAGTAGCCCATGTATCAGTATAGTTGGTTCTATAGATATCTTTGGGAATTGTTTTGAACCGGATCCGTTGTCTTATGACTTAGTCCTGGCTTCCGTCCTTAGACCCTATGTCTTTTGACTTTCACCCGGTGACTTCTGTCTCGACCTGTCCTCATATTGCCCAAAATGACAACCCAAATACAAGTTGACTCTGTTATGAGTGCAACACATGAGCATAAATATGTTCATGTTCCCATTAATATCCCCTCCAACTCATATACACACAGTTCTACTTTTCACCTTCTCGCTTCCGCTTGTGAAAAGCTATTTTCAATGTTACGTTAAGGTTTTTAAGAAGTTATTGTGTCTCCTGAATTTAAGTTGTTGTCCTTTGAAACAAATATTGTGTGCAACTTTTATGTGTTTGTTTTCCTGTTTGTTTGCGTGTTTACTAATAAACTACAGTGTACTTAACTTGCTAACTTGTGTATGCGTTAGTGTATTAAATGTGTGTATTCCTTCGAGCGCCGTAACTCGGTTTATTGTGGTTACAAACGTTTGTTATTCTTATTTATGACTACAACTCCGCTTTAAGAAGCTCGAAGTATATTCCCTATCTAATCTATTGAAGTATGGCAGTAACACACATAAAAACTTGACAACACATTGGTTACACACATGACACAGACAAGTCAAAATAAGACGTTTTTCAGCGTTGAAAAAATTTGCCGCTACCTTTCTCTCTCACTCTCTTTCTTTCCATGTTTACTAATTTTCACATTCTCTTCTCTCATTTATTCCTCTTGCATACATCTTTCACTCGCTTTCATACTCTCCTTTTGCTCATACATTCACTCGTCATTAAAATATGTTTCATAGCATTACATAAATGAACATTACATATTTACAATAAATGATTGGCTGAATTATAACAGTATTCACGCCAAATGACTGTGCGTTTTGTTTGCACGTGTCATGCCTATACAAAATATACACGTTTGTGAGGATGGTTTATCACCGATCCTGTAATAGTCACTAATAAAATTTGGTGTGCTGTCCTAAATTATCCCAAGGGAAATAATCTAACTACTTAATTTCATTTAAGAGAATTGAGTTACATACCTTAAAGTGTTATTTGTAAATAAGATGATGTAAATTCCTAAATGGTTGGGTTAGTTTACAAATGATATTTTAGATAAATGAATTTATAAATTATTATGATTATGCGGTGATAAACTAATGTAATATCTAACAATTGTATTTCTATTATTGGTGTTACCTTAAATGGTTTAATAACTAAATGATGGTGATTTCTATCTAACACATGACATAAATAAAGTTATATATGCATTTGAACATTTTGCAATTCAATTATTCATAGAAAAATGAAGTTATGCGTACTGTTAATAAAATAATCATATATATATATATATATATATATATATATATATATATATATATATATATATATATATATATATATATCACAGTTATAATTCTATATCTAATTACACTAACTGAAGTCCTCCTTTCCGGTGTGAAGATGGAGCAATGTTCTTTGTAGACTATTCTAACATAGTTCATTTCGGCGAAGTCATTCTATGCTCTCCTTCGTGGATAGTGTATAAATATAGTTCCCTACTAAGTTATGTAGGTTCATAGCTAGCACTTCAACGTTAATATCGCTTATGTGTGTGACAGCGCATGTTACTTCTGCGTCTGTTCATTACACTTTTCATAGCACTGTTACCTTCACACAGTTTACATGTTTGGCGATGATAACGCACTTACAATGTATCTTAATCACCACATACGGCACTGAGTTACCTAACCTTTACAGTGTCACTGTTTCTGGTGATCTGTGGTCGATCGGTTCCTGCAAATCAGGTATTTCAATGGTTGACGGTCGACTCAAACTGTCTGCAACAGTGTTCAATCTCCCCTTTAAGTGCTGAATGGTAAATGTGTAATTTTGGAGAACTAAAGCCCACCTGTAGACTCTGTTTTTGTGGGGAACGCCTGATTGCATCACAGACAACGGAGAATTATCGGTTTCGATCACAAACTGTGTTCCTGCCAAAAATCTATGAAATTTCTTAACACAATAGATCAAACTGAGGCCCTCCTATTCTGTAGCTGAGTATCTAGATTCAGCAGGGCTAATCTTCCGACTTACGTACATTACTGGGTGAAACTTCCCTTCGTAGAACTGCCCTAGTATCCCAGATATGGAGATGGCACTGGCATCTGTACGTAAAAAATAGGTAAGTTTTAGATTAGGCAACCGAAGGATAGGTGGAACACTAAAAAGCTATTTCAATTTTGATAACGCGATAATTAATCCTGCATCTTGTACAGATAATTTAGCCGAAGCTTTTAAGATGTTAGAAAAAACACTGGTGATTTTCGCCAGATTTGGAATAAATTTACTATAGTAGTTTACCAGACCCAGTAAACTTCGGACCTGTTTCTTGGTCGTTGGCATTGTCAAATTCAGAATCTTGGTGACGATTCTGTCATCTGTTCTTAATTGGCCCCTGCAGATGATATGACCAAGGAAGTCAATTTGTTCCATGCTCAACTCTACTTTGGTCGGCTTCACTGTAAGCCCAAATACTCGCAACCTGTCGAAGACTTGTCGTGGTTTCAGTAGGTGTGTTGTCCAGTCTTCCGTATGGATACATATGTCATCTATATATGTAGAAATATTGGTCATCCCATGGAGAAGATCCCTAGTTAGACGGACGAAAGTCGCTGGAGCGTTACGAAGGCCAAAAGGAAGAAAGCGCCACTCATACAGACCTAAAGGAGTAGAGAAAGCTGTTAAAGGAATCGAATTTATTTCCATCGGGACTTGCCAATAACCTTTCGTGAGGTCAAGCTTGCTAAATATGCGAGATGTAGACATGTCCAAGATAAAATCCTCGCATGCTGAGATTGGTTCAGCATCAATTTTGGTTATTTTGTTTAAACGGCGATAATCGACGCAGAGTCGAATAGTAGAGTCCTTTTTGGCGACAAGGACAATAGGGAAAGAATACTCTGACTGAGATTTTTGAATAATTCCGCTCGACTCGAGAGATAGTAGTTCTTTGTCGAGGTTCGACCTATAGTTTAGAGGGATATAATAAAGTCGACACTTGATTGGTGTGTTGTCAGTCAGCATAATAGAATGTTCTATTCTGTCTGTCTTTCCTGGGATGTCGGAGAAAATGTCTCTGTATTCTGTCACTAGCTCTATTATTTGTCGTCGTTGGTCGTCTGTAAGTTTAGTTTCTATCTTTATGCTGTCAATGGTCGCAGTCGTGTCTACAGTAGGGGCAGGTAATTCCATCTCGTCTTCGTCTGTCTCGTTCAATACTGTTGTGGTACTAGCTGAGTGTGCTGTTACCTGGCTAAGTGTGCTTGCGTTGTCGCTGTCGTGTGTCGCCCTACCTAGTGAAGTTGTGTTGTGTACGTCTGTCGTCCGATTACTTGGTGTTGGTGCATTTTGTTCGTCTGTCGTTCTTGTCGTGAGAAGTATGGTTTCAGTATGTTGACATGAAATATCTTTAATTTTCCTTTTATCGATATTTCATAATCCACATCTGATATTTTACGTTCAACGTTGAATGGCCCTTGGCAAGATGTTAGTAACAAATTACGTTTATCAGGTAGTAGAAGCAAAACCTTCTGGTTTGGTTCAAGGTGTATAGTTTTAGCACCCTTATTTGCATAGTCGTGGTTTCCATTGCTCGACACCTGCTTTAGGGGTCCAGCAATATCGACCGCTATACTCTCATATGGTGTAGATGCTAATACTGACCGTTGAACTTCGGCCTTCACATGCTTTCCCTTTCGTACAAGATGTTGACAAATAGTACAAGATCGACAGAACAATTTTATGTCAGAACAGAATTTCATTCATTCATTCAGTAGCATGTCCTTTACAGAACCTCGCTCCCATAACAACCCTCCGGAAAACTTCTCGATCACAAGCAAGATGTCCCGCGTCTGATACACCCATCTGGAGATCATCCGCCACATCCTGCACCCATCTTCTCTTTGGCCTTCCTCTTCCTCTCTTCCCAGGCATATACCCTTCCATTATTGTTCTCTCCAAACTGTCGTGACGTTTCAAGTGACCAAAATACTTCAATTTTCTTTGTTTTATCGTCTTTAATAGCCATCCCTCCTCAATATTCAACTCTTGAAGTATGGATGCATTTGTTCTTTTCTTTACCCAGAATTTAGGCCAGTAAAATTATGACAAAACTCTGGCTCGCGTTTTATCATAGGCCAAATGTCCAGCAAACGGTGACTCATGTGCGATCTTTAGCACATTTTGTCGGTATGTTACAGGTAACACCGTCTGCTGAATTTCATGGTTATTATTTGTGTAATAACGCATGAGAATTCCGTTAAATTTTCTAAAGTACCAAGATGCATTTTTAGTAACTTTCGCTCGCTCACCCAACAATTTAAAATAAGGTGCGATTGTTTGGTCGGTGCTATGTTCCTCGATAAATTTATGTCGAGTAGTGTTGGTATCTGCACCACTTGGTGTTAATAGCTGTAGCATTTCATTTTGTAAGTCAGTATAGTTTGTTTGTGTATCTGACCTAGTTACAGCGTTAGCCATGTGTGTATGTTTCCAGGCTCTTATGTCGTCGTCTGTACATTGTTTCAATGAATCTAGGCATCCTAAAATAAGATCCGTGCATGGATCTTGCAGGATTGCGCAAGTAAATGTGCCGGTAAGGAACGGGGTATTGATATGCGCTTTTGCCAGTGGGTATTTCTCAATGGTTCCAGAGAAAGTACGGCATTTGACAAATTCAACCGTGTAATCTTCTGGTCTAGCAAGTTTTTTTCCTTAAACCCAGTAGAGTGCTCCCGCTATCAATTAAACATTGGCATGGTTGATCATTGAGCAGTGCATCGTAGAACTTAAGTTTACCTCTGGAGGCACTCGCTGCGTTAGCATCTTCATTTGAACATGGTATTACGTGCCCACATTTCGATTTACCATCCGCATGAAACTGGTGGCATAGTCACATTTCTTAAAGTCTAATATGTCTGTTACTAATGCTACACTCTCACATTCATTCGTTGGTAACACATTCACACGTTCCGGATCAATGTCACTCTCATCGTCTGATGATGTATCGATGAGTGCTGCATTATTTGCCTTCATTCGTTGTCTACCAATACATTTATTGCTATAATGACCATAACTGGAACAAAAGTAACATTTAACAGCACGTTTAAATGATGATCTTCTGCTTTCTTGCTTCTTTAACACTGCTTCTAAGTGTGACGGATATGCTGGGTTTCTATCACACATAGAGTAGCTAGGATGAAAAAAACTACAATATCCACATCGAGGTGGCTTCTGATATGGTTTGTCCTTCTTACGGTAATCTTTCTGATTGTAAGATCTATCAGGTACTTTGTTTGCAAAAGCAGTGATTTCTGTATCATGTGTTGTAGATTTAAATATGTCTCGATTAGATGAAAAATATGCTGACCCCCGTTTTTCTAATTGCTGAATGGACTCAATATCAGACTGTTGGAGAAACTTTGCAAAAGGGGTAGGGACGGTAGATATCACCTTGTCCATTACCATAAGGTCTTCTAATTTCTCATAGTTGTTACCCACTTTCGCTGCTCTAGTCCACTTTTTAAATGTGCTCTGCACGTTAGAGATGTAGTCTAAGAAGGTTTCAGTTGCTTTTGGCTTAATTTGGGAGAATTGAATTTGGTACCCAGTGGCGTCTAAAAGAAAATGTTGCATTATCCTATCGTGAATGTACTGATAATTGTTCCTTAGCTCTGTAGGTATGGATTCTATTACTTTTAACGGCTCCCCACTGAGGTTTCTCATGTAGATCATTGCCCAGTCATCCAAAGGTATTTTCTGCGTCTTTAGTTGGAATTCTATGTTCACAGTCCATGCGCTAATTGAATCCCATACACTGTATGGTTTGATAAGGCCTTTATACTTACTAAACTTGTTCTGTTCTTCTTGGCTCTTTTGTTTGCTAGAGGCTATCTGTATGTTAGAATCTACCTCCATTTCCTTCATCTTTAATTTAGTCTCTGAGTCTACTTGTATCTGCTTTTGTTTGGTAACTTCCTCTGCTTGTTTGTTGGCATGATCTAAGTCTAATTGTTTCTGTTTGGTAACTTCTACGATCGCTTTCATTTCTTTTTGGTGTTGTCTTTCTAGTGATCTTTCGTCTCTCTCTAGAGCAGCTTTTCTCTCTGTCTCTTCTCTCTGTAGAGCAGCTTTTCTTTCTGTTTCTTCTCTATGTCGAGCAGTTTCCTCTTTCTGTCGAGCTAATTCTTCTTTGTATTTTTGATCTACCCATTTCTCTAATTTTTCACCAGTATGGCCCATATCTTTACCTGCCTGAATACAATCACTTAGTGTCGCCATTTTATGGCTTTATGTTAGTTCAAAAATGACATGACAGTAATATTCACACAATAGTTTGTAATAATGTGTTAGTAAATATACATCTTTACTGAAAAAGAAGATGCATGATTAATTTAGAGCATACCAAAATATTCTGAAAATATACTCATCTAATTCTTTGGAAAATACGGTTCTTGGGATGTTTCACCGCTGTCTTACACACTCACAAAATGATTGACTTCATAACACAATGGATGCTTCTGTTTGGTAGAGCATCAAAAATTAGACACACGCATATGTTGTAAATACAAATTTATCTTTCATGCGAATGATGAATGAAAAAAATGTGGTAGATAATGATACATGGTGTTAATGAATGAATGATATGATCGTCTGAATGATTGTTATGATACGTAAGATGATTCGTCGTATGACAGTCGATGTCGTCTTGTCTTCACTTTCTACTAGTTTGGTATAACTTCGTTCTAGGCTTCAGTTCAGTAGCTAATCTATTTACTGAGTAGAAAAAATTGTGACATTGATGGCTGTATCACACAAAATGAAATGTATACGATGGTTAGCTTGATAATATTCACTGATGATTGTATACATTTTCATTAATTTCCGTAGAATGACACCCTTTCAAATTAATTTTCGTAGAATTTCACAATTTATAATTTACGTCTACTTCATTGTGGTTCAAGCTCAACAAATGGTATGATCGTAATAATTCACAAGAGAAAATTATTTCTGCTCTATATGCAAACAAATTTACATTACTTTCAAATATTTTAACACAGCAATGATGTTGAATCGTGCAATTGTATGATTGGCTAATTGGCGTTGGTTTAATGGTTTCTGACACCAATTGGCTAATTGGCGTTGGTTCAATGGTTTCTGACACCAATTGTCTAATTGGCGTTGGTTCAATGGTTTCTGACACCAATTGTCTAATTGGCGTTGGTTCAATGGTTTCTGACACCAATTGGGGTCCTGCCTGTCAGCAACTTGCTTGCTACAGGACTTTAGGACTCCCCTACTTTTGCACCGCACGAAATAACAACTCGTGTCATTTGCAAAAGGAATGCAATTTATTTAAAGCTGGCAATTTACAAGCTCTGCGAGCGGTATGCTTCATTGATATTAAACAACATGAATACAATGAAGTGGTGCGAAATGATGCTAGTAATCACAATCTAATTCTACAGCTTATTATTTAACTATTGCCTAGAAACTATAGCATTTGTCAAGAACACGTCTACTCTCTATCCGTCTCCAGTCGGGTCTGTCCACACGCTACA
This sequence comes from Cepaea hortensis, assembly GCA_963921405.1. NCBI lineage: Eukaryota > Metazoa > Mollusca > Gastropoda > Stylommatophora > Helicidae > Cepaea > Cepaea hortensis. Next base: position 488,165,416 of record OY992876.1, on the reverse strand, counting down.
CATTGCGTGGTCGAGCACGGACGCTGTACCCTCCGTGCATTAGCGGGTCTTGCGTGCATGGAGTCCCAAGCACGCTGGCTCGTGAACTTGAGTAACCGGGCACACCACGGTTACTCGCAAGGCCAAGCTTCCCAATGGCTTGGGGAAGCCCTCGCTCACTTGTACTTCTTGCCCTCTTGGTTGACACAAATGTGTCCCCTTGTGCAGCTATTTATAGCGCTGGTGTCTCTCCTGTCTGGTTTCTCCCTACTAGACTTGTGTTAACTCTTATTAACTCTCTAACTCTTTATTGGAGATTTTGACAATCAGTCAGTCAATGAATCTTTATTTTCCTTCATAAAGTGCATTTCTGCTGCAGTTTTCTACCTCTGCTTTGAAGTTACTTGAAAATTTTCCAGTTGCCACTGACTGTGTGTTTGTTTTCCACTCAATATTTTAAATTTAGGAAAATTCCTCATCCTCCGTTTTCTATGTGAAAATGTAACCGAGCACATAACACTGGGTCTCATCGTTGATCACACTCTAACCTTTAACTCCCATGCTCATGCTCTCGTTAAACAAATAGCCAAAAAAAAGTATACTAACTTGCCAAAATTAAAAATTTCCTTGACGAAAACACAAGAAAGATATTCTATACCTCCCATATATAAACACGTATTGATTATTGGTCCACAAGCTGGGATGGATACTCCAAATCAATAACAAAACACCTTTATTCACTCCATAAAAGGGCAGTGCGTTTAATTAATAGCGAAAAGCTTACCGACAATTCTAAACTACATAAACGTCTTCAGTTACTGCCACTCCACAAACGCCTACTTTTTAGTAAGGCTAAACTAATTCACAAAATCCTATTTCAAAATGCTCCAAGCTATCTTTGGTCATTGTTTAAATATAACGCAAGACAACTAAATATACTTCATGTCCCTAAACCTAGAATAGACTTATATAAAACAAGCTTAGCATACTCTGCCGCTCAGTTGTGGAACAATCATCCACAAGAAACCAAAGACACCATCAATCATTATACATACATTCGCAACCTGTTGGAACAATACCTCAGTACAGACTACATTCCCCCATAAACAAGAGAAACAGCAAAGACAATAATAATGGTAAATTATATCAAACGACAACTAGTAAAAAAAAAACAAAAAAAACATTGACATATGTATGGCACGTTACACCTTCCTCAGGTATTTATAATGCCCATGTTAGACATTGCCTCAGTGAGTCATGTATTATTGATTATTTTTCATGAGTTTTAATGCTTATTGTTCTTTTGTTGTTAAAGATTTGCTTCATAAGTGATGTTGAATGAACGTATGTATGAGAGGAAATAGAGAAGAAGGGCAGAATGTCAGATGGACCTACGTGCCCAATTCTTACCCCTATGAAAATAAAGATTGTTCGTTCTTTCTTTCGTTCTACTGAATTTTTGGCTAATCCTTGTGTATACGCATGGGTCCAATTGCTACTTGGGTAATGTTTTTTATGTAGATTAGGGCTGTTGTTCTTCTTTCTGTTTCATTCTGAGTTTTCTTTTTCTCAATATCAGGAATGTTTTCTATCATATCAGGCAGTTGCTGCTGTCTCCAAATTGGGAACTTGTGTGCATTGTAAATGGGTTTGACTATTAATATGTTAAGTATAGGATCTGCCCTAATCTGTCGTTTTGCAGTTTCTACAAAAGTTTCTGCCCTTCAGTCTTCCCTATCCAAAAACCAGTAAACCTTCTATACACGGGAGTGGCATGTCAATCTTCTAAATTTTCTGCTTGTTGTTGGGCTCTACTATCTCTTCTATCCTGCATTGATTGTAAACAAGTGATCTTTTCTAGTTCGTTTATAGGCGTTGTCTTCAGGCTTCCAGTTGAGCTGAGTTTCTCCAGACTCAGGTTTGAGTTAGGAGGAAAATGGAGCACTTATGGGTTAAACCGTGTGCCGTAATGTTGATCCAACGACTAAACTAAACCTAAACTGACAGATGCTCTCCTGTCTGGGAAATTGCCAGTACTAAGGACACTATTTTCTGAACTTAGCAGTCAGCATAAGGTCACCATACAGTGGATACCATCCCACTATGGAATACCCGGAAACGACAGAGCTGATCAATTGGCTAAGGAAGGAGCCAAAGAAGAACAGCCTGATGTGCCCGTTACATACCACCAAAAGAAAAGAATGATCAAATCAGTCAGAAAGCCACCAAAACCTGCTCAAGATGACTACCACGTTATGGACAGACCAGAACAAGTCATTATTCTACGCATCAGAACAGGGCGCAACCACATGTATACAAAATTCAAGATTGGTGAAACAGCCATGGTGGACATGTGGATTGGCGTCGCAGACAGCAGAGCACATACCCCAAGACTGCCCAAAATATAACAAATCTAGGCAAACCTTCTGGCCTAGAGAGACGACAGTGGAAGATACACTCTATGGACCGCTGTGTGAACTGAAAAGACAGTTCAATTCATACAAGAGACAGCATTGCAGTTATAGACATATTTCAAGCGAACGAAAGAAGAAGAGGAACTAACTTTTTTTGTTTACTATACAAATGTCAATAAATGTACTATTATTCATAATGGTGTATTAATTAATGTCTGTTACAAAGAATAACAATTTCTAGTTTATTACACAAGAGCACACACTTCGGGATATTCCATCACCAGTTCAACAATGTTAGCTAAACAAGTTAACCCAGTTAATTGTGAAATATGATAAACTAATCTATGGTGTTACACCAGAAAAGAACACAAGCACAAAGCAAACAAATGTTACACTTATTCATGAAAACCCTGGACAGCTCAGTCGGCATCACTGTTTCCCAGTCAGACTGTGACTGACACTGTTGCCAAAGTGCATGTGATAGACTAGTGTGGCAATATTATTTTGTGTGAGTTTCTAAACAGTTGAAATTGTCATCATCTATATCTATAAAAGACGATGTATGTCTGTATGTATGTCCGTTCTTTATACGTTCGCGAATGGTCCATCCGATTGAGATGAAATTTTCTACACGTCTTCTTCTCATTCCCGTGCATCCAACTGTCATAGTTTGTTAGTGTACAATCAGCTATTTACTTACTAAAATTTAATATTTTAATATCTTATCATTTATATATATATATATATATATATATATATATATATATATATATATATATATATATATATATAACGAGGGGACTTAACTTAAGAAAAGTTATTTCAAGGGGCATAACTTTTAATAACTTTGCTATATATTTTATATATAGATTGTTGCATTGTTTTCAAAGATTTATAAACTCTTTGTCTATAGTTATTTACAGGCATATGAGTTATAATAAATCAGTGGTTCTCAACCTTTTTTGGCCCGTGCCCCCCTTCACCATAATTTCAGAACGTCATTCCCCCTTTTCGTATTTCCTACCTAAAAATTCCCCCTCTCACCCCTACACAGTATACATAATAATGGAAGCACATACTAAAACAAGTCTAGACGTCTAAAACGTGATTTGTGGGTCTACTTACTTTATAAAATGAATTTTAGAAGGGTGAGACATACAGAACCGTAAAGTATGAAGGGAAAAACAAGATCAAGTAATCGGTTCTTGTATTAACGCGATCCTGAAATAATCTTCATTCCCCCCCCCCTGGAAACCTCAAAATTCCCTCCTGGGGGGGGGGGGAATTCCCCACCGGGTGAGAACCACTGTAATAAATAATGATATAATCTTTAAGGCATTTCCAAAGTTTTCATAAAAATAATGCATCTATTTAAATAGTGAAAATTTTCTAACTCATCTTTTTATGTTTAAAGAAGTTATCTACAGTCATGTAGGTGATTTAAAAACAGTTTTGATTAACAATAATGGATGGTGTGTGGAAGGACATTCTTAAGTTAATTTTTTGTTGTTATATGAATTTAATGAGACGCTCCCCGCCAGGAGCTGGGCGAAGCCGTGCTGGGTCAGATAGATAGACAGATAGTCGGGAACGGGAGCGTATATGACTACTTATATGAATTAAATGAGATGCTCCCCACCAGGGACTGGGTGAAGCCGGGCCGGGTCAGACAGGCAGACAGACAGTCGGGAACGGGAACGGGAGCTTATATGACTACTTATATGAATTAAATGAGATGCTCCCCACCAGGGACTGGGTGAAGCCGGGCCGGGTCAGACAGGCAGACAGACAGATAGTCGGGAACGGGAGCTTATATGACTACTTATATGAATTAAATGAGATGCTCCCCACCAGGAGCTGGGCGAAGCCGGGCAGGGTCAGCTAGTTATTTATAAATGTAGAGGCTGAAATTATAGGCACACCTACACAATCGTATTGACATAATATGTAGTTTATACACTATACACAAATACGAGTGCGAGTCAATAAGTAAGTCACACTTTCTGTGGGATGGCCGGTAAATGTAGCTGGTGTTTTCTTCAGATGTCATTAGGTGACAGCAACATTGAACTTTATAATCCCGTTTGTCAGGTGGCGCTAGGTGTCTCATGCACATGCGCAGTGCATAAACAAAATGGCGACTGTACTTACAGAGTGTACAACCAAAGAGCAATGTGCTGCAACTCAGGAGAAAATTAACCAACTAAGGTGGGAAGTTCTGGAACACCCATCTTACAGCCCCGACTTAGCCCCTGGTGATTTCCACCTTTTTGGTCCACTGAAAACCCACATTTTTGGGAGATATTTTGCGAATGACGTCGAAGTTGAATGTAATGTGAAAACGTGGTTTAGAAAACAGAGCGTGCTGGCCTATGCAGCCGGTTTGGGAAGACTGATAAAATAATGGGATATGTGCATCAATGTTGGTGGAAATTTTGTTGATAAATAAAGGACAATGTATGTACAAAAATAAACTGCTTTCAGGTTGTTATCATACTTAGTTATTTTTCTGCAGCCATTTGTGACTTACGTATTGACTTCCTCTCGTAGTTAATTCCGGCTGTTAGGGCAGAGAAAACTGGCCAAGCAAACATAGTTGGCCACCATCACCTTCATTGAGTTATCTACCAGAGATATTTTGGCACATGCTTTGTGGCTGTTCCTGTCAAGATCACTGTGATAGCCTGTTTACTGTGATACCCCATCATTAGAGACTAACGAGTGTTGAGTAAAGAGGAACACAACAACCATAAACATCACATCTGTGAAAGTAAAGTAAAGAACCACCTCTCACACCATGAGCTGCACTGGGTAGGGGAGACTGGGGAAAAATGGACCACTGTCACAGCCTCACATAGGGCGGTACCAACAGAAAAGTAAGAGAGACTAGCGAAGGGATAGAACTCCAGCAAAAGGGAAAGAACCGAGTCACTCGAAGGCTCGAATAATCCAGAGCCTTCTCGAAGGACCGGTCAGTGTGTCTACAGCCCCGTGGACACCGATGGGGCCCGCCGATTGCGGGATCCACGAGAAACTCAGAGAGAGTTACCACCCGTGTCGGATTGCGACACGTGTGGAAAGGCAGACACGGACTGGACATCGAGGAAGCAACAGGGCTTACCTTAAGGGGGACTTGATAGTTTCGATCCAAGTGTATTTAGGGGTCTTATGCATATGTTAGATAGCTGATAGAGTTGTTGTGATAATCATGTTTATTGTAAACTCCTGTGATACGCAACTTACAGATTGCTGGCTTGCGAAAACTCTCTTCGCCAGCTCACTGTAATATATTAATAATAAATGATGTTATATTGCATATAAACGGAGTTGTTGCCTGTATGAGCCCGAGTTTCATTCCACTAGAGATCTAGGACGGTGACAGGCTATTTGGGGGCAAGCCGGTTTTGGCAATCAGAAGCTTTACTGTGCAGACAGCTCTTGGTTTTGCCAAGTAAAAAAAATATATATATATCATACATGACAAAGTCAAAAACTTTGCAGCCATCATCATATTATCTGTGAATATGCTATTATAGTCCCTCTACAAAAATATTTGATATTTGAAATTATACTGATGTTAAAAAAAATTTGACATTGACATGACTGTGACAATTACATTGACCGTTACTAATTGTTTTTTTATTCCAACATCAGATTGTTCCGCGAAATATCGTGTGTATGTAACCTGTACTCCAGCAGTGGCGAGAAAACAGGAAAGCACAAAAAGACTACAGTCGAGAGATCAGGAAAAATAAGATGAGTTTCATTTCATGCTCATTATGTCCCTAAGCGATACTCATCCATGATTCATTGATGTAACATTTTTCTTTGTATTGATGTTTATGTATACGATAATCTCATAACCAAGTAAACCTGCTCGTGTAAATTAGAATGTAAACATTAAGGGGGATAACCAACCTTTGTACACCCAAACTTATTTCAAAGGGATTTAATTTCCAGAAAGTGAACAATAACTAAAATACAAGATGTCAACATTAGAACAGTGCATTGAATTAGGTATTAGGTTAGGATATATTGAGGAAAAACTTTCAGAATGGGCACAAAAGACACATGCAGAAAATATTGCATGAGAAGACAGAGCATTAGAGAGGGAAGAGAAAAAGATGCAAGCAGAGAGAGAAGAGAAAAAGATGCAAATTGAGGCTGAGGAAAGAAAGATGCAAATGGAAGCGGAAGAAAAGAAAATGCAACTGCAGACTCAAGAGAAGAAGATGCAAATGGAGCTCGAGGCTGCGACCAAACAAGCCCAATTAAGTGCAGAAACACAGATAAAACTGAAACAAATGGAAATTGATTCCAACTTAGAAATGTCAGTAAACAAAATTAGAAGTAAAGAAGATGAACAAAAATACAACAAATATAAAGGCCTGGTCAAGCCGTTTTGTTCAGGAGATTCAATCAGCGCATACTTAGAGAACTTCGAGTGTGTCAGGGTCTTAAACCTGGCTCGTTATACCTAACACATGTGAGACAAGTACAAGTACAACATGATTGGACTTCAGACACAACGACACGAAGTTCAATGGACTTATTTACAAGTCACATGCAATACGATCTAGTTTGGCATGTGATGATCATTACAATACATATACAATACATCAATACACTTACAGACAACCCACAGCTTTACAGTCTATCTCACAAGATGTACAAGCACTCGACTTTCGGGCACAGAACTACATAAAGCCTTTCTCTACCCACACGTCCTGTCTGGTCCGAGTACCCAAGCTGTCTGTCTGTTTCTCGCAAAGCGCTTGCCCTCTGTGGATCGGCTTCACGAGGACTGCGTGCGTCTTGCTTTGTCCTTGCCTGACCGCTGGCTATCGCGTCAGCCAGCAACCTGCGGTCAGGTAACTAATACTCGCCTGGCGGGCGTAACGATGTTACTGCATCCCGGTTGGGGACTATTTGCCTGGCGGGCGTAACGATGTTCCTGCATCTCGGTTGGAGACATTCGAGATTCTGACACGCTCCCCCGGGGCTTCTTCATGAAAGATCTCATCTTTCATGTATACTCTCTATATACATACCGGGTTAATATTTTAACCATGTCAGAATCGACCTTTCTGTTGTTAAATACATTGGTATAGAAATACATAAGAATACATATATTGGCATAGAAATACATAAGAAATGCAAGTTGTATTTTAAGACATGTGGTGTTCAATCTTTACCACTTGCCAAGTTTCATCCTCTCGATGGATGATCACCTGAGTTGCAATATTGACCCAGTCAGATCGGTAGCACCAGCTTTCAAAGCAACTACCTCGCAACCTCTTAAAAAAAGTAATAATATGCTTTTTGTAACAAAAAACATCGGGTAAGACTGTAATACGCCTTTATATAAGCCGTATTCAACGCTCGAGCTCTGACCTCATTTGGCCCTGCGCTCTTCCGTCGGTCTACAACGTCGGTAACCCTACACCATGCCCAGTTGATGACTTCTTGGAGTGTTAACAATCTGGCAACACCATGGCTATTTATATACAACACATATTCGAATACATTTCAATTTACCGCCCTTGGTGTAATAATGTAATAACAATTAAATGAAAGGGACATAATTTCAAAAAATCTTATATTTAATATATTACAATTATTCTTCTATTTCTCAGCGTCATTGCTTGATGCTTTTCCATACTAGCGAAAAAATGTCGATAGTATGAATAAGTTAACCAAGATATGATTCTAAGATTACACTAGTTGAAAAAATATTAATACACAATTCGTGTATTCGAAATTGATGATTCCTAAATATTTTAGAAGCGTCATACATTTTTAAGGTTTTGTTTGACGTCTGCTAATTTTGGACTAAATTTATAACTTATCCGGAAGTACACACGAACAGCTGATGTTGAAAATTCTATAACACACTTGTTCCGGTCTGATGTAGCAATTCGGAATGTAACTGTTCTGATAGTTCATGTGTTCGTTGTTTCGCTGGAAATTTTCTGGATTTCGATTAACTGCAGTGGTGTAAATGTCAAAGTTCAGTTCACTCTTTCATACACGGATTAAAATATCACTGGATATGTTCCACTCGCAGATACCACTGATAAATTGGATAGTTCGCTTGAGGTAAGTTTAGAGCGAATGTGGCACTGTTCTTGTTTCGTAATATATATACAATTAATATTGTTCGCTTTCTACCACACGCTACACAATTATTCAAGACACTTACTACAGTAATAATAAAATAAGAAAACTATATATAGTGGGAATGAACCCTAACACATCACATAGTAGACATACACAGCTTTCGTGGAAAAAATATCACCGATGGCTGTGTTGGTCTGAGTGTATTTAACACACTGCACTCAGACATTAGTGCTTACTGGGTCGGTCGGACAACGGGACAAAAGATCGGCAATCGTGTTGGTTCTGCCTGCGATATGTCGAACTTCAAAGCTGTAATCTTGAAGCTTAAGAGACCAGCGCGCTATCATTTGGTTGATAGGTACTCCTGTAGTAATAAATTTTAATGGGCTATTGTCGGACTCTACAATAAAATGACGTCCCAGGAGGAATCTGGACAATTTTGTTATACCCACCACTGGAGCAAGGGCTTCCAACTGTGGTGTCGACCAAGCACGTTCTCTTAGTTTCAATTTTCTAGAGACGTAGTATACAGGATGTAGAATGTTATCATGTTCCTGTAACAGAACTGCCCCAATCGCCACGGAGCTCGCGTCTGTGCGTAATCTGAAAGGAATAAGTAAATTTGGCAATTTGAGAATGGGATTCTTTAAACTATTCTCAGAAAAATAAGATAACACTTTCTGGAATGCAAATTTTAGGAATTCATTGTTTACAATATTTTCAGGTTGGTCTTTCGTTAGTAGGTTAGTAAATTTTTCAGTCAGTTCAGCAAAATCAGGTATGAACTACCTATAATAATTTAATAGTCCTAACACACTTCTGACTTGCTTTTTCGTGGTCGGAAGTGAGAGTTTCAGTATTTTGGACACGATGTTATCGTCTGTCGTGACAACGCCATTAGATATTTTGTACCCCAAGAAGGAGATTTCCTGATAGGCTATGTCTACTTTTGTAGGCTTTACCGTCAGTCCGTGCTGTCTGATCCGTTCAAATGTCTGCTGTAATGTCTTTATGTGGTCTGTCATTGTCTTTGTGTGAACACAAATGTCGTCCATGTAACAGATAATGTTTGGTATGTCCACTAGTAAAAGTCGTGTCATACGTACGAATGTCGCTGGGGCATTGACAAGCCCAAATGGAAGTTTGCACCATTCGTACAGTCCCCAAGGTGTGGCAAATGCTGTCAGGTGTCTGCTCTGTTCGTCTACCGTTATCTGCCAGTAACCTTTCGTCATATCTAACTTCGTAAAGAATCTAGAGTCTGTCAGTTCTGTCAGTAGATCTTCAGAGTTGGATATTGGTTCTAGATCTAGAAGTGTTATTTTATTTAATTTTCTATAGTCGACACAGAGTCTTATCGTGTTGTCCTTTTTGCGTACCATGACCATTGGAGATGAAAAATGTGATTGGGATCGTCTAATGATGTTGTTTTTCTCTAAACTAATGATTTCCTGATGTAAGTTTTCTTTGTAATGCAATGGAATGGTGTAAGGTCTGCATTTTATGGGTGTGTTTGAAGTGAGTGTGATGTGATGCTGTACTAATTCTGTTTGTCCTGGGTTGTTGGAGAAGATGGTGTTGTACTGTTGTATGAGATGTTTGCAGCTGTCTGTTTCTGCTTGAGTTAAGTTTGGGTCTATTTTGATTTCTTTCAAACAGTTTGTCGTGTCTAATGCAGGTGTTGGAATTTCGTCACTATCTTCGTCATCTTCGTGATCTATTATCACTGTACAAGCTGTTGTATCGTCTTGTTCGTTGTCTCTGTTGTAGTATGGTCTTAGCATATTGATGTGGAATATTTTGTGTTTGTCTTTTATTTGAATCTCATAGTCTACAGCTGAAATCTGTCTTATTACTTTAAATGGTCCTTGCCAAGACTCAGTCAATAAGTGTCGGTCACTAGGTAGGAGAAGAAGTACGTCCTGTCCAGGTGTCAACGTTATTGTCCTGTTACCTTTGTCTGCATATTGTCTATATGTAGCACCAGATAATTTTAGTGCTTCTTTTGCAATTATACAAGATTTGATGATTCTTTCACGCAATGATGTAACGTATACGTATGATGATATGGGTTTAAGTAAAGGAGTGGCTTCAGTTAACATTTGATGATAGATACTCAATGGGCCACGTGGTTTGGCACCATAGATAAGTTCAAAAGGAGAGAATCCAGTACTAGAATGTGGCACTTCGCGATAAGCAAAAAGTATAGCAGGCAAATATATGTCCCAGTTGTTGGGATGTTCTTGCGTGACTTTAGCAAGCATATGCTTTAAATCACCGTTAAACTTCTCTATGATTCCAGTTGAGTGAGGGTGATATGGAGAATTGAAACATTGTTTCACCCCTAACATTTTGGTGAAAGCTTGAGTAGATGCGGCAATGAATTGACTTCCCCTATCTGATAGGATAATGTCTGGAAATCCTATCCGTGAAAATATATGGAAGAAAACTTCCATTATATCATTGGCATTTATGTTCTTTAACGGAAGCGCTTCAGACCAGCGGCTACATAAATCAATGATGGTAATAATATATTTATTCCCTCTGGTTGTTATCTGATTAAGAGGGCCCAATATGTCGACAGATATTTTCTCAAAAGGTCGACTGGCTAAGTCAGTAATCTGTAATCTGCCTCATCTAGCATAAAATGTGTCATAATCTTTGAATTTAGATAATGGTAATCTTTTCTGAGGTCTTTGGGGATAGTCTCTATGACTTTCAGAGGCTCCCCTGACAAACTCCTCATATAAATAATGTTCCATTCAGAAACTGGAATCTGGTAGTGGTCCATTAAGGTTTCAAAATTTTGGGTGAAGGCTGCAATGCAGTCACCTGAGGTATAATTTCTTACAATACCTTGATACTTTTTGTACTGGTTTTCTTTCTCCAGTCTTTCAGCTTTCTTAGACTCTTTGTCTATGGCAGTATCAGTTTCAAGTTGTGTAATTTTTAGTTGTAACTCAAGCTCTTCTCTTTTACTTTGAGCTGAGATTTCTGCCATCCTCAATTCATTATCTAACTCTGCTTGCTTTGTTTTTGCAGATAATTCTAGCTCTGCCTGTTTTAATGCTGCCTCTTGCTGTTTGGCAGCTCTTTCAGTCTCTGCCTGCTTTAATGCTGTTTCTGCCTCTACTTGCTTGGCAGCTCTTTCAGCCGCTCTTTCTTCGCGTTCGTTAGCTTTTTCCTGTACTAGGAGGTATTCAGAGTATTTTCTTTCACTCCACTTTGTTAACTCATCACCAGTTAACTTCAGCTTTAAACCCATCTCGATGAAGTCGTTTAATGAAGACATGATGGAAAATTTAAATGCAAATGAGTTGTCAGACACACAATTAGTTACAAGGTGTTAGTAATGTGAAAAATTTACAATTTTGTTCAACTTACAATTTGTGCCCAAATTTGCATCCGAAAGTATATAGAAAGAAAAATATACTCAAGTGTACTGGATGCGGTGGAGAACGGTTCACACTAGGGCTAGGAACTGTAGGGTCGCTACTTCAAAACACAAATGACCTCTACGGGCAAGGGTTTCAGATGGCACAGAAAACCTGCTTCGTTTTTGGAGGAAATAAATTAGCGTCTATCTGATGTGGTGTGTATGCTTGTCACTAAGTTTTGATTAGGTTTGTATGGCGTTGAGTGTAATTGTAGGTCGTAATGTCGTCAGTCAACAATTTTTTTTTTCAAAACCACAAGTCACTGATGTTTTACACGTTTACAGGATCAAACAAATGTATGTACTTTACGTTCACATCTAGCCTCCATATTCAAACAAATGTAATACTATATATGAGGATGAGCCGTTACGATCACATTTAAATGTACATTAAAGCTGGACAAAAGTCCTCACGTTCACAAATCTAGGTTCAAATCTTAATTAATTTAAAGTTGGACGATGCCCCCACGTTCACACATGTCAGGGTCTTAAACCTGGCTCGTTATACCTAACACATGTGAGACAAGTACAAGTACAACATGATTGGACTTGAGACACAACGACACGAAGTTCTATGGATTTATTTACAAGTCACATGCAATACGATCTAGTTTGGCATGTGATGATCACTACAATACATATACAATACATCAATACACTTACAGACAACCCACAGCTTTACAGTCTATCTCACAAGATGTACAAGCACTCGACTTTCGGGCACAGAACTACACAAAGCCTTTCTCTACCCACACGTCCTGTCTGGTCCGAGTACCCAAGCTGTCTGTCTGTTTCTCGCAAAGCGCTTGCCCTCTGTGGATTGGCTTCACGAGGACTGCGTGCGTCTTGCTTTGTCCTTGCCTGACCGCTGGCTATCGCGTCAGCCAGCAACCTGCAGGCAGGTAACTAATACTCGCCTGGCGGGCGTAACGATGTTACTGCATCCCGGTTGGGGACTATTTGCCTGGCGGGCGTAACGATGTTCCTGCATCTCGGTTGGAGACATTCGAGATTCTGACAGAGTGTTTGATGACTTACCATAACGTCGCAAAAGTCGACTGGTCATTTATTCTGATGAGAAATTTAGCTTTAGAGCCCTTAAAAGTGATAGAGACAGTTCCACAAGATATGAGGAAAGATTACGACTATTTGAAACAAAGGAAATAGATACATTTTTACACTCGTTGATTTGTGTTCGAGGTGGGCAGAAATGATTCCATTAAAATCTATCTCCTCTAAGGATGTGACGGACGTATTATTACAGATATTCTCCCGTTTTGGCTTTCCGGAGAAAATAATATCAGACAGAGGAACGCAATTCATATCAAATGCCACCCAATCAGTAACTAAGTTACTAGGCATAAAACAATGTTTTACAAGTCCCTATCGACCGGCCGCAAATGGAATTTGCGAAAAATTAAATGGGACCTAAAATATATGTTATCCAAAGTGACAGCTGATAATCCAGCCGATTGGGATATTCTTCTCCCAACGGTGCTGTTCGCATACAGAGAAGTCCCACAATCAAGTACGGGGATCTCTCCGTTTGAATTGATATATGGAGCGAACCCAAGAGGACCTCTCACTATTTACAAAGATATAATATCACAACCCGTAAACACCCAATTACCAGTTTCCACCTATGATTTGGTCACTGACACCAGAGACAAAATCATTAGATCCTATATACTGGCCAGAACATCACTACAGGAGAAAGGTTTTAGGTACATGCAGTACGCCAACAAAGGGACAAAAACGATTGTATTACAACCAAATCAAGACATTTTACTATTACTACCTGACAAGAGAGATTTACTATCAACCTCTTGCCAGGGACCGTTTAAAGTTGTAAGAAGAATTTCGGAAGTTGACTACGAAATTTCTTTGAATGGAAAGTTGAAAATATTCCATGTAAATATGTTAAAACCGTACTATTCTAGAAAGGACAGTGACACGAACAAGCAGACGCAGATAACAGACGACAATAACCAGACTGACAAAAAGGACAGCGAAAACGAAACGACAATTACCCGACTGAATGACACCTCGACAAACGAAGCATCATTAACGACTCATTCTTGTGACAACGAAGACGACGAAAACATATTCACAGTACCGACAATATGGGATAATGACAAGTACGACCAATTTAACGACACATTGACAACTATTAGTCTCGACGACGACGACAATGACATTGAAGACAATCTACAAACAGTAGCGTCAGTAATAAATCAGACGGACGTAGACAATACGGAAATTCCAGTACCGATTATGAACGACGACAGTACGATGAAGGACATACAAATCTCTGACACTTTGACACAACAGCAGCGACAAGACATTTTGTCTGTTCTTAACGACTATAAAACTATCTTCTCAAACAAACCTGGACAGACTGACAAAATAACACATTCAATTGTGTTGACAGATCTAACGCCTATCAAATGTAGACCATATTCAATTCCTCTACATTATAGATCAAATTTAGACAAAGAAATTTTGGACTTAGAAAAAAATAACATAATACAGAAATCTGTGTCCCAGTACTCTTCGCCAATTGTCCTGGTGAAAAAGAAGGACCAAACTATTCGTTTATGCATAGATTACAGAAAATTAAATAATATAACCACGACAGATGCTGAGCCAATGAACAGCTGTGAAGACCTCATTTTGAATATGTCTCAATCATCCTTATTTTCTAAGCTTGATTTAGCTAAAGGTTACTGGCAAGTACCACTATCTCCCTCTTCAAGGCATATAACAGCATTCGCTACACCACTTGGGCTGTACGAATGGAGATATCTTCCATTTGGTCTCAAGAACGCTCCCGCCACATTTGTCAGGTTAACTAGACTGCTATTGCACGGCATCAAGGACGTGCAATCATATATTGATGATATATGTATCCATTCTTCAGACATGACTTCTCACTTACGTACACTCCAACAAGTCTTTAATCAAATTCTTCTTTTTGGACTTACTATCAAACCTTCCAGGGTTGAAATAGGCTATAAAGAAATAGACTTCTTAGGTCATAGGATTTCCGAAGGCAAACTATTGACAGATGATAGAATCGTATCAAAAATTCTCAACCTAGAAGTTCCAACTACAAAGAAACAGGTTAGAAGCCTATTAGGTCTCATAAACTATTATGCCAAGTTTATACCAAACTGGGCGGAACTCACATCAGTTTTTTCTAATCTGTTGACAAAAGATCACCCAGAAAAAATTTGTAAGAGTATCCGCTTAGAGGATGTAATGTGCAAATTTAAATCAATTTTTTCTAACCCACCCGTATTAACATTACCAAACATAGATATACCTTTTATTCTGACCACAGATTCGAGTGCTATCGCAATTGGAGGATGCCTGATGCAGGAATATCAAGGCGTAAGACATCCGATACTCTATGTAAGCCGGAAGCTTAAAAAGGCTGAGATCCATTATTCCACAGTTGAGTTGGAGGCATTAAGTCTACTTTTTTGTATGCGTCGTTTATCTAAGTTCCTCTTAGGTTCGCATTTTGTTGTTTTAACCGATAATTCGCCACTGCTGGTACTTAAACAAGGTGTTCCAAAGAACCATCGATTGGCAAGATGGTGTCTTCTTCTTCAGGATTTCGACTTTGAAATCCGCCACATCAAGGGCACTGATAATATTATTGCTGACATATTGTCACGGCAAACTAATGCACCAGCAGAATAGCACTAGGCACATTAATCATTCGCCATATAATAAGCTGTGATATTTTAGTCTGTTGCATAGAACAGTGTACCGCTACACCTACCATAGAACAGTGTACCTCTACACCCACTATAGAACTTTCATCCAGAAGTATCAACACCCAAACGAATAATCTACTTATACCACTCACGAACATGAAACTTGAACCGAGTGAAGAATCTACTGATAACACTCACGAACATGAAATTTTGAGAACCCTATAGTGTATTAAGCCATATTACCAATGGCCAAGGCGTGAAAAACAATCCGAGCGATATATAATATCTGTGAAGTGATTTCAACCAGTGAACTGACAGTCATCGTGTAAAGATTAAGAACACTGCATACTCACTATTGCGAAGAAACTTCGCAAACAGCCGGAATGGAGCTACGTCTATTACAACATGCAAGGGACAGCTATATTAACTGTTTAACATTGATTACACGACACACGGACAACAGGAGGACAACACACACATCGTCGTTGGAGTTAGTTAATTAGTTAATTTACTATTAGTTAATATGTATTACTCTTGTATTCAATTATATATATAAAATATGTCAACCTGTAACTTGTATATTTTCTATCATAATATTACAGGTATTTTCACTAATAGGTGAAATATTCATCCTATACAATTTTTCTATTTAAGTTATAAACCATTTTTTGATTACACGTACAAAAAGCACTTGTTACCTTAAAGGAAACATATCGCCTAATGCATTTTTCTAAGGGCAGTAAGACTTACCTTAACTTTATTTGTATATTTTAACAAAATACTATTTTGTATGAAAGATGGATGAATGACAGAGTGAATGAATTAAATGAGAGAGCGATATACTGAGCGGACAAATTGTACGCAAAACGTATTTATTTTAATTTGTCTGCGTCTTTCATGTAAAAATGTATTACCTGTCTCAATTGTGAATACATGGTTAGTATTGAATACACTACATCTAAGCGCCACCATTTGGAATGCCCCGATCATGCATTACACAGATTGGGTAATTCATGACAAAGGATATCCCAACTCGTGACGCTTGGAGTTAAACCACACAGTGAGCACACACTTTATACAAACTCAAAACTGAACACTAACAATTAAAATACAGTCACTTTATTAGAAACAGCAACATATCAGTCAATACACTAACAAGCCAACAGGAACACACGTAGTCAGATGTGATAAAACAACAGCATAACTACATATTCAGCAACATACAACACACGGAAGGAAAAATGTATCGAAATACACACGCAAGACAAGATTTGCAAGTGTACTTAAATAGCCAAGACATTTGTCTTGTTAAAACTCTCTTACACAGAGTTTTATATCTTGGTATCATATGGATACGTGAGAAGGGCGCGGTTGTAAAAACAACTGGAAACGTCACGGAACTTCGGTCAGATAAGCATGTTTAAGAACATAGAAGAGAGAGACCTCTTCGGCAATCATCTTGAAGTGGTGTATGGGAGAATACATGAGTTGTTGATGCAGATGTGTAGGTTGCCAAGTTACTATCCACCAAACTACAAACACCGACTTTATGTGATCCTGTGACAGAATTAGTACAGAACTAATTACCATATAATAACCCATCAAAGCAGGGGGGAGGGGGACTCCTGTCACAGCCTCACATAGGGCGGTACCAACAGAAAAGTAAGAGAGACTAGCGAAGGGATAGAACTCCAGCAAAAGGGAAAGAACCGAGTCACTCGAAGGCTCGAATAATCCAGAGCCTTCTCGAAGGACCGGTCAGTGTGTCCACAGCCCCGTGGACACCGATGGGGCCCGCCGATTGCGGGATCCACGAGAAACTCAGAGAGAGTTACCACCCATGTCGGATTGCGACACGTGTGGAAAGGCAGACACGGACTGGACATCGAGGAAGCAACAGGGCTTACCTTAAGGGGGACCTGATAGTTTCGACCCAAGTGTATTTAGGGGTCTTATGCATATGTTAGATAGCTGATAGAGTTGTTGTGATAATCATGTTTATTGTAAACTCCTGTGATACGCAACTTACAGATTGCTGGCTTGCGAAAACTCTCTTCGCCAGCTCACTGTAATATATTAATAATAAATGATGTTATATTGCATATAAACGGAGTTGTTGCCTGTATGAGCCCGAGTTTCATTCCCCTAGAGATCTAGGACGGTGACACCACCCCCTCTCTGGCCCCTGGCTGTGATGCAATGAAAGTGAAACCATAATAAGTTTGTTTTCCACATCAAACATAGTCCGAATTTTTCATTTGCCATCGACTTCCCGCACAGGTCGTTCCCACGCAAAGTTTGAAAAATTTTCGGCACTAAAGTTTCTTTTTCCAGTTCCAGACACCATCGTAAAGCAGACGCATAGTCAGGAATCAGGACAAGGTAATTACGTTAATATCTTTATTTACTTGTTATTTAAGAGTTCATATAAAAAATATAGCATATAATATTAGATTTAAGAGACTTTATGGCTGAATAGTTTAATACATTGATGGGGGAGAAATGGACCGGTTCATTTCTCCCCATGGTTCATTTCTCCCCATAGAAGAAATTGACAAGACAGTCTGTTGTTATTAAAAGTGTTGAAGATTGCATTCGAATATCAGCATTATTGATTCTTTTTAATACTGGGGTCTAAATCTAGACCAATAAAACTGTTAACAAATTTGATTTCAGTGATTTATTAAAGATGCACGCCATTCGTGCTATGATCAGTATTTCTTTGCAAATGATAGGCCTACCATTCTAAATGTTATATAATTCTGTCACTCTTTTGTTTCAGATGCCAAGATTGTACATCAGAAACACCAACAAGGTTCTGGTTACGGAGGAACGTATGAGAGAAGCTGTTAATGCTGTGAAAAATGGAATGAAAGTGAGGAAAGCTGCAAGGGAGTACGGCATTGCTCGCTCTACCCTCAATAACAATCTTACAAAAGACAGAGAAGGAAATGGTCTGCCTACTAGACTCGTACCAAATTATAGGCATAGCCTTGTTTTCACAGCTAAGCAAGAAGCTGATTTTGCTAGTTACTTGAAAGATTGTGCAAGAATGTTCCATGTTCCGTTCGTATTTTGGCTTACGAGATGGCGAAAGTCAATAACATTGCACATCCTTTAACCTGGGATGAGCAAATGATGGCAGGGAATGACTGGCTTTGTGGATTTTTGCGACGGAATCCCGAGCTGACCATAAGGCAATCTGAGGCAACATCTCTGGCTAGAGCTACAGCTTTCAACAAACATAATATTTGCACCTTCTTCAACATTGTGGAGGAAACCATTACAAAACTAAATGTGAGTGGAGCTCAAATCTACAATTTGGATGAGTCAGGTCTGACCACTGTACAGAAAGTGCCAAAAGTAATTGCCCCACGAGGAGTGAAGCAAATAGGCCAGGTGACATCCAGAGAAAGAGGAGAACTGGTCACAATCTGTTGCATTGTGTCAGCTGCGGGTCACATTATCCCTCCAGTTTTTGTGTTTCCCAGAAATTTTTTTAAGAATTTTATGCTTGCTGGAGCACCTGAAGGTTCCCTTGGCCTTGTGAATGAATCAGGTTGGATGACCCGTGATAATTTCGTCAAAGTTATAAATCACTTCATTAAGCATTCAAGACCTTCCAAAGACTTCCCTTTGATTTTGATCTTGGACAATCACGATTCCCACATTTCATTTGAATCACTTGAACTGTGCAAGAAAAACAACATTCATGTGATCACGTTGCCACCACACACCTCATCTAAAACTCAGCCCTTGGACCGTTCAGTTTTTGGACCCCTGAAGTCGGTCTACAACAATGCTTGTGATTTATGGATGATGAAAAATGTTGGGACACCACTGACAATCTATCAAGTTGCAAATCTAGGCCACGCTTTTCTTAAAGCGGCAACTCCCATTAACATTCAATCAGGCTTTGCAGTGTCAAGTATTTGGCCCTTTAACGAAGATGTTTTTACAGAAGATGATTTTATGCCTTCAGAAATAACGAACAGGCCCATCAGCAAGGACAGTGAAAATGCCACTTTAGAAAGCAATGAACAGACAGGATCAGCATCTCCACATTGTGGTACCAGCACAGATCAAACTGCACAAGAATTTCATGAAAATCAGAAAGAGTGTAATATTGAGAACCTTGTAGATGACTTGCAGGAAATATCAGGGAGTCTTCAACATAAAGCTACTTCTTCCTTTACTTCGCCTCATGTTTTCAGAGGACTACCAAAAGCTGGTCCGCGAAAAGATTCAAATAATATGAGGAAAAGAGGAAAAACTATGCTGGCTACTTCTACGCCAGAAATGGATCGAATTAGGGAAAGAGCGGTGATGAAAGAAAAGGCAGCAAAAGTTCCACCCAAAAAGGCAAAGAGACAGCTGCTGAAAGAACTTGATGTTGATTCAGATCCAGAAACTGACATTTCGTTTTGTGATGACACAGATTCTGATGTTTCATTTGGTGAAAATGAGGAGTGTACGGTTAGCTTGACTGGTGTGCGTGAGGTTTTTGAAGGCCAGTGTGTGCTATGTGAATATGGAACAAAGAAGACTTGTGTTTACTATGTAGGAATTGTAAGGGGAGACATTGATGATGATGGTGATGTTGAGGTAGAGTTCTTGCGCAAGAGTGAGAAGGTTGCTGGTAAATTTGTTAAGCCTAAGGTAGAAGATGTCGCCAGTGTCTCAATTACATGTATTAAAGCACAGCTTACTAGATCTACAATCACTGGAACCACTTCTAGGACCAAAGATGGCTATGTCTTCAAAGAAAGTCTTGCAGGCATAAATGTTCGATAAAACTTTATATTAGATTAATATATCATATTAAACTTTTTTACTGTCGCTTAAAATAATAAAAAAAAAAAAAAACTGCAAATATCCTTTTAATGATTATTTATTTGTTATAGCAATATGGAACAACAGGACATCCTGATTGTGCTGGGAGACTTCAGTGCAAAAATAGGTAGAGAGCAAACTAATAAAAAAGTGGCCGGTATGGAAAGCCTACATACAACTTCAAATGATAATGGATGGAGAGTCATCAACCTGGCAGAAGCCAAAGGACTGCAGATTAGCAGTACCAGACTACAAAGAAAGGATATACACAAACAAACTTGGAAATCATGTGACAAGAGAACCTATAATCAAATAGATCACATTTTAATTAACAACAGAAATGCATCAAACATACAGCAAGTCAGAAGTTATAGAGGAGCTGAGTGCCACAGTGACCACTTCCTCGTTGGAGCAAAATTTAAAATAAAACTTAAGAGAGCTTTCTATACTAAATTACAAAGATTACACACTACATATAACAGAGAAAAACTGCAAGACATTACAGTCAAAGAGAAATTTACAGATGAAATAAAATGTAAACTTGAAACTCTGCAAAACCCTTTGGAGGAAAGCGTTGACCAAACTTGGTTGAACATCAAGAATACAATTCAGTCTACCGCAGAAGAATGTCTCGGTGTGTTAACCACGCATAGAAAGAACAGATGGTTCAATCAAAAATGTGAAGAAGCAGTCATTAGGAAGAAGAATGCCAGACATGTATGGTTAAATGACATCAATAACATCCAAAAGGAAGAGCATTATAGAAATGAATGTAAAGAGGCTACAAAAATAGTCAGACAGCAGAAGCGAGAATATATGAGTAATATAATCAAAGATATGGAAACTAATCACCAGAAAAATGAATCCAGAAAATTTTTTAAAGAACTGAAGTCAATGAAACGAGGGCACCAACAAAACACATATGGTTTAAAAGACAAAAATGGGAATATGATAAATACCAATGAGGAAATGTGCAACACATGGAAAGAATATTTTATTGAATTACTAAATTGTGAAGCTCCAAGTCACATTTTCCCACAGGAAGAGGTTCTAACATGCGAACCACAAATTGAAGAACCTACATTTGAAGAAATCCTATATGTAATCACACGACTTAAAAACAATAAGGCAACTGGGACTGATGGAATTGCTGCTGAATTTATAAAGGCAGGTGGCCATGCATTACATCTAAAGCTATACGAACTAATAATAAAAATCTGGAGGACAGAAGAATTACCCCATGACTGGAAAGAGTCATTATTGATACCTATCTTTAAGAACACCCTTGGGCAAGGTGGAGTACCCGTTTAGCCCCCCGATCAGGGTTACGTGAAGCCATGGAAGCAGGTGGTGGATGGAGTGTGAGAGCAGCCGACAGATTGTTGTTGGTTATGGTCTTGCACTCTGCGGCGATAGGCAGATGATCTCATCAGTAGAGACAATGGCTATGGCCACCGACTAGTACAGTCACTGCCCAGAAGGAAAGCAACGGCAAACTACCTTCTGCAAAACTTGCCAAGAAACCATAACAACCATGAAAGAAAACATAATAAGAAAGAGATCTGGTGGCGAGACCCCCAGGCCATACAGATCAGATAACACTGGGGAAGAGTGTGACGCAGGGACCAGTACTAGTAATCGTGATGACGGAGTTAATCCTGACTGTGTTACCAAGGAAATTCCCTGTGTCAGACTAAGGAACAGAGTGAGAATGGCAACGTGGAATGTGAGAAGTTTGTATGAGGGAAAGCTTAAAGTAGTGTGTGATGAGATTGAGAGGTTAAACATTCACATTTTAGGAATTAGTGAACATCGCTGGAGCGGCAAGGGACATTTCACAACTGAAAATGGAAGTATTTTCATTTATTCTGGTAGAGATGTCGGAGGCCAGAGTGGAGTGGCATTTTGTTTAGATAAGACAACTGCAAAAGCTTTAATGGGATATAATCCAGTTAGTGATAGAATCCTCACTATTAGACTTAAAGGCCGTCCAAAAAACACAACTCTCATACAGATATATGCACCTACTTCAACAGCAGAGGAGGACGAAATTGAAGATTTTTACAACACACTACAAGACACATTAAATAAGATTGGTCATAATGATATAGCAATAATAATGGGAGATTTTAATGCTAAAGTAGGTGCAGGAAGAGCTGAAAATGAGAGACACATTTTAGGAAAATTTGGATTAGGAAATAGAAATGATGCAGGTGACAAATTAATTGAATTTTGCACAGAAAATGAGTTAACGATAGCCAACACACTTTTTAAACAACATCCAAGAAGACTCTTCACATGGAAGTCTCCAGACAGTTTTACCAAAAATCAGATAGATTATATTTTAATACAAAGAAGATGGAGATCAAGCATAACATCTGCAAAAACCCTACGAAGTGCAGACTGTGATACAGATCATCAGTTATTAGAAGCAGATCTGAAATTAAAACTCAAAAAGCTTACCCGAGGACCAAGGCCACTTCGTTTTGATCTCACACAAATACCGGACGCATACAACATAGAAGTTAGGAATCGCTTTGGGGTCTTGATGTCTGTACAAGAAGAAATGACACCTGATGAACTGGCAGTACAAGCTAGAGATATCTTGATAACTGCAGCCAAAGATTTCATTCCGACCAAGAAAACGCACCGTAAGCCATGGATTACATCAGACACGTTAGAATTAATAAAACAACGAAGGGAGCTGAAACAGAAAGGAGATGAATCCGATAGTAGGATGAAGTATAAATCTTTAACTCGAGAAATAAGAAAGAACACAAGAAAGGACAAAAATCAATATATACAAGATAGCTGTACCAGAATAGAGCAATATCATGAGGCTGGAAGAGATTATGAAATGTTCAAGGAAATGAAGTTATTGACAAGAAATGTTCAACCTCAATTGAATGTTATCTGTGACAAGATGGGAAATACCTTAACAGAATCTAGACAAATTCTAGAAAGATGGCAGGAGTACTGCAGTGGAATGTATGATATGAGTGACAGTGAGGATATGAATGAGATACATGAGCCAATGACAGCAGAGACAGAACCTGAACCCTCATTAGATGAAATTGCTTGGGCTATAAGGAACCTGAAGAATGGTAAATCACCTGGATGTGATGAGATACCAGCTGAACTAATTAAAGCAGGAGGAGAAGAAAGCATACACATATATCATGCATTATGTACAAAGATTTGGAAATATGGTATATGGCCAAAAGATTGGAAGAGAACTATCTTCATTCCAATACCAAAAAAGGGCAACCTGAAATTATGCACCAACTATAGAACTGTTGCCCTGATAAGTCATGCAAGTAAAATTCTACTAAAAGTCATAATGCGACGACTTAGTAAGAAAATGGAAGAAGAGATTAACGTAGTTCAAGCTGGATTTAGACAAGGAAGAGGAACAAGAGATCACATATTCAACATGCGTTTAATAATAGAGAAGTGCAGAGAATTTAATGTAAACCTATTCTCATGTTTTGTGGATTATTCAAAGGCATTTGACTGTGTACAGCATCAGAAACTTTGGGAAATCATGAGTAATATGGGCTTTCCTTCACATGTAGTGCATCTCATAAAAATGCTATATCTAGACCAACAAGCAGCAGTTAGAATAGATGGCGAGACATCAGATTGGTTTGACATCAAGCAAGGAGTCCGTCAGGGCTGCGTGCTGTCACCCTATTTGTTTAACCTGTATGCCGAAAATATAATGAGAAATGTAAGAGATGATATAAACAGGGAGCCATATGATGCCCTAAATATCGGCGGTCATGACATACCAGAGATTCGATATGCTGATGATACAGTATTACTATCCACAACACAGAATGGCATAGAAAACCTAATAGCCTCAACACAATTGAATAGTGAAAATCACAACTTATATCTTAACATAGCAAAAACTAAGATAATGCATACAGATAAAACTACTATGGAGGAAGAAATATACATTAATGGGAGAAAATTGGAGGTGGTGGAAAATTTTGAATATCTTGGGTCATTGATTACGAATAATGGTGACACAATGAAAGAAATAAAACGGCGACTATCCATTGCTCTTCAAAGACTAAAACAGATGAATAAATTATGGTGTGGGACAGACAGAACTACAAAAATTAGATTTTTAAGAGCATGCATCTTTCCCATTGCAACATACGCCTGTGAGACATGGACACTTACTAAACAAGCTGAACAGCGCATACATGCCTTTGAATATAAATGTTATAGACGAGTTCTAAGAATATCTTGGGTAAAGAAAAGAACAAATGCATCCATACTTCAAGAGTTGAATATTGAGGAGGGATGGCTATTAAAGACGATAAAACAAAGAAAATTGAAGTATTTTGGTCACTTGAAACGTCACGACAGTTTGGAGAGAACAATAATGGAAGGGTATATGCCTGGGAAGAGAGGAAGAGGAAGGCCAAAGAGAAGATGGGTGCAGGATGTGGCGGATGATCTCCAGATGGGTGTATCAGACGCGGGACATCTTGCTTGTGATCGAGAAGTTTTCCGGAGGGTTGTTATGGGAGCGAGGTTCTGTAAAGGACATGCTACTGAATGAATGAATGAATCTTTAAGAAAGGAGACAAGTTCCAATGTGGAAATTATAGAGGAATATCACTACTGTCCACAAGCTATAAGATACTATCCGCAGTATTACTAAATAGACTAAAACCATATTCAGAAGACATATTAGGTGACTACCAGGCGGGTTTTAGACAAAACAGATCAACAATAGATCAGATATTTATCTTACGACAAATAGCCGAGAAACATTGGGAATATAAAAGAGATCTCCATAACATTTTTGTGGATTTTAAAAAGGCTTATGATAGTGTCCATAGGAATAGTCTATGGAATGCTATGCAGGAAATTGGAATACCAAGGACGTTAATCAACATGACCAGACTATGCATGGAAGATACTTATAATATAGTAACATATAAAGGCAGGAAATCAGACCCCTTCCAAATAACATCTGGCTTGAAACAGGGTGATGCACTATCGCCGCTACTCTTCAATCTGGCTCTAGAGAAAGTTGTAAGGAAGGTAAAGGAGGAATGTGATATTGGAGGAACATCCAAGCTGCTTGGTTATGCAGATGATATAGATATATTATAGGGCAAAGTGAACAAAAGACATTGGAAATATTGACTCACTTAAAGGGAAAAGCCCAACAGATGGGGCTGGTTATCAACCAAGATAAGACAGAATATATGGTAATTTCAAGAGACGGAATGGCTAGAAACTCTGGCCACATACAAATAGATAATATGACCATTAAAAGAACGGAAACATACAAATACCTGGGTACAATCTTCAACTGCTCCAACATCATAAGGGAAGAAATACAAACTAGAATCAACTCTGGAAATAAGATATACTTTGCACTACAACATCTACTAAAATCAAAGGCGCTATCTCGTAACACCAAAATTACAATATACAAAACACTGATCAGACCAGTTGTGCTGTATGGCTCTGAAACCTGGAGTACAACGAAAGGAGATGAAGCCTTGTTACAAACCTTTGAGAACAAAATTTTAAGACGCATCTTTGGACCCATTAGGGATACACAAAGTGGAGAGTGGAAAAGAAGAAGTAACAAATACATTTATGATCTGTTTAAGTCCCCGCTAATCACTGGTATCATGAAGGCTAATAGACTACAATGGCTGGGGCATATAGAAAGAATGGAAGATAATAGGGAAACAAAACTCGCTTACACTCAGGAAATAAATGACCGTAGACCCCGAGGTAGACCATGAAGGCGGTGGAGAGATAATACATGTACAGACCTACAAACACTTGGAATCAACGACTGGCAAGAGAAGGTCCACCAGAGAGACGAATGGAGACGGATTGTATTTGCAGCAAAGAACCTCAATGGCTCGGAACGCTGAAGAAGAAGAAGAAGAAGCAATATGGATGAGTTGTTGCTGCTTCTTTTTAAAAAAGGTCCATTTCTCCCCACTATGGTCCATTGCTCCCCACGTGCTGGTCCATTTCACCCCAATGGTGGTCAATTTCTCCCCATGTTCATATACATTTTTGAAATGCATTTTGTAAAGAAACATATAGAAATAGATTGCTAAATGTTTTTCCCTTTTAAAATAAATGAATGTACAACATTTTAGTCATGGTTTTGTTATGTTTCGATAAAATCTGTTCCGGTGATGAGCAAAAATTGAAAACTACAAAATTGCTGGTCCATTTCTCCCCAGTCTCCCCTATATGGTGCTAGCCCCATATTTTTAGACCAACTGACATTTGATGGGAGATATGGTTGATTTGTTGAAGCACACAGTTATAATTTTGAAGTATTTTAGAGCTTGAGTTTAAATTAAACAGAAATAAAAATTAATATATTTATATGTTTAAAAAAAGAAGCCAAAAACAATATGCTGTCCAATTTGTTGCCTGGCATATTTCGCTGCCAGGTCTTAGTCAGATATGACTGAGCTACTGTATGACAATAGACAATACTACCTGCTTTCTGTTAGCGCTGAATGTTGGGCATTGCTTACCAAACATGACACCCCACATTGTGCCAACTGCTTCAGGCAGAGAAACGCAATTGGGAGGGTGCAGATCTTATCCTCTTATGAGGAAATGCAATCTCAAGGCAAAATGGCATAGCAGAGCAGACCAGGCCCTAAGCCTTGGTTGGCAGCTGTCTAGGATCAAAGCTCCAACAGGTGGGAAAGTTAGAGGATTGCTTTGTTGGTCCAGCAGCTTCTGCACCTTGTCTTGTTCCAGATGTATTGGTGTTAGCTATCCCGGCCCCCGGCCAATTGAGTGCTAATCTGCCATCAAAATCTGAATTACAGGCTGTAAAACCAATGCACCAGGTACTACTAGCAAGAAAAATAGTAATCTCAGATTATGACCCCCAACATGGAACGTAAGAACCATTTGTCCAGGATTTTCCACGGAGCTGACGAATATTAACGATGCGAGAAACACAGCTGTGATTGATGCCAAACTCAATTGTCTCAACAGTGATATTGCTGGCCTGCAGGAGACTCGCCTCACTGAGGAAGGGACATTCAGGGAAAACTATATTACACCTTTTTTTTTTGAAAGATACAGGGCAAGAAGTAAACAGACAACATAGAGTGGGCTTGGCAGTGAAAAATTCCCTATTGGGAATGACTGAAATTCCAGCTGGCGGAAATGAAGGATTATTATCCCTGCGCCTGGCATCCACTTGTGGTTGTGCCACCATTATCACTGCATATGCACCGATACTCACTTTCTCTGATGATGTGAAGGATTAATTCTATGAGGAGTTAGACTCTGTGATCAAGGTGGTACCAAAATCTGACCACATGTATATACTTGGTGTGGAAAATGCAACAGCGTTCACATGATTGACAATGGGCAAAGCTGCTGGAGCACTGACCCAGAAAAGACCAATGTATTACAAACTACATTTTTAAAACAAAAGAGCGGCATAAGGTCACATGAAAACATCCAAGATCCGGCCACTGGCATCAGCTGGACTTCATCATCACACGGAGACAACATCTGAATTAAACATCATTAGCTTGAAGTTACCAAGTGCTGACTGTGATATGGATAGTTGTTAGTTGTTAGTTTAGTTGTTGCAAGGGTTCAATCAATCAATCAATCATGTGCCATGCCGGAAAGCGTGGGCGGTCATGACTCGCCATTTCACTCTATCACCAGTGTCGTGGATCAGCTCAGTGTTCCTGTCTCGTCCATGCCATGTGGCCAAGCCATCCAGGTATTTTCCTCTCGGTCTTCCTCTTGGTCTGTTCCCCTCGATCTTGCCAGTTGTCACTAAGTTCTCCAATCCATTTCTTCTCATAACATGTCCAAAAAATTTTGACTGTCTACGTCTAATTTTTCTAATCAGTTTACGATGTTCATTTGTCTCCTGTAGTACTTGGTCATTGGTTTTTCTGTCTGTCCTTGGTATTCTTTGCATTTTCCTCAGAAACCACATTTCTGCAGCCATCAGATGTTTTTCAGCTTGACTGCTCATTGTCCAAGTTTCACATCCATACAAAAGAACAGGCTCTATGTATCCCCTCAACACTCTTTTTCTCATTTCAATTGACATCTTTTTATTGGTCAGAATGTTTTTCATCTTGCTAAAGGCTACTTTCGCCATGGCGATTCTTGTTCTAATCTCTTCAAGGCATCTCCCATCAGATGTTATAACTGTTCCAAGATAATTGTACCGATTCACTTGTTGAAGAATATTTCCATTTACTTGTATATTACATTGTGGCACTTCTTCCTTCCTACTGACGACCATAACCTGAGTCTTTTTACAATTTAATTCTAACCCCAGTTGCTCACTGTGTACAACAACCGCATCTACTAATTGTTGCAGGTCCTGCACATTGTCTGCAATTAATACTGTATTAACTGCAAGGGTTAGACTGAGACAAAAGAGAATCTCCACAACTAAACACAAATATAGCCCCAGGATAAATATAATTAACACCCAAGATACTGAGAAGTGCTTTGAGTTTCAATAGCATCGTGAAGACGCTTTCACTGATAAAATAATAAAATTGTACAGCAAGTGAAAAGGGGTAAACTTGAGAAACTCTTTATAAAACAGCAGTAGGGGTTTATGTCACTGTGGATCATAAGAGGCAGGATTGGTTTGTAGTAAACTGCCAGACACTGCAGCCCTTGATTGAAAAAAAGAAGATAGTTGTTTTAAGAAACAATGAACGACAACACAAAACACTCTCAGTGAGCTAAGGCAAGCTAAGAAGGATGTGCAAAAGGCTGCCAGGCAGTGTGCAAATGATTATTGGATCAAATTATGTGAGTCCATTCAAATCGGAAGTGATAAGGGAAACATCAGAAGCACGTATGAAGAGATAAAGAAGACCTGTGGTCTAATGATTAAAAGAAGTGCACCAATGAAAATCCTGACTGAAGAAATCATCACTGACAAGAAACAGAAGATGGAAAGATGGGTAGAGCACTATTTGGAGCTTTACTCAAGTGAGACCAAACTAGCGGATGATGCCCTCAATGCCATAGAGGCTCTACCAACTCTTGACCACCTGGACACACTTCCCACCATAACAAAAGTTAAGTGCGTTATAAAAGAACTTGCATCTGGCAAGGCTCCAGGTAAGGATGGGGTTCCAATAGAGGTTATCAAGAGTGGGCAAGACACACACACTCTACAGATCCACCAACTAATAGAGCTATGCTGGCGAGAAGGACAAGTCTCACAGGATTTCAAAGATTCAAGCATCATGACACTGTACAAGAACAAGGGCGATCAAAGTGACTGTAACAACTATAGGGGTATCTCACTTCTGTATATTGTTGGGAACGCATATGGCATAATTGTTCTGCGCAGAAAGCGCAGAAAGACACACAGAGGCAAAAGAAATTCTGAAGAATACGTAACAGCACACAGGAAAAACCCCTTCCGTCACACGAAGAAAGGGATTTTGACCTAGCGATGAGAAAAACACCATCGTGAAGAATTTGGCGTGTGTCAACCCGTATTGTGTATTTGATATTTACATGTCAACAACGATGTACATTTTACTTCAATCAATCAATCATGTGCCATGCCGGAAAGCGTGGGCGGTCATGATTCGCCATTTCACTCGATCACCAGAGTCGTGGATCAGCTCAGTGTTCCTGTCTCGTCCATGCCATGTGGCCAAGCCATCCAGGTATTTTCCTCTCGGTCTTCCTCTTGGTCTGTTCCCTTTGATCTTGCCAGCTGTTACTAAGTTCTCCAGTCCATTTCTTCTCATAACATGTCCAAAAAATTTTGACTGTCTACGTCTACTTTCTCTAATCAATCTACGATTTTCATTTGTCTCTTGTAGTACTTGGTCATTGGTTTTTCTATCAGTCCATGGTATTCTTTGCATTTTCCTCAAACCATTAATCTAAAGTTTCAAGAGAACTTTCAAAAACTGGAACAATGAAAATAGAAAGATAAACTTTGATGAATACATGATTCCAGATGCCACACATCACACAGGGAAACACTGAATACATCAGATCACGTGAGGAAAACACCCAACCTGAGACATGTGTGGACTGAGGTTTGTGAGTCAACACAGGAAAGTGTCGAAACAGCACTGTGTAATTGTGTAGGCAGACAAGCGGAAAAAGAAAAAAAAACTCTATTAACTTCCAATTTAAAGTAGTATTGCGATTGCTAATTACTTTTATAGCGTAGATAGAAAATAAACAGCACCGAGAAACAGTCGTGCGGAATAGATTACAAGGAACTGTGAAGACACTTTATGTATGAGATGTGTAAATAGGCAATGTGTAATTAAGTGTTGCATGATTCGACTGTAAACTAGTTAATGTGTAATTGTTGATTGTTTAGTGCAAATGTAATAGAACTGTGCTGGTAGATTAACTGTGTTAGAACTTATAACTGTGATTAATCACTGAATTGTCGAGTGGAACATTATTTTAGGAAATGTGCGAATGATAGCTTAGCATAATTAAGAGAAATCAGTTGCTATAAATTAATTGTTGTTAAAACATACACAGAAAACGTTTTTGCACTCAAATAGAACCATAATTAATAGGTTAATGAATTTATAATTAACTGATGATTAAGCTTAAATTTGGTAAATTAATTTAATTAGGTCATAGATGTTTAAATTTGAATATTACAATTATTGTTTTGAGTGTTTGGGAACTTGTGAGCGAGAGTTACCAATCTAAAATGAAGAAAGTTAACAATTGTTACTATCAATTAAGATAAATAATTAAGTTTTGATTTGTTCGTTTCGAATGAAGCCAACATTTATTGAGATTGTTAATCTTGTTAACAATTCATTGATTTATAATTCAATAGATTTATTGCCGTGATTATTACTAACAACTGTTGTTATTTTAACTTATTTTGTTAGCAGGTTGTTAAGTTAAGTTAGAATGCATTCTTTTAGCCAAGTGAACTATTTACAGTTGAATTATGTTTATTGCTAATAAATGCTATAGCTACCTTAAGGCTAGGTTAAAGTAATATGATAACATCACCATTGCTTATTTTGAATTATAATTTTAGAGCATGGTTTCTGACATGTGATCAACAGTGCAACAGGAAAGGAACTGGACACTAAGACTGATAAAACGGGAGAGTCATACGGCCAGCTAGCAGAACGACAGAAACTTACCTGAGCACAATAAGTGTAATCAGAAGTATGGTCGGTGGCTGGGCATGATGTGTATACCTGGTTTTAATCACTCGATAGATTTATCATTTAGTATCCTGAGAGAAGCATCCACTTACCGTTGGATTCCCATTATGGAAGAATGGAGTCCTTAGAGCCCATAACTGAAGATCTACAGTATGGGACATCAGCCACAAATGGATATCAATAGTGAGTGCATTCTTGAGGCAGTTAGGCTACCAAGATTTTTGGGGAAACTCTCTTTGGTGCTTAGATACACAACTATTGAGAACAATAGGGACATATGCATTAGTTAGAATAGAGAATAATAATGTTATTGCATATGTTGATGGCATGAGTTGATTCTATGTTGAATTGATAACACTTTGAGTTAACTGATTATTTTTTTGCCATCATAGTTAGTTAATTGATTTATAAAGTAAAGAGAATTCATTACAAATGATATAAATTATAAAGAGCAATAATGATTTTGGAATTATTAAGGATTAACATCGTTTTGCATTGACTGATTAAATTTACAAGAATTAATTAAATTGATTTCATCATATTATAATTTGTTAGACTGACATTATGTAACCTGTTCAATCACTGTTATTTTGAAAATTGTATGGAGTTCCTAAGATTGGTAAAATAATTAATGTTAATTAGTAATAGATTATTAGTTTGCAATCATTATATTACAAAATTATTTTGCATTGTTAAAAATTGTGATCAGATATATAGCTAGATGAAGAATGAATGATCCATTAATT
The DNA here is from genome assembly GCA_963921405.1 of Cepaea hortensis. Lineage (NCBI taxonomy): Eukaryota > Metazoa > Mollusca > Gastropoda > Stylommatophora > Helicidae > Cepaea > Cepaea hortensis. Next base: position 488,132,965 of record OY992876.1, on the reverse strand, counting down.
TCATATAAAGCACATATGATTAAGTTATTACAGATTTGAATGCAGGCATGACAGTAAGAGAACAGTGAAGCGGATTAGTAAACATGACAGTCACCTTGGAGTTGTGTTGGAGACACTGTTGCTCTCTAGGGGGCTGCGTGGTCTCCAAGTATGGTGTCCGCCTTGAGTGCTGGAGGTCCCGGGTTCAAGCCCTGGTGATGACCGGGATTATTTATCGTGGAATTCTAGTAATAAAATTGCCCCTGGTCTTTGGATAGTGAGATCAGATGCCCGTGTGTATTGTTGCGCATGTAAAATATCTCTTGGCAGTTGGGAATCGAAAAAGAGTAGCCTAACAGTGCTGCCTGGGCACAATTTTGAGTTAAAAATCTACCCAGAGTATTTCAGGATCCTCGCCGGTGCTACAGAGTTCGTGCACTGAGCTGAGTTTCTCCAGACCCAGGTTTGAGTTAGGAGGAGAACGGAGCATTTATGGGTTGCACCCGTGTGCCCTGATGTTGATCCATCGACTAAACTAAACTAAACACTGTTGCTCTAGTTTAGAGGTGAAGTAACATCACAGCAGGACAGCCGAGGTAAGGATAGCCTTGTGTAGAGCTGTACTTACTCAGGTCAGATGAGCTTTCATTGCTTCTGGATTGTCTGAACCTGGTGGGCTGAATAGAGAGGGGCCATTGGAGCCTGTTTTAACTCTCATCACAGCAGAACTATACTCTTGAATTACCGGGAGATTGAATTAACAGTGAAATCAGAGACAGTCTTTTGAAGCTGTTCCACAATTTATCAGTCTTAAGAATCTAGCCATGTTTTACATTGTTAATATATATGTAATTAGATTCATAAGACTTAATGAATGTTTATTGCGGTTTAGAAACATGGAGATCATAAGTTTGACATAACATGATTGTTATATACTTGATGTGAAGTTGATACATTTTATTAACAGTTAAATGAAGAATATTATATATAATTGAGATATTTAGTTAAATTGAATAAAGTAAAGTTAAATTAAAAATATTATACAGTATTCTTAGATAATTAATAAATGAAGTACATTCATTTAAGTAATTAAATGATCATATTAATTAAAATTTATAATGTTAATTAACCCTTTACTTTTTTCATCACACTTGTACAGAGTGGACGAGAGCCTCATTACTCCAGAACAGGCAAATCTTCCCACATCGTCTGCGACTACTAAGTGTTGTAAAAACGCGATCCTGTGGCTTTCCAAGACTTCCAATTGTTTACGTTCAGTGTTATCAATAAGCAGATAACATGAGCGCCATTTGCCATCATGTGCAAGCAATTTGATCAGATTTTTGTATAGTTTTCAGGTTTTTTATGCTTCATTTTTCAAAATGGATTTTGTCGATTCTTCAAGTGATAGAGATTTCACTGGGTTCAATTTAAGTGACATTTAAGTGCACGAATTTGACTGAATCGAAGTTAGATATCTATCAGCCATATTAGTATAAGCAGTGTAAACATTTCGGATCTTTCAAAGACTTTTAAAATGATTGCCAATCAAACAAATGAGTATGCTAGACAAAAAGATCGAACAGATAAATGATCGAGCATGGGTTCCAACAAATGCAACCAAAATGCAGGCAACATTGGATTATTTATTGCATGTGAGTAAAATAATAAATCTGCATTCATTCTTTCATTTTGTACTTTATTTAACAAAAATATGTTCAATAACAGCTTAGATTTGATGTTTTTATTAACGTAACACTACATCTGACTGACAACCTGAAAATTTTGCCCATTAAGAGTTGCAAAAAGTTAAAATACGTGTCCTGTAAAGGGTTAAATGTTGTTTTTTTTGCATATCCTTTACAGGACATCGCTGTCAACACCAGCATCTTTCAGCTGATTGTTGATTTCTTGGCAAGATTACGCTCAGTAGTTTGCCATTGCTTTCTGAACGGCCGACTCACATACCCCGTAAGTTACAGACACGATTCGAACCACTGCTGATTCTCACCGTCGTCACGTTATTTACGAGTATACGAGATTACGGAGAAAATTTTAGCTAACCTCTAGACCAGGAAGCCATCATAGGGTTAAATATCAGGTAGAAATTAATTCAATATACAATTTTGTAAGGTGATAAAACATGTATGTTACATTGTAACATGCTTTTCATTGCAGAATGTGACAAGTTATTCTAGATACAAGTTTAAATTAAATTAGTTAGATAGTAGTAATTCAATTTAAATTGATGTCATTATTAAAAATGCTGCTCATTTTTCATTGATCCGGCGGTGAGTGTCTTGATCCAGATGTAAGCACAAGTGATGGGTCATGACTTAGAGGTGATTACAAATCACAATTACGTATTACAGAATGGAAAAAAAAACACGAGCCAGGTGCCATGTCACTGTCAGGTGTCATTCGAACGGTGGCTGTGGTCCGTGTTGGACTGGTCCCATTTTGATGATGGACATTCATAGTGCCGCCCTTTTTAGTTATAGTTATTTTAAGTCCAGTCGTAATTGAACGCTAGTGTGATAGTTTGTTAGCTTGTAAGAAGTATATATGAAAACTGAAAAAGAAGAAGGAAATAAAACACAGAAAAGGAAACCCATCTTGTGTGATAATTGGACTTGGAGTTTGTGGATGTGGTGTAACCAGAAAATGTAATGTCACCTTTAGATTAACATTGCTCCAACAATATCTTGTGTGCAGTCGTATTATGATGGCCAGCGCAGCTAGCAGGTCATGTCAACTATATAACACTACTTACAACATAGCCCACCTCTAGACGGGTTATGTCAGTACCATCAATCTTTACTGACGAGGTTAAACTGGAAATCATCATCATCATCATCTTCCACTTCTGCCGTCAAGCGTCGTGGGGAGGAATAATTTGCGTTCCAGCGCCTGGTGGAAATAGTAGACCATTTTACATATTTAGGATCAGAGGTAAACAGGAAATTATTCCTAGATCAGGAAATCAACATCAGGATTGGTAAGGCAGCAACAACAATAAACAGGTTAACAAAATGAGTTTGGGAGAACAGGAAGCTTACTGCCAAAACAAAAGTCATCGTCTATCAAGCCTGTGTCCTTAGTACTCTTCTTAGAGGCAGTGAAACCTGGTCAACTTACTCACAGCAAGAGAAATGTTTAAACAGCTTTCATATGCGGTGTCTGCGAAGAATTCTTGGTATTAAGTGGCAAGATAAAATCACAAATACTGAAGTATTGGAAAGATCAGGTTGTGTGACGGTTTATTCCATGCCCAGTCTTCATAGACTTAGATGGATAGGACATGTTAGGAGGCTGGATAATGGTAGAACACCAAGGAAACCTTTTTTGGTAAATTACGGATGGGTAAGAGATCTTGGAGTCGGCCTCTACTACGATACAAAGATGTGTGTAAGCGGGACATGATTGATACAGGCACTGATAATGCACATTGGGAGCAAGTCGCCGCTGAACGTGTTGCATGGAGGGCAAACATCAGAAATGGAAGAAAGACAAAGGAGAAAATGATTGCAGATAGGTCACATTCGCTACAGCCGTGGGTTGTAATTATTCCTGTTTGAAGCATAATGTAATAAACTATCGTCTGTAAAGGCGGCGATGAGCCAATAAATATTTTGCTGCATCTCGTCAGGTGCATACTGCAGAGATACATATCATATGAAGCGAATAAATGAATTATACTAGAACTAAACTACTTAAAACACACTGATATTTTTTTAATGTGGAGCATCAGTTTTCCTCATGGTAATTGCAAACTTCCATTGGCACCTTCCCATCTTGACAGACGATAGTTTGGTACATTGTGCTTCAAAAAGGCTTAATAACTACGACCCATGCCTGTATCAATCATGTCCCGCTTACACACATCTTTGTATCATAGTAGAGGCCTACCCTGAGATCTCCTACCCATCTGTAATTCACCAAAAAAGATGTCCATTGGTATTCTACCATCATCCATCCTCCTAAGATGTCCTATCCATCTAAGTCTACGAACATTGAGCATGGAACACACAGTCACACAGCCTGATCTTTCCAATACTTCAGTATTTGTGATTTTGTCTTGCCACTTAATACCAAGTATTATTCGCAGACACCGTATATGAAAGCTGTTTAAACGTTTCTCTTGGTGTAAGTTGTCCAGGTTTCACTGCCATAAAGAAGAGTACTAAGGACACAGGCTTGATAGACGAGGACTTTTGTTTTGGCAGTTAGCTTCCTGTTTTCCCACTCTTTTTGCTAACATGTTCATTGTTGTTGCTGCCTTACCAATCCGGATGTTGATTTCCTGATCTATGGATAATTTGTTATTTACCTCTGATCCTAGATATGTAAAATGGTCTACTATCTCCAGTTTGCCGTCGTCAATAAAGATTGATAGTACTCCATATGTACCTTGTGACATAATCTGTGTCTTCTTTTTGTTAATTGTTAAACCAAATTCAGAACAAGCATTGGAGAATGCAGATAGTAGATGTTGTAATTCTTCCTCAGAGTGGGTCGTAACTGCAGCATCATCCTCAAAAAGCAAATCTCTGACTAGTACCCTCCTAATTTTGGTCTTGGCCTTCAATCTCTGAGCATTATAGAGGCCGCCATCTGAGCGTGAGTGAATGTATATACCACCATCCTGATCACGAAAGGTATACTTCAGCAGAAGTGAAAAGTATATTCCAAAGAGGGTGGAGGATAGTACACAACGTTGCTTAACTCCACGCTTGATTTAAAACTCTTCTGAAGTTACGCCATCAAACTTGATTATACCCTTCATGCCTGTGTGGAACGATGGACACAATGGACAGAAGAGTTGGTGGGCAGCCAATCTTCTTTAGTGCTTTGAACAGACCCTCACGACTGACCAAATCGAATGCCTTTGTGAGGTTGATGAAGGCAATAAACACTGGTTGATTTTGTTCCCGGCATTTTTCTTGCATCTGTCGCAATGAGAATATCAGATCAATGGTAGACCGGATCTGATGGAAGCCGCACTGTGATTCGGGGTAGACTTGATCTCCCAGGACTTGAAGTCTGCGCAGAACAATTCTGGCAAATACTTTCCCAACAATACACAAAAGTGAGATAGATATAGTTGTTACAGTCGCTCCGATCGCCTTTGTTCTTGTACAGTGTTATGATGCTTGAATCTTTGAAATCCTGTGGGACTTGTCCTTCTTGCTAACATATCTCTATTAGCTGGTGGATCTGTAGAGCGAGTGTGTCTTGCCCACTCCTGATTACCTCTATTGGAATCCCATCCTTACCTGGAGCCTTGTCAGACGCAAGTTCATTTATAGCACACTTAACTTATGGTGGGAGGTTTGTCCAGGTGGTCAAGAGTTGGCAGAGCCTCTATGGCATTGAGGGCATCATCCGCTAGTTTGGTCTCACTTGAGTAAAGCTCTAAATAGTGCTCAACCCATCTATCCATCTGCTGTTTCTTATCAGTGATGATTTCTCCAGTCAAGGTTTTCAGTGGTGCACTTCTTTTGATCATTGGACCACACTTTCTTTATTCCTTCATACATGCTTCTGATGTTTCCCTTATCACTTGCGATTTGAATGGACTCGCATAACTTGATCCAATAGTCATTCGCACACTGCCTGGCAGCCTTTTGCACATCCTTCCTGGCTTGCTTCAGCTCACTCAGAGTGTTACGCGTTGTTCTTTCCTCGTCCTTCGGTTCACAAGTTAAATTTTTCGGAGTCTCCTGTGGGTCGTCGTGTAGAGCTATGGAGTTCGTGCTCTGTGCGACACTTTCCGCGCTGCGGAAAGAGACTGAGCCATATGGGATAAAACCCGGTGCAATGAAGTCGACCCTGTCGACTTTTTTTTTTTGTTTTTTTTGTTCTTTCCTTCTTTCTAAAGAGAGCTATCTTCTTTTTATCAATCATAGGCTGCAGTATCTGGCTGTTTGCAGCAAACCAGTCCTGCCTCTTATGATCCACAGTGCCATAAACCCCTACCGCTGAGTTATAAATAGTTTCCTTGAGTTTACTCCATTTATCATTTACTGTACAATTTTCTGATGTATCAGTGAAAGCGTCGTCAAGTTGCTGTTGAAATTCAAAGCAATTTCCAGGATCGTGAGTGTTAATAATATTAATCCTGGGGCTAGATTTTGTGTTTAGCTGTGTAGATTCTCTATGGTCTCAGTCTAACCCTTGCAACAACCAAAGAATGATCTGTATCACAGTCAGCACTGTGGTAACTTCGAGTTTATGATGAATGGTTCAGATGTTGTCTCCGTGAAGTTTTTTCCTGTTTGCACAAAACTGGCTGGAACCATCTGATTACCAATGCCTTGATGTATTTGAGCAATCATTTATTGTCATCAAATATAGGGACCAAGATCTGAGGAGATACATGAACACCTATGGTAGTTGGCAGGGCACATGCTGATGATGCAGTTGCAGTCTCATATGTTTCTTTAGTTTACAAGTTTGGGTAAAGAAAGCATCACAATCATCACACTTGTACAGTTTCTCTCCTGTATGTGTTTTCTTATGTTTCTTCAGATTGCCATTGTGAATAAACGTAGAATCACACTCATCACACTTGTAAGGTTTCTATCCTGTATATGTTCTTTTGTGATTCTTCAGACTGCAAGATTCAGTAAAAGAAACACCACAATCATCAGACTTGTAAGGTTTTTCTACTGTATGCGTTCTCTTATGTTTCCACAGACTTCCAGAATGAGTAAAAGAAGCACCACAAACATCACACTTGTAAGGTCTTTCTCCTGTATGTGTTCTCTTGTGAATCTTCAGATAATAAGTTCGAGTAAAAGTAGCACCACAAACATCACACATGTAAGGTCTTTCTCCTGTATGTGTTCTCTTGTGAGTCTTCAGGTGGCCAGCTTCAGTTAAAGAAGCACCACACACATCACACTTGTAAGGTTTTTCTCCTGTATGTGTTCTTTTATGTTTCCTCAGACTTCTAGATTCAGTAAAAGTAGCACCACAATCATCACACTTGTAAGGTTTTTCTCCTGTATGTGTTCTCTTGTGAGTCTTCAGGTGGTCAAATTTAGAATAAGAAGCACCGCAATCATCACACTTGTAAGGTTTCTCTCCTGTATGTGTTCTCTTGTGAGTCTTCAGGTGGCCAACTTGAGAAAAAGAAGCACCACACACATCACACTTATAAGGTTTCTCTCCTGTATGTATTCTCTTGTGAGTCTTCAGGGGGCTAACTTGAGAAAAAGAAGCACCACACACATCACACTTGTAAGGTTTTTCTCCTGTATGTGTTCTCTTGTGAGCCTTCAGGTGGCCAGCTTCAGTGAAAGAAGCACCACAATCATCACACTTGTAAGGTTTTTCTCCTGTATGTGTTCTTTTATGTTTCCTCAGAATTCCTGACTGAGTAAAAGTAACACCACAGTCATCACACTTGTAAGGTTTTTCGCCTGTATGTGTTCTCTTGTGAATCTTTAGGCAGCCAGCTTCAGTAAAAGAAGCACCACAATCATCACACTTGTAAGGTGTTTCTCCTGTATGTGTTCTTTTATGTTTCCTCAGATTTCCTGACTGAGTAAACGTAGCACCACAGTCATCACACTTGTAAGGTGTTTCTCCTGTATGCATTCTCTTATGTTTCCTCAGATTTCCTGACTGAGTAAACGTAGCACCACAGTCATCACACTTGTAAGGTTTTTCTCCTGTATGCGTTCTCTTATGATTCCTCAGTTTTCCAGATTGAGTAAAAGTAGCACCACAAATGTCACACTTGTAAGGTTGTTCTCCTGTATGTGTTCTCTTGTGAGTCTTCAGATAGTCAGTTCGAGTAAAAGAAGCACCACAAATATCACACTTGTAAGGTTTCTCTCCTGTATGTGTTCTCTTGTGAATCTTCAGGTGGCCAGCTTCAGTAAAAGAAGCACCACAATCATCACACTTGTAAGGTTTTTCTCCTGTATGTTTTTTTTAATGTTTCCTCAGATTTCTTGATTGAGTAAAAGTAGCACCACAATCATCACACTTGTAAGGTTTCTCTAATGTATGTATTATCTTATTACTCATGTTCTTTTGACACTCTAGATGGTCATCTTGAATCAAAAGACTATCCCATTCATTGCATTTGTTCGGCATCCCTTCAGTATGTGTTCTCTTATATCTGTCTACACAAACATTTGGACTAGAAACATCAGACAAGTCTCCTGTGTCAGTTCCTTGAAAGCTATAGTTGACATAATCCAAAATGTCATCAAAAAACTTTGCAAAGCTATGTGTATGTTTTTCTTTTGTTTCCTTACTTTTCTGCTGACAATTCTCAATAGCTAGAGATAGTTTATTGTTCGTATGAATAACAGAAGACACATTTTCTGACATTTGACAAGAATCTTCATGGTTTACTGATGCCTTACAACTGTTCTCAACCATTCTTGATTCAGAGTTGCTGTGTTCTGTCATTTCTTGTATGACGCTTGTATCTGATAGTTCTTGTTTCACAACCTTCATGTCTATGCTGTCATATGTCCACTTTTGTGAACACTCTTGTATGGCGTAGTAAGGAATACTTGGAGATCTTGAGTGTGTTTCTGAAACACACCAAAGTAAGTAATTAATATCCTCATGAATAAACCAAGTATTGATTATGAACAGATGTGTATGTGTAATCAATCAGGCACACATTGCAGCTATAGCCAATCAATTTCATATGAATGAAAGATGGAGAAGAAGAATGAATAATATGCTAATGTATGATCTATACTGATGTATGATCTAAGCTGATGTGTGATCTAAGCTGATATATGGGCTAAGCTGATGTGTGATCTAAGCTGATGTATGGGCTAAGCTGATGGTGATCTAAGATGATGTATGAGCTAAGCTGATGTATGATATAAGCTGTTATATGATCTAGGTTGATGTATGATCTAAGCTGATGAATTATTTAAGCCGATGTATGATTTAAGTTCATGATGATTTAAGATGATGCATGATATAAGTGCTTGAAGATCTAAGATGATGTATGATCAAGGCTGATATATAATCTATGATGCTGTATGCTATAAGATTATGTATGATTTAAGATGATGTATTATCTAAGATTATGTGTGATCTAGGCTGATGTATGATCGAAGTTCATGATGATCTAAGATGATGTATGATCGAAGCTAATGAACGATCTGAGCTGATGTATGATCTAGGCTGATATATGATCTATATTCATGATGATCTAAGCTGATGTGTGATCTAAGTTAATTATGAGCTAAGATGATGTATAATCTAAATTCATGATGATCTAAGATGATGTATAATCTAAGCTGATGTATGATCCAGGCTGATGTATGATGTAGGTTGATGTATGATCAAGGCTGATGTATGATCTAAGCTGATGTATGATCTAAGCTGATGTATGATCTAAGATGGTGTATGATTTAAGCTGATGTTTTGAAAAAAAAAAAGAGGATGCCTATAACACTAACAGGGTCAGGTATGATCGGTTGATATACACACTGTTGGATATGGAGGCCTGCCCTTGCCTTGTCAGATGGGTCGCAGCAGTCCTTTATGAGCGTAAGGTTGCCTTGCATATGGGTTCTTGGACTTCTGACCCTTGTACTATTAGCAATATCAGAGTTATCAAACTTTGCCCTCGGGGGAGGAGAGGGGATCTTGATTTTGCATGCTATTCACTGCGACCATCGATTCACTTCTGCTTGTTACCATGTCTGGCTAGATTTGATTTATTCGAAACCAGCATGGTACGATGCAAGGGGAAACTACTCAGATATTTACAGTAGAAGTCCTTCTGCTAAGCGCCAAGAGTTTGGGGCCTAGAAAGTGTTTTCTCTTTAATTTCTTGGAGTCTATTCATGAATAGTAAGCTAATTTGTCTTATAACTTCTGAAGTATAAAGAAGACTTAACTTTTTGTTGCATTTTTTAATCCCCCGTAAGTTTACATAAATGTGAAGAGTTTCAACATTGCTGGTGCTTGCTGGTGTTCAGGAAAAAATATTTAGTGACATGGCCGTCATAACACAAAATTCAAGATTGCGGCGCCCATACAATAAACTATAGCGGACCTGTATTTATTTATAATTAGAACTGGTAATTTAACTAATAAAATTAAACAGAATACAAGTTTCATTTATAGCAATAATTTATCTGTGCAATTATACAATTGTTCACTATTTGATATGACTGAAAATAATTTTGAAAGCCAGTTTTCAGACCCGTCTCTGTAAACCTTTAAGGAGTACTTTTTTCTTAGCAGAGCACCAGTACTTAATTATTTAAATTTAAATAAAATACTGTGAAATAAGTTATGGTTTTTTTTTTAAATTAGTATTTAATTATTAATTGCTCACTTTTAGATACAGAACAGTGTATTTATTGAGCAGAAGTAGAAATCCATTATTAGCGAATATTTTTTTTTTAAAATATAATATTTTAATAGTTAATAATTAACTGCTGCTTAATTTATGCAGCAGTTACATACTTATTTACTTACATTAATGCATGATATTTAATCAACAAAAGAAAGCTGTCACAATGCAGTGGGTACATTAAGACAATATGAGTACATTTTCATGAATTGTTCTTTCACTAACGACGAACATTTCACATGACATTTAATTAATATAAATGAGCAGCCATTTTTAACTGTTACTTAGATAACAGCATGTCCTATCGAAAAGTCTTAAAAGTCAAGTGCATTATTCTCTGAGACACAAAAACTCTCGTGCTTTGTGCGATGCTTTCTGTAGGCCGCCCTGCAGAAAGAGACTGAGCCATATGGGGTAAAACCCGGTGCAATGAAGTTGATCCTCTCGACATTCTATCGAAAGAGGAATGTTACCTTTACTTTCCTGTTGCCAAAAACGCATAATAAAATATATATCTTATCAGGTTTGTTACCAATGCGACAGACTTTTAATAAATAATAAACAATTGGTGGCCATTTTTAATTGTTAATTAGGTCACGGCATATCCTATCGAAAAATAGATAATATGTTAAGTTAGGCCTTGCCACCCGGGCCGCAATGATATATGGTACTACACTGTCCGTTTAAAAATAAACAAGCCATAGTAATAGAAGGCAGAATGTCTCAGCTTCCAATTTATTAAGCCGCGATAAAATCTCCCTCATTACATAGGACCTCTTTACAGTTCCTGGTATTAAATTACGTCACAAAAAAATTCATAACTCCGCTTAGAATTAACGCACACTCTTCGTTGAGATATCGTTGGATTCATCTTGTCAAGCTGTATCTAACTGGTATAATTTCATAAGTAAAAAGCCAATGTTTAAATATTGACCAGAATTGCTACATACTGGACTGAAGAACTACAAATTTTGGAGGACAAAGTTGAAGATGCCAGGAAGACAATAGAGAGAGAACAAACAACTAAAGCGAACATCTCTCTCAAAGCCATCTTAGCAAAATATAAAAGATCAGTAAATCAAACAACAAGAGATTGTTGTAGGGGAAAAAAACAGAAAACCTGAACTTTTACAGGGATGGAAACAAACTATGGAAACTAGAGAAAGCTATGAATAATGAAGGACCCAGAAACAAACAAATAATTAAACAAGGAAATGTCTTGCTTACAGGAACAAAGACTGCAAATGCACTATTGGAACACTATGCTAGTGCAAACCACATTGATATTACTACCGAACAGAAGAAAACAATCAAAGATAAACAGACACATCATAGTAATACAGAGACAGCAGCAGAATGGCATCCCAGGTATTATATTGAATGGATGTCCTCTTAGGCGAGAGAGTAAATTGAAGTACTTGGGTATCATCTTTGACAGGTGTTTGTCTTTTAAGGATAATGTGGAGGCTTTGGTGGTGAAGGCTGGTAGGGGATTTAATGCATTGAGGGCTATGGCAGCAACCGGGGTAGATCAGAGGATGCTGTACAGGCTCTTTCAACAGTTAATAATTTCTGTCATTGAGTATGATTTGGGGCTGCTGACAGTATCAAAGAGCCAGCTTGAAAGGTTGGAGCGCATACAGAATGCTGCCATGCGGTTAGTCCTGGGGTGCAGAAAGGACACACCAATTATATACATGAGGCATGTCCTGGCTTTACCGACAATGACGGACAGGCATAGGGTCCTTCAGGCCAAATGGTACCTGAGAGTTGCTGCAGATAGGGATCACCTGGATGGCACAGGCAGAACTTATTATACGTCAACACCCACACATATATATATATATATAATGTGTGTGTGTGTGTGTGTGATCTAGAGACCATCAATCATGAAAGAGAGTGGGTTGATGTTCTGGAAGACATGACGGACTGGCACAATGTAATAATAACACTGGGTCGGGAGTGCAGAGAATGGGCAGCGGGCCGTGCTGAGTTTGAAGTGCAACAGCTGATCCAGAGCAACACACATCAAAGTGACATAGTCATCTACACCGATGGGTCAGTAGTGAGAAACAGACGTAGTGGTTGGGGCTTTATTGCAAAGGCTAATCGGCAAGTCTTTAAAAAGGAGTCTGGCATATGAGACTACAACCTCCTGCATGAGAATGGAGGTGGAGGCAGTAACGGCGGCATTCCAATTGCTAGAGGAGACTACTGCAACACACGTTGTATTCATTACAAATTCAAAGAGTATGCTTAGTAAGGTGGAAAAAGGAATGTTTCATGTGGAATGGCTCTTGTCGCTTTAGAGGTCACAGATTGTGAGAATTGGATTAATATTTTGCCCTGGCGATGCGGGGGTGCAGAGGAATGCACAGGCTGATAGGCTAGCAGGGAGTTTACCTCTTGGTGGCGGACTGCCTATGGACAAGGGGGAGGTGGTTGTGCGCTTGTGGGACCAGGTGGAGAAGGTGGAGGAACAGATTGAGAACCCATATGTGGAAAGAATGAGATTGGGGGGATCGGTAGGGGTTCTGGAAGAATCTCAAAACTGAGAGGGAAGAGCAGGAGAACTTTTAATTAGATAGCGGTGGGAAGGATTACAAGTATGGCTTTTCGTTGGCTGTTCAATGAGGGGGCGGAGCACGCATGGAAATGTCCTGAGTGCAGTGTTGTCAGTTCTTAACCCAACTCAACTCAACACATATGTGATGGCAAATCTAACAATTTAAGAAATGGAACAGGCCATGAATACCCTAAAAAAGAAGAAATCACCAGGAAAGGATGGAATCACAAATGAAATGCTAAAAGGACTACGCACTAAAGCAAAAGAAGAATCTACTAGCAGTCCTTAATTACAGCTGGAAGAGAGGAATAGTCCCAGGAAGGAAGCTACACTAATACCAATCCCAAAGAAGGGAAAAGACCTGGAAGAACCAAATGGCTATTGACTTATTTACTGTGCAGGAAAATTAATGGAACTCATTATCAATAGCAGGCTAACATGGCGCCTGGAAGAAAACCAACTCTTAACACCACACCAAGCAGGATTCAGAAAGTACAGATCCACTGAAGATCAAATAACCTATACAGCTCAGGAATTAGAGGATGCCTTCCAAGAGAAAAAGCACACACTAGTGGTGTGGATAGATTTAGAAAAAGCATTTGATAAAGTATGGAAGGAATGACTAAAAGTAAAATTGCAAAAATTGCATGTTTGTGGGAAAATGTACAAATGGATCAGCCACTACCTTGAGAACAGAACTGCCAGGACAAAAGTACAAGGACAAACCAGCAAAAAGGTGCTGTTAGAGCAAGGTTTCCGCCACGGAGGAGTTCTTTCACCAACATAATTCCTTGCATATATAAATGACATCAAGGAAAATATTCCATCCAGAGTACACACATCCTCCTTTGCAGATGACCTAGCCATATGGACATCTGAAGAATATATTATTACAGCTAACAGTAGAATACAGCAAGCCTTATTAGTGCTAGAGGACTGGTCAAAATAATGGCTAGTGAAGATAAGTGAGGAGAAAACAACATGCACAGTGTTCTCCCTCTCAAATACAACTCAGCAATCTAAGCTGGTATTGAATGGAAAAATATGGCACCATGAAGAGAATCCAAACAATCTAGGTGTCACCTTTGATCGTTACCTGACATGGAAGACACAGGTTTAGAAAAGATGAACAAGAGCAAGGCAAAGAATGGCAATCATGAAAAAGCTTGCTGGTACAACGTGGGGAGCAGATGAGAAAGTTCTCAAGAAGTTTTATACTGGACGGGTGAGGCCAGTACTGGAATATGGCATTGCAGCTTGGGCAACAGCTAAGCCAAACTTTAACAAAATAAGGAGAGTCCAAAATCAAGGAATGCAGATCATAACTGAAAGCCTGAAGACAACGCCTATTAACGAACTAGAAAAGATCACTTGTTTACAACCAATGTAGGATAGAAGAGATAGCAGAGCCCAGCAACAAGCAGAAAAATTTAGAAGATACCATCCCATGTATAAAAGGTTTAATGGTTTTGGAAAGGGAAGACTGAAGCGTAGCAACTTTGTAGAAACTGGATTAGGGCAGATGATATACTTAAAATATCAGCAGTTAAGCCCATTTACTATGCACACAAGTTCCCAGCTTGGAGACAGCAGCAACTGCCTGAGGTGATATAAAACATTCCTGGTATTGAGAAAAAGAACACTCAGAATGAAACAGAAAGAAGAAAAATAGCCCTAAACTATGTAAAAGAACATTACCCAAGTAATAATTGGACCCATGCATATAGAGATGGATCAGCCAAAAAATAACTAGAAAATGGAGGAGGAGGAAGTCTCCTAAATTTAAAAAATGGAGTGGAAAAAAACACAGTCAGTGGCAACTGACAAATTTCCAGGTAACTTCAAAGCAGAGGTAGAAGCTTTGAAAACTGCAGCAGAAATGCTCTTGATGGAGAAAAATGAAGAAAAGCAAATAGCTATCTTCACAGATGCAAAGTCAGCTGTCTCAATACTGAAGAGCAAAAACAGCACAGAACCAGCAGACCTAAGAGTAGCACTCCGGTTCCAAATTGCTGTATGTAGCCGGGGCGCAGTGTTGGGGTGAGCGCCCAACATTGCTTAAATACCCCAATGGCTCGTGAATACATAACCTCCTGCAGCAAAAGTCCAACTCCTGGCCTTCACGTGGCGGAACTGTTTTAACTAACAGGAGAAGGGGCGACGGTGAGTTTCTGGCGCCGGAAAATAACCAGTGTGCTCTAGATGTGTATACACATACATGCATGTGCAGACACGTGTGTGCGTGTGTACACATCTAAACTCGAGTGAGACCACAGTCTGCTCTAGCAAAGGAAAGGTGCTGAAGACGGAGGCAACCAGCCAGGAGGCGCACCACAGAAATCAGGATGCCACGCAATTACGCAAAATGGAATATGTCGACTGCTGCTAAACGTTATGGTGCTCGCCTTGCTTTGGACCCCGAGGCAGGTGCAGTGCCGGGCCCTATGTCTCGAAAGGGTCCAACCCCAACTACTGGAGGTCCTTCTCAGATGTCCTGTGGAGCGTGAACTGAAAAAGACAGTTCAATTCATACAAGAGACAGCACTGCAGTTATAGGCATATTTCAAGCGAACGAAAGAAGAAGAAGAAGAAGAAGTAGCACTCCATGGACTATGTCAGAAATCCAAAAAAAGTTGTAATACAGTGGATCCCATCACATTGCAGTATATCTGGAAATGAAGAGGCTGACAGACTAGCAAAAGAGGGTGAATGACTACCTCAGCCTGACATAGACATAACCTATAATGAGGCAAAGAGATTTATAAAAAGCACTTATAGAACCAAATGGCAATCAGAGCATCCAGGCCACCAGAAAGTTGATGCATATTACAAACTCGACCGAAGAGAACAAGTAGCAATCTTCAGACTCTGCGCAGGACATAACAGGCTGAAATACCACTTGTTCAATAAACTAAAGATAGGAGATACCTATGAATGTAATTGTGGAACTGGCAAAATGACAGCTAAACATTTGCTTCAAGGTTGCCCAACAAACGCAGAACAGAGAAAGATATTTTGGTTCGCACCTGCTTCATTTGAGGACAAGCTCTGTGGAGATATCAACAAGCTCAAGTTGACCGCAGCTTATCTGAACTACATTCAGGTCAACATCTAAAGGTGCATGAAGAAGTACTTAGATTGCTACACTTCATACCACAGGTATGTCGGTAGCAAAAGTGTCCCAGAGGCATGAAATGGAATATTGCTTAGCTAGCAAATCCATTATATGGAAAGTCTGAATCAAAAACTTATTGTGTGGGCGTCATCAAAGGTGGAAAAATTGTCCAGTGGCATGAAATAGAATATTGCTCGGATAGCAAATCCATTACGTGGAAAGTTCGAATCGAAAGCTCACTATGTGGGCGTCATCAAAAGTGGAAAAAGTGTTCCAGTGGCATGAAATGGAATATTGCTTGGATAGAAAATCCATTATGTGGAAGGTCTGAATCGAAAGCCACTGTGTGGATGTCATTTGCAGACTGCATCCTGCTGGTTTCCGGAGGAACAGCCTGTGGTGTACTGAAGGCCCAATATATACGGAAGTGAGGCTAAGCAGCCATGTGCAGGACGTGACGATTCCTTGGATGAGCCCAGTACCAGAGCGCTATGTGTCGGCTCTGCAATAATGGAAGCCCATGGTCTGCCCCTGCCTTCCCTTGACTGCTGACCAGTATGTCTTCGGCTGTTCTAAATGAGCCAACTGGGATGGGGGTAACACCACAACAGTGAGAGTCAAACTTTCTACAAAACCCCTGGGAAGGTTAACCCGGTTAACAAATGCCCGCAGAAGTCGGATGTGTCGGCCTAATGGCGCAAGAACACAGCTCTGCTGTAAACAGGCACAACGCAATCACGTCCAAAAAAAACTCTCCGGATAAATGCAGAAGAAGAAGATATACAACAATAAGAAAGAGAGAAACTGCTTGTTTTTGGTCATTTGATGAGAAGCGAGGCATTTGAAAATGTCCTGATAACTGAAAAGATCAAGGGGAAGAGAGCCAGAAGCAGACCAAGAGAAACGATGCTGGATGGATTGAGATGGTTGTATGGAGGAATATCATCAGCAGCGTTGATCCAGAACACCAAAGACCAAGATCTGTGGAGAGCCATGAATGCCTATGCCAGCTGGCAGGGCACTTGATGATGATGATCTTCTGAAAAAGTACAAATGCATCATGTTTCAATGTAGTCACCACTGTGTTCAATGCAAGTCCTTCAGTGCTCATAAAATCCTGTGGACATAAATCTGCACAACTGGCAATTTAATAGCAATCTGAGGTGAGAGTGAGGGGTGAGTGGAGAAGTGGACATCTGGAAGACAGTACCAACTGGCTTTTCTGTGTGCTTCAAATATTCTATTTTTAATCCAGAGTCTTGTCCATTTGTCTAAAAAATTAGCAACTGCGCTACAGATCAGGATGTCAACAAAGATGTTATTCTTTTTAGACTGAAGGTTGCTTTTTGAGACAGTGGAGAATGCTGGAAATAAACGCCTGCTGGGTAAAATAAGGTCTAAGCTCATCATTGCCCAGTGACACTCTGCATTTACCTTCCATGTCTCTTACCTTCTCTCTGTGAAAATACTTGAATGAGAGCAGACAAGGCTCAAACTGGTAGCAGAATATGACAGTTCATTCACTCATTGTTTATCTGAGAGGCCAGAGTTATGATTGGAAGCATCTCTCAGTGGCAGAAAGATGTGATCCAATCCAACAGCTCAAACTGGTAGCAGAATATGACAGTTCATTCACTTGTTGTTTATCTGAGAGGCCAGAGTTATGATTGGATACATCTCTCAGTGGCAGAAAGATGTGATCCAATCCAATAGCTCAAACTGGTAGCAGAATATGACAGTTCATTCACTCACTGTTTATCTGAGAGGCCAGAGATATGATTGGATACATCTCTCAGTGGCAGAAAGATCTGATCCAATCCAACAGATCAAAAGGCAACAGCAAATCATTGGCTGTTTACTTCAGACATTGTTTGTTCACTCATCTT
Source organism: Cepaea hortensis (assembly GCA_963921405.1). Classification (NCBI taxonomy): domain Eukaryota; kingdom Metazoa; phylum Mollusca; class Gastropoda; order Stylommatophora; family Helicidae; genus Cepaea; species Cepaea hortensis. The sequence goes on along the minus strand of OY992876.1, from coordinate 488,115,068 downwards.
GAACTCGACCATAGTCCACACTGGACTGACTTTTGTGTGTGCGCTAGATTTTCATATTACCCTCACCATCAGGTGAATCAACTCTGACTTCTGGTAGTTAGTTGCAAATCCTTTATAGGACATGGCAGTCAATCCCAGCATTTTTGGCTATTTGTGATTTCTTGACAAGTTTACGGTTAGTCATTGCCATTGCTTTCTGAATGACCGGCACTCATATCTTTATATGGGAAGCAATGCAAGGCAGTCTGCTTCCAAATACCAGCAGCTGTACTTCTGAGTTACACATAAGAAATGTATCATGTTACAGTCCCCTTACACTGATGAATGATAACATTTGAACTAGAAAACATAACACTATCGGATTCACCAAGAACACCCAGCTTATGGTGATCTATGTTACCGGACATGGACAGAGCATCCAAATCTTAGACAGAAGCTTAGAGTGTGCAGCAGAGGCCTGGAGAATGTGATGATGGGCCTGGTTCTTGTGATAAGGCTGTCCATACAACAGATAAGTGTAGCACCATTGAAGATGTTTTTGTAAGAGAAATGCTTGACCCTCACATATATTAGATCACTAAATAATGGGGTAGTTTGGCCAGTTCCCTACCCCTCTACCATTAGAAAGAAATCTCTGCTACTGATTTGATTACACTGGGCCAGAGGCCAACTGTGCTGCAGGTCAACATGTGATTAGACTGGGCCACATGCCAGCTGTGCTATCAGGTCAACACGTTATCATGATTGCCACTGCTGGACTTGAGCCCTGAATCATTGTGTTGATATGCAAGATTCAGTTTTCTTTGTCATGCCATCTTTAACTTTGTAGTGCCATATATCATTGCGTCCGGGGTGGCAAAGCCTAACTTGACGTATTATTTATTTTTCGATAGGATGTGCCATGACCTAATTAACAATTTAAAATGACTGTCAATTGTGTATTATTTGCCTTCTATTACTGTGGCTTGTTTATTTTTAAACGGCCAACGTAGTGCCATATATCATTGCGTCCGGGGCGGCGAAGCCTAACTTGACGTAATATTTATTTTTCAATAGGATGTGCCATGACCTAATTAACAATTTAAAATGACCGTCAATTGTGTATTATTTGCCTTCTATTACTGTGGCTTGTTTATTTTTAAACGGCCAACGTAGTGCCATATATCATTGCGTCCGGGGCGGCGAAGCCTAACTTGACATATTATGTATTTTTTTTTCGACAGGATGTGCTGTGACCTAATTAATAGTTAAAAACAGCTGCCCATTTATTATATTAATTAAATGTCATGTGAAATTCATGAAAATGTACCATATTGTCTTAATGTACTAACTGCATTGCGACAGCTTTCTTTGGTTGATTAAATATCATGCATTAATGTAAGTAAATAATTTTGTAACTGCTGCATAAATTAAGCAGCAGTTAATTAATTATTAAGATATTAAATAATAAAAAATAAAAATATTAAATAATTAAATATTCACTAAAACTGATTTCTACTTCTGCTCTATAATTACACTGTTCTGTATCTAATAGTGAGCAATTAATAATTAAATACTAACTTATTTAAAACATATAACTTATTTTACAGTACTGTATTTAAATTTAAATAGTTATATACTGCTGCGCAACTTAGAAAAAAAGTACTCATTACTTACACTACTTACAAGTTTACAGACGGGTCTGAAAACTGAGTTTCAAAATAATTTTCAGTCATGTCAAATGCTGAAATATTATGCAAGTACACAGATACATTACTGCTACAAATGACACTTGCATTCTGTTTAATTTTAGTAGTTAAAATACCAGTTCTAATTATAAATAATTACAGGCCCGCTATAGTTTATTGTATGGGCACTGCAATCTTGAATTTTGTGTTATGACGGTCACTAAATATTTTTTCCTGAATAACAGCAAACACCTGCAATGTTGCAACTCTTCACATTTATGTAAAATTGAACAGGGAATTCAAAATTGCAACAAAAAGTTAAGGATTCTTTTAAATGCAGGAGTTATAAGACACATTAGCCTACTATTTATGAACAGACCCCAAGAAATTCAAGAAAAAACAGTTTCTCAGCCTCACGATTTTGCCAGTTAGCAGAAGGACCCATACTGCAAATACCAGAGTAGATACCCCTTTCGTCGTACCATGCTGCTTTTGTTTAATTCATTTCTAGCCGGACATGGTAACAACCGGAAGTGAATCATTGGTCTCAAGAAAAAGTACGGGAAATAAAAAAAAATTAACCCCCTCATCACAGCCTCATGGGACTTCATGGGAATAGCACCATACTGATTAATTTGAAACTGTGGCATCATGGATTGATTAAATTACGTTGCACAGCTTTGTCAAGCCTGTGGCTCAGTACATCCAATTTCGACAAGCATTTTTTGGGTGTCTTTCCCTAGTCTTTGACTGTCCCCAGTCTACCTACAAGGCAGTAGGTGTGTGTGTCTCTTGGTCTGGTTCCTCTCCCTTGACCTGTCCGACATGGGAGGCCCTACCAGTAGCTGTGCTACCGTCCGCATAGCTCTTGGGGTCATTGGAACACGCAAGCCCCTCGACCTCGTCATGGTGGACACATGGCAGAGAAGTTATTGTATATAATGTTCTAGTTTCATTAGCTTCTTTCAGACAATCATTAGTTATTCTGGCAGTCCAAGGAATTTTCAACATCCGTCTCAGGAATTACATCTCTGTTGCTTCCAAGTCATCCTAATTTGTTCATTTATATTCCAAGATTCACAGCCATACATGAAAAATGGCTCTGTATAGCATTTCAGCACTCTTATTCTTACATTCAATGATAGTGACTTATTGCATAAGGTACTCTATTTTCTGGAATGCAGCTTTTCCTTGCCCTATTCTGCTCTTGCTAGTCTCTCTGGCCGAGGGGTTACACCACTTTCTCCGTAATCCCGTTTATCACGCAGAGTCTCATAGTGGGCGAGAACTGGGAGCAGTTCATCCCCCGCTGGTGACTTGCGGGATAACTGAGCCGGCCGCTCAGAATTCAATGGCAAACTACTGAGCGTAATCTTGCCAAGAAATCAACAGACAGCTGAAAGATGTTGCTGTTGACAGCGATGTCCTGTAAAAGGATATGCGAATTAAAAAACAACAAAATTCTGCTCTTAATCTCTGTTGTGCATCTTCCGTCTGATGTTATAAATACCCCTAGGTATTTAAAACTATCCACTTGCTTCTATTTCCATTTCACATTTTGGTGCCAGAAATAACAAATTAAGGTTTTCATTTGAACAACTGGCAAGATCGAAGGGAACAGACCAAGAGGAAGACCGAGAGGAAAATACCTGGATGGCTTGGCCACATGGCATGGATGAGACAGGAACACTGAGCTGATCCACGACACTGGTGATCGAGTGAAATGGCTTTCTGGCATGGCACATGATTGATTGATTGATTTGAACCCCGTTGTACTTTACATGGCTAACAGAGACCTGACATGAAATGAATAACAGAGCAAACTTTCAAATCACATAAATGATATAAAATTGTATAAATTATAGATTCTGCTATGTTTTGTTGCACATACTTTTACCTTGATCTACACAGACTTCAGGTTGTTCTATCTTGACACTTGCTGGTATTTCACTGTCCATCTCCTCACAGACTTGTATCTTAGTGATAATCTCTTTGGCAGAACTGTGAACACAGTCAGTCTGAAAGGATTTGTAAGTTTCTTATTTAGACAACAATTATCATCATCATGTGTCCTGCACACTGGCGGGGGCATTTATGTCTGCCCATAGATCTCGGTCTTTGGTGTTCTGGATCAACTCTACATTTGATACCAGAAGTGGCTGTCCAAAGACAGTCATAAATATTGTTTTCTGACTCTGATTTGTGGAAATTTATGAATTCTTGGGAAGATATGTGGTGGTTGTCCCTTGACTTCTACATCCACTCTGCCTTTAATAACCATTTATGACTGTCAGGGCAAGTGTGTGCCCTGATATGCTCAGCTGCAGAGTTGTCGACTTCATTCAGTAGCATGTCCTTTGCAGAACCTCGGAAAACCTCTCGATCATAAGCAAGATGTCCCGCGTCCGATACACCCATCTGGAGATCATCCGTCACATCCTGCACCCATCTTCTCTTTGGCCTTCCTCTTCCTCTCTTCCCAGGCACATACCCCTCCATTATTGTTCTCTCCAAACTTTCGTGACGTTTCAAGTGACCAAAATATTTCAATTTTCTTTGTTTTATCGTCTTTAATAGCCAACCGTCTTGAATATTCAGCTCTTGAAGTATGGACGCATTTGTTCCTTTCTTTACCCAAGATATTCTTAGAACTCATCTATAACATTTATATTCAAAGGCATTTATGTGCTGTTCAGCTTGTTTAGTAAGTTTCCAGGTCTCACAGGTGTATGTTGCAATGGGAAAGATGCATGCTCTTAAAAATCAAATTTTTGTAGTTCTGTCTGTCCCATTCCATAATTTATTCAGTTTTTTTAGTCTTTGAAGATCAATTGATAGTCGTCGTTTAATTTCTTTCATTGTGTCACCATTGTTGGTAGTCATTATATACAATATTCAAAATTTTCCACCACCTCCAATTAACATATATTTCTTTCTCCATAGTGGTTTTATCTGTATGCATTATCTTTGTTTTTGCAATGTTAAGATACAAGTTGTGATTTTCACTATTCAATTGGATTGAGGCTATTAGGTTTTCTATACCAGTCTGTTGTGGATAGCAATACTGTATCATCAGCATACCAAATCTCTGGTATGTCATGACCACTGATATTTAGGGCATCATATAGCTACCTGTTTACATTTACACATTACATTTGTTACATTTCTCATTATATTTTCGGGGTACAGATTAAATAAATAGGGGGACAGCACACATCCCTGAAGGACTCCTTGCTTGATGTCAACTAATCTGATGTGTTGTCGACTTATCCGGTGGATACTGTCCCCAGAGCTGTGTCTGCCACACCGTGATGTTTTCTATATCTTCCACCACGAGGTGCAGTTGGGAATTTCCCTTTCTAGAGTTATGAGGCCATGATAACATTTCCCCAAACTCTCCAGTACTTTTAGAGTTCCAGCAAAAAATAAACTGTTTAAATGAATTTGAAATTTTATTTTCATGATGAATAAACATGATATTAGAGACATAATGTCCTATAGTTACTTCAAGACATGATTTATGATATGTGATTCCTCATGGTCACTTTAAGAACATGAGTTAGCAGTCAATCATAGCACAATGGTATTGGTGCATCATGACAAATATAACATAACAACAAAAGACAGTTTGGTCATAAATTCTCAGTATTTGTATGACATGTCATACAAATACATGTCATATTTGTATGACATGTCATACAAACATTAAAGTGATTCAGAAGTCAGTGTGATAATTATGATGGCAGCCATTCTTTGTTATATTTTCTTTTATTTACATAATGCTATAACAGGTCTGTGAGAGAAAAATAAGGAGAACTTATGGTTACAGTGAGAGAAAAATAAAAATTTGTGGTTACTGTGAGAGAAAATAAGGAAAATTTATGGTCACTGTGAGAGAAAAATAAGGAGAATTTGTGGTCACTGTGAGAAAAAAAATAAGAACTTGTGGTCAATGTGAGATAAAAATAATGAGAACTTATGGTCACTGTGAGTGAAAATAAGAACTTGTGGTCACTGTGTGAGAAAAATAAGGATAACTTGTTACTGTGAGAGAAAATATGGAGAATTTGTGGTCACTGTGAGAGAAAAATAAGGAGAACTTGTGGTTACTGTGAGAGAAAATATGGAGAATTTGTGGTCACTGTGAGAGAAAAATAAGAACTTGTGGTCAATGTAAGATAAAAATAATGAGAACTTTTGGGTCACTGTGAGGGAAAAATAATGAGAACTTGTGGTTACCATGAGAGAAAATAAGGAGAATTTGTGGTAACTGTGGGAGAAAAATAAGGAGAACTTGTGGTCACTGTGAGAGAAACATAAGAACTTGTGGTCAATGAGAGATAAAAATAATGAGAACTTATGGTCACTGTGAGGGAAAAATAAGGAGAACGTGTGGTCACTGTATGAGAAAAATAAGAACTTGTGGCCACTGTGGTTGAAAAATAAGGAGAACTTGAGGTCACTGTGAGAGAATAATAAGGAGAATTTGTGGTCACTGTGAGAGAAAATTAAGGGGAATTTGTGGTCACTGTGAGAGAAAAATAAGAACTTGTGATTACTGTGAGTAAAACATGAACTTGCCACTAAATTCTAAACTGAGTTGCATATCCTTCACAGGACGTAGCAGTCAACCCCAGCATTTTGGCTGTTCATGATTCCTGGGCAAATTTTATGTTCAGTAGTTTGCCATTGCTTTCTGAATGACCAGCATTGAAAAAAACCAGCACTGCTGTGTTTCGAACCCGGGTATACGGGATTACGAATCACATCCATAACCCCTTCGCCACAAACATGCTAGTTTGTGAACCAGCAGCATTAAAGTTGTAACCGAGTCCACATCTATTGCCTAAATGTGGTTGCTGTATTGTCTGCTTGTGCACAGAACCAGAAATATATAGAGTATGAGTATAAACTAAAGCTGTTAGTGCCAGCACACACTAGCACAACTAAGAAATTAATAAAGAAAGAACATCACTCGCGGATATACGAGAATGGTGGTAATGAATTTAATTAAATGAGAGCATCTTCACGCGTATATTTCATTAACAAACAGTACTGAGTACAGTGAGTACACTGTGTAATGTGCTAGAGGCAGGTATTGTGCTTTCAAATGAAAAGGTACTAACAGCAGTATCCTTCAGTTAGTGTGTAACAGCAGTATCTACTTACAGTCGTTTAGTAAACGGGACTCAGCTGTTACAGTCGAGTTAGTATTTGATGTACTATTAACACAGCAGTATCCTACACAGTTGAGTTAGTGTTTGATGTACTATTAACACAGCAGTATCCTACACAGTTGAGTTAGTGTTTGATGTACTAACAGCAGTATCCTTCAGTTAGTGTTTGATGTACTAACAGCAGTATCCTTCAGTTAGTGTTTGATGTACTAACAGCAGTATCCTTCAGTTAGTGTTTGATGTAGTCCAATATTCAACATTTACCAAATAAAATGGTTAGTCTGACATTCAACACAGACAAGCCGCCATGTTTGAGGCACCTGGGTATAAAATCTAGAGAACGGTACTCTGTAATGGCCAGTAGCATTACTGAAACAATATATAATATAATCGTCTTCACCATCAACATCATCATCATCATCCACTGTTGCTGAGAAGCGTTCTGGGGAGGATTAGTTGACGCACCAGCGCCCGATGGGTGACACTGGATAGTGTGATTGTACAATGTCTTTGATATTGTCAATCCATTTTCTTCTCGGGCGTCCTCTTGCAGATGTTCTTTAATGTAGGGCCAGTGCTGGTAGTTGACTGGGTTGCATTCTAACGAGATGGCCAAACCACTTGATCTTCTGTCTTTCAATAAATGTGGCACAAGGTGTTGATCCCACAGTCTGTCTGATAACAGCATTTCTTACTCGGTCTCAGATTGTTAAGATTTCTTTAAAATGGCATTTTGTTGGTCTCATTCTTCAAATGTCATTTTGTTGTGGGAGAAAAATAAGGAGAATTTGTGGTCACTGTGAGAAAAAAAATAAGAACTTGTGGTCAATGTGAGATAAAAATAATGAGAACTTATGGTCACTGTGAGTGAAAATAAGAACTTGTGGTCACTGTGTGAGAAAAATAAGGATAACTTGTTACTGTGAGAGAAAATATGGAGAATTTGTGGTCACTGTGAGAGAAAAATAAGGAGAACTTGTGGTTACTGTGAGAGAAAATATGGAGAATTTGTGGTCACTGTGAGAGAAAAATAAGAACTTGTGGTCAATGTAAGATAAAAATAATGAGAACTTTTGGGTCACTGTGAGGGAAAAATAATGAGAACTTGTGGTTACCATGAGAGAAAATAAGGAGAATTTGTGGTAACTGTGGGAGAAAAATAAGGAGAACTTGTGGTCACTGTGAGAGAAACATAAGAACTTGTGGTCAATGAGAGATAAAAATAATGAGAACTTATGGTCACTGTGAGGGAAAAATAAGGAGAACGTGTGGTCACTGTATGAGAAAAATAAGAACTTGTGGCCACTGTGGTTGAAAAATAAGGAGAACTCGAGGTCACTGTGAGAGAATAATAAAGAGAATTTGTGGTCACTGTGAGAGAAAATTAAGGGGAATTTGTGGTCACTGTGAGAGAAAAATAAGAACTTGTGATTACTGTGAGTAAAACATGAACTTGCCACTAAATTCTAAACTGAGTTGCATATCCTTCACAGGACGTAGCAGTCAACCCCAGCATTTTGGCTGTTCATGATTCCTGGGCAAATTTTATGTTCAGTAGTTTGCCATTGCTTTCTGAATGACCAGCATTGAAAAAAACCAGCACTGCTGTGTTTCGAACCCGGGTATACGGGATTACGAATCACATCCATAATCCCTTCGCCACAAACATGCTAGTTTGTGAACCAGCAGCATTAAAGTTGTAACCGAGTCCTCATCTATTGCCTAAATGTGGTTGCTGTATTGTCTGCTTGTGCACAGAACCAGAAATATATAGAGTATGAGTATAAACTAAAGCTGTTAGTGCCAGCACACACTAGCACAACTAAGAAATTAATAAAGAAAGAACATCACTCGCGGATATACGAGAATGGTGGTAATGAATTTAATGAAATGAGAGCATCTTCACGCGTATATTTCATTAACAAACAGTACTGAGTACAGTGAGTACACTGTGTAATGTGCTAGAGGCAGGTATTGTGCTTTCAAATGAAAAGGTACTAAGCAGTATCCTTCAGTTAGTGTGTAACAGCAGTATCTACTTACAGTCGTTTAGTAAACGGGACTCAGCTGTTACAGTCGAGTTAGTATTTGATGTACTACTATTAACACAGCAGTATCCTACACAGTTGAGTTAGTGTTTGATGTACTAACAGCAGTATCCTTCAGTTAGTGTTTGATGTACTAACAGCAGTATCCTTCAGTTAGTGTTTGATGTACTAACAGCAGTATCCTTCAGTTAGTTGCTTGATGTAGTCCAATATTCAACATTTACCAAATAAAATGGTTAGTCCGACGTTCAACACAGACAAGCCGCCATGTTTCAGGCACCTGGGTATAAAATCTAGAGAACGGTACTCTGTAATGGCCAGTAGCATTACCGAAACAATATATAATATAATCGTCTTCACCATCAACATCATCATCATCATCCACTGTTGCTGAGAAGCGTTCTGGGGAGGATTAGTTGACGCACCAGCGCCCGATGGGTGACACTGGATAGTGTGATTGTACAATGTCTTTGATATTGTCAATCCATTTTCTTCTCGGGCGTCCTCTTGCAGATGTTCTTTAATGTAGGGCCAGTGCTGGTAGTTGACTGGGTTGCATTCTAACGAGATGGCCAAACCACTTGATCTTCTGTCTTTCAATAAATGTGGCACAAGGTGTTGATCCCACAGTCTGTCTGATAACAGCATTTCTTACTCGGTCTCAGATTGTTAAGATTTCTTTAAAATGGCATTTTGTTGGTCTCATTCTTCAAATGTCATTTTGTTGGTCTCACTCTTTCAAATGCCATTTTGTTGGTCTGATTCTTTCACATGCCATCATTATTTCCACCTTCTTGTTATTGCATGTAAGCTGTGCTTCATGTCCCCCACTATCATCTGTACGTCTTTACCACACGATCTCCCCCGTAGCTACGACCAGCGTCATCGGAACACCCCCAACAGCAAATATCGTCTATACCGAGCTGACAGATTCTTCTTCTTTTCCATGTTATCCTCCATTGGGGTATAGACCCTCAGCTAACTCACCCCAAGCCCTCCTAACCTCATCTTTATTTATCCAATGCAGCTCCGCCCATGTCCTCACAAAATTACTCATTTCTGTTTCTATCTATTTTCTCCTGGCTTTTTTTTTTAGGTTCCCCCCTCCCCTTCTTATCTGTAGCTTTTCCATGCAGCTCCGCCTAAGCCCTCATCAAAGTATTCATTTCTATTTCTACCTCTCTTTTCCTTGTGTGTGTAAGTCTTTCTCTATTTCTCTGGTCCTCTCAATTCCAGACATATACCTCGTTATACTATCCACAGATTTTCTCAATGTTTGGCCAATCCAGTGCCAGTGTCTTTTCCTCACTTCTTGATTCACTAGGATTTGTTTAGTTCTCTCCACGAGCTCTACATTGGTGATTCTGTCATATCATTTTATTCCTTTTATTGGGACGCAGAGGTGTTTCCAACAGGGCCAGGTTCTATGCTGACCAAGACCTACAGGTCAACGCCATGCGTCCTGGCTAACGTAATAGGATCGCTGATTCTTCAGAAGCCGGAGAGTATCTGCCTGCATGGCGAGGAACCACAAGTGTGCACACCAATAAGCCAGACATGGAACAGCGGAAACTCACGCAAACCTCAGGTCCTGTATGACATCACACTGATGTTGGACAACAGGATGTCATTATCCGACATGCAGGACTTCACGCTGGAGTTCACAGCCAGCGAACGCAAGCAAGCAAGCAAACATCACAGTAAACGGGGAAATACTAGAACAAGTAACAAGTTTCTTCTATCTTGAACATATAACAATAGATGATGGCAGAAGTGAAATAAAAATAAAAAAGATTAGGAATGGCCAAAAATGCTTTAAGCGGCATGAAATCAGTATTAACATCTAGAAAGATTAATTGTCGTGTCCTCCTTTGAAGTGTCGTCCCTGGAGTGAGGAGAGTCAACACCCACATTATAATATTTTTTCCCTATCAATATCTTGGAGAATCCACCAGCTTCCGTCCAACACACTCCATCAGCCTATGGACACCTTTTCCTATCACTCTCTCACTGTCGTACTATGCCCCCTCTCATACTTCCCCAACGCAACATACTCAACAACTCTTGCTTCTAAAAATTAATAAAGATTAATTTATCAAAAGAAAAGTGTAACGTATATGAGCCGTGTATGCGAAGAAAATGTGTGTCGTGTATTCTAATGTAAATGTATAGGTCAGACCACAGAGTTCATGTTCAGAGTCCACTCATCATGGCAATGATCACACAACATCACAAGACTCATCACAATGGACCTCACCGAAGTCGTGTCCTTCTCTCCAGACATATCCTCCTCCAGGAGCTCTGATGACCATGAGATCTGAATCTCATTCAAATATAATCCGTGAAAAAATACTATTATTGTTCCTAACACAACTGTTCCTAATAGTTTATAGAAACTCAGGCTTCATAATTCCGGCGCAGTGAAAAAAAAACATGGAACACTGTCCTATGAACATGACGTTTTCTTCTTGCGATAGGTTCTATAGTTTTCACTCTTACACAGTCATTGTATCTAGACTAAAATGGCTTCTTAATTTACTAGATATTGTCTGACAGTTCTGATTTCCTTGATACGTGGAACAACTACACTTAAATGTTATCTTTCCTCCAATGTGAACATCAGTCGCTACTGTTCTCGTCATACGTGGACTGAACATCCATCACTACTGGTGTGTTAAAGACTGGTATGACCTACAACTCATTCGGTACTTATCTTGTAGGATAATTCTACCATTCAGCTCCACTGAGCCATGTGTATCAGCTTCTTCTAGCACCGACCCATTTAGAAGGTGGCTGGCCAGTCTTTCTGCATCATAACTTATCCGGGATCGGATTTTTCAATGATTCTGTGTGCTTCATTCCGACCAGAGGGAACCTGTAAAATAGATCATACAACTGGTGAAAGCCTCCCCGTCACCGATCTCTATTAGATGATCGTGGCCATTGGTCCTTGCTCAGTAAAATACAATGAACCTACTCTGTCAGGGACAGATGACTCAACCCATTGGTTATCATCAGGCCAAGACAAGAAAAAAAATCAACAAACAGAATGCGGAACCCCGCCACAAGGGACACCTACTGGAATATCCCAATTATCCCTCATTACTCAATTCTCAACTAGTAAAGCTTATCAACACTTCACTAATCTATTTTCAACTAACAGAGCCAAGTATCACTTCCCTACTCTAGCTAGTTTTCCACTAACAGTGCTAATCATCACACTCTAGTTTTAACAAGGCTACAGTCTATATTAATTAGAACTAATTATAATAGGTTCTACCTTAGGCAACACCGCAGTTAGATCAAATTACATCTACTCTTGCCATGACAGGCACGTGTAAAATTAAATTAACTCAATTCGCACACGGTAGACATTTTTCCAATCAGAACCGCAGTGCCAAAGCACGTCCGCCTCAATCAACGGTTTTAGTTCAACTCCCCTCTCCAATCATGGTTTTGGCAACCTCCTAAAATTGGTCACGTGACGTGGTTGATGTCCTGCAGGTGTTATTTGGGCATATCATCCATTGTCAAGAATCTATCCTCCCTGGCTTAGTCACTGTCAGAGTTGTCATCACTTGTTTTGACTCCCAAAACCAACTAGCGAGTTACTGTATGATCCCAACAACAGTTGTCAATAGCAATCTGCCAATCTGCGTGATGTCCGGAATCTCTATATGACAGATGGACTGTTTTCTTCCGAGCTGAGTACTTCCGCTTTCAATCCGACCTGTTTATTAACTGTCGAAGCGATGTATGATTCAGCTCACCCACTTCCCCTACACATCTGCAGCTGTTAATTCTGCCCGACCTGTGATGGCTGACATCCGATTGCAACCAGGATCCGACGGGTTCCATCTGTATTCGAATGTTGACAAACTGTCAAAGCGATGCAGGGACCCGTCTCACTCACCACCGAGAGTTCCCAATCCGTCGACCAGATGTAAACACGTGCAGTTACATTTTCTGGACTTGTTGAAACAACCTTTGGCCTCGAACATGCCGCTAATTCAGAACGCCTTTTATTCTCATCACTGGTTAAATCACGTTGGTCTATTATGTGACATTAATAACGCATTAAAATAATGAGAATTGTCAAATGCTAGGTATATTCAACGCTACTGTATGGCGCGGAAGCCTAGACATTGAACAATCAAATAGAAAGTCGCATAGAAGCCCTGAAGATGTGGATATACAGATACATATGTCGTATTTCATGGAAACAAAAACAATCAAATGCAGAGGTTCTAGAAAAACTGGGAATGAAGAGAGAGTTGATGGAAGAAATAACGTGGAACAAGTTAAATATTTCGGCCACGTTAAAACACATGACACTCTTATAAAAACCATATTGTAAGACAAGGTTGAGGGCTAGCGAGCAAGACGTAGGAAACGATACAAGTGGGAAAATAACATCAAGAGATGGACAAACATCAGTCTGACAGAATGTACAATTAAGGCGAGAGACAGTCAGTGTTCGAGATCCACTGCAGCCAACCTTCATAGTGGAGACGGCTCCTGATTGATGATGATAATGATTGATGATGATGATGATGATGATTACTGGTACGTATTTCGATTTTCTCAGTTCTATATTTTAGTTTGTAGCTATATTTTAGTTCGTATCATTTATTATTGTTTCCATGTCAACCAATGAGGCCCTGTAAGGGATACTTTTTCACTACAGAGTTATGTCCTCATTTGGGACCGATATTCGGAAGAGTGCCGAAAACACACTAGGCAATATCAAAATTGAAATGTATAGCGATCACACCGGGATTTCAACCTGCCGCCCTGTAGTTATTTGTGAATTTATTTTATTGATCTCAATGGTTCTCTAAATATTGATGTCTTTTTGTTCATCACCATCATCACCATCTCCCACTTTTGCCTTCAACCATCGTGATGAGATATAGTTGACGTTCCAAAACCCGATGGGTGACAATGGATAGTATCATTTCATATGATTGTACAACCTCTTTGATGTCGTAAATCCATTTTCTTCTCGGGAGTCCTCTTGCTTTTGTATCAAATATTCTGTGATGAAGAACCACTGCTAGTATAGCATGTCCAGAAATGAATGCCGTCAATCACGAACAATTATTTTGAAAACTGTTGCATCGTTATGAAATTTTTCCTGCCGTCTTATATTTACCCCCACAGAAGTAATATGTCTTTGATAGGTCCAAAAGCAACTTAAATCATCGGAAGCGGCTACATTTCTTTGATGTTTTGGTAAAAAAAAACTAGTGATTTTTCGCTAACAAACTTGTTTTACAGTAATGAATACCCCGCCAATTCAAATGACGACACAGGGCGTATTCGGATTCGTACGGGAGTGGGTGCAATAACAGAAGTAGCTTAAAGGTCGACAGGGTCGACTGCACTGCACCGGGTTTTATCCCATATAGCTCAGTCTCTTTCCACAGCGCGGAAAGAGTCGCACAAAGCACGAACTCCGTAGCTTCAGCGACGACCCTCGGGAGTCTCCGAAAAATGCACTCGTGAAATGAAGGACGCGGCCCGGAATCGAACATACAACCTTCGAAGCCCGAGTCAGACGGCTTGACAACTTCACCACGGAGACTCCCGAGAGGGGTGTAATGTGTAATAGTAGTACTAGTACACATACGCGCGCGCACGCACACACACACATCGTGATTGTAACTGACTCAGAAAGCATGTTGGGGAAAGTGAGGACATGCAAGCTTCGGACACAGTGGCTTGCTTCGCTTCAGAGGTCACGGGTGACAAGCATCGCCTGGATCTTTTCTCTGGGGCATGCCGGTGTGCTCGGGAATGAACAGGCGGAAAGATTTGCTGGCTCCGCAAAACTTGGTGGAGTATTGATGCATGACAAGGCAGACATGGTTGCGGCCTTGTAGGAGCACGTGTACACCTCGGAGGAGCAAATGGATCACCATGGTCTGGCAAGAATGTGGCAGCGAGGAGTGACGACGGGATCTGGCCGACGCTCGACGCTCAGAGGAAAGGCAAGACGGACATATAATCAGATTGCTACTGGTACTATTGGTGTTGGAACTCTACACTGGCTGCTGAGGATGGAGACGAAGCGCTTATGGGAATGCCCTGAATTCTCTAATGTCGTTTTCTCAATCAATCAATCAATCAATCAATCAATCAATCAATCAGTCAATCAATCAATCTTTATTTTCCTCCATAAAGTGCATTTCTGCTGCAGTTTTCTACCTCTGCTTTGAAGTTACTTGAAAATTTTCCAGCTACCACTGACTGTGTGTTTGTTTTCCACGCAATATTTTTAATTTAGGAAAATTTCTCATCCTCCATTTTCTATGTGAAAATGTAACCGAGCACATAACACTGGGTCTCATCGTTGATCATAATCTAATCTTTAACTCCCATGCTCATACTCTCGTTAAACAAATAGCCAAAAAAAAAAAAGTATACTAACTTGCCAAAATTAAAAATTTCCTTGACGAAAACACAAGAAAGATATTCTATACCTCCCATATACAAACACATATTGATTATTGGTCCACAAGCTGGGATGGATATTCCAAATCAATAACAAAACGCCTTTATTCACTCCATAAAAGGGCAGTGCATTTAATTAATAGTGAAAAGCTTACCAACAATTCTAAACTACATAAACGTCTTCAGTTACTGCCATTCCACAAACGCCTATTTTTTAGTAAGGCTAAACTAATTCACAAAATCCTATTTCAAAATGCTCCAAGCTACCTTTGGTCATTGTTTAAATATAACGCAAGACAACTAAATATACTTCATGTCCCTAAACCTAGAATAGACTTATATAAAACAAGCTTAGCATACTCTGCCGCTCAGTTGTGGAACAATCATCCACAAGAAACCAAAGACACCATCAATCATTATACATACATTCGCGACCTGTTGGAACACTACCTCAGTACATACTACATTCCCCCATAAACAAGAGGAACAGCAAAGAAAATAATAATGGTAAATTATCTCAAACGACAACTAGTCCCCCCCCCCCCCCCCCAGTTGCAGTTTCTACAAAAGTTTCTGCCCTTCAGTCTTCCCTATCCAAAAACCAGTAAACCTTCTATACACGGGAGTGGCATGTCAATCTTCTAAATTTTCTGCTTGTTGTTGGGCTCTACTATCTCTTCTATCCTGCATTGATTGTAAACAAGTGATCTTTTCTAGTTCGTTTATAGGCGTTGTCTTCAGGCTTCCAGTTATGATCTGCATTCCTTGATTTTGGACTCTACTTATTTTGTTTAAGTTTGACTTAGCTGCTGTTGCCCATATTTCAGTACTGGCCCCAACCGTCCAGTTTATAATTCTTGAGAACTTTCTCATCTGCTCCCCACGCTGTACCAGCAAACTTTTGCATGATTGGCATTCTATGCCTTGCTCTTGTTCGATGTTTCTTAACCTGTGCCTTCCATGCCAGGTGAAGATCAAAGGTAACTCCTAGATAGTTTGGATGTTCTTCATGGCGCAATATATATCAAACAATATATATTCAATACCATCTTAGGATGCTGAGTTTTATTTGAGAGGGAGAGCAATGTGCTTGTTGCTTTCTTGAGACAAAAAATGCAGACAAGAAAACCCGACAGCTGTAGAGGCGGAAGTACAAGCGTTGATTGTCGAAAATTCGCTAGACGGTGATGCTGTCATTTACACAGATGGGTCGGTCGTCCGATATGTGAGAAGCTCATGGGCCTTTACGGCTCAGACCGGAGGGAGAATTGTGAAGGAAGACTCTGGTGCTTTTGCTGAGATCACAAGTAGCCTGACTATGGAAGTCATGGCAGTAAGTAAAGCAATAACATGGCTCGAGACACAGACATTCACTAGGGCATGTTTCCTTAGCAACTCAATGAACATGCTCCAGAGGATAGAGATGGGGGGGGGGGGGGGGTGGGATCCGAAGAGAATGGTTGCTGTCTCTGGAGCGGTCTCGGCTGGCAAAGATTAGTTTCATCTTCGTGCCGGGGGGGGGGGGATCCGAAGAGAATGGTTGCTGTCTCTGGAGCGGTCTCGGCTGGCAAAGATTAGTTTCATCTTCGTGCCAGGGCATGCGAGAGTCCAAGGGAATGAGCGGGCTGACAAGCTCGCAGGTAACGCTACTGTGGAGGGCGGACGCGCCATGGACCAGGCTGACATTCTGAATGTTCTACGAGAAGTAAGACTTTTGCGAGAACCAAGTGATGACTGTGAATCTTCAACCATGGCCAGACTGCGAGAACAGCAAATTAAAAGAGGGGTGGCCAAACAAGAACACTACGCAGGAAGCCAAAGAAGACTGATAAACCAACACAGAACTGGTGTCGTTAGCCGCTACACGCTGCGGGATTTGCTGAGAAGCGGATCCGAGCACTTATAGACTGAATGGTTCGGTGTGCAATGAGGATGATCTGTCGACTAACTAACTAACTGTCCATTGAGCATTAATCAAGGAGAACACTCTTTCCACATTGCCATCGTATCCAGGGATACAGAAGAATACTTCACAAATTTTAAGTAACTCTGAAAAGCAACATGCATTTGGGCAACTTTGGAAAAATAAACTCCACTGTTCGTGCAAGTCTTTCAAAAAACTGTTCATTCTTGTCTTGCACAAATGATTTCAGATTGCAGTATTGGTCAAATAATTGCACATCATCTACAATAATACCCTTCTCTTTCAAGTACAATACGCTTGTCAAAAGCTCTTTGATTTTATTTAAGTACATCCTACCAAAGCACTGAAATTCATCAAAAGGTTTCAACCACTTTTCTAAGTAACTAATGCATGCTTCATACACCAACCTAACATTAACATTTTGACCATAGAGACTACATCATCGTTAATGTTGCTGAATAGAACAACAGTTAGATTCAATTTGAATAACGAAGACATAAACAATAGATTGCATGATTTATTGCCTGGCATATTTCGCTGCATCTCTTCAGGTACATACTGCAGAAATCACACAACTTACGTGAATTAACTAGATTGCCATGAACCTGATGACGTCATGGCATGGTTCGGTTATAGCCTAGGTCACAGAGTATAGGTTACGACTGTGTTCGGAATTGAACACGAGAACGTGGAAAACAGGGGCTTTCCACACAACGTGAAAAACGTTGGAACTCACTTCCCATGTGATAGGAAGTGAGCTCGGGACAAGGCAGTCTGCGTTGATCCATCGTCCTGTGTGGACATGGTGAAAAGTATACAGCGTTATGGCTCTACATTGAGCCACGCATTTATATTGTGATGTAGTGTAACGTGATGTGACTGTCGAATAAGTGATGGTATATTTGATAATGTGATATGTGATTGTGTAGATTATACGTAGGAAACTTATAACAGTCTTTGTGTTCACTCTTGTTCGAGTTAACTGGAGTCCGAGTGGGTGAGGTGTATGACGTATTATAGAGTAACCATGATATACTCATGTGCTGCGAGATGACCAGGGTGCTGACTGGAGAAGAAGAGAAGAATAAATCATTCCCTGTTGGACACGAGAAGTATTGCTACAAAGTTTATCGATAGTAGCTCATACAGATAGTCCCAGTCATATCCTGACAACTTGGGGGATTATCGTCCATATGAAACCTGAGGCCACAGATGATGATTTTACATACGTAACACTTGCCAACGCAAAGTTTAAGCCACAAAGTATCATTTTACAAATAGAGAATTGGCTAACGGAAAAGTTGATTTCACACATGATGAAACTAGAAACGTAATCATCACCAACTCCAGCTATCATAATGAATTCGAAATGGCTTCAGGTGCAAAACTGTACGCATTACAAAAGACATGTGGAAAATTGAACAGATTCGGCAAAAAGATGTATTCATCAAGTGTAATAATTAAATAAGTCTTATCAAGTATTGAAAATGTGACGTATATAAACAGTTAGTATTATGTGATTGAAGATATTTTTGCAAGACTAAAGAACAAAGAGAAATTTATTTCTTATAAAGGTGTCACTACTTTAGTAACAATAAGTGTGCACAAGTTGAACTGTGAAATTACTAGAATTGTGAATGAAGATAAATCAAGGCGTCAACAGTCAGTATATATATATATATCATGCCTGTAAACAAGGGAATTCCCCGTACGAACTGTTAAAACCAGGTCACCTGTGAGCAAGCTTCGATTTTTTTGTTGTTCTTCAACGCAATGGGTGTGTAAGGAAAGAAGTCACCGACAGGCCTACAGGGTTGTGACAGGCTTGCTGTGTCAACAAGTGGAGGGCAGAAGTTCGACAGGCCTACTGTGTTAATGAACAGATGTTCAACGTAAACAGTGAAAGGACAGTCATAGTTGGCTACAGTTGTGTAAATTCAAGAATCGACACACAAGTTAACAATATGAGAAATCAGGATGTGATCAGCCAGTCTGAAATAAATTATTATAAAAGAACGCGAACAATTAGTAATAGAAACCGGAACGATGTGAATCTATAGGATGCCGATATTTCACAGAACACCGTTATTATAATGTGAAAGCTTTAACTTCAAGTGTGTAGTTCATAGATGCCGTAAAAACATTAAGTAGGCGCAATTGACTCAATTGAAATTAGGTTAAATATTTTAACTGTGTGATTAGGCAGTGCAAGTTAGGAAAATTGTAAACAAACAGCAGGACAGTTTAAGCTAAGAACAGGCAAGCGTTGTGCAGTTAGTATTTAACATTTAGTCTATTATTTTACTATTAAGCATGTGCAGTTATATATTGTGACATATTGTTATTGTTTAGTTTGTGTTAGATATGTAATTGTGAATTTGTTTTATGTGACAGTAACCTAACGAATCCATATAAAATTACTTGGTAGCAGCACTATGTAATAATTGGAGTACGACCTATGTTAGGAAATAACTATAATTATTGAACAACTTACTAGTTAGTATATATAATAGATTATAATAGTTAATTAGTACTTATGTGCGGAAACCAATAAATATATTAAGGGAAATTATATGATAATAAGATTAGTGCCTAAGATTATAGTAATAATTAGTGAACTATACGGTAGAATATTTTATGGTTGTGTTATTATAATTAATTTTGGTTATAGTGTATTAACAAATTAACACATAGAGTGTGTAAGTATGAGCTCTGTCATGAATTGTTATAATTACCTTTCACAACATAAACTTAAAACAAGCATGGTTTATTGTGTTCGAAAGTTTATTCTGGTGTTAACGGTTGTTTGCATGCTAAGTGTGACGAAGTCCCCAGCTTCCTCATCATCTTTTGCTTAAATTGGAGTAAATTCTTCTTAAAAATCCTTATGTAATTATAGAAGAATCTATATTCGTTTTTATTCCTATGTATCTATGTATAGACAGTACATGTCTATAGTTTAAAGCCACTCCTATTTAATGTTATTACCTTAATAGGAAGTAATACGGTACATTAGGATCTGGGGAGAGGCTGAATTTACAAAGTAGTGTACCCAGCCAAATCTACAAATTTGGCTACGACTATTTCACAATTTGGTCGGATAAATTAAAGGAAACGAACTCCCTGGCACGACTGACTTCCAGTCAGGGAAGAGATACGAAATTTGGCCTTTCGCAAGCCAGACGTCGGTGTAGAAACAATCTGCTAGTCGCTAGGCTCTATAGAATACTTACAAAGTGTTAAGAGTTTTATCTTTGGCGCGTATTACGGCCATAAATATATTTAGATATATTAGAGAGATACCTTGAGCAAGTTTTCGTACCCGACAAAAGTGGTCAGAAGATTAGAAGGGTAAAGTATCGTTATTTTGTACCGATAATATTGTCGTGTGCGCCCGATAGTTCTGTGTGTAGTTAAAGTAGAAACCGCCGAGAATAGGTTATTTTACCGACTAAACGTGATTGCGTATATTATACTTCGTACGGGTAGTTTACTAAGCACGCAGGGAAAATGGTAAAACGTAACTGTGTAGAAAATTACCTTTACATGAGGTTTAGAGAGGTGTAGACGATTTTAGATAGTTGTAAACTTGATAAAGTCGGATAGAACCCAATTACCGATTAGTCCGTATAGAAGTAGAATAGGCCATACTAATCGAGCCGTTAGTTTAGGAAATACATGAGGCATTTCATAGTGGTGATATTTCGAGGATGTGATAGTATTGCGAATAATTAGAATTAACAATGAATATTCGATGCCGCGAAAATAGGAAATCTTACTAAACACGTGTACCCATGTCAAATACTAGCGTGGTAGATCCTAGGCATTTTCATTAATTCTTATCGGTTAGTTCTCACCAATTCGTAGTACTGTCCTTGCCTGCCACTCCATAACTTTCAACCTATCTTATTCTGTTATGATAATTTCATAAATTGGGTGTATTTTAAAATATACGTTATATAGAATCATTATTATATGCTAGGAATATAGCTTCAGAATTTGAACATAAATATCTATAATATGTAATCTGTTTAATAGATTGTATATGTATCTATCTCTAGATTACTTTGTAATTATTGTATTTTTAATAATATAATAATGATATGCATTATATGATTATATGTGTAATTATTACTGAATACTTATTACATTCACTTATAAGAAAGCTTAGAATGATTTTATTTAGCTGTTTTCTTAGGTCAGTGTTTTACGATTTATCCTAGGATATGGAATTATAGGGAGCAGGGACGGATAGCTCATGCTATTTTGTTTCTGCGTGATATATGAGATGTAATTGGCCACCAGGAACAATCCAGGGCCGATGCTTAAAGATGTCTCGACAGAAGATTCACTTGCTCTCGCTGTATATATTTCACAGATTTGACACCTTCAGTGCCAAGCTTTAGATGCGCTAATCTGTGTGACTGACTCATTGTGAAGCATCACTCACCATCTCACTTATGCCTACTAACTAGGGTTTACACTCACTGTGTAAGCCGGAGAACCAGAAGATAAGTGGCCAAACTTACCGTTGGCCACCACCACCATCATCATTCAACTCAAAATATACTATAGGCCAAAGAGTTACTTCAATGATTAGACAGTTTAGTAGATCCAAACCGTAATGTTAGATATTCAATAGAATAGAGGGAAGTGTACCACCCTTTTATGTACAGGGCTGCCTCCAGTGGAGCACCCAAAGTGTTATCATATATTAAATATTAATGTGATTTTAATTTTACAACCTCTAGTTGTTACCTCAGTAACCTTAGTCATAGCAGTATGAGAAGTTATGAAAGTTTGTCGCTGTTAAATATTTTACTCTGTCTTTCTCCGTGTCAGTGAGAGTGAGTAGAGTTTGGGGGCTCGAGTTTTGTTTTATTTCAGGCAACGTAGCTAGACAACCTTGGCAGACTGTCTGTATCAAACCAGTATAGTTGTACGCCATTCCTGTCTGCCTGAACACTGTCAGAAGATTAGACTTGTTCTGGGACCTTTACTCCGTCTAGAATTACGAGCTATTCTGTCTTGTCTTCTCCAGTGACTTATTTTTCTATTCTTAGAAAGTCTATCCGCAGCACTTTGATAGATTCCTTATCATCGCAGCTGACGCTACGCTACATGTGGTTGGCTATCGTCCGGGATAGATAGTTCAAACTTTCAATCTTCTTTCACTAGAGATTCTAGTAAGGTGTTGCCTCCAATTAGATCTCAATATTAAACTATACTAAGTAAACCTAGAGAAATTAATAGTCACAATAGGTAGTATAATATAGCATAACTAAACCCTAAGATAGCCAATATAATATAACATACTAGATAAAGTACAACATAACATAATATAACATAATATAACGTGGTTCCAAAAAGTTAGGGCCAAAATCATAAGTGAGTAGTGGCTGACGGGTAAGTCCCTGTGTTGTATCGTCAGTTGTGTATGTGCATACTGTCAGTGAATTTATTACTTGCATAATTTCAGGACAGACCACTTAGTAGTGAGTACGTGTATTTCAGGGTGCTTTACATTTTCCCAACTCTGTTACCAATCAATATGTCTTTCGAAAAGCCACCTACAACAGAGGAGCTGAGAGAAGAAGGTACTTTGTTAGGGTATGAAGGTGTCGAATTGGGCAAGTATGTAAAAGAAGCAGAACGAGAGTGGAGAAGGGAACAACGGGACATCATTAAGGAAAGAGAGAAGGAAGCAAGAGAGGAAAGAATTAGAATCGCAGAAATTGAATCTCGAGAGAAGATGCAGATGCGACAAGCTGAAATAGACCAACAGCTGAAGCAAGCGGAACTGGAAATGAAGAGGGAAGAACATTTGAGACAGCATGAATTGGAAGTCAGGAGATTGGAGTTGCAAAATCCTGATGCTTCCAGGTACAGTAGTGCTAGTTCTCCCCATCACAGTAGTGAAATTTCTTCAGGACCGTCTCTCGCCCAAGGATCCATGAGCTTCCCTCTGGCCCACTTCAACCCGAAGGAGGATCAGATGGATGAATACCTTGATCGCTTCGTCATCATGTGTGAAGCTTATAATCTGCCTAAAGAGAGATATAATATCAAACTATCCCAAGGACTCCGCGGTCCGGCTTTTGATGTATTTACGAAGCTTCCGCCTGGTCTTGAGCGAGACTTTGATACCCTCAAAAATGCTCTCTTACAAAGATTTGAATTAACCTCTGAAGCCTACAAGCTGAAGTTCCGTACAGCCAAAAGATCTCAGGGAGAATCATTTGCGCAGTTCGCCTCACGACAACACACGTATTTTTCGAAGTGGGTAGGACTGAGTAAATTTGATGCTACCTATGAGGGGCTACAGGAAATGATGCTTGCAGATCAATTCAAAGAGGGTCTCCCGAAAGCTCTCCAAATGTTCATAGCTGAAAATGGTGGAGTTAGATTAGAAGAGATAATCTCACTAGCCGAAAGGTATTTAACTGCACATGGTGAGGCAGGTACTGCTAAACCTAGTCATACGGATAAGGCCCAAAATAATCCTTCCACGCAGAATCAGGGTTATCAAACCAATAACTTTGAAGGTAAGGACAACAGGTGGCACACTGGTAGTCCACACCAAAATCCAGGTAATTACAATAGTAACCAGTCATCTCAACCTCAACAACCTACAGGTAATAGAGGGGGTAATCAATATTGTAAAAATTGCAGAACAAATGACCACCATACGAGTTCTTTCAAAAACAAACCCCCTGTTCATTACACGGCTTGTTTGACTTTGGCGGATAAAAACCACCAATGGAGGACCCCTGGTGATAATCAAAGACCTCCAGTAGTTGAGACAGTTACTGTAAATGGGAGACATGTACCGTGTTTATATGACACGGGTCTGGAGAGTGACGCGGCCATTGCAGCTCACTTGGTGAAACCTGGAAAGTGACCGACCACACTATTGCGTTAAGAGGTGCTACTCTGAGCTCTGAACCAAAACTTGTTAAAGTTGCTAGGGTGAAGGTGACATCCAAATGTGTCACCGGAACAGTTTCTGCTGTTGTGCTAGATGATCCAGTATATCCCTTCATGTTAGGGCGAAAATATGTATATCTGGGTGAACCTAAGTCCACAAGTTATACATGTGCTATGCAGACCCAGAATCAGGGCACCGCTTTGAGTGAACCCGAAATTCTTATCCACCCATTATTTCGGGAGATTAGGGCTGCCCAAGCAGCATGTCCCACTTTACAATCCTGCTTTGGCAAACTGCCAAGATCTAGAAATCCACCGTTAGCTGGTGATTTCTACGAAAAGGATAAACTGTTATACCGTAGGGCGGGAACTATGGATCACGTCCACGAACAGTTTGTGGTACCCAAAAGGTATCGTAACCATCTCTTGCAAAAGGTACACTCCATCTCGGACAGTGGGCATATGGGGATGAAAGCAACAATCCAAAGGCTTTCCTTCTCCTATTTCTGGCCGGGGATGACCCGGGATATCAAACGATATGTTAGGTCATGTAAAGAGTGCCAACTGGTTCCACCTACTCTTGGTGGAACTCCACCTAAGATAGGTGATCAAGTGTTAGTATTATCACCAAAGGGGGATAATCCTTTAGATATGGGTAGCCACGGGCCATTCCTTATTACAGATAAGGTGTCTCGCACCCATTACAAAATAGACATTCAGGGTAATCCGGAAGTCTTTCCCATGTATTTGATTAGGAAACAGGTAGACAGATTAACTGATCCACCGGTGCGTCTGATGGCATTATCGGTGGCAACTGTGGTCGAAGGGAGAGATAACTCAGAGATGGAGTGTCCCCTGACACCTCAGGAGACAGTGAATGGTGTCTCTATCAACCTTGATTCGGAGACGTCTGAGTCAGGGAAGATGAGACGAATTCCAGAGTCGCATGCCCCAATGCGAACAGATAAGCCCGGATGGATTAAAGGTGACACAGTATACACGATGATAAACCGTACTGACCCAGTCCGACAAAATCATTTACCTGGTACTGTGCCAACCAGGAACCCTTATTCCTTTAGGGGAGAACTCTCTCCGGGAATTCAGAATAGAGAAGATGGGTGGGGACGACCAGGTCGTCATAGGTTTCCATGGAAACGACATCAAGGGAGGAGGTTCCTTAGAAGATGTCTTAGAAACGAAGAAGCAGGGTTGAGTAGGAATTGCCCGACTGAAGAAGAGGGGGAGACTGGTTCATATGTCCCAGGGTTGTTGGAGTAAGTGCCAACAAAATCTGATGAGTGTGCTGGCTGGAGTAAAGTCCGAATTCTCGAACTTTACTTTCAACGGTGGGCATATGTGACGAAGTCCCCAGCTTCCTCATCATCTTAAATTGGAGCTTAAAGCTTAAATTGGAGTAAATTCTTCTTAAAAATCCTTATATAATTATAGAAGAATCTATATTCGTTTTTATTCCTATGTATCTATGTATAGACAGTACATGTCTATAGTTTAAAGCCACTCCTATTTAATGTTATTACCTTAATAGGAAGTAATACGGTACATTAGGATCTGGGGAGAGGCTGAATTTACAAAGTAGTGTACCCAGCCAAATCTACAAATTTGGCTACGACTATTTCACAATTTGGTCGGATAAATTAAAGGAAACGAACTCCCTGGCACGACTGACTTCCGGTCAGGGAAGAGATACGAAATTTGGCCTTTTGCAAGCCAGACGTCGGCGTAGAAACAATCTGCTAGTCGCTAGGCTCTATAGAATACTTACAAAGTGTTAAGAGGTTTATCTTTGGCGCGTATTACGGCCATAAATATATTTAGATATATTAGAGAGATACCTAGAGCAAGTTTTCGTACCCGACAAAAGTGGTCAGAAGATTAGAAGGGTAAAGTATCGTTATTTTGTACCGATAATATTGTCGTGTGCGCCCGAAAGTTCTGTGTGTAGTTAAAGTAGAAATCGCCGAGAATAGGTTATTTTACCGACTAAACGTGATTGCGTATATTATACTTTGTATGGGTAGTTTACTAAGCACGCAGGGAAAAGGGTAAAACGTAACTGTGTAGAAAATTACCTTTACATGAGGTTTAGAGAGGTGTAGACGATTTTAGATAGTTGTAAACTTGATAAAGTCGGATAGAACCCAATTACCGATTAGTCCGTATAGAAGTAGAATAGGCCATACTAATCGAGCCGTTAGTTTAGGAAATACATGAGGCATTTCATAGTGGTGATATTTCGAGGATGTGATAGTATTGCGAATAATTAGAATTAACAATGAATATTCGATGCCGCGAAAATAGGAAATCTTACTAAACACGTGTACGCATGTCAAATACTAGCGTGGTAGATACTAGGCATTTTCATTAATTCTTATCGGTTAGTTCTCACCAATTCGTAGTACTGTCCTTGCCTGCCACTCCATTAACTTTCAACCTATCTTATTCTGTTATGATAATTTCATAAATTGGGTGTATTTTAAAATATACGTTATATAGAATCATTATTATATGCTAGGAATATAGCTTCAGAATTTGAACATAAATATCTATAATATGTAATCTGTTTAATAGATTGTATATGTATCTATCTCTAGATTACTTTGTAATTATTGTATTTTTAATAATATAATTATGATATGCATTATATGATTATATGTGTAATTATTACTGAATACTTATTACATTCACTTATAAGAAAGCTTAGAATGATTTTATTGAGCTGTTTTCTTAGGTCAGTGTTTTACGATTTATCCTAGGATAGGGAATTATAGGGAGCAGGGACGGATAGCTCATGCTATTTTGTTTCTGCGTGATATATGAGATGTAATTGGCCACCAGGAATAATCCAGGGCTGATGCTTAAAGATGTCTCGACAGAAGATTCACTTGCTCTCGCTGTATATATTTCACAGATTTGACACCTTCAGCGCCAAGCTTTAGATGCGCTAACCTGTGTGACTGACTCATTGTGAAGCATCACTTACCATCTCACTTATGCCTACTAATTAGTGTTTACACTCACTGTGTAAGCCGGAGAACCAGAAGATAAGTGGCCAAACTTACCGTTGGCCACCACCACCATCATCATTCAACTCAAAATATACTATAGGCAAAAGAGTTACTTCAATGATTAGACAGTTTAGTAGATCCAAACCGTAATGTTAGATATTCAATAGAATAGAGGGAAGTGTACCACCCTTTTATGTACAGGGCTGCCTCCAGTGGAGCACCCAAAGTGTTATCATATATTAAATATTAATGTGATTTTAATTTTACAACCTCTAGTTGTTACCTCAGTAACCTTAGTCATAGCAGTATGAGAAGTTATGAAAGTTTGTCGCTGTTAAATATTTTACTCTGTCTTTCTCCGTGTCGGTGAGAGTGAGTAGAGTTTGGGGGCTCGAGCTTTGTTTTATTTCAGGCAACGTAGCTAGACAACCTTGGCAGACTGTCTGTATCAAACCAGTATAGTTGTACGCCATTCCTGTCTGCCTGAACACTGTCAGAAGATTAGACTTGTTCTGGGACCTTTACTCCGTCTAGAATTACGAGCTATTCTGTCTTGTCTTCTCCAGTGACTTATTTTTCTATTCTTAGAAAGTCTATCCGCAGCACTTTGATAGATTCCTTATCATCGCAGCTGACGCTACGCTACACTAAGTAGTTGCAATTATTAGACTTAATTAATAATAGTAGACATACAACCTTTATAATTATTATGTACAGCAAGTTAGGTAAAATAATGTATTATTAATATTCCTTAAAATCTTAAAATTTACATATATTCTTATTTAAAAATAAATATTTTTTTCCTTTTAAATAAATTCGGTCAAAATAAATAATAGATAGTTAGTTATCTGAACATAAGATGTATGAGTTATTAGAAATTACTGGTTGTTAAATGTCATAATATCAGTGGAAGCTACATAAAAGTATTAATTTAAAATTTATTCTGGTTGAGATTATTCTTGTAGGTATGTTGCAAAACTAACACAATCAGGTAACTATGTATGTATGCTAGGTTTGATTGTTGGAGTTGATGCATGATAACAATGATAATGACATCTAACAATTAAGTTGTTGTATTACAGCATGACATCAAGCTTTCCGGTTACTAAACGATGTGTTGTTTGGTGTGTTATCTTTTGTTGTATATTTCCTTTTTCTTTCTTTCTTGTTTCAAGTTGAGTTTGTGGCATGCAGAAATTATTTAAATTAACATCATCATGTCTTGCATGCTATGGTTGAGTGTAATATTGCTAGTTTTTTTTCCTTTCTAAGCAAGTATACTTTCAGATACCGCCATCAAGGGTACATAGAGACAAGATATCAAGTGAAGAGGTACAGTGTGGGCTGACCGAAGGTCCGTGATTTTATGGATCTGTCATACCATATGATACCAAGAGTAGGGTACAATCTCTGAGGTAAGGATTAGTAGCGTCGTACACTAATCTCTGCAGAATAAGAAGGAAAGCAATGAGTAAGTCAACATGAATACAGTTTGTTGATAGATTTGCAGAGAATATGATCAAACTAGGGGGAAGATTTTCCTATTGATTGAGTCACTAATATAATAGTGGTGCTTAAAAGTTAAAGCAAGAGAGTTAATGATGATAGCAAAGACACTAATGTAGTTAACAAGAGAGACATCATCGTCATGGTGTTCATATAATGATTTGGACATAGCTGTAAGACAGCAGTCAACATTGCATCCAGAAATAAAAGTGGAGGTTAAGATGTTGTTTTTGACTGTTGGAGACTATAACTTGGTTATCGAATGGCTGTTAGTGGACGCGGAATCATGTGATAAGTCGTATGAAGTTTACGCAGCATGCTCAGCTGCAGAATTCGGTACAATAGGATTCAGCACTTAAAAGTAATATCATATAGTGTTCATAGATATTAAGGCTATGCACTTGTTGTTTGCATGGGTTCATTTTGTGTTCAGAACATTAACAATTCTAAGTAATTGATTATCATGAATTGATGGATTAAGTGATTCATAAAGTTAAGGATAATTAATTGAACTATATATAGGAAGACATTGGTAATAGTGCAGCGCAATTATATTAACTTTACAATTAAATATTAGTCTATAAATTAGTAAGATACAAATAAATACTAGATAGCTGGCATTATGAATATGATGGTCAACATTTATAAAGGTAATAAGTGTTTATTGATTTATGGTAGATTTTATAGTTTTGTTATGGAATAGAGAACTTAAATTATAAGCAATGATTGTTATTATTGCAAATATAGTATTATATTATATAATTATAGGGTGGATGTTGTGTTGTACATAATTATTATTACCATTGCATAATTGTTATTGATACTTATTAATAAATATTGTGAACTATTGATGTAAATGCTACATAATTTTAGTAATGAGAATATAATTACTTATTGGTTGAGTATAGATATTATTTAATTTCGTTATTGATTGATTGATTGAGACATATATTTGTGTTGATATTTATTATTATGTTGCATTTATTGATATTGTTGATTGATTTTGATTAATTAAAGAACAAATTGTTTAGATGTATAGGATACTTAGTATGGGAATAATTAATGAAATTGATGAGAGTACAATATAGAGAATAAAGATACAACAGAAGCTGTGGCAGTTAAAGCATAATGATTTGGTCAAAGGGAACGAAGCGGCCAGTAACATAAGATGCTCTCAAGCTTATTAGCTGCAACTGTGTTCATTGCTATATGCTGGGTCTACAATGACAGAGTCAAAGGGGATGTCTATTTTAATATGCTGGCGGTACTTGGGACTTGGTACAGGCATGGGCGGTGGTGGAAGTCTGTGGCTGCAGTGGTTGACTGACTGAGGATGCGGGTGGTCAAGTATGGTAACGCGATAACAGCAAAGATGTGCTGGCGGTACTTGGAACTTAGTATCTTCCTTGGGTAATCCTTGCAGTCGTGTATCAGTCTGTCTACCATGGGAACGCTGGCTTGCATTGTACAGGTGGCCTTGTATGTAATGCGATAACAGCTGATCTTCTAGACCAGGGACGAGTGGCTTAGTAAATTAGTAGTGAGGATGAGCAGATGAAGCTGTTTGATGGTCAGTCTTGTACGACCACTAGTGACGCTACCTACCAACACGCTGAATTGATTATGATACCATCACAGCATTGATAGAATGGAACTATTGATTCTCTGAGTCATATTAGAAACTGAGGGTTCATTCAGAAACATAATAGAACTTGAGTGTAGAAATCTTGATTCGATGCTATAAAGAACATTTACATTGATATTGTTATACAGTAATTTGGTTAAAGGTCATAGGACAAAACAGGGGTATGCATTTGGATGTACTTTATATTTTGATGAGAATAACTAACTAGTTGTATATTTCAGAGTGACAAGAACTTAACAAGAGGTTATGGAAAGACGACAGATAGTTAAATTAGAATTAGATTGTAGTAGTGGTACATTATAAACTAAATAGGGTGCATTAATATTGCTTACATAACTGAAAATTGGATATTTCAAAAATTGATTCTCAATTTTTGCCCGTGGAAGGGGGGAATGCCATGAGCCTGATGACGTCATGGCATGGTTCGGTTATAGCCTAGGTCACAGAGTATAGGTTACGACTGTGTTCGGAATTGAACACGAGAACGTGGAAAACAGGGGCTTTCCACACAACGTGAAAAACGTTGGAACTCACTTCCCAGGTGATAGGAAGTGAGCTCGGGACAAGTTAGTCGGCGTTGATCCATCGTCCTGTGTGGACATGGTGAAAAGTATACAGCGTTATGGCTCTACATTGAGCCACGCATTTATATTGTGATGTAGTGTAACGTGATGTGACTGTCGAATAAGTGATGGTATATTTGATAATGTGATATGTGATTGTGTAGATTATACGTAGGAAACTTATAACAGTCTTTGTGTTCACTCTTGTTCGAGGTAACTGGAGTCCGAGTGGGTGAGGTGTATGGCGTATTATAGAGTAACCATGATATACTCATGTGCTGCGAGATGACCAGGGTGCAGACTGGAGAAGAAGAGAAGAATAAATCATTCCCTGTTAGACACGAGAAGTATTGCTACACAAGTTTATCGATAGTAGCTCATACAGATAGTCCCAGTCATATCCTGGCATAGATAAATCCTTCAAGTTGAAATATACACATATTCGCACAGTAATGTCAATTATCTACCATGGTAATTTTAAGCTGACTAACATGTCTTTCTGTTTGCACAATTTCTGGCTTGCGTTGATTGATCATAATTGCTTCTGCAGATTTTAACAAGGGAGTATTTTGTGTGTTAAAAACACGCGAAAGGCAGTGTCTCTTTCGACCACATGGCCGCTTTCGATAATGTGCCTACCAATTGAAGACGCCGGGAGCTTCTGGTGTGTCGGCCCCACGAGGCTAGCTTCTGAGTGTTGTATCTTGTTGACCCATTGAGGTATGTGTTCTGACACTCGTTTGTTAAGCTGTCTCTCTGATCTACCAATGTAGAAGGCCTGACATCTACATGTGAATTGGTAAATACAATTGTTTGTGGCGTACAGAGGAACAGGCTCTTTGACTGCTGGTGTAGGAATCGGTACGGTTTTATATCTAATGACTGGAGTTGCAGCACAGAATGTTCGGCCTACTGCTGTAGTAAGCCGGTCTTGTAGAAGTTGCATTACGTCATCCCCTCGAAAGGTTAAGTTAGATTCAAATTAAACAAATAATTGGTGTTTCACATTTGGTATAAATAGGAAAATAAAATAAATATTATTAAGCAATAGGTTTTAATAAAGAATGTAAACACACGGTTGAGTGTAGATACATTGTAAGTTGTAACAACAATACATACAAAAATGATAACATAAATCATTTAAAAAGCCGGACATTTTAAAGGTTTTTAGCTTTGCCTGCCGGACGGAGGACACGAGGCTAAAAAGGAGGACATGTCCTCTCTTTGCCGGACGTCTGGCAACCCTACGCAGGGGCAGACTTGGGCATTCCCCGCACATGGCTGCTTAATTGTATAAGCTTCTACATTGGTTTATTAGATGTGTACTCACTCCATATTGTTTAAGGATGTCCCACAGCTTGTTTGTATCTACTCTTGGTTGCGAATAGAGACTTCATTTATTCACAACTTGGTTGCGAATAAACTCTCCCTTGCAACATACGCCTATGAGACCTGGACACTTACTAAACAAGCTGAACAGCGCATAAATGCCTTTGAATATAAATGTTATAGACGAGTTCTAAGAATATCTTGGATAAAGAAAAGAAAAAAATGCATCCATACTTCAAAAGCTGAATATTGAAGGCGGTTGGCTATTAAAGACGATAAAACAATGAAAATTGAAATATTTTGGTCACTTGAAACGTCACGAAAGTTTGGAGATAACAGTAATGGATGGGTATATGCCTGGGAAGAGAGAAAGAGGAAGGCCAAATAGAAGATGGGATCTGGATGTGGCAGATGATCTCCAGATGGGTGTATCGGACGCGGGACATCTTGCTTATGATCGAAAGGTTTTCGGGAAGGTTGTTATGGGAGCGAGGTTCTGCAAAAGACATGCTACTGAATGAAAGAATGAGTGAATGAATGAATGATCTTCAGTGGATCTGTACTTTCTGAATCCTGCTTGGTGTGGAGTTAAGAGTTGGTTTTATTCCAGATGCCATGATAGCTTGCATTGATAATGCGTTCCATTAATTTTCCTACACAGCTAAGTAGACTGACAGGTCAATAGCCATTTGGTTCTTCCATGTCTTTTCCTTTCTTTGGGACTGGTATTAGTATAACTTCCTTCCATTCCTGTGGGACTATTCCTCTCTTCCAGCTGTACTTTAAGACAGCTAGTAGTTCCTTTTTTTTTTTTTTTTTTTTTTTGCTTTAGTGCCTAGTCCTATTAGCATTTCATTTATGACTCCATCCTTTCCAGGTGATTTCTTCTTTTTTAGGGTATTTATTGCCTGTTCTTCCATTTTTAGATATGCCATCATATATTCTGCTGCTGTCTCTGTATTACTATGATGTGTCTGTTTATCTTTGATCGCTTTATTCTGTTCGGTTGTAATATCAATGTGGTTTGCACTAGCATAGTGTTCCATTAGTGCATTTGCAGCCTTTTTTTCCTGTAAGTAAGGCATGTCTATGGTTAATTGTTATTTGTTTATTTCTGAGTCCTTCATTGTTCATGGCTTTCACTAGTTTCCGTTTGTTTTCATCCCTGTCAAAGTTCAGGTTTTTGGTTTGTTTGATTTACTGTTCTTTTATATTTTGCTAAGATAGCTTTGAGAGAGATGTTGTTGCTTCAGTTGTTTGTTCTCTCTCTCTCTCTGCTATCTTCAACTTTGTCCTCCAAATTTTTAATAAAAGCTGGACAAAGTGCAAAATCAAGCACTTAGAGTCACCACAGGAGGGATGAGATCAACCCCTATAGTGGAAATGGAGAAGATCGGGAGGACACAAGCACTGAGTGAGCGCAGAGATACGAAAACGCTAATACAAGCAGAAAAGTTCCTCAGCTTGCCAGGCCACACTATGAAGAACAGATTTGAAAACCTAGCTATGGGGCGATTGAAAAGAAGTAGTTTTATCCACCAGGCCAAACGACTCTGCAGAGAAACCACCGATCTGCCCACAGTTGGTATCCCTCTAACAACTATTCCAGAGCGAACTCCATGGAAAGATGAGCATAGACTATCATTACAAATATAGACAAAAGTGAGAGGTATATTTGACAAGGAAGAACAGAACAGTGTGCAGCGCAGAACAGCCACTCTCAGCTTCCTTGATGAAGAATACCAACAGGACCTCTAGATCCGAGTCTACACAGATGGGTCAGCACAAAATGCTGTTCGAAATCAAGGAGCAGGAGTGTACATAGAATACCCATATAATACTAGGGACACAGCCAGAGTACCGACAGCAAAGTACTGCCATAACTACGATGCTGAAATTGAGGCAATCAAGATAGCAACAGAGAAACTACTAAATACCAGCCAAGGTACACAACCTGTGGTGCAAGGGGGCTGAGTGGTCTCGAGGTATGGTGTCCGCCTTGAGTGCTGGAGGTCCCGGGTTCAGGCCCCGGTGAGGACCGGGATTTGTTTTAAAAAATCCACCTGGACTTCCAGTAATAAAATTTCCCCTGGTCTCTGGGTAGTGAGATCGGACGCCCGTGCGTATTGTTGCGCATGTAAAAAATCCCTTGGCAGTTGGAAATCGAAAAAAGAGTAGCTCAACGGCGCTGCCCGGGCAAAATTTCTAGTTAAAAATCTACCCAAGTATTTCAGGATCCTCGCTGATGCAACAGAGTTCGTGCATTGAGCTGAATTTCTCCTCTGACTTGGGTTTGAGTTAGGAGGAAAATGGAGCACTTATGGGTTAAACCGTGTGCCGTGATGTTGATCCAACGACTAAACTAAAACTAAACTGACAGATGGAAAATCAGTACTCGAGGCGCTCCTGTCTGGGAAATTGCCAGTACTAAGGACACTACTTTCTGAACTTAGCAGTCAGCATAAGGTCACCATACAGTGGATACCATCCCACTGTGGAGTACCCGGAAACGACAGAGCTGATCAATTGGCTAAGGAAGGAGCCAAAGAAGAACAGCCTGATGTGCCCGTTACATACCACCAAAAGAAAAGAATGATCAAATCAGTCAGAAAGCCACCAAAACCTGCTCAAGATGAGCCACGTTATGGACAGACCAGAACAAGTAATTATTCTGCGCCTCAGAACAGGGCACAATAGATTACGCAACCACATGTATACAAAATTTAAGATTGGTGAAACAGCCATGTGCACATGTGGATTGACGTCACAGACAGCAGAGCACATACTCCAAGACTGCCCAAAATATAACATATCTAGGCAAACCTTCTGGCCTAGAGAGACGACAGTGGAAGATAAACTCAATGGACCGCTGTGTGAACTGAAAAGACAGTTCAATTCATACAAGAGACAACATTGCAGTTATAGACATATTTCAAGCGAACGAAAGAAGAAGAAACTTTTTTTGTTTACTTTACAAATGTGTTTACTTTACATTACAAATGTCAATAAATGTACTATTATTCATAATGGTATATTAATTAATGTCTGTTACAAAGAATAACAATTTCTAGTTTATTACACAAGAGCGCACACCTCGGGATATTCCATCATCAGTTCAACAAAGTTAGCTAAACAAGTTAACCCAGTTAATTGTGAAATATGATAAACTAATCTATGGTGTTACACCAGAAAAGAACACAAACACAAAGCAAACAAATGTTACACTTATTCATGAAAACCCTGGACAGCTCAGTCGGCATCACTGTTTCCCTGTCAGACTGTGGCTGTAACAGTTGCCAAAGTGAATGTGATAGACTAGTGTGGCAATATTATTTTGTGTGGGCTTCTAATCAGTTGTGATAGTCATCATTATTTGTAAATGTACAGGCTGAAATTATAGGCACACCTACACAATCGTATATACATAATATATACGAGGGCGAGTCAATAAGTAAGTCACACAGTTCTGTGGGATGGCTGGTAAATGTACCTGGTGTTTTCTACAGGTGTCATTAGGTGACAGCAAAATTAAACTTTATAATCCCGTTTGTCAGGTGGTGCTAGGTGTCTCATGCACATGCGCAGTGCATAAAAAAAAATGGCGACTGTACTTACAGAGTGTACAACCAAAGAGCAATGTGCTGCAACTCAGGAGAAAATTAACCAACTAAGGTGGGAAGTTCTGGAACACCCATCTTACAGCCCCGACTTAGCCCCTGGTGATTTCCACCTTTTTGGTCCACTGAAAACCCACATTTTTGGGAGACATTTTGCGAATGACGTCGAAGTTGAATGTAATGTGAAAACGTGGTTTAGAAAACAGAGCGCGCTGGCCTATGCAGCCGGTTTGGGAAGACTGATAAAATAATGGGATATGTGCATCAATGTTGGTGGAAATTTTGTTGATAAATAAAGGACAATGTATGTACAAAAATAAACTGCTTTCAAGTTGTTATCATATTTAGTTATTTTTCTGCAGCCATTTGTGACTTACGTATTGACTTCCTCTCGTAGTTAATTCCGGCTGTTAGGGCAGGGAAGACCGGCCAAGCAAATATAGTTGGCCACCATCACCTTCATTGAGTTATCTACCAGAGATATTTTGGCACATACTTTGTAGCTGTTCCTGTCAAGATCACTGTGATAGCTTGTTTACTGTCATACCCCATCATTAGAGACTAACAAGTGTTGAGTAAAGAGGAACACAACAACCATAAACATCACATCTGTGAAAGTCAAGTCAAGAACCAGCTCTCACACCATGAGCTGTACTGGGTATATGGTGCTAGCCCCATATTGTTAGACCAACTGACATTCTATGGGTGATACAGTTGATTTGTTAAAGCACACAGTTATAATTTTTGAGTAGTTTAGAGCTCGAGTTTAAATTAAACAGAAATAAAAATTAATGTATTTCTATATTTAAAAACACAAGCCACAAACAATATGCTGTCCAATTCGTTGCCTGGCAAATTTTACTGCCAGGTCTTAGTCAGATATGACTGAGCTACTGTATGACAATAGACAATACTACCTGCTTTCTGTTAGCGCTGAATGTTGGGCGGTGCTTACCAAACATGACACCCCACATTGTGCCAACAGCTTCAGGCAGAGAAACGCAATTGGGAGGGTGCAGATCTTATCCTCTTGTGAGGAAATGCAACCTTAAGGCAAAATGGCATAGCAGGGCACACCAGGCCCTAAGCCTTGGTTGGCAGTTGTCTAGGATCGAAGCTCCAACAGGTGGGAAAGTTAGAGGATTGCTTTGCTGATCCAGCAGCTTCTGCACCTTGTCTTGTTCCAGATGTATTGGTGTTAGCTCCCCTGGCCCCCGCCCAATTGAGTGCTAATCTGTCACAGCCTGCCTGGTTCAATGGGTGCTTGGGGCTAGGACAAAATCTGATCACAGGCTGTAAAACCAATGCACCAGGTACTACTAACAAGAAAAATAGTAATCTCAGACTATGACCCGCAACATGGAACATAGGAACCACGTGTCCAGGATTTTCCACGGACCTGTGATTGATGCCGAACTAAATTGTCTCAACAGTGATATTGCTGGCCTGCAGGAGACTCGCCTCACTTAGGAAGGGGCACTCAGTGAAAAGTATTACACCTTTATTTTTTAAAGATACAGGGCAAGAAGTAAACAGACAACATAGAGTGGGCTTGGCAGTGAAAAATTCACTACTGGGAATGATTGAAATTCCAGCTGGCGGAAATGAAGGATTATTATCCCTGCACCTGGCATCCACTTGTGGTTTTGCCACCATTATCACTGCATATGCACCAATACTCACTTCCTCTGATGATGTGAAGGATTCATTCTATGAGGAGTTAGACTCTGTGATCAAGGCAGTACCAAAATCTGACCACATGTATATACTTGGTGATTTTAATGCTCGTGTGGGCAAGGACTCAAGTTCATGGCAAGTGTACCTTGGAAAATGCAACAACAGTCACATGATTGACAATGGGCAAAGGCTGCTGGAACACTGACCCAGAAACGACCTATGTATTACAAACTACATTTTTAAAACAAAAGAGCGGCATATGGTCACATGAAAACACCCAAGATCCGGCCACTGGCATCAGCTGGACTTCATCATCACACGGAGACAACATCTGAACTAAACATCATTAATTCAAAGATACCACAGTGCTGACTGTGATATGGATTATTCTTTAGTTGTTGCAAGGGTTAGACTGAGACAAAAGAGAATCTCCACAACTAAACACAAATATAGCCCCAGGATAAATATTATTAACAAACAAGATCCTGATAAGTGCATTGAGTTTCAATAGCATCTTGAAGACGCTTTCACTGATAAAATCATAAAATTGTACAGCAAGTGAAAAGGGGGTAAACTTAAGAAACTAACTCTTTATAAAACAGCAATAGGGGTTTATGTCACGGTGGATCATAAGAGGCAGGATTGGTTTGTAGTAAACTGCCAGACATTGCAGCCCTTGATTGAAAAAAAAAGATAGTTCTTTTAAGAAACAATGAAAGAACAACGCGAAACACTCTGAGCGAGCTGAAGCAAGCTAAGAAGGATGTGCAAAAGGCTGCCAGGCAGTGTGCAAATGACTATTGGATCAAGTTATGTGAGTCCATTCAAAATGCAAGTGATAAGGGAAACATCAGAAGCATGTATGAAGGGATAAAGAAAGCCTGTGGTCCAATGATTAAAAGAAGTGCACCAATGAACATCCTGACTGAAGAAATCATCACTGATAAGAAACAGAAGATGGATAGATGGGTAGAGCACTATTTGGAGCTTTACTCAAGTGAGACCAAACTAGCGGATGATGCCCTCAACGCCATAGAGATCCTGAAAACTCTTGACCACTTGGACACACTTCCCACCATAACAAAAGTTAAGTGCGCTATAAAAGAACTTGCTTCTGGCAAGGCTCCAGGTATGGATGAGGTTCCAATAGAGGTTATCAGGAGTGGGCAAGACACACTCCCTCTACAGATACACCAACTAATAGAGCTATGCTGGCGAGAAGGACAAGTCCCACAGGATTTCAAAGATTCAATCTGCATTCATTTTCTTTCATTTTGTACTTTATTTAACAAAAATATGTTCAATAACAGCTTAGATTTGATGTTTTTACTAACATAACACTACATCTGACTGACAACCTGAACATTTTGCCCATTAAGAGTTACAAAAAGTCAAAACATGTGCCCTGTAAAGGGTTAATTATCAGGTAGAAATTAATTCAATATACAGTTTTATAAGGTGATAAAACATGTATGTTACATTTAACAAGCTTTTCATTGCAGAATGTGACAAGTTATTCTAGATACAAGTTTAAATTAAATTAGTTAGATAGTAGTAATTTAATTTAAATTGATGTCATTATTAAAAATGCTGCTCATTTTTCATTGGTCCGGCGGTGAGTGTCATGATCCAGGTGTAAGTACAAGTGATAGGTCATGACTTAGAGGTGATTACAAATCACAATTACGTATTACAGAATGGAAAAAAACACGAGCCAGGTGCCATGTCACTGTCAGGTGTCATTCAAACGGTGGCTGTGGTCCGTGTTGGACTGGTCCCGTTTTGATGATAGACATTCATAGTGCTGCCCTTTTTGGTTATAGTTATTTTAAGTCCGGTTGTAATTGAACGCTAGTGTGATAGTTTGTTAGCCTGTAAGAAGTATAGATGAAAACTGTGAAAAAGAAGAAGGAAATTAAACACAGAAAAAGCAACCCATCTTGTATAATAATTGGACTTGGAGTTTGTGGATGTGGTGTAACCAGAAAATATAATGTCACCTTTAGATTCAAATTGCTCCAACAATATCTTGTGTGCAGTCATATTATGATGGCCCAGCGCAGCTAGCAGGTCATGTCAACTATATAACACTACGAAGAACATAGCCCCACCTCTAGACGGGTTATGTCAGTACCATCAATCTTTATTGACAAGGTTAAACTGGAAATAGTAGACCATGTTTCATATTTAGGATCAGAGGTAAACAGGAAATCATTCCTAGATCAGGAAATCAACATCAGGGTTGGTAAGGCAGCAACAACAATGAACAGGTTAACCAAATGAGTTTGGGAGAATAGGAAACTTACTGCCAAAACAAAAGTCCTCGTCTATCAAGCCTGTGTCCTTAGTACTCTTCTTTGAGGCAGTGAAACCTGGACAACTTACTCACACCAAGAGAAACGTTTAAACAGCTTTCATATGCGGTGTCTGCGAAGAATTCTTGGTATTAAGTGGCAAGATAAAATCACAAATACTGAAGTATTGGAAAGATCAGGTTGTGTGACAGTTTATTCCATGCTCAGTCTTCATAGACTAAGATGGATAGGACATGTTAGGAGGATGGATGATGGTAGAATACCAAAGGAAACCTTTTTTGGTAAATTACGGATGGGTAAGAGATCTTGAAGTCTGCCTCTACTACGATACAAAGATGTGTGTAAGTGGGACATGATTGATACAGGCTTTGATAATGCACATTTGGAGCAAGTCGCCGCTGAGCGTGTTGCATGAAGAAATATCAGAAATGGAATAAAGACAAAGGAGAAAACGGTTGCAGATAAGTCACACACTGAGCACGTACAAACATTTACAGTGCAAATTCGTCTGATCAGTCACATTTTCATGCTTTGTATGATGCTTTCTGTAGGCCGCCCTGCGGAAAGAGACTGAGACGATAGTTTGGTACATTGTGCTTCAAAAAGGCTTAGTAACTACGACCCATGCCTGTATCAATCATGTCCCGCTTACACACATCTTTGTATCGTAGTAGAGGCCTACCCTGAGATTTCCTACCCATCTGTAATTCACCAAAAAAGATGTCCTTTGGTATTCTACCATCATCCATCCTCCTAACATGTCCTATCCATCTAAGTCTATGAAGACTGAGCATGGAACACACCGTCACACAACCTGATCTTTCAAATACTTCAGTATTTGTGATTTTGTCTTGTCACTTAATACCAAGTATTCTTTGCAGATACCGCATATGAAAGCTGTTTAAACGTTTCTCTTGTTGTGAGTAAGTTGTCCAGGTTTCACTGCCATAAAGAAGAGTACTAAGGACACAGGCTTGGTAGACAAGGACTTTTGTTTTGGCAGTAAGCTTTCTGATCTCCCAGACTCTTTTTGCTAACATGTTCATTGTTGTTGCTGCCTTACCATCCTGATGTTGACTTCCTGATCTAGGGATAATTTGCTATTTACCACTGATCCTAGATATGTAAAATGGTATACTATCTCCAGTTCGCCGTCGCCAATAAAGATTGATAGTACTCCATATGCACCTTGTGACATAATCTGTGTCTTCTTTTTATTAATTGTTAAACCAAATTCAGAACAAGCATTAGGGAATGCACATAGTAGATGTTGTAATTCTTCCTCAGAGTGGGTCGCAATAGAAGCATCTACAAAAACAACTCTTTGATTAGTACCCTCCTAATTTTAGTTTTGGCCTTTAATCTCTGAGCATTATAGAGGCCACCATCTGAGCATGAGTGAATGTATATACCGGCATCCAGATCACGAAAGGCATATTTCAGTAGAAGTAAAAAGTATATCCCAAAGAGGGTGGGGGATAGTACACAACCTTGATTTAACTCCACTCTTGATTTCAAACTCTTCTGAAGTTGCACCATCAAACTTTATTTGATTATACCCTTCATGCCTGTGTGGAACGATGGACACAATGGACAGAAGAGTTGGTGGGCAGCCAATCTTCATTAGTGCTTTGAACAGACCCTCATGACTGACCAAATTGAATGCCTTTTCGAGGTTGATGAAGGCAATAAACAGTGGTTGATTTTATTCCCAGCATTTTCCATGCATTTGTCGCAATGAGAATATCATTACAATGGTAGACCGGATCTGACGGAAGCCGCACTGTGATTCGGGGTAGACTTGATCTCCCAGGAGCTGAAGTCTGCACAGAACAATTCTGGCAAATACTTTCCCAATAATACACAGAAGTGAGATACCCCTATAGTTGTTGCAGTCGCTCCGATCGCCCTTGTTCTTGTACAGCGTTATGATGTTTGAATCTTTGAAATCCTGTGGGACTTGTCCTTCTTGCCAGCATAGCTCTATTAACTGGTGGATCTGTAGAGTGAGTGTGTCTTTCCCACTCCTGATAACCTCTATTGGAATCCCATCCTTGCCAGACGCAAGTTCATTTATAGCACACTTAACTTCTGTTATGGTGGGAAGTGTGTCCAGGTGGTCAAGAGTTGGCAGGGCCTCTATGGCGTTGAGGGCATCATCCGCCAGCTTGGTCTCACTTGAGTAAAGCTCTAAATAGTGCTCGAATCATCTATCCATCTGCTGTTTCTTATCAGTGATGATTTCTCCAGTCAAGGTTTTCAGT
This sequence comes from Cepaea hortensis, assembly GCA_963921405.1. Classification (NCBI taxonomy): domain Eukaryota; kingdom Metazoa; phylum Mollusca; class Gastropoda; order Stylommatophora; family Helicidae; genus Cepaea; species Cepaea hortensis. The sequence goes on along the minus strand of OY992876.1, from coordinate 488,072,927 downwards.
GGTGCACTTATTTTGATCATTGGACCACACTTTCTTTATCCCTTCATACATTCTTCTGATGTTTCCCTTATCACTTGTGGTTTGAATGGACTCACATAACTTGATCCAATAGTCATTCGCACACTGCCTGGCAGCATTTTGCACATCCTTCTTAGCTTGCTTCAGCTCACTCAGAGTGTTATGCGTTGGAATTTCCTTGTTTCTTAAGAGAGCTATCTTCTTTTTATCAATCAAGAGCTGCAGTATCTGGCTGTTTGCCGCAAACCAGTCCTGCCTCTTATGATCCACAGTGCCGTAAACCCCTACCGCTGTTTTATAAATAGTTTCGAGTTTACTCCATTTTTCTTTTACTGTACAATTTTCTAATGTATCAGTGAAAGCGTCTTCATGTTGCTGTTGAAATTCAAAGCACTTTCCAGGATCGTGAGTGTTAATAATATTAATCCTGGGGCTAGATTTGTGTTTAGCTGTGTAGATTCTCTTTGGTCTCAGCCTAACCCTAGCAACAACCAAAGAATGATCCATATCACAGTCAACACTATGGTAACTTCGAGTTTATGATCAATGGTTCAGATGTTGTCTCCGTGAAGTTTTTTCCTGTTTGCACAAAACTGGCTGGAACCATCTGATTACCAATGCCTTGATATATTTGAGCAATCATTTATTGTCATCAAATATAGGGACCAAGATCTGAGGAGATACATGAACACCTATGGTAGTTGGCAGGGCATATGATGATGATACAGTTGCAGTCTCATATGTTTCTTCAGATTACAAGTTTGGGTAAAGAAAGCACCACAATCATCACACTAGTACAGTTTCTCTCCTGTATGTGTTCTCTTGTGATTCTTCAGACTTCCAGATTGAGTAAATGTAGCACCACAAACACCACACTTGTAAGGTCTTTCTTCTGAATGTGTTCTCTTATGAGTCTTCAGGTTGCCAACTTGAGAAAAAGAAGCACCACAATTATCACACTTATAAGGTTTCTCTCCTGTATGTGTTCTCTTATGATCCCTTAGACTGCCAGCTACAGTAAAAGAAGCACCACACACATCACACTTGTAAGGTTTTTCTCCTGTATGTGTTCTCTTGTGAGTGTTCAGATAGCCAGTTCGAGTAAAAGTAGCACCACAAACATCACACATGTAAGGTTTTTCTCCTGTATGTGTTCTATTGTGAGCTTTCAGGTAACCAACTTGAGTAAAAGAAGCACCACAATCATCACACTTGTAAGGTTTTTCTCCTGTATGTGTTCTCTTGTGAGCCTTCAGGCAGCCAGATTCAGTGAAAGAAGCACCACAATCATCACACTTGTAAGGTTTTTCTCCTGTATGTGTTCTTTTATGTTTCCTCAGACTTCCAGCTTCAGTAAAAGAAGCACCACAATCATCACACTTGTAAGGTTTTTCTCCTGTATGTGTTCTTTTGTGAATCTTCAGGTGGCCAGCTTCAGTAAAAGAAGCACCACAATCATCACACTTGTAAGGTTTTTCTCCTGTATGCGTTCTCTTATGATTCGTTAGACTTCCAGACTGAGTAAAAGTAGCACCACAAACATCACACTTGTAAGGTTTTTCTCCTGTATGTGTTCTCTTGTGAGTCTTCAGGAGGTCAAATTTAGAATAAGAAGCTCCACAATCATCACACTTGTAAGGTTTTTCTCCTGTATGTGTTCTCATGTGGTACTTCAAACTGCCAACTTGAGTAAAATCAGCACCACAATCATCACACTTGTAAGGTTTTTCTCCTGTATGCGTTCTCTTATGATTCCTTAGACTTCCAGATTGAGTAAAAGTAGCACCACAAACATCACACTTGTAAGGTTTTTCTCCTGTGTGTGTTCTCTTGTGAGTCTTCAGGAGGTCAAATTTAGAATAAGAAGCACCACAATCATCACACTTGTAAGGTTTCTCTAATGTATGTATTATCTTATTACTCATGTTCTTTTGACACTCTAGATGGTCATCTTGAATGAAAAGACTATCCCATTCATTGCATTTGTTCAGCATCCCTTCAGTATGTGTTCTTTTATATCTGTCTTTACAAACATTTGAACTAGAAACATCAGACAAGTCTCCTGTGTCAGTTCCTTGAAAGTTATAGTTGACAAAATCCAAAATGTCATCAAAAGACTTTGCAAAGCTATGTGTATGTTTTTCTTTTGTTTCCTTACTTTGCTGCTGACAATTCCCAATAGCCAGAGATAGTTTTTTGTTCGTATTAATAATAGAAGACACATTTTCTGACATTTGACAACAACCTTCATGGTTTACTGATGCCTTACAACTGTTCTCAACCATTCTTGATTCTGAGTTGCTGTGTTCTGTCATTTCTAGTATGATGCTACCCTCAGCTATATCTACCCTTTTACTGAATCTGTGGCTCCTGTCCTCATACAGAACATCTGATAGTTCTTGCTTCACAACCTTCATGTCTATGCTGTCATATGTCCACTTTTGTGAATACTCTTGTATAGCATGGTAAGGAATACTTGGAGATCTTGAGTGTGTTTCTGAAACACACCAAAGTAAATAATTAATATCCTCATGAATATACCAGGTATTGATTATGAACAGATGTGTATGTGTAATCAATCAGGCACACATTGCAGCTATAGCCAATCAATTTCATATGAACGAAAGATGGAGAAGAACAAATAATATGCTAATGTATGATCTATCCTGATGTATGATCCAAGTTCATGATGATCTAAGTTGATGTATGATCTATGCTGATATATGACCTAAGCTGATGTGTGATCTAAGCTAATGTATGATCTAAGCTGTTATATTATCTAGGTTGATGTATGATCTAAGTTGATGTATGATCTAAGCTGATGAATTATTTAAGCTGATTGTCAAGGTCCTAGAGGGGACAAAGAGAGGGCAGAGATTAGATGATATTAGAGATAGGGACATGGGGCGAGTAAGGGAGAATTAGAAGAGTCTGATTGCTGAAAACCGGACTGTACCCATGAAGGACAGGTCAGCAGTAACTGAACTACACAGTACGCATGGTCTCAACCCGGTGAATGCGAGACAACAGACTTCCCACGAGTTACACGAGGGGCAAGCACCTCGTGACCACTGAGCAGTGGAAGGAAAGCCAGACGGGCTTTGGACAGAGGAGAGAGGATTACTGAGAGAGAATGCATGACTGAGTGTGACAGGATAGACTCTACTTAGTATTTGAGAGCTATTGAATAGCTGAGCCGTGTGAAGTGTGTTTGTGTGTGGAGCTGCGATACAAGAGTGGAGCGATTAGCATTGTAACATTACATTATATTGCTGTATATAGACGAGTGCGAGAATGAACGATATTAGCGAGTGATGAAACAGTAGTATATCATTGTATTTTCAGGAGAATAAATGATATGTTATTGATGCATGAATTTATGTTTCATCTATGCTCGTACTATCTACCTGTCTTGAACCCTTTCACTATTCAAATACCGCTAGACGCTGACACTGATGTATGATTTAAGTTCATGATGATTTAAGATGATGCATGATATAAGTTCTTGAAGATCTAAGATGATGTATAATCAAGGCTGATATATGATCTATGATGCTCTAAGATTATGTATGATTTAAGATGATGTATTATCTAAGATTATGTGTGATCTAGTCAGATGTATGATCTAGGCAGATGTATGATCTGGGCTGATGTATGATCGAAGTTCATGATGATCTAAGATGATGTATGATCAAAGCTAATGAACGATCTGAGCTGATGTATGATCTAGGCTGATATATGATCTATATTCATGATGATCTAAGCTGATGTGTGATCAAAGTTAATTATGAGCTAAGATGATGTATAATCTAAGTTCATGATGAACTAAGATGATGTATAATCTAAGCTGATGTATAATCTAAGCTGATGTATGATCCAGGCTGATGTATGATGTAGGTTGATGTATGATCAAGGCTGATGTATGATCTAAGCTGATGTATGATCTAAGCTGATGTATGATCTAAGATGGTGTATGATTTAAGCTGATGTTTAAAAAAAAAAAAGGAGGATGCCTATAACACTAACATGGTCAGGTATGATCGGTTGATATACATACTGTTGGATATGAAGGTCTGCCCTCGCCTTGTCAGATGGGTCGCAGCAGTCCTTTATGAGCGTAAGGTTGCATTGCATTTGGGTTTTTGGACTTCTGACCCTTGTACTATTAGCAATGTCAGAGTTATCGAACTTTGCCCTCCATTAGAATTTTGACTTCGCATGCTATTCCCTGCAACCAACGATTCACTTCTGCTTGTTACCATGTCTGGCTAGATTTGAGTTATTCAAAACCAGCATGGTACGATGCAAGGGGAAACTACTCAGATATTTGCAGTAGTAGTCCTTTTGCTAAGCACCAAGAGTTTGGGGCCGAGAAAGTGTTTTCTGTTTAATTTCTTGGAGTCTATTCATGAATAGTAAGCTAATTTGTCTTATATAAATCCTGAAGTATAAAGAAGACTTAAATTTTTGTTGCATTTTTGAATCCCCCGTTCAATTTTAAATAAATGTGAAGAGTTTCAACATTGCTGGTGTTTGCTGGCATTCAGAAAAACATATTTAGTGACATGGCCGTCATAACACACAATTCAAGATTGCGGCGCCCATACAATAAACTATAGCGGACCTGTATTTATTTATAATTAGAACTGGTAATTTAACTAATAAAATTAAACAGAATACAAGTTTCATTTATAGCAATAATTTATCTGTGTAATTACACAATTGTTCACCATTTGATATGACTGAAAATAATTTTGAAAGCCAGTTTTCAGACCCGTCTCTGTAAACCTGTAAGGAGTACTTTTTTTCTTAGCAGAGCACCAGTACTTAATTATTTAAATTTAAATAAAATACTGTGAAATAAGTTATGTTTTTTTTTTTTAAAAGTTAGTATTTAATTATTAATTGCTCACTTTTAGACTGTATCTAGTCGTTTCGTCACATAGGCCCCCCCCCACCCCCCACTTAAGATGGTCGACTCGGACCACGAAAAAATGCAAAACACGGATAAAGAAAACAACAAGTTGGTGGAACGCAGATGTAAAGAAAGCGGTTAAAGACAAAAAGGAAAAATATAAAAAGTGGTTGAAGAGCAAACAGGAATGTGATCGCATAGAATATAGAATAGCGAGAAGACATGTGAATAGAATAGTAAAGAGGGAAAAACAAAAAGACTGGATAGATTATGGAGAAACCTTAAATAAAAACTACAAGGAGGCAACTAGAAACTTCTACAAAAAGACAGGTGCAATGCGAGCCAGAGGAGAACCCTTTGACCCAACTGAAATAATTAATAGCGAAAATGGAGAACCAATAAGTGAACAAAAGCACATCCTAATAAGATGGAAGCAGTATTTCGAACAACTTCTCAACATCCCATCAGATGTCACTGGAATTCAAGAGACCTATACAGATGTCACCGAAGAACTAGAACCTGACATACTAAAAGAAGAAATTATAGAAGCCATCAGATTAGCCCCATTGAACAAATCACCAGGACAGGATGAAATACCAAATGAACTAATTAAAGCAGCAAGAGAAGTAGGAACAGCTTGGCTACATAGACTATTCAACCATGTTTGGGTAGAACAACAGACACCACGAGATTGGGGAAATGCCATAATTATCCCAATTTGGAAAAACAAAGGCAGCAAAAGAGACTGCACACAATACAGAGGCATTTCACTGTTGAGTCATACTGGGAAAATATTTTGCAAAATTCTTGAAAAAAGATTACGAACTACTTTAGAACGAAACACAACTTGGATTTAGGAAAAACAAAGGATGCACAGATGCAATTTTTGCTCTTAGACAACTTATAGAAAAATCAATTGAATTCAATAAAACACTCTACTTAGCCTTTGTCGACCAAGAAAAGGCATTTGATAGAGTAGATAGAAACAAGCTGTGGCAAATCCTTAAACAATATGGAGCGAGTACACATCTAACAAACCTATGTAAAAGTTTATACAACAACAGTGAATGCATAGTGAGAGCAACTGGAGGACACTCAGAACCCTTCACCATAAGATCTGGAGTACGACAAGGTTGTGTCCTGTCCCCTCTCTTGTTCATAACATATATAGACAACATATGTAAAGAAACCAGCCAAGCAGAGATAGCAAGAATACCACATGACGAGAACACAGAAGAAGAACCAACTGCAAATCTAACCATTAGAGAACTCCTTTTTGCGGACGACCAAGCACTAATAGCGAAATCAGAAGCTGAATTACAAGACCACATGAATAGTCTAAACGAAATGTGTAGGGAACATAACATGAAAATTAGCACAAGCAAAACAGAGGTAATGACTATAACTAAAGAAGAACAAACAACAACAATTCACCTAAACGAACATCCCTTGAAACAAGTGAAGAGTTTCAAGTACCTAGGAAGTATAATATCATCAAATGGCAGATCAGAAGACGAGATCGAAAATAGGTGCAATAAGGCAAATCAACTCATTGGACAAATGGCACCAATACTAAAGAACAAACATGTATCAATAACTACTAAGAAAGCATTTTACAACACAATCTTCCTGCCAACTCTATGCTACCAATGCCAAACCTGGACAATGACAGAAAAAGAGAAAAGAAAAATCACAACAACAGAAATGAGGTTCCTGAGAAGAATACTCAACGTATCAAGAAGAGATAAGATCAGAAATGAAGAAATCAGGACTAAAGTGGGGGTTAAAGCAGCACTAGATTTTATAAGAAAACAGCAAGTCAAATGGTTTGGCCATGCAAGTAGGTTACCAGTCAACAGCATACCACAGCAAGCAATGATGTACAGACCAGATGGAAATAGAGGAAGAGGCCAACCACGTAAACGTTGGATGGAGGGAATAGCAGAGTCCATGGGAATATCGATATATGAAGCCCATAATCGGGCACTCTCACGAAGTTTATACTTCACCTCGACACTGCAAGGTACAAGAGGAACATGATGAGATGAGATGAGATGATGCTCACTTTTAGATTCAGAACAGTGTAATTATTGAGCAGAAGAAGAAATCCATTATTAGCGAATATTTTTTTTTATTTTTTAAATATATTTTAATAGTTAATTAACTGCTGCTTAAATTATGGAGCAGTTACAAACTTATTTACTTACATTAATGCATGATATTTAATCAACAAAAGAAAGCTGTCGCAATGCTGTGGGTACATTAAGACAATATGAGTACATTTTCAAGAATTGTTCTTTCACTAACGACGAACATTTCACATGACATTTAATTAATATAAATGAGCAGCTATTTTTAACTGTTACTTAAGTAACAGCATATCCTATCGAAAAGTCTTAAAAATCAAAGGCATTTTTCTCTGAGACGCGGAAACTTTCGTGCTTTGTATGATGCTTTCTGTAGGCCGCCCTGTGGAAAGAGACTAAGCCATATGGGGTAATACTTGGTGCAATAAAGTTGATCCTATCGAAAGAGGAATGTGGCCTTTACTTCCCTGTTGCCAAAAACGCATAATAAAATATATATCTTATCAGGTTTGTTACCAAAGGACAGACTTTTAATAAATAATAAACAATTGGTGGCCATTTTTAATTGTTAATTAGGTCACGGCACATCCTATCGAAAAATAGATAATATGTTAAGTTAGGCCTTGCCACCCCGGACACAATGATATATGGTACTATGTTGTCCGTTTAAAAATAAACAAGCCACAGTAATAGAAGGCAGAATGTCTCAGCTTCCAATTTATTAAGCAGCGATAAAAGGACCTCTTTACACTTCCTGGTATTAAATTACATCACAAATAAATTCATAACTCCGCTTAGAATTAACGAACACTCTTCGCTGAGATAACGTTGGATTCGTCTTGTCAAGCTGTATCTAACTGGTATGAATTCATAAGTAAAAACCCAATTTTTAAATATTGAACAGAATTGCTACATACTGGACTGAAGAACTACAAATTTTGGAGGACAAAGTTGAAGATGCCAGGAAGACAATAGAGAGAGAACAAACAACTGAAGTGAACATCTCTCTCAAAGCCATCTCAGCAAAGTATAAAAGAACAGTAAATCAAACAAGAGATTGTTGTAGGGAAAAAAACAGAAAACCTGAACTTTGACAGGGATTGAAACAAACAATGGAAACTAGTGAAAGCTATGAATAATGAAGGACCCAGAAACAAACAAATAATTAAACAAGGAAATGTCTTGCTTACAGGAACAAAGACTGCAAATACACTATTGGAACACTATGCTAGTGCAAACCACATTTATATTACAACCGAACAGAAGAAAACAATCAAAGATAAACAGACACATCATAGTAATGCAGAGACAGCAGCAGAATGGCATTCCAGGTATTATATTGAATGGATGTCCTCTTAGGCGAGAGAGTAAATTGAAGTACTTGGGTATCATCTTTGACAGGTGTTTGTCTTTTAAGGATAATGTGGAGGCTTTGGTGGTGAAGGCTGGTAGGGGGTTTAATGCATTGAGGGCTATGGCAGCAACCGGGGTAGATCAGAGGATGCTGTACAGGCTCTTTCAACAGTTAATAATTTCTGTCAATGAGTATGGTTTGGGGCTGCTGACAGTATCAAAGAGCCAGCTTGAAAGGTTGGAGCGCATACAGAATGCTGCCATGCAGTTAATCCTGGGGTGCAGAAAGGACACGCCAATTATATGCATGAGGCATGTCCTGGCATTACCGACAATGACGGACAGGCACAGGGTCCTTCAGTCAAATGGTACCTGAGAGTTGCTGCAGATAGGGATCACCCGCTGCATGCAGCCATGGATATAGTCAAGGGTCATAGACTAAGACCAGGCAGGTCCTGGATGGCACAGGCAGAACTTACTATACATCAACATATATATACGCATGGCCCATATATATATGTGTGTGTGTGTGTGCGCGTGTGTGTGTGTGAGAGAGAGAGTGAGAGAGAGAGAGAGAGAGACCATCAATCATGAAAGAGAGTGGGTTGATGTTCCGGAAGACATGACAGACTGGCACAATGTAATAATAACACTGGGTCGGGAGTGCAGAGAATGGGCAGTGCTGAGTTTGAAGTGCAACAGCTGATTCAGAGCGACACACATCAAGGTGACATAGTCATCTATACTGATGTGTCATTGGTGAGAAACAGACGTAGTGGTTGGGGGTTTATTGCAAAGGCTAATGGACATGTCTTTAAAAAGGAGTCTGGCATATGAGACTACGACCTCCTGCATGAGAGTGGAGGTGGAGGCAGTAACGGCGGCATTCTGATTGCTAGAGGAGACTATTGCAACACACGTTGTATTCATTACAAATTCAAAGAGTAAGCTTAGTAAGGTGGGTGTCAGGTCTTAGATATGACTGAGCTACCATATAACAGTAGACGGTAGTACCTGCTTTCTGTTAGCGCCAAATGTTGGGCGGCGCTTACCAAACCCGACACCCCACATTGTGCCAACAGCTTCGGGCGGAAGAGCACAATTGGGAGGGTACAAGCCTTACCCTGGTGCGAGGAAATGCAACCTAAAGACAAAATGTCATGGCATGGCAGACCAGGCACTAAGCCTTGGTTGGTGGCTGGTCAAGGATCGAAGCTCCGACAGGCGGACAGTTAGAGTATTGCTTCGCTTATCCACCAGCTTCTGCAGCTTGTCTTGTTCCAGATGTAGAGGTGTTACCTTTCCTCTGGAGTGAACTAGGCAGGCCGAGAGAGGGATCATGCTGCATGGGCAACACATGATCTCTATATTTTAGCCCAGGCTTTGTGCTATGGTGAGGCAATAACTCCATCCCTGGTCTTAACCAATCTCAGAATCAAAGCGAGAGGCAACTGTTATGGGTTATAAGTCCCTGTCAATTGGTGCAGACATGGGGTGCCAGGCGTTGCCTCTGACGGTGGGAGACATCTACTGGTGTCACTGATCAGCTACCGCCCGCCTCAAGCTGGGCAGCCCCCAGCCAATTGGGTGTTGATCCGCCACAGCCTGCCTGCTTCAATGGGTGTTTGGGGCTAGGACAAAATCTGAATCGCAGGCTGTAAAACCAATGCACCAGGTACTAATAAAAATTAAAAACAGAAACCTCAAGCCAAGGCTTGCAACCTGGAACGTGAGAACCATGTGTCCAGGATTTTACACTGACTTGACCAATATTGACGATGTGATAAAAACGGCTATGATTGATGCCAAACTCTATAGTCTTAACATTGATATTGCTGGCCTGCAGGAGACTCGCCTCGCTGAGGAAGGGTCACTCAGGGAAAACAATTACACCTTTTTTTGGAAGGGTAGAGGGCAGGCAGAAAAAAAGGCAACACGGTGTGGGCTTTGCAGTGAAGAATTCGCTACTGGGAATGATTGAAGTTCCAGCAGGAGGAAATGAAAGACTATTATCCCTGCACTTGGCAACCTCTTGTGGTTTTGCCACCATTATTACTGCATATGCACCGACGCTCGATTCCTCTGATGATGTGAAGGATCATTCTATGAGGAGTTAGACTCCGTGATCAAGGCAGTTCCAAAATCTGACTACATTTATATGCTCGGTGATTTCAATGCTCGTGTGGGCAAGGACTCAAGTTCATGGCCAGTGTGCCTTGGAAAATACAACAACAGTCACATGATTGACAATGGGCAAAGGCTGTTGCAGCATTGCACCAGAAATGACCTATGTATTACAAACTCCTTTTTTAAAACAAAAGAGATGCATAAGGTCACATGGAAACATCCAAGATCCGGCCATTGGCACCAGCTGGACTTCATCATCACATGGAGACATCTGAACCATATATCATTGACTCGAAGTTACCACAGTGCTGACTGTGATACGGATCATTCTTTGGTTGTTGCAAGGGTTAGACTGAGACCAAAGAGAATCTACACAGCTAAATACAAATCTAGCCCCAGGATTAATATTATTAACACTCACGATCCTGAAAAGCGCTTTCAGTTTCAACAGCAACTTGAAGACGCTTTCACTGATACACCAAAAAATTGTACAGTAAATGAAAAGTGGGGTCAACTTAAGGAAACTCTTTATAAAAAGCCATAGGGGTTTACGGCACTGTGGATCATAAGAGGCAGGACTGGTTTGCGGCAAACAGCGAGACTCTGCAGCCCTTGATTGATAAGAAGAAGATAGCTCTCTTAAGAAACAAGGAAAGACCAACACGTAACACTCTGAGTGAGCTAAGGCAAGCTAGGAAGGATTTTGCAAAAGGCTGCAAGGCAGTGTGCAAATGATTATTGGATCAAGTTATGTGAGTCCATTCAAATCGCAAGTGATAAGGGAAACATAAGAAGCATGTAGGAAGGAATAAAGAAAGCCTGTGGCCCAATGATCAAAAGAAGTGCACCATTGAAAACCTTGACTGGAGAAATCATAACGGATAAGAAACAGCAGATGGACAGATGGGTAGAACACTATTTGGAGCTTTACTCAAGTGAGACCAAACTAGCGGATGATGCCCTCAACGCCATAGAGGCTCTACCAACTCTTGACCACCTGTACACACTTACCATAACAGAAGTTAAGTGTGCTATAAATGAACTTGCATCTGGCAAGGCTCCAGGTAAGGATGGGATTCCAATAGAGGTTATCAGGGGTGGGCAAGACACACTCACTTTACTGATCCACCAGCTAATAGAGCTATACTGGTGAGGACAAATCTCACAGGATTTCAAAGATTCAAGCATCATAACACTGTACAAGAACAAGGGCCAACAGAGAAACTGCAACAACTATAGGGGTATCTCACTTCTGTGTATTGTTGGAAAAGTATTTGCCAGAATTGTTCTGCGCAGACTTCAAGTCCTAGGAGATCAAGTCTATCCCAAATCACAGTGTGGCTTTCGACAGAACCGGTCAACCACTGATATGATATTCTCATTGCGACAAATGCAAGAAAAATGCCGTGAACAGAATCAACCACTGTTTATTGCCTTCATCGACCTCACAAAGGCATTTTATTTGGTCAGTCGTGAGGGTCTGTTCAAGACACTAAAGAAGATTGGCTGCCCACCAACTCTTCTGTCCATTGTGGAATCGTTCCACACAGGCATGAAGGGTATAATCAAGTTTGATGGTGCATCTTCTGAAGAGTTTGAAATCAAGAGTGGAGTTAAGCAAGGTTGTGTACTAGTTCCCACCCTCTTTGGAGTATACTTTTCACTTCTACTGAAATATGCCTTTCGTGATCAGGATGGGGGTATATACATTCACTCACGCTCAGATGGCGGCCTTTACAATGCCCAGAGACTGGAGGCCAAGACCAAAATTAGGAGGGTACTGATCAGAGAGTTGCTTTTTCAGATGATGCTGCAGTTACGACCCACTCTGAGGAAGAATTACAACTTCTGCTATCTGCATTCTCCAATGCTCGTTCTGAATTTGGTTTTAACAATTAGCAAAAAGAAGACACAGATTATGTCACAAGGTGCACATGGGGTACCATCAATCTTTATTGACGACGCTGAACTAGAGATGGTAGACCATTTTACATATCTAGGATCAGAGGTAAATAGCAAATTATCCCTAGATCAGGAAATCAACATCCGGATTGGTAAGGCATCAACAACAATGAACAGGTTAAGAAAAAAGAATCTGGGAGAACAGGAAGCTTACTGCCAAAACAAAAGTCCTTGTCTATCAAGCCTGTGTCCTTAGTAATCTTTCTTTGAGGCAGTGAAACCTGGACAACTTACTCACACCAAGAGAAAAATTTAAACAGCTTTCATATGCGGTGTCTGCGAAGAATTCTTGGTATTAAGTGGCAAGACAAAATCACAAATACTGAAGTATTGGAAAGATCAGGTTGTGTGACAGTTTATTCCATGCTCAGTCTTCATAGACTTAGATGGATAGGACATGTTAGGAGGATGGATGATGGTAGATTACCAAAGGACATCTTTTTTGGTGAATTACAGATGGGTAAGAGATCTCAGGGTCGGCCTCTACTATGATACAAAGATGTGTGTAAGCGGGACATGATTGATACAGGTATTGATAATTGATAATGCACATTGGGAGCAAGTCGCCGCTGAACATGTTGCATGGAGGGCAAGCATCAGAAATGGAATAAAGACAAAGGAGAAAATTATTGCAGATAAGTCACACACCGAGAGTGTGAGACGTAAGATGGTGGAAATGACCACGTGTTCACATGCACCCACTGTGAACAGACATTTACAACGCAAATTGGCCTTATCAGTCACATTCACTACCGCCATAAGTAAAAGTTATTAAGTCTTTTTAAAGCACAAACTATCGTCTGTCAAGACCGTAAAGTGCCAATGTATATGCTTAGCAAGGTGGAAAAGGGAATGTTTCATGTGGAATGGCTCTCGTCGCTTCAGAGGTCACAGATTGTGAGAACTGGATTAATATTTTGCCCTGGCCATGCGGGGGTGCGGAGGAATGCACAGGCTGAAAGGCTAGCAGGGAGTGCACCTTTTGGTGGCAGATTGCCTATGGGCAAGGGGGGGGGGGGATGGTTGTGCACTTGTGGGACCAGGTGGAGAAGGCGGAGGAACAGACTGAGAACCCATATGTGGAAAGAATGAGATTGTGGGGGATCGGTAGGGGTTCTGGAAGAATCTTAAAACTGAGAGGGAAGAGCAGGAGAACTTTTAATCAGATAGCGGTGGGAAGGATTACAAGTATGGCTCTTCGTTGGCTGTTCAATGAGGGGGCGGAGCACGCATGGAAATGTCCTGAGTGCAGTGTTGTCAGTTCTTAACCCAACTCAACTCAACACATATATGATGGCAAATCTAACAATTTAAGAAATGGAACAGGCCATGAATACCCTAAAAAGAAGAAATCACCAGGAAAGGATGGAATCACAAAATAAATGCTAATAGGACTGCATACTAAAGCAAAAAAAGAATCTACTAGCAGTCCTTAATTACAGCTGGAAGAGAGGAATAGTTCCAGGAAGTAAGCTACACTAATACCAGTCCCAAAGAAGGGAAAAGACCTGGAAGAACCAAATGGCTATTGACCTATCGACCTACTTACTGTGCAGGAAAATTAATGGAACACATCATCAATGGCAGGTTAACATGGCATCTGGAAGAAAACCAACTCTTAACACCACACCAAGCAGGATTCAGAAAGTACAGATCCACTGAAGATAAAATAACCTATACAGCTCAGGAAATAGAGGATGCCTTCCAAGGGAAAAAGCACACACTAGTGGTGTGGATAAAGCAAGGTTTCCGCCACGGAGGAGTTCTTTCACCAACATTATTCCTTGCATATATAAATGACATCAAGGAAAATATTCCATCCAGAGTACACACATCATCCTTTGCAGATGACCTAGCCATATGGACATCTGAAGAATATATTAGTACAGCTAACAGTAGAATACAGCAAGCCTTATTAGTTCTAGAGGACTGGTCAAAATCATGGCTAGTGAAGATAAGTGAGGAGAAAACATCATGCACAGTGTTCTCCCTCTCAAATAAAACTCAGCAACCTAAGCTGGTATTGAATGGAAAAATATGGCACCATGAAGAGAATCCAAACAATCTAGGTGTCACCTTTGATCGTTGCCTACATGGAAGACACAGGTTGAGAAAAGATGAACAAGAGCAAGGCAAAGAATGGCAGTCATGAAAAAGCTTGCTGGAACAACGTGGGGAGTAGATGAGAAAGTTCTCAAGAAGTTATATACTGGACGGGTGAGGTCAGTACTGGAATATAGCATTGCAGCTTGGGCAACAGCAGCTAAGTCAAACTTTAACAAAATAAGGCCAAAATCAAGGAATGTGAATCATAACTGGAAGCCTGAAGACAACACCTATTAAAGAACTAGAAAAGAACACTTGTTTACAACCAATGCAGGATAGAAGAGATGGTAGAGCCCAGCAACAAGCAGAAAAAAAATTAGAACATTGACAGACCACCCCATGTATAAAAGGTTTAATGGTTTTAGAAAGGGAAGACTGAAGTGTAGCAACTTTGTAGAAACTGGATTAGGGCAGATGATATACTTAACATATCAACAGTTAAGATCATTTACTACCCACACAAGTTCCCAGCTTGGAGACAGCAGCAACTGCCTGAGATGATAGAAAACATTCCTGGTATTGAGAAAAAGAACACTTAGAATAAAACAGAAAGAAGAAAAATAGCCCTAAACTATGTAAAAGAACATTACCCAAGTAATAATTGGACCCATGCATATAGAGATGGATCAGCCAAAAAATAACTAGAAAATGGAGGAGGAGGAAGTCTCCTAAATTTAAAAAATGGAATGAAAAAAAACACAGTCAGTGGCAACTGGAAAATTTTCAAGTAACTTCAAAGCAGAGGTAGAGGCTCTGAAAACTGCAGCAGAAATGCTCTTGATGGAGAAAAATGAAGAAAAGCAAATAACTATCTTCACAGATGCAAAGTCAGCTGTCTCAATACTGAAGAGCAAAAACAGCACAGAACTAGCAGACCTAAGAGTAGCACTCCATGGACTATGTCAGAAATCCAAAAAAAAAGTTGTAATACAGTGGATCCCATCACATTGCAGTATATCTGGAAATGAAGAGGCTGACCAAATGGCAATCAGAGCATCCAGGCCACCAGAAAGTTGATGCATATTACAAACTCGACCGAAGAAAACAAGTAGCAATCTTCAGACTCTGTGCAGGACATAACAGGCTGAAATACTACTTGTTCAATAAACTAAAGATAGGAGATACCTATGAATGTAATTGTGGAACTGGCAAAATGACAGCTAAACATTTGCTTCAAGGTTGCCCAACAAACACAGAACAGAGAAAGATATTTTGGTTCGCACCTGCTTCATTTGAGGACAAGCTCTATGGAGATATCAACAAGCTCAAGTTGACTGCAGCTTACTTTAACTACATTCAGGTTGACATCTAAAGGTGCATGAAGAAGTACTTAGACTGTCACACTTCATACCACAGGTATGTCGGTAGCAAAAGTGTCCCAGAGGCATGAAATGGAATATTGCTTAGCTAGCAAATCCATTATGTGGAAAGTCCAAATCAAAAACTCATTGTGTGGGCGTCATCAAAGGTGAAAAAATTGTCCAGTGGCATAAAATAGAATATTGCTTGGATAGAAAATCTATTACGTGGAAAGTTTTAATCAAAAGCTCACTGTGTGGGCGTCATCAAAAGTGGAAAAAGTATTCCTGTGGCATGAAATGGAATATTGCTTGGATAGAAAATCCATAATGTGGAAGGTCTGAATCGAAAGCCACTGTGTGGATGTCATCTGCAGACTGCTGGTTTCCAGAGGAACAGCCTGTAGTGTACTGAAGGCCCGATATACAGAAGTGAGGCTAAGCAGCCATGTGCAGGACGTGACGATTCCTTGGGTGAGCCTAGAACCAGAGTGCTGTGTCGGCTCTGCAATAATGAAAGCCTTCTTGGATGGCGGAGAATGCCCATAGTCTGCCCCTGCCTTCCCTTGACTGCTGACCTTCGGCTGTTCTAAATGGGCCAGTTGGGATGGGGGGTAACACCACAACTGTGAGAGTCAAACGTCCTACAAAACCCCTTGGAAGGTTAACCCAGTTAACAAATGCCCGCAGAAGTCGTATATGTCGGCCTAACGGCGCGAGAACGCAGCTCTGCTGTAAACAGGCACAACGCAATCACGTCCGAAAAAACTCTCCGGATAAATACAGAAGAAGAAGAAGAAGAAGAAGAAGAAGAAGAAGAAGAAGAAGAAGAAGAAGAAGAAGAAGAAGAAGAAGAAGAAGAAGAAGAAGAAGAAAAAGAAGAAGAAGAAGAAGAAGAAGAAGAAGAAGAAGAAGAAGAAGAAGAAGAAGAAGAAGAAGAAGAAGAAGATATACAACAATAAGAAAGAGAGAAACTGCTCGTTTTTGGTCATTTGATGAGAAGCGAGGCATTGGAAAATGTCCTGATAACTGAAAAGATCAAGGGGAAGAGAGCCAGAAGCAGACCAAGAGAAACGATGCTGGATGGATTGAGATGGTTGTATGAAAGAATATCATCAGCAGAGTTGATCCAGAACACCAAAGACCAAGATCTGTGGAGAGCCATGAATGCCTACGCCAGCTGGCAGGGCACTTGATGATGATGATCTTCTGAAAAAGTACAAATGCATCATGTTTCAATGTAGTCACCACTGTGTTCAATGCAGGTCCTTCAGTGCTGATGAAATCCTGTGGACATAAATCTGCACAACTGGCAATTTAATAGCAATCTGAGGTGAGAGTGAGGGGTGAGTGGAGAAGTGGACATCTGGAAGACAGTACCAACTGGCTTTTCTGTGTGATTCAAATATTCTATTTTTAATCCAGTCTTGTCCACTTGTATAAAAAATTAGCAACTGCGCTACAGATCAGGATGTCAACAAAGATGTTATTCTTTTCAGACTGAAGGTTGCTTTTGGAGACAGTGGAGAATGCTGGAAATAATCGTCTGCTGGGTGAAATAAGGTCTAAGCTCTTCATTGCCCAGTGACACTCGGCAGGTACCTTCCATGTCTCTTACCTTCTCTCTGTGGAAATACTTGAATGAGAGCAGACAAGGCTCAAACTGGTAGCAGAATACGACAGTTCATTCACACACTGTTTATCTGAGAGGCCAGAGTTATGACTGGATACATCTCTCAGTGGCAGAAATATGTGATCCAATCCAACAGCTCAAAAGGCAACAGCAAATCATTGGCTGTTTACTTCAGACATTTTTGTGTTTGCTCACCTTGAAGTCGATCATAGTCCACACTGGACTGACTTTTGTGTGTGGGCTAGATTTTCATATTACCCTCACCATCAGGTGAATCAACTCCGACTTCTGGGTTAGTTAGTTGCAAATCCTTTACAGGACATGGCAGTCAATCCCAGCATTTTTGGCTATTTGTGATTTCTTGACAAGTTTACGTTTAGTCATTTGCCATTGCTTTCTGAATGACCGGCATTCATATCTTTATATGGGAAGCAATGCAAGGCAGTCTGCTTCCAAATACCAGCAGCTGTACTTCTGAGTTACACCTAAGAAATGACCATGTTAAACTGCTTGCCCATCTGTATCATGTTAAAGTTACACCTAAGAAATGACCATGTTAGACTGCTTGCCCATCTGTATCATGTTAAAGTTACACCTAAGAAATGACCATGTTAAACTGCTTGCCCATCTGTATCATGTTAAAGTTACACCTAAGAAATGACCATGTTAAACTGCTTGCCCATCTGTATCATGTTAAAGTTACACCTAAGAAATGACCATGTTAGACTGCTTGCCCATCTGTATCATGTTAAAGTTACACCTAAGAAATGACCATGTTAGACTGCTTGCCCATCTGTATCATGTTAAAGTTACACCTAAGAAATGACCATGTTAAACTGCTTGCCCATCTGTATCATGTTAAAGTTACACCTAAGAAATGACCATGTTAGACTGCTTGCCCATCTGTATCATGTTAAAGTTACACCTAAGAAATGACCATGTTAAACTGCTTGCCCATCTGTATCATGTTAAAGTTACACCTAAAAAATGACCATGTTAAACTGCTTGCCCATCTGTATCATGTTAAAGTTACACCTAAGAAATGACCATGTTAGACTGCTTGCCCATCTGTATCATGTTAAAGTTACACCTAAGAAATGACCATGTTAGACTGCTTGCCCATCTGTATCATGTTAAAGTTACACCTAAGAAATGACCATGTTAGACTGCTTGCCCATCTGTATCATGTTAAAGTTACACCTAAGAAATGACCATGTTAAACTGCTTGCCCATCTGTATCATGTTAAAGTTACACCTAAGAAATGACCATGTTAAACTGCTTGCCCATCTGTATCATGTTAAAGTTACACCTAAGAAATGACCATGTTAGACTGCTTGCCCATCTGTATCATGTTAAAGTTACACCTAAGAAATGACCATGTTAAACTGCTTGCCCATCTGTATCATGTTAAAGTTACACCTAAGAAATGACCATGTTAAACTGCTTGCCCATCTGTATCATGTTAGAGTACCCTTACACTGATGAATGATAACATTTGAACTAGAAGGCATAACACTATCGGATTCACCAAGAACACCCAGCTTATGGTGACATATGTTACCGGACACGGACAGAGCATCCAAATCTTAGACAAAAGCTCAGAGTCTGCAGCTGAGGCCTGGAGATGGGCCTGGTTCTTGTGATAAGGCTGTCCATACAACAGACAAGTGTAGCACCATTGAAGATGTTTCTGTAAGAGAAATGCTTGACCCTCACATATATTAGATCACTAAATAATGGGGTAGTTTGGCCAGTTCCCTCCCCCTCTACCATGAGAAAGAAATCTCTGCTACTGATTTGATTACACTGGGCCAGAGGCCAACTGTGCTGATCAGGTCAACATGTGATTAGACTGGGCCACATGCTAGTTGTGCTGATCAGGCCAACATGTGATTAGACTGGGCCACATGCTAGTTGTGCTGATCAGGTCAACATGTGATTAGACTGGGCCACATGCTAGTTGTGCTGATCAGGTCAACATGTGATTAGACTGGGCCACATGCTAGTTGTGCTGATCAGGTCAACATGTGATTAGACTGGGCCACATGCTTGTTGTGCTGATCAGGTCAACATGTGATTAGACTGGGTCATAGGTCAACTGTGCTGATCAGGTCAACATGTGATTAGACTGGGCCACATGCTAGTTGTGCTGATCAGGTCAACATGTGATTAGACTGGGCCAGAGGCCAACTGTGCTGATCAGGCCAACATGTGATTAGACT
This sequence comes from Cepaea hortensis, assembly GCA_963921405.1. NCBI lineage: Eukaryota > Metazoa > Mollusca > Gastropoda > Stylommatophora > Helicidae > Cepaea > Cepaea hortensis. The sequence goes on along the minus strand of OY992876.1, from coordinate 488,053,205 downwards.
GGGCCACATGCTAGTTGTGCTGATCAGGTCAACATGTGATTAGACTGGGCCACATGCTGGTTGTGCTGATCAGGTCAACATGTGATTACACTGGGCCACATGCTAGTTGTACTGATCAGATCAACATGTGATTAGACTGGGCCAGAGGCCAACTGTGCTGATCAGGTCAACATGTGATTAGACTGGGCCACATGCTAGTTGTGCTGATCAGATCAACATGTGATTAGACTGGGCCACATGCTAGTTGTACTGATCAGATCAACATGTGATTAGACTGGGCCAGAGGCCAACTGTGCTGATCAGGTCAACATGTGATTAGACTGGGCCACATGCTAGTTGTACTGATTAGATCAACATGTGATTAGACTGGGCCACATGCTAGTTGTGCTGATCAGGTCAACATGTGATTACACTGGGCCACATGCTAGTTGTAGTGATCAGATCAACATGTGATTAGACTGGGCCACATGCTAGTTGTAGTGATCAGATCAACATGTGATTAGACTGGGCCAGAGGCCAACTGTGCTGATCAGGTCAACATGTGATTAGACTGGGCCACATGCTAGTTGTACTGACCAGATCAACATGTGATTAGACTGGGCCAGAGGCCAACTGTGCTGATCAGATCAACATGTGATTAGACTGGGCCAGAGGCCAACTGTGCTGATCAGGTCAACATGTGATTAGAATGGGCCACATGCTAGTTGTACTGACCAGATCAACATGTGATTAGACTGGGCCAGAGGCCAACTGTGCTGATCAGGCCAACATGTGATTAGACTGGGCCACATGCTAGTTGTGCTGATCAGGTCAACATGTGATTAGATTGGGCCACATGCTAGTTGTGCTGATCAGGTTAACATGTGATTAGACTGGACCACATGCTAGTTGTACTGATCAGATCAACATGTGATTAGACTGGGCCACATGCTAGTTGTGCTGATCAGGTCAACATGTGATTACACTGGGCCACATGCTAGTTGTAGTGATCAGATCAACATGTGATTATACTGGGCCAGAGGCCAACTGTGCTGATCAGATCAACATGTGATTAGACTGGGCCAGAGGCCAACTGTGCTGATTAGGCCAACATGTGATTAGACTGGGCCACATGCTAGTTGTGCTGATCAGATCAACATGTGATTAGACTGGGCCACATGCTAGTTGTGCTGATCAGATCAACATGTGATTAGACTGGGCCACATGCTAGTTGTGCTGATCAGGTCAACTTGTGATTAGATTGGGCGACATGCTAGTTGTGCTGATCAGATCCACATGTGATTAGACTGGGCCACATGCTTGTTGTGCTGATCAGGTCAACATGTGATTAGACTGGGCCAGAGGCCAATTGAGCTGATCAGGTCAACATGTGATTAGATTGGGCCACATGCTAGTTGTGCTGATCAGGTCAACATGTGATTAGACTGGGCCACATGCTAGTTTTACTGATCAGATCAACATGTGATTAGACTGGGCCACATGCTAGTTGTGCTGATCAGATCAACATGTGATTAGACTGGGCCACATGCTAGTTGTACTGATCAGGTCAACATGTGATTAGACTGGGCCACATGCTAGTTGTGCTGATCAGATCAACATGTGATTAGACTGGGCCACATGCTAGTTGTGCTGATCAGGCCAACATGTGATTAGACTGGGCCACATGCTAGTTGTGCTGATCAGATCAACATGTGATTAGACTGGGCCACATGCTAGTTGTGCTGATCAGGCCAACGTGTGATTAGACTGGGCCACATGCTAGTTGTGATGATCAGATCAACATGTGATTAGATTGGGCCACATGCTAGTTGTGCCGATCAGATCAACATGTGATTAGACTGGGCCACATGCTAGTTGTGCTGATCAGGTCAACATGTGATTACACTGGGCCACATGTCAGTTGTACTGATCAGATCAACATGTGATTAGACTGGGCCACATGCCAGCTGTGCTGATCAGGCCAACATGTGATTAGACTGGGCCACATGCTAGTTGTACTGATCAGATCAACATGTGATTAGACTGGGCCACATGCTAGTTGTACTGATCAGGCAAACATGTGATTAGGCTGGGCCACATGCTAGTTGTGCTGATCAGGTCAACATGTGATTATACTGGGCCACATGCTAGTTGTACAGATCAGATCAACATGTGATTAGACTGGGCCACATGCTAGTTGTGCTGGTCAGATCAACATGTGATCATAATTGCCACTGCTGGACTTGAGCCCTGAATCATTGTGTTGATTTGCAAGATTCAGTTTTCTTTGTCATGCCACCTTTAACTGTGAAGTGCCATATATCATTGGTACGGGGTGGCGAGGCCTAACTTGACGTACTATTTATTTTTCGATAGGATGTGCCATAACCTAATTAACAATTTAAAATGGCCGCCAATTGTGTATTATTTGCCTTCTATTACTGTGGCTTGTTTATTTTTAAACGGACATACATTGGCACCTTGCCGTCTTGACAGACGATAGTTTGTGCTTTAAAAAGGCATAATAACTTTTAACTATGGCGGTAGCGAGTGTGACTGATAAGGCCAATTTGCGCTGTAAATGTCCGTTCACAGTGGGTGCATGTGAACACGTGGTCATTTTCACCATCATGCACCATCTTACGTCTCAAACGCTTGGTGTGTGACTTCTCTGCAATAATTTTCTCCTTTGTCTTTATTCCATTTCTGATATTTGCCCTCCATGCAACACGTTCAGCGGCGACTTGCTCCCAATGTGCATTATCAATGCCTGTATCAATCATGTCCCGCTTACACACATCTTTGTATCGTAGTAGAGGCCGACCCTGAGATCTCTTACCCATCTGTAATTCACCAAAAAAGATATCCTTTGGTATTCTACCATCATCCATCCGCCTAAGATGTCCTATCCATCTAAGTCTGCGAAGACTGAGCATGGAATAAACTGTCACACAACCTGATCTTTCCAATACTTCAGTATTTGTGATTTTGTCTTGCCACTTAATACCAAGAATTCTTCGCAGACACCGCATATGAAAGCTATTTAAATTGTTCTCTTGGTGTGAGTAAGTTGTCCAGGTTTCACTGCCATAGAGAAGAGTACTAAGGACACAGGCTTGATAGACAAGGACTTTTGTTTTGGCAGTAAGCTTCCTGTTCTCCCAGACTCTTTTTCTTAACCTGTTCATTGTTGTTGCTGCCTTACCAATCCGGATGTTGATTTCCTGATCTAGGGATAATTTGCTATTTACCACCGATCCTAGATATGTAAAATGGTCTACTATCTCTAGTTCGGCGTCGTCAATAAAGATTGATGGTACCCCATGTGCACCTTGTGACATAATCTGTGTCTTCTTTTTGCTAATTGTTAAACCAAATTCAGAACAAGCATTGGAGAATGCAGATAGTAGACATTGCAATTCTTCCTCAGAGTGGGTCGTAACTGCAGCATCATCTGCAAAAAGCAACTCTCTGATCAGTACCCTCCTAATTTTGGTCTTAGCCTTCAATCTCTGAGGATTGAAGAGGCCGCCATCTGAGCGTGAGTGAATGTATATACCACCATCCTGATCACGAAATGCATATTTCAGTAGAAGTGAAAAGTATATTCCAAAGAGGGTGGGAGCTAGTACACAACCTTGCTTAACTCCACTCTTGATTTCAAATTCTTCAGAAGTTGCACCATCAAACTTGATTATACCCTTCATGCCTGTGTGGAACGATTCCACAATGGACAGAAGAGTTGGTGGGCAGCCAATCTTCTTTAGTGCCTTGAACAGACCCTCACGACTGGCCAAATCAAATGCCTTTGTGAGGTCGATGAAGGCAATAAACAGTGGTTGATTCTGTTCACGGCATTTTTCTTGCATTTGTCGCAATGAGAATATCATATCAATGGTAGACCGGTTCTGTCGAAAGCCACACTGTGATTCGGGGTAGACTTGATCTCCTAGGACTTGAAGTCTGCGCAGAACAATTCTGGCAAATACTTTTCCAACAATACACAGAAGTGAGATACCCCTATAGTTGTTGCAGTTGCTCCGATCGCCCTTGTTCTTGTACAGTGTTATGATGCTTGAATCTTTGAAATCCTGTGGGACTTGTCCTTCACGCCAGCATAACTCTATTAGCTGGTGGATCTGTATAGTGAGTGTGTCTTGCCCACTCCTGATAACCTCTATTGGAATCCCATCCTTACCTGGAGCCTTGCCAGATGCAAGTTCATTTATAGCACACTTAACTTCTGTTATGGTGGGAGGGAAGTGTGTCCAGGTGGTCAAGAGTTGGTAGAGCCTCTATGGCGTTGAGGGCATTATCCGCTAGTTTGGTCTCACTTGAGTAAAGCTCCAAATAGTGCTCTACCCATCTGTCCATCTGCTGTTTCTTATCAGTGATGACTTCTCCAGTCAAGGTTTTCAATGGTGCACTTCTTTTGATCACTGGACCACAGGCTTTCTTTATTCCTTCATACATGCTTCTTATGTCTCCCTTATCACTTGCGATTTGAATGGACTCACATAACTTGATCCAATAATCATTTGCACACTGCCTGGCAGCCTTTTGCACATCCTTCCTAGCTTCCTTAGCTCACTCAGAGTGTTACGCGTTGGTCTTTCCTTGTTTCTTAAGAGACCTTTCTTCTTCTTATCAATCAAGGGCTGCAGAGTCTCGCTGTTGGCCGCAAACCAGTCCTGCCTCTTATGATCCACAGTGCCGTAAACCTTTACGGCAGTTTTACAAAGAGTTTCCTTAAGTTTATTCCATTTATCATTTACTGTACAATTTTCTGGTGTATCAGTGAAAGCGTCTTCAAGTTGCTGTTGAAACTGAAAGCACTTTTCAGGATCATGAGTGTTAATAATATTAATCCTGGGGTTAGATTTGTGTTTAGCTGTGTAGATTCTCTTTGGTCTCAGTCTAACCCTTGCAACAACCAAAGAATGATCCGTATCACAGTCAGCACTGTGGTAACTACGAGTCAATGATATATGGTTCAGATGTTGTCTCCGTGTGATGATGAAGTCCAGCTGGTGCCAATGGCCGTATCTTGGATGTTTCCATGTGACCTTATGCATCTCTTTTGTTTTAAAAAAAGAGTTTGTAATACATAGGTCATTACTGGTGCAATGCTCCAGCAGCCTTTGCCCATTTTCATTCATGCGACCGATGTTGTATTTTCCAAGGCACACTGGCCATGAACTCGAGTCCTTGCCCACACGAGCATTGAAATCACCGAGCATATAAATGTAGTCGGATTTTGGAACTGCCTTGATCACAGAGTCTAACTCCTCATAGAACAAATCCTTCACATCATCAGAGGAATCGAGTGTCGGTGCATATGCAGTAATAATGGTGGCAAACCCACAAGAGGTTGCCAAGCGCAGGGATAATAGTCTTTCATTTCCTCCTGCTGGAATTTCAATCATTCCCAGTAGCGAATTCTTCACTGCAAAGCCCACACCGTGTTGCCTTTTTTCTGCCTGCCCTTTACCCTTCCAGAAAAAGGTGTAGTTGTTTTCCCTGAGTGACCCTTCCTCAGCGAGGCGAGTCTCCTGCAGGCCAGCAATATCAATGTTAAGACGATTGAGTTCGGCATCAATCACAGCCGTTTTTCTCACATCGTCAATATTGGTCAAGTCAGTGGAAAATCCTGGACACATGGTTCTCACGTTCCAGGTTGCAAGCCGTAGCTTGAGGTTTCTATTTATATTTTTGTTTGTACCTGGTGCATTGGTTTTACAGCCTGCGATTCAGATTTTGTCCTAGCCCCAAGCACCCATTGAAGCAGGCAGGCTGTGGCGGATCAGCACCCAATTGGCTGGGGGCTGCCCAGCTTGAGGCGGGCGGTAGCTGATCAGTGACACCTATAGGTGTCTCCCACCGTCAGAGGCAACGCGTGGCGCCCCATGTCTACGCCAACTGACAAGGACTTATAACCCGTAACAGTTGCCTCTCGCTTTGATTCCGAGACCAGTTAAGACCAGGGATGGAGTTATTGCCTCTCCATAGCACAAAGCCTGAGCTAAAATATAGAAATCATGTGTTGCCCATGCAGCATGATCCCTCTCTCGGCCTGCCTAGTTCACTCCAGAGGAAAGGTAACACCCCTACATCTGGAACAAGACAAGCTGCAGAAGCTGCCGGATCAGCAAAGCAATGCTCTAACTGTTCGCCTGTCGGAGCTTCGATCCTAGACCAGTCGCCAACCAAGGCTTAGGGCCTGGTCTGCCCTGCCATGACAATTTTGTCTTTAGCTTGCATTTCCTCGCACCAGGGTAAGGCTTATACCCTCCCAATTGCGCTCTTCCGCCCGAAGCCGTTGGCACAATGTGGGGTGTCGGGTTTGGTAAGCACCGCCCAACGTTCGGCGCTAACAGAAACCAGGTAGTACCGTCTACTGTTATACGGTAGCTCAGTCATATCTGACTAAGACCTGACTAAGTAAGGTCAACAGTAAACGGACAACATAGTGCCATATATCATTGCGTCCGGGGTGGCGAGGCCTAACTTGACGTATTATTTATTCTTCGATAGGATGAGCTGTGACCTAATTAATAGTTAAAAATAGCTGCCCATTTATTATATTAATTAAATGTCATGTGAAATGTTCGTCATTAGGGAAAGAACAATTCATGAAAATGTGTCATATTGTCTTAATGTACTAACTGCATTGTGACAGCTTTCATTTATTGATTAAATTTCATGCATTAATGTAAGTAAGTAAGTTTGTAACTGCTGCATAAATTAAGCAGCAGTTAATTAATTATTGAGATATTAAATAATAAAAAATAAAAATATTAAATAATTAAATATTCACTAAAATTGATTTCTACTTATGCTCTATAACTAAATTGTTCTGTATCTAATAGTGAGCAATTAATAATTAAATACTAACTTATTTAAAACATATAACTTATTTTACAGTACTGTATTTAAATTTAAATAATTATGTACTGCTGCACAGCTTAGACAAAAAATTACTCATTACTTACACTGCTTACAAGATTAAAGACGGGTCTGAAAACTGGCTTTCAAAATTATTTTCAGTCATGTCAAATGCTGAAATATTATGCAAGTACACAGATACATTACTGCTACACATGACACTTGTATTCTGTTTAATTTTAGTAGTTAAATTACCAATTCTAATCATAAATAAATACAGGTCCGCTATAGTTTATTGTATGGGCTCCGCAATCTTGAATTTTGTGTATGACGGCCATGGCCATGCCACTAAATATTTTTTTCCTGAACGCCAGCACACACCTGCAATGTTGCAACTCTTCACATTTATGTAAAATTGAATGGGGGATTCAAAAATGCAACAAAAAGTTAAGGATTCTTTTAAATGCAGAATTTATAAGACACATTAGCCTACTATTCATGAATAGACTCCAAGAAATTCAAGAAAAAACAGTTTCTCGGCCTCAAAATTTTGCCAGTTAGCAGAAGGATCTATATTGCAAATACCAGAGTAGATTCCCCTTTCGCTGTACCACGCTGCTTTCGTTTAATTCATTTCTAGCCGGACATGGTAACAACCGAAAATGAATCATTGGTCTCAAGAAAAAGTACGGGATATCAAAAAACAAAAAAAAGTTTGGCCTGATATCCTCTGACTGATAACCTGCAATTGGCATTGAGGTGTCTCTCTTGAATGCATGCCACAACTATTCTATCTTTATGAAGACGATTTGTTAGGGAGACTTTCTTGTTAGAAATTCCATCGGCATTCCACTGTAGTATGTTGAGTGTCCGGGGTGTTTTGTCAATAACTCTTAACCTACTCCTCTGTGCCTTGACTCCACTGCACAGGGGAAGGTGAACACCAGTAGTATGGGGTGGACCCCCTCAAGGCAGGGGGCCCGGCACTATCACCGCCTCATGGGACTTCACGGGATTAGCACCATACTGATTAATTTGAAACTGTGGCATCATGGATTGATTAAATTACGTTGTACAGCTTTGTCAAGCCTGGCTCAGTACTTCCAATTTCGACAAGCATTTTTCAGGTGTCTTTCCCTAGTCTTTAACTGTACCCAGTCTACCTACAAGGCAGTAGGTGTGTGTGTCTCTTGGTCTGGTTCCTCTCCCTTGACCTGTTTGACATGGGAGGCCCTACCAGTAGCTGTGCTACTGTCGGCATAGCTCTTGGTGTCATTGGAACATGCAAGCTCCTCAACCTCGTCATGGTGGACACATGGAAGAGGGGTTATTGTATATAATGTTCTAGTTTCATTAGCCTCTTTCAGACAATCATTAGTTATTCTGGCAGTCCAAGGAATTTGCAACATGCGTCTCAAGAATTACATCTCTGTTGCTTCCAAGATCATCCTAATTTGTTCATTTATATTCAAAAGATTCACAGCCATACAGGAAAACTGGCTCTGTATAGCATTTCATCACTCTTATTCTTATATTCAATGATAGTGACTTATTGCATAAGGTACTCTATTTCTGGAATGCAGCTTTTCCTTGTCCTATTCTGCTCTTAATCTCTGTTGTGCATCTTCCATCTGATGTTATAAATACCCCTAGGTATTTAAAATTATCCACTTGCTTCTATTTCCATTTCACATTTTGGTGCCAGAAAAAACAAATTAAAGTTTTCATTTTAACCCCCTGGTGCTTTACATGGCTAACAGACCTGGTATTAAATGAATAATAGAGCAAACTTTCAAATCACATAAATGATATAAAATTGTACAAATTATAGATTCTGCTATGTTTTGTTGCACATACTTTTACCTTGATCTACACAGACTTCAGGTTGTTCTATCTTGACACTTGCTGGTATTTCACTGTCCATCTCCTCACAGACTTGTATCTCAGTGAGAATCTCTTTGACAGAACTATGAACACCGTCAGTCTGAAAGGATTTGTAAGTTTCTTATTTAGGCAACAATCATCATCATCATGTGTCCTGCACACTGGCGGGGGCATTCATGTCTGCCCACAGATCTCAGTCTTTGGTGTTCTGGATCAACTCTACATTTGATACCAGAAGTGGCTGTCCTAAGACAGTCATAAATATTGTTTTCTCTGATTTGTGGAAATTTATGAATTCTTCTGAAGATATGTGATGGTTGTCCCTTGTCTTCTACATCCACTCTGAGGTATTTAACCGCTGCCTTTGACAGCCATTTCAGTCAGTCAGGGCAAGTGTGTGCCCAGATCTGCACAGCTGCAGATTTGTTCACTTACCCCAGTGGATACTGTCCCCAGAGCTGTGTTTGCCATACCATGATGTTTTCTCTATCTTCCACAAGGTGAAGTTGGGATTTTCCCTTTCTAGAGTTATGAGGCCATGATAACATTTCCCCAAATTCTCCAGTACTTTTAGAGTTCCGGCAAAAACAAAAAAAAACTGTTTAAATGAATTTGAAATTGTATTTTCATGATGACTAAACAAGATATTTGAGAATGTTTTATAGTTACTTCAAGACATGATTTATGATATGTGATTCCTCATGGTCACTTTAAGAATGTGAGTTAGCAGTCAATCATAGCACAATGGTATTGGTGTATCATGACAAATATAACAAGATAGTTTGTTCATAAATTCTCAGTATTTGCATTACGTCATACAAACATTAAAGTTGGTGATTCAGAAGTCAGTGTGATAATTATGATGGCAGCCATTCTTTGTTATATTTTCTTTTATTTACATAATGCTATAACATGCCTCCAGCTGGAGGAAAAAAAAAAACTACTTGTGGTCACTGTGAGAGAAAAATAAGTAGAACTTGTCACTGTGAGAGAACAATAAGGAGAACTTGTGGTCACTGAGAGAAAAACAGAAACTTGTCACAGTTCCCTCTCAACTGTGACTTGATGTAAGCAAACATGCCAATTTGTGAACCACCAACATGAAAGTTGTAACCAAGTTGACACTTGACTATTGCCTAAATGTGGTTGCTGTATTGTCTGCTTGTGCACAGAACCAGAAATATATAGAGTATGAGTATAAACTACAACTGTTAGTGCCAGCACACAGTAGCACAACTAAGAAGGAACATCACTCATGGTTATACCAGAATCTTGATAATATTAATGAAATGACAGTATCTTCACACGTATTTCATTAATAAAAAGTGCACTGTTTACAGTGCTAGAGGCATGTATTGTGCTTTCAAATGAACAGGTGCTAAGAGCAGTATCCTTCAGTAAGTGTTAGATGTACTAACAGCAGTATCCTTCAGTTAGTGTTAGATGTACTAACAGCGGTATCCTTCAGTTAGTGTTAGATGTACTAACAGCAGTGTCCTTCAGTTAGTGTTAGATGCACTAACAGCAGTATCCTTCAGTTAGTGTTAGATGTACTAACAGCGATATCCTTCAGTTAGTGTTAGATGTACTAACAGCGGTATCCTTCAGTTAGTGTTAGATGCACTAACAGCAGTATCCGTCAGTTAGTGTTAGATGTACTAACAGCAGTACCCTTCAGTTAGTGTTAGATGTACTAACAGCAGTACCCTTCAGTTAGTGTTAGATGTACTAACAGCAGTACCCTTCAGTTAGTGTTAGATGTACTAACAGCAGTACCCTTCAGTTAGTGTTAGATGTACTAACAGCAGTATCCTTCAGTTAGTGTTAGATGTACTAACAGCAGTACCCTTCAGTTAGTGTTAGATGTACTAACAGCAGTACCCTTCAGTTAGTGTTAGATGTACTAACAGCGATATCCTTCAGTTAGTGTTAGATGTACTAACAGCGATATCCTTCAGTTAGTGTTAGATGTACTAACAGCGGTATCCTTCAGTTAGTGTTAGATGTACTAACAGCGGTATCCTTCAGTTAGTGTTAGATGTACTAACAGCAGTATCCTTCAGTTAGTGTTAGATGTACTAACAGCAGTATCCTTCAGTTAGTGTTAGATGTACTAACAGCAGTATCCTTCAGTTAGTGTTAGATGTACTAACAGCAGTATCCTTCAGTTAGTGCTAGATGTACTAACAGCAGTATCCTTCAGTTAGTGTTAGATGTACTAACAGCAGTATCCTTCAGTTATCTTAGATGACTAACAGCAGTATCCTTCAGTTATCTTAGATGACTAACAGCAGTATCCTTCAGTTAGTGTTTAGATGTACTAACAGCAGTATCCTTCAGTTAGTGTTAGATGTACTAACAGCAGTATCCTTCAGTTAGTGTTAGATGTACTAACAGCAGTATCCTTCAGTTAGTGTTAGATGTACTAACAGCAGTATCCTTCAGTTAGTGTTAGATGTACTAACAGCGGTATCCTTCAGTTAGTGTTAGATATACTAACAGCAGTATCCTTCAGTTAGTGTTAGATGTACTAACAGCAGTATCCTTCAGTTAGTGTTAGATGTACTAACAGCAGTATCCTTCAGTTAGTGTTAAATGTACTAACAGCAGTATCCTTCAGTTAGTGTTAGATGTACTAACAGCAGTATCCTTCAGTTAGTGTTAGATGTACTAACAGCAGTATCCTTCAGTTAGTGTTAGATGTACTAACAGCAGTATCCTTCAGTTATCTTAGATGACTAACAGCAGTATCCTTCAGTTAGTGTTTAGATGTACTAACAGCAGTATCCTTCAGTTAGTGTTAGATGTACTAACAGCAGTATCCTTCAGTTAGTGTTAGATGTACTAACAGCAGTATCCTTCAGTTAGTGTTAGATGTACTAACAGCAGTATCCTTCAGTTAGTGTTAGATGTACTAACAGCAGCATCCTTCAGTTAGTGTTAGATGTACTAACAGCAGTATCCTTCTGTTAGTGTTAGATGTACTAACAGCAGTATCCTTCTGTTAGTGTTAGATGTACTAACAGCGATATCCTTCAGTTAGTGTTAGATGTACTAACAGCGGTATCCTTCAGTTAGTGTTAGATGCACTAACAGCAGTATCCGTCAGTTAGTGTTAGATGTACTAACAGCAGTACCCTTCAGTTAGAGTATGAGTATAAACTACAACTGTTAGTGCCAGCACACAGTAGCACAACTAAGAAGGAACATCACTCATGGTTATACCAGAATCTTGATAATATTAATGAAATGACAGTATCTTCACACGTATTTCATTAATAAAAAGTGCACTGTTTACAGTGCTAGAGGCATGTATTGTGCTTTCAAATGAACAGGTGCTAAGAGCAGTATCCTTCAGTAAGTGTTAGATGTACTAACAGCAGTATCCTTCAGTTAGTGTTAGATGTACTAACAGCGGTATCCTTCAGTTAGTGTTAGATGTACTAACAGCAGTGTCCTTCAGTTAGTGTTAGATGCACTAACAGCAGTATCCTTCAGTTAGTGTTAGATGTACTAACAGCGATATCCTTCAGTTAGTGTTAGATGTACTAACAGCGGTATCCTTCAGTTAGTGTTAGATGCACTAACAGCAGTATCCGTCAGTTAGTGTTAGATGTACTAACAGCAGTACCCTTCAGTTAGTGTTAGATGTACTAACAGCAGTACCCTTCAGTTAGTGTTAGATGTACTAACAGCAGTACCCTTCAGTTAGTGTTAGATGTACTAACAGCAGTACCCTTCAGTTAGTGTTAGATGTACTAACAGCAGTATCCTTCAGTTAGTGTTAGATGTACTAACAGCAGTACCCTTCAGTTAGTGTTAGATGTACTAACAGCAGTACCCTTCAGTTAGTGTTAGATGTACTAACAGCGATATCCTTCAGTTAGTGTTAGATGTACTAACAGCGATATCCTTCAGTTAGTGTTAGATGTACTAACAGCGGTATCCTTCAGTTAGTGTTAGATGTACTAACAGCGGTATCCTTCAGTTAGTGTTAGATGTACTAACAGCAGTATCCTTCAGTTAGTGTTAGATGTACTAACAGCAGTATCCTTCAGTTAGTGTTAGATGTACTAACAGCAGTATCCTTCAGTTAGTGTTAGATGTACTAACAGCAGTATCCTTCAGTTAGTGCTAGATGTACTAACAGCAGTATCCTTCAGTTAGTGTTAGATGTACTAACAGCAGTATCCTTCAGTTATCTTAGATGACTAACAGCAGTATCCTTCAGTTATCTTAGATGACTAACAGCAGTATCCTTCAGTTAGTGTTTAGATGTACTAACAGCAGTATCCTTCAGTTAGTGTTAGATGTACTAACAGCAGTATCCTTCAGTTAGTGTTAGATGTACTAACAGCAGTATCCTTCAGTTAGTGTTAGATGTACTAACAGCAGTATCCTTCAGTTAGTGTTAGATGTACTAACAGCGGTATCCTTCAGTTAGTGTTAGATATACTAACAGCAGTATCCTTCAGTTAGTGTTAGATGTACTAACAGCAGTATCCTTCAGTTAGTGTTAGATGTACTAACAGCAGTATCCTTCAGTTAGTGTTAAATGTACTAACAGCAGTATCCTTCAGTTAGTGTTAGATGTACTAACAGCAGTATCCTTCAGTTAGTGTTAGATGTACTAACAGCAGTATCCTTCAGTTAGTGTTAGATGTACTAACAGCAGTATCCTTCAGTTATCTTAGATGACTAACAGCAGTATCCTTCAGTTAGTGTTTAGATGTACTAACAGCAGTATCCTTCAGTTAGTGTTAGATGTACTAACAGCAGTATCCTTCAGTTAGTGTTAGATGTACTAACAGCAGTATCCTTCAGTTAGTGTTAGATGTACTAACAGCAGTATCCTTCAGTTAGTGTTAGATGTACTAACAGCAGCATCCTTCAGTTAGTGTTAGATGTACTAACAGCAGTATCCTTCTGTTAGTGTTAGATGTACTAACAGCAGTATCCTTCTGTTAGTGTTAGATGCACTAACAGCAGTATCCGTCAGTTAGTGTTAGATGCACTAACAGCAGTATCCTTCAGTTAGTGTTAGATGCACTAACATCAGTATCCTTCAGTTAGTGTTAGATGCACTAACAGCAGTATCCTTCAGTTAGTGTTAGATGCACTAACAGCAGTATCCTTCAGTTAGTGTTAGATGCACTAACAGCAGTATCCTTCAGTTGTGTTAGATGCACTAACAGCAGTATCCTTCAGTTAGTGTTAGATGCACTAACAGCAGAATCCTTCAGTTAGTGTTAGATGCACTAACAGCAGTATCCTTCAGTTGTGTTAGATGCACTAACAGCAGTATCCTTCAGTTAGTGTTAGATGCACTAACAGCAGAATCCTTCAGTTAGTGTTAGATGCACTAACAGCAGTATCCTTCAGTTGTGTTAGATGCACTAACAGCAGTATCCTTCAGTTAGTGTTAGATGCACTAACAGCAGTATCCTTCAGTTGTGTTAGATGCACTAACAGCAGAATCCTTCAGTTAGTGTTAGATGCACTAACAGCAGTATCCTTCAGTTGTGTTAGATGCACTAACAGCAGTATCCTTCAGTTAGTGTTAGATGCACTAACAGCAGAATCCTTCAGTTAGTGTTAGATGCACTAACAGCAGTATCCTTCAGTTGTGTTAGATGCACTAACAGCAGTATCCTTCAGTTAGTGTTAGATGCACTAACAGCAGTATCCTTCAGTTGTGTTAGATGCACTAACAGCAGTATCCTTCAGTTAGTGTTAGATGTTAAAATTTTAAAACGCATCTTTGGACCCATTAGGGATACACAAAGTGGAGAGTGGAAAAGAAGAAGTAACAAAGACATTTATGATCTGTTTAAGTCCTCGCTAATCACTGGTATCATGAAGGCTAATAGACTACAATGGCTGGGGCATATAGAAAGAATGGAAGATAATAGGGAAACAAAACTCGCTTACACTCAGGAAATAAATGACCGTAGACCCCGAGGTAGACCAAGAAGGCGGTGGAGAGATAATACATGTACAGACCTACAAGCACTTGGAATCAATGACTGACAAGAGAAGGTCCACCAGAGAGTCGAATGGAGACGGATTGTATTTGCAGCAAAGAACCTCAATGGCTTGGAACGCTGAAGAAGAAGAAGAAGAAGAAGAAGAAGAAGAAGTGTTAGATGTACCAACAGCAGTATCCTTCAGTTAGTGTTAGATGCGCTAACAGCGTATCCTTCAGTTAGTGTTAGATGCACTAACAGCAGTATCCTTCAGTTAGTGTTAGATGTACTAACAGCAGTATCCTACAGTTGGTGTTAGATGCAGTTTGATTATGATCCAACACTGTACAGTAGACACTTTGATCCAATGTTGCAACCCGATATTTGCAGTCAAGATAATGTGACACTGCAAACATTTTTACTTGCTCCCCAAAATTCAGATGGAAGTGGAGAGTGGTCAATGCTTCTTAAATTCTTTTAGAAATGCAGGACTATGATTAGATAAAAATACACTAAATGACAGACCAGGATTTCAGGTATCTACCACATGTGTGGTGACAGCTCATCATCATCATGTGCCGTGTTGATAAGCCTGGTCTTTTTTCACCATCTTACATGATCACCAGAGATGTGGATCAGCTCTGTGTTCTTCTCGAACATGCCATGTGTCCAAACCATCCGGATATTTACTTTTCTGCATTCCCCTTGTTCTTTTCCCCTCAGTCTTGCCAGTTGCCACCAAGTTCTCTAGTGTATTTCTTCTCATAGCGTGTCTAAAGAATTTTGACTGTTTACATCTAATTTCTCTAATCAATTTATTATTTTCAGTTGCTTCTTATAAGACATGCTCATTGGTTTTTCTGTCTGTCCATGGTATTCTTTGCCTATTTCACAGAAACCACATTTTCACTGCAATTAGATGTTTTTCAGCATGTCTGCTCATTGTCCACATTTCACATCCATATACAAGTACAAGTTCTATCTCTTTACAATTGACATCTGTTTATTCAAATATTGAGCACAACCCACTACTGGCAACGCCGATCGCATTCCGGTATGAACCCAAGGCCTATCCACGTCAATATGGAAGCACTATACTCGAGTTTCGCCCTCATTTGAGCTCGTCAGTAGTGCATATCCCTGACCGGATCCGGAAACAGTCCCGGATCACGCGTGTGAAGCGGGTGTGTAACCACGCAGCACACACCGGATACACCAAATTATCACAACAGAATACCACAACGCTACCCATCGTAGGCTATGCTCAAGATTGCCCAATCGCCGCGACCGACGTCCGTCAATCGATGGGACCCGAACGATCAGGACTTCTCACTGGCAAGGAACACCAGGCCTCCTAAATCCAGTGAGCAATAATCAGTTGATTATGTGGTTGTTTCGGGATTTGAAATTTAAATATTTAAACTACTGAGCGTAATCTAGTACTGCCTAGTATATCAACAGCAGCTGCAAAATGCTGGTGTTGACTGGAACGTCCTGTAAGGGATATGCAACATTTTAAAAAAAAGGTAATTTTATTTTCTAGAGCTTGTTAAGATTAATCTTACTTATTTGTATATGGATTTTCGAATTATGCATCCATTTTTACATATATTTGGAGAGTAACATAGCCACCATCTTCCACGTTCAAAACATGCAATTTGAACTACTAAAATTAAGTGATTGTCTGCCATGCACCACTATAATGGTGAAATGATGACCGTTAGTTAATTGCTTCAGTAATTTTAATGCCCAGTAAATGACGTTTTACATCGAAACAAGGTCTCTCATTCGAAAAACACTGAATGCGAGGTAGAAAGCATCTCAACTTCGAGAAGAATTTATAGT
This sequence comes from Cepaea hortensis, assembly GCA_963921405.1. Classification (NCBI taxonomy): domain Eukaryota; kingdom Metazoa; phylum Mollusca; class Gastropoda; order Stylommatophora; family Helicidae; genus Cepaea; species Cepaea hortensis. The sequence continues at coordinate 488,036,646 of OY992876.1, read as the reverse complement.
TAAATTGTGGTTACTTTTCTGATTTTAGAAATGAGTACACCCTCTGGTTTTCAGCCTCGTTTATTCACATTAGATAATAGTTTTAAACAATTTTACATTATAGTTATTCTGATTTAAAGGACTTTGTGAAAGATTCTAAACTGATAGCATGTGGTTAATGTGGTTATTCAATTAAAATAAATTATGTAGCAGACAGTCATAATGGAAAACAAAACTAAACTGAAAGTTTGTCATCATGTTGAATTAGGCTTGCTCTAATGGGCAACACTTGCGCCCCTATGTTTGCTTTGCCTATCACAAAGTATTTAAAGAGTATTTAAATAATTAAATGTAAAAGAATAATAATTATAACTAAATAGAAAATAGTGTATATATTTTGTCTCAGTACAATCTGCCTCTTTTGTTCCTGGCATTTTCCATCTTGCGTGAAAATGGTGTACTTCACAAATATGTTTTTTATTGTGTTTTTGTTGGTGTTATGCAGCAGTTCTTGTGATATTGGTGAAAAAAGTGGTGTTTATCATCATCTATTATTCTATATTATATTACAGGACATCACTGTCAACACCAGTATTCTACCACTGTTGATTTCTTGGCAAGATTACACTCAGTAGTCGCTAACTTCTAGGCCCGGGAGACCGGCGTGTTTATCATTATTCAGTCAATTTAACACGATTATTTTCAAAGTATAAGAAATAACGCCTTGGTAAGTGGAAATTTTAAATAATTTTATTTTAAATTATTGTTACATAATATATCATTATATATATATATATATATATATATATATATATATATATATATATATATATATATATATATATATATATATATATATATATACATATATATAAAACAGAGTGTATGTTTGTTTGTGTGTGGGTATTTATGTATTGGATGCGTTCGATAACGGTACATCCGATTGAGATGAAATTTTCTACACGTCTTCCTTTCATTCATTTGCAACCGACTATAATAATTTCTTAATGTAAAATCTTCGACTTATTTAATAACATTTACTTTTCCATTTTCATTATATAATGTCTATATAACAGGGGGACTTAACTCTAGAAAAGTTATTTCAAGGGGCATAACTTTTAATAACATTTCTATATACTTTATAGTCATATTGTTGGACTTACTTGCACTATTGTTAAACTCTTTGTCTATAGTTATTTTCAGGCATATGAGTTATAATAAATAATGATATAATCTTTAAGGCATTTTCAAAGTTTTCATAAAAATAATGCATAATGCATAACATTGTAACCCATCTTTTTCTACAGTTTTCATTGAATGGTGTGTGGAAGGACATTCTTTTAAGTTACTGTGCGCCAAGAGCTGGGCGAAACCACGCCGGTCAGACAGATAGACAGACAGACAGTCGGGAACGGGAGAGCTTATATGACTACTTATATGAATTAAATTAGATGCTCCCCACCAGGGACTGGGTGAAGCAAGGCCGGGACAGACAGACAGACAGACAAACAGATAGTCGGGAACGGGAGAGCTTATATGACTACGTATATGAATTAAATGAGATGCTCCCCACCAGGGACTGGGTGAAGCCGGGCCCGGTCAGACAGACAGACAGACAGAGAGTCGGGAACGGGAGAGCTTATATGACTACTTATATGAATTAAATGAGATGCTCCCCACCAGGGACTGGGTGAAGCCGGGCCGGGTCAGCCAGACAGACAGACAAACAAGCAGACAGACTGATAGATAGATAGATCCCCTCCAGGGCCTGGGCGAAGCCGGGCCGGGTCAGCTAGTATATATATATATATCTTGTAACACAAAAATCACAATATACAAAACACTGATCAGACCAGTTGTGCTGTATGGCTCTGAAACCTGGAGTACAATGAAAGGAGATGAAGCCTTGTTACAAACCTTTGAGAACAAAGTTTTAAGATGCATCTTTGTACCCATTAGGGATACACAAAGTGGAGAGTGGAAAAGAAGAAGTAACAAAGACATTTATAATCTGTTTAAGTCCCCGCTAATCACTGGTATCACGAAGGCTAATAGACTACAATGGCTGGGGCATATAGAGAGAATGGAAGATAATAGGGAAACAAAACTCGCTTACACTCAGGAAATCAATTGCCGTAGACCCCAAGGTAGACAAGAAGACGGTTGAGAGATAATACATATACAGACCTACAAGCACTTGGAATCAACGACTGGCAAGAGAAGGTCCACCAGAGAGACGAATGGAGACGGATTGTATCTGCAGCAAAGAACCTCAACGGCTCGGAACACTGTAGAAGAAGAAGAAGAAGAAGAAGAAGAAGAAGAAGAAGAATATATCATTATTGTTACAATTTTTCTAACATCTCACATTATTAGTAACACTGTCATGTTCCTTGTGCAATCTTCTTTAATTTGATATATAATACAATATATCTATCATTCTAACAATTTTTAAATCATTATTGTGACACACCACTACTTTCAATTTTCTGCCATCAATTTCTGTTTGGTCAGGACCCACGTTTTGTTTGGCAGAAAAACAGTTAACCAGAATACAAGTTTAAAGATTTCTACTATTATTAATATTATGGGAGAGTTTATACATAGTGCGCTATGAATAAACAGATACTTTATACATAGTGAAGTATGAATAAACAGATACTTTATACATAGTGAAGTATGAATAAACAGATACTTTATACATAGTGAAGTATGAATAAACAGATACTTTATACATAGTGAAGTATGAATAAACAGATACTTTATACATAGTGAAGTATGAATAAACAGATACTTTATACATAGTGAAGTATGAATAAACGGATATTTTATTTATATAGTTGTAGTAGTATGGCGTTTAAATATCAAGAATAATTTTCCAGATTGGTATCTCCAACACAAATAATTGTGTCCCCAGGCGAGTTCAAGAATTGTTAACTTGTGTTTCTGTACACTTATGTTTACAGGCATCCATCTTTGTTTACATTACCGACCTAATATTTCCTACTATTTATGTCCTGATAATTCTGGTCCAAGCTGACGGTAATATGCGTCACCTCAGAGAGATATGATTAGGCAAATCACCAGGCTTTCGATTGACTGGCCTCATGAATTAACAAATAAACAAGAAAATTCCATGCATATAAAGTGCAGGAAAACCTGGTATATGTGAAGCTTGTTGAAAAGAGAGAGGGGAGAGATAGATAACGAAGATAGTGTGAGAGACAGAGATACGAGAAAGATGTGTTGAAAGACATAAAAAGTGATAAAAACAAGAAAGAGAGAGAGAAGGAGAGAGAGAGATAGAGAAGGAGAGATAGAGAAGGAGAGAGAGAGATAGAGGAGAGAGAGAGAGAGAGAGAGAGAGAGAGAGAGAGAGAGAGAGAGAGAGAGAGAGAGAGAGAGAGAGAGAACTCGTGTTCGGATGGCTAAGCGCCTATCCCAAAGCAACAAAGACAGGACAGATAAAAAAAGAAAGACAAGTGTGCAGGTTCTTGTGCAGCAAGGTAAAGACACAGGTAACCAACACCTAATACACAAAAACCCTTGGAAAGACTGTTGCCTAAAGCGAGATCATCAGACTACCATTGGTTGATACCAACTTATTTGTTCTTCATCTTCCAGGTATCTAATATGTGGTTACTTCAGTGCACGCTCCAAAGAGTGGGACAGGTCGGGAGATAAACAGTTATCAGTTGGGGTATCTTCATTGACTGGGTTCTACTCAAAATGCTCCCATCCATTCTTACTGCCGGCAGGTCTGTGTTCACAATATGGTTGTTTAGAGAGAACCATGTAACCGATGCCTTTGCAGGGTTGACAGGGGCACTGGCTTCAGCACACCATGAGGAAATCCAATCTAGTTTGCCCTGCATGTCATTGGCAAACGCATGTCTTTCTTGACCCTGTCGATACACGAGAATGTCGTCAGCAAATTACAGAGTCCTACCTCTCCCGTCCAACTGTTATTCATTGATCGGCACCGTATACACGTTGAATAGTACTGGTGACAGTGGTGAACCCTGCGGCAATCCTGGACATATCGTTATCGGCTCAGAAAACCAACTCCCGCATCTTAGAACCAACTTCCTTTGGAGCAGATCTGCAGCTATCCATCGTACAAGGTGAGGGTGCACTTTCAGTCTGAGGAGGGTTTGCATCAAGTGCTCGAAGGATACTCTATTTATGCGTCCTCTAAGTCTATAGCGGCCGCACATGTCTCTTCTCTCACCTGAAATTCTTCGTAAACATCTTGTGCAAAGACCGCCGCATTCAGCCATGACTCTTTGTTACGTATGTATCCTCCAAGTGTGGGCGGGAAGCGGCTGAGTTGTTCCAAGTCACAAGCAAGTCTGTGTGCTACAATTTTCTCCAGCAGCTTGCCAGCAGTTTTCTGCATCGTAATGATTCTGTAGCCGCTTATCTTGGAATAGTCTTTGTTCAGTTTTGGCAGTGGCAGCGGCAGCAAGTAGCTGTGTAGCCATTCCTCTTTGATCTGACCCCTCTGGATACTGGTGTTGAATTCTCTGGCCAGGTCTTCCATGTCATCATCTGACATCACCAGTAGGTCACCATATCAGATGCTGTCTGTGCCTGGGGCGGTGTTAAGTGATTTCTCGAGCATCGCACATATTGTCTCAACTGTAATTATGCATTCTTCATCTGTCCCGACCCCCTCGCACAACTGAGAGAGTGTCATTGTGGTCCTGTCTGGCAGGCTCGTCTTTCTGGTCAGTCTGCTCTATGTAGCGTGCAAGAAGGGCCTTACCTTTATCCGCATCTGACTTTTTCCATGTGAGGTCTGTGCCTTGAAAGTCTAGAATACCTCTACGTTGTGCATCACCGTTCATGCTCTTATGGAGGCGCCATAGATCGCTCGGAGCACATCTTCCTGCAGAACTCATCTCATTTCTCAGCCTTGGCCTGTTTGGCGCAGGATTTGAATAAAGTCATCGTCCTATTGACCTCAGTCTTCAGGTTCACCAACTCAACCTGTGGCATGTTAGCCTTTCTGGCTTTTTGCCAGTCTTTGACAGCCTGCCTCTTTCCCAGCGATGTCTTCTTTACCTCTCCATTCCACCGTGGTGGCTGCAACCATCTTTCTTGTCTCCTGCGGGAGAACGTTAGATTTCTTCTTCTGATCATGCTTATGGTGTCTTGACCAGTGTTGTCATACGGGAAGGCATTTGTCTTGTTTCCTTGACTCCTGGCCCTGTCTTTCTCGATCAGGATAAGACAAGGGTCGGGAGACAACATACAGGGCACTGCTCCCAGAGAAGAACCCCCTGTCATAGCTCTTAATCCCGTATATCCACGTTCGCTCACTAGTCAATTTTAGTTTGAGCCAGTAAGAAGGTGATTAATTTAAATAGGAACATCAATATTTTATTTGGCAAATACAATTCACGGTAAACAAAGACATCTATTGGATCCATTGAATTCATCGATTCCGACACTCGACCATCTGGCGGCCCCCCCCCCCCTCCCCAGCAGCTTCCATAGAGCACACTTTATTCACAAGGTTCAAGTTTCTCAGTTCTATATTTTAGTTCCTAATTGTTTGTTTTTTTAATTAAAAAGTTGCTTTCACACCATTAAGTGCGGAAGAATTAAAAAAAAAAAGCGTCTGGTCGAGGATCGAACCTCGAGCTCTAACATATCAGACGGAAACTCATACCACTATGCTACTGAGGACATGAGTTTATATCAACAAAAATGTATAATATAGCCACACACATGTCCCGATGACGTCACATTCGTTAAGTCACGTGACTTAGAAAATCACATGACCAGCCGGGACAGTTTAACTATGTATAAAGGAATACTTTATACATAGTGCGCTATGAATAGACACTTCATTTATACATAGTGCGCTATGAATAAGAATAGACACTTCGTAATATTATAGTACAGAACAATTTATTATTTTAGAATTAAGTTATATTTTTATTAACTGTCAATGAAACAATACTGTTAGTTTGTCTTGTATTATTGCATCTCTGATTATTGTTCGTCAATAGTGGTGTCTGTGGAAGGCATTTTGTTGGAGACACTCCGACTGAGACACAGTAATGAATAATGAAGAGCTGTGCAGAGAGTGGATCCTGATCAATTTTTTTGTTCAAGATCCCGACACTCAAATGTGAATATCTAAGCTTAGAATTGACGTACAGACATCATTGAGGTACTGTTCGATTTGTATTTTCAAGGCTAATCTATCTGTAGTGAAAGAAAACAATAATAGAACATACCCAATTTGAAAATCATGATCAAACCTGCTACGTCCGGTAATGTTTGCAGCCGTTGTTTCTTTCTAAATAATTCAATTCTTCTGTATAACTTGGTTACATTCTAGCAAACCAATCAAACTCCTGAAGACTTTTCCCACTGGTAGAAAGCGGTACGTGAGATATTAAGACGATAGTCAACATCAATAAATTTTGAATGATGTAGTCCAATATTCAACATTTACCAAACTAAATGGTGAGTACGACACTCAATACAGACAAGCCGCCATGTTTCAGGCAACCGCGTATAAAATTAATAAAAACTAAGAGAACGGAACTCTTCTTCTTCTTCTTCTGCGATCATCCGGATTTTTTTTTTTTCGGATGTGATTGCGTTGTGCCTGTTTACAGCAGAGCTGCGTTCTTGCGCCGTTAGGCCGACACATCCGACTTCTGCGGGCATTTGTTGACCGGGTTAACCTTCCCGGGGGTTTCTTAGGACGTTTGACTCTCACTGTTGTGGTGTTATCCCCCATCCCAGCTGGCCCATATAGAACAGCCAAAGATCCTGGTCAGCCCTCAAGGGAAGGCAGGGGCAGACCATGGGCATTCCCCGCCATCCAAGGAGGCTTCCATACTTGCAGAGTCGATACAAAGCGCTCTGGTACTGGGCTCACCCAAGGAATCGTCACGTCCTGCACATGGCTGCTTAGCCTCACTTCCGTATATTGGGCCTTCCGTTCATCATAGGCTGTTCTTCCGGAAATCAAATCAAATCAAATCAAATCAACTTTATTAGGGTCACAAATTGGGCGCGCAGGCCCGTCTTACATTCGGCCCTTCCAATCACTCGTCTTTCGTTCATCAAGAGCATTATACATTTACATAGGAAGATAAAATAAACATTGTGAAATGAATGTTGTAAACATAAACAAGGCTAATTACCATGTTATGAAGCCCATCTCCCACCTATCCATACATCACCCCACCCACACAACACCCCCACCCACCCACACACACGCGCACCAAGGACACATACACACCCCCACCTACCCACACACACGCACACCAAGGGACACATACATACCCCACCAACCGATCCATCCCCCTCCCGCACATCCCCCACCCACCCACACATCCTACGCCCATCCACATACACATACTACCCCACACATCCTCTCCCCACCCACACCTCAAACCACCCATCCCCCAGCCACATCTCCATCGACAACATATTCCCCACCCATGCACACAATCCCCCACCAACCCACACATCGCACATCCACTCACACATTCCCAAACCATACACACACAACCCCACCAACTGACATGTCCCTACCCCCACCCCACACACACACATCTCTCTAACCACCCATACATCCCCAATCCACTAACACACACCCCACCACCCACACATACAACTTCCACCCACCCACACATGCCTTAACCTAATCCCCCACCACACAATCCCCCACCCGCACATCACATACACCTCCTATCATGCACTATTCCCAACCCACGCACCACACACACACATATCCCTCACCAACACATCCCCACTTACACACCACACACATATCCCCCACCCAGATACCACACAATATTCCCACCCACACCCACACAGATATCCTTACCCATCCACCCCACATACCCCCACTCACACAACACAAAAACAAAACAAAACACAAAAATCCCCCACCCACACACACATACCTCTCCCACACAATATCCCCAACCAACACACCACACACCTCTCCCCACCCACACACGCATTCCCTACCCGTCCACCAACACACACTCACTCACGCATACATTCTCCACTACGCACCCACACCCCCCCCCCCCCCAACCAAACATCTCTCGATCACAATACCCCAGAAGTATGCAGTCTGCAGATGACATCCACACAGTGAGCTTTCGATTCGGACTTTCCATGTAATGGATTTGCTATCCAAGCAATATTCCATTTCGTGCCACTAGGACACTCTATAATGGCCAGTCTATCCATCATGTGCCATGCCGATAAGCGTGAGCGGTCATGTTCTGTCATCTCATTCGATCACCAGAGTCGTGGATCAGCTCCGTGTTCCTGTCTCGACCATGCCACGTGGCCAAGCCATCCAGGTATTTACTTCTCGGTCTTCCCCTTGGTCTCTTCCCTTCGATCTTGCCAGTTGTCACCAAGTTCTCCAATTCATTTCTTCTCATAACATGTCCAAAAGATTTTGACTGCCTACATCTAATGCCTCTAATCAGTTTACGATCTTCATTTGTTTCTTGAAGGACTTGTTTATTGGTTTTTCTGTCTATCCATGGTATTATTTGCATTTTCCTCAAAAACCACATTTCCACAGTCATCAGATGTTGTTCAGCTTGGCTGCTCAATATCCACGCTTCACATCCATACAAAAGTATAGGTTCTATGTAGCACCTCAACACTCTTTTTCTCGTTTCAATTGATATCTTTTTACTGGTCCGTATGTTTTTCATCTTGCAAAATGTTACCTTCGCAATGGCAATTCTTATTCTAATCTCTTCAAGGCATCTCCCATCAGATGTTATGACTGTGCCGAGATAACAGTATTGATTCACTTGTTTAAGAATATTCCCATCTACTCGTATATCACATTGTGGTATTTCCTTCTACCCAGTGACGACCATAATCTGTGTCTTCTTAATATTCAATTCTAACCCTAGTTGTTCACTGTGTGCAACAACCGCATCTACTAAATTTTGCAGGTCCTGTTCGTTGTCTGCAATCAAGTCTGTATCATCTGCATATCTAATGTTATTGATGTATCGTTCCCCAATGTTGATTCCTTCCATATCTTCTATATTTCTGAAAATATTTTCACTGTACAGGGAAAACAGGTCTGGAAATATTACACATCCCTGTCTTATATCTCTTTTAATAGGCTGATATTTACCTACATTGTTATCCATTCTGATGGCAGCTTGTAGTTTCCCATATTTGCTTTATTACAAGTCTAAGGTCTTTTCCACCAATTTGTAGATCTTCAAACATCCTTATCATGTCGACATGTCTCACGTTATCGAAAGCCTTTGTGTAGTCAATAAAGCAAAGATATAGATCTTTGTTTACTTCTATAGAACGTTCAATTACTGTTCTCAGCATATACACAGCATTTACTGTACCCTTGCCTTCTACAAACCCAAATTGTTCTTCTCCTATTTCGGGATGTATTTTCTTCCTGACTCTTTGCATGATAATTCTCAGCAAAATCTTCGTGATGTGACTCATTATACTTATTGTTAGATGTTGATCAAATTCCATGGCTCCTGATTTCTTTGGGATTGCAATAAATATAGAATTACATAATTCAGGAGGTGTATCTCCAGTATCGTATATTGCATTCAGCATTCTGGTGACTTGGTCTATTCCATATACTTCTAAAGCATTGATCATTTCTATTGTGATATTATCTATACCCGGGGTATTGCCAGTTTTCATATGGTTGAGAGCATTCTGAACTTCCATCTTCAAAATTGAGGGTCCTTCGTTATTATTCCGATGATAATTTTGTTCTTCTCTTGTATCATCATAAAGGTCTTTCACATAATCTGACCACGCATGTAACATCTGATCTTTTTCTATCATGATTTTGCCATTTTTGGTTTTTAGGCAACCCATTGAGTGTGTGTTCTTTTGTTAGTGATGCCATTAATTCTTTTGTGCATTAATTTGGTATTTCGGGTGTTGTGTTGGTTTTCAATTTCCTTGCAATTTTCCTCAAGCCATGTTTCTTTTGCCTCTGCATAGCTTCCTAATTTTCATGTGAATCTCTTCATATTTCTTATTGTTATTTTTGTTATTTCTTCTTACTTCCACGAGTTTTAAGATGTCTTCCATCATCCATTTTTTGCGTTTTGTTTTCTTTATTTTTTGGATGGTTGTTTCCGCAGCTTGGTTGACATATTTCTTTAATATTTCCCATTGGTCACTGACGTCTTGAAATAATATTTCCATATCGGACAATGCACCAAATCTGTTCTTTACCTCTACGTTGAATTTATCTTTTATTTCCTCACGCTTCAGTGCCTGTAGATCAAATTTTGTGTTTCTTGATGGTGAATATTTGACTTTTTTTAATGTTATATAATGACCAGTAGCATTACCGAAACAATATATAATATAATTGTCATCACCACCACCACCTTTATCATCATCATATTCCACTTTTTGCCGTGAAGCGTTGTGGGGAGGAATAGTTGACGCTCCAGCGCCTGATGGCTGGCACTGGATAGTGTCATTCCGTGTGATTGTACAATGTCTTTGATGTCGTCAATCCATTTTCTTCTCGGGCGTTCTCTTGCTCTAATCCCATTCGCTTTAATGTAGGGCCAGAGCTGGTAGTTGATGGGGTTGCATTCTAACGAGATGGCCAAACCATTTGATCTTCAGTCTTTCAATAAGCTAGTTAGTCGACAGATCATCCTCATTGCACATCGAGCCATTCAGTCCATAAGTGCTCGGATCCCCTCCTTAGCAAATCCCGCAGCGTGTAGCGGCTAACGACACCAGTTCTGTGTTGGTTTATCCGTCTTCTTTGGCTTCACGCGTAGTGTTCTTGTTTGGCCACCCCTCTTTTAATTTGCTGTTCTCGCAGTCTGGCCATGGTTGTAGATTCACAGTCATCACTTGGTTCTCGCAAGTCTCACTTCTCGTAGAGCATTCAGAATGTCAGCCTGGTCCATGGCGCGTCCGCCCTCCACGGTAGCCTTACCTGCGAGCTTGTCAGCCCGCTCACTCCCTTGTACTCCCACATACCCTTACACGAAGATGAAACTAATCTTAATTCAGTCTTTCAATAAATGTGGCACAAGGTGCTGATCCCACTGTCTGTCTGATAACAACATGTCTTACTCGATCTCAGATTGTAAAGTTGGCAGCTCTCCTCAGGCATCTCATCTCACAGGTGTTGATTTTGCCAAAGTGTGATTTGGATAATGTCCAAGTTGGAGATCTATAGCATAAGGTTGAAGATTGTTGTGAATATGCTCTTTATTATATGTCGTGAGTCAGGTCTTAGTCAGACATGACTGAGCTACCGTATGACAGTAGATGGTACTACCTGCTTTCTGTTAGCGCTGAATGTTGGGCGGCGCTGACTAATCCTGACACCCCACATTGTGCCTACGGCTTCGGACGGAAGGGCACAATTGGGAGGGTACAAGCCTTATCCTAGTGCGAGGAAATGCAACCCAAAGACAAAATGTCATGGTAGGGCAGAGCAGGCTTTAAGCCTTGGTTGTTAGCTGGTCTAGGACCGAAACTCTGACAGGCAGACAGTTAGAGCATTGCTGATCCGGCAGCTTTTGCAGCTTGTCCAGTTCCAGATGTATAGGTGTTACCTTTCCCCTGGAGTGAACTAGGTAGGCCGAGAGAGGGATCATGCTGTATGGGCAGCACATGGTCTATATATTTTAGCCCAGGCGTTTTGCTATGGGGAGGTGTAACTTCCTCTCTGGTCTTAACCGGTCTCAGAATCAAAGCGAGAGGTAGCAGTTATAGGTTATAAGTCCTTGTAAATTGGCGCAGACATGGGACGCCACGGGTTGCCTCTGACTGGGGCAGACACCCACAGGTATCACTGATCAGCTACTGCTTGCCTCAAGCTGGGCAGCCCCCGGCCAATTGGGTGCTGATCCGCCACAGCCTGCTTGCTTCAATGGGAGCTTGGGGCTAGGACAAAATCTGAATCGCATACTGTAAAACCAATGCACCAGGTACTACTACAATTAAAAATAATGTTATTTTTTTAATTTGTTTTTCCAAAACAAACAATAAAAAGCTTGCATCCTGGAACGTAACAACCATGTGCCCAGGATTTTCCACTGATTTGACGAATATTGACGACGTGAGAAAAATGGCTGTGATTGATGCCGAACTCAATCGTGTTAACATTTGTATTGCTGGCCTGAAGGAGACTTGCCTCGCCGAGGAAGGGTCATTCATGGAAAACGATTACACCTTTTTATGGAATGATAGAGGGCAGTCAGAAAAAAGGCAACATGATTTGTGCTTTGCAGTGAAGAATTCGCTACTGGGAATGATTTAATTCCAGCTGGAGGTAAAGAAAGACTATTAATTATCACTGCGCTTGTCAACATCTTGTGGTTTTGCTACCATTGTCACTGCATATGCACCGACAAGCACTTCCTCTGATGATGTAAAGGATTCATTATATGAGGAGTTAGACCATTGTTTCCCAATGTGGGGCTCACGCTTCACAGGGGGGCAATTCGATTGTTAAGGGGGGGGGGGCAATTCGAAAATGGACTCGTCCAGAGTTTAAGTTAACCATATAGTGACTCTCAGTCGTTACTCGAGCTGGGTAAACGTCCAGTATAAGTAACTTCTGTCCGCCATGTTAGTAGCCGTGATTTCATTGTTAGACGTTATAGTTGAACTACTGGTTATACTGGGCCGGCACTAAGCATTTCGCGCTATTTGTTCTTAATGGCACGAAATGCTTAGTTCCGGGATTTCAGTTTCTGCAGTGTTTTGCAGTAACGCTCAGCATTCACTGTTGGTGTTAATTTGAAATAAGTGTCCATTAAATGAATCCGGAAAAAAAAGATGACAAAGACGTTAAAGCTATGCCACTAAGTAGCAATACTGTTAGCAGAAGAATAGACGAAATGTCTGAGGATATTGAAACACAACTTTTTGAAAAGCTGATAACAAGAAAATTCTCGGTGCAGATGGATTAATCAACTTTGAGAGACAGTGATGCCGTACTTATAACTTACGTAAGATATATTGATAAAGATGATTTTGCTGAAGAAATGTTGTTCTGTAAATCATTAGAAAGCACCGCTACCTCCAAAGATATATATAGTAAGCGAACAAAATTACTTAGATGTCAATATCCATCCATCATGTGCCATGCCAGAAAGTGTTGGCGGTCATGACTAGCCATTTCACTCGATCACCAGAGTCATGGATCAGCTCAGTGTTCCTATCTCGACCATGCCATGTTGCCAAGCCATCCAGGTATTTACTTCTCTGTCTTTCCTTTCGTCTATTCCCTTCGATCTTGCCATTTGTCACCAAGTTCTCCAATTCATTTCTTCTCATAATATGTCCAAAAAATTTCGACTGTCTACGTCTAATTTCTCTGATCAATTTACGATTTTCATTTGTTTCCTGTAGTACTTGGTCATTGGTTTTTCTGTCTGTCCATGGTATTCTTTGCATTATCCCCAGAGACCACATTTCTACAGCCATCAGATGTTTTTCAGCTTGACTGCTCATTGTCCAATAATATACCAATGACTGCTAATTGTCCAATAATATACCAATTAAAGATATAACATCTTGTGCTGAAGATGGTGCTCCTAATATGACGGGGAATAAAAAATTCTGCTTAACATTGATGAAAGATGAGAATCCAGAAATACTTCTTGTGCATTGTGTTATTCACAGGGAAAATCTGGTAGCTAAAAACATTTTGCCTGTTCAAAATGAAGTACTAAATTTAGTTATAAAGTGTATCAATGCCGTTAAAGCTAGTGCCAAATGTGAACGACTCTTCAAGCTATTTTGTGAAGAACAAAATGAAGACCACGTGAGACTTATAATTCACACTGAAGTAAGATGGCTCTCGAAAGGGAACTGCTTGAACAGATTTATGGAACTATTTGATACTTTTAGTGATTTTTTAAGCGACAAACCTGAAATTAAAAATCTGTTAATGGTCGATGGTAAGGCATTTGTGAGTTATTTAGCCGATATCTTTGAAAAACTAATTACATTAAATAAACAACTTCAAGAAACAAATAAAACTCTTGTCAATTCAAAAGCGAAGATATTTGGTTTCATTACCTTAATTGAATTATGTCAGACTTATATTTACAACAAAAATTTTGAAACGTTTCATTGGCTTCAAAAATGTGAAGTGACAGATACCGCTATATATATGTTATTGTTGATCATCTGACAATGTTATCAACTGATTTAAAAGAAAGATTTCCTGATTTTAAACAAACTAATTTCCCAACTTGGATGATGCAGCCAATGTTCGTGGATTTGTCTTATATTTCAAAAATTCAGTATCAAGAACTCGCAGAAATGCAAAATCACGAGTCACTTAAAACTTTATTTAATATAAAAGGAGCGATGGCATTGCTTTGTGAGGAAACCGAAATCAAATTTCCAAATGTGCAAGAGAACTATTGTTACCATTTCCTTATTCATATTTAGCTGAATGCAGATTTAGTGCCATAAATGATTTGCTGCTCAAAAAAAAAAAAAAAAAAAAAAAAAAAAAAAAGGAATCGGCTGGATATAACACAACGGGGAGACTTGAGAACGAAGTTAACTCAATTGGAACCTGACATAAAATCTCTTTGCAACAAGCATCATGCTCAAGGATCTCACTAAATTTAAATAATAAATAATTACTAATAATTAAAATAATATAGAAAAATCTTTCATTAAAATTATTTTGTACTTGAATTTCAGTTCTCCATTATCTTCTTCTTCTTCTTCTTCTTCTTCTTCTTCTTCTTCTTCTTCTTCTTCTTCTTCTTCTTCTTCTTCTTCTTCTTCTTCTTCTTCTTCTTCTTCTTCTTCTTCTTCTTCAGCGTTCCGAGCCATTGAGGTTCTTTGCTGCAGACACAATCCGTCTCCATTCGTCTCTCTGGTGGACCTTCTCTTGCCAGTCGTTGATTCCAAGTGCTTGTAGGTCTGTATATGTATTATCTCTCCACCGCCTTCTTGGTCTACCTCGGGGTCTACGGTCATTTATTTCCTGAGTGTAAGCGAGTTTTGTTTCCCTATTATCTTCCATTCTTTCTATATGCCCCAGCCATTGTAGTCTATTAGCCTTCATGATACCAGTGATTAGCGGGGACTTAAACAGATCATAAATGTCTTTGTTACTTCTTCTTTTCCATTCTCCACTTTGTGTATCCCTAATGGGTCCAAAGATGCGTCTTAAAATTTTGTTCTCAAAGGTTTGTAACAAGGCTTCATCTCCTTTCATTGTACTCCAGGTTTCAGAGCCATACAGCACAACTGGTCTGATCAGTGTTTTGTATATTGTGATTTTGGTGTTACGAGATAGCGCATTTGATTTTAGTAGATGTTGTAGTGCATAGTATAACTTATTTGCAGAGTTGATTCTAGTTTGTATTTCTTCCTTTATGATGTTGGAGCAGTTGAAGATTGTACCCAGGTATTTGTATGTGGCCATAGTTTTTAGCCATTCGGTCTCTTGAAATTACCATATAGTTCTCCATTATATGATTTGAAAATGTACTTACTGCGTTTGCTCAATAATTTCCTAGTGATTTCTTCCTAAAACCTATCATTCAAGTTTCTTTAGTGAACATTTCAATTTCTGAATATTAAAAATTATGTATCGGGGGTGGGGGGGGGGGGGGTGGCATAAGAATTTTAGAAAGGCTTAGGTGGGACATAGCACAAAACAGGTTGGGAAACACTGCGTTAGACTGTCTGGTCAAGGCAGTTCCAAATTCCGACTACATTTATATGCTTCATGTTTTCAATGCTTGTGTGGGCAAGGACTCGAGTACATGGCCAGCGTGCCATGGAAAATACATTAGTCGCACGAATGGAAATGGGCAAAGACTGCTGCAGCATTGCAACAGAAATGACCTATGTATTACATACTCCGCTTTTTATTTGTTTTCAAACACGAATGCTGCATAAGGTCACATGGAAACATCCAAGATCCGGCCATTGGCATCAGCTGGTTCTTCATCATCACACGGAGACAGCATCTGAACCAAACATCATTAACTAGAAGTTACCACAGTGCTGACTGTGATACGGATAATTCTTTGGTTGCTGCAAGGGTTAGACTGAGAGTAGTAGTTGTCAGAAGTCGGGGTGGCCACTGCCTAGATGAGAGTATTATTCACTGGCGGGCAACCCTAAATAGTCAGAAACTGACTAGGGACAAATCTATAGGGCTGAACTACAGATTACGCACATGAATATCCAACGTACAGCTCCAAGTGGCTCGTAACAAAATGAAATGAACTGTGCTGAATATTCGCCAAGGACTGGGAAAGAGAAGGTTAGCTAAGATAGATTTTTAAGTCTAAATGTGAGAGTATTGACAACTATCCCAGTACATGTTTTTCTCCCTGACTGCTCCCTTCCTTGGTGTCTAAGTGAACCACCACCAATGTACACACACAACACGTATGCACAATTGGAATTAAAAATATAACGACAGAACTATGAGTTACAATACTACAACATTTATTTACTAATCATAATAATAGACATCTGATGGTTTTCAAGATGATGATGATGAAATCAAATAACATCTTGATATTGATGAAAAACATTACATAACTTCAATTGTTACTTGAACTATCTGCATCTATGGTCCAGATCCCCTCTCTCCAGTAGAAAGAAAACAGCTTGCTGGTATTCTGACGCCTGTCAGTCCTGGCACTACTTAGTCGTCTCCAGTTCTTGAGATCTAAACATAGGCGCTCTTTGTGAGAGCTTGAAAGAAAGTCAAGAATGTGTTATATCTAGTTCTACAGCAGTGCAATCCTAAGTAAAACATATCCTAGCACACACATATACAATTACCAGTCTGGCCAAGTTTATCTTCCAGCTCTACTGCGTTCACCATGCTCCTTCTCCCTCCATATCTCTGTCCTACGGTCTTAGTCTGGGACTGGCTTTTCAGTTGTCTCACACGCCTGTAATTATTACATTTCTGCCGTCCCATGTCCATGTCGCTAATACCGACATTCTGAGTCGTACAGCCGCTCTGTCCAAAGTTGGTTTAGCAGCTCAAGGTTCGGTAATGGTATCATAATAGTTCCTGATCATCCGGGCTTACAAGCCGTGACCAGTACCTATGCCACGTTTTCGTGAATTACCGTGAACGCACGCCCACAATACACTGAAAAGGTTTAGCACCATATACCCTATACCAATTGTGGGTAATGTCTGTACCATTACACCTCTGCTTCCAACCCAATCGATGGCCAATGTGCCAATGCGCACACAATAACATAACACCAATTTATTCTTAGTGAGATACCATATAACAAATCACATCAAATAAACCTAAGGTATGCGAATACAAAATGGCATATAAGGCTATTCTTACCTACATTGTATAATGCAAAAAAAGTAAGTAATATCCTTATCTACAACAAACTGGGAAACATAGTTTCCATATACTTTACAGACTAAATAAATGTTTGCCGAGTGCATATCTAGAGTATAACAACACTGATGCATACGGCAATTCAAATATATCAAACCTCCAAAACTTTAACATAATAGCATTTCAGTTATCAGTTATCAGTTATCAGTTGGGGTATCTTCGTTGCACTCCGGACATGTCCATAGGTGCTCAGATCCTCCCCCAGCATATGCATCAGCGTCCGGTGGCTAATAGTGCCAGTTCTGTGTTGGTTGACGAGGCGCTTTGTTTTCCCGATGTACCTCTCGCGTCTGGCTGTGCCGATTCTTACTCCCAGGTCTTTCATCCTGGACAGCGATGTGGAATCATTGACGTCAAAGTCCTCTGTTCTCGCCATATCTTTAAGGACGTTAATAACATCGGCACGATCCATGGGCTGGCCATCTACAGGGGGTGCAGAGCCAGCCAGTTTGTCAGCTCGTTGATTTCCCTCGACTCCCGCATGTCCCGGGACGAAGATGAAGGTGACTTTACGGACAACAGACTTCCGCAGCGATTCAGTCCACTGTCTACGTACAGATCCAGCTTCGACCTTCTGAATCATGCTCATTGAATCACTTAGTACACACACGTTGGTATAATGCTGTGACTCCAGCCATATGAAAGCCTGTGTAACTGCCATCACATCCATCGTCATGCTGCTCGTGGTCATAGAGTGGGCACCACTGGATTCTTGAACGGTTCGGCCCGCCGAACGGGCTGTAAAAGCCCACGCACTTCTCTGCTGCTTTACCACAGACCCATCTGTATAGATGAGCACTTCGGGGCTATCTGAGTGTTCATAGATGAGCGCGTTAACCTCTGCATTGACAGCGGCAGGGTTCTGCTCTCTGCACCGTCTGTCAAGTGTGATAATGCAGGAGAAAGTGCACTTAAAAGCTGGAGGCACCGGCACCCATTCCTTGCCGGGGTTGATACTGGTAAGACTGCAGACCTGTCTGACGACATCTTCCGCCCGATCCATCCATGATTTGCCCCTCTTTAGCCTGTCACCCTTTTCTCTGAATATAGCGTCATGCAGAGGGTGCTGCTCATCTGCACTTATTTTTAAGTATGCATGAGCTCTCCAGATCTTGATCCTGTGTTCCATTGTCGGGAAGTCAAGGAGGTATCTCATTGCTACACAGCTGGTGTCTCTCGTGCAGCCCAAAATGATGCGAATGGCTTCGTTTTGTACCTTTTCAAGTCTTCCAATCTGTGTAGGGCTGACAGTGAGGATGGCCAGGGCATACTCGATGCGTGAAAGCACAAGTCCTTGGAACCGAAGTATTAGCAGTCTTTGCTCGATATTGGCAGTCGCCATGACTCTCATTGCTGACAAACCTTTTCGAGCCTTCGTTATGACATAATCGACATGATCTCTGAAGGACAGGCTACGATCAAGCCTCACGCCAAGATATGTCATTGACTGGGTTCTACTCAAACTGCTCCCATCCATTCTTACTGCCGGCAGGTCTGTTTTCACAATATGGTTGTCTAGTGAGAACCATGTAACCGTTGCCTTTGCAGGGTTGACAAGAGTATCGGCATCAGCACACCATGAGGAAATTCGATCTAGTTCGCCCTGCATATCATAATAGCATTATGCACAGTTAGTAACAATATTGTTTACATAAATATGAGACATAGAAACAATACTCAGAGCAGTCCCTACTTAGCCACTGCTGTGGTAAGAATTAAATAAATAGTCAGTTGACTATATTCTGTGCAACAAATGCACACACCAACAGACAACTAGGCTAGTTTACAAAAAACTAACAAGCATCTATCACGACACCTCAAGTATATCTAGACAAGATCTGCCTTCCATAAGTTTCTACTTCTCAGAAGAGTAACACTTAAAGCACAATGATATTGAACACAGAACTTAAAAAGAACACTCAAGTAACCTACGACAATGACAGTTCTTGCAATAACCTAGATCAGATATAGACTGAAAATCAGTACATACATCTAAAAGACTTGACTAGTTACTAAGAAATAACTTTCCTAGTGGAGTCTACCAACATCAGAATCATACATATGCCTACAAAACACTGAGCTGGTTGCCTCACCTGTTCTGAAGTCAATCATTTTCTGACTTGAAACTTACAAACCTAGCCTATGTATCTCTATCCCAAATGTCATTAACATTCCTCCAGTTTGCTCTAATTGCCTTATCAGATCTGTTTCACACATTCCTACAGGGCAGACACATTATCTCCCAGCATGTCAGTCATAAATCTTTCTGCATGCAAACTAGCCCTCACACCTGTGAGTCTGACAATTTTTAGCCCCCTGAGTCTTATCAGTGATTTCACACCTTGCACCTCTAGTCTGTTTCAGAAGGAGGTCAGCCATCGCGGTTGGGCGATTTCCTAGCTCTGCTTATCAGGTGTCATGTCTATGGAACATTTAGGTTCTCATGGTCAGCTGCCAGTTTACAACTCTGTTGGTAACCTGGTTTGCTTGCTTCATGTCTGGTGGGGTTTAATTACACACTCCACTGAGTCTGCCCTCCAGTCTGGCTGGATTGATAACCTCTGGGGGTGACCTGTACTGGTGTCAGATTAAATTTCCCATACGGAAAGCCATCTGTAGTGGTTTGTAATCTTGCGTCACGTGAAACGTCTTATACATGCTTATAGAGAAAGCAGTCCATCAAAAGTGAACCGAAAATTGTTCTGGGCTGTAAAGGCTTCATTTCATGACAGTAGTACAGGACTGAAAGATGGATTAAATCAGAGGATATACAAAGAACAAAGAAGGAGGTGCGAGAGGATACGGATAAAATATTCGTTGTTAAGGGGTTGGTGAGTGCAGGTGTAGTTAGATAAATGCTTCTGTACACTTCATCATACAGGTTAGGCTTTTCAAATGAAAACTTTATAAAAGTTATAAAAATAAAGATGGCGGTATTATTGCATGTAGTTGATATGGCATAGTAAAGGTAGGTGTTAAGGGGCAGGTAGCGGTTATTAGTGATATGTAGAGGGTCGTAGTGGTTTAAACACTATCATCACACTTAAGCATAAACTTTAAAAAGTAAAGATGGCCACTATAATTTATTGTCGTGGTATGGCATAGTGAAATTCATTGTTAAGGTGTGGGTTAGTGGAGGAGTAACTAGTTAAGTGCTTCCGATCGTTGATAAGGAGTTAGGGGTTATAGATCGGCAATGAAAACAGTAAAATGGTAAAGATGGTAGGTAGTACTCATTGTAGTGTGATGACTTAGTGTCATTCGTTGTTAAGGAGTAGGTGCTTGTAGGAATAGCTAGATAACTGCTTCCGATCATTGTTAAGTGAAGGTCGTGGGGCGGAGTGGCTAGATAATTACGTCTGTTCCTTGGTAAGATCCAGGGTGATCGAGCAGAGGAGTGGGTAAATAGAAGCATGGCCTACCACTGACAAATTCAACTCATAATTGCGGCTTCTGTCATCAGACGACCTAGAATATATTTGCTATATGTCTATTGTAAAGTGGTCCACTGTTTATTATAAAGGTGGTTACTAATATTTGTAGTGGCTGTGACATAAACATTATCATCGTACCATTGGTGCTGTTAGGAAACAATCCTCGGCCTCGGGCTGTATGACAGTGTACATCCAGGACACGTGGGTAATGGCTACAATCGGTCAAAGTGGTCGTTGTTTCCTGTTGCAAGCATATGGATACATCCCGGAAAAGTGGGTAATGCTTACAGCTGGTCAAAGATGGCGTTGCATCCTCTCACATGTGTAAGGGTACGGTGTTCTGTTGACTGTCAAACCAGGGGACATTACTCGTGATGACCACCATATACGGGAGTGATTATGTGCCTTTGTCAACAGGGCGTCGGAAGTTTAAAATGGTCTCCTTTTTCTCACTTTTCTATGTCCGCGTTATCCTAGAGTAACCAAGTAACAGCAAAGAACATGAAACTACTACTACCAAGGCAAATATACACCACAAGGCAGTCTCGAATTAATATACGCAACCATAACCAGTTCAGCCCAGTGTCCGACTAACTCTTTCTCATAGACATAGAGGAGAGATTTGAGCACCTATGCCAGTCAGGATGGCGTACCTTTTACTTAACAGCTAGCGAGCCATACACTGATGATTGTTTAGCTCATTTTATCACCCGTATAATATTACACACGAACACAACAAGCTGTCCCGGCTCAATCTTAGATGTCTCATGTAACATGACATATCATGAGCTAGCTGTCATGACAAGTGAAGTTATCATGTCTCAGAGCAGACATTTACACTTTCATTAACTCTTCAGGCTGTCCATAGGGGTCTTTTCATTTTTCCACTGAAACACATCTCATAGGCCAATATATGTTTTTCAATGTGTCTGCTCATTGCCACGTTTCACATCCAGACATAAGTACAGGTTCTATGTAACACCTCAACATTCAAATAAGAAAATATGTTAGCCAAAATAGAAAACTTGTTGGCCAAATACAGAAATATATCGAACATTATAGAAAGTAGGAAAAATGGTAACCAAACTAATTAAACATGGTGATCAAAATAGGAAACATCTCGACCAAATGTATAACAATTATGAAAATACGTTAGCCAAAATAGGATAAAGTGATGACCAAATCCAGAAATATCTCCATGAAACTTAAAGAAAGTAAGAAAATGTGCATGCCAAATGGGGAAAAGGTTGACCAAATACAGAAATATCTCGATGAAAATTATAAAAAGTAGTCGGAAAATGTTAACCGAATTAAGAAATATTTCAACCACATGTATAAAAAGTAAGAAAAGTTGTTAACCAAAGGATAAAATATTAATCAGGTAAAGAAATATCATGTCCAAACTTATAAAAACAAGACAATATGTTAACTAAAATGATAATATGGTTGGCAAATGAAGAAATATGTTGACCAAACTTATGAAAAGTCGGACACTTTGTTAACCAAATGTAAAAAAATATCAGCCAAACAGAGAAATATTTCAAGTAAATTTATTTTTTAAAAAGTAGGAAAATTTATCATCCAAAATGTGACAAAAGATCAGCCAAATACAGAAATATCTCAACAAAACTTATAAATAGTAGGAAACAATATTGACCAAGTGAGAAATACCTCATCCAAACTTATAAAAAGTAGGAAAATGTGTTAGCCAAATTGGGAAAATATTTGAATAACGAAGACACGAACAATAGATTGCACGATTTATTGCCTGGCATATTTCGCTGCATCTCGTCAGGTACATACTGCAGAAATCACACAACTTACGTGAATTAACAAGATAAATCCTTCAAGTTGAAATATACACATATTTGCACAGTGATGTCAATTATTTACCACGGTAATTTTAAGCTGACTAACATGTCGTTCTGTTTGCACAATTCTGGCTTGCGTTGATTGATCATAATTGCTTCTGCAAACTTTAACAAGCGAGTATTTTGTGTGTTAAACAACACGCGAAAGGCAGTGTCTCTGTCCACCACATGGCCACTTTCGATAATGTGCTTACCAATTGAAGACGCCGGGAGCTTTCGGTGTGTCGGGCCCACGAGGCTAGCATCTCCTGTGTGTTGTATCTTGTTGACCCATTGAGGTATGTGTTCTGACACTCGTTTGTTAAGCTGTCTCTCTGTTCTACCAATGTAGAAGGCCTGGCATCTACATGTGAATTGGTAAATACAATTGTTTGTGGCGTACAGAGGAACAGGCTCTTTGACTGCTGGTGTAGGAATCGGTACGGTTTTATATCTAATGACTAGAGTTGCAGCATAGAATGTTCGGCCTACTGCTGTAGTAAGCCGGTCTTGTAGACGTTGCATTACGTCATTCCCTCGAAAGGTTAGCTGGATGAATAGCTTGAGTTTTAGGACTGTAGTTACGTCTGGTTTTGGTTTGGGCTGTTGGCAGTGGCGCTTTATAAATCCTGTGGAGTACCCATTCAGTTTTAAGACATTCTTCAGAGTTTAAAATTCCTCTGTCTTCTTACATTCTAGAATATCAATCTGAATATGTCTGACATGTGTCAGATTTATATTTATGTATATCTGGTAGAGGCTGATTAAGAAAGTAGGAGAGCTGTTGAAGCATAGCTATATTTATTTGTTTCATTCTCATCATCATCTCATCTGGTTCCTCTTATACCTTGCGGTGTTGAGGTGAAGCATAAACAGAGCAAGAGTGTCCGTTTATGAGCTTCATATATCAAGATTCCCATGGACGTGTCTGTGCTTAGTACCCACTCCTGCCACACATGTCCATTAGTTTTTGCAAACTATTATGAATGATATCAAATTATCAATCAGCATTACACTTCAATGCTAGACCACCTTGCTGCCATACATTGTGTCCTGACATGTTGTTAGTGTAGGTCAAATGCATTCTTGTTGGCACCGATATACAGGGCAGCTCTATGGGTTATTGTCAGCGGGCATTATGTCTGTGTCACATGGACACTGATCCAGATTAGCAATGTTTAACTTGTTGAAGACGTGATACCTGAGTTGAGTGTAGACCATGTGAAGTCTCAAGATTATTACTGATTCTTTCTGTGAATTTCATGGTATGGGTTGTCGTCATGATGTCTTGGATAACTTGTCCATCTGTTTTGTCTTTCTATATCTGAACAACTGTAGATGATGCTCCACAAATATCACACATGTATCACAACTCTCCAGTATGTATTCTCCTATGTTGTATTAGATTTCTATTATATGCAAATGAAGCCTTACATCATCTGGCGTAGGCGTTCATGTCTCTCCACAGATCTCGGTCTTTGGTGTTCTGGATCAACACCACCGATGATATTTCTCCATGCCACCGTCTCAGTCCATCCAGCATAATTTATCTTGATCGACCTCTGTCTCTATTCCCCTTGAGCGTTCCAGTTGCCACAATGTTCTCCAATGTCTCTCTTCTCATCACATGGCCAAAGAAAGCTGTTTGTCTCTTTCTTATTGCTGTATATAATGTTCTAGTTTCATTAGCCTCTTTCTGGCAATCGTTGTTAGTTACTCTGGCAGTCCAAGGAATTCGCAACATTCGTCTTAAAAAACACATCTCTGTTGCTTCTAAGTTCTTCCTAATTTGTTCATTTATATTCCAAATTCGCTGCCATACAGCAAAACTGGTTCTATATAGCATTTTAGCACGCTCTTTCTTACATTCATTGATAGCGACTTATTGCATAAGATACTCTTCATTTTCAGAAATGCAGTCTTTGCCTGCCCTATTCTGCTCTTAATCTCTGTTTTACATCTTCCATCTGATGTTATAAGTGCCCCTAGGTATTTAAAATTATCCACTTGGTTGAGAATTTTCCCTTCTATTTCTATGTCACATTTTGGTGTCCCCATTTTCTTTGATATCACCATTGTTACCGTTTTCTTGATATTCAAGGAGAGTCCTTTCTGTGCACTCTCTGATGCTACAATGTCCAATAATTGTTGTAGGTCTGTTGCAATGTCCGCCACCAATACTGTGTCATCTGCATAGCGAATATTGTTTATATTATATCCTCCAATTAATATTCCTGGCTTCTTTTTAATCTCTTTCATTATTACTTCGCTATATAGGGAGAAGAGATCGGGTGACAAGACACACCCCTGCGTTACTCCTAGCTTTAACTGTTCGTAACTATCCTCTTTATTTCCCATTTTAATTGCAGCTACTTGGTTCCAGTATATATTCTTTATTATTCTTAAATCATTCCCATCAATGTTGATATCTTCCAACATTTTAATCAGCTCATCATGTTTTAACTTTATCAAATGCCTTAGTATAATCTATGAAGCACAAATAAATGCCTCTCTGTTTCTCTATTGACTTTTCTATTAGTGTTCGTAATATATACCTCGTTGGCACCTTTCCGTCTTGACAGACGATAGTTTGGTACATTGTGCTTCAAAAAGGCTTAATAACTACGAACAATGGCGGTACTACGAACCATGGTGGTGGCGAGTGTGGCTGGTAAGGCCAATTCTTGCTGCAAATGTTTGCCCACAGTAGATGCATGTGAAAACATGGTAATTTCCACCATTGTGCACCATCTTACGTCTCTCACGCTCTGTGTGTGCTTTATCTTCAATCGTTTTTTCTTTTGTCTTTATTCCATTTCTGATGTTGCCCTCCATGCAACACGTTCAGTGGCGACTTGCTCCCAATGAGCATTATCTATGCCTGTATCAATCTTGTCCCGCTTACACACATCTTTGTATCGTAGTAGAGGCCGACCCTGAGATCTCCTACCCGTCTGTAATTCATCAAAAAAGATGTCCTTTGGTATTCTACCATCATCCATCCTCCTAACATGTCCTATCCATCTAAGTCTACGAAGACTGAGCATGGAATACACCGTCACACAACCTGATCTTTCCAATACTTCAGTATTTGTGATTTTGTCTTGCCACTTAATACCAAGTATTCTTCGCAGACACCGCATATGAAAGCTGTTTAAACGTTTCTCTTGGCGTGAGTAAGCTACCATAAAGAAGAGTACTAAGGACACAGGCTTGGTAGACGAGGACTTTTGTTTTGGCAGTAAGCTTCCTGTTCTCCCAGACTCTTTTTCTTAACCTGTTCATTGTTGTTGCTGCCTTACCAATCCGGATGTTGATTTCCTGATCTAGGGATAATTTGCTATTTACCATTGATCCTAGATATGTAAAATGGTCTACTATCTCCAGTTCGGCGTCGTCAATAAAGATTGATGGTACACCATGTGCACCTTGTGACATAATCTATGTCTTATATATATATATATATATATATATATATATATATATATATATATATATATATATATATATATATATATATATATATATATATATATCATCATCATCATCATCAAGTGCCGTGCCGGCTGGCGTAGGCGTTCATGGCTCTCCATAGATCTCGGTCTTTGGTTTTCTGGATCAACTCTGCTGCTGATATTCCTCCATGCCACCGTCTCAATCCATCCAGCATCACTTCTCTTGGTCTACCTCTGCCTCTCTTCCCCTCGATCTTTCCAGTTGTTACGGTGTTCTCCAATGCCTCTCTTCTCATCACATGACCGAGGAAAGCTGTTTGTCTCTGTCTTATTGTTGTATATAATGTTCTAGTTTCGTTAGCCTGTTTCAGGCAGTCGTCGTTAGTTACTCTGGCAGTCCAAGGAATTCGCAACATTTGTCTCAAGAACCACATCTCTGTTGCTTCTAATTTCTTCTTAATTTGTTCATTTACATTCCAAGATTCACTGCCATACAGCAAAACTGGTTCTACATAGCATTTCAGCACTCTCTTTCTTACATTCAGTGATAGTGACTTATTGCATAAGATACTCTTCATTTTCTGAAATGCGGCTTTTGCCTGCCCTATTCTGCTCCTAATCTCTGTTGTACATCTTCCATCTGATGTTATAAATGCCCCTAGGTATCTAAAATTATCCACTTGGTTAAGGATTTTCCCTTCTATTTCTATGTCACATTTTGGTGTCACCATTTTCTTTGATATTACCATTGTTACTGTTTTCTTGATATTCAAGGAGAATCCTTTCCTTGCACTCTCTGTTACTACAACGTCTAATAATTGTTGTAGGTCTGTTGAATTATCCGCCACCAATACTGTGTCATCTGCATAGCGTATATTATTTATATTATAACCTCCAACTAGTATTCCTGGCATCTCTTTGATCTCTCTCATTATTACTTCGCTATACAGGGAGAAAAGATCTGGTGACAAGACACCCCTTGTCGTACTCCTAGCTTTATCTGTTCGTAACTACCCTCTTTATTTCCCATTTTAATTGCTGCTACTTGGTTCCAGTAAATATTCTTTATTATTCTTAAATCTTTTCCATCAGTGTTGATATCTTCCAACATTTTAATCAGTTCATCATGTTTTACTTTATCAAATGCCTTAGTATAATCTATGAAGCACAAATATATGTCTCTCTGTTTCTCTATTGACCTTTCTATTAGTGTCCGTAATGTATAAATTGCATTGTTTGTGCCCTTTCCTTCCACAAATCCATACTGTTCTTCACTAATTTCCATTTTTATTTTCTTTTTGGTTCTTCTCATTATGATTCTGAGTAGAAGCTTAGTGATATGGTTTATAAGGTTAATTGTACGAAAATCTTCACAATCAATTGCTCCTGGTCTTTTTGGTATAGCTATAAATACAGATTTCAGCATATCACTGGGTAAATATCCACTGCTGTAAATATCATTCAACATTTTGGTTAATATATCTACTCCAAATTCTCCCAATACTTCTAATTCTTCTATTGTGATTTCATCTGGCCCAGCTGTTTTTCCTTTCTTCATACGTTTCATAGCGTCAGCGACTTCTTCTTTCAGAATAGGTGGACCTTCTAAGTTACTTGTTGTTGTTTTTGCGTATCCTTTTACAGGACTTAGCTGTCAACAGCAGCATCTTTCAGCTGTCTGTTGATCTCTTGGCAAGATTACGCTCAGTAGTTTGCCATTGCTTTCTGAGCGGCCGGCTCAGTATCCGCAAGTCACGAGCGGGGGTCGAACCACCTCAGTTCTTGCTCCGCTGCGAGACTCTGCGTGATAAACGGGATTACAGAGAGAAAGTGTTGTAACCCCACAGCCAGAGAGACCGGCTCTAAGTTACTATCTTCTGTTAATTCTTCCCTTTCTCCTTCATATAATTCTCTTATATACTCATTCCACCTCTTCATTATAGGATCTTCCTCTAATATTATCTTTCCTGTTTTTGATTTCAAACACCCTGTATTTATTCTTATTTTTCTTCCTGTAAGCTCACTGATTTGTCTGTGCATATTTTTTGTATCTTTAATGGAGTTTAATTCAATTTTTTTGCATTGCCCGTTTAACCAACTTTCTTTAGCCTTCCCACATTTATCTTTTATTTCTTTATTTATCTTAGCGTATTCTTGTTTGTCATTTTTACTCTGTTTTCTTTTGTCCATCAGTTTTAAGATATCTTCATTCATCCATTTTTTCTTAGCTATTTTGCCTCTCTCCGGTAATACTTCTTTGCTAGTTTGATGAATGGAGTCCCTTAACATTTCCCATTGTTCATCTATACTCTGTATTTTAGTTATTGCATTGTACCTATTTTTCACAGTCACTCTGTATTGTTCTTGCATTTCTTTATCTATTTTCAGAACCTCTTTATTAAGTCTCATGTTCTTAACCATTTTTTTCCCTCTCTTTAATCTTACTTTTATATGTCCACATAGTGGTACATGATCACTATTACAGTCAGCACCAGGCATTGTCTTTACATTAATTAAAGCATTTCTAAATCTTTTATTAATTAGTATGTAGTCAATTTGGTTGCGTATTTTCTTATCAGGGCTTATCCATGTGTACAGTCGTCTTTTATGGTGTTTAAACCATGTGTTTCCAATTATCATATCATTGATATTTGCCCATTCTATTAGCTTTTCCCCTCTTTCATTTCTTGTACCTAAACCATAATTCCCCACTACATCCTCCATTTTTCCCTTTCTTACTTTTGCATTAAAATCACCAAGTATTATCTTTATTTCTTGTGATCCAATTTGAGCCATCACCATTTCTATTTCGTCATAAAAGTGTTGTATTTCTTCATCACTACTGCTTGCTGTTGGTGCATATACTTGTATAATATTTATGTCTATTGGTTTGCCTTTGATTTTTACCATAATAACTCTATCTGAAATACACCAGTATCCATTAATTGACTTGGCTGTTTTTTCGTCTAATATTATTCCTACCCCTTTTTCATGTGTATCCCCTCCAGAATAAATTATTGTGTGATTGTCAGCTATAATTTTGCCCGATCCCTTCCATCTCATCTCACTAACGCCTAGTATATTCATTTTCATGCTATCCATCTCTCTTAGAACATTGGTCAACTTTCCTAGCTCATTTAATGTCCTAACATTCCATGTTCCTACTCTAAATTTATTTATTTTAGTTAAGTTTTTGCCATCAGTAGCTGGATGACGGTCTGGTGTCACCTGTGGCTCATGACTGTCCCTACCGGACGAGGATGCCCTAAGACAGCCATTAACGTCCTTCACTAACTTTGAAATATGTTTTGCCATGAAGTCTTGGGAAGATTATGTGGTGGTTTCCCCTTGCCTTCCACATTCACATGGTGGTCTTTTTACCTCTGCCTTTGACAGCCATTTCCGACTGTAAGGACAAGTGAGTGCCCTGCTCTGCTCAGCTGCAGAGTTGTCCACTTATTCCGGTGGATACTCGGTCCCCAGAGCTGTGTTAGCCACACCGTAGTGTGTTTCCATCCTCTACCGCGGGGAGGTGCAGTTGGGATTTTCCCTTCATAAAGTTATGGTCTCTGACCAAAACTCTCCAGTACTTTTAGAGGACATATATATATATATATATATATA
Source organism: Cepaea hortensis (assembly GCA_963921405.1). Taxonomy (NCBI): domain Eukaryota; kingdom Metazoa; phylum Mollusca; class Gastropoda; order Stylommatophora; family Helicidae; genus Cepaea; species Cepaea hortensis. The sequence continues at coordinate 488,006,888 of OY992876.1, read as the reverse complement.
TATATATATATATATATATATATATATATATATATATATATAGGAAACACATCTCTCTCTCTCTCTCTCTATATATATATATATATATATATATATATATATATATATATATATATATATATATATATATATATATATATATATATTGCATTGTTTGTACCCTTTCCTTTCATATAACCATTTTGTTCTTCACTAATTTCTATTTTTATTTTCTTTCTTGTTCTTCTCATTATAATTCTGAGTAGAAGCTTAGTGACATGGTTTATGGGGTTAATTGTACGAAAGTCTTCACATTCAATTGCTCCTGGTCTCTTTGGTATTGCTATAAATACAGATTTTACCATATCGCTCGGTAAATATCCACCGTTGTAAATGTCATTCAGCATTTTGGTTAATATATCTACCCAAATTCTCTCAATACTTCTAATTCTTCTATTGTGATTTCATCTGGCCCAGCTGTTTTTCATTTCTTCATATGTTTCATAGCGTCAGCGACTTCTTCTTTTAGAATAGGTGGGCCTTCTAAGTTACTTTCTTCTGTTAATTCTTCCCTTTCTCCATTATATAATTGTCTTATATACTCATTCCACCTCTTCATTATAGCACCTTCCTCCAATAATAGCTTTCCTGTTTTTGATTTCAAACACCCTGTGTTTATTCTTATTTTTCTTCCTGTGAGCTAACTGATTTGTCTGTGCATACTTTTTTGATCTTTAATGGAATTTAATTCAATTTGTTTGCATTGCTCGTTTAACCAACTTTCTTTGGCCTTCACACATTTATCTCTTATTTCTTTATTTATCTTAGCATACTCTTGCTTGTCATATTTATTCTGTTTTCTTTTGTCCATAAGCATTAAGATTTCTTCATTCATCCATTTGTCCTTAGCCTTTTGGCTTCTCTCCGGTAATATTTCTTTGCTAGTTTGATGAATGGAGTCCCTTAACATTTCCTATTGTTTAATTATACTCTGTATTTTAGCTATTGCATTGTACCTATTTGTCACAGTCACTGTATTGTTCTCGAATTTCTTTATCTACTTTCAGAACCTCTTTGTTAAGTCTCAGGTTCTTAACCATTTTTTCCCTCTCTGTAATCTTACTTTTATTTGTACACATAGTGGTACATGATCACTATTACCGTCAGCACCAGGCATTGTCTTTACATTAATTAATGCATTTCTAAATCTTTTATTAATACGTATGTAGTCAATTTGGTTGTGTATTTTCATATCAGGGCTTTTTCATGTGTATTGTCGTCTTTTATGGTGTTTAAACCATGTGTTTCCAATTATCATATCATTAATATTTACCCATTCTATTAGTTTCTCTCCTCGTTCATTTCTTGTACCTAAACCGTAATTCCCCACTATATCCTCTATGTTTCCCTTTCCTACTTATGCATTAAAATCTCCCAGTATTATTTTTATTTTTTGTGATCCAATTTGAGCCATCGCCATTTCTATTTTATCGTAAAAGTGTTGTATTTCTTCTTCACTACTGCTTGTTGTTGGTGCATATACTTGTATAATATTTATATCTTTTTTATTATATTATATTATATTATATTATATTATATTATATTATATTATATTATATTATATTATATTATATTATTATTATATTATTATTATATTTATATATTTAAAGACAAAATGTCATGACAGGGCAGACCAGGCCCTAAGCCTTGGTTGGCGACTGGTCTAGGATCGAAGCTCCGACAGGCGGACAGTTAGAGCATTACTTTGCTGATCCGGCAGCTTCTGCAGCTTGTCTTGTTCCAGATGTAGGGGTGTTACCTTTCCTCGGGAGTGAACTAGGCAGGCAGAGAGAGGGATCATGCTGCATGGGCAACACATGATCTCTATATTTTAGCCAGGGCTTTGTGCTATGGAGAGGCAATAACTCCATCCCTGGTCTTAACTGGTCTCGGAATCAAAGCGAGAGGCAACTGTTACGGGTTATAAGTCCTTGTCAGTTGGCGTAGACATGGGGCGCCACGCGTTGCCTCTGACGGTGGGAGACAAGGTGTCACTGATCAGCTACCGCCCGCCTCAAGCTGGGCAGCCCCCGGCCAATTGGGTGCTGATCCGCCACAGCCTGCCTGCTTCAATGGGTGCTTGGGGCTAGGACAAAATCTGATCCGCAGGCTGTAAAACCAATGCACCAGGTACAAACAAAAATAAAAATAGAAACCTCAAGCTACGGCTTGCAACCTGGAACGTGAGAACCATGTGTCCAGGATTTTCCACTGACTTGACCAATATTGACGATGTGAGAAAAACGGTTGTGATTGATGCCGAACTCAATTGATATTGCTGGCCTGCAGAAGACTCGCCTGAGGAAGGGTCACTCAGGGAAAACAATTACACCTTTTTCTGGAAGGGTAGAGGGCAGGCAGAAAAAAGGCAACACGGTGTGGGCTTTGCAGTGAAGAATTCGCTACTGGAAATGATCGAAATTCCAGCAGGAGGAAATGAAAGAATATTATCCCTGCGCTTGGCAACCTCTTGTGGGTTTGCCACCATTATTACTGCATATGCACCGACACTCGATTCCTCTGATGATGTGAAGGATTCGTTCTATGAGGAGTTAGACTCCGTGATCAAGGCAGTTCCAAAATCTGACTACATTTATATGCTCGGTGATTTCAAGTGTGGGCAAGGACTCGAGTTCATGGCCAGTGTGCCTTGGAAAATACAACATCGGTCGCATGAATGAAAATGGGCAAAGGCTGCTGGAGCATTGCACCAGTAATGACCTATGTATTACAAACTCCTTTTTTAAAACAAAAGAGATGCATAAGGTCACATGGAAACATCCAAGATCCGGCCATTGGCACCAGCTGGACTTCATCATCACACGGAGACAACATCTGAACCATATATCATTGACTCGAAGTTACCACAGTGCTGACTGTGATACGGATCATTCTTTGGTTGTTGCAAGGGTTAGACTGAGACCAAAGAGAATCTACACAGCTAAACACAAATCTAGCCCCAGGATTAATATTATTAACACTCACGATCCTGAAAAGTGCTTTCAGTTTCAACAGCAACTTGAAGACGCTTTCACTGATACACCAGAAAATTGTACAGTAAATGAAAAGTGGGGTCAAATTAAGGAAACTCTTTATAAAACTGCCGTAGGGGTTTATGGCACTGTGGATCATAAGAGGCAGGACTGGTTTGCGGCAAACAGCGAGACTCTTCAGCCCTTGATTGATAAGAAGAAGAAAGCTCTCTTAAGAAACAAGGAAAGACCAACGCGCAACACTCTGAGTGAGCTAAGGCAAGCTAGGAAGGATGTGCAAAAGGCTGCCAGGCAGTGTGCAAATGATTATTGGATCAAGTTATGTGAGTCCATTCAAATCGCAAGTGATAAGGGAAACATAAGAAGAATGTATGAAGGAATAAAGAAAGCCTGTGGTCCAGTGATCAAAAGAAGTGCACCATTGAAAACCTTGACTGGAGAAATCATCACTGATAAGAAACAGCAGATGGATAGATGGGTAGAGCACTATTTGGAGCTTTACTCAAGTGAGACCAAACTAGCGGATGATGCCCTCAACGCCATAGAGGCTCTACCAACTCTTGACCACCTGGACACACTTCCCACCATAACAGAAGTTAAGTGTGCTATAAATGAACTTGCATCTGGCAAGGCTCCAGGTAAGGATGGGATTCCAATAGAGGTTATCAGGAGTGGGCAAGACACCCTCGCTCTACAGATCCACCAGCTAATAGAGCTATGCTGGCGAGAAGGACAAGTCCCACAGGATTTCAAAGATTCAAACATCATAACGCTGTACAAGAACAAGGGCAATCGGAACGACTGCAACAACTATAGGGGTATCTCACTTCTGTGTATTGTTGGAAAAGTATTTGCCAGAATTGTTCTGCGCAGACTTCAAGTCCTAGGAGATCAAGTCTACCCCGAATCACAGTGTGGCTTTCGACAGAACCGGTCTACCATTGATATGATATTCTCATTGCGACAAATGCAAGAAAAATGCCGTGAACAGAATCAACCACTGTTTATTGCCTTCATCGACCTCACAAAGGCATGATTTGGTCAGTCTTGAGGGTCTGTTCAATGCTCTAAAGAAGATTGGCTGTCCACCAACTCTTCTGTCCATAGTGGAATCGTTCCACACAGGCATGAAGGGTATAATCAAGTTTGATGGTGCAACTTCTGAAGAATTTGAAATCAAGAGTGGAGTTAAGCAAGGTTGTGTACTAGCTCCCACCCTCTTTGAAATATACTTTTCACTTCTGCTGAAATATGCCTTTCGTGATCAGGATGGTGGTATATACATTCACTCACGCTCAGATGGCGGCCTCTACAATGCTCAGAGATTGAAGGCTAAGACCAAAATTAGGAGGGTACTGATCAGAGAGTTGCTTTTTGCAGATGATGCTGCAGTTACGACCCACTCTGAGGAAGAATTGCAATGTCTACTATCTGCATTCTCCAATGCTTGTTCTGAATATGGTTTAACAATTAGCAAAAAGAAGACACAGATTATGTCACAAGGAGCACATGGGGTACCATCAATCTTTATTGACGACGCCGAACTAGAAATAGTAGACCATTTTACATATCTAGGATCAATGGTAAATAGCAAATTATCCCTAGATCAGGAAATCAACATCCGGATTGGTAAGGCAGCAACAACAATGAACAGGTTAAGAAAAAGAGTCTGGGAGAACAGGAAGCTTACTGCCAAAACAAAAGTCCTTGTCTATCAAGCCTGTGTCCTTAGTACTGTTCTTTATGGCAGTGAAACCTGGACAACTTACTCACACCAAGAGAAAGATTTAAACAGCTTTCATATGCGGTGTCTGCGAAGAATTCTTGGTATTAAGTGGCAAGACAAAATCACAAATACTGAAGTATTGGAAAGATCAGGTTGTGTGACAGTTTATTCCATGCTCAGTCTTCGTAGACTTAGATGGATAAGACATCTTAGGAGGATGGATGATGGTAGAATACCAAAGGATATCTTTTTTGGTGAATTACAGATGGGTAAGAGATCTCAGGGTCGGCCTCTACTTCGATACAAAGATGTGTGTAAGCGGGACATGATTGATACAGGCATTGATAATGCACATTGGGAGCAAGTCACCGCTGCACGTGTTGCATGGAGGGCAAATATCAGAAATGGAATAAAGACAAAGGAGAAAATTATTGCAGATAAATCACACACCGAGCGTTTGAGACGTAAGATGGTGCATGATGGTGGAAATGACCATGTGTTCACATGCACCCACTGTGAACGGACATTTACAGCGCAAATTTGCCTTATCAGTCACACTCGCTACCGCCATAGGTACAAGTTATTATGCCTTTTTAAAGCACAAACTATCGTCTGTCAAGACGGCAAGGCGCCAATGAACGATTTACATCTATTGGTTTGCCTTTGATTTTGACCATTATAACTCTATCTGAAATACACCAGTATCCATTCACAGATGTGGCTGTATTTTCATATCAAATATTATTCCTATACCTTTTTCATGTGTGTCCCCTCCAGAATAAATCATTGTGTGTTTGTCGGTTATAATTTTGCCAGATCCCTTCCATCTCATCTCACTTATGCCTAGTATATTCATTTTCATGTTTTCCATTTCTCTTATAACATTGTTTAACTTTCCTAGCTCATTTTATGTCCTAACATTCCAAGTTCGCAACAAGCTTATTGTTGACAGCCAATCAGGATTTCGACCAAAGTATTCTTGCCATACGGCCCTAACAAACATGATAGAAAATTGGCACGAGAGTATAAACAACAACAGTCTATGTGGAACTGTGTTTATTGATTTCAAGAAAGCATTTGATATGATAGACCATGTTATTTTAATTAAGAAACTTGAGACAATGAAAATTGGTCCTAATGTAGTCACTCTAATATCATCTTTTCTATCGGACAGAAAGCAAGTAGTATCACATAATAAATCGCTGTCTCAAACCACTACATTCAATATTGGAGTACCACAAGGCTCTATTCTTGGCCCTCTATTATTTGCCATATATATTAACGATCTACCTTTGCATCTTTCATCGCCCTGCGATCTATTTGCAGACGACTGTACAGTGTACACAAACGCTGAAAACTGTATTTTACTGGAGTCGTCTTTACAACAAGAATTAAATAATGTAGTTAGGTGGAGCTATTCAAACCGTATGCAAATTAATATCACTAAAACAAAATCAATGTTATTAACAACCAGACAAAGACTTCAAACTCTAAGCTCACACACATCACTTCAACTTCACATCGATAACATGCCAGTAGAAAGTGTAATTGAGCACAAAACATTAGGCCTAATCATTGATAGAAACCTAACCTTTAACTCCCACGTTCAAGCGCTCATTAAACAAACAGCGAAAAAAGTATACCAACTCGCCAAAATTAAAAACTTCCTTGATGAGGACACAAGGAAACTATTCTATACTTCTCATATTCAGACACACTTTGACTACTGCTCTACAATCTGGGACGGTTGTTTTAATTCAAACACCAAGCGACTTTACTCACTCCAGAAACGGGCCATGAGTCTAATTTATAGCAAACATTTATCTGACAATCCCAGCCTGTATAAACGCCTTCAGTTACTACCACTCCGCAAACGCCTGCTTTTCAATAAAGCTAAACTAATTCACAAAATCTTGCATCGGAATGCCCCAAATTACCTTTGGCCATTGTTTAAATATAATGCTAGACACAGTAAACGTTTAAATATATTACACATTCCGAAGCCTAGGATTGACTTATACAAAACAAGCTTAACGTACTCTGCAGCTCAGCTGTGGAACAATCTTCCACAAGAAATAAAAGACATCACCAATCCTTATTCATATAATCGCAAATTACTCGAACACTATCTCAGTACGGATTACCTTCCCCCATAATAATAGTGATAATAATAATAATAACAAAACCCTAGTATAACAGTCAGTCCCATTTTGGTAGGCCAGTATATTCCACATGGCTAATAAGTGTCTGACCATTATCTAATGTTACTGTGTCGTGTAGTTTTGATGTTCGCATTTTGCCAATGCTTTTATAATGCATAAGTTTTATATTGTTGCTGTTCTCTGTTAGCCTTGAATGATGTGTGAATGAAATAATGTATGGAAGAGAGTGATAGAAGGGCAGAATGTTAGACGGGCCTGCGTGCCCAATTCTTAACCCTTTGAAAATAAAGTTTGTTTGTTTGTTTGTTTGTTTTGTTTGTTCCTACTCTAAATTTATTTAGTTTAGTTATAGTTTTCGTTTTGTCCATCAGTAGCTGGATGACGGTCTGGTGTCACCTATGTCTCATGACTGTCCCTACCGGACGAGGATGTCCTAAAATAGCCATTAACGTCGTTCACTATTTCTGAAATGTGTGTCGCCATGAAATCTTGGGAAGATAATGTGATGGTTTCCCCTTACCTTCCACATTCACATAGTGGTAGTTTAACTCTGCCTTTGACAGCCATTTCAGACTGTCAGGACAAGTGAGTTCCCAGCTCTGCTCAGCTGCAGAGTTGTCCACTTATTCCGGTGGATACTCGGTCCCCAGAGCTGTGTTAGCCACACCGTAGTGTGTTTCCATCCTCTACCACTGGGAGGTGCAGTTGGGATTTTCCCTTCCTAAAGTTATGGTCTATGACCAAACCTCTCCAGTACTTTTTAGAGGACACTTGTCTATTACATATGTTATTTCTTTCTTCCTAGTGACGACCAGAATCTGTGTCTTCTTCTTTCAAGTTAACTTTAACCCTAGTTGTTCACTGTGTGCAACAGCTGCATCTACCAACTGTTGCAGGTATTGCTTATTGTCTGCAATCAATACAGAACCATCAATCATATCTCCTGTTAATGATATTCTGTCCCAAAATGATGATTCCGCTCATATCTTTTAAATGTTCTAAAATAGTGGTCCCCAAGCTTTTCAAGCAGAGGGCCATATCTACTATTTTCGGTAGTTAATCGGGCCACAACGTTGTAAAATTATAAAAGTCGTGCAATATCATTCTTACCTTTCTTAACTTTCATCAACAAAATTCTAAAACTTTAAAGGCATTATTTGGTTTAAAATCAAAAGTTCATTTAACAATAAATTTTAAATCAATTTCGACAATCGCTATTAATGTAATTAATTTACAATTGTAACTGTTCTTCATAATCAGTTACTTAAGTTAAGATGCCAGTTTATCCATGTCTGGGCTCAAAACTGTCATGCCCAAAGTCAAAAGCGCAGCTAGGTTACTTTCGGTGAGTTTGGAACTTATCTTGTTTTTTTATAACAGCCATTGCGAAAAATAACTGCTCGCAACTGTAAATCGAACCAAAACGACAAATGTACCTCTGGGCGAATGAACGCAAGTGTTCAAATTGTTCGACAGACAATAGTCGCCAGAATGAAATCGTATGATCAGCTGAAGGTTACGAACTGAACAGTCGCATCGATAATATCTGAACATAACAACCACGAGCAGAGTAAATTATCGCACGCTGACGGGCGCTCAGAGTGCATTTTTTGAAATTATTAAAATATATTATTTTAAATAACGAGGCCTCGCGTGCCACTTACTAACAGCTGGCGGGCCACAAGTGGCCCGCGGGCCGTGGTTTGGGAACCTCTGTTCTAAAATATTATCACTGAGAGAATGTATAAAATCTGCCCTGAGTCAATCAATCAATCAATCAATCAATCAATCAGGTGCCGTCTCCACTATGAAGGTTGGCTGCAATGGATCTCCAACACTGTCTGTCTCTCGCCTTGACTGTACATTCTGTCAGGCTTATGTTCGTCCATCTCTTGATGTTATCTTCCCACTTGTATCGTTGTCTACCTCTTCCTCGCTTGCCCTCAGTCTTGCCTTCCAGTATGGTTTTTATAAGAGTATCATGTCTTTTAACGTGGCCAAAATATTCCGCTTACCTCCTCTTTATTTCTTTCATCAACTCTCTCTTCATTCCCAGTTTTTCTAGAACCTTTGCATTTGATTGTTTTTGTTTCCACAAAATACGACATATTCGTCTGTATATCCACATCTCCAGGGCTTCTATGTGACTTTCTAGTCGCTTATTCAATGTCCAGGCTTCCGCGCCATATAGTAGTGTTGAATATACGTAGCATTTGACAATTCTCATTTTTAATGCATTATTATTCTCTCTAGATTTTAATAATGAATTCATGCCGTTGAAAGCATGTTTGGCCATTCCTATGTGTCAGGGTCCTGTATGTGTGTAAGAATCAAAAGCCGAGGTCAAGGACAATAGGAGACGCCACGGCTTGGCTGACGGAAGGTCAGACAAGAAGCCCGTGGACAGACCCACGTGACGGGGCAAGGACGAGGAGGAGAAAGAGGCAGTGTGTGTGGGACAGCGAAGAGAGACGGATGTACTGAGATTAGGAAGAGATAGAACGATAGTGTTGTGACGGATAGATGTGACGGGCATTTGTGTGTCTATATTCTAGGAGTGACCTAGCTGTGATATGCGTGTGATGGGAGAGACTGTGATAGCGAATTGTTCGAAGGGCGACAGTGTGTAAATATCGCCTAGGTGGATATGAGCGAGCGGTTGTCCGCCTGTGTGGAATGATTGCTCAACCGTAAGCGTGGGTTGTGAGGATGTCAAAGGTGTGCGAGTCAATGTGTACTCAGAGTGTTATTATCCTTTAGTATTATGTAATAAAGGTGGTACAGGAGGCGGTTCCTGTGAGTTCCCGATTGCAGCCATTGTTACTGTTGTATGTGAACTTCCTTAATGTTGTAATTTGCCTGTCCGAGTCCAGTAAGCAAGAGTGAGAAGATAGTTAGAACTCTGACAGGTAAAATGGTGTCAGAAGTACACATGAACCACAAACCCACCTAAAAAGACACAGGAGAACGTTACACAATCTCCCTATGAAAATATTGTGTCACATTTATTGACAAAAACAGAACGAAAATAACGTTATTTATTTCCACAGCAGGTTTCAATTCTACAAAGCGACTGACGTACCCAGAAGAGGTCAAGCGTAACCATCACGAGAACCATGTTCCTGTACATCAAGCGTTCGAGTAAACAGCAGATAAAGATAAGTTGACTAATTACCCAAATCTGCATTCTTTGATTTCCTTGTATATATATCATCATTGGTAGAGTTGAAAATTAGTGAAACATAAATAGCCTATACCGATATATTAATTAAAGAAGTAGAAATTAAACCAGGTCCAAAATGACTACATATGACTACCTTAAACAACTAACCGTAGAAGATGAAGATCTATCAGGATACTGGGGCACAAAACATTACAGAAAGTTGCAAAACTTTTTCGATAGTACACGGGCACAAGTCAAAGAAAACTTGAAGATCACTGAAAACTGGAGTAGGAAAAATAACCTAATCCGTGATTGGACACAAGAATTCAAAGAAGAAAATGCAAGACTATAAAATTCCAAAAACTAAATGGTGTACATGGTATAGGGGATACGTACCAATAAAAAGTAAAAAACCACAAGAGATCATACCAGATATGTCAAGGAAAGACTATGAATATTATAAAACAAACATATTCACCCGCTATGTAAACTACTTCCACACTCTAAAATTAGAGGTACAAAATCTGAAACCGGCCCCAGACAAGTCTTTTACCCAGTATATACAGGAAATAGAAGACTATTACAAGAAGCTAACATTTGAAATTAGACATACAGACAACAATCAGGAAATAATAAATTTCTTAATAGTGGAAAAACTTAAAGCAACACTCCCAGCCGAATGCGGAAAATATTTAGAATAGCACAACAAAGAGCCAATCCAACAATTACTAAAGAAATGTTGCGAATATTACAACCAAATTAAGGACGCAGGGAAGAACACTCCACAAAATAGCACTGTCACGGCAACTGCATCTTCAGCCACTGATTGTCAAAACAAACCACAAAAAACAAAACCAGTAATGTGTAAACATTGTAACACTCCACACACAAGAAATGCGATGTGTGATAAAAATCCCACGTATCAAGAATATTTGAACACTATTATAGTGCAAAAACTGGGAAAGACAAATCAGAAGAAATATAGAACCAAATGTCATTTTTGTTTAGCTTTTGGTCACATACGTTTTGAATGTGAAGGGTTGAAACAATTATAAAAAGCAAAAGCAAATGCAGTCACAGACATTACAACAGACAGTCCAGCAAAGAAACTAGAGAAAGCAAACATCACAGATATGAAAACAAGTAGGACAAACACTTCAAACACAGAAGAACAGACTGAGTTTTACCCAACAGACTTCAAACCATATTTCAATAATGTTGTTAACATAAGTCAGCATCACTATGTAACAAAAGATGATAATACTCCACATGAAAACAATAAAATAGATAATACCTCCAGACTGTCAGTAGGAAAACTAACATTATATCAGGGATACATTAATGACACAGTATGCACATGTTTACGGGACACAGGGTCCTGTCTCATCGGTCTTAGAAAGTCTCTAGTCAATCAGAAAGACTATTTAGATCAATACACCTATTGCAGAACTTTTTCAGGGACAATAGAGAAATATCCTATGGCGTGGGCCAATATAAGATCACCATTCCTATCAGGCAGAGTAACTGGCGCAGTATTAGATAACCCATGCTGCGACTTATTAATTGGAAATGTAACAAATGTAACAGACAACACAGAGTCCGAAATCCAGACCTGGCAGAAAATTAACACCCCAACAAACGCTGCCATAAACACATCACTCAACAGACAACAAGATGATGAACAGACCAAGGTACCACACCACACCAACTCAACTACTCTCTCACAACAAGAGAAAACAGAAACTAGTGGGTACCCACAGAGACAAGAATGTATATATGACAAGCATCTTACAAGTGCTAGAAAAGACCTTAATGCAACTGGTGTATGCTATACCTCCTTTTAACTACACACGTGCGAAAGTGCACACAATGGATAATGCTACTCGCACTACTCCTATTGAATATAGAACAAATGACTTCACTAACAGTTTTACTCACACATCATCATTGTGCAACAACGGATGATATTACTCATGACAAACCAGCTAACTGTGATGCTAACAGCAATACTTGTGAATCAAAACTTGTTACTGCCACTAACAATTACGATATTAAATCAACTCAAACATATACTTATGCTGAACAATGTAAAGCATCAGTCGGTGGAATTACTGACAAAAATCAGCAAGAAAGTGACCTACACACTTTGTACGGCATGTAGAAATTGCATGTGTGTATATAAACGTGCACGATTACATTTCAAAACTACACGTCATATTATTATTATTTGAACTGATATCTATATATATATAAAACAGAGTGTATGTGACTTTGTTTGTTTGTATTGGATGGGTTCGATAACGGTACATCCGATTGAGATTACATTTTCTACACGTCTTCCTTTCATTCCTGTGCAACCGACTATAATAGTTTCATAGTGTAAAATCTTCTACTTATTTAATAACATTTACTTTTTCATTTTTCATTATATAAGTTCTATATAGCAGGGGGACTTCACTCTAGAAAAGTTATTAAGGGGACATAACTTTTAATAACATTTCTATATAATTTATAGTCATATTGTTGGACTTACTTGCACTATTGTTAAACTCTTTGTCTATAGTTATTTTCAGGCATATGAGTTATAATAAATAATGATATAATCTTTAAGGCATTTTCAAAGTTTGCATAAAAATAATGCATAATGCATAACATTGTAACCCATCTTTTTCTGCTTAAAGAACTTATCAACTGTCATGTCGGTGATTAAAAACAATTTTCATTAAAAATAATGAATGGTGTGTGGAAGGACATTCTTTTAAGTTACTGTGCGCCAGGAGCTGGGCGAAACCATGCCGGGTCAGATAGATAGACAGACAGACAGATAGTCGGGAACGGAAGCTTATTTGACTACTTATATGAATTAAAGGACATGCTCCTCACCAGGGACTGGGTGAAGCCGGGCCGGGTCAGACAGACAGACAAATAGACAGACAATCGGGAACGGGAGAGCTTATATGACTACGTATATGAATTAAATGAGATGTTCCCCACCAGGGACTGAGTGAAGCCGGGCCGGGACAGACAGACAGACAGACAGATAGACAGACAAACAGATAGTCGGGAACGGGAGAGGTTATATGACTACGTATATGAATTAAATGACATGCTCCCCACCAGGGACTGGGTGAAGCCGGGCCGGGTCAGACAGACAGACAGATAGACAGACAATCGGGAACGGGAGAGCGTATATGACTACGTATATGAATTAAATGAGATGCTCCCCACCAGGGACTGAGTGAAGCCGGGCCGGGACAGACAGACAGACAGATAGACAGACAAACAGATAGTTGGGAACGGGAGAGGTTATATGACTACGTATATGAATTAAATTAGATGCTCCCCACCAGGGACTGGGTGAAGCCGGGCCGGGTCAGACAGACAGACAGATAGACAGATAGTCGGGAACGGGAGAGCTTATAAGACTACTTATATGAATTAAATGAGATGCTCCCCACCAGGGACTGGGTGAAGCCGGGCCGGGACAGACAGACAGACAGATAGACAGACAAACAGATAGTTGGGAACGGGAGAGGTTATATGACTACGTATATGAATTAAATTAGATGCTCCCCACCAGGGACTGGGTGAAGCCGGGCCGGGTCAGACAGACAGACAGATAGACAGACAGACAGATAGTCGGGAACGGGAGAGCTTATAAGACTACTTATATGAATTAAATGAGATGCTCCCCACCAGGGACTGGGTGAAGCCGGGCCGGGTCAGCCAGACAGACAGAAAGACAGACAAACAAGCAGACAGACAGCCTGATAGATAGATAGATCCCCTCCAGGGCCTGGGCGCAGCCGGGCCAGGTCAGCTAGTGTGTATATAAACATGTACGAGTGCTGGTTTGGAGATAGCACTCAAAATAATCTCCACAGTAAATTTGTAAATCTCCACCTAGTGGAACATTGGTTTTAACCGTAACCCACTTTATATCCTTAGATCGAGTAACTCCAGAATTGCCTTGTCTGCTGTACGACTCCAGCGCTATGATACAAGCAAACAATCCATTGTACATACCAACATAAAAGTTCCATCAACGGAAAAAAAGTTTCATCGGCAGAACAGTAAGACTCAACATTTGATTTCAAGCATCTAACAGTGAGTTCTACCCATACTGAGTTTTTTTCAAAGAACAAATCGAGGCAAGTATCTACAGAAACCACATTTTGAAATCAACCAACAACGACAAGAACTTTATAAGTACAGACATACAGTCCCAGTGGCCAGATGAATAAACCAGAAGTCATCTACAAACTATACCAGAAACAATCACATACAGCCGCACCATGACCAAACTCAAGACACTAAAACGTATTTTACAAGTGTGAACTCCAATGATGTGCCAGAGCAGACTTAAAAGATTACCCAAACATGGTATAAATTCATAATACTATACAGACAAAAGAACAATAGCAGGATCCAGAGAAAGATCACATCAATAATCCAACATTGAAAGGAACAAAGACCAAGCAATCAATCATCGCAATGAACACTGGACACCGGTGATTTAACTACTTGTACATAATTTCCACAGGACAAGAACATTATCCGCATAACTGCATAAAGGCAGTGATATTGAACATTGTAATTTTAAATGTATTAATTATATGAAATTTAATGTTTAATTTTAGTATTATAGTAGTGTATATTGTTAGGATGTGATAGTTAAAGATAATTGTAAGTATAGCTGAAAATATATGAGGTGTAATGCTGAGAATCAACGCCTGGCAGTCCCAATACGTGAGTTCTACAAAACTTACATTCGCGTGTGGGGGAGGGCCCGGCGAATGACGCTTAGCAATAATGTTATAAAACTAATACAACAATATTGTAACACGAATCAACATACAAACATTGGTATACTAACGAAAGAGATTAATAATGACTCTCCACAACAGTAAACGAAGTGTGCCCGAAAAAGGGAAACGAGTCAAGGTCAAACAGCAAAAGGTTTGAGAAGGACTATTATGTACATAAAGTAAATTCGAACCATGACCACAGCAGTGACATAATGTGCTCAGAAACAAAATCGAATATGGTGCATTAATCATAGACGAGGGAAACCACGTCTGAATAGAGAGAAACCGAAGAATGCTGTAAGAGGATATTGTAGCCTTATTATAGGCGTGAATCAATGAATAATCCTTAAGCCAGCATAGCCTTAATAACTATGAGAAGATAATACAAAGTGAATCGATTGTGAAACATGAACATAATGTAATGTCACGGAATGGGTATTGAAGAATATAACGAGGTGTGGCAAGTAGACCCAATCAGAACAATTGCCAGACCACGACAAAACATCGAAGAAAACCTTATTACTGAAAAAGAGAGAACAATAGTGACAATTAATCTCAGAGAAGACAAGCGTAATAAGGTACGCATGTGTATACCAGGTGGTCATACAGTCCCCTTGTAACAGAGCACCATCTCTGTTAAGAAGTTAATGAGTTAATGGATGGTGTGCAAAATAGGGAAATAGGTTTGTGAACGCGTGAGCACCGGTAGTTTAGGTATCTAGGGTTGCTCACGCGTTGACGTAAATAGTTTTCCATCGGCCGCCGAGTTGGACAAGTCGTGTACGATTTCATCTATATAGTATTTTACAAGTTTGATGCAAATAAACTCGGATGAATTGTTCAAATTGACTTTGTCGTTTATAGACACACACCATCTACTTGTCTGGCTGCCTACAGTTGCCTAGATGTCCTCTCGCACTGTTAGAGGACTCTAATTTAGTGTCGTAGACCCCAGGATTTCCAACATATGGGTCGACGCGGGAATCATCTTGGCACAACCGAAGACTTCTATTGAACATGTCGAAAAATGGAGGCTGTTCTTTTTGATTATTTTTGAGAGATACAGCAACTGAAAGCCCGGCCAGGGGTAGTTATTGTGATTTCTCGGGCTGCTGAATTATCGTAATATAGCCCTCTGTGAAGGTCAAGAAGCTGCTCAGTGCTGCCTAACTAAGGGACCGATGTTCTGTGGCCATGGCTGAATCATTCCTACACAGCAGCCTGATGCTTGGCGCACAGTGATTTTTGCTGAACTCAAAAAGCCAGTCGGAGTCGCTTATTGCTGTTGTCGGTTTTCGCCGAATCTAGGAGGCCAGGCCAACAAGCTCGCTAGTTGCTGTACGTATCTATCAGTCAATCCTGAACGATAATCAGTTCGAGAACCAGCTGTCAAGAATGAGCTGCTCTTAAATTGTCAGACGAACCGCTCTTTGCTCGATTGTTTAAAACTGGTTGGAGAGGACAGATACGAAACTGGAAGGGTCACACTCAATTCATCAAGTATGCGATTCAGCTGCACTGGGCTCCTCTGAGGCGGGTGGGCATAATGGTTGCCGGCCTTGCTAAGGAGGAGAGCCTATTTTCTGACTGAAGTCGAGCTAGAGGCGTTTCCAGACCGATACCGAAGAACCAAGTCACTCAGACGTGCCCAACCAGGGGTGAAACCAAAGTTCAGACGTGCCCAACCAGTGGTGAAGCCAAAGTTCAGACGTGCCCAACCAGGGGTGAAGCCAAAGTTCAGACGGGCCCAACTAGGGGTGAAAGTGATCATTACACTAGCGAAGCCAGAGATTACTCAGGATAGAAATTAACAGTATAGCTCTCGTCAATTTGATGTACTTTCTTTGAAGAACACGACACTACTCGCTGGGAAACTTACACCCTCAAGGGTATCCTTACCTAAAATAGGCATATTAATTATATTGTAATTGTGAAATTCTTTCTATTAAGCGAAGTTATATAACAAAAATATTTCAGCAGGGCAGAGGAAGAGGTTTTCAAACAGCAAAGCATAGCTGTTGACATTGATAAGTTTAGTGGGCAAGCATAGTGTTTGAGATTGCATACAGAAGAATAATTATGAGTCACCTTCATGCAGAATTAAGACGCGTAAGTGCTTGGTTGGGAGAGTTAAAAGTGGCAGTTAGTGAGGTAGAGAATTTTGTGGAAACGTTACGGAGAAGAACGAATGGGCAAGAAACTTATAGATTTAAGGTAGACTGCAATAGAGTAGTAAAGAATAACAGGAGACAGCCAGTACTTAATAAAGACAGAAGACAATATGATTTTCCTTATGCAGTTGGTTACGACGAACCAAGACCCGATGTTTATAGGGTAAAAGGCGGTGAAAGGACGCGTAATTGTGAAATGTCGGACTGGTATAGGTGTCATAGGTTCAGGAATGGCCCTGAGAGAAACTTTGCCAGGAAACAATGGAATTGGCCATCCAATAGTATGACTGCTAGAAAAAGACGGGACGACTGGTTTGATCAAAGACGGAGACAGTATCTGAAGTCAGGGTCGAAGGACAGGGTAGAACACATAAATAGAAATTCAACTGCTCCTAAGGTAGTTGCGAATGTGACTGTTAGACAGGAAAAGAAGAAGACGGTTCTGATAAAGAAACAGGACCAAGAGACACAGACGCAATCAGTAGTGTGGAGAAGAGTACGCAGACACAAATTGATACTGTGGAGAGGACAACTCAAGTACAGCCATTTAAGAAAATAGAAAAGGGGATGCAGACTATCAAGACGGTAGAAGAAGTTACAGAACCACTGCGGGCAAAAGTAGAAAAGAGAGACACACTTAAAATTAAGGAGGACAGGCAGACAAAAACCAAGGATGCCAGAAGACAGGTAAGGAAAACTATCAGGGATAGGAAGGCAACAACTAGTCTATTGCTCAATGTAGGTTCCTCAGATGGAGACCGAAGCAAAGAAGGTATTGGTGTAAATAAAAAGAATATTAGTTGTATGAGTTCCGACTACAGAGATGTTGTTTCCACTTCTACAACATATAATCAACAGCTTGGGGGAACAATCATATACAGTGATTATCAGAAGACGAGGGAGGAAGATATAAAATATATCGGACGTATACTGAGCAGACCGACGCGGGAAAAACAGGAATAGCAAATAAAGGAAACAGAAAGAAAGCACTTAAGAAGAAGAATAGTAATAGACAGATAGCAGAAATTTACTCGACTACAGAAGATGACATAAGAAAAATCAGAGAATATATGACCTTAAGACCTGACTACTTTAGTGACAGTCTAACAGTTATGGATACTGAAGATGAGATAGTTGAAGAGAGACACACACTAGCAGTAGGAGACAATGAAATATTTGGGTTGGATGCGCTCTATGGCTGTTAGAATTCCGAGGGTGAGAAAGGGCATTGTTTTGGCTTACGAGATGAATTGCGGTTTGAGCATATACATATGTTCTGCCTAAAATAGGCTGATAAATTATTTTGGTGTAGCATCACAAAGGCGAATCATGACCGCCCACGCTTTCCGGCATGTCACATGATTGATTGATTGAGCATCACAATATATAGTGCAGGGTAGGCAATAGTGTTATTGTGGACAGAGAGTCACAGAACGTGATAGATAAATTTAAAGCTAAAGATGGTGAGTGGTGGAATAGTCTACGTGGGTACGCTATAAAGAATATCTTGTGTTTGGTAGTGGTGCGGGGAGAATAGACAAAGTGGAAATTGAAATGTCCCTTGTCCGGAATGGCCGGATGGAGTGGGTTAGTTAGTTAGTTAGTTAGTCGACAGATCATCCTCGTTGCACATCGGATCATTCAGTCCATAAGTGCTCGGATCCCCTATCCAGCAAATCCCGCAGCGTGTAGCGGCTAACGACGCCAGTTCTGTGTTGGTTTATCAATCTTCTTTGGCTTCCTGCGTAGTGTTCTTGTTTGGCCACCCCTCTTTTAATTTGCTGCTCTCGCAGTCTGGCCATTGTTGTAGATTCACAGTCATCACTTGGTTCTTGCAAAAGTCTCACTTCTCGTAGAGCATTCAGAATGTCAGCCTGGTCCATGGCGCGTCCGCCCTCCACAGTAGCCTCACCTGCGAGCTTGTCAGCCCGCTCATTTCCTTGTACTCCCGCATGCCCTGGCACGAAGATGAAACTAATCTTTGCCAGCCGAGACCGCTCCAGAGGCAGCAACCATTCTCTTCGGATCGACCCCTCCTCTATCCCCTTGATCATGTTCATTGAGTCGCTAAGGAAACAAGCCCTAGTGAATGTCTGTGTCTCGAGCCATGTTATTGCTTTACTTACTGCCATGACGTCCATGGTCAGGCTACTTGTGGTTTCAGTGAAAGCACCAGAGTCCTCCTTCACAATTCTCCCTCCGGCCCGAACTGTAAAGGCCCATGAGCTTCTCACATGTCGGACGACCGACCCATCTGTGTAGATGACCGCGTCACTGTCTAGCGAGTTCTCGAAAATCAACGCTTGTACTTCAGCCTCCACAGCAGCCGGATTTTCTTGTCTGCATTTTCTATCTAGTTGGATGCAAACTGAAAAGGATGTGCAGAAGTCTGTTGGCACTTGCACCCACTCCTCGCCAGGTTCTAAGTCCTCCAGTGAACACACCTGTTGAAGAATGTCTTCGGCTTGACCCATCCACGACCGTCCTCTTTTTAATCTGCTGCCCTTCACCTTCCTAATTTCACTATGCAGTGGATGCTGTGTGTTTGCGTTAATTCTGAGGTAGGCGCGTGCCCTGCAAACTTGCATTCTCTCTTCAATGGTTGGAAAATCAAGAAGGTAGCGCATCGCCCTGCATACTGTATCTCTTGTACATCCAAGAATAATGCGCATAGCTTCATTCTGTATCCTTTCCATCCTTTCTATCTGCTTATGGCTGACAGTCAGGATTGCCATTGCATACTCCAAAACAGACATGACCAGCCCCTCGTACAGAAGACATAGATGGCGCTGCTCACAGTTTGCTGCCGCCATCACCCGCATCGCTGCCAAACCCCGCTTGGCCTTTGTTATCACCTGGTCTATGTGCACATTATAAGCAAGGCTTCGATCAAACCGTATCCCCAGGTAATTCATTGCCTGCGTTCTTTCCACCGTCTCTGAACACAGCATTACAGTTGGTGTTGGATTATTGACAATATGATTATTCAACGAGAACCAAGTCACTGTTGCCTTTGTTGGGTTGACCATTGCCCCAGCTTCATCACACCAAGTACTTATGCGATTGAGTTCTGTTTGTAGTTCCACAGCAACCTCCTCTCTATCCTTACCCTGACGATACACTAAAACATCATTGGCATATGACAATGTCCTGCCAGGTCCAGTGATCTGCTCACTGGTGATTCTCACTGTGTAGGCGTTGAACAGTACCGGAGATAATGGTGATCCCTGTGGTAGGCCAGGATATATTGTTGTTGGTTCCGAAGTCCAACTGCCACATCTAAAAACTACTTTCCGTTGGAAGAGGGCTGCAGCGATCCAACTAAGGAGGAATGGACTTACGTTTAGTTCAAGAAGCTGAAACATTAAAAAATCCAGTGGTACTCTGTTGTATGCGTCTTCAAGATCAATCGCTGCAGCAACGGTTTCAATGCCTGAGTGGAAACCTTCATAGACATCATGGGCAAAGACTGCTGCATTGGTCCAGGTTTCTCTTTTTGGACGTTACCCACCCAGGGTAGGTGGGAAAACACCTTGTCTCTCTAGTTGGCTTGATATTTTCCTGGCAATTACCTTCTCCAGCAGCTTGCCTATTGTATTCTGCATGGTTATAATTCGATATCCCTGAATTTTTTATGTGGTCTTTGTCAGGCTTCGGCAAGGGAATAAGATAGATGCATAACCATTCCTCCTTGATGCTAGCACTCCCTATACTGTTGTTGTACATGTCTGCTAGTTTCTCTAGCTCATTGTCGGTACACCTATTTATGTCGTCGTATCTTATGCCATCAGGACCTGGAGCACTGTTTTTTGATCGTCGAAGCACAGCCTTGATTTCTTTCACTGTCACTGTGTCTTCATCCGAAGTGTTCTGGGCCTTGCATCTGTCTGAGGTGACCTCCTTGGCCAGATTCCGGCCTCCCATGTCTGTCTGGTTGCTCTGCTCAAGGTAGCGTTCAAAGAGGGCTTTGCCCTTGTCCTCGTCAGTCCTCTGCCAGATGAGGTCAGCACCTTGGAAGTCAGAAATGCTCTTATTCTTGACTACACCACTCATGCTTTTATGTAGTCGCCAGAACAATTTCAGTGACTTGTCTGTGCTTACTCTTTGACACACCTCTGCCCATTTTTCGCTTTTAACCACCTTGACCAGTTTTTTTTTTTAATAGCTTACTTTTGTGTGCATCTCTGTTTCTAAGTGCAAGCAGGGACTAGGATGACCAGCTCTGTTCTTCTTGGCATTTTGCCATCTCCTTACAGCACTACGCTTATCCACCCAAGCCTTCTCCACCTCGAAACTCCACCACGGTGGCTGCTCCCAGCTTTTTTTCCTGCCCTGAAACGTTCTGCGCTTGTCACGTCTTATTTTACTCACCACATCTTGCCCTGTACTGTCATACTGGAACGTCTTTACCTTTAGCTTGTGCTGCCTGGTTCTGCCTTTCTCCACCAATATGCTGCAAGGGTGGTGGTCGCTGCCATGGTGTCCTAGGACACCCCATCTACACACTGTAGTGAGTGAAGGTGAAACTAGCGCCAGATCAATAGCACTGTCCTCATCGTCTGGACGGCTTGCTGTCCTGGTGACACAGCCACTGTTGATACAAACCAGGTCGATGGTTTCCAGTGCAGTCTCGAGCTCCTCCCCTTGTGTATTGGAGGAAGTGTTTCCCCATGATCTGCCTTTAGCGTTGAAGTCACCACAGAAAATAACATTTCTCTCGTGGCCTAATATGCCACTTAAGCACTTTCACTTCTGGGCGTCCATACTCGCATTGCGGGCATAAACATTAACCAACATGAATGGTATACTGGAATGAACTCTCAACGCCTGTATTTGTATATCGTCACTGTCCCAACTGGACATGTCTAGCTCTGACGCCACCATGCTGTCGCGAACGAGAATCGCCATTCCCAGATGTCGTCTGTTGTAGAAACATTTGAAGCCGGCAATCTGGAGTAGCTGATCGCCCAGTCTCGTCTCCTGGAGTGCTACAATGTCGTTCCTGTAAACTAGGGTTTCTAAAATAGAGCCCCGTTGTTTTACACTGGCACAGTTCCAATATAGAATACGGATATTCCTGAGTCCTAGACGGTGACACTTGAGTCTAAAACGCCTCAAACCTCCACGCTTACCTTGCTTCTTTTTCCCTGCGCGTCTACCCCGCCGCTTCGGTATGTTGACTGCAGACCGCACGAAGAACACACGTTGTTCCGCCATGTTGAAAAAACGTAAACACAGACTTTGAAAACCACACACGCTGCTGAAAATTCACTCAAGGATGGCTTCGCTCGATGCACGAACTCCGTAGCACCCGCGCAGATCTTGAGTAGAAACTCCTGGTTTTACATCCTGGCACACCAATTACACGCAAGAGATGAATAAATCCATCCCCTACGCGAAAAAGTTAACGAACACAAAACAACACGACCGTCCGTCGCCATCTTGAAACCGGGAAGTTCCCCCGGAGTGGGTTGACAATGTTGAGTAATGTGTAACTGGTGTGATTAAAGTAGGGTAGACTCAGCACATAATTTGCACGGAGAGAGAGAAACTAATTATGAATGCTCGTACTAGACTTGACGCGTTGTTTGAGATGGTTTGACTCAGAGCTTTTAGAAGAGTAACTGGAGTATGAAAATGCTATGACGTGATGTTTGAGATAGAATTAAAGTTTCGCGAAGCAGGTATAGTAGCATTAGCAGATGAACTGAGCGTGTCCAATGAGGAGATGTAGATTGAGGAGGAATTGAGTATCCTGTGTAAAATAGCCAGCTGAGAGTGAGAGAGTATTAAGAGTAGAAGACTGTGGAAGCTGATGCTTGAAGAATGCGAGTTCTTGGTGAAGGGGATGAAGTAACTACGTGATAGTTGTGGAGAAAGAAGAGGCGACTAAATCTGAGAAATTTGTTGTGAAAGATACTTGATAGATATGGTTAGTGTGTAAAAGAGGGAAGCTTTGAAAAGCATGGATATAACGATGTTAGGTGATTAGTAGTAGCGCATACATGTACGGAACGCTTGGTCTGTCCTAGACTTGAAGTGGTGTGAAGAAAGATTGTGTCACTGTCTGTGGAAGAAAAAGTGATCGATACGCTTAGGCTGCGGTGGATAATTGGTAGAATGTTGAATTGGTGTCTAATTTGTTTTCTTGGAAGTAATAGTATAGGCACGTCAGGTTGTCGTGATATGAGAATAATGACGAGAACGAGGTTGTCTGTACACAGTGAGTGGTCAGTGCATATGAGAAGCATAAAGTACGACTGCTGTGCGAATATGTGAAGAGTTGCTGACTAGTGACGGTAATAAAGCATACTGGTGATTTCGTGGAGGACAGAGTAACTGAGTATGCGAAAGTTGGGAGGTAGAAAGAAGATGATTGGAAATTTGCGATGTCTTTTGTTTAGAATGTGTGATGTTAGACATAATTAATGAAAATTCTATGACAGAAAAAGAATTAACGTTTTGGATGTCGTTTCATAAAACAGACTCAGTATCGTTGGCAGAGACATGTCGAAGCAAGAATGCCTGATACAGAGAAATGAGAGAAGATATGATTTGTAGGCCCAATCGGAGTGAGGTTTGTTGTAAGGAGATACCCATTAGTCGTATGCGGTTTTGGTTAGTTTCTGAAAGGATCCCGATAAATGTGAGTAACCTTGAGTAGTGGTGAAAGATGAGAGATGAGCGACGTAAGCAGAGGAAGGAGAGAATGTGATTAACCAGCTGAACATCAGAGTATTATAAGTAGAGCACTGTAGAACGTGTTTCGATAATTGTGAGTGGCGTGACTACCGTCGCAGTGTGTGTGAGTTAGGAGAGAGTTGAGTGTAACCCTGGTTTGTTGTGGTGAAATGATGGAGAGTAGTGATGCGGGATAATGAAACATTAGTTGCGTCGGGTGGACGAGAGTCGTAAACTGAAAGAATGGCTTTATAAAGTAACAGTAGAATTAGTTGTTGACAAATCTAGTAGCTAGATGTGTTGGTGAAGTCTATAATAAATAGACATTCTTTGGTGGTTGTGGCATTGTAGAGATACCGTGGTAAACGGTAATGTTTAAGAAGTAATAATAATTCTTGGTACAAATCAAATCCAATGGAAACAACTAGTGTGCCGAGTTACAATTTCCCTTAGTGGTACGCTGAAATAGCCACACTAGTTAGAAAATGGAGCAATTTCAGCTGTAGTTAACAGTAATTGCTTGTTTAATATTTCAAATACAGTGGTGTTGCTATGATTTATTTTTGTAATGTACGGAATATTATGAAAGGGGATAATCAACGCAAAGTTAACCCTTCTCTTTAGCGAGAAGACAGTTGGTTTTAATTGAATATGATCTTTCAATGCATCATGTATGGTATGTTATATTATTTTTGATTGACTTGGTTCTGTAAAACGATTACCATTTGATTTTAGAATAGGATTGTTGTGTTTTCAGTCTTTTACGTACAAAAGAGACCAGTAGTGTTAGATAACACTAGATAATTTTCTTTTAATTTAAGTTGATGCTTGTTTCATTATGAAAATGTTGGGGATAAACATTGTATAGAAAATGTTAAGGGGGAAAGATATCATGTTTTAATTTGGATTGCTCATATTTGTGGTTTGCAGTTGAATTGCCTTGTTTAATTTTTTTGTTTTAACTTGTAATTATTAGACACTTGTTATGTTGCTATTTATGATTAAGTTTATTAAAAAGTTGATTTAGACTAGGTCTAATAGAAATAAGACACTACATTCAGATAAAGAGAGACATATCACCTTGTTAGTAGTAGGTTTACCATGGAGTGAGCACCATGTGTTTGCTTGGTTTTAGAAGAAGTAGACATGGGTAACGCTTATAATAAGTGCTGCGCCAGACAGCGTTAATGTGTAAATAGTAAAACATGAATTGAATGCCATGTTTTAGTCCGAAGATTAATTATATACTATGGATATTAGTACAATAGTTGGGGGATTAGATGATGAATAGTGAATTACAAAGGGATATAGTTGACATGGAAATGGCTGCGGGTGTCAGCAACGATTGGAATAAACATGGACTGAGAGCCATGGGGGGGGGGTGGATTAATAATATATGAATTACGAATATTATTTTTCGTGTTGTGATTGCACCATGGGACGAGATGAATATAGTTTGAATGACAAAGAATAGAAGTTAAGTTCACAGTAAGTGAACAGCGATATTAATTTTTGGGTAATAATGGAATGTCTATAATAGATAGACAGAGATAAGTTGGGGTAGATAGCTTAGAAGGTCACAGACATACGTTCAGTGGCGGTATTTTTTATTGCTGTTGATAACGGCATGAAGTGACAAGTGGAGGTTTTAGGAGGTATTGCCCATAACAAATGGACATTAATAGTAGTAGTGGGTTGCTGAGGTTTTCAGCGAGATTAATAGGGAAGCTAATATGAAGTATTCCTGAGTTGCTGGAGTGATATAAGTAAGGCTCAGAGATTTGGTTAGGTGGATGATATTTATAATGTTGGAGGAGGTTTTGAGTAGTAGAACCCTTGGTGAACCTTTTGATTTGGGCCCTCGGGAGGTGTTTTGTTCAGAGCCATAGTATCAGTACTGTCTGTTATAAATAGACATTTAGGGGTGAATAATATTTTTGGTGATTGATGCTGGGGATATCAGCGCAAACTGTATTAGTCAGAGATTAAATAATTAGGCGAAATTCGAAGATATGATATGAAATTGCCATAATGACTGGTATTGTGAGAGATATGTAATTGTTTTTTTTAGACTTTACTGCATAAAGTCTCAGGGTGACAAGGGGTTGGGGGTAAATGTGAGTATGGTTTTGTGAGAAAGAGTTCTTGTTCTTTGATTCTCCGGTGGCCACCGATTCTTTTTCTTCTTATCGTGTGATTAGTACGAGTGGTTTCAACTTGGTTGAATGGGGAATTAGTAATGCTAGGGGGAGTGAAGTATTTAAGAAGAGTATGCGTTTTGAATTTTTATAGTCAGGATTAGATATTGTTAAGAAGAAGTAGCATTGATGGTAAACGAAGAAGAATTATAACTTCACGAAGAACTGTGATGGAACATAGCGGTTGGCTATAAGATATAAGTAGAGA
Source organism: Cepaea hortensis (assembly GCA_963921405.1). NCBI lineage: Eukaryota > Metazoa > Mollusca > Gastropoda > Stylommatophora > Helicidae > Cepaea > Cepaea hortensis. The sequence continues at coordinate 487,980,739 of OY992876.1, read as the reverse complement.
AGTAGACTTGTAGGAGTAGAAAGAGGAATAACTAAAGCTCACTGGTTAAGAGGGGGCTGGTTTAAGATGAGCAAGCGGGTTGGGAGAATAACATTGGGGGTAAGTAGGTTAGGGATTAAGACTTTTCGGGGAAAAGTCTTGTTGAGGGTAGGAAGGAATGTAACAGAGCACCAGGGGCGTCACTATAGGGGTGCGGGCCGCACCGGGTGACACCATCAAGGGGTGACACCAAAATAAAAAAAATTGCAAATTTGACAAAGCAGACATAGCAATATAACAAAAATTTAACTTTGTCCGAGTTTGTCGAAGTTCTTTATTTATGTTTTACCTGAAGTATTGAAGTTATATTGTTCAATTTGTTTTCTTTCTTATGTCCTTATTAACTTTTTGACTTATTTTACAAACATTACTATATGCGATTATATATGGTACAGGAACACTCGGAACAAGACCATGGTGAAAGTCTAGAGGGGTGACACCAAGAGTTTACAGCACTGGGTGACACCAACCCCAGTGACGCCACTGCAGAGCACCATCTCTGTTAAGAAGTTAATGAGTTAATGGATGGTGTGCAAAATAGGGAAATAGGTTTGTGAACGCGTGAGCACCGGTAGTTTAGGTATCTAGGGTTGCTCACGCGTTGACGTAAATAGTTTTCCATCGGCCGCCGAGTTGGACAAGTCGTGTACGATTTCATCTATATAGTATTTTACAAGTTTGATGCAAATAAACTCGGATGAATTGTTCAAATTGACTTTGTCGTTTATAGACACACACCATCTACTTGTCTGGCTGCCTACAGTTGCCTAGATGTCCTCTCGCACTGTTAGAGGACTCTGACAAGATTAGAAAGATCTATCAGCATTAAAAACAAGAGAATGTGTCACATTTCTAAAAGAAAGTGCCACATTGGTGGCGCTGGGGGGGGGGGGGAAGGGGGAGAGAGTGTCAGGGTCCTGTATGTGTGTAAGAATCAATAGCCGAGGTCAAGGACAATAGGAGACGCCACGGCGTGGCTGACGGAAGGTCAGGCAAGAAGCCCGTGGACAGGCCCACGTGACGGGGCAAGGACGAGGAGGAGAAAGAGGCAGTGTGTGTGGGACAGCGGAGAGAGACGGATGTACTGAGATTAGGAAGAGATAGAACTGTGTTCTATCCGTGTTGTGACGGATAGATATGACGGGCATTTGTGTGTCTATATTCTAGGAGTGACCTAGCTGTGATATGCGTGTGATGGGAGAGACTGTGATAGCGAATTGTTCGAAGGGCGACAGTGTGTAAATATCGCCTAGGTGGATATGAGCGAGCGGTTGTCCGCCTGTGTGGAATGATTGCTCAACCGTAAGCGTGGGTTGTGAGGATGTCAAAGGTGTGCGAGTCAATGTGTACTCAGGGTGTTATTATCCTTTAGTATTATGTAATAAAGGTGGTAAAGGAGGCGGTTCCTGTGAGTTCCCGATTGCAGCCATTGTTACTGTTGTATGTGAACTTCCTTAATGTTGTAATTTGCCTGTCCGAGTCCAGTGAGCAAGAGTGAGAAGATAGTTAGAACTCTGACACTATTCCCTTTTTGATTTATATTTCACTTCTGCCATCTTCTGTTATTATATGTCCAAAATAGGAGAAACTTGTTACTTCTTCTAGTATCTGCCCGTTTGCTGTGATGTTCATTGATGACCTTTCCTTTTCCCTGCTTCTTCCTCTTCTTCTTTCGTTCGCTTGAAATATGTCTGTAACTGCAATGTTGTCTCTTATATGAATCTAACTGTCTTTTTTTTTTTTTAGTTCACTCAGCGGTCCATAGAGTTTATCTTCCACTGTTGTCTCTCTAGGCCAGAAGGTTCGCCTGGATATATTGTAGTTTGGGGAGTCCTGGAGTATGTGCTCTGCTGTCTGTGACGCCAAACCACATATGCACATTGCTGAGTCACCAATCTTGAATTTTGTATACATGTGGTTGCGCAATCTGTTGTGTCCTGTTCTGGGGCGCAGAATAATGACCTGTTCTAGTCTGTCCGTAACGTGGTAGTCATCTTGAGTAGGGTTTGGTGGCTTTCTGACTGATTTGATCATTCTTTTCTTTTGGTGGTATGTAATGGGCACATAAGGCTGTTCTTCTTTTGCTCCCTCCTTAGCCAATCGATCAGCTCTATCGTTTCCAGGTACTCCACAGTGGGATGGTATCCACTGTATGGTGACCTTATGCTGACTGCTAAGTTCAGAAAGTAGCGTCTTTAGAACTGGTAATTTCCCAGACAGGAGTGCCTATATTACTGATATTGCATCTGTCAATATCACAACAGGTTGTCTACCATGGTTGGTATTTTGTAATTTCTCTATTGCTATCTTGATTGCCTCAATTTCAGCATCGTAGTTATGGCAGTACTTTCCTGTCGGTACTCTGGCTGTGTCCCTAGTATTATTTGTGTATTCTATGTACACTCCCGCTCCTCCATTTCGAACAGCATTTTGTGCTGACCCATCTGTGTAGACTCGGATCCAGAGATCCTGTGGGTATTCTTCATCAAGGAAGCTGAGAGTGGCTGTTCTGCGCTGTACACTGTTCTGTTCTTCCTTATCAAATATTCCTCTCACTTTTGTCTGGATTTGTAGCGATAGTCTATGTTCATCTTTCCACGGAGTTCGCTCTGGAATAGTTATCAGTGGGATACCAACTGTGGGAAGATCGGTGGTTTCTCTGCAGAGTCGTTTGGCCTGGTGGATAAAACTACTTCTTTTCAACCGCCCCATAGCTAAGTTTTCAAATCGGTTCTTCATATGGTGGCCTGGCAAGCTGAGGAACTTGTCTGCTTGTATTAGTGTTTTTGTATCTATGCGTTCTCTCAGTGCTTGTGTCCTCCCCATTTTCTCCATTGCTACTATAGGGATTGATCTTATCCCTCTTGTCGTGACTCTAAGTGCTTGATTTTGCACCTTGTCCAGCTCTTGTTTGTAGTGTGGTTTTTGATGCTGAACACCACGCAGTTGACCCGTATTCCAGGTGTGGTCGTATGCTCTGTTGATAAACTTTGCTAAGTATTTCCCACTGGCTCCCCATGTGGTTCCATTTAGCTTTCTCAGGATGGCTATTTTCCTTCTGGCTTTTGCTACAGCTTTTTTAATGTGTTTTTTTCATGTCAGCCGGTCATTAAATGTTACACCAAGGTATGTTGGTTCTTTATCTTCTCTTAGGGGCGTTCCATTGATCTGTATGATCCCTGCCTTTTGTTTCAGAGAGAGGGTAAATATAGTGGTGCTGCACTTGTCAGTGTTTATGCTGACACACCATCCATCCGCCCATGCAACAAATATATCTACAGCTTTCTGTAGCAATATGGTGGCCACTGATGCATGTTCATTGGTGCTCCACAAAACCAGGTCATCAGCGTACATTGCCGCTTTAATTCCATCGGGTAGATTAGCAATAAGATCATTGATGAAGATTAGAAAAAGTGTGGGGATAAGACTCCACCCTGCGGAACACCGCGACGCAATAGTACTTTCTTGCTCTTGAGACCGTCTATCTGTACTTTGGCTCTTCTGTTGTGCAAGTATGCTTTCACCCATTTGTACATTCTTCCATTGACTTTACAGTTTCTCAGTGTCTTCATAAGACCTTCTTTCCAGACTTTGTCAAAGGCTTTCTTCAGGTCTATCCATGCCGCAAGTACCAGCTTCTTCTCTTGGAATGCATCCTCAACTTCTTGAGAGAGATAGGTTGTCTGATCTTCCGTAGAGTAGCACTGCCTAAAGCCAGCCTGTTGTGGCACAAGGACGTTTTCACTTTCAATGTACCACTGTAGTCTGTGATTGATAATGCGTTCCAGTGTTTTGCAGAGACAGCTGGTGAGGCTAATTGGTCTGTAGCTGGAGGAAATGGGACTATCTTTCCCAGAGTTTAGGAGGGGTATCATGATTGCTTCTCTCCAGGCTTGTGGGACACTGCTTAAGTTCCAGGTGTTATTTAAGATATGTAACAGCTTTGCTTTGGCCTCTGTTTCTAAGTTTCTGATCATTTCATTGGAGATACCATCAGCTCCTGGTGACTTTCTCATTGTCAGTTTTGATATTGCTAGCTCCAGTTCACTGATTGTGATAGGTGCCTTCATAACCTCATGCACTAATTCCTTCTGTCCTGTATGTTGCCATTTCTCTCGAATCTCCTGTTGTTTCTCTGGACTAATTTCTATGTTGTTATCTTGTGTGAATGAGTCCGTAAAATGGTCAGCTGCTTGCTTTCCTGTTAAGTTGGTTCCATCTTTATGTAGTGCAATTTTTGAGTTTCTCCGTGTGCCCTCGTCATTAAGTTGTTTTATTAGCTTCCACAATTTCCTTGTGTCTCTTTCAAAGTTCAGTGACTCTGTTTTCTCCTGCCAGCTTTTCCGTCTAGCCTGAAGCTTGGCCCTTTGAAATTTGGCTTTTGCGTGCTGGTATTTATTGTGGTGCTCTTGGCTGGGTGTGGCCTCTGCTTGCTTTCTACACACTTCAACATCATTATGCAACTGTTCCAGTTCACTACTCCAGTAGGGTTTATAATATTTACGGGCTCCTCTTGGTACTGTTTCTCGTGCTGCCTGTAGTATGCATTTCTCAAACTTTTCAACTACTTTATTTATGTCCCTCTCAGTGTTCAGATTTCTAACCAGTACGCTGGTGCGAAGCTTGTACATTGCCCAGTCTGCTTTCTTGTAGTTCCACCTCGAGAGGGTGCTGCTTTCACTTACAAGTTCATTTTCTACAGTTAGAAAGACTGGAAGATGGTCACTGCCACCTAGCTCTTTCCCAACAATTTGTGTAATGTTCCACTCCAGGTCTGGTGAATGAAAAGCCAGGTCAGGTGTAGTTGTAGTGTGCCATGATCTCGAGTAGAAGGTATGTGGGTCAGACGGCTTGTTAATCAAGATGAATCTATTCTCATCTTGCCAGTCTTCCAGTCTCTCTCCTCTCTGGTCCATGTGATCATGGCCCCAGCTCTGCGCGTAGCATTTAAAATCGCTACACACAATCATTTTTCCTTTTAATGGTAGTGTGTCCAGTGCCTGTGGGCGGTCATTTGGACAGTAGTAATTGATCAGGTGAAGGTCTGTATTGTCTGTCTTAAGTTTAAGTGCCTGATACTCAGCCCCTTCCATGTAAACTTCAATTTGGGAAGCAGTGATGTTATTTTTGACCCTTTCGCCTGTCTTTTCGGTCAGATCGGTAACACTAGTAGCCTCTGATTTTGAAGGCTATATTTTCTTGCAAGCAACATACGCTTATGTTTTCTTGGGCCAAGATGTTTTCTAGTTCTATTCTTTTCTTGTTGACACCCTCTGCATTCCAGTGCATTATTTTAAGTCTTTGCTTGGTACTGCCAGACGCTCTATTGTCAGACCCCTTGGCTCCACATAACATTTGAGAAGGACCTCCGGTAGCTGTGTTGAATGTTAATATTTAATCCACATTCTGCACTGTGCCTGTTTACTTGTTCCACTAGGTCTTGCAACTCTTGCTCACTTACACTTTCTGCTAGTAACACGGTATCGTCAGCATACCTAAGACTAAGATTGTTTATGATTCTTCCATTGATGTTAAGTCCAGACATTTCAACTTGTTTAAAAATTCTTTCTGTGTATAGGTTGCAGAGGCCTGGGGACAGTACACATCCCTGCCGCACTCCTCTTTTTTTATCTCTATAGGCAACGAATAGTTATTTCCGCATCTAATAGACGCCACTTGTTCCCAGTACAAGTTACTAGCAAGTCTGATGTCCTTTCCGTCTAGTCCTATATCTTGAAGGCGCGTAATTAGTCGTTCATGTTGTACTCTATCACAAGCTTTCTTGTAGTCTATAAAACAAACATATATACTTTTTTGAACTTCTATATATTTTTCAATTAACATCCTAAAACAGATAATTGCTTCTCTGGTGCCACTGTTTTTGCGGAATCCAAATTGTTCTTCAGCTACTTCCTCATATATTTTATGTTGCATTCTTTCTTGTATGACCTTGAGTAGTATCTTAGTTATGTGGCTCATTAAGCTAATAGTTCTGTAATCCTCACTCTCAACAGCTCTTGGCTTCTTAGGTAGTGTGATGAAAATGAATGTTTTCAAATCCTTGGGGATGTACCCAGTATTGTATATATCATTGCATAATTCTGTGATAGTTTCAATGCCAAAGCTGGATACGGATTTTATCATCTCTGTTGTTATCTTGTCAGGGCCAGCAGCCTTTCCTTCTTTCATCTTTTTAATAGCCTTTTCTACTTCAGCCTTTAATGTTTTTTGGTCCATCTTGAGTATTATACAATGTTGGTCCATTGACCCTGTTCTCCCAGAATAAATCTTCGGTGTACTCTGTCCATCTTTTTATTATGTCAGTGTTATTAATTATAATTTCTCAAATTGTTTTCCTCTGATACAATCATTCCTGTTATATTATTTTTCTTCTTTGTAAATCTTTTTATAAGTTCATGTAATTTTTTCGAGTTGTGTTTTATTTCCAGACCCTCAATTTATTTGCATTGTTTCTGCAGCCACACTTCTTTGGCAACTCTGCACAAGTGACGTATTTTTGTATCTATTAATATATACTCAGGAGTGTTCTTTGCTTTCTTTCTTTGAGTAAATTTACTCAAGATTTCATCGGTTATCTATAATTCTTTTCTTTTTTTTCCCTCTTATTTATCTTCACTGGCAAGGTGGTATTTGCAATCTGCGTACTGGTTTTTACACTTTCTCATTTTGTATTAATTTCATCCCCAGGATTTTAACGTCTGTATTGCTCCATACTTTCAATGATTAGCCCATCATATCTAATTTTTACTTCAGCCTGGTATAGTTGACTTATTTCTGGTTGTTTCAATGCCGATATATCTACTTGAGGTGTCTTCGATGTCCTTATTCCTGGGTTTTTAAGTTTTATTTGTAATGTTAAGACTACCGGATTATGGTCGGAGTTGATATCAGCATCAGGGTATGTTCTGGCATTTTTAACATTGTTTTAAAATCTATAGTAGTCAATTTGGTTTCTTGTTCTATCTCCAGGGCTTTTCCACGTATACAGTTTCCTACGGTTATGTTGGAAAAATGTGTTGCAAACAATAAGATTGTTTTCTTCACAGAACTGTATCAGCCGGTCTCCTCTGTCTAGGGTTGCCAGACGTCCGGCAAAGAGAGGACATGTCCTTCTTTTTCTTTTTTATCCTAATGTCCTCCGCCCGGCAGGCAAAGCTAAAAATCTTTAAAATGTCCGGCTTTTAAAAATATTTTATGTTATCATTTTTTATGTATTGTTGTTACAACATGCAATGTATCTACACTCTATCGTGTGTTTACATTCTTTATTAAAACCCATTGCTTAATAATATTTATTTAATAGGCTTTGGATGTTCTGCACAAATGCATCCAACACGGCGCAGATTTAATGCAGATTGACGTTGAATCTATTGTCTTGAGGATATTCTATTACTTTTCTATATACACGGTCAGAACAGAAACTTTAAAGGATTTGTGTGACTATGTCAACATTAACTATCAGCAACTACTCCATTACTCTAAAACTAGATGGCTCAGTTTGTTTCCAGCTGTTGAGAGACTGTTGAGGCTGTTTACTACTTTGAAAGAATATTTTCTTTCTGTGAACCAACCACCTGCTATGATAAAAAAGTTATTGGTAGCTATTGTAATAAAATTGTACTGATTGTGGGTTTAATCTGGAACGATTTAAATGAAACATTCAATATGTCCTCCTTTTTGTCTTATTATGTCCTCCTTTTGGTGCCCATGTATCTGGCAACCCTACCCCTGTCGTTTCTGTTTCCCATACCATATTGCTCTACTATCAGCTTATATTTATTTTTTCCAACTTTTGCGTTCATGTCTCCCATGACAATTAAGACCCCTGATTATTTTACAACTTTCAGTGTTTGTTGTAGGTTTTCATAATATTCTTCTAGCTGTTCACTTTTCACATTGGGCAGTGGGGAACATTTTGTGTGATATTCACTGGCACAGGAACGGAACATAATGGGGACGACCCGTTGCTGTGAAGTTGGAACTGCGACTAACTAACTAACTAACTAACTTCTAGCTGTTCATCACTACAATCAGTTGTTGGAGCATATGTCTGAAGAATTACTATGTTGAACGGTCTTGCCTTAATTTTGAGAAGTATCATCCTATCTTTATGAGTCCAGAATCCACTAATATTTCTCTCTAAATTTCGCTTTATTAAAATTCCTACTCCTCTCTCGTGATAATCTCCTCCTGAGTTCATGAATATGTAATCTTCTCTCCTGATATAACTTGTATCTGTCCATCTTGTTTCAGATACGCCTAAGATATCAAAATTCATGTTCCTTGCTTCGGCAATAAAGTTATCACACTTCCCTGCTTGATATAAGGTGCATACGTTCTACGTACCAATTCTGAGACTTCTCCTTCTACTTTTCAGGTAGGTATTGTCAGAAGAATTTGGGATGCATTCGTCATTATGCACTTCCTTATTCACTATAGGAGTTGTCTCTTCTCTGTGAATATTTAAAACAGGCTCATCTCCAGGGGGCCAAGAATTACTCGTATCGCTTTTTTCTTGTTGTTGAATTACCATTGCTGTCTTTGGGATATTACATGATGAGGTCCCAATCTCTTCCACGATGGCCAGTCATGTTCACTATCGTGTCCTGAACACGCCTCAGGTGTCCCACACACTCTGCTGTTTCGCTTTCGAGGCCGTTGATCTATTTAGATTCATATGCCTTCTCCGCCATCTCAGTCTTTCTCTAACCCTAGTTGTTCACTGTGCGCAACAACCACATCTATCAACTGTTGTGGGTGCTGCTTATTGTCTGCAACCAATACAGTACCATCAATCATACCTACTGTTAATGATATTACGAAACAAATGATAGGTATAATATCTGTCCTGAGTAGCAGAACTATATTAGTGAAAGTGCAGGCATAGATTTTAAATGTAGTAACTGCAACCTCTTTATACTTTCCGGTTGTAATGTGGTGGTGGTTGTTGTTCCACTAAGCATTAGCACATTTGATTGGTTGTCTATTATCATTCAATCAGATCAAAGACCAAGATAGCAGCTGTCATTTCCCAAGACAAATAACAGCGTGAAGAAGTTTGTGAGCTTCCAGAAAGTAGAGTTGTATCAAAATCCGTCCAAAGCACAAAGAGACAAGCAATTACAAGTAAGTCACTAAAGTAAAGGACCTTTAAAGATGCCAGGAGGTGTAATGAGTTTATGGTGTTAGCTCAACAATTTATAGACCAATCAGCACTCGATGGGTGATGTGGTCAATATCAAGTGGGCTGCCTTTACGTTCCAAGACATTTCCTGCTGCCTGTTTTAGGATGGTTGACTTTGGAGACCAGGTCAATTGTTTTAAAAAATGCACTTGTGTGTATTCAAATACATGATCACTATGCCAGCAGGCAAGCATGCTGGTCACTTCACTGCCATGGCTACCAACCACCACTAAAAACACCTTATTTTATTGTAAGAGAACACTTGTAATAGAAAGCTGATCAAATACAGGTTTACCAAGAGACATCTGTTACAACAGCCTTGCCAGTCACACTCCAAGAGAACAGTGTTTTGAAAATTCCAACAGATGAAACTTAAATATTCAAGGAATATTAACCTGCAACAAATCAAAATCACTTCAAGTTATGTTGCCTGTCATTACCAGTTTAAAGAATAAAGTCCTTTAATATTTAAATATTGAGCACAACCCACTACTGGCAACGCTGATCGTATTCTGGTATGAACCTAAGGCCTATCCACGTCAACATATAAGCACTATACTCGAGTTTCGCTCTCGTTTGAGCTCGTCAGCAGTGCATATCCCTGACCGGATCCGGAAACAAGCCCCGGATCACTGGCGTGTGAAGCGGGTGTGTAACCACGCGGCACACGCCAAATTATCATAACAGAATATTACAACGTTACCCATCGCAGGCTATGCTCAAGATTGCCCAATCACCGCGACTGACGTCCGTCAGTCCGACACACCTGCGATGGGTAACGTTGTAATATTCTGTTATGATAATTTGGCATGTGCCGCGTGGTTAGTCACCCGCGGCTTGTTTCCAGATCAGGTCAGAGATATGCACTGCTGACGAGCTCAAACGAGAGCGAAACTCGAGTATAGTGCTTCTATGTTGACGAGGATAGGCCTTAGATTCATACCAGAATACGATCAGCGTTGCCAGTAGTGGGTTGTGCTCAATATTTAAATTTCAAATCCCGAAACAACCAAATAATCGGTTTGATTATTGCTCACTGGATTTTGGGAGGCCTGGTGTTCCTTGCCAGTGAGAGGTCCTGATTGTTCGGGTCCACATCGATTGACGGACATCAGTCGCCGCGATTGGGCAATTTTGAGCATAGCCTGCGATAGGTAACGTTGTAATAATATGTTATGATAATTTGGCGTGTCCAGCGTATGCCGCGTGGTTACACATCCGCTTCACACGCCAGTGATCCGGGGCTTGTTTCCGGTCAGGGATGTGCAGTGCTGACGAGCTCAAACGAGAGCGAAACTCGAGTATAGTGCTTCCATGTTGACGTGGATAGGTCTTAGGTTCATACCAGAATATCAGTGTTGCCAGTAGTGGGTTGTGCTCAATATTTAAATTTCAAATCCCGAAAAAACCAAATAATCCTTTAATATTATCTCCACCCCAATAAGTGAACCAAAGACATTTTAATCAGCCACTGGTCTCAGAGCCACTCAGCTTTAGCATAATAAACAGCGAACAAAAGAAGAAAAAGATGCATGGTCAACAAGCTTTATTTGTTTACTTTGCAAATATCAATAATTGTTCTATTATTCATAATGGTGTATTACATTAATGTCTGTTACAAAGAATAACAATTTCTAGTTTATTACACAAGAGCACACAACTCGGGATATTCCATTACAGTTAAACACGGTTATCTAAAAGTTAAACCAGTGAATTGTGAAATATGATCAAGTAAACTATGAAAACAGTTTCAAATTTACACCAGAAAAGAACACAAACACAAAGCAAACAAATGTTACACTTATTCATGAAACCCCTGGACAGCTCAGTCGGCATCACTGTTTCCCTGTCAGACTGTGGCTGTAACAGTTGCCAAAGTGCACGTGATAGACTAGTGTGGCAATATTATTTTGTGTGGGCTTCTAATCAGTTGTGATAGTCATCATTATTTGTAAATGTACAGGCTGACATCATAGGAACACCTACACAAGTGTATATACATAGTATGTAGTATATACACTATACAGAAATGGTTTGCACTGGCTGTTAGGGCAGGGAAGACCGGCCAAGCAAACATAGTTGGCCACCATCACCTTCATTGAGTTATCTACCAGAGATATTTTGGCACATGCTTTGTGGCTGTTCCTGTCAAGATCACTGTGATAGCCTGTTCACTGTGATACCCCATCATTAGAGACAAACACGTGTTGAGTAAAGAGGAACACAACACCATAAACATCACATCCGTGAAAGTAAAGTAAAGAGTAACACAACAACCATAAACATCACATCCGTGAAAGTAAAGTAAAGAGGAACACAACAACCATCAACATCACATCCGTGAAAGTCAAGTCAAGGACCAGCTCTCACACCATGAGCTGTACTGGGTATATGGTGCTAGCCCCATATTTTTAGACCAACTGACATTCGATGGCTGATATGGTTGATTTGTTAAAGCACACAGTTATAATTATGGAATATTTTAGAGCTTAAGTTTGAATTAAACAGAAATCAAAATTAATATACTTCTATAATTTAAACACAGAAGCCACAAACAATATGTTGTCCAATTTACTGCCTGGCATATTTCGCTGCATCTCACCAGGTGCATATTGCAGAGTTAAATATCATATGAACTGAATAAATGAATTATACTAGGGCTGAAATACTTAAAACACAGTCACTGTCAAAGACTTAGGGAAGACCACCCTGAATGAGTGGTCTACCTCAAGCAGAATAGAGGTAACCCAGTGCCCCTACATGAGGGCAGGGTAGGTGTAGGTGGTAAATAGGAAGGGGAACTATCAACCAGTTCTCTCATGAGACACGGAGGTGTCAACCAGAGAGTAAGCACTCTGGTCACGGCGTAATCACGCCAGCGTGACAGATACAGAGAACTAGACTCAAGAGAGACCACGACTCCAAGCGTGCTGAGTAATGCAGCACGCAGAAGCCGAAGTACGCACAAGGTCACTCCGTGTACCGTGTAATCAGCACGCGGAGATTTCCTCAGACAGGGGACAGACTTTGTAGTGAGCGCATCGCTTAGCGTCAATGCGTATTCTTTAGCCAGTAGATAGAATTAGCAATAGGGTTAGGAACGACTAGTGATAGGCAATTCTGTGGTGTATTCATGTGTGATTTATTAGCGACCGTTTTTGTGCATTGATGTAATGTAAAGAGCCTGTGGCAATAAAATGTATAATCAATACCTCTCGTACGACTGACAAATCTTTTGTGTGGTGCAAGAGAAGTATCCCGTAATGCCTGAAGCATCGGTTGCTGACAGGCTAGGATAAAGTGGTGTCAGAAGTGTGGCTTGGACAATTGTTCAAGCTAAAACACTCACCCACGGCTCGAAAATAATATTATGGCTAGATAATCACAGGGTTTAGTTTATGTTAGTGACAATGGCGTGTGCAGACAGAACAAAGTGCGAGCTGTGCCCATCGTGACCAGTTAATGTTTATTTATGATTATTAGAATATTTTGTGCTTATGAACATGTTTTCTTCTGATTTGTAAGTATTATTATTATTGTTTTGTATCATTTATTTCTATAATTACTTATTTATTTATGAATGTTTGTCAAAAATGATTTACGGCGGAGCAATACACAAGAATGAGCCGGCGACAGTATTGATTTTTCCAATCTAAATATAGCGCTGCGCCGATGACGTATCGCGACTGACAAACAGCTGCCCTACGCCATTTGCATTCAGCGAAGGATTGTTTACAAATCGCCAGGCGGCTGCTCGCCTAAATCTGTGGCTTATATTACATATTATTTGTTTATACGAGTTATTTATTGAATATATTTATTTATTTGAACATTATTATTACTTTATATTTATTTCAAAGCAATTATTTATTTATTTGTAGATTGTTTCTATTTATTACCGTCACGATGACACTACTTTTGCTATGCAAATAAGACTCAGTCTGCACATTACTCCCATAGATTAAACGACATAGTTAGGGAAGGCAGAAGACGTTAGAACACGACAGGACATTGACATTTAATATTAATTAAACCACATTGTTTTGTCCGGGGGCATGTGATTGTACCAAATTGTCTAAAGTCATATGTCGTTTACAAATTGTTAATTGTTGATGCTCTTGTAAACCAGATGTAACAAGAGCTGTGTATGAGAATAACTCACGCTGTTTGTCGAAGTACCGAACGATTAGACCTGATGTGCCGAACGATTGTACCTGATTCTCTGGAATGTTAAGATGAGTATACCCAAACTATTTTCAATGCAATATGATTAATAATGCATCTCTTTTTCAGGGTGTGATCTATTAATACATTTTTTGTGATCTATTTTTCAAGGTCAATCTAAGGGTGTATTGTTATACACAGAGATTTAAAAACTGAACATATCTAATAAACCAAAGTAAATATTGAAGTGCCTTTCAATACTAGCTAAGTACCCAACAACATGGCAACTTTAGCTGATTTCATAAAAGCAGGCAAAGAATTAGAATACACAGGAAAAGAATTAGAGCAATATGCTGATCAAAAATTTAAAGAAGCAAAAGATGCTGAGAGAGATGAACGTGCACGAGAAAGACAACATCAGAAGGAGATTGTAGAACTAGCTGAAATAACTAAACAGAAACAGTTAGATCAAGACAAAGAAATAAAACAAAAGCAATTAGAACAAGATAAGGAGATTAAGCAAAAACAATTAGATCAGGAGAAAGAATTAAAACAAAAAGACCTAGAGTTAAAGCAAAGAGAAATAGATGAAATGGCAAGAGTGAAAGAAAAACAAATACAGACTGAATCAGAGACACAGTTAAAGATGAAAGGTATGGAAGTAGACTCACACTTAGATATTTCCATTACAAAACTAAAGAGTCAGCAAGAAGAGAATAAATTTAATAACTACAAAAATATTATTAAGCCATTCTGTAAAGAAGATTCCATATCAGCTTGGACAGAAAATGTAGAATATCAGCTGAAATACCACGAAGTACCAATTGATATGTGGGCCATGATTTACATGAAGAACCTCAGTGGTGAGCCCCTTAAAGTTATAGAATCTATACCAACTGATCTTAGATCTAACTATCAATACATCCACGATAGGATAATGCAACATTTCTTACTTGACGCCCCTGGGTATCAAGTGCAATTCTCAAATTTAAAACCAAAACCAAGTGAGACTTTCATTGATTATGTCTCGAATGTCCAAAGCGTACTAAATAGATGGCTTAACGCAGCAAATATAGGAAAGGACTTTGAAAAACTTAAAAATTTAATAGCCATGGATAAAGTCATATCCACAATACCATCTCCTTTCGCTAAATTTCTACAGCAGTCAGACATAGAAACCATAGAACAATTTGAGAAGAAAGGCTCAGCATATTTTTCTTCAAATAGGGATATTTTTAAAACATCTAATATCGACTCTGAAATAGTCTCTTTTGTTAAGGACCAAGCAAAAAGCTATCGTAGCAGTAAAAAACCATTTCAGAGAGTCGACAAGAAAGATCAGAAAGTGTCAAAATGTGTATATTGCCAACTTTTTCATGATACTTATTCTATGTGCGATAAATCACCAAACTATCCGACACATCTTTAGATGGTCATTAAGAAACAACAAAACAAGAGAACTGCATACAGGCGTGCAGTCAAATGCTTCTTCTGTTCTAGCTACGGCCATTATTCCAATAAGTGCCTGGGCCGCCAAAGAATGAAGGCCAACAATGCAATTTTGATTGATACATCTTCTGATAGTGGAAGTGAGACTGAGTGTGAAGTCAATAATGAATTACCTTTTAACCAATCTGAAGATGTTTGTTGTGTAAACGATATTTTATGCTTTGATAATTGTGAGCGATGTCACCAATTTCATGCAGACGGAAAATTAGAATGTGGTCACTTTGTAACATCCTCCTTTGAGAATGCAAACGCAGCTGTAACCTCCAGAGGCAATTTGATGTTTCACACTGCATTGGTCAATGATAAGCCATGCCGATGTTTGCTTGATAGTGGTAGCTCTATTATTGGGGTAAAAAAGGAACTGGTTGATCCAAAAGATTATACTGGTGACTCTGTAATATGCCGTACTTTTTCTGGTAAGATAGAAACCTATCCTCTGGCAAGAGTCCGGATAAACACACCATTCCTTTCTGGTACCTTTACCTGTGCAATACTAGACAGCCCTTGTACTGAGTTAATTCTTGGGTGTCTACCCCAGCTAAGACACTGCACAGATGAAGAAATATCTGCGAGGGAGGAGAAGAATAGACTCACTCCAGTGAACAATGCAGATATCCTCGATCACAATCCCGACAACAGTGCTAGACCCATAATTCTTGAACCTGGTCAAGATGTATTGCTATTACTACTTGACAAACGTAATAATATGACAACTTCATGGCAAGGGCCTTTCAAGTTGATACATAAACTTTCAGATGTCGACTATGAAATATCGATAAACGGACACTTAAAGATATTTCATATCAACATGTTGAAACCTTACTTTTCACGACAAGAGACAGATTTAGAGACAGACGAACATAATGCACCCACACCTATGGATGAGACGACAGACGTACACAACGCAACTACACTAGTTAGCGAGACTGGCAAATCCGACGAGATGCATACACTTAGTGAGTTTACAGAAAACGCACTTAGCACCACCACCGTACTGAATCAGGTAGACGACGATGGAATGGAACTACCCGTTCCAATTGTAGATAAGACTGCGACCTTAGATTCTATACGGTTAGAACAGGGACTAACAGACGAGCAACGACGACAGACAATAGAATTAATAACAGAGTATAAGGACATATTTTCCGACATTCCAGGTAGGACGGACAGAATCGAGCACTCCATCCTTCTTTCGGACACTAAGCCTATCAAATGCAGGCCGTACTCTATCCCACTTAGCTATAGAGAAAGTCTAAATAAGAAAATTCTTAATTTAGAAGCTAGTGGAATCATTCAAAAATCTACATCAGAGTACTCCTTTCCAATTGTCTTGGTCAAGAAGAAAGACTCCACAATTCGTCTTTGTGTGGACTATAGAAAACTCAACAATGTCACTAAGATCGACGCAGAACCAATTCCTTCCTGCGAAGATCTTATTCTTGATATGTCCACCTCCAAAATCTTCTCTAAACTAGATCTTACTAAGGGATATTGGCAGGTCCCTATGCAGACTCAATCCATCCATCTTACTGCATTCTCAACACCTTTAGGTCTTTACGAGTGGCGGTTTCTTCCTTTCGGACTTCGTAACGCTCCTACCACTTTCGTATGCTTAACTAGAGATTTACTACATGGAGTGACGAATACTGTGACATATATAGATGATAGTTGTGTCCATACAGAGGACTGGACAACACACTTACTGAAACTCAGACATGTCTTCGATAGGTTGCGACTCTTCGGTCTCACGGTCAAACCGAGCAAAGTTGAATTGGGCCTACAAGAAATTGATTTTTTGGGTCATGTCATTTCACATGGACAGCTAAAAACTGACAATAGAATTATTACTAAAATTATGAACCTGACCATGCCAACAACAAAAAAGCAGGTCAGAAGCCTTTTGGGTTTAGTAAATTATTATAGTAAGTTCATACCGAACTTAGCTGAAATTACAAGTGTATTTTCAAATGTTTTAAAAGCATCAGTAAAATTAGATGTCAAAGATGCATTATTAATTTCTGCATTGTCAAAATTGAAAATCCTATTTAGTAATGTACCAATCCTCCGTTTGCCTAACCCTAGGCTCGTTAATTATCTTAGGACAGATGCCAGCAGGATTTCCATCGCTGCAGTACTAGGCCAGTTTTATGATGGCATCTTCCATCCCATTTGCTACGTGAGCCGCAAGATCACACCTGCAGAGTCCAGATATTCCATATCAGAGTTGGAAGCCCTAAGCGTCATCTATTCGGTGAGGAAGTTGCATCGATTTCTAGCGGGTAATCACTTCATAGTCCAGACCGATAATTCCCCTATCACGGTCATACAAAGTGGGGTGCATCGCAACGACCACATCTACAGGTGGTCATTAATATTACAGAATTATACTTTTAGTATAGAACATATTAAGGGTAGGGATAACATTCTTGCTGATACCCTTAGTCGACCATCTGAGGTAGAAATACCTGATATTACACATGAAAAGGTAGTGTAAGAAATGTTAAGTTAGTACACTTAAAATATCCTGTGTAAAATATCATATGTATTACATAGACATCAGGATCAGGACTGTGTGCTAAGAACAGTGAACTACCATGTGTCCGTAGTCAGCAGAGTAAGAACTTTTCTCCAAGAACAAGTTGATCACCGTGTGTACATAGACAGCTCGTTATTTACTATGCTCCATTTGTGTTCCGGTGAATCACCTGTGTTAATGTGCAAGAACAGTGTCAGAACAATGCATAAAGAACAGACACGAATATACTCGTCTACGACACCAGCGGACTCTGCAAGTGGAAGAAGACCCATAAGACACAAGTATGACTGTGTAGTGTATTTAAGATACCCAGGACAATTGTGTATACATAAACTATGCCAAAGAAAGCAATTTCTGTACGTTATGGCAACCACTAACCTGAGGTAAATAAATACCATGTATATATATTTAGTAATGTGATATGTATTATAACAGATTTTAATATAGGAATAAATTATAGTTAGATTAGTTACTTTAATATAGATTTAGATTAGATTTAGGGAATATAATAGATTTTGGTTTTGTAGCTTAGATAAATCATTAATGTACCCACTTACTTAGCAGAAAAGTAGATTAGAATAGGACTATAAATTTATTAACAGCTCATTAAACTCTAGGATAAAAAGACTAGATAGCATCAGCACCATTTAGTTTAGATAACAACAACACCATTTAGTTTAGATAGGAACAGTACCATTTATTTCATTTCATTTCACTTGATTTCATTCCATCTTGATGAACATTTTAACAACCTCATCATTTAGAATTAAAATTAGTTTATAATTTATAGGATAAAGTAGTATAGGATAAAAGGATTGTACATTTAACATACATCATTTACACCATGTAGAGTAAAAATATCAATCATATTTCTTTTCATTGAAACATTAAAACTTTATTTATAATTTTGTTACATTTCACATTTCCCATTCAGAAAGGAACATAACTCATCTCACTTCATTTTCATTTTTTTAGATAGTTAGATTACTTCCCTTAAATTAGATTAATTGTGTAAAACAAATTAAAATATATATATTTATAGAAGTATTAGTATTTTAGGAGAATATAGTGTTTAATAATATCAGGGTTCAAACTATCAACCCTATTTCATCCATGTAAATATTTTGTAAATACGTGACTCGTGCAGTAAGTTACGCACAGTCATTAAGCTCAACTCTTTTTAAACTGAGCTAAATGTGTACAGTGTCACTTCAAGGTTTTTAAAATAGTAGAATGAAAGATGTGTGACAAAAATGTGAAAGTGAGAGAATAGGAGGATGAAAGATGTGTGACAGAAGTGCGAAAGTGAGAGAAAAAGGAAAATATACAAGAGAGAGTGAGGACGACTAGCGGATTTTTTCTGCCGCTCAACGCGACTTTTTATTATTTGTCTTCGTCAAGCGTTTGCTTTCAATGTTGAAATGTGCCGTCTTGAATGTGTTGTGTATAGTTTAGTGTAGACCTTAGGAAAAGTATTTTAAGTCTCATAAGACGGGAACGTAGTTATGAATTAGTGTAATACACTTGTTTGTGGCCACATTTAACCGAATTATGGCACTTGAAAACTAACTTACTTACATATTATAGACAGACACACATGTTAGAAGGTAAAGTATATTATTAGGTAGATCCAAACACGCAAACAACCAGAAAAACAAACAGGTAAATGACATACATGTTTTAGAACAAAGGGAGATAACTTCGGGTCAGGGGACACAATAGACAACGAAACACTAATTTAACAGTGGAAGATAACTTTACACGCGGAAGCGAGATAGGTAAAGCCTGTCGCACACAACTTGTGCAAGGGTTGTTTAATATTATATGGGGGACATGAAGCAATTCATGTGTTGACCCTAAGAAAGTCAACTTTGTATGGGTAGTGAGTTAATTTGCTATTTGAGGGCAGGTCTTATAAGACAATGGTCCGGTTCAGACAAACCTCTAATTAATATAATATTGCGATTGACAAAAGGGCTCACGCCAACCAGACAAGTTTGTGGCGATCACCAGTAGCCAAGTAAAGTCAGACTACATTGTGACAATAGTCAGTAGAAGTCTAGTGAGTTACCCAGAACCAAGTTAGTCTTTGACAAAAATTAGAAACACTAATTTTTTAAAACCTCTTGCGTCACAACCATGAGTAAAAATTTGTAACGCAACACAGGAGGGGAGGGTGTGTGTCAAAGACTTAGGGAAGACCACCCTGAATGAGTGGTCTACCTCAAGCAGAATAGAGGTAACCTAGTGCCCCTACATGAGGGCAGGGTAGGTGTAGGTGGTAAATAGGAAGGGGAACTATCAACCAGTTCTCTCATGAGACACGGAGGTGTCAACCAGAGAGTAAGCACTCTGGTCACGGCGTAATCACGCCAGCGTGACAGATACAGAGAACTAGACTCAAGAGAGACCACGACTCCAAGCGTGCTGAGTAATGCAGCACGCAGAAGCCGAAGTACGCACAAGGTCACTCCGCGTACCGTGTAATCAGCACGCGGAGATTTCCTCAGACAGGGGACAGACTTTGTAGTGAGCGCATCGCTTAGCGTCGATGCGTATTCTTTAGCCAGTAGATAGAATTAGCAATAGGGTTAGGAACGACTAGTGATAGGCAATTATGTGGTGTATTCATGTGTAATTTATTAGCGACCGTTTTTGTGCATTGATGTAATGTAAAGAGCCTGTGGCAATAAAATGTATAATCAATACCTCTCGTACGACTGACAAATCTTTTGTGTGGTGCGAGAGAAGTATCCCGTAATGCCTGAAGCATCGGTTGCTGACAGTCACTGATATTGTTTGAATGTGGAGCATCAGTTTTACCCATGGTAATCACAAATGTAAAATGAAGTCTTTTATGTTGTGCTGTCATTTGTGGAGTGTCATCAGTCTCGGTGAACAGTGCCATAGTATTACATTGTGACAGCGAGCCAATATACCAGTAGCATCATGGCAATTGGCACCTTGCAGTCTTGAAAGACGATAGTTGTTAACACAGTGCTTCAAAAAGGCATAATAACTACAATGTATGGCGGTAGCGAATGTGACTGATCAGGTCAATTTGCGCTGTAAATGTTTGTCCACAGTAGATGCATGTGAAAATATGGTCATTTTCGCTATCATGCACCATCTTACATCTCACACACTCAGTATGTGACCTACCTGCAATAATTTCTCCTCTGTCTTTATTCCATTTCTGATATTTGCCCTCCATGCAACACGTTCAGCGGGAACTTGCTCCCAATGGGCATTATCAATGCCTATATCAATCATGTCCCGCTTACACAAAGATTTGTATCGAAGTAGAGGCCGACCCTGAGATCTCTTACCCATCTGTATTTCACCAAAAAAGATGTCCTTTGGTATTCTACCATCATCCTAACTTGTCCTATCCATCTGAATTTATGAACACTGAGCATGGAATAAACTGTCACATAACCTGATCTTTCCAATACTTGAGCGTTTGTGATTTTGTCTTGCCACTTAATACCAAGTATTCTTCACAAACACTACATATGAAAACTGTTTAAATGTTTTTCTTGGTGTGAGTAAGTTGTCCAGGCTTCACTGCCATAAAGAAGAGTACTAAGAACACAGGCTTGATAGACAAGGACTTTTGTTTTTGCAGTAAGCTTCCTGTTCTCCCAGACTCTTTTTGTTAACTTGTTCATTGTTACTGCTGCCCTACCAATTCTGATGTTGATTTCCTGATCTAGGGATAATTTGCTATTTACCACTGATCCTAAATACGTAAAATTGTCTACTATCTCCAGTTCGGCATCGTCAATAAAGATTGATGATACTCCATGTTCACTTTGTGACATAATCTCTGTCTTCTTTTTGCTAATTAAACCAAATTCAGAACAAGCATTGGAGAATGCAGATAGTAGACATAATTCTTCCTCATAGTGGATTGTAATTGCAGCATCATCTGCAAACAGCATCTCTCTGATCAGTACCCTCCTAATTTTTGTCTTGGCTTCCAATCTCTGGGCACTGTAGAGGCCACCATCTGAGCGGGAGTGAATGTATATACCACCATCCTGATCACAAAAGACATATTTCAGTAGAAGTGAAGCAGGTCCGCATGGTCGAATTGATAAAAACGGTGTTCTTAAACATCTGGTGTGCTGATGCCGAGGTTAGAGGTTCATCCCCTACACCGAACAGCTGGACTAAAATGTTGACCTGTCGTCCTTGACGTGGGGACGTTAATTACAAGTACCTCTGAAGTCGGAGTGGGTTTGCCTGATGGCGAGGGACACCGTTGATAGGGAAAGCTATCCCACATGCAAAAATTCAGTCCAGCACTGCTATAAAAAAAATGTGTGTATGGACTACGCTTGAGTTCAAAGCGAGCGAGCAAGCACAAAAACAAACAAAAAGTAGAAGTGAAAAGTATATTCCAAAGAGAGTGGGAGCTAGTACACAACCTTGATTAACTCCACTCTTGATTTCAAACTCTTCTGAAGTTGCATCATCAAACTTTATTATACCTTTTGTGTCTGTGTGGAACGATTCCACAGTGGACAGAAGAGTTGATGGGCAGCCAATCTTGTTTAGTCTTGAACAGACACTTACGACTGATCAAATCAAATGCCTTTGTAACCTGTGGTGAAACTGTCTATGCCAATTGACATGAACTTATATGCTTTGGTTCAGAGACCAGTTAAGAACAGGGATGGAGATATGCCTCCCCATAGTACAAAGCCTGGGCTGAACTATAGAGACCATATATGCAGCATGATCCCTTTCTCAGCCTGCCTTGTTCACTCCACAGGATAGGTAACACCAATACATCGGGAACAAAACAAGCTACAGAAGCTGCCAGATCAGTAAAGCAATGCACTGACTGTCCGCCTGTCCGAGCTTTGATCCTAGACCAGCTGTCAAAGAATGCTTAGGGCCTGTCCTGCCCTGCCATGACATTTTGTCTTTAGGTTGCATTTCCTTGCACCAGGATGAGGCTTGTACCCTCCCAATTGTGATCCTCTGCCCGAATCTGTTGGCACAATTTGGGGTGTCAGGTTTAGTAAGCTCCACCCCACATTCGGCGCTAATAAAAAACAGGTTGTACCATCTGCTGTCATATGGTAGCTCAGTCATATATGACTAAAACCTGACAAGATTATAAATTACAACTATCAGAAAGAGACAATAGCATTGTTGAGTATTGTGAGGAGAAGAGAAGCGTGGGAAAGCATTGTGATGACCGGAATGATCAGTGGAATTAGAGATATGGGCAGAGAGAGAGAGAGATGATGCTGGATGGACTGTATGGTAACATTGAGAAATATTATCAGCAGAGTTTATCCTGTATAGGAACCGAGATCTGAGGAGATACATAAACACCTATGGTAGTTGGCAGGGCACATGATGATGATGTCTCATATGTTTCTTCAGATTACAAGTCCGAGTAAAAGAAGCACCACAATCATCACACTTGAAAGGTTTCTCTCCTGTATGTATTCCCATGTGATATTTCACAATGCCAACATGAGTAAAAGAGGCACCACAGTCATCACACTTGTAAGATTTTTCTCCTGTATACGTTCTTTTATGTTTCCTTAGACTGCCAGCTTGAGTAAAAGAGGCACCACAAACATCACACTTGTAAGGTTTTTCTCCTGTATGTGTTCTTTTATGTTGCCTTAAAGCGCCAGCTTGAGTAAAAGAAGCACCACAATCATCACACTTGTAAGGTTTTTCTCCTGTATGTGTTCTTTTATGTTGTCTTAGATTGCCAGCTTGAGTAAAAGAAGCACCACAATCATCACACTTGTAAGGTTTTTCTCCTGTATGTGTTATTTTATGTTGCCTTAGACTGCCAGCTCGAGTAAAAGCACCACCACAATCATCACACTTGTAAGGTTTCTCTCCTGTATGTGTTCTCTTGTGGGTCTTCATATAGCCAGCTCGAGTAAAAGAAGCACCACATATATCACACATGTAATGTTTCTCTCCTGTATGTGTTTGCGTATGTCTCTTAACAATGCCAGCTTCAGTAAAAGAAGCACCACAATCATCACACTTGTAAGGTTTTTCTCCTGTATGTGTTCTCTTATGTTTCTGCAGATTGCCAGCTTCAGTAAAACAAGCACCACACATATCACACTTGTAAGGTTTTTCTCCTGTATGTCTTCTCTTATGTTTCTGCAGATCACCACCTCCAGTAAAAGAAGCACCACACATATCACACTTGTAAGGTTTTTCTCCTGTATGTGTTCTCTTATGTTTCCGCAGGTTGCCAGCTTCAGTAAAAGAAGCATCACACATATCACACATGTAAGGTTTCTCTCCTGTATGTGTTCTATTATGTACCCTCAGACTGCTAGCTTCAATAAAAGAAGCACCACACATACCACACTTGTAAGGTTTTTCTCCTGTATGTGTTCTCTTGTGTCTCGTAAGGTGGCCACCTACAGTAAAAGAAGCACCACAAATATCACACTTGTAAGGTTTTTCTCCTGTATGTGTTCTTTTATGTACCCTTAGACCGCTATCTTCAGTGAAAGAAGCACCACAAATATCACACTTGTAAGGCTTTTCTCCTGTATGTCTGCTCTTGTGTCTTTTCAGACTGCCATCTCCAATAAAAGAAGCACCACAAATACCACACTTGTAAGGTTTTTCTCCTGTGTGTGTTCTCATATGATACTTCAAATTGCCAAATTGAGTAAAAGAAGCACCACAGTCATCACACTTGTAAGATTTATCTCCTGCATGGGCTCTCTTGTGATTCATGTTTATCTGACACTCTAGATGGTCATCTTAAATCAAAAGACTGTCCCATTCATTACATTTGTTTGGCATCATTTCAGTATGTGTTCTCTTAATTTGAACTAGAAACATCAGACAAGTCTCCCGTGTGAGTTCTTTGAGAGCTATAACTGGCATAATCAAACATGTCATCAAGAGACTTTGCAAAGCTCTGTGTATGCTTTTCTTCTGTTTCTTTATTTTGCTGTTGACAAATCTCAATAGCAAGATATTGTTTACTGTTTGCATTAATCACAATAGAGATACTTTCTGAGATTTGACAACAATTTTCATGTTTTACGGCTGTTCTCAACCATTCTTGATTCTGAATTGATGTGTTCTGTCCTTTCTTCAATGATGCTACCCCCTGATATGTCTACTATTTTACTGAATCTGTGACTCCTATTCTCACACAGAACATCCAATAGTTCTTGTTTGACAACCTTCATGTCTATGCTGTCATTTGTCCACTTTTGTGAATGAGCTTGTATGGAGTGGTAAGGACTCCATGCAGATTAAGAGTGTATTTCTGAAACACACCAAAGTAAATTAATATTCCAGAAAAATGAAAAAAAAAAAAAATATACCAGGTATTTATTATGAACAGATGTGTGTATGTGTAATCAAGCAGGCACACATTACAGCTATAGACAGTCAATTTCAAGTAAACATAAGAAGAAGAAAAAGAATGAATAATGTGCTCATGTATGATCTAGCCTGATGTATGATCTAGGCTGATGTATGATTTATGCTGATGTATGACCTAGGCTGATGTATGATCTAGTCTGATGTATGATCTATGCTGATGTATGACCTAGGCTGATGTATGATCTATGCTGATGTATGACCTAGGCTGATGTATGATCTAGTCTGATGTATGATCTATGCTGATGTATGATCTAGTCTGATGTATGATCTAGTCTGATGTATGATCTAGTCTGATGTATGACCTAGGCTGATGTATGACCTATGCTGATGTATGATCTATGCTGATGTATGATCTATGCTGATGTATGATCTATGCTGATGTATGATCTATGCTGATGTATGATCTAGTCTGATGTATGATCTATGCTGATGTATGATCTATGCTGATGTATGATCTAGTCTGATGTATGATCTATGCTGATGTATGATCTATGCTGAAGTATGATCTAGTCTGATGTATGACCTAGGCTGATGTATGATCTAGGCTGATGTATGACCTAGGCTGATGTATGATCTATGCTGATGTATGATCTATGCTGATGTATGACCTAGGCTGATGTATGATCTAGTCTGATGTATGATCTAGTCTGATGTATGATCTAGTCTGATGTATGATCTAAGCTGATGTATGATCTAGTCTGATGTATGATCAAGTCTGATGTATGATCTAGTCTGATGTATGATCTAGGCTGATGTATGATCTAGTCTGATGTATGATCTATGCTGATGTATGATCTAGTCTGATGTATGATCTAAGCTGATGTATGATCTAGTCTGATGTATGATCTAGTCTGATGTATGATCTATGCTGATGTATGATCTATGCTGATGTATGATCTAGTCTGATGTATGATCTAAGCTGATGTATGATCTAAGCTGATGTATGATCTAAGCTGATGTATGATCTAAGCTGATGTATGATCTAAGCTGATGTATGATCTAAGCTGATGTATGATCTAGTCTGATGTATGATCTAGTCTGATGTATGATCTAGGCTGATGTATGATCTAGTCTGATGTATGATCTATGCTGATGTATGATCTATGCTGATGTATGATCTATGCTGATGTATGATCTATGCTGATGTATGATCGTCTGATGTATGATCTAGTCTGATGTATGATCTAGGCTGATGTATGATCTAGGCTGATGTATGATCTAGTCTGATGTATGATCTATGCTGATGTAGGATCTAGTCTGATGTATGATCTATGCTGATGTATGATCTAGTCTGATGTATGATCTAGTCTGATGTATGATCTATGCTGATGTATGATCTATGCTGATGTATGACCTAGTCTGATGTATGATCTATGCTGATGTATGATCTATGCTGATGTATGATCTATGCTGATGTATGATCTATGCTGATGTATGATCTATGCTGATGTATGACCTAGTCTGATGTATGATCTATGCTGATGTATGATCTAGTCTGATGTATGATCTATGCTGATGTATGATCTATGCTGATGTATGATCTAGTCTGATGTATGATCTAGTCTGATGTATGATCTAGTCTGATGTATGATCTAGTCTGATGTATGATCTATGCTGATGTATGATCTAGTCTGATGTATGATCTATGCTGATGTAGGATCTAGTCTGATGTATGATCTAGTCTGATGTATGATCTAGTCTGATGTATGATCTATGCTGATGTATGATCTAGTCTGATGTATGATCTAGTCTGATGTATGATCTATACTGATGTAGGATCTAGTCTGATGTATGATCTAAGCTGATGTATGATCTATGCTGATGTATGATCTAGTCTGATGTATGATCTAGTCTGATGTATGATCTAGTCTGATGTATGATCTAGTCTGATGTATGATCTAGTCTGATGTATGATCTAGTCTGATGTATGATCTAGTCTGATGTATGATCTAGTCTGATTTATGACCTAGTCTGATGTATGATCTAGTCTGATGTATGATCTATGATGATGTATGATCTAGTCTGATGTATGATCTAAGCTGATGTATGATCTAAGCTGATGTATGATCTAAGCTGATGTATGATCTAGTCTGATGTATGATCTAGTCTGATGTATGATCTAGTCTGATGTATGATCTAAGCTGATGTATGATCTAAGCTGATGTATGATCTAAGCTGATGTATGATCTAGTCTGATGTATGATCTAGTCTGATGTATGATCTAGTCTGATGTATGATCTAGTCTGATGTATGATCTAGTCTGATGTATGATCTAAGCTGATGTATGATCTAAGCTGATGTATGATCTAAGCTGATGTATGATCTAGTCTGATGTATGATCTAAGCTGATGTAGGATCTAGTCTGATGTAGGATCTAGTCTGATGTATGATCTATTCTGATGTATGATCTAGTCTGATGTATGATCTATGCTGATGTATGATCTATGCTGATGAATGACCTAGGCTGATGTATGATCTAGTCTGATGTATGATCTAGTCTGATGTATGATCTATGCTGATGTATGATCTACTCTGATGTATGACCTAGTCTGATGTATGATCTAGTCTGATGTATGATCTAAGCTGATGTATGATCTAGTCTGATGTATGATCTATGCTGATGTATGATCTAGTCTGATGTATGATCTAGTCTGATGTATGATCTAGTCTGATGTATGATCTATGCTGATGTATGATCTACTCTGATGTATGACCTAGTCTGATGTATGATCTAGTCTGATGTATGATATAAGCTGATGTATGATCTAGTCTGATGTATGATCTATGCTGATGTATGATCTAGTCTGATGTATGATCTATGCTGATGTATGATCTAGTCTGATGTATGACCTATGCTGATATATGATCTAGTCTGATGTATGATCTAGTCTGATGTATGATCTAGTCTGATGTATGATCTATGCTGATGTATGATCTAGGCTGATGTATGATCTAGTCTGATGTATGATCTATGCTGATGTATGATCTAGTCTGATGTATGATCTAGTCTGATGTATGATCTAGGCTGATGTATGATCTAGTCTGATGTATGATCTATGCTGATGTATGATCTAGTCTGATGTATGATCTAGTATGATGTATGATCTATGCTGATGTATGATCTATGCTGATGTATGATCTAGTCTGATGTATGATCTAGTCTGATGTATGATCTAGTCTGATGTATGATCTAGTCTGATGTATGATCTAAGCTGATGTATGATCTAGGCTGATGTATGATCTAGGCTGATGTATGATCTATGCTGATGTATGATCTAGGCTGATGTATGATCTAAGCTGATGTATGATCTAGGCTGATGTATGATCTAGGCTGATGTATGATCTAGGCTGATGTATGATCTAGTCTGATGTATGATCTAAGCTGATGTATGGTCTAGTCTGATGTATGATCTAGGCTGATGTATGATCTAAGCTGATGTATGATCTAAGCTGATGTATGATCTAAGCTGATGTATGGTCTAGTCTGATGTATGATCTATGCTGATGTATGGTCTATGCTGATGTATGATCTAAGCTGATGTATGATCTAAGCTGATGTATGATCTAAGCTGATGTATGATAAGTCTGATGTATGATCTAAGCTGTTGTATGGTCTATGCTGATGTATGATCTAGGCCAGGGGTCACCAAACTTTTTTCACGGCGGGCCGGATAACTGACAAAATGACGAGCGCGGGCCGGATGCTCATTATTTACAATACTTGCACCGGTCTCTGTGGCAAAGGCCTTACGGATGCGGTTCATAATCCCGTATACCCGCGTTCGAAACACAGCTGAGCGATGTGACAGCAAACCGCCGGTCGTGCAGAAAGCAATGGCAAACTACTGAACGTAAACTTGCCAAGACATCAACAACAGCCAAAAATGATGATGTTGACTGCAAACGTCCTGTAAAGGATATGCAACTAACTTTAACAATACTTGCAAGCCAGAATGAAAGCTCTGGTAAAAAAGACGAAAAACTAAATTAATCATGGGTGAGTGGAGTGGCGTGCAATGCACAAAAAACAAAGACAACCAGCATATTTATTTACTAAAAACAAGTTATCAATTAACAGGACCTGCACAATTTAGTAGATACGGTTGTTACACACAGTGAACAACAAGGGTTAAAATTAAATTGTAAAAAGACACAGATTATGGTTGTCACTAGGAAGAATGAAATACCACAATGTAATATACAAGTCAATGGGAATATTCTTCAACAAGTGAATAGGTACAATTATCTCGGAACAGTAATAACATCTGATGGGAGATGCCTTGAAGAGATTAGAACAAGAATCGCCATGACAAAAGTAGCCTTTAGCAAGATGAAAAACTTACTGACCAATAAAAAGATGTCAATTGACATGAGAAAAAGAGTGTTGAGATGCTACATAGAACCTGTACTTTTATATGGATGTGAAGCTTGGACAATGAGCAGTCAGGCTGAAAAACATCTGGTGGCTGTAGAAATGTGGTTTCTGAGGAAAATGCAAAGAATACCATGGACAGCCAGAAAGACCAATGAACAAGTCCTTCAAGAAACAAATGAAGATCGTAAACTGATTGGAGTCATTAGACGTAGACAGTCACAATTTTTTGGGCATTCTATGAGAAGAAATGATTTGGAGAACTTGGTGACAACTGGTAAGATCGAGGGGAACAGACCAAGGGGAAGACCTAGAAACAAGTACCTGGATGGCTCGGCCTTGTGGCATGGTCGAGATAGAAACATGGAGCTGATCCACAACTCTGGTGATCGAGTGAGATGGCAGAACATGACCGCCCACGCTTACCGGCATGGCACATGATGGATGGAAGTTATCAAAGAAGACGATGTTAACATAAAGATAGTTACATCAGACCTAGTGCGCACATATCCTAATCTCACAAACTAAGCAGCAGAAGTGGTTAGTGAGATTTGTGAAACTGATATTTGGCTTTCAAGATATCAATATTTGGTTTGGAATAGCTGCATCCTTTCAAGAGAATTGCTTTGAAATGTTCATCAGTCAATCTCATTCGATGTGTTGACTTCACATATTTCATTTTTGAAAATGTTTGCTCACAGACATAAGTTGTTCCACACACTGTTGCCATACCAGCAGAAAATTTCTTCCGTTTCGGAAACTCAACATCAGGTAAGCAGCAGTAAAAATCAACAGATGTTCCTTCTCTGTGCTTCTCTTTCAACAAGTCATTTGCTTGCAATTCAATGAGTTCCAACTATAGTTCAACTGTCACATCATCAAGGTTGCAATCAAACGGATTCTGGAACAGAAGAATGTCACTCTCATTTCTGTCAAGATCTAAAAATCTCTCCAAAAAAATGTTTTTCAAGTCACGAATATTTTGGGGGGGGGGGGGGGGGGGGGGGGCGATCGATGTTGACATCTTTGGCGGTTGTAGTGCAAAACTTTGAAACTGTAAAAATTAGAAAAGTTTTCTCCTTCCAGTTGTGCTTCAAACAATGACAGCTTCCTCCGAAATCCTTTGATGATTCTGTAGAGATCACAGAGGATGTTATCCTTTCCCTGAATTTCAAATTCAGTTCATTCATGTGGGATGTGATGTCGACTAAAATGACAACTTTGACAGTCAGGTAGGATCTGAAAGCTGTAGATCAGCTCTACCTTTTTCAGTGAGGAAAACATCGATTTCGTTTCGGAGCTTGTAAAAACGAAACAGGACTTTACGGCAGCTGAGCCACATCACTGATGTGTGATAAGGCAAGTCACAGAAATGAGAATTAATTTCTTCAAGAAAAGCCTGGAACTGACCGTGATTGAGTGCATGTCCCGGAATGAAGTTCACAGCAGAAACGACTAGTTTCAGTACACAAGAAATATCCAAGTATTTCCCAGAGATTGCTTGCTGATGTATGATGCAGTGTATAAAGAGAGCGCCCGGAATTTGCAAATCTTCCAACTGAGTCCTAATCTGCCCCATTAGACCTTTCCTCACTCCAGCCATGTTTTTCCCCCCTCCATCAACTGTAACACCTCGAAGCTGATTCCACTGAAGGTTATAGTCTTGCAAAACTTCTTGTACTTCCATATAATTGTCTTTTCCATGTGTTGTTCCATGCATGCTGCAAACGGATGCCATCTCTTCCGTTATCGGAAAGTCCAAATTGACACCACAAATGAAAACGAGAAGTTGTGGCGTATTTGATAAATCGGTAGACTCATCCAGCGCCAGAGTATACCACAAAAAGTTCCTAGCTTTCTCGTAGCACTATGTTCTCTCCAAGTTCTTCTGTTCTTCGCACAGCTAAACTTGCCGAAAGGCTGATAGTTCCAAACAAATTGACTTTCTCAGGACACAAGTCATTTGCTGCTTCCATCATACACACTTTGATGAAGTTGCCATCAGTAAACGGTTTTCCTTGTTCTGCCATTTTATGCACTATTTTGTAACTTGTACAAGTGACAAATTCATTTTCAGTAAACTTTCTTGTAAAGAGATCTCTTTGTGTTTCTAAACCACTTTTCATGGACTCATATTTCTCACAGTGTAACTTTCCAGAAAACTTTGAATAAGTTGATGGATGTTTTGTTTCGTATTGATGTTGAAGATTGCACTCTTTCAAAACGGAAACACTTTCACTGCATATTACACAACTGGTTTTCTGTGTTTCCAAAAAGAGGTACTTTACTCCCCATTCTTAATTGAAAAGGCGACACTCGGCGTCCACTTTTCTTTTCTTAGTAGTCACAATGAAGGGTTAACTACATGGGATCTGAAAATGAAAAAGACAATGAATTAGAAACATAATTAAAATCCTATTGAAACATGGGAAAAGCAGAGGACTAGGGGTCACCGGTGTACCTTTAAAAAAAGCTGAAGCTACGGCTCACTAAAGGTACATATAAAGTTTATAGATACCTTTGGTAATAGAATATATCTCACAAAATATATAAATAGGGCCGGCCTTAATAAGCAGCCAATAGCAGTTTTTCAACCGGGGGTTCCGTGAGTGGCAGCCTGGGTTTCCGCCGAAACAGACCGAACTCACCTAAATGCAACATTTCTGCCAATCTGGTTTATTACATAAAGTAGGACAGACAATTGGATCATTGCACTGAGTTCCCTGAGTAAAGTAAATATTTGCGTAAGGATCTACACCAGCAGAAAGGTTGAAAACTACTGGCCTAGAGACCAGCTCGGATAACACCTTGACCGGGAATTCTTCTGAGCTGGGGATAATATTTTCGTACTACAACGAGGCTTCTATGGCATTTTTATGCTATGTTTGCCACTTTATTGCCTCTATTCACAATTGCAGTTCACTTACCTATCACTGTGAAACAAAGAAACCCTTGTTATATACCTATAAAATGGATGACTGGCAAAAAGGAGTAAATATTTCTGGAGCATCCGACCTATGTTGACAGCCGGACGCATTTGGGGGGAGGAAAAGATCTCTGTGTGTGTGTGTGTGTGTGTGTGTGTGTGTTGACATAGAAACCATGGTAATGTCAGAGCATAGGCAGCGCTACCACGAACCGTGGAAGGACGTGGGATGGCGCGAAATAAGCAAACATTAAAATAAACAAGAAAATCCAGATACAGTAATTCATAATTGAAAATAGTTAATTTAAGACACTTAGCAGACTGGAGGTCTCCGCATGTGTAAAGATCTATTATTCTAAACATAATATTTACATTTAAAATGTGTCACAACCTCTCGTGTTCCATACGTTACATCAAGCAAGTTTGAGTGCCGTCGGCGGGCCGGATGAAATGATGTCGCGGGCCTGATCCGGCCCGCGGGCAGTAGTTTGGTGACCCCTGATCTAGGCTGATGTATGATCTATGCTGATGTATGGTCTACGCGGATGTATGATCTAGGCTGATGTAACATCTAAGTTCAGGTATGCTCTAATCTGATCTAAGTTTGTGATGATCTAAGCTGATGTATGTTGTTAGCTGATGCGCGCATGAGCACGCATGCACACACACACACACACATATATTTTTTTTCCGCCCGCTCGCTTTGAACTCAAATATAGTCCATACACACTATTTATAGTAGTGATGGACTGAATTTTTTGTGTGAATTATCTTTCCCTAATAATAGTGTCCCTTGCCATCAGGCGAACCAACTCCAACTTCAGAGGTACTTGTAATTTACGTCCCCAAGTCAATGATGACAGGTCAACACTTTAGTCCAGTTGTCTGGTGTAGGAGTTGAACTGCTAACCTCGGCATCAGCATACCGGATGTTTCAGAACACGTGTTCTTATCCATTAGACCATGCTGACCTATTATAACAAAGCGCACACAGAGAGGACTAACTGAGTCTGTTGGTTGAATATAAATGGAGTTTTATTTCAAATTGATGACCACTACAAGAATCTGATTACATTTCCAAAATCAGGGTGACTTCTCTCTTCTAGTCCTAGATGTTTACTGACTGCCCTAACAACAAACTACGTCACGACTTGAGCATCTCTCTCCTCATCCCATCCTGATGCTCAAGCGTGCTGTAGCTTTGCACACCTAACTAATACATTCTGCTACACCTTCCTATGTTTTGAAAAGACTTTTTCCCTTCAAAAAGTCTTTACTCCTAATCCCTCTATTCTATTCCCTCTCCTTCCTTACCTCTCACAACCCCTCTAATCTTCCCCAAACCAACTATCTATTCGTAACTCTTTCCCCTGCCATATAGTAAACCACTATACATTTCTTGTTCGTTTCTGACTCTTCATAACATAACACATATTAATTACATATCAATAACATTTAAACCTCAACTTTATACAATACATCATAACACATAAGGTTACCTTTTTGAAATAAACACTCCTTCTTCTCTTTATAAGCAACCCGCTTAAAATTCCAAACGCTGTACTCTTCTGATACCAACTCCCTATTGTCATCACCAACATTACTTACTAATTCTCTACTTTCAATCAACCTGAGAACACTCGCACATGATAGAAAGACAAGGAATCGGTGCGCACCGGAGATTTAAAGGAGTAGAACTCTTTCTCAAAAAAAAAAACCACACTTAGCTAAATCACACACACCTTTACTCCCCTATGTCATTTGAGACTTTATGTAATAAAGT
Organism: Cepaea hortensis; assembly: GCA_963921405.1. Classification (NCBI taxonomy): domain Eukaryota; kingdom Metazoa; phylum Mollusca; class Gastropoda; order Stylommatophora; family Helicidae; genus Cepaea; species Cepaea hortensis. Next base: position 487,946,798 of record OY992876.1, on the reverse strand, counting down.
CTAAAACAATTATCTCTTCTACAGTACCACTTATTATGGTAACAGTTTACGCTGCTATCTACAGCATCAAGTACCAACCATCAAAAATATTATTCACTCCCAAATGTCTATATACTACAGACAGTACACAATTAACAAGGTCCATCATCTCTCTAGACCTCTTCCAACTTTATACACATAACTAATCTTCTCTCATACCTCACTCAGAATTCTCTCTTAATCTCGCCGAAGATTTCAGCGACCCCTTAATGTCCCTTTATTATGGCCATATCTACTAAAACCTCTACTTATGCTGTTATCAACAGCAACACTATACTCATGTCTGTGACTGCTTCCAATCAACGTTATTCTATTACAGTCCATATATCACGGACCCTCAAAAACCCCATGTCATTTTGTCTCCACATTGACAATGTTCATTTCTCATTAACACACTTACAACCCTTTACTATTATACTGCTATCTACCGTATCTAATCATTCTTCGGAGTCAAACATGGATTCAATTCATGTTTTGCTAATTGCCTGGCGTAGCACGTTACCCACTTCTTCTTCTATAAGCCAGCAATCTCGTGTCTCTTATGAAAGTACACCATGGCTCTTCTGACCCCATGGAAACCATGTTCTAAACTTTCCCCTCATTTACCCTACTGCTATATACGTTATTCACTTTAATCTTTTCTTCCCCAATATGGCGTCCAATCCATATATCTTCAATTAATGCTCACTTAAATTCCCCATAACCATTTTACTTGTGTAGTAACCCCGTCACTTAAGTATGGCCTATGTTTCCACAACTTAACCTTCCAACGCTGATTATCACAGCAATCTTGCTAGTAGAATATACATAAACTTGTTATTCACAAGGAGAATGTGTCTCTCTTCTAGTCCACAGTAGTTTATTAACCATTTTCTGAACGAAGGGTCCTAAATAAAGCCCCATGTATTGTCTTTATTCTAGACAAAACCATGTAAATTAAACATAACTTAATTAATTACTATTTAACATACAAAACACCGAAATAAAATCATAACAGGATATCATACCCCCCCCCCCCCCAAATTTTTTTATACATCATTTATATTTCCCCTCATATTAATTAAAGGTATGAACTCATTCAAAGAAAAACATATATTAAAATAATACAACATACATCCTAATCTATTGTTACCTAATACTACTGGTCTCTTTTACGGACCAGTAGTTTGTACGCAAAAGGCTAAAAACACAATAATCCTATTCTAAAATCAAATAGTAACAATCATTTTACAGGACCAAATCAAGCAAAAAAACATATTATATATGAGGCATTAAAAGCTCAAATTCAATAAAAACAACTGTCTTCTCGCTAAAGAGAAGGTTTAAAAAAAAAATATAATTCACTTAGAATTAACTACGTAAAGTGACCCAGCAACCTTGGCCTCCTATACGAACCAATGTAACACATATCTATTCACACAAGTCATTCCATTATTTTTATAACCGAGAAAACACCACAACTCACTGCCAAGTATATATATCTGTTATCTACAGACCAATTCCTAACTTAAAACAATATCTGTTCTCTCAATAAAAGTCATTAATTATAAATGACCGTCAATCATTGATTCTCTCCCCTCACAATATTCTACCTTTTACCAGACTAACTCCTAACACATCACAATATCTGGAATATCACCCTAACCAACCGCTGTAAACTTCAGCTCAAATCACTTCACTTACTACTATTGTGGCGGCTATCTCAGCACACTACAACTCATTTCTCTACTAAAGGAAACCGTACCTCGACACACTACTTGTTTCCCTTGGATTTGTTCCAAGTATTACTACACTGGTCACGGCACCATTTCGTCCTTTATAACAAAGCGCACACAGAGAGGACTAACTGAGTCTGTTGGTTGAATATAAATGGAGTTTTATTTCAAATTGATGACCACTACAAGAATCTGATTACATTTCCAAAATCAGGGTGACTTCTCTCTTCTAGTCCTAGATGTTTACTGACTGCCCTAACAACAAACTACGTCACGACTTGAGCATCTCTCTCCTCATCCCATCCTGATGCTCAAGCGTGCTGTAGCTTTGCACACCTAACTAATACATTCTGCTACACTATACATTTATATTCAAAGGCATTTATGCGCTGTTCAGCTTGTTTAGTAAGTGTCCAGGTCTCACAGGCGTATGTTGCAATGGGAACGATGCATGCTCTTAAAAATCTAATTTTTGTACTATCTGTCCCCCTCCTCAATTTATTCAGTTGTTTTAGTTTTTGAAGAGCGAAAGATATTCTTCTTTTAATTTCCTTCATTGTGTCTCCATTGCAGGTAATTAATGACCCAAGATATTCAGATTGTTCCACCACCTCCAATTTTTCCTCATTAACATATATTTCTTTCTCCATATTATTTTTATCTGTACGCATTATCTTAGTTTTTGCTATGTTCAGATATAGATTGTGATTTTCACTATTATTTTGGGTTGAGGTTCTTAGTTTTTCTATACCATTCTAGATGTTTCTAGTTTCTCTGCGGTTTCAACTTCGTTTCAAGATGGCGACGAACGGTCGGGTTGTTTTGTGATCGTTAACTTTTTCGCTGAGGAGATGGATTTATTCATCTCTTGTGTGTAATTTGTGTGCCAGGATGTAAAACCAGGAGTTTCTACCCAAGATCTGCGCCGATGCTACGGAGTTTCATGCATTGAGCGAAGCAATCCTTGAGTGAATTTTTAGCAGTGTGTGTGGTTTCTATGGTTTTCGATTTTTCAACATGGCGGAACAACGAGGCTGCCGGGCAGGCAGAAAGCGACAAGGTAAGTGTGGTGGTTCAAGACGTTTTAGACTCAAGTGTCACTGTCTGGGACTCAGGAATATCCATATTCTGTATTGGAAATGCGCCAGCGTAAAACAATGGGGCACTATTTTAGAAACCCTGGTTTACAGGAATGACATTGTAGGGAGACGAGACTGGGTGATCAGCTACTCTGAATTGCCGGCTTCAAATGTTTCTACAACAGACGACATCTGGGAATGGCGATTCTCGTTCGCGACAGCATGGTGGCGTCAGAGCTAGACATGTCCAGTTGGGACAGTGATGATATACAAATACAGGCGTTGAGAGTTCAATACAGTCTACCATTTGTATTGGTTAATGTTTATGCCCGCAGAAGTAGCAGTGCTTAAGTGACATATTAGATCACGAGAGAAATGTTATTTTCTGTGGCGACTTCAACACTAAAGGCAGGTCATGGGGAAACATTTCCTCCAACACACATGGGGAGGAGCTCGAGACTGCACTTGAAACCATTGACCTGGTTTGTATCAACAGTGGCTGTATCACCAGGACAGCAAGCCGTCCAGGCGATGAGGACAGTGCTATTGTTCTGGCGCTGGTTTCACCTTTACTCACTACAGTGTGTAGATGTGATGTCCTAGGACACCACGACAGCGACCACCACCCTTGCAGTATATTGGTGGAGAAATGCAGAACCAGGCAGCACAAGCTAACGGTAAAGACTTTCTAATATGATGTACCGGTCAAGACGTGGTGAGTAAAATAAGACGTGATAAGCGCAGAAAGCTTCAGGGCAGGAAAAAAAGCTGGGAGCAGCCACCTTGGTGGAATTTCGAGGTGGAGAAGGCTTGGGTGGATAAGCTTAGGGCTGTAAGGAGATGGCAAAATGCCAAGAAGAACAGAGCTGGCCATCCGAGTCCCTGCATGCACTTAGAAAGAGAGATTCACACAAAAGTAAGCTGTTTAAAAAAAACTGGTCACAGTGGTTAAAAGCGAAAAATGTGCAGAGGTGTGTCAAAGAGTAAGCACAGACAAGTCACTGAAATTGTTCTGGCGACTACATAAAAGCATGAATGGGGTAGTCAAGAGTAAGAGCATTTCTGACTTCCAAGGTGCTGACCTCATCTGGCAGAATGAACGAACGAACAAACTTTATTTTCAAAGGGTTAAGAATTGGGCACGCCGTCTAACATTCTGCCCTTCTATCACTCTCTTTCATACATTATTTCATTCACACATCATTCAAGGCTAACAGAGAACAACAACAATATAAAGGATATGCATTATAAAGGCATGGGCAAAATGCGAACATCAAAACTACACGACACAGTAATATTAGATAATGGTCTGACACTTGTTGTTAGCCATGTGGAATATACTGGCCTACCAAAAGGGGACTGGCTGTTATACTAGGGTTTTGTTATTATTATTATTATCTCTATTATTAATGGGGAAGGTAATCCATATTGAGATAGTGTTCGAATAATTTGCGATTATATGAAAAGGGATTGGTGATGTCTTTGATTTCTTGTGGAAGATTGTTCCACAGCTGAGCTGCAGAGTACGTTAAGCTTCTTTTGTATAAGTCAATCCTAGGCTTCGGAATGTGTAACATATTTAAACGTTTACTGTGTCTAGCATTATATTTAAACAATGGCCAAAGGTAATTTGGGGCATTCCGATGCAGGATTTTGTGAATTAGTTTAGCTTTATTGAAAAGCAGGCGTTTACGGAGTGGTAGTAACTGAAGGTGTTTATACAGGCTAGGAATGTCAGTTAAATGTTTGCTATAAATTAGACTCATGGCCCGTTTCTGGAGTGAGTAAAGTCGCTTGGTGTTTGAATTAGAACAACCGTCCCAGATCGTAGAGCAGTAGTCAAAGTGTGTCTGTATATGAGAAGTATAGAATAGTTTCCTTGTGTCCTCATCAAGAAAGTTTTTAATTTTGGCGAGTTGGTAGACTTTTTTCGCTGTTTGTTTAATGAGCACTTGAACGTGGGAATTAAAGATTAGGTTTCTATCAATGATTAGGCCTAATGTTTTGTGCTCAATTACACTTTCTACTGGCATGTTATCGATGTGAAGTTGAAGTGTTGTGTGTGAGCTTAGAGTCTGAAGTCTTTGTCTGGTTGTTAATAATATTGCTTTTGTTTTAGTGATGTTAATTTGCATACGGTTTGAATAGCTCCACCTAACTACATTATTTAATTCTTGTTGTAAAGACGACTCAAGTAAAATACAGTTTTCAGCGTTTGTGTACACTGTACAGTCGTCTGCAAATAGATCGCAGGACGACGAAAGATGCAAAGGTAGATCGTTAATATATATGGCAAATAATAGAGGGCCAAGAATAGAGCCTTGCGGTACTCCAATATTGAAGGTAGTGGTTTGAGACAGAGATTTATTATGTGATACTACTTGTTTTCTGTTTGATAGAAAAGATGATAATAGAGTGACTACATTAGGGCCAATTTTCATTGTCTCAAGTTTTGTAATTAAAATAAGATGATCTATCATATCAAATGCTTTCATGAAATCAATAAACACAGTTCCACATAGACTGTTGTTGTGGACTGAGGACTGATGAGGACAAGGACAAAGCCCTCTTTGAACGCTATCTAGAGCAGAGCAACCAGAAAGACATGAGAGGACGAAATCTTGCCAAGGCAGTCACCTCAGACAGGTGCAAGGCCCAGAACACTTCGGATGAAGACACAGTGACAGTGAAAGAAATCAAGGCTGTGCTTCGACGATCAAAAAACAGCGCTCCAGGGCCTGATGGCATAAGATACGACGACATCAATAGGTGTACCGACAATGAGCTAAGAACGCAGGCAATGAATTACCTGGGGATACGGTTTGATCAAAGCCTTACTTATAATGAACACATAGATCAGATGATAACAAAGGGCAAGCGGGGTTTGGCTGAGATGCGGGTGATAGCGGCAGCAAACTGTGAGCAGCGCCATCTATGTCTTCTCGTACCGACAACGAGCTAGAGAAACTAGCAGACATGTACAGCAACAGTATAGGGAGTGCTGGCATCAAAGAGGAGTGGTTACAAAGCTGTCTAATACCCTTGCCGAAGCCTGACAAAGACCACAAAAAAATTCAGGGATATTGAATTATAACCATGCAGAATACAATAGGCAAGCTGCTGGAGAAGGTAACTGCCAGGAAAATATCAAACCAGCTAGAGAGGCAAGGTGTTTTCCCACCTACCCTGGGTGGGTACCGTTCAAAAAGAGAAACCTGGACCAATGCAGCAGTTTTTGCCCATGATGCCTATGAAGGTTTCCACTCAGGCATTGAAACCTTTGCTGCAGCGATTGATCTTGAGGACGCGTACAACAGAGTACCATTGGATTTTTTAATGCTTCAGCTTCTTGAACTCAAAATAAGTCCATTCCTCCTTAGTTGGATCGCTGCAGCCCTCTTCCAACGGAAAGTAGTTTTTAGATGTGGCAGTTGGACTTCGGAACCAACAATAATATATCCTGGCCTACCACAGGGATCACCATTATCTCCGGTACTGTTCAACGCCTATACAGTGAGAATCACCAGTGAGCAGATCACTGGACCTGGAAGGACATTGTGATATGCCGATGATGTTTTAGTGTATCGTCAGGGTAAGGATAGAGATCAGGTTGCTGTGGAACTACAAACTGAACTCAATCACATAAGTACTTGGTGTGATGAAGCTGGGGCCATGGTCAACCCAACAAAGGCAACAGTGACTTGGTTTTCATTGAATAATCATATTGTGAACACTCCAACACCAACTGTAAAGCTGTATTCAGAGATGGTGGAAAGAACGCAGGCAATGAATTACCTGGGGATACGGTTTGATCAAAGCCTTGCTTATAATGAACACATAGATCAGATGATAACAAAGGCCAAGCGGGGTTTGGCTGAGATGCGGGTGATAGCGCCAGCAAACTGTGAGCAGCGCCATCTATGTCTTCTATACGAGGGGCTGGTCATGTCTGATTTTGAGTATGCAATGGCAATCCTGACTCTCAGCAGTAAGCAGATAAAAAGGATGGAAAGAATACAGAATGAAGCTATGTGCATTATTCTTGGATGTACAAGCGATACAGCATGCAGGGTGATGGGATACCTTCTTGATTTTCCAACCATTGAAGAGAGAATGCAAGTTGCAGAGCACGCGCCTACCTCAGAGTTAACGCAAACACACAACATCCACTGCATAGTGAAATTAGGAAGGTGATGGGCAGCAGGTTAAAAAGAGGTCGGTCGTGGATGGGTCAAGCCGAAGACATTCTTCAACAGGTGTGTTCACGTGAGGACTTAGAACCTGGCGAGGAGTGGGTACAAGTGCCAACAGATATTTGCACATCCTTTTCAGTTTACATCCAACTAGATAGAAAATACAGACAAGAAAATCCAGCTGCTATGGAGGCTGAGGTACAAGCATTGATTTTCGAGAATTCGCTAGATGGTGATGCTGTCATCTACACAGATGGGTCAGTCGTCCGACATGTGAGAAGCTCATGGGCCTTTACGGATTGGACCAGAGGGAGAATTGTAAAGGAGGATTCTGGTGCTTTCACTGAAACCACAATTAGCCTGACTATGGAAGTCAAGGCAGTAAGTAAAGCAATAACATGGCTCGAGACACAGACATTCACTAGGGCATGTTTCCTTAGCGACTCAATGAACATGATCAAGAGGATAGAAGAGGGGTCGATCGGAAGAGAATGGTTGCTGCCTCTGGAGTGGTCTCGGCTGGCAAAGATTAGTTTCATCTTCGTGCCAGGGCATGCGGGAGTACAAGGAAATGAGCGGGCTGACAAGCTCGCAGGTGAGGCTACTGTGGAGGGCGGACGCGCCATGGACCAGGCTGACATTCTGAATGTTCTACGAGAAGTAAGACTTTTGCATGAACCAAGTGATGACTGTGAATCTACAACCATGGCTAGACTGCAAGAACAGCAAATTAAAAGAGGGGTGGCCAAACAAGAACACTACGCAGGTAGTCAAAGAAGATTGATAAACCAACACAGAACTGGTGTCGTTAGCCGCTACATGCTGCGGGATTTGCTGAGGAGGGGATCCGAGCACTTGTGGACTGGATGGTTCGATGTGCAATGAGGATGATCTGTCGACTAACTAACTATGCCATTCTGTGATGTGGATAGTAATATTGCATCATCAGCATATCAAATCTCTGGTAATTCATAACCACCGATATTTGGGGTATCATATTGCTCCTTGGTTATATCATCTCTGACATTTCTCATTATATTTTTGGTGAACAGGTTAAACAAATAAGGGGACAGCACACATCCCTGTCAGACTTCTTGCTTGATGTCAAACCAATCTGTCTCACCATCTATTCTAACTGCTGCTTGTTGGTCTAGATAGAGAATTTTTATGAACTGTACTACATGTGATGGAAAGCTAATTTTTCTCATAATTTCCTAAGGTTTCTGATGTTGTACACAGTCAAATGCCTTTGAATAATCTACAAAACATGAGAATAGGTTTACATTAAATTCTCTACACTTCTCTCTTATTAAACACATGTTGAGTATGTGATCTTTTGTTCCTCTTCCTTGTCTAAATCCAGTTTGAACCACACTAATCTCTTCTTCCATTTTCTTATGTCTTCCCATTGTGATTTTTATTAGCATTTTACTTGCATGACAGATCAGGGCAACAGTTCTATAGTCGGTGCATAATTTGCATGAAAGAAGTATAATAAATTGACTGGTGCAAGTAAATAAAACGGTACTATTAGAAATTTCTTCTGAAGTGGATCAACTTTGCCTGAAAATGTACCACATAGTGATAGAGAGAGAACGAAGGCAAGAAGACAGCCAATCCAAGCACTGATTGCAATTTTCAAGATGATAATGATGAGCGTAAAACAAATTATTGTGATTGAGAGGGCAATGAAAAACCTATCATTGAAGATCATCATCATCTTCTATGCTTGCCATCAAGCATTGAGGGAAGGAATAGTTTACATATTGGCACCCAGTGAGGGGCACTGGACAGTGTAATTCTATGTGATTGTACAAAGTCTTTGACATCATCAATCCATTTTCTTCTCAAGCGTCCTGTTGCTCTTGTATCACATCTTCTTTGGTGTAGCACCAGTGCTAGTAACTTATGCTGTTACACTGAAGAGAGTGATTCTAACTTCCCTGTCATGCAAATGAAAATTTCAGCAATCATGTCTAGAACTTCTACCACTGCTGCGCTATGAAGAAAGAACTGTATAAGTTTCCCATCAACACTGCTGACCAAAATTCAGAAGTTGTGTTTGGATGTTTGCGACCATTTACATTGGAAACTTACAAAGCACCATGCATCCTATATGTACTTCAAGTGCTTCAAGGCTGAAAGTACAAAGAAGAATCCTGAATGTGCTCCTTTAGCAAAGTGAAAAGAAAACAAAAACATGGATGCTAATATGCTGTAACATATGAATGTGCATTTCATGGCATTGTATTGCATTGCCAACAATTATAGGCCCTACACTGACTTTGAAGGTTTGGTTGCATTGTTAACCAAGTTTGCTTTGATTGATTCAGAGAAGTTTTAAAAAAAAAACAATATAGATAATTTATTATTTACATTGCCTCATATCTTTATGAAGATTTGATATTAAAATAAAGGAAAACCATGTCAGTAACTTACACAATGGAGATGCAGACATATCTGATGATGAGGGGCTGATACTATACATTCATTTTATCAGAGAAGGGAAAGTGGAGGAGACATTTCTTTCTATTGTGCCATTGGAAGATGCAACAAGTGCTGGCTACTTTAACCCTTTAGCAGGTGAAACGTCCGTTTCTGTCTGTACGCTTAAACGGGCAAACCGCCCCAACGCGCCTGTGACTATTATGCATTGTAAAAATGCGATCTCTCGGCTTTTCGATACTTCCGATGGCTACTTTCGCCAATAGCTTGACAAAGTGGCCGCCATTCGCAAGCGCCTACTATGAATTTGAATGGATTTATTTGATAGTTTTGGGGGTTTTTATGCTTAGTTTTTCAAAATGGATTTTGGCGATTCTTCAAGTGATAGCCGAGATTTCGCTAGGCTCAATTCAATGATATTTTGATGACCACACTGATGGAGAAGGGGGTCAATCCCTGGTTGGTGAACTGGATAGCAGCCGTCCTGCACTCTCGTTGCTCTCCGTCTGGGCGCATGGACCTCAGAGCCACATATGTTAACCCCGGGACTGCCACAGGGATCTGCAGTCTCACCGGTGCTCTTTAATGTGTATACGAGCAAGATTGCAAACCTAGAAGCACCAGGGGTTGGAAGAATACTAACATTTGCAGATGATATTCTTGCATATAGGCAGGGGAGAGATAGGGAGCAAACAGCCCAGGAGTTACAGGCGACAGTAGATAAAGTGATTGCCTGGTGCACAGAAATGAGTGCTGTCATCCACCTGGAAAAGGCGGCTGTTTTGTGGTGCTCTCTGGACAACAGGATTGTAAGAGCTGATGTCCCAAGCCTCGCGATAGATGGTAGAAATGTCAGCAGAGAGAACAAACTGAAGTATCTGGGGATCACATTTGACAGGAGCCTATCCTTCAAGGACCATGTGGAGATGGTCGTGACAAGATCTCAAAAGGGACTCAATGCACTTAAAACTATGGCTGCAATGGACATAGAGCAGAGAATGCTTTTCACACTATACCAGCACTTGATCCTCTCAGTAATTGATTATGGATTAGGTCTGCTCACAGTCTCAGAGAGTCAGCTGGTGAAGTTAGAGCGCATACAGAACGAAGCTATGCGGGTCATTCTGGGATGCACTAGAGACACCCCAGTAGTGTGTATGCATTACATCCTTGGTCTGCCGACTGTTGCTGGTAGGCTCAAGGTGATGCAGGCGAAGGCATACCTCAGAGTAGCTGCAGACACAGACCACCCACTGCATGAGGCGCTGGACGCAGTTAAGGGTCAGCGACTGATAAGAGGGAAATCATGGATGGCTCAGGCGGAGGATACAATCAGACAGGAGTGCCCCGTGGAGAACATTAGGCGTGGAGAGGAGTGGGTCAGAGTGCCAGCGGAGCAGTCAGACTTGTGCAGAGTTATAATCACATTAAGCAGGGAGTGGCCAGCAGGGGCCACGGAAGTGGAAATCCAGCAACTAATTCAGGACAATGCTCACTCGAGTGATGTGATTATCTACACAGATGGTTCGGTGTCACGAGGTGAGAGAAGTGGCTGGGGGTTCATAGCCAAAGCTAATGGTCGATGTTTGGGGCAGGAGAGCCTGGCATATGATACCACAACATCCAGCTTAAGAATGGAAGTGGAGGCAGTCACTGCGGCTCTCCGCTGGATGGAGAATACGACACACACACATATCGTGATTGTAACTGACTCAGAAAGCATGCTGACGAGGGTGAGGACGGGCAGACTTCATGCGGAGAGGCATGCTTCACTTCGGAGGTCACAGGGGACAAGCATCGCCTGGATCTTTTCTCCGGGGCATGCCGGTGTGCTGGGAAATGAACAGGCGGACAGATTGGCTGGCTCTGCAGGACTTGGTGGAGTATTGATACATGACAAGGCATAATTCCCCCATTGTTGTGCCGCGGCGTCATTACGCGCGCCAGGCAAACCCCAGTTACCTACCCACAGGTTCGCTGGTGAGTTAGAGTAACCGGCAGCGGTCAAGCAAGTACAAGCGTGACGCACGCAGTTCCCGCTGGACTCAATCCCACAGGGCAAGTGCTCAGAGCGAGAAACGGCAGACAAGGCTTGGGTATTCGGACTGGACAGACGTAGTTTGAGAGAGGAGTGTATTATTGCTGTGCCTGAATGTCGATTGCTAGTATCTCTTGTGAGAAGATGGAAGACTGCGCGGCTGTGGTTTGAGTCTGTGAGTGTATTGATTCATTGACTGTGTGTATTATTGTATTCACATTGTGCTGGCAACATGCCGAATTAGATTGTGTTGCATGTGAAGTGTAAATAAAACGTTGAACTGATTGTTACCGTGTGTCCAGTCAAATCATTCTGTGACTGTGTATGTCTCGCATATGTTAGGTCAAGCGAGTCAGATTCATCCTTAAATGTGAGAACCTGACACGTGGTTGCGGCCTTGTGGGAGCACATGCACACCTCGGAGGAGCAAATGGATTACCATGGTCTGGCAAGAATGAGACAACAAGGAGTGACGAAGGGATCTGGCCAACGCTCAACGCTCAGAGGAAAGGCGAGACGGACTTATAATCAGATTGCTACTGGTACTATTAGTGTTGGAACTCTTCGCTGGCTGCTGAGGATGGGGACGGAGCACTTATGGGAATGCCCCGAATGCTGTGATGTCGATTCCTAAATCAATCAATCAATCAATCGCTAGGTTCAATTTAAGTAACATTGAAGCGCACAAAGTTGAATATTAATCGGAGCTAGATATCAGTGAAAAAGCATTACTTTGCATTAGCAGTCGTGAGTCAGACTTTAAAGAAATTGATTATGATTCTGAAAATGTGTTTGTAAATTGCCGTATAGATGACTGACAATCACAAACAATATGCTGTATTTCGTAAATATTTGTGTTCATGTATGGATTACTGGCAACAATCACACGAGAAACATATTCTGCAAGCTTTTCCCTTCATTGTGTTGTTTATTTAACTAAAATCGGTAGACTAACACCTTATTTCTGATGTTTTTACTAACGTAACCCGAAATTTTACAGAACCTTATAAAATCGTCCCCGTTCAGGGCTAAAAAATGGACAAGCGTTTTCCCGGTAAAGGGTTAAACCTCTAGAGATGTGAGAATAACTTAAGTTTTCTCACAATATCTTTTACTGGGCCTCCAATAAAGGACATTTAATGGCTCATTTCAAAATATGTAGCTATAATTGAGACTGATTCATATGTTTCTTAGCCAGTAACAAACAATATGCTGGATCCTGAGAAAAAGGACTGGCTCATGAATAACGTTTAATTTCTCCATGCTTGTCTCCATTTCTACTTTGTCATAAAATGTTTGTAATTCCACTGCTCTACTGTTTATTCTTGGAACCTACACTTGTATAATAATTACATCTCTTGGTTTGACTTTGAATTTGACAATAATAACTATCTGATTTAATCTTCTTCTTCTGCTGCATTCATCTGGAGTGTTTTTTCAGATGTAATTGCACTGTGTCTGGTTAGGCACCCTTGGGCTGAAGCCCTTAGGCCAACACATCCAACTTTTAGCGTGCATTTTTGACAGGTTAGCATTCCTAGGGGACTCTTGCTTTTGTGGTGCTGTCCACATCCCAGCTTGTCAAGTTAGAATGGTTGAATACTTTACGATCAACCCTCAAGGGAAGGCAGGAACAGTCCATGGCATTTTCTGCCATCCAAGGTGGCTTCCATAGTTGCAGAGCCGCCACATAGCGCTCTGGTGCTGGGCTCACCCGAGGAATCGCCACGTCCTGCTCATAGCAGGCTTAATTTGTCACTTCCGTGTATTCGGCATTTTGTTTGCCATTGGTCGTTCCCCACACGCACCAGGGATGGACAGTCTGCGGATGGCATCCACTCGTCAAGCTTTCACTTCGGACTTCCACGAAATGGATTCGCTAGCCATTCCATGAGTATAGATACAGACTTTCATCGCAACCATTTTGTGTAGCTGGGGCATTTTTTCTACTTTAGTGCCCGCTCACGAGGTAGGCTACATGTGCTGCCGGCTCAGCACCTTACCTCCGTGCATTGGTGAGCGTGTAACGGCCAGACCCTCTCATCCGGGAACCTCTCATATCCCCCAGTTGAGAACCTTTCAGAGTCACCAGTGGGAACGCCATGCCCCGCGAAGGGCAATGACGATTGGTTTTGAAGTGCTCTTTCCGCGAGGGTCAGAGTATGGTAAGCATGTATTAGCTCTAGAATTGCCACAGTTATCCAAGTAGGATCGTGTCATCTAAGGAACCTCGACTGATTTAATGAGCCATTTGCAGTTTCACCGTGAGACAGTGTGAACTTAGACATGCATGGCTTAATCTTTGAGACAAGCATATGACTACTGGCAGGATCAACCAGATATCTATCGGACAGACGGACTATTCATGCACACGCAGGCCAAGAGTATCATCGCTAAAGCGCACCCTCCCGGTACCCGATGACACATGCAAAACCACTGGGCGCCTACCGACGAGCTTCTAAGCAACGCCGGCAGGACTGACTGAAAAGCTATAGCAGCTTACTGACTGCAGGTCCACTACTCATCTAGAGAGAGTGGGCGCTTATCGAGACTTTGTCGAATGATCGTAAAAATTTGCCTTTTTGCCTGCTCAAACCACAACTCTTGCTTCACAATGCGGTTACATTCTCAAAACACCTGCCTCGCTTACTTTCGTCTGGGAAGATCCCAATTTGGTGCACGTCACACAGCCATCTGAGACAACAAATGCTTAATGAGGGATTAATCTTGCAAACCAGACCAGCCCTCATGGATTTAATCAAATAACCATTAATTGATTTAGCTGTTTCCTCACTGAATAATAGTCTTACTCCTTTTCCGTATGTATTACCTCCTGAACAAATTATTGTGTGTTTGTCTGTTATTACTCTACCAGATCTCCCCCACCCCATCTCACTCATGTCTGTTATTACTTTACCAGATCTCCCCCATCCCATCACACTCATGTCTGTTATTACTTTACCAGATCTCCCCCACCCCATCTCACTCGTGTCTGTTATTACTTTACCAGATCTCCCCCACCTCATCTCACTCATGTCTGTTATTACTTTACCAGATCTCCCCCATCCCATCACACTCATGTCTGTTATTACTTTACCAGATCTCCCACCCCATCTCACTCATGTCTGTTATTACTTTACCAGATCTCCCCCACCCCATCTCACTCATGTCTGTTATTACTTTACCAGATCTATAACAAAGTAGGTTGTTATACGGGGTTTAGTTAGGTGGCACGGTGTGCAAGGGGAAAGAGATATATAGCTGATGCACGTGTGAGCACCGTAGTTAGGTAGTTAGGGACGCTCACGTGCTGACGTAGAGGAAAACAGAGGTTAGTTACGACTCAGCCGCCGAACCAACAACATGTATTTGCTTTGATAGTCCCTGTAACCATTTTGATATTACTGAAACTTCTTCAAATAAACTGAGTCATTACCAGTCATCGGTGGCTTGTCTTCATACATTCAGTTGCATCCAATTGCCTTTGGGTTGTCGCTCTGTTAAAGATCTCCCCCACCTCATCTCACTCATGTATGTTATTACTTTACCATATCTCCCCCACCTCATCTCACTCATGTCTGTTATTACTTTACCAGATCTCACCCACCTCATCTCACTCGTGTCTGTTATTACTCTACCAGATCTCCCCCACCCCATCTCACCTGTGTCTGTTATTACTTTACCAGATCTCCCCCACCCCATCTCACTCATGTCTGTTATTACTTTACCAGATCTCCCCCACCCCATCTCACCTGTGTCTGTTATTACTTTACCAGATCTCCCCCACCCCATCTCACCTGTCTGTTATTACTTTACCAGATCTCCCCCACCCCATCTCACTCATGTCTGTTATTACTTTACCAGATCTCCCCCACCTCATCTCACTCATGTCTGTTATTACTTTACCAGATCTCCCCCACCTCATCTCACTCGTGTCTGTTATTACTCTACCAGATCTCCCCCACCCCATCTCACCTGTGTCTGTTATTACTCTACCAGATCTCCCCCACCCCATCTCACCCGTGTCTGTTATTATTTTACCAGATCTCCCCCACCCCATCTCACTCATGTCTGTTATTACTTTACCAGATCTCCCCCACCCCATCTCACTCATGTCTATTATTACTTTACCAGATCTCCCCCACCTCATCTCACGCATGTCTGTTATTAATTTACCAGATCTCCCCCACCTCATCTAACTCATGTCTGTTATTACTTTACCAGATCTCCCCCACCTCATCTCACACATGTCTGTTATTAATTTACCAGATCTCACCCACCTCATCTCACTCGTGTCTGTTATTACTTTACCAAATCTCCTCCACCTCATCTCACTCATGCCTAGGATCAATCTTCACGTTTTTCATTGAGGTCAACATAGTCGAATGGACAAGAACTCATGTTCTTAAACATCCGGTGTTAGTTAGTTAGTTAGTTAGTCGACAGATCATCCTCATTGCACATCGAACCATTCAGTCCATAAGTGCTCGGATCCCCTCCTCAGCAAATCCTGCAGCGTGTAGCGGCTAACGACACCAGTTCTGTGTTGGTTTATCAATCTTCTTTGGCTTCCTGCGTAGTGTTCTTGTTTGGCCACACCTCTTTTAATTTGCTGCTCTCGCAGTCTGGCCATTGTTGTAGATTCACAGTCATCACTTGGTTCTCGCAAAAGTCTTACTTCTCGTAGAGCATTCAGAATGTCGGCCTGGTCCATGGCGCGTCCGCCCTCCACAGTAGCCTCACCTGCGAGCTTGTCAGCCCGCTCATTTCCTTGTACTCCCGCATGCCCTGGCACGAAGATGAAACTAATCTTTGCCAGTCGAGACCGCTCCAGAGGCAGCAACCATTCTCTTCGGATCGACCCCTCCTCTATCCTCTTGATCATGTTCATTGAGTCGCTAAGGAAACAAGCCCTAGTGAATGTCTGTGTCTCGAGCCATGTTATTGATTTACTTACTGCCATGACTTCCATGGTCAGGCTACTTGTGGTTTCAGTAAAAGCACCAGAGTCCTCCTTCACAATTCTCCCTCCGGCCCAAGCTGTAAAGGCCCATGAGCTTCTCACATGTCGGACGACCGACCCATCTGTGTAGATGACCACGTCACCGTCTAGCGAATTCTCGAAAATCAACGCTTGTACTTCAGCCTCAACAGCAGCCGGATTTTCTTGTCTGCATTTTCTGTCAAGTTGGATGCAAACTGAAAAGGATGTGCAGAAGTCTGTTGGCACTTGCACCCACTCCTCGCCAGGTTCTAAGTCCTCAAGTGAACACACCTGTTGAAGAATGTCTTCGGCTTGACCCATCCACGACCGTCCTCTTTTTAACCTGCTGCCCTTTACCTTCCTAATTTCACTATGCAGTGGATGTTGTGTGTTTGCGTTAATTCTGAGGTAGGCGCGTGCCCTGCAATCTTGTATTCTCTCTTCAATGGTTGGAAACCCAAGAAGGTAGCGCATCGCCCTGCATGCTGTATCTCTTGTACATCCAAGAATAATGTGCATAGCTTCATTCTGTATCCTTTCCATCCGTTCTATCTGCTTATGGCTGAGAGTCAGGATTGCCATTGCATACTCCAAAACAGACATGACCAAACCCTCGTACAGAAGACATAGATGGCGCTGCTCACAGTTTGCTGCCGCCATCACCCGCATCGCTGCCAAACCCCGCTTGGCCTTTGTTATCACCTGGTCTATGTGCACATTATAAGCAAGGCTTCGATCAAACCGTATCCCCAGGTAATTCATTGCCTGCGTTCTTTCCACCATCTCTGAACACAGCATTACAGTTGGTGTTGGAGTGTTGAATATATGATTATTCAACGAGAACCAAGTCACTGTTGCCTTTGTTGGGTTGACCATTGCCCCAGCTTCATCACACCAAGTACTTATGCGATTGAGTTCGGTTTGTAGTTCCACAGCAACCTCCTCTCTATCCTTCCCCTGACGATACACTAAAACATCATCGGCATATGACAATGTCCTGCCAGGTCCAGTGATCTGCTCACTGGTGATTCTCACTGTGTAGGCGTTGAACAGTACCGGAGATAATGGTGATCCCTGTGGTAGGCCAGGATATATTGTTGTTGGTTCCGAAGTCCACCTGCCACATCTAAAAACTACTTTCCGTTGGAAGAGGGCTGCAGCGATCCAACTAAGGAGGAATGGACTTATGTTTAGTTCGAGAAGCTGAAACATTAAAAAGTCCAGTGGTACTCTGTTGTATGCGTCCTCAAGATCAATCGCTGCAGCAACGGTTTCAGTGCCTGAGTGGAAACCTTCATAGACATCCTGGGCAAAGACTGCTGCATTGGTCCAGGTTTCCCTTTTTGGACGGTACCCACCCAGGGTGGGTGGGAAAACACCTTGTCTCTCTAGTTGGCTTGATATTTTCTTGGCAATTACCTTCTCCAGCAGCTTGCCTATTGTATTCTGCATGGTTATAATTCGATATCCCTGAATTTTTTTGTGGTCTTTGTCAGGCTTCGGCAAGGGAATCAGATAGCTGTGTAACCATTCCTCCTTGATGCTAGCACCCCCTATACTGTTGTTGTACATGTCTGCTAGTTTCTCTAGCTCATTGTCGGTACACCTATTAATGTCCTCGTATCTTATGCCATCAGGACCTGGAGCACTGTTTTTTGATCGTCGAAGCACAGCCTTGATTTCTTTCACTGTCACTGTGTCTTCATCCGAAGTGTCCTGGGCCTTGCATCTGTCTGAGGTGACCTCCTTGGCCAGATTTCGGCCTCCCATGTCTGTCTGGTTGCTTTGCTCAAGGTAGCGCTCAAAGAGGGCTTTGCCCTTGTCCTCGTCAGTCCTCTGCCAGATGAGGTCAGCACCTTGGAAGTCAGAAATGCTCTTATTCTTGACTACACCACTCATGCTTTTATGTAGTCGCCAGAACAATTTCAGTGACTTGTCTGTGCTTACTCTTTGACACACCTCTGCCCATTTTTCACTTTTAACAACCTTGACCAGTTTTTTGAAGTAGCTTACTTTTGTGTGCATCTCTCTTTCTAAGTGCAAGCAGGGACTAGGATGACCAGCTCTGTTCTTCTTGGCATTTTGCCATCTCCTTACAGCACTACGCTTATCCACCCAAGCCTTCTCCACCTCGAAACTCCACCACGGTGGCTGCTCCCAGCTTTTTTTCCTGCCCTGAAACGTTCTGCGCTTGTCACGTCTTATTTTACTCACCACATCTTGCCCTGTACTGTCATACTGGAACGTCTTTACCTTTAGCTTGTGCTGCCTGGTTCTGCCTTTCTCCACCAGTATGCTGCACGGGTGGTGGTCGCTGCCATGGTGTCCTAGGACACCCCATCTACACACTGTAGTGAGTGAAGGTGAAACTAGCGCCAGATCAATAGCACTGTCCTCATCGCCCGGACGGCTTGCTGTTCTGGTGACACAGCCACTGTTGATACAAACCAGGTCGATGGTTTCCAGTGCAGTCTCGAGCTCCTCCCCCTGTGTATTGGATGAAGTGTTTCCCCATGATCTGCCTTTAGCGTTGAAATCACCACAGAAAATAACATTTCTCTCGTGGCCTAATATGCCACTTAAGCACTGCCACTTCTGGGCGTCCACACTGGCATTGCGGGCATAAACATTAACCACCACGAATGGTAAACTGGAATGAACTCTCAACGCCTGTATTTGTATATCGTCACTGTCCCAACTGGACATGTCTAGCTCTGACGCCACCATGCTGTCGCGAACGAGAATCGCCATTCCCAGATGTCGTCTGTTGTAGAAACATTTGAAGCCGGCAATCTGGAGTAGCTGATCGCCCAGTCTCGTCTCCTGGAGTGCTACAATGTCGTTCCTGTAAACTAGGGTTTCTAAAATAGAGCCCCGTTGTTTTACACTGGCACAGTTCCAATATAGAATACGGATATTCCTGAGTCCTAGACGGTGACACTTGAGTCTAAAACGCCTCAAACCTCCACGCTTACCTTGCTTCTTTTTCCCTGCGCGTCTACCCCGCCGCTTCGGTATGTTGACTGCAGACCGCACGAAGAACACACGTTGTTCCGCCATGTTGAAAAAACGTAAACACAGACTTTGAAAACCACACACGCTGCTGAAAATTCACTCAAGGATGGCTTCGCTCGATGCACGAACTCCGTAGCACCCGCGCAGATCTTGAGTAGAAACTCCTGGTTTTACATCCTGGCACACCAATTACACGCAAGAGATGAATAAATCCATCCCCTACGCGAAAAAGTTAACGAACACAAAACAACACGACCGTCCGTCGCCATCTTGAAACCGGAAAATCTCGGAAACCGGAAACCGGAAACCGGAAAACATCCGGTGTGCTGATGCCGAGGTCAGGGGTTCAACTCCTCCACCGGACAGTTGGACTAAAATGTTGACCTATCATCCTTGACTTGGGGACGTAAATTACAAGTACCTCTGAAGTCGGAGTGGGTTTACCTGATGGTGAGGGACACTGGTAATAGGAAAAGCTAATCCACACGCAAAATTCAATCCAGTGCTACAAGAAGTAGTTTGTATGGACTATGCTTGACTTCACATCAAGTGAGCACACACAAAAATAACATATTTTTCATTTCATCATCATTATCAAGTGCCCTGCCAGCTGGCATAGGCATTCATGGCTCGCCACAGATCTCGGTCTTTGGTGTTCTGGATCAGTACAAGCCATATGGGGTAAAACCTGGTGCAATGAAGTTGATCCTCTCAATACTCTTGACATTCTATCGAAAGATGAATGTGACCTTTACTTTCCTGTTACCAAAACGCAAAATAAAATATACATCTTGCCAGGTTTGTTAGCAATGTGACAGACTTTTTAATGAATGATAAACAATTGGTGGCCATTTTGAATTGTTAATTAGGTCACGGCACATCCTATTGAAAAATAGATAATAGGTCAAGTTAGGCCACGCCACCCCGGGTGCAATGATATATGGTACAATGTTGTCCATTTAAAATTAAACAAGCCACAATACTAGAATTTCTCAGCTCCCAATTTATGGGCCGCGAAAAAAAATAATACATTGGTGTAGATTCCTGTGCACTTCCTGGCTGTAGATCACGACACAAAAATATGTAATAACTCCGCTTAGAATTGACGTACAATCCTCGTCTTCGATTCGTCTGATCAAGCTGTACCCAACTGTGATTGTTTCATAAGTAAAAACCCAATTTTTAAATATTGACTGTATATGCTAGTATGATAGTATGAAAATCGTACAAAGTTCCATCGTGCCATGACCCAAAATGAAAACGGAATTTATATACGGCGCCACCCCGCAATGATCCACAGTGTCTCCCAAAATCGCTATGTATAGACCATGCATTCTTTCGACGTCATCCATTCATTCACATATCTCATGATAATAACACACGTCATCGTGAGTTTTCCAGGAAAGGTTTGCCTAATATTCTGTGCACAGCGATTGGTTGAAATCATAGTGGCCTTGTATATAAATGTAATTATTTGATACATGGTACATAATTTTATTTTTTAGAGCTGTATTTGTACATCTTTGAATATTTTGAGATGGATTTTCAAATTCTGCACCCAATTCTACATATATTTAAAGAGTTTCATCGCCAATCACCTTCCATTTGTGGTATTAAAAAATTATTTCTGCGGAGATGTTTCATGTTGTTTGGTCTTTGTGAATGGAAAGCTAAGATGGCGGCCAATGCAAATAATTCAGAATATCGATCGGACATTGCTCAAACATGCAATTTGACCTGCTAAAGTTAAAGAGAACACAAGTTTAAAGATTATTAATAATTTATTTGTATACTTGTACTATTTTTTAACCATTTAACATGATGGAACATATTTTTAAAGTCAGTTTTCATAATCCACCTATGACCCGTAACTATATTATAACTCTTTGTGGAGTAATCGTTGTGTCCTCATTAGCATAGTGGTAAGTATCCCGCCTTTCACGCGGGAGACCGGGGTTCTATTTTCCACGAGGTAGTTGGTTTTTTTTTTCCATTTTTCAAAAATTTATTAGGTGATATAATAAAACATATTAACCATTACGAACTAAAATATTACACAGAACTGAGAAACTCAAAGCTTGTGAATAAAGTGTGCTCTATAGATCTGCGGAAGCTGCTGGGGAGCGCATCTCCAGCGAAATTACCAAGTGTCGGAGTCGGTGGATCCAATAGATGTCTTTGTTTGATGTGAATTTTAATTGCCATATAAAATATTGCCCCTGAATCAGCATAGTTTCATCGCTAAACTTGCTCGAATTGTGGTTGAAAAACAGATTTTCTGCGAAGATTTCTGCCTTTGTGAATTGGAAACCCACAGGTCATGGTGGCCGCGCATATCGAATTATCGACCGGACTACACTTTGTAACATTCAATATGTGCACTCTGATCTACTAAAGTTAAAGTGAATACAATAACAATTTTAAAGATTAATAATAATTTATTTGTATACTTGTACTATTTTTTAATCATTTAACATGACGGAACAAATTTTTTAAGTCAGTTGTCATGTCCGTTTGAGATCATCTCGCACGCACAGATCGCTGGTGAAGGTAATGGACACACTGGAGAGTTCCAAAATCAAATCTAACTCGTTCTACCTTCACAAAAATGTGAATATCTTTATAATTTATTTAGAATTGACATACAGGCACCATTGAGGTATAATTATATTTTGTTTTCCAAGGCCTATCTATTGTGATGATCTCATTAATAAATACTTAAATTGAAAATCATGATGGGACCTCCTAAAAATCGGAGGATGCCAATTTTTTTTCCCCTTCAATATCATTGACGTCATTAATTATTTATTAATCATTATCATTAATCATTATCAATTTATCAGCACCGTGAATCTTGTTGAACGTCTCTACACTTATAATATGTAAGCATGAACATGGAGTTCAACAATGCACGCTAAAGAAAGAATATTTATATAGTATAAAAACTAAACTATAAGCTCTCTTACCGTTAGCCGACAATTTGCGATTTGTTTCGAGAAATAGAATGGGAGAGTAGTGTTGTAGTGCCAAGGAACATGGAAGAATAACCTCCTGAACCCTCGTTAAAGTTGTCGTTCGCGATTTTCACGCTATAGTTTCGCATTTATCCAATTAGATTGAGTTGAGTTGAGTTGCGTTAAGAACCGACATCACTGCACTCAGGACATTCCCATATATACTCAGTCCCCTCGTTCAACACATTATGAACAATTTGGATTATGAACATGGAGGTATCCTGACCAAAAGATCGTCATCATCGTCATCTTCCACTTTTGCCATTAAGCGTCGTGAGGGATGTGGGTATAATTGGTGTTCCAGCACCCGAAGGGTGGAACTGGATAGTGTCATTCTGTATAATTGTACAATGACTTTGATGTCAATTCAGTCAGAAATCAGATTTATTACATTCTCATCAACAGAAGATTTCGAAATGCCTTAAAAGTCGCAAAAAACTATACTAAGCGCAGACTTTTACAGCGACCAGTAACATATGTGGCTCTGAGGTCCATGGTCTCCGTCTGGGCGCATGGACCTCAGAGCCACATATGTAACCCCGGGACTGCCACAGGGATCTGCAGTCTCACCGGTGCTCTTTAATGTGTATACGAGCAAGATTGCAAACCTAGAAGCACCAGGGGTTGGAAGAATACTAACATTTGCAGATGACATTCTTGCATATAGGCAGGGCAGAGATAGGGAGCAAACAGTCCAGGAGTTACAGGCGACAGAGATAAAGTGATTGCCTGGTGCACAGAAATGAGTGCTGTCATCCACCCGGAAAAGGCGGCTGTTTTGTGGTGCTCTCTGGACAACAGGATTGTAAGAGCTGATGTCGCAAGCCTCGCGATAGATGGTAGAAATGTCAGCAGAGAGAACAAACTGAAGTATCTGGGGATAACATTTGACAGGAGCCTATCCTTCAAGGACCATGTGGAGACGGTCGTGACAAGATCTCAAAAGGGACTCAATGCACTTAAAACTATGGCTGCAATGGACATAGAGCAGAGAATGCTTTTCACACTATACCAGCACTTGATCCTCTCAGTAATTGATTATGGATTAGGTCTGCTCACAGTCTCAGAGAGTCAGCTGGTGAAGTTAGAGCGCATACAGAACGAAGCTATGCGGGTCATTCTGGGATGCACTAGAGACACCCCAGTAGTGTGTATGCATTACATCCTTGGTCTGCCGACTGTTGCTGGTAGGCTCAAGGTGATGCAGGAGAAGGCATACCTCAGAGTAGCTGCAGACACAGACCACCCACAGCATGAGGCGCTGGACGCAGTTAAGGGTCAGCGACTGATAAGAGGGAAATCATGGATGGCTCAGGCGGAGGATACGATCAGACAGGTGTGCCCCTTGGGGAACATTAGGCGTGGAGAGGAGTGGGTCAGAGTGCCAGCGGAGCAGTCAGACTTGTGCAGAGTTATAATCACATTAAGCAGGGAGTGGCCAGCAGGGGCCACGGAAGTGGAAATCCAGCAACTAATTCAGGACAATGCTCACTCGAGTGATGTGAATATCTACACAGATGGTTCGGTGTCACGAGGTGAGAGAAGTGGCTGGGGGTTCATAGCCAAAGCTAATGGTCGATGTTTGGGGCAGGAGAGCCTGGCATATGATACCACAACATCCAGCTTAAGAATGGAAGTGGAGGCAGTCACTGCGGCTCTCCTCTGGATGGAGAATATGACACACACACACACACACACATCGTGATTGTAACTGACTCAGAAAGCATGCTGACGAGGGTGAGGACGGGCAGACTTCGTGCGGAGTGGCTTGCTTCGCTTCGGTGGTCACGGGTGACAAGCATCGCCTGGATCTTTTCTCCGGGGCATGCCGGTGTGCTGGGAAATGAACAGGCAGACAGATTGGATGGCTCTGCAGAACTTGGTGGAGTATTGATAAATGACAAGGCAGACGTGGTTGAGTCCTTGTGGGAGCACGTGCACACCTCGGGGGAGCAAATGGATTGCCATGGTCTAGCAAGAATGAGACAACGAGGAGTGACGAAGGGATCTGGCCGACGCTCAACGCTCAGAGGAAAGGCGAGACGGACTTATAATCAGATTGCTACTGGTACTATTAGTGTTGGAACTCTTCGCTGGCTGCTGAGGATGGGGACGGAGCACTTATGGGAATGCCCCGAATGCTGTGATGTCGATTCCTAAATCAATCAATCAATCAATCAATCAATGTTACAGCGACCATAGATTAATCATAAGCAATACATGTCCTGGCAATCGGAAATGGCTGTCAACGAAGTTAAGGGAAAACCGCCACATTATCTTCCCAAGACTTCAACATGACAGTAGGCAAAAAGCCAAGAAAAGATAGAGGATTGAAGAAATCTTAAAGTTGATGGACAAAAGAAAACAGAGTAAAGGTAACAAACAATATTCTGCTAAGATTAATAAAGAAATACGAGATTAATGTGTGAAGGTAAAAGAAAGTTGTTTAAACGCGCAATGGAAGAAAATTGAATTAAATTATATTAAAGACGCAAAAAATATGCACAGACAAATCAGTGAGATCACGGAAAGAACGGTAAGAATAAATAAAGGGTGTTAAAAACAAAAAACATGGAAGATATTATTGAAGGAAAGTATTATATTGAAGAGGTCGAATTAATATATAAGTTTAAAAGAGAAGTATGTGGTGGAAAAAGGGAAGGATTAACAGGCGAAAAAAACTTAGAAGGGCCATCTATTCTGAATATTCTTACGAAGACTCGCTCGCGTTATCAAACATATGAAGAGAGGAAAAACACCTGGGCCTGATGGAATCACAACAGAAGAATTCGAAATACTGGGGGAATTTGGAGTAGATATATTAACATGGTCGAGACAGAAACACGGAGCTGATCCACGACTCTGGTGATCGGGTGAGATGGCAGAACACGCTTACCGGCATGGCACATGATGGATGGATATTAACAAAAATGTGAATGATATTTACAGCAGTGGATATTTACCCAGTGATATGCTGAGATCTGTATTTATATGTAGCTATACCAAACAGACCAGGATCAATTGAATTCGACAATTTTCGTACAATTAACCTCATAAACCATGTCACAAAGCTTCTACTCGAATTATAATGAAAAGAACGAGAAAGAAAAATCCTTTTCCAAAATATGTAACAGCTGGAAAAAATGTATGAGATTTCAGAAAGTAGAGTTTATCAAAATCCTTACAAAGCACAAAGAGAAAAGCCGCTAAAAGTAAGTCACTAAAGTCAAGGATCTTTTAAGATGCCAGGCGGCGTAATGGGTTTATGGTGCTAGCCCCACAATTTATAGACCAATCAGCACTCGATGGGTGATGTGGTCAATATCAAGTGGGCTGCCTTTACTTCCCAAGACATTTCCTGCTGCCTGTTTTAGGATGGTTGACTTTGGAGACCAGGTCAATTGTTTTAAAAAATGCACTTATGTGTATTCAAATACATGATACTGATCACAAACCAGTCATAATAAAAAAAAAAAGTCATAATAAAAAAAGATTTCACCACACAGGAAAATAAGAAACAAAAAGGTAACAACACATGTCATCAATTATAGGAGGCTGCAGGAAAATACGGTTAAATACGAATTCTATCAAGAAATCCAAAACCTACATAAGAACATCCCTGATGATCACTCAAGCGTAGATAAGGAATGGACATGTTTCAAGGCTGTCATGCTAGACACACTGAAAAATAAATGTGGAACAAAGAAAGTAGGGCAGGACAAAAGATTAAGAACAGCCTGGTGGAACAACGAAGTTAAAGATAGCATATTCAAAAAGAAGGTAGCATTCAAAAAATGGATCACAACTAAATCTGAACAGGACTATATTACTTATAGAATAGCATGACGTAATGCCAAATGAATAATTAGAGCATCTAGAGATGAATCATGGAGAATATACGGTGAACATAAATATAGAATTTTGTGAAGAACAGGAGACAACACTGCACTTATAGACGTATTCCAAGCGAACGAAAGAAGAAGAACGAACGAACAAACCAACTTTATTTTAAAAGGGTAACAAATTGGGCACGAAGGCCCGTCTTACATTCGGCCCTTTCAATCACTCATCTTTCATTCATCAAATGTGCATGTTACATTAACATAGGGGGAAAAACATTGTCAAATGGATTTTGTAAGCATAAACAATGCATATTACGCATGATACATTCACATGAAAAAAAAAAAAAAAAACATCAAATGAAAGTTGTAAACATAAACAGTGCATATTGCAATGTTGCGAGACACATCCACCATCCACCCTCATATCCCGCAGCCACCAACACATCCCCCACCCACCCACACATACCTCCACGCACTCACACATAACCAGGCGAACATACATGCCGAAGAAGAAGAAGAAGAAGAAGAAGAAGAAGAAGAAGAAGAAGAAGAAGAAGAAGAAGAAGAAGAAGAAGAAGAAGAAGAAGAAGAAAAAGTCTGGTTTTGTGGAAAGAAAGAGAACACACAATGCAATATACCCATTACAGAAAGACATATATTTGTGCTTCATAGATTATATCAAGGCATTTGATAAAGTAAAACATAATGAACTAAGAAAGGTGAAAATTATGATGACAAAGATCTTAGAATAATTTAAAAAAATTATATACTGGAATCAAGTAGCAGCATTTGAAATGGGAAATAAAGAGGACAATTATGAACAAATAAAGCAAGAAGTATGTCAGGAATGTGCTTTGTCATCGGATGTCTTCTCCCTCTATAGCAAAGTAATCATGAGAGAGATCAATGACAATCCAGCTATACTAAATTGGAGGTTATAATATAAACAATAATCGCTATGTAGATGACACAGCATTGGTCGTGGATAATTCAAACGATCAACAATAATTGTTGGACATTGTAGCAACGGGGAGTGCAAACAAAGGACTCTCCTTGAATACCAATAATAACAAGTAAACAGAACCAATGGTGATATCAAAGAAACAGATGACACCAAAATTTGAAATGCAAATAGAAGGGGTAATTCTTAACTGTAATTCTTAATTGTAAATATCTAGGGGTGATTATAACATCCGGTGGAAGATGCACAACAGAGATTAAGAGCATTATAGGGCAAGAAAAAGCTACATTTAAGAAAATGAAGAGGATCTTATGCAAAAAGCCACTACCAATGAATGCAAGAGAGTGCTAAACTGCCATATAGAGCCTGTTTTGCTGTTTGGCAGTAAGTCGTTGAATGTAAATGAACAAATTAAAAGAACTTGGAAGCAACAGAGATGTTGTTCATGGTTCGAATGTTGTCGATTACTTGAACTGCCAAAGTAACTAACAACTATTGTCTGAAACAGGCTAATAAAACTAGAACATTATATACAACAATAAAAATTAGACAAACATATGTGTCTTTGGTCATGTGATGAGAAGAGAGGTAGGCTATTTGAGAACATCGTGACAACTGGAAAGATCGAGGGGAAGAGAGGCAGAGCCAGACCAAGCAAAATGATGCTGGATGGATTGAGACGGTGTCATGGAGGAATATCATCAGCAGAGTTGATCCAGAAAAATAAACACCGAGGTCTGTGGTTCGTCATGAACACATACGCCAGCTGGCATGGCATGATTATGAAATGTACATCAAGAAACACAAAAATTTGATCTACGTGCACTGAAGAGTGTAGAGATAAAAGATAAATTCAAAGAAGAGGTAAAGAACGGATTTGATGCATTGTCCGATATGGAAATATTATTTCAAGATGTCAGCGACCAATAGGAAATTATATTACCCAGTCCTAGCCCGCCCACTTTTCACAGTAGCCCGCTCTCAAGCGTATGCATTTGCTGTTTACATGTCAGATGACATCATATTTTTCGAGTGACAAATATTTGTCTCCTCCATGTTCATTCACATGTCAAACTTTGTCTTATTTAAAGAAAACAGCAGTCATCTTGAGAATTTTTGACGTCTCAGACTTCTCAGGGTGTGTCCTAAAATGGAACCTGTGTTTGCCAAAATAATTTTCTTCGTTCTGCATATGTTGGACGCTCTTGCAGCAAATGTTTATTTAGCCGTCATGTTCCAAATTCCATAGCTACACTCATCAGATTTTCATGTCTCTAGCTTGTTGAACAATTGGTGTCTCAGACTGTTTTGTCCTGTGTGGAGTCTTGTGTTTTATTTTCTTAATTCTGTTACATTTAGGAGAATTCTCCTTTTTCTATTTTCTGTTGAGCTTTCTATTATTATTATATACTATATGTGTATGCATGAATACAGACGTTACACGTGAAAGCATCCTTGACATTATTTAGGGCTGCTTTTCTGCTATCTCTCTCCCCTCTCTCTCCCAAGTAACAAACACACATACAAAATTGTTTCCATCGGTCAAGTTGATAAGATGCATCATCTGTCTGGCGCCCTGGATGCTCGGACTCATACTTGCTTCTTCTTCTACTTTGTCTTTGGGCCAAGGCGATGTTACAGTTTATTCGAGGCAAAAGAAGTGGCTGAAGATTCCTAACGAAGGTTAATGGACAGTGTTTAGTGCAGGGGAGACTGACATATGATACCACACAATTGAGCTTGAAAATAGAGGTGGAAGCAGTCGTTGTGGCGTTCTGTTGGCTGAAAAATGAACAGCACACACACATCGTGATTGAAAGTTACACTATTATTAATAGCCTCGACAACAGCAGTTTGGTTAAGCTTTCACAAACAATTATTCAGTCCAGGATTGGCTACAAAACAAACATCGAGGCATCGCAGAACTAGAGGATCTGCCATAAACACTCACTCGCTGATGTCATAAATCTAAAATCCCGTCTGATTGAGAGAGTGCGAGAACGAATGAACGAACGAACGAACGAACAATCTTTATTTTCAAAGGGTTACAAATTAGACCCGCAGGCCCGTCTTACACACATCCCTTCCAGTCACTCATCTTTCGTTCATCAATTGTGCATGTTGCATTCACATAGGAAAACAACTTTGTCAAATGGATGTTGTAAACATAAACAACGCATATTACCAAGTTTTGAGGCAGGCAGACATACTTACACACGCACATTCATAAACACACACGCACACATGCATATCTTCATACATACTTACATTATTTGCACAAACTCTCACAATTATGCACACACGCAATACCATACAAATACACACTCCCTCGCATACATACACACACAAACATATGCACATACATACACGAACACACACACACATATATGATATATACACACACACACACATATATGATATATACACACGCACACACACATACTCACACACACATACATACACACACTTATACACCCATACACAAACATACTCATACACACACAACCATATACACACATGCACACACACTCATATACACCCATATACGCACATGTACACACATAAACAAACATACACACACATACACATGCATACACACAAGCATATACACTTATACACACATACACGTACGCATATACATATACACGTATACACATACACACGAACATATATAAATATACACACAAATACGCATACACATACATGCACACTCATGAATACACATACACACATGCAAACGCATACTCGCACATACACACATGCATATACACATACATACACGAACATACACACACATGCACAAATACACACACACTTACATACACATACAGACATGCACACACACCCATACACCACAAGCAGACACAGTCACACATATTCACACATACACATACATACACATATATAAAAACACACATAGACACTCATATACACACGTACACACGCACATTTACACACACATACACACATACTCATACAAACACGTACGGACATACACACATACACATATACACACTCATAAACATACATACATACACAATCACACACACAAGCACACACACATGCACACACAAGCACACATACATACACACCCATATACACACATATATAAACACTCACACACATAAACACGGATACACAACCACAAAAATATAAACACACACACACAAATAGACACCCATACACACAGACACCTACCCACCCACATACTCGCACATACACGCTGTCTAAAATAATCCCTAAAACTATTATGAACAAACTTGCACACATTACACTGATGATTATCGTGAGCATCCTCACAAAAAATTGACAATATTGGGACAAAATGGGGAAAATGGTGACAATGTTATACATACATACAGGGGGGGGGGAGAGAGAGAGAGAGAGAGAGAGAGAGAGAGAGAGAGAGAGAGAGAGAGAGAGAGAGAGAGAGAGAGAGAGAGAGAGAGAGAGAGAACGAACAGAACGAACGAACAGACTTTATTGAGAGAGAGACAGAGAGAGAGACACAGAGAGAGAGAGAGAGAGAGAGACAGAGAGAGAGAGAGACCCACGGGATACTCCCTGTCTAAACGTTTCTTTATTGTCACGGTTCACTTTGTGTGAAGCATATCTGTCTTCACCCTATTCAGCATGCTCTTTGAGTCCGTCTTTGAGGGGCTGAGTGGTCTCGAGGTATGATGTCCGCCTCAAATGCTGGAAGTCCCGGGTTCAAGCCCCGGTGAGGTTGGAATTTTTTCACGTGGACTTCTAGTACCGAAATTTCCCTTGGTCTCTGGGTAGTGAGATCGGACGCCCGTATGTATTGTTGCGCACGTAAAACATCCTTTGGCAGTGGAAATCGAAAAAGAGTAGCTTAACGGCAATGCCTGGGCAAAATTTCAAGTTAAAAATCTACCCAAAATATTTCAGGATCCTCGCCGGTGTTCGTGCACTGAGCTGAGATTCTCCGGACTTAGGCTTGAGTTAGGAGTAGAACAGAGCACTTCTGGGTTACCATAATGTTGATCTGTCGACTAAACTAAACTAAGGCTCTTCTACGGAAGAAGTATGAAATGATACAGAGAAAGCCACAAGGAGCCTGGATTTCCGTCTCAGCAAGATTGTCTTGCTTTTTAATAGCTAGTTAGTGGCGGTTCCACCTTCACAGCAACGGGTCGTCCCCGTTATGCTCCGTTCCTGTGCCAGTGAATATCACACAAAATGCTCCTCACATGTGAAAAGTGGAACAGACAGGAGCCTGGACAAACCAACAGCCCACACAGGTACACTGTGCATAATGCCGCCGCCAGCATAATAATATGATAAATATAATATATAATAAAATATAATAATATGAGGAAGATATGGAGGAAGCTGAAAGGATAAGAGCGCTCGTTTCCGGTGGGTTGGTGGCGGGTTCAAACCCCACACCAGTCAGTTGGACCAAAATATTAACTTCTCGTCCTTGACTTGGGGACATAAATTTCAAGTTGGATTGGGTTCGCCTGATAACGGGAAACACAGGCGTTAGAGAAAGCTCATCCACACACAAAAATCAGTTCAGTGCAATCCCCAGCAGTAGCAACTACTGGTGGTAGGGTACTGACTACGCTCGAGTTCAAAGCGAGTGGACAGCAAAAAAAAAAAGAAAGAAACAACAAAGATGGGATGGCCAGTGAGTCTTGGGTGAGTATGATTGGATAAGGGATAAACAGCAGAAGAAGAGCATGGTAGTTATTGTCAGTTTCATATTACCATTGTTCATGATATGGGTCTTCTATTGTTGTCGCTGTGTAACTATGATATGTCTGTCTGTTTTTATATGAGTGCGAGAGTGGATTGAGTCTCTCAGAGCATCTGAACTATCTGAAATACACGTGCACATTGTTTCGTTTTTCAGGAACTGGCCATTTCCATTCATTATAAGGTATAAAGATCTACAATCAATCAATCAATCAGGCGCCGTATTCACAATGAGGGTCGACTGCAATTGTTCTTCAACACTGTCTGTCTCTCACCTTGATTGTACATTCTGTCAAACTGCTGTTTGTCCTTCTATTGATGTTATCTTCCTATTTGTATTGTTGTCTCCTCTTGGAGTCTATACAGACTTAGTCTGCTTTCACCCTAACCCTCCAATATGTTTTTTATAAGAGTGTTATGACTGTTAACGTGGCTGAAATATTTCACTACTCTCTTTTTTATTTCTTTCATCAACTCTTTTCATTCCCAGTTTTTCTAGAACCTCTGTATTTGATTGTTTTTGTTTCCATGAAATATTGACTTACATGGATCCCAACATGAATCCTCTCTTAAAACTGTAAAGTTCTCATCTCCTTACAATGACAACAAGTCCTCATCTCCCTACAAGGACAACAACACGTCCTCATCTCCTTACAATGACAATAAGTCCTCATCTCCCTACAAGAAAAAAAAAGTCCTCATCTTTCTACAAGGACAACAATATGTCCTCATCTCCTACAAGGACAAGTCCTCATTTCTCTATAAGGACAACAAGTCCTCATCTCCCTACAAGGACAACACGACTTCATCCCTCTACAAGGACAACACGTCCCCATCTCCATACAAGGACAGCAAGTCTTCATCTACCCACAAGAACAACAAGTTATATTTTTCCTATAAGGATAACAAATCCTCATCTCCATACAAGGACAGCAAGTTCTCATCTCCCTACAAGGACAACAAGTCATCACATCCCTACAAGGGCAACATATAATCATATCTCTACTAGGATAAGTCCTTATCTACCTACAAGGACAACAACACATCCTCATCTCTTTACAAGGATAAGAAGTCCTCATCTACCTACAATGAAACAAGTCCTCATCTCCCTACAAGGACAACAACACGTCCTTATCTCCTTACAAGGACAAGTCATCATCTCCCTACAAGGACAACAAGTTCTCATCTCCCTACAAGGACAACAACACGTCCTTATCTCCTTACAAGGACAAGTCATCATCTCCCTACAAGGACAACAAGTTCTCATCTCCCGACAAGGACAACAACACGTCCTTATCTCCTTACAAGGACAAGTCATCATCTCCCTACAAGGACAACAAGTTCTCATCTCCCTACAAGGACAAATCCTCATCTACCTACAAGGACAAGTCTTCATCTCCTTACAAGAACAGTAAGTCCTTATCAAATCCATCCAATGTTTTATTTTAACTTAATTCCTTTTTCTTGCTTACTCTATGGATATTCATGTTTGTATATGTCAGAATAGTAATTATTGTGCATTTGTGGGGTGGACTACATAGGTTTTCATAAGATTTATATCTCTGTTAACAGAATTCTAAAACAGCAGTAGCAACCATCATTTCATTCCTGGAAACATTTGTGACGCTTAGTTCACTTATCTGCTTCTGCCTGCTGTTGGCTGCCACTGCAATATATTAAAACCAAATGATTGGATTGGCCAGCAAGATTATCTTTTCTTGATATGGCATGTCAAGTTGTACCATAACCATTTGTTTCAGACAAAAGGTTAACTCCATCAAATGACAGTTTGTTGATTATCATGTGATTTACCAATATATGTGGATGGTCATGGTTCACCATCTCACATGATCACCAGAGTCTCAGTTCAGATTTACAGATCACAGGACATAAAATAGACCTCACGAATGAAGAATGTCAGGAAAAGGGCTTAAAATATTAAGTTACTTCATCTTGTGAATTACAATTATATATGGTAGCTTTGTTTCAGTTATATAACACAGGCATACATTAACTGTTAATATATAAGATTATACTTACAGTAACCATTCATTTTGTTATATTATACTTACATAAACAATACATCTTTTACATTACACTTGCTGTAACAGATGTATAGTTTATGTAAGTGGTTCATGTGTTTGATTGCACTCACCTGTTGTAACTGTTACCTATATATTGAGCACAACTCACTAATGGCAATGCTGATTGTATTCTGGTATGAACCTAAGGCCTATCCACGTCAACATGGAAGCACTATACTCGAGTTTTGTTCTCGTTTGAGCTCGTCAGTAGTAGACTGGACCCGGAAACAAACCCCGGATCACTGACGTGTGAAGCGGGTGTGTAAACACTAGACCACGCGGCACACGCTGAACATGGCCAAATTATCACAACAGAATATTACAACGTTACCCATCATAGGCTGTGGTTCAAGACTTACCTACATCCCTGGCATTATGAAAAAACTATCTACTGTGGTATGTTTCAGAGATATGCCCATGTTCTCAAAGTCACCCTTCCATCTCCATACAAGGACAATCACAAAAGGAGATGTATGATAACACAGACTCGGAGCTTGTGATGTATCTTCAGATGTATTGTGTGAGCACAGGAGTCAAGATTTAGTAAAATGGTGGACATGTCTGGTGGTAGCGTGATTCAAGAATTGGCACGACACAATAACCCACAATCAAGAATGACTGAGAATGGCTGTAAGGCATAATTAAAACATGGCAGTTGTATTGTACCAGATAAAATGCAGTCTATAATCAAAACCAATAATGAACCATCAATGTCTGGTGAGAATTGTCGGTTGCAAAATGTAGGAACACCAGTAAACCATGCACAGATCTTTGCAACATTTCACACTTGTCAATAGGAGATATTTAAACAGATATAAGAGGAGGCATGTTAAAGAAAGATCGTTATAAATGTGTTGATTGTAGTGCATCTTTTACTCGGTCTAGCAGTCTGAAGCACCACAAGAGAACACATACTCGAGAGAAACCTTATGCATGTGATAATTGTGGTGCTTCTGTTACAAGTACTGGCAATCTGAAGCGACACAAAAGCACTCATACATGAGAAACCAAGCAGGTGTGATACTTTTTGGGCCTCTTGTACTGATGTTAGCAATTTAAAGTGCCACAAAAGGATACATACAGGAGAGAAACCATATAGGTGTGATGAATGTGGTGTTTCTTTTACTGATGACTAAAGTACCACAGAAGGACACACACATGAGAAAAACTTTAAATGTATGTGTGTAGTGATTCTTTCATTCATGCTAGCCATCTGATGCACCACAAGAGAACACATGGAGATAAACTTTATGAAAGTTTTGTCTGTGTGCTTCTTGTACTTCTGTGGGTAATTTGAAGTCCCACAAGAGAACTCATACAGGAGAAAAGCCTAACAAGTGTAAATATTGTGGTGGTGTTTCTTTCACTCATTTTGGTAGTCTCATGTACCACAAGAGAACAGACACAAGAGAGAAACCTTACAAATGAGATGTTTGTAGTTCTTCTTTCACTGGTTCTGGTCATCTTAAGCACCACAAGAGAAGACACAGAGGAGAGAAACCTTATAAGTGTGATGATTGTGGTGCTTCTTTTACACGAGCTGGCAATTTGAAATACTACAAGAGAAAATATACAGGAGAACAACTGTTTAAATGTGATGTTCAAGACACATATTTTATTCGAATCGGACATCTAAAATACCGCAAATAATATATATATATATATATAGTCAGACACCTTCCATATATGGTGCTGGTGTTGTATTCTTTTTACTTTAACTAAGAAAAAGAAGTGTTTGTCATGTGTGGGTGTAATATGTTCTAAAGTAAATTAGTTCATGAAATACAAGATAAATTATTTCAGAAAGGGGTCAAACGATTTATTGTCATCTGCTCCACAGTACACTAGCTCAGTATTATTTTCTTCTTCCATTTACCTCAGTGACGTGCTGGGGGAGATGTAAATATCTTTTATGTGTTCCTTCTAATGCTGCTTCTTGTTCTTATTATTTGATCTATATAACATCATGTTGAATAATTCTATGTTGTCCTCACATTGTTATTCATTGTCCATGTTTCTGCTCCACACAATCATGAAGAGTACATGTTATGTAGATGAATCGCTCTGTTCTGAAAGAATCAAGTAGGATGAGTGATGGTTGGAAAGAACACCAGCTCAAATATTGTGTTATAATTTATAATCTATTTTCTTATTAGTATGCTTGTGTTTTCTTGACAAAGGTTGTTACAATAGAATTATCGGCCATATGTGGTTTGTTTTAACATATTATTATTGTCTCAGTATTTATTCTTAATTGTCTTGGTATTTATTCTTAATTGTCTTGGTATTTATTCTTAATTTTCTTAGTATTTATTCTTAATTTTCTTGGTACTCATTTTCCTACTTCATCTTATGCTCACCTGCCCTGAGGTCCTTTTAAGGTATGGAGAAATCTGTGTGCTTATTGTGTCTCTACACAACATACCTGTTTGTTTCATGTTGTATTAAGTAGGAGTCAGTTGTCACTCTTGTGTAACCGGGAAACTTCCCTGAAGGGGAAGTCATGAGTAGCAACACTAATCTCCTTTTCAGGTTGTAAACGGTGACTAAAGACTGCTTCATGCTGTGCTAAAATGCAGCAAACATCTAACCAACCATGCAATGGCCAACGAATGGCTTGGCATGAATGGTTTTGAGGCCATACTCCATTAGGAGTCTTAAAGGCATCAGATGAAGAAGACGAGCTAGGGTCTGATTGATAAACATCTCCAGCTAAGCTCAGATTCTGGCAAAAATGAAGAATGGTCTCAACAAAGAGAAGAAGTTGAACAGTCAGTTTACCCTGAAACATGGTCCTGGGCTGACCGGTTTCCGTTGACTGCTTAACAAAAATTAAGTGACTTGAACTTCAGTAAAGCTGTAAAAATACAGTGAATAAATCAACAAAAGTGAAAAGACTAAACTTTACAAAAATACAATGATAATTTTCTTATTCTTGTTTCTGTAGCCATATTAATGTCCTCATATATGTTGAACATCTTTGAGGAATTGTAATGAGAAATATGTAAAATGGTGAGATAAGACACTAGTGTCATCCATTTATGTCTGTTGGAAATCCAGTTTCAACAATCAGATATGCAGATGTCACATTCCACCACTCAAAAAGTGCTATGGGATTAGAAGAGTTGATTTGTCTGTCAAGAGACACTGAAAATTAAAATCTTAATTCTGAACTTAAAAAAATGTCAACAGGGATTACTAGATGCCAAAGGTTAAAGGCAGATGGATAGAATGCATTGTTCCTGGTTTCACCCTTCATGGCCCAGTCTCTGGCCACAAAACGGCACCCTACCCGGTGAGATCATGGCATAAAGCATGGACCCTGTCAGAAGCATGCACCTGTTGTCAGAATGATGCATCAAACCCACGACCTTCTGAGCACGAGGCATATGGCTTGACCACCTCACCATGGAAACCTACAAGCCAACCAACATCCATAATCAACAATGAAGACATCTAAAATGTCAACAACTGTGAATATCTTCTCTCCATATAGTCATAGCGAGTCATGATTTCAATACAAGTAGTTTGATACCCTCATGGAGTCAGTGGGTTCAGTTAGTGAGGTACAGTTTCACAACTCCCAGACATACTGAGTCGCCGTTTCTTCTTCATACACCTTCAGATGTTAGCCTGAATATATATACAGGCAGCCACAGTCAACCTGAGCTTGCTGACCTGACCATAGTGTGTCCTCGAATGGAGGGGGTGTAGGCCAGAATGATTTTCTTTTTTCTGTCCAAAGAAAATTGCTTTGTGTTGATTTTGGTGTCATGAAGCATTTGCCATTCAGAACGCAAAGGTAAACTACTGAACGTATAATTTCCTAGTAAGTCACAAATGGCCAATAAATTCCAGTGTTGATTGCAACATCATGTAAAGGATGTGCAACCAACTGTTTAGATTGAGACTCAGCTTTGTGGCCAAGGGGTTACAGACGCAGTTCGTAATCCCGCATACTGCGTTAAATACACAGCTGCCTGCGATATGGCAGCAGACTGCCTTGCATTGGTTTTGTTTTCACTTTACATGCCACTTAAAGTTGCTTCCCTTGACATACCACATCAAATTGTTTCCCCTTGATATACCAACTCAAGTTGTACCACAGATGTTTGTTTCAAGGAGAGAAACACACGCCTGTTTATGACTGATGACATGTCAACGTTGTGTGTTACTATAAGTGGTTTGGATATAATTGGACTTTTAAAAAAAATTGACCTAACAAGTGAAAAATGTCAGAGATGGCTGTAACATGCAGCAC
Source organism: Cepaea hortensis (assembly GCA_963921405.1). Classification (NCBI taxonomy): domain Eukaryota; kingdom Metazoa; phylum Mollusca; class Gastropoda; order Stylommatophora; family Helicidae; genus Cepaea; species Cepaea hortensis. The sequence goes on along the minus strand of OY992876.1, from coordinate 487,908,403 downwards.
CTGTTTATCTGTTTATATGGCAGACATGTTAGTGCAGTTGATTAATGTTATGAGCATGGTTGGATGCGGGTATGAGCCCTTGTTCATCACCCGTCAACAGAGGACAGACTGATTCATCACCTATCAACAGAGGACAGATTGGTTCATCACCCATCAACAGAGGACAGATTGGTTCATCACCCGTCAACAGAGGACAGAATAGTGCATCTCTTTAGACACTGTCTAGATGATTTAAACCATAGACAAACCAGTTGAAGGCAAGGTGAAACCATTATTGTGCATCCCTAACATATTTGACAACACACATAGCCTTAGATAAACAGTGTAAATCATAGTAACAGACTCGTCCACCAGGAAATGCCATGTGCACCAGGTGAATCCAGGCTCTCGTCATGGCACTGAATTAAACAAAAATGTCTATTGGCTCAGGTAGAGTCATGAAGTGTTCATGCCATGAGCACAGAATTAAAGAATGTGGAGCAGGAAATTCAAAGACTGGACATGAACATTTTAGCGCGGCTGATCAAGTAGTAGCTGTATGGACTATGCTTCAGTTCAAAGTTAGCAAACGCAAAAAAAACAAAAACATAAACAGTAAGAAGAAAGACATATAAATAAAGAGAAAAGGAATATACATAGCATGCTGCATATGTAAACAACAGATAAACCATAAACAGCAAAACGAAAGTTACAAATAATAATGACAAAAGGAATATGCTATATATGTAAACAATAACTACACAATAATCATCATAGTTTATTACCTGGGAAAATACCACAAATTCAAATGCTATACCTGTTTCTTCTTCTTCTGAATTCATCCTGAGAGTTTTTTCAGGCGTGATTAGGCCGACAAATTCAACTTCTGCGGGCATTTGTTGAATGGGTTACCCTTCCCAGGATACCCGTTTTATATGTGCTATTCAATGCCAATTTAATAAATACATACATCAAATATAATACATTTCAAAGGTTTCTAGTCCACATTTATGAAGTTAGGGCAGGCGTGGGAAACTACTGCCCGCGGGCCGCATGTGGCTCGGCAACTGATTTTATGCGGCCCGCGAGGGCATTTAGAAATAAAAAATTTTACTTCGTTTTTAAGTTATTTTGTTGAATTTTACAGAATTTCATGTACCATTATGATTGTTTTAACATTTCTGATAAAATTTCTAATTATCTATTTTTGTAAACAGTCCTTGACCTTCATAATGTAATGCTTCTTCTTCTTCTTTCGTTTGTTATATGTCTATAACTGCAATGTTGCCTCTTGTATGAATTTAACTGTCCTTTTTAGTTCACTCATCAGTCCATAGAGTTTATCTTCCACTGTCGTCTTTCTAGGCCAGAAGGTTTGCCTAGAAATGTTGTAATTTGGGCAGTCTTGGAGTATGTGCTCTGCTGTCTGTAACGCCAATCCACATGTGCACATAGCTTATTCACCAATCTTGAATATTGTATAACATGTGGTTGTGTAATCTATTGTGCCCTGTTCTGAGGTGCAGAATGACTTGTTCTGGTCTATCCATAAAGTGGTAGTCGTCTTAAGCAGGTTTTGGTGCCCTTCTGACTGATTTGATCATTCTTTTCTTTTGGTAGTATGTAACGGGCACATCAGGCTGTTCGTCTTTTGCTCCTTCCTTAGCCAATCGATTCATTTATGTCGTTTCTGGGTACTCCACTGTTAGTTTAGTTTAGTCGTCGGATCAATATCACGGCACACAGGTTTAACCCATAAGTGCTCCGTTTTCCTCCTAACTCAAACCTGAGTCTGGAGAAACTCAGCTCAATGCACGAACTCTATAGCATCGGCGAGGATCCTGAAACACTTGGGTAGATTTTTAACTCAAAATTTTGCCCGGGCAGCACCGTTAGGATACTCTTTTTCGATTTCCAACTGCGAAGGGATTTTTTATGTGCGCAACAATACACACGGGCGTCCGATCTCACTACCCAGAGACCAGGGGAAATTTTATTACTGGAAGTCCACGTGGATTTTTTAAATAAGTCTCGGTCCTCACCAGGGCCTGAACCCAGGAACTCCAGCACTCGAGGCGGACACCATACCTCAAGACCACTCAGCCCCCTCAGACGCCACTGTATGGTGACCTTATGCTGACTGCTAAGTACAGAAAGTAGTGTTCTTAGTACTGGCAATTTTCCAGACATCATTTCGTTTTCGTTGAGGTGAGTTTCTTGCTTACCTTTGTTTGGTCCAAGATGTTTTTGTAGTTCTAGTTTTTTGTTGCTAACTACCTCCGCATTCCAGTGCATTAGATTTAGTTTGGTATGGCCAAACGCTCTATTCTCAAGTCCCCTGGCTGCACAGGACATCTGAGAAGGACCTCCAGTAGCTGTGGTTGGACCCTTTCGAGGCATAGGGCCCGGCACTGCACCTGCCTGGGGGTCCAAAGCAGGTTGAGCACCATAACATTTAGCAGTAGTCGACATATTTCATTACGCGTGGCATCCTGATTTCTGTGGTGCGCCTCCTGGCTGGTTGCCTCCGTCTTCAGCACCTTTCCTTTGCTAGCGCAGACTGTGGTCTTTCTCGAGCTTAGATGTGTAGGCGCGCACACACGTGTCTGCGCATGCATGTAGTGCATACACACGTAGAGCGTACTGGTTATTTTTCAGCCTCAGAGACTCGCCGCCGCCCCTTATCCTGTTAGTTAAAACAGTTCCGCCACGTGAAGGCCAGGAGTTGAACTTTTGCTGCAGAGGTGATGAATGCATGAGCCATTGGGGTATTTATGGAAGGTTGGGCGCTCACCCCAACCCCGCCCCCGGCTACATACAGCATCATTTGGAACCATGTAATGCTAAAATGCGAATTTATCAATTTTCATATAGAGAAATATTTATCGACATATAAGGATGATTTTATGAAAAACAGATATTTCTCCAGTGAATAAAATGATTTATTTTGCAAGAAAATATTAAATTTAAAAGTTTTGTGCTGTTATAAATTATTTCCACAGTTACAATGTTCAAATTAATTTAATTCTAGTAGTCTTGATATATTTCTGAAATTTATTCTGAGTTTACAACTTGTTTTTCGAATATTGTATTTTCACATTAAAGTTTTGTACAATTCTAACTGTTCAAATTTTATTAAAACAATGAGTGTCAATAAAAAACGTACGATTGAAGATGAATGCCGTGTTTTTAATGATGAATGGGCAACTAAGTAGTGTTTTATAAAAGTTAGTAGCATATCAGTTTGCTTGTTCCGTCGTGAGTCAGTGGCTGTCTTCAAGGAATACAATTTAAAAAGACATCAAACAAAACATTCCGGTTTCGGATACAATTTAACAACCGAAGGGAGGGAAAGGAAATGCCTGGAGTTGGTGATAAATTTGGAGAAGCAACAAACTGTTTTCACTAAACAGTCTCCAATTCAAGATGCTGCAACTGAAGCTAGTCTTGTGCTGTCACACAAAATTGTAGAACAGAACAAGCCATTTTCTGATGGCGAGTTCATCAAGGAATGTTTGCTAGATGCAGAAAACATTTTGTGTTCAGAACAAACCAACAACAACAACAAAAAAAAAAAAAGATTTGTCATTACTTTATCAATGAGAACTGTGGTCAGATGTGTTGACAAGATAAGTGACAATTTGATGCATAAACTTCAAGATGCAAGTAAACAATTTTTGTGTACTCTCTTGCATTGGATGATAGCACTAATGTACATAATACTGCCCAATTATTGATATTTATACGTGGAATAAACACTTCTTTCAAACTCACTGAAGAGTTACTGAGTGTTGAGTCACTCAAAGACACAACCACAGGCCATGATATATTCAATGCTGTTACTAACTGTATTGAAAGAACTGGGCTGGTTTGGAACAAGATGGCAAGTGTTACAACTGACGGAGCTCATGCTTTGACTGGAAAAAATGTAGGTCTGGTAAAGTTGATAAGTGATAAGATTAAAGCAGAATATCCAGACCACACATTATTACCACTTCACTGTGTGATTCATCAAGAAAGTCTCAGTAAAACTATTTGAATATCAAGCATATTATTGACCCAGTTGTCAGTGTCATCAACCTCATCAGATCAAGAGGACTTCATCACAAACAGTTCAAGGCATTACTTGATGATTTGGAAACTGAACATTCCGATGTCCTGTACCACACCAGTGTTCGATGGCTGAGTCTTGGCAAGGTGTTAAGGCGAGTGTGGGAACTCAGAGAAGAAACAGTGATGTTCCTAGAGATGAAGGGCATTGAATGTGACTTTAATACTAACATTGTCAATAAAGAGTGGAAGTTAGACTTTATGTTTGCCATTGAAATTATGGAAAAGATAAATGAACTGAATGTCAAACTGCAAGGCAATGGTGTGTTTGCACATGAATTGTATGTACATGTAAAATCATTTCAGGCAAAACTCTCTGTTCTCCAGACAATCACGTGAAAAAAGATTTTGTCACTTCCCTTTGCTGAAACAAGAAACCATTTCTGGTGAAATGACTGAAAAGTACAAAGCCCAATTAGATGCACTGATTGAAGAATTTGGATGGAGATTCCAAGAACTTAGAACCACAGTTCAATATTCTCAGTTCCCCTTTTAGTGCAGAAGCTGATACAGCCACAGAGGACATACAGTTTGAGCTGCTTGACTTACAAGCAGATCATGACCTGAAAGAGAAATTCAAGTCAGATGGTTTGCTGGATTTCTATGGATCTTTATCACAAGAATTATTTCCCAACTTGAAAAACTTTGCAGCTAAACTTTTATCATTGTTTGAAACAAAATACATTTGCGAACAAGCATTCTCTTGCTTGAAGATCAACAAATCTAAGGTCTTTATTGCCGGACTGCAACTTGTATGCTGTAACAGCTCCAGATTTCAAAAATATTGTCAAAAAATGCAAGCAGTTACATACATCTCATTAGAAATCAACAATTATAGTGACAATGTAGTCGGTTTGTCTCTAAATTAAAGGCATTGATAGATAATAAAGAATATTTGTTATAATAGCAAGTTGTAAAATCTTGTTAACAAATTAGTAAAAGTTTTTGTCCATATTGTCAAATATAATGTATAAGTGTATAAGTAAAATAAAATTGCAATAATTAGCTATTTATACTGCTTACTGTCATTTACTGCCAATATAGTACCTTGCGGTGTATGGCAGAGGGGTCTTTGAGCCTGAGGAATAAAGGCCGCCTGGCTAGTGCAGTTACCGCGAACTGTGCAGGTTAGGATTTTCTTTTTGCCCCCGACAGAAATAAATAATTAATAATTACTTATTGTGATAGGTTGCTGCCAGGGTGCGAAATGCTGGGACTTAGGCGAATTAACAGATGCCTAGGCATATTAGTTATAACTTCTTGCCTCCTGTCCCATTCGCTACCATGGTTACTTCTCTCTCGGCTTCATCGTCCACACCAAGAGACAGGCTCTGTTCTTGAGTGTTCATCTTCACTTTGCTGATAATTATTCAACACCTTATCTTGCTAATTGTAAACCCACTTACGATTGAATACAACTCTGCACTCAAACACAAATTTGACTCGGGGACGACTATGTTTTCATCTATAATCAACACTCTAGCGTAGACATCATCACAGTCGCAAATATGATACAATACACAATATATAACACTGCTAAACAATTACTAAAATGGCGGCATTATGTTAAGCCACAGCCATCTTCTCTACGTGGTGTGCCACACGGAATGACGTTCACGACTAGAATGCCCTTGTCACCTTCGCGATCACGTGGGTTCGCTCCGGTGGCAATCTCGGCGTGCCAGTTCATGACCTAAAGTTACGCGTGTCACGTCCTTTTGTGTGACACTCTTTCCCTATGCCATGAGTTAGACTTCACGACATGGCATTTGCTATAAACAAAATGGATATTTTATATATATATATATATATATATATATATATATATATATATATATATATATATATATATATATATATGGCTCCCCAATAGCTTTAGGTCCACCAGAGAGACGAATGGAGACGGATTGTATTTGCAGCAAAGAACCTCAATGGCTCGTAACGCTGAAGAAGAAGAATAGCTTTACATTTGTCAATGCGGCCCTCCGTTTAAAAAGTTTGCCCACCCCTGAGTTAGGGTATTTCATATCTCCATCGTGAATAAAAGAAGCATTAATACTACCATTATTTGTAATATTTTCTTTCTTTATGCATTTTCTTGCTGTGTTTCAAGTACCCAGTTTAAGCTGAATAAAATAACTTTAAAAGTCACAATTAGATGCAAGCCTTGAAAGATGCATTGATGAAATAAATACCAGTGTATCAGCTTTAAGAATTAAAACTCAGTCTTCTGGAGGATTTACAATGAACATTCTCACTACTGCTTATCCTTCATGTAATTAATTATACATCATTTCAAATATGTAAATTATTCTGTGCAACCATTTTATTCAGTATGACAGATGCATACATGCTCAAAATTACTCAGATTATCCAATACTGAAAATATACAATAGGCTTGTCATTTTATAAGCAACTATGGCTGTTCTTGATGTCAAGTATAACATTGGATTCTGCAAAAGGAAGTTCACATTAAAAAATCGATTCACTATTGTGACACTGGGCTTCATACATTTAAAAAAAATAAAAAAATTCAATGCATTTAAATATCATTTTTGGTAAATATCATAAATGGGGTGAGGGGGGGGGGGGGGTGGTCTCAAGGTATGGTGCCTGCTTTGAGTGCTGGAGGTCCCGGGTTCAAGCCCCAGTGAGGGCCGGGATTTTTTCACGTGGACTTCTAGTAACACAATTTCCCCTGGTCTCTGTGTAGTGAGATTGGACACCCGTGTGTATTGATGTGCACGTAAAATATCCCATGGCAGTTGGAAATCGAAAAAGAGCAGCCTAATGGTGCTGCCCGGGCAAAATTTCAAGTTAAAAATCTCCCAAAGTACTTCAGGATCCTCTTCGATGCAACAGAGTTTATGCACTGAGCTGAGATTCTCCAGACTCAGGCTTGAGTTAGGAGTAGAACGAAGCACTTATGGGTTACATCTGTGTGCTGTGATGTTTATCTGTCAACTAAACTAAACTATTTAAATATCAACTTTATACTTTTCAAACAATCAGATCTGAAGCCAAGATAGCAGCTGTCATTTTCCAAAATATATAACAGCTGGAAAAAATGTGTGAGATTTCAGAAAATAGAGTTTATAAAAATCCTTACAAGGCACAAAGAGAAAAGTCACTACAAGTAAGTCACTAAAGTAAAGGAACTTTTAAGATGCCAGGAGGTGTAATGGGATTATGATGCTAGCCCCACAATTTATAGACCAATCAGCACTCGATGGGTGATGTGGTCAATATCAAGTGGGCTGCCTTTACTTCCCAAAACATTTCCTGCTGCCTGTTTTAAGATGGTTGACTTGGGAGGTCAGGTCAATTTGTTTTAAATTCGCTTATATATATTCAAATACATGATCACTGTGTCAGCAGGAAGCATGCTAGTTACTTCACTACCAACCACTACTATACAACACTTTATTGTAAGAGAACAGTTGTATTGGAAAGCTGATCAATTACGAGTTTGCCAAGAGACATCTCTTACAACAGCCTTGCCAGTCACACTCCAAGAGAACAGTGTTTTGAAAACCCTTACAAATGAATAACACTGCAATTTATGGTGGTTGTCATTACAACTTCAGAGAAGTTTTACAGGAGAGCTGCGATATTTGAACATTATGGCTGACTTCTTCAGGCATTTGTTGGCTGGGTTACCTTCCCTGGTTATGTGTTCCTTTGTGATACTTTAAATGGCCACTTAGAGTAAATGAAGCGCCACAATTATCACACTTGTAAGGTTTCTCTCCTGTAAGTATTCACTTATGTTTCTTCAGAGTGCCAGTTTCAGCAAAAGAAGCACCACAATCATCACACTTGTAACATTTCTCTCCTGTATATGTTCTCTTATGGTTCTTCAAAATGTGAGCATACGCAAAAGAAACACTACTCATTACACTTGTAAGGTTTCTCTCCTGTGTGTTTGCTTATGTTTCTTCAGAATTCCAGTTTCAGCAAAAGAAGCACGACAATCATCACATTTTTAAGATTTTTCCTCATGTATGCGTTGTCTTATGTTCTCTCAGACAGCCAGTTATAGTAAAAGAAGCACCACAGTTATCACAATCATAAGGTATCTCTCCTGTATGTGTTCTGTTATGTGTCTTCAGACTGCCAGTTTCAGCAAAAAATAGCACCACAAACATTATACTTGTCAGGTTTCTCTCTTGTATGTGTTCTCTTATGGTTCTTCAGAGTGTGAGCATATGCAAAAGCAGCACCACAATCATCACACTTGTAAGGTTTCTCTCCTGTATGTGTTTTCGTATGTCTCTTCAGATTGCCAGGTATAGTAAAGGAAGCACCACAAATATCACACTTGTAAGGTTTCTCTAATGTATGTGTTCTCATATGTGTCTCCAGAATGGGAGTTTGAGTAAAAGAAGCACCACAATCATCACACTTGTAAGGTTTTTCTCTTGTATGTATTCTCTTATGTGTCTTCAAATTTCCAGCTATAGTAAAACAAGCACCACAAACATCACACTTGTAAGGTTTCTCTCCTGTATGTGTTCGCTTATGTTTCTTCATACTGTAAGTTTCAGCAAAAGCAGCACCACAATCATCACACTTGTACGGTTTCTCTCCTGTATGTGTTTTCTTATGTCTCATCAGATTGCTAGTTATAGTAAAAGAAGCACCACAAACATCACACTTGTACGGTTTCTCTCCTGTATGTGTTCTCATATGTGTCTTCAGAATAACAATTTGAGCAAAAGCAGCACCACAATCATCACACTTGTAAGGTTTTTCTCTTGTATGCGTTCTCTTATGTTTCTTCAGATTGCCAGATATAGTAAACGAAGCGTCACAAACATCACACTTGTAAGGTTTCTCTCCTGTATGTGTTCTCTTGTGGCATTTCAAACTGCCAGCGTGAGTAAATGAACCACCACAGTAATCACACTTGTAAGGTTTCTCTCTTGTATGTGTTTTCTTGTGGTTCTTCATATTGCCAGCTTGAGTAAAAGATGCACCACAAACATCACACTTGTAAGGTTTCTCTCCTGTATGTGTTCTTTTATGTTTCCTCAGATTGCCAGCTTGAGTAAAATAAGCACCACAAACATCACACTTGTAAGGTTTCTCTCTTGTATGTGTTTTCATATGGTCCTTCAAACTGCTAGCTTGAGTAAAAGAAGCACCACAAACATCACACTTGTAAGGTTTCTCTCCTGTATGTGTTCTTTTATGTTTCTTCAGATTGCCAGCTTGAGTAAAAGAAGCACCACAAATATCACAATCAAAAGGTTTCTCTCCTGTATGTGTTCTTTTATGTTTCCTCAGATTGCCAGCTTGAGTAAAAGAAGCACCACAATCATCACACTTGTAAGGTTTCTCTCCTGTATGTGTTCTCTTGTGAGTTTTCAGTTTGCCAGCTTGAGTAAAAGAAGAACCACAATAATCACACTTGTAAGGTTTCTCTCCTGCATGTGTTCTCTTGTGAGTCTTCAGTTGTCCAGTTTGAGTAAAAGAAGCACCACAACAACCACACTTGTAAGATTTCTCTCTTGTGTGTGTTCTCATGTGGTACTTCAAGCTGCCAACTTGAGTAAAAGAAGCATTACAGTCATCACACTTGTAAGGTTTTTCTCCTATGTGTATCCTCTTGTGATTCATGTTCTTTTGGCACTCTAGATGGTCATTTTGAATCAAAAGACCATCCCATTCATTACATTTGTTTGGTATCCCTTCAGTATGTGTTTTCTTATATCTGTCTACACAAATATTTGGCCTAGAAACATCAGACAAGTCTCCTGTGTGCGTTCTTTGAGAGTTATAACAGACATAATCAAAAATGTCATCAAGAGACTTTGCAAAGCTCTGTGTATGTTTTTCTTGTGTTTTCTTATTTTGCTGTTGACAATTCTCAATAGCCAGAGACAGTTTATTGTTTGTATCAATCACAGAAGACACATTTTCTGACATTTGACAACAATTTTCATGTTTTACTGTTGTGTTACAACTGTTCTCAACCATTCTTGATTCTAAGTTGCTGTGTCCTGTCATTTCTTGAATGCTGCTTCCCCCAGCTATGTCTACCATTTTACTGAAGCTGTGACTGCTGTCCTCACACAGAACATCTGATAGTTCTTGTTTCACAACCTTCATGTCTATGCTGTCATATGCCCACTTTTGTGAATGTTCTTGTATGGAGTGGTAAGGACTCCTTGGAGACCATGAGTGTGTTTCTGAAACACATCAAAGTAAATAATTAATATTCTCATGAATATACCAGATATTTATTATGAACAGATGTATATGTGTAATCATATTAGGCTGATGTATGATCTAAGTTCATGATGATATAAGCTGATATGTGATCTAAGCTGATGTATGATCTAAGTTCATGTATGATATAAGCTGATATATGATCTAAGTTCCGGTATGATCTAGACAGATGTATGATCTAGTCCAGGGATCGCCAAACTTTTTTTCACAGTGGGCCAGATAACTGACAAAATGACGAGCGCAGGCTGGATACTCTTCAGTACAATACTTGCGCCAGTCTCTGTGGCGACAGTCTAATGGATGCAGTTCATAATCCCGTATACCCGTGTTCGAAACACAGCTGCGGTTGATTTGGCAGCAGATCGAGTTGCGCTGGTTTTTTCGCTATGGTATGGATGCTGGTCATTCAGAAAGCAATGGCAAACTACTGAACGTAAACTTGCCAAGACATCAACAACAGCAATAAATGCTGATGTTGACTGCAAAAGTCCTGTAAAGGATGTGCAATTAACTTTAACAATACTTACAAGCCAGAATGAAAGCTCTGGGAAAAAAGACGAAAAACTAAGTTAATCATGGGTAAGTGGTGTGCAATGCACAAAAAACAAAGACAATCAACATATTTATTTACTAAAAAAGTTATCAAAGAAGATTAGCAAACAGATAGTTACACATCGGAATCTCATAAACTAAGCTGCAAAAAAGGTTAGTGAGATTTGCGAAAATGATATTTGGCTTTCAAGATATCAATGTTTGGTTTGGAATTGCTGCATCCAATCAAGGGAATTGCTTTCAAATGTTCATCAATCAATCTCGTTCGATGTGTTGACTTCACATACTTCATTTTTTAAAAATGTTTTCCTCACAGACATAAGTTGTTCCAAACGCTGATGCCATACCAGCGGCAAATTTCTTCAGTTACGGAAACTCAACATCAGGTAAGCAGCGGCAAATTTCAATAAGTTTTCATTCTCTGTGCTTCTCTTTCAACAAGTCATTTGCTTGTAAATCAACGAGCTCCAACTGTAGTTCAAATGGCACATAGTCAAGGTTACAATCAAATGGATTTTGGAAAAGAAGAATGTCACTCTCAATTCTGTCAAGATCTGAAAATCTCTCCAAACAATGCTTCTTCAAGTCATGAATAATTTTTTGGGGGAAATCGAGGTTGACATCTTTGGTGATTGTAGCGCAAAACTCTTTGAAACAATGAAAATGAGAAGAGTTTTCTCCTTCCAGTTGTGCTACAAACAATGACAGCTTTCTCCGAAATCCTTTGATAATGATTCTATAGAGATCACTGATGAAGTTATCCTTTTCCTGAAGTTTCAAATTCAGTTCATTCATGTTTGATGTGATGTTGACCAAAAATGACAACTTTTTGACAGTCAGGTAGGATCTGACAGCTGTAGATCAGCTATATTTTATCAGTGAGGAAAACATCAATTTCATTTCGGAGCTTGTAAAAACGAAACAGGACTTTACCACAGATGAGCCACCTCACTGATGTGTGATAAGGCAAGTCACAGAATTCAAAATCAATTTCTTCAAGAAAAGCCTGGCACTGACAATGACTGAGTGAATGTCCCCGAATGAAGTTCACAGCAGAAATGACTGGTTTCAGTACACAAGAAATATCTAAGTCTTCCAGACAGAGTGCTTGCTGATGTATGATGTAGTGTATGAACAGAGCGCCCAGAATTTGCAAATCTTCCAAATGAGTCCTAATCTGCCCCATCAGACCCTTCCTCACTCCAGACATGGTTTTTCCTCCATCAACTGTAACACCTCGAAGCTGATTCCACTGAAGGTTATAGTCTTGCAAAACTTTTTGCACATCCATGAAAATATCTTTTCCAGTTGTTGTTCCATGCATGCTGCAAACAGATGCCAACTTTTCCGTTACCTGAAAGTCCAAACTGACACCAAGAATGAACACAAGAAGTTAAAACGTACTCGAGAGATCAGTAGACTCATCCAGTGCCAGAGAATACCACAACAAGCTCCTAGTTTTCTCTTGTATCTGCATCACTATGTTCTCTCCAAGTTCTTCTTTTTTTCGCACAACTGAACTTGCTGAAAGGCTGATTGTTCCAAACAAATCAGCTTTCTCAGGACACAAGTCATTTGCTGCTTCCACCATATACTCTTTTAGGAAGTTGCCTTCAGTAAATTGTTTTCCTCGTTCTGCCATCTTATGCACTATTTTGTAACTTACACGAGGGACAGATTCATTTTCAGCACACTTTCTTGTGAAGAGATTTCTTTGTGTATCTAAATCACGTTTTATGGACTCATTTTTCTCAGAGCGTAACTTTCCAGAAAACTTTGAATATGTTGATAGATGTTTTGTTTCGTAGTGACGCCTAAGATTGTACTCTTTCAAAATGGCAACACTTTCGCTGGATATTATGCAACAGGTTTTCTGGTCCTTTATTTCCACAAATAAGTACTTTACTCATCATTCTTCTTGAAAACATGACACTTGGCGTCCAATTTTCTTTTCTTAGTAGCAACAATGAAGGGTGTAGTCCATGGGATCTGAAAATGAAAACGACATTGAATTAGAAACATAATTAAAATCCTATTGAAACACAAGAAAAGCAGAGGACTAGGAGTCACTGGTGAAGCTACGGCTCCCCTACGGCTTTGGTAATAGCATACATCTCATAAGGTTTACAAAATATATAAATAGGGCCGGTCTAAATAAACAGCCTACAGTAGAGTTTTTCAACCGAGGTTCCGTGAGTGGCAGCCAGGGGTTCCGCCGAAACAGTCCAAAATCGCCTATGTGCAACATCTCTGCGCATCTGGTGTATTACAAAAAGTAGAACAAACACACGGATCATCACACAGAGTTCCCTGAGCAATGTTAACATTTGCGTAAGGATCTGCTCCAGCAGAAAAATTGGAAAACACTGGCCTAGAGACCAGCTCGATTAACACCTTGACCGGGGAATTCTTCTGAACTGGGGATAATGTTTTTGTAATAACACGAGGTTTCTATGGCATTTTATGCTATTTTTGCTGCTTTATTGCCTCTATTCACAATTGTAGGTCACTTACCTATCACTGACAAATAAAGAAATCCTTGTTAAATACCTATAAAATGGATGACTGGCAAAAAGAAGTACATATTTCTGGCGCACAGGACCCATGTTGACAGACGGATGCATCTGGGGGAGGGAAAGATGTGTGTGTGCTTGTTGCCATGGAAACCATGGTAACGTCAGAGTATAGGCGGCACTACGACAAGCCAGGTAAGGACTTGGGATGGCAGGAAATAAGCAAACATTACAATAAACAAGAAAATCCAGATACAATAATTTATAATTGAAAATAGTAAATTTAAGGCACATAGCAGCCAGGAGGTCTCCATGCATGTGAAGATCTATTATTCTAAACATAATATTTATATTTAAATTGTATCAAACGTCTTGTGTTCCGTTACATCAAGCAAGTTCGATTACCATCGGTGGGCCAGATGAAATGACGTCGTAGGCCGGATCCAGCCCATGGGCTGTAGTTTGGTGACCCCGGATCTAGGCTGAAGTATGATCTAAGTTCAGGTATGATCTATGTTCAAGATGATATAAGCTGATGTGTGATCTAAGTTCATGATGATATAAGCTGATATGTGATTTAGCTGATGTATGATCTAAGTTCATGTGTCATATCGGCTGATGTATGATCTAAGTTCATGTATGACAAGCTGATGTATGATCTAAGTTCATTACGATACAAACTGATGTATGATTCAGGCCGATGTATGATTTAAGTTCAGATATAATCTAGGTTGATGTATGATCTAAGTTCATGATGGTATAAGCTATGATCTAAGATTACAATGATATAAGCTGATGAGTGATATAGGCTGCCATGGATGATTTAGTCTGATGTATGATCTAAATTCAGGTATAATCTAGTCTTGTGTATCATCTAGGCTGATGTATGATTAGGCTGATGTATGATCTAAATTCAGGTATAATCTAGTCTTGTGTATCATCTAGGCTGATGTATGATTAGGCTGATGTATGATTAGGCTGATGTATCATCTAGGGACGATCCCCCAATTAATGTCGTAATATCCCTGGGGTTAGGGGAGCTATTACCACACTGTATACCATGGACTCAGTTCTGGGTATGGGGTACCTGGGTTTCGGTCTACCAACCCCACCGGACTCTGGACAACCACTTCTTTCAACCTTTCTTTCAAGGGACATTAACCCCTAGTGCTCCATCCAGATGAACTGACTCAATTCTGGTTTGAAACAAACATAAGATATACATGTATTGTACAACATGGTGTCGGAGATTTAAATAAGGTAGACAGTAGGAGGATATAGACACAAGATCAGCAGGGTAGGATCATGGCTCTCATCATTGAGCCGTCCATGGTTAAGCCCACTTAGTCTGCTGTCAACGGTCTCTCACCATGCTGCTGCAGATCCTCCTCAGGAATGGTCCAGACCGGTGTAGTAGCAGTGCTGGGTAGTTGCACTCGGAAAGCTGATGGTACTTCTCGGCAACCCACTCCTTGGACTTCTATTGGGTCTATGCTGCAGTCACTGGTGAGTTCACCAACAATGTTGAAGGATAGTTAGAGACATCCATAGTAGCCCTTTGTGCAATATCAGTGTTCTTCGCAAGTTCTTATAGGACATGTAGATGCACATAATCCATCAGGAAACTGGGTGAAAACAAATGGATCAAATAGTCTGGACTCCGATATATGGAGTCGGACCTAAAGTCAATGAGTCTTTGATCATAGGACTCCGGTGTCTGGAGTCGGACCTACAGTCAATAAAATTCATCACTCAGTGGCCACATACATCAGGGCCAAGTAGGTCTCAATTAGGGTTGTCAGACCCATCGCCTGGCTGCAGTGGCCGGATATGACATCAGAATATTCATCATTACCTTACTGAGGTCAATGAGGTATGGTGGCTGGCTGTTCATGGACTGGTATTGATTGGTGGCTGACCTGCGGAGACCCTAGGCTACCGGAACTCTTTCTTTCTGGAATGACCTGGCACTACCTCAACTCTGGGAAGCTCACGCCTTCACTCACTTTGGTTTGCTCCACTTTCAGTGTTCACTGGCCTGGTCTAAGCTGGTCAGGTACTCACACTCCATGGCAGGTTCTTCATTAACTCGAAGTAACTGGATCAACATGCTGCAGAATCTGTACAGCCTCTTTAAATGCCATAGATACAGCTCACATAGCTACAAATAATGACATCATTCGGACAAGCACTTCAACTGAACTAAAACGCCAGTTGAGTTTCGCCCGTCAACCCGAACTCAAACTTCGCTTACACAAAATTCCCCGTACGGTCTGTGGCAGTACTACGACATAGTACGGCTGAACGAAGTTAGCGGTTCTCAAAGGTTCTCTGGGGTAATAAGGGAAGCAAGTCAACTACTTGGATCCCTCCGGCGAGAAATTGCTTAGTAGGTTCCCTTCGACCATAACAGCAACAAGACAAATCACCGGCCATCTCGCAACAATGATCTAAATTCAGGTATAATCTAGTTTTATGTATCATCTGGCTAACGTATGATTAGGCTGATGTATGATCTAGGCTGATGTATGATCTAGGCTGATATATGATCTAGACTGATATACAATGTGAGCTCAGGTATGATCTAAGTCAGGTGAAGAGAATGCAAAAGTATAAATTACTTTCAGCTGTATGTTGATTCCTAGGCTAGATTACGCTCATCATCACGACACAACTTTCTGAGCGACCGGCTCCATACTCTCGTAAGTCACTGGCGCGACTCGAACCCCTTCAAGTTCTCATGCATGTGGGGGATGTGCGTGTGGGGGGAATGTGTTTACGGGTGGAGTTTTGTGTGGGAGGGGAGATGTGTGTGGTGGGGGAGGTGTGGGATGTGCAGGTGGATGAAAGATGAATGTGAGGATGAGGGAATGTGTGTTTGGCTGGGTGGTTGGGGTGTGTGTAGGTGGGAGGGTAGATGAGAGATGCATGTGTTGATGGGCGGGTAGGTGATGTGTGGGTGTGAGTATGTTAGTGGGTGGATGTGTGTGACAGATGAGTGTATGGGTGGGGGATGTGTGTGTGTTTGTGGGAAGATGTGTGTGAGCAGCGGTTGTGTGTGGGTGGGGTATATGTGGGTGGGAAGTGTGTTTTTGGGTGTTTATGGGTGGGGGATATGTGTGGGCAGGTGGGGAGATGTGTTTATGGGTGGGGATGTGTGTATAGGTGGGGGATGTGTAGTTGAGAGGTGGCAGATATTGAGTGAGTGAGTGGGTGTAGGTTGGCTGATGTGTGTGTGGGTGGGTGGGGAAAACTGTGAGGGTGCGGGATGTGTGTCTGGATAGGTGCAGGATGTGTGGGTTGGCAGGAGTATGTGTGTGGTATTGTGATGTGTGTACTGCTGGGTGGTTGCGGGTTTGTGGGTGGTGGAGAATATGTGGGTGGGTGTGTGTGTGTCGGTTATGGTATGGGTGGGGGATGTGTGTGGATGAGGAAATGTGTGTGGGTGGGGGATCAGTGGGTGCGTGGTGGCATGTATGTTTGCCTGGGTCTGTGTGAGTGCGTGGAGGTATATGTGGGTGGATAGGGGATGTGTGAGTGGCTGTGGGATGTGTGGGTGGCAGCGGGATATGAGGGTGGATAGGGGATGTGTCTCACCACATTGCAATATGCACTGTTTATGTTTGCAACTTTCATTTGACAATGTTTTTTTTCCCTTCCCCATGTGAATGTATCATGCGTAATATGCATTGTTTATGATTACAAAATTCATTTGACAATGTTTTTTTCCCCTATGTAAATGTAACATGCACAATTGATGAATGAAAGATAAGTTGATTGAAAGAGCCGAATGTAGGACAGGCCTGCGTGCCCAATTTGTTACCCTTTGAAAAATAAAGTCTGTTCGTTCATTCATTCTTTTTCTCGTTTCAAAATTGATATCTTTTTAGTGGTCAGTATGTTTTTCATCTTGCAAAAGGCTACCTTCGCAATGGCATTTCTTATTCTAATCTCTTCAAGGTATCTCCCATCAGATGTTATGACTGTGCCAAGATAACTGTATCTGTTCACTTGCTTATGAATATGCCCATTTACTACTATATCACATTGTGGCATTTCCTTCTTCCCCGTGACATAATCTGTGTCTTCTTAATATTAAGTTCAAACCCTAGTTGTTCACTGTGTGCAACAACCGCATCTACTAAATGTAGCAGGTCCTGTTCATTGAAGATCAAGGCTGTATCATCTGCATATCTAATGTTATTGATGTATCGTCCCCAATGTTGATTCCTTCCATATCTTCTACATTTCTGAAAATATTTTCACTGTACAGGGAAAAGGATCTGGAGACATTATACATCCCTGTCTCACACTTCTTTTAATAGGCTGATATTGACCTACATCATTACCAATTCTGATGGCAGCTTGTTGTTTCCAGTATATGTGTTTTATATAAGGTCTTTTCCATCAATTTGTAGATCTTCAAGCATCCTTATCATGTTGACATATCTCACTTTATTGAAACCCTTTTGTGTAGTCAATAAAGTAAAGATATAGATCTTCATTTACTTCTATAGAACGTTCAACTACTACTCAGTATATACACAGCATTTACTGTGCCCTTGCCTTCTACAAATCCACATTGTTCTTCTCCTATTTCGGGTTGTAATTTCTTCCTAACTCTTTGCATGAAAATTTTCAGCAGAATCTTTGTAATGTGGCTCATTATACTAATTGTTCGATGCTGATCGCATTCCAAGGCTCCTAATTTCTTTGGGATTGCAATAAATATAGAATTACATAATTCAGGAGGTATATCTCCAGTATCATATATTTCATTCATCAGTCTGGTGACTTGGTCTATTCCATATTCTTCTAAGTCATTGATCATTTCTATTGTGATGTTATCTGTACCCAGGGTCTTGCCAGTTTTCATATGGTTAAGAGCATTCTGAACTTCCATCTTCAAAACTGATAGTCCTTCATTATTATTCCGATGATCATATTGTTCTTCTCTTGTATCATCATAAAGGTCTTTCACATAATCTGACCACGCATGTAAAATATGATCTTTTTCTATTATGATTTTGCCATTGGTTTTTAGGCAACCCTTTGATGTGTGTGTTCTTTTGTTAGTGATGTCATTAATTCTTTTGTGCATTAATTTGGTTTTCCGGGTGTTGTGTTGTTTTCAATTTCCTTGCAAGTTTCCTCAAGCCATGTTTCTGTTGCCTCTTTGCACAGCTTCCTAATTTTGCTGTCAATCTTCATATTTTTCCTTGTTATTGTTATTTCTTCTTATTTCCATGAGGTTTAAGATGTCTTCCATCACCCATTTCTTGCATCTTATTATCTTTATTTTTGGGATGGTTGTTTCTGCAGCTTGGTTGACTGATTTCTTTAATATTTCCCATTGGTCACTGGCGTCTTAAAATATTTCCATATTGGACAATGCATCAAATCTGTTCTTTACCTCTGCATTGTAATAAATATAGAATTACATAATTTGGAGTCTCCGTGGTGAAGTAGTCAAGCCATTTGACTCAGGCTCCGAAGGTTGTGGGTTCGATTCTGGGCTGCGTCCTTCAGTTCACAAGTGAAATTTTTCGGAGACTCCTGTAGGTGTGTGAAGCTTTCCACGCTGCAGAATGAGACAGAGCCATATTGGATAAAACCCGGTGCAATGAAGTTGACCTTATGGACTTTTAAGTGACTTGTTTTTTTGTTCTTTACCTCTACGTTGAATTTATCTTTTATTTCCTCACTCTTCAGTGCCTGTAGATCAAATTTTGTGTTTCTTGGTGAATATTTGACTTTCTTTAATTTTAAATGGGAACTGCCAAGATTAATCTATGGTCGCTGAAGCAGTCTGCACTTGGTATAGTTTTTGCGACTTGTAAGGCATTTCAAAATCTTCTGTTGATGAGAATGTAATCAATCTGACTTCTGATCTTATGATCAGGACTCCTCCGTGTCCATATCTCCTTGAGTGCAGTTGATACCAGGTGTTTCCAATAATCAAATCATGCTCTTTTGCCTAATATAGTTTAGACTCTGTTGCCTTTGATGTAGTGTAGACTTGAATGGTATCAACTAGTAAAGAGTGACACTTCGGATGAAGACACAGTGACAGTGAAAGAAATCAAAGCTGTGCTTTGACGATCAAAAAACAGCGCTCCAGGGCCTCATGGCATAAGATACGATGACATCAATAGGTGTACCGACAATGAGCTAGAGAAACTAGCAGACATGTACAACAACAGTATAGGGAGTGCTAGCATCAAGGAGGAGTGGTACACAGCTATCTGATTCCCTTGCCGAAGCCTGACAGAGACCACAAACAAATTCAGGGATATCGAATTATAACCATGCAGAATACAATAGGCAAGCTGCTGGAGAAGGTAATTGCCAGGAAAATATCAAGCCAGCTTGAGAGGCAAGGTGTTTTCCCACCTACCCTGGGTGGGTACCGTCCAAAAAGAGAAACCTGGACCAATGCAGCAGTTTTTGCCCATGATGTCTATGAAGGTTTCCACTCAGGCAATGAAACCTTTGCTGCAGGGATTGATCTTGAGGACACGTACAACAGAGTACCAATGGATTTTTTAATGCTTCAGCTTCTTGAACTCAAAGTAAGGCCATTTCTCCTAAGTTGGATCGCTGCAGCCCTCTTCCAACGGAAAGTAGTTTTTAGATGTGGCAGTTGGACTTCGGAACCAACAACAATATATCCTGGCCTACCACAGGGATCACCATTATCTCTGGTACTGTTCAACGCCTACACAGTGAGAATCACCAGTGAGCAGATCACTGGACCTGGCAGGACATTGTCATATGCCGATGATGTTTTAGTGTATCGTCAGGGTAAGGATAGAGAGCAGGTTGCTGTGGAACTACAAACCAAACTCAATCGCATAAGTACTTGGTGTGATGAAGCTGGGGCAATGGTCAACCCAACAAAGGCAACAGTGACTTGGTTCTCGTTGAATAATCATATTGTCAACACTCCAACACCAACTGTAATGCTGTGTTCAGAAACAGTGGAAAGAACGCAGGCAATGAATTACTTAGGGATACGGTTTGATCTAAGCCTTGCTTATAATGTGCACATAGACCAGGTGATAACAAAGGTCAAGTGGGGTTTGGCTGAGATGCGGGTGATGGCGGCAGCAAACTGTGAGCAGCGCCATCTATGTCTTCTGTACGAGGGACTGGTCATGACTGTTTTTGAGTATGCAATGGCAATCCTGACTCTCAGCCGTAAGCAGATAGAAAGGATGCAAAGGATACAGAATGAAGCTATGCGCATTATTCTTGGATGTACAAGAGATACAGCATGCAGGGTGATGTGCTACCTTCTTGATTTTCCAACCATTGAAGAGATAATACAAGTTTGCAGAGCACACGCCTACCTCAGAGTTAACGCAAACACACAACATCCACTGCATAGTCAAATTATGAAGGTGAAGGGCAGCAGGTTAAAAAGAGGAAGGTCGAAGATGGGTCAAGCCGAAGACATTCTTCAACAGGTGTGTTCACTTGAGGACTTAGAGCCTGGCGAGGAGTGGGTACAAGTGCCAACAGATTTCTGCACATCCTTTTCAGTTTGCATCCAACTAGATAGCAAATTTTTAGATAGAAAATGCAGACAAGAAAATCCGGCTGCTGTGGAGGCTGAAGTACAAGCGTTGATTTTCGAGAATTCGCTAGACGGTGATGCTGTCATCTACACAGATGGGTCGGTCGTCCGACATGTGAGAAGCTCGTGGACCTTTACGGCTCGGGCCGGAGGGAGAATTGTGAAGGAGGACTCTGGTGCTTTCACTGAAACCACAAGTAGCCTGCCTATGGAAGTCATGGCAGTAAGTAAAGCAATAACATGGCTCGAGACGCAATAATTCACTAGGGCATGTTTCCTTAGCAACTCAATGAACATGATCAAGAGGATAGAGGAGGGGTTAATCCGAAAGAGAATGGTTGCTGCCTCTGGAGCAGTCTCCGCTGGCAAAGATTAGTTTCATCTTCGTGCCAGGGCATGTGGGAGTACAAGGAAATTAGCGGGCTGACAAGCTCGCAGGTGAGGCTACGGTGGAGGGCGGACGACCCATGGACCAGGCTGACATTCTGAATGCTCTATGAGAAGTAAGACTTTTGCGTGAACCAAGTGATGACTGTGAATCTACAACCATGGCCAGACTGCGAGAACAGCAAATTAAAAGAGGGGTGGCCAAACAAGAACACAACGCAGGAAGCCAAAGAAGATTGATAAACCAACACAGAACTGGTGTCGTTAGCCGCTACACACTGCGGGATTTGCTGAGGAAGGGATCGAGCACTTATGGACTGAATGGTTCGATGTGCATTGAGGATGATCTTTCGACTAACTAACTAACTAGTAAAGAGTGACAGCTGGCTGTGGAGCTCTGTTCAGGTGGGTATTCTTAGAAATAAACTATATGTTAGCTGCCACCACAAGCTGTGTTAAATGTATTAATCTCAGCTTCTGCCAGACTATCTTGTGAGCTAGCCATGTTTCTGAACACAATCTATCATCTATGTCATAACCCTCCTTGACCTACATAGTAGCCTCCTGGCACCAAGTATTATTTTTATTTCTTGTGATTTTGTTTGAGATACCGTCACTCAGGGATAGAAAAATGCAAATGCCCGTTCACCATAGAGCCTGACAATTTTGACCTGAAACATGAATTTTCAAATTCAGTTCTAGAAATATATTTTTTTGTTAAATATTAAATATTCCCTATTAGACATGTCCATTATTTCTTGTTAAAACGAATAACATGTGTTTTTGCTGTTTATGTGTTTTCTCTTTTCATGCATCGTGAAATCAGAATAATAAACATGCCTTATACATGTTTGCACCATTGCAAGCCGACTTGTGGTTTCTGCAGCTAAACGTTACCTCAACGTTAATGGTAAAGATCTTGTAACTCGAATGCAGAGTTAGTCATCCTGTTTCTGATAACAACTCATCTACCAATACATCGGGTGCACACCAGGCATCATCAATGCTGGCGAGCTGGAGTTGAGTTGTCTCTTTTTACACTTACTTAAGTTGTAGAAAATTAACAGAACAAATCAGCGTAAATTGACTGGTGCAAGTAAATAAAACGGTATTATTATAGATTTCTTCTGTAGTGGTCAACTTTGCCTGAAAATGTATCACACAGTGATAGATAGAGAGAACAAAGGCGAGATAATGATCAACATTAAAGGAATTATTGTGATTGAGACGACAGTGAAAAACCCATCATTGAAGATCATCACCATCACCATCTTCTACATTTGCAGTCAAGCATCGTGGGAATGAATAGTTAATGTTCCAGAACCCGATGAGTGGCACTGGATAGTGTCATTCCATATGATTGCACAAAGTCTTTGACATCATCAATCCATTTTCTTCTCAGGTATCCTCTTGCTCTTGTATCAGATTTTCTTTGATGTAGTGTCAGTGCTGGGAACTGACGCTGTTGCATTGAAGAAAGTTTCTAAATTTCCTCAGTGGCGCAAACAAAACTTTCAGCAATCATAACTAGAACTTCTACCACTGCTGCGCTATGAAGAAATAATTGTGAAGTGAGCAGTAAGTTTCCCGCCAACACTGCAGAACAAAACTTGGAAGTTGTGTTTGGATGTTTGGGACCATTTAAATTGGAAACTTACAAAGCACCACAAATCCTATATGCACTTCAAGTATCAGAAGGCTGAAAGTACAACGAAGAACACGGAATGTGCTTCTTTAGCAAAGTGAGAGGGTGAAAAAACGTGGATGTTAATACACTGCAACATATGAACGTACATTTCATGGCATTTTACTGTATTGCCAACAATTACAGACCCTACATTGACTTTGAAGGTTTAGTTGCATTGTTAACCAAGCTTAATGTGATTGATTCAGAGAAGTTTATAAAAACACAGTGTAGAGAATTTATTTATGTCAGTATCTTACTTGATGGAGATGCAGACAGATCTGATGATGAGGGGTTGATACTATATATTCATTTTATCAGAGAAGGGAAAGTGAAGGAGACATTTTTTTCTATTGTGCCATTGGAAGATGCAACAAGTGCTGGCTACTTAAAACCTCTAGAGATGTGTGAATAACTTAAATGGTCTGGGTCTCCGATAAAGGACATTTAATGGCTCATTTCAAAATATGTAGCTTTATTTTAGATTGATTCTTATTTGTCTTAGCCCGCGTAAAAAAAAAAAAAAACATATGCTGGTTCCTGAGAAAACAGGCTGGGACCTGAATCATGTTTAAATTGTCAACCCATGTTGACATTTCTACTTTGTCATAAAATGTTTGTAATTCCACTTCTACTGTTTGCTATAACTGCCTATACTTGTATAATATTTATATATCTTGGTTTGACTCTGACAGTAATAACTATACGATTTAATCAAATAACCATCAATTGATGTAGCTGTTCCCTCATCAAACATTAGTCCTACTCCTTCTCTGAATGTATTCTCTTAAACACATTACTGTGTGTTTGTCTGTTATTACATTACCAGATCTCCTCCACCTCATCTCACTCATGCCTAGGATATTAATCTTCATATTTTTCATTTCTTTTATTACATTACTTTCCTATCTCATCGATGTCCTGACATTCCACATTCCTATTTTAATCTTGTCATGCTGCACAGTTGTGCACTGATCCCGGTCCCCGTGTCAAAGTAGATTTACATTCTGATATTGTGTTGATTTCGATGTATAAGCCTATGGCCATTCAAATAGCAATGTCAAACTCCTAAATGTAGAATTATCTAGTAAATCACAAATAGCCAATAACTGCTGAGGTTGATTGCAACATCCTGTAAAGAATAATCAACTAACTGTTACGTTATTGTCAGAGTCTCGAATGTTGCCGGTATGCAGGAACATCGTTACGCCCGCCAGGCGAGCATTAGTTACCTGCCCGCGAGGTTGCTGGCTGACGTGACAGCCAGCGGTCAGGCAAGGACAAAGCAAGACGCACGCAGTCCGCGCGCGTCCAGCCACAGAGGGCAAGCGCTTTGTGAGAGACAAGAGACAGCTTTGGGTACTCGGACCGGACTGACGTGTGGGTAGAGAAAGGCTTGTGTAGTTCTGTGCCCGAAAGTCGAGTGCTTGTATTATCTTGTGAGATAGACTGTAAGCTGTGGGTTGTCTGTAAGTGTATTTATATATATTATTTATGTATTGTGATGATCATTCCATGCACAACTAGATCGTATTGCATGTGATCGGTAAATAAATCCATTGAACTACGTGTCGTTGTGTCTCAAGTCCAATCATGTTGTACTTGTACTTGTCTCACATGTGTTAGGTATAACGAGCCAGGTTTAAGACCCTGACATGTGTGGACGTGGTGGCATCGTCCGGCTTTAAATTAATTAAGATTTGAACCTAGATTTGTGAACGTGAGGACTTTTGTCCAACTTTGATGTACATTTAAATGTTAACGTGAAAGTTCATCCTCATATATAGTGTTAGATTATTTGAATATGGAGGCTAGATGTGAACGTAAAGTACATACATTTGTTTGATCCTGTAAACGTGTAAAACATCAGTGATTGTGTAACTTGTCACCATTTTGACCTTGTCGACATTGTAGAATCGTCGCCATTGTAACCTTGTCGCCATCTTGTAAACTTGATGTCTATGTCCTTACTGAATGTCATCTTGATGTACGTGATGTGTCATCAGTGTTGTAAAGTGTTGAGATATTGTTAGATTGTCTTTGTGAAGTTGATTGTGGAAAGCAGAAAGTTTCGGAAAGAAAGTGACTTGTGTTTTTTGAAAAAAAAATTGTTGATTGACGACATTACGACCTACAATTACACTCAACGCCATACAAACCTAACCAAAACTTAGTGACAAGCATACACACCACATCAAATAGACGCTAATTTATTTCCTCCAAAACAAAGCAGGTTTTCTGTGCCATCTGAAACCCTTGCCCGTAGAGGTCATTCGTGTTTTGAACTAGCGACCCTACAGTTCCTAACTCTAGTCTGAACCGTTCTCCACCGCATCCAGTACACTTGAGTATATTTTTCTTTCTCTATACTTTCGGATGCAAATTTGGGCACAAATTGTAAGTTGAACAAAATTGTAAATTGTAAATTTTTCACTATACTAACAACTTATAACTAATTGTGTATCTGACCACTCATTTGCATTTATTATTACCATCATGTCTTCATTAAATGACTTCATCGAGATGGGTTTGAAGCTGAAGTTAACTGGTGATGAGTTAACAAAGTGGAGTGAAAGGAAATACTCTGAATACCACGAACGCGAAGAAAGAGCGGCTGAAAGAGCATTAAAGCAAGCAGAGACTGAAAAAGCTGCCAAGCAAGTAGAGGCAGAAACAGCCTTAAAGCAATCAGAGGCAGCAATAGCGTTAAAGCAAGCGGAGCTAGAATTAGCCGCAAAAACAAAACAGGCAGAGTTAGATAATGAATTGAGGACGGCAGAGATCTCAGCTCAGAGTAAGCGAGAAGAGCTTGAATTGCAACTAAAAATTAAACAACTTGATACTGAGACTGCCATAAACAAAGAGTCTAAGAAATCTGAGAGACTGGAGAAAGAAAACCAGTATAAAAAGTATCAAGGTATTGTAAGAAATTATACCTCAGGTGACTGCATTGCAGCCTTCACCCAAAATTTTGAAACTTTAATGGACCATTACCAGGTCCCAATGTCTGAATGGAATATTATTTACATGAGGAGTTTGTCAGGGGAACCTCTGAAAGTCATAGAGACTATCCCCAAAGACCTCAGAAAAGATTACCATTATCTAAAATCAAAGATTATGGCACATTTTATGCTAGATGAGGCAGGCTACAGAGAACAATTCAGCAAGTTGAGCCCAAAATCGACTCAAACGTTCTCTGACTACCTCTGCTTAGTCCGAGATATATTTGCAAAATGGACTTCAGCAGCCAAAATAAATAAAGATTACCAGAAATTAGAAGATCTAATTATCAGGGATAAAGTCATCTCATCCCTTCCATCAGCATTTTCTAAATTTTTGCAAGAGAATGAATGTACGAGTGTAGATCAGATTGAGAAACGTGGTTCGGCTTATTATACAGCCAATAAACATTGTTTTGCTGGTGAAGCTATTGATACAAACTTTGTAGCATCGGCTAACTATGAAAAATCTCGATCAGAACCATATCATAGGCAAAAACCATATAAGCCTACGTCTGAGAAATATAATCATTGTAGATATTGTAACTATTCACACCATCAAGGTGAGATGTGTGACAAGAACCCCGCATATCTTACATATCTACAGAACATCGTAAATAGACAAGATAAGGAACGTAAAGCCTTCAGAAATTTACGTAAATGTTTCCTCTGTAAGGCGTACGGGCATTATCGTCATGCTTGTAAAGGAAGGCAAATGACCAATAAAGCTAATGCCGCCTTATTTGATAGTTCATCATCAGATGAAGAACAATCAGAGAAACACCCTGTGAACTCAGCACAGCCTTTTGACATGTTTAACGCAAATAAATGTACTGTTTGTAACACCTTTTATGAAGATGGTGTTTTAACATGCGGCCACTCCATTCCTATTGCCAATGAAGAAGCTAATTTGGTAATAGACTCCAAAGGCAGAATAAACATCCATCAGGGATATGTGAATGGCAAGCCCGCTACAGTCCTTCGGGACACCGGCAGTTCACTTATTGGACTGAAGAGAAGTTTCATAATGCCTACAGACTATACAGGCAGGCACGTAACATGCAGAACATTCTCTGGGAATATTGAAAAGTACCCATTAGCATGGGCATATATTCAGACACCTTTCCTCACTGGGAAAGTAAAATGCGCAGCATTAACTAACCCTGTTTGTGATATCATCATTGGAAATTTACCAGAGGTGAATGATATACCCCATGATATAACATCTGTTTGCATTGATGAAAACTTAACATCATCACCATCAAATATCATCATTGAGAATGTTGTATCACCAAATGAATGTATGGTAGCTAATGTAGCACTAAGATCTCATGACATCATTGATCAAACTGTTTCACCACCATCTGATATCATTGAATGTGTGAACGCAGTAACTAGATCTACTGCTAGAGTGCAAGATGAAATTAATCAAACTGAAGCTATAGAAATCATTAGCCCAGTGATACTACCTCCTAAAACTATGAAGGAGAATTTTGTAACAGCCCAAAAAGCTGATCCTTCATTGTCTAAATATTTTAATCTGATCGGCCAAAAGCCAAAGGTAACCAAAAATGCAAGATGGCATTTTGCTTTGAAAAATTGCATCCTCATCAGGTACTATACCAGAGGTGACAGCACAACAGAGCAAACTGTTTTGCCAGTTCAATACCGTAAGCAAGCCTTACATCTAGCCCATGATATACCTCTTGCAGGGCATATGGCATATTCTAAGACCAGATCAAGATTACTAACACAGTTTTATTGGCCCAAATTCTGCAATGACATTAAGCAGTATTGCAGAAGTTGTGACATCTGCCAAAAACTGGTAAAGAAAGGTAAACACCCACAGGCAAAGTTACAAATCACTGACTTAGCCAGTCGACCTTTTGAGAAAATATCTGTCGACATAGTGGGCCCTCTTAATCAGATAACAACCAGAGGGAATAAATATACTATTACCATCATTGATCTATGTAGTCGCTGACCTGAAGCGATTCCGCTAAAGAACATAACTGCCAATGATATAATGGAAGTTTTCTTCCATATATTTTCACGGATAGGATTTCCAGACACTATCCTATCAGATAGGGGAACTCAATTCATTGCTGCATCTACTCAAGCTTTCACCAAGATGCTAGGGGTGAAGCAATGTTTCAATTCTCCGTACCATCCTCACTCAAGTGGAATCATAGAAAAATTTAACGGTGATTTAAAGCATATGCTTGCGAAAGTCACACAAGAGCATCCCAACAACTGGGACATATATTTGCCTGCTATACTTTTTGCTTATTGCGAAGTTCCACATTCTAGTACTGGGTTCTCTCCTTTTGAACTTATCTATGGTGCCAAACCACGTGGCCCATTGACTATCTATCATCAAATGTTAACTGAAGCCACTCCATTACTTAAACCCATATCATCATACATATACGTTACATCATTGCGTGAAAGAATCATCAAATCTTGTATAATTGCAAAAGAAGCACTAAAAGTATCTGGTGCTACATATAGACAATATGCAGACAAAGGTAACAGGACAATAACGTTGACACCTGGACAGGACGTACTTCTTCTCTTACCTAGTGACAGACACTTATTGACTGAGTCTTGGCAAGGACCTTTTAAAGTTATAAGACAGATTTCAGCTGTAGACTATGAGATTAAAATAAAAGACAAACACAAAATATTCCACATCAATATGCTAAGACCATATTACAACAGAGATAACGAACAAGACGATACAATAGCTTGTACAGTAATAATAGACCATGAAGATGACGAAGATAGTGACGAAATTCCAACACCTGCAGTAGACACGACGAACTGCTTGAAAGAAATCAAAATAAACCCAAACTTAACTCAAGCAGAAACAGACAGCTGCAAACATCTCATACAACAGTACAACACCATCTTCTCCAACAATCCAGGACAAACAGAATTAGTACAGCATCACATCACACTTACTTCAAACACACCCATAAGATGCAGACCTTACACCATTCCAGTGCATTACAAAGAAACGTTACATCAGGAAATCATTAGTTTAGAGAAAAACAACATCATTAGACGATCCCAATCACATTTCTCATCTCCAATGGTCATGGTACGCAAAAAGGACAATACGATAAGACTCTGTATCGACTATAGGAAGATAACTCTTCTTGATCTAGAACCGATGTCCAACTCTGAAGATCTACTGACAGAACTGACAGACTCTAGATTCTTTACGAAGGTAGACATGACGAAAGGTTACTGGCAGATAACGGTAGACGAACAGAGCAGACATCTGACAGCATTTGCCACACCTTGGGGACTGTACGAATGGTGCAAACTTCCATTTGGGCTGGTCAATGCCCCAGCAACATTCGTACGTATGACACGACTTTTACTAGTGGACATACCAAATATTATCTGTTACATGGACGACATTTGTGTTCACACAAAAACAATGACAGACCATATAAAGACATTACAGCAGACATTTGAACGGATCAGACAGCACGGACTGACGGTAAAGCCTACAAAAGTAGACATAGCCTATCAGGAAATATCTTTCTTGGGGTACAAAATATCTAATGGCTTTGTCACGACAGACGATAACATCGTGTCCAAAATACTGAAACTCTCACTTCCGACTACGAAAAAGCAAGTCAGAAGTGTGTTAGGATTACTAAATTATTATAGACAGTTCATACCTGATTTTGCTGAACTGACTGAAAAATTTACTAACCTACTAACGAAAGACCAACCTGAAAATATTGTAAACAATCAATGCCTAAAATTTGCATTCCAGAAAGTTTTATCTTATTTCTCTGAGAATAGTTTAAAGAATCCCATTCTCAAATTGCCAAATTTTCTTATTCCTTTCAGATTACGCACAGACGCGAGCTCCGTAGCGATTGGAGCAGTTATGTTACAGGAACATGATAACATCCTACATCCTGTATATTACTTCTCGAGAAAATTAAAACCTAGAGAATGCTCTTGGTCGACACCACAGTTGGAAGCCCTTGCTCTAGTTGAGGGTATAACTAAATTTTCCAGGTTCCTTCTGGGACGTCATTTCATTGTTGAGTCTGACAATAGTCTGTTGAAATTTATTACTTCAGGAATGCCTACCAACCAAATGATAGCTCGCTGGTCTCTAAAACTCCAAGATTACAGCTGTGAAGTTCGACATATTGCAGGCAGAACCAACACAATTGCCGATCTGTTGTCCCGCTGTCCGACCGACCCAGTAAGCACTAATGTCTGAGTGCAGCGTGTCAAATACACTCAGAACAACACAGCCAGCAGTGAAGATTTTTTTCCCACAAAAAAAGCTGTGTTTCTACTATATAATGTGATAGGGTTTAATCCCATTATAGATAGTTTTCTTATTTTATTATTAATGTAGTGATTGTTTTGAATAATTGTGTAGTGTGTGGTAGAAAGCGAACAATATTAATTGTACATATACTACGAAACAAGAACAGTGCCACATTCGCTCTGAACTTAACCCAAGCGAACAATCCAATTTATCAGTGGTATCTGTGAGTGGAACATTTCCAGTGATATTTTAATCCGTGTGCGAAAGAGTGAACTTAACTTTGACATTTACACCACTGCAGTCAACTAAATCCAGAAGTTTTCCAGCGAAACAACCAACACATGAACATTGTACATTCCGAATTGCTACATCAGACCGGAACAAGTGTGTTAGAGAATTTCAACATCAGCTGCTCATGTGTACTTCCGGATAATTTATAAATTTAGTCCAAAATTAGCAGACGATAAACAAAAGCTTACAAAGTTATGACGCATGTAAAATATTTACGAAACACCAAGTTCGAATACACGAATTGTGTATTAATATTTTTTCAGTTAGTGTAATCTTAGAATCATACTTTGATTAACTTATTCATACTATCGACATTTTTTCGCTAGTATAGAAAAGCATCAAGCTATGACGCTGAGAAATAGAACAATAATTGTAATTAGTTAGATTTGATATTTTTTGAAATTATGTCCCTTTCATTTAATTGTTATTACATTATTACACCAAGGGCGATAAATTGAAATGTATATGAATATGTGTTGTATATAAATAGCCATGTTGTTGCCAGATTGTTAACACGCCAAGTAGTCGTCAACTGGGCATGGTATAAGTTTACCGACATTGTGGACCGACGGAAGGGCTCCCGGCCAAATGAGGTCGGAGCTCGAGCGTTGAATGCGGCTTGTAAAAAAGTCGTATTACAGTCTTACCAGATGTTTTTTGTTTCAAAAAGCATATTATTACTTTTTTTTTGAGGTTGCGAGGTAGTTGCTGGATAGCTGTTGCTACCGATCTGACTGGGTCAATATTGCAACTCAGGTGAACGTCCATCGAGTGGATAAAACTTGGAAAGTGGTAAAGATTGAACACCACATGTCTTAAAATACAACTTGCATTTCTTATGTATTTCTATGCCAATATATGTATTCTTATGTATTTCCATACCAATGTATATAACAACAGAAAGGTCGACTCTGACATGGTTAAAATATTAACCCGGTATGTATATAGAGTATACATGAAAGATGACATCTTTCATGAAAAGCCCCGGGGGAGCGTGTCAGAGTCTCGAATGTTGCCGGTATGCAGGAACATCGTTACGCCCGCCAGGCGAGTATTAGTTACCTGCCCGCGAGGTTGCTGGCTGACGTGACAGCCAGCGGTCAGGCAAGGACAAAGCAAGACGCACACAGGCCTCGTGCGTCCAGCCACAGAGGGCAAGCGCTTTGTGAGAGACAGTAGACAGCTTTGGGTACTCGGACCGGACTGACGTGTGGGTAGAGAAAGGCTTGTGTAGTTCTGTGCCCGAAAGTCG
The DNA here is from genome assembly GCA_963921405.1 of Cepaea hortensis. Taxonomy (NCBI): domain Eukaryota; kingdom Metazoa; phylum Mollusca; class Gastropoda; order Stylommatophora; family Helicidae; genus Cepaea; species Cepaea hortensis. The sequence goes on along the minus strand of OY992876.1, from coordinate 487,876,514 downwards.
AGTGCTTGTATTATCTTGTGAGATAGACTGTAAGCTGTGGGTTGTCTGTAAGTGTATTGATATATATTATTTATGTATTGTGATGATCATTCCATGCACAACTAGATCGTATTGCATGTGATCGGTAAATAAATCCATTGAACTACGTGTCGTTGTGTCTCAAGTCCAATCATGTTGTACTTGTACTTGTCTCACATGTGTTAGGTATAACGAGCCAGGTTTAAGACCCTGACAGTTATATTGCACTGAATCTTACCTTGGGCTGCACAGATTTCAGGTTGTTCTATCTTGACACTTGATGGTTGTTTATTCTCCATCATATGTCTACATTCAGTCTGAAAGGATTTGTAACTTACATTTCATAAACTATATAAATGAATTTGATATTTTGTTTTTCAAGGTGATTATGATTACTTCAAGACATGATTTTTGATATATTATTCCTCAAGTCCTGTTTAAGAATTTGAGTTGGAGAATCTATCACAGGGTAATTATTTCAGTTTATCATGACAAAAATTACATAACAATACATAACAGCTTTATGAAAAATCTTATTACTTGTGTCACACATTATTACCATCATTATTTTCCATGCTGATAAGCGTGGGCGGTCATGTTTCACAAGATAACCAGAGTCGTGGATCAGCTCAGTGTACTTGTCTTGACCATACCATGTGGCCAAGCCATACAGGTATTTTCTTCTCTGCCTTCCCCTTGTTCTCTTCCCCTCGATCTTGCCAGTTGTCACAAAATTCTCCAATTGATTGTTTTCTCACAACGTGACCAAAAAATGGTGACTGTCTATGTCTAAGTTCTCTAATCAGTTTAAGGTTTTCACTTGTTTCTTGAAGGACTTGTTCATTGGTTTTTCTGTCTTCCTTGGTATTATTTGCATTTTCCTCAGAAGCCACATTTCCACAGCCATCAGATGTTTTTTTTCAGCTTGTCTGCTCATTATCCACGCTTCACATCCAAATAAAAGTACAGGTTCTATGTAGCACTTCAACATTCTTTTGCTTGTTGCAATTGACATCTTTCTATTGGTCAGTATGTTTTTCATCTTGCATAATAATAGACATAAGTAAAAAGATTTGTTTAGTTCTCTTCATGAGTTCCCATAGTGAAACCTCACTTCGAGAAGTGGAATCATACATATATGTACATACCAATGTAGATACAAATGGGGGAACATATAGAGATAATAAAAATAAGCATGTAAAAGGAACTTCCATAGGATTAAAAGATGATTTTATTCTAACATTAAATTATTACTGCTGTATGTATAAGAAGCATGGAGAATTTGTAAACCCTTTATTAATGGACTATAATATAATAATATATATAATCACTAATGTAGAGTTCATGAAAAAAAGAAAAATTACAAGTAAATCAAGAAGTGAGGAAAAAAGACATTGATGCGAGTATAACTAGAAAGTCAGGACCACACAGATTGAAAAAAACTGAAAATAGTATAAAGTATAACAAGAAAAGCTACTGTATTGTCCATACTCACAGGGGAAATGAAATAGAGGGAGGGGTAAAATTACAATGAGAAGACAATCAGAATGAGGAAAATAGTTGTAGTAATTTCAGTTGTCGGCCTTTCTGAAAATAGGTGGGAGGCTGTGACAGGTTGGCCCACCTCTCAGATCGTTTTATTACTAGATGGAGATAGCCCTCAGTAAACCCCTCTATGTATCCTGTATTATTTTTTATTTTTATCTATATTTTCAAATATTAGATAAAATCGTCTTTGGTTAGTGTATTTATATACATAAAACTATCAATCAATCAATCATGTGCCATGCCGGAAAGCGTGGGCGGTCATGATTCGCCATTTCACTCGATCACCAGAGTCGTGGATCAGCTCAGTGTTCCTGTCTCGTCCATGCCATGTGGCCAAGCCATCCAGGTATTTTCCTCTCGGTCTTCCTCTTGGTCTGTTCCCCTCGATCTTGCCAGCTGTCACCAAGTTCTCCAGTCCATTTCTTCTCATAACATGTCCAAAAAATTTTGACTGTCTACGTCTAATTTCTCTAATCAATCTACGATTTTCATTTGTCTCTTGTAGTACTTGGTCATTGGTTTTTCTATCTGTCCATGGTATTCTTTGCATTTTCCTCAGAAACCACATTTCTGCAGCCATCAGATGTTATTCAGCTTGACTGCACATTGTCCAAGTTTCACATCCATACATAGAACAGGCTCTATGTATCCCCTCAACACTCTTTTTCTCGTTTCAATTGACATCATTTTATTGGTCAGAATGTTTTTCATCTTGCTAAAGGCTACCTTCGCAATGGCGATTCTTGTTCTAATCTCTTCAAGGCATCTGCCATCAGATGTTATGACTGTTCCGAGATAATTGAACCGATTCACTTGCTGAAGAATATTCCCATTTACTTGTATATTACATTGTGGCACTTCGCTCCTCCTAGTGACGACCATAACCTGTGTCTTCCTACAATTTAATTCCAACCCCAGCTGCTCACTGTGTACAACCACAGCGTCTACTAATTGTTGCAGATCCTGTGCATTGTCTGCAATCAATACTGTATCATCTGCATATCTAATGTTATTTATGTTTCGTCCTCCAATGCTGATTCCATTTAGGTCTTCTACATTTCTGAAAATATTTTCACTGTATAAGGAAAAAAGATCTGGAGACATTACACATCCCTGCCTAACACCTCTCTTAATAGGTTGGTATTGTCCTACTTCATTATCAATTCTTATGGCAGCTTGTTGTTTCCAATATATGTTTTTTATAAGTCTAATGTCTTTCCCATCAATTTGTAGATCTGCCAGCATATCCACAATGTTGACATGTCTTACTCTATCAAAAGCCTTTGTGTAGTCAATAAAGCAAAGATGTATATCCTTGTTTACTTCTAAAGCACGTTCAATAACTGTTCGCAGCATATACACAGCATTTACTGTACCCTTTCCTTCTACAAAACCACATTGTTCTTCCCCTATTTCAGGTTGTATTTTCTTCCTCACTCTTTGCATGATAATTCGTAACAAAAATTTTGTGATGTGACTCATTATACTAATTGTTCTATGTTGATCACATTCTAAGGTTCCTGATTTCTTTGGGATTGCAATAAATACAGAATTACATAATTCAGAAGGTATATCTCCAGTATCATATAATGTGTTCAGCAGTCTAGTGACGTGCTCTAGTCCAAATTCTTCTAAAGCTTTAATTATTTCTGTTGTGATGTTATCTGCACCGGGGGCCTTGCCAGCTTTCATATGCTTAAGAACATTTTGAACCTCCATCTTTAAAATTGCTGGTCCTTCATTATTAAATCTAATAGCATTCTGTTCCTCTCTGTTATCATTATACAGGTCTTTCACATAATCTGTCCATACATGTAGAATCTGATCTTTTTCTATTATGATTTTGCCATCTTTAGTTCTTAGACAGCCTGTTGATGTACTTGTTCTTTTATTAGTAAGTTCCTGAATCCTTTTGTGCACTAATTTGGTATTTTGACTGTTGTGTTGTTTTTCAATTTCTAAGCACTTTTCCTCAAGCCATGATTCTTTTGCCTTCCTACATAATATTCTGACTTGTCTGTGAATTTCTTCATATTTGGCAGGATTATTTTTGTTGAGTCTTCTTGTTTCCATTAACCCTTTACAGGGCATAGCGTCCGTTACCGGCCGATCTCTAAATATGAGCGTAGCGTCCGATTCCGGCCGATACTATTACGCATTGTAAAAACGCGATCTCTCGGCTTTCCGACACTTCCGTCGGCTACTTTCACTTTCGCCGATAGCATGACAACATGGCCGTCATTTGTAAATGCGCTACAATGACTTTGAACAGACTTTTACGGACTTGTTTTGATAGTTTTTGGGAGTTTTACGCTGTTTTTCAAAATGGATTTCAGCGATTCTTCAAGTGATAGCCGAGATTTCGCTCTGTTCAATTTAAATGACATTAAAGGGCACGAAGTTGATTATTAATCGGAGCTAGATATCAGTGCAAAGCGTTACTTTGCATTAGCAGTCGTGAGTCGGACTTTAAAGAAAGTAATTATGATTCTGAAAATGTGTTTGTAAATTGCCGTATAGATGACGGAAAATCACAAACAACATGCCGTACTTCGTAAATATTTGTGTTCATATATGGATTACCGGCAACAATCACGTGAGTAACATATTCTGCATGCTTTTCCCTTCATTGTGTTGTTTATTTAACTAAAATCGGTTGACTAACACCTTGTTTGTGATGTTTTTACTAACGCGACCCGAAATTTTTACAGAACCTGAAAAAATCTTGCCCATTCAGGGCTACAAAACGGACAAGCGTCTGCCCTGTAAAGGGTTAAGTGTAAAATTTCCTCAGTCATCCATTTCTTACGACCCACCTTCTTTAATTTTGGAATAGTTGTTTCTGCAGCCATATTGATTGAATTCTTTAACATTTCCCATTGATCATCCACATCCTGGAATAGGATCTCTAGATCAGACAATATTTCAAATCTGTTCTGTACTTCTATGTTGAATTTGTTTTGTATTTCCTTGTCATTACTCAATGTACACAAATCATATTTAGTGTTCCCTGTTGTATACTTGACTTTCTTCAACTTTATCCTCAATGTTCCTGTGAGTAATCTGTGGTCACTATAACAATCAGCACTGGGAACTGTTTTTGCTACTGTTAGGGCGTTTCTAAATCTTCTGCTAATGAGAATGTAATCAATCTGGTTTCTAATCCTGCTATCAGGACTCCTCCAGGTCCATAATCTTCTAGGGTGTTGCTTGAACCAGGTGTTTCCTACAATCATTTCCTGTTCTTTTGCCCACTCTACTAGTCTGTATCCTCTTTCATTTTTCTCTCCTAAACCATAGTTTCCTACTGTGTATTTATCCCCTTGATTTCCTACTTTTGCATTGAAGTCCCCTATTATAATGTTTATTTCTGAATTTTTACATTTCTTTAAGGCAGACTCTATGTCATTATAAAATTCCTCTACACTATCTTCACTGGACTCTCCTGTTGGGGCATATACTTGAATAACATTTATGTTAAAAGGTCTGCCACTCAATTTAACTAGTAGTACTCTGTCCGACACGGCCCAATATCCCTGAACAGACGTTGATGTTTTCCGGTCCAAAATTATTGCCACTCCCCTATGTCGATCCTCACCTCCAGAATAAATAATCTTAAAATCTTTATGTATCTTGATGCCTGCTCCTGTCCATCTCGTTTCGCACATACCTAATATATTAATTTTTTCTCTTTGAATTTCTTGTGTTATGTTCTCTAATGTTCCGTCGTTGTTTAACGTCCTAACGTTCCATGTTCCTAATTTTAATGTCTCTGTCCTTGTCTTGCGATGATCAGTCTTTAAGCGAATCATAATAAACTAGGCAATTTCAAAGAGGTAGTTTGCCGTTGCTTTCCTCTATGGCAGTGACCATACTGGCCGGATGACCGCAATCAGTGTCTCTCGAAAGAGAGAAAGCTTGCCGTCGCGAAAATCTAGACCATAACCAACAAATATCTGTCGGCTGCCCTCATAATTTCATCCACCACCTGCCTTCCGTGGCTTCTTTTGAACTATAGAGAGAGTTAAATACTATTTCTTCTTATAGTTAGAAGTAGATGTAGGGTAGAGTTCGTTTACAAGCCAAGAAATCAAGTCAAGCTGAATGTTATATTCAAGTTTGGCTGTGAGTTTTAATTTGGCCACAGGAAGGGAACTCTCCTGGATGAGAAGTTAACTTCCGGTAGCACCCTAACATCTGCCATTTTTGACAGCAACCTGGAGGGAGCAGGAGCTACTATCACGTCAATTGGCTAAAATTGAACACCTGTCTGTGTTTAAACATATTTTATTGCTGGCTCTTGTTAAGCCGAACAACCCTCTAAAACATAGAAAAGCCAATGATAATCTCCACTCCCGATAGGCCAGCCAAAATCTAGTTGCAGGGTGAGTTAATAATAATTTTGTTAAATATTTTTCTGTGTGTCAATCTGCCGGCAAAATCTAAAGGCCATGCCGATCGATAATAGATACTATTAATTAACACTAGTGTTAGTAACTAATATTAGAATTAGGACCATGTTTGTGCCATGTGGCTTGCCGACAAGGGTAAAACGCAAAGCTCGTCACATGTGGCATTAAAAACATGGATAAATTACATTACGTGATTCTCGAAATTAGGTATCCGCCTGCGGAAGGACACCTGAGTTAGTCAGTAGACGATTAGAGTTAAGATAAATTAATTATGTGCTTAACTTCGGAACTAGCGTATTTCTCTAGATAAAATACTTAATAGTTGAAGGAATTAGTTCAGAGAGTGAATAGTTACAATTAATTATTCTTTATTAATCTCTTATCTTGCCCATAGTCAGATTACTACCATGTGGTCCAATATGGCCCACTTCACAAAATTCAAACCTTGGGGGAATTCTCCAACCCTAATATTGTTCTTGTGTATAGTGAAAATAATCTTAAACCTAGCTAAGAAATCTTCTAGATAATTAATTATGTCGTAATTAATATAAGGAAGACTTGCTAGTAGTACAACTCATAACTCTTTAAGTGAACTTGGGGTGTTTCATTGATTTTAATGGTTCACTCGTGTACATCGTGAAGTTATAGTTGTTGTGTGTGATTTCATTTCATTCTATGGAATTCATCAATATGTGATGTTAATTCATCGTGTTGAGTGTAGTTTGTGTGTTTCCATACTTGGAAAATGATGTGTGGTGTTTCATCGATTTAATGGTTTGTTAATGTATATGTGACGTCGGAGTTGTGGCGTCTGTTTCATTCCATTGAAGTCATCCTATATGTACTGTTAAGTCATTATGTGAATTGTGGTTCATGTTTCCATGATTAATCATGACTTATAATATATATTTGGAATGTGGTCTTTGAAGTAGAGCATTGTGATTGTACATGTTTGATCTAAATGTCAGCAGAGCGAATAGGATATCATTTGTGTGCTGTTTCCATTAGATCAGTGTGCTGTTGTAGATTTCAGATAAGGAATCAAAATGTGTAAATTGAGATAATACATGCTATTGAAATTTATGAGACAAGCATGCCATGCAGGACAATGACATGGCCAAAAGAATTTACAAGTCTGTCTTGAAGGATTATTCACTCCTTCTCACTGTCATTCACAGAGCCTGCACCCTGATCATCTGTAGCCGTAGTCACGACCGGTGATTGAGCTACGAACCACTCACTTGATGCAGCAGAGAGTGGAGTCCATACCACGATCCAGTCAGCACTGACAGCTTACCATCCAGGAGGCTAAGGATTATCAGATGAGTGGCTACCCACCCGTTTGCCACTGCACAGCAATCAAAATTTGTCCACTATCGGCTAGAAGTCTATGATTATATCCTCTAGCTGAACATTATCTTGTAGAAAGTTCAGGGATCTGCGTATCTCTTATGTGTCAGTGAGTTCCCAGTTGGGCTCACGTAGTGTTCTTTAGGATTAAACGTTATGTTATATTTGTAATTTTAACAACTGCGTCTGTCATTATAGGATTAGCATTAGCATCATCAGATTGTGTGACGAGTGAAAGGACTACATCTATACTTATCATTCTGTCTTATCTCCTGTTGTGTGAGAATACATTAGGCAGTGGGGGCTCATTATTCTTCCAGGCACGTTAGCAGGAATAACTTGACATACTGTCTTCTTGTGTTAGTACAGTTAGTCGTCATAACTTTCCGCCTGGCACTGTTTAGAAGTAGTGATCCATTCTGGGACTTTGATAATCATTCTTCTAGAATTGCGAGCCATTTGATCGCTTCTTCAGCAGTGGTTAGATTCTCTATTCGTAGAAGTCTATTTAGTATCTACTTTGATCCAATTCCATCCTAGTAGAATACGCTACGCGACAGAGGCTGGGGGAACAGGGGGGGGGGGGGGGGGTGTGTGTGTGTGTGTGTGTGTGTGTTTTTGTGGACAATTATCAGCGAAGTTCTGGTGACTTGGCGAATATACCCACTCCTGCTTCTGATAAGATGTATTCAAACACAACAGGTCACACATCGGGGGAAACAACTCTAATAATGGCTCCAAATGTTGCTGTTATGTAGCTAGAGGCCAGGTTGGGGTGAGCGCCCAACCTTGCATAAATACCCCAAATGGCCCGTGCATTCATCACCTCTGCAGAAAAAGTCCAACTATTGGCCTTCTCATGGCGGAACTGTTTTAACTAACAGGTGAAGGGGCAGCGGCGAGTGACTGGCGCCGAGAAATAACCAGAATGTTCTAGATGTGTATGCATGCACATACATGCGCAGACACATGTGTGCACGCCTACACATCTAAACTCGAGTGAGATTACAGTCTGCTCTAGCAAAGGAAAGGTGCTGAAGATGGAGGCAACCAGGAGACGCACAACAGAAATCAGGATGCCACGCAATCACGCCATGAAATATGTCAGTTACTGGTAAATGTTATGGTGCTCGTGTAACAGAGTACCATCTCTGTTATGTTAAGAATGTAGAATGCACAGAATGCGCAGAATGGGGAAAGATATATTGAATGCGTGAGCACGATGGAGCTTCGGAAACTAAGGGAGCTCACGCGTTCAACGGGGACCTAGAGATGGGTGCTCCATACGGGCAGACATGTTAGTACCATCTTATGTTGACATTGTGTAACTGCAACGAGGATTTCTTAATAAACTAGTTTTCTTCAAGATCGCTGCCTTGAGTGTTTAATATCGTCACGGCCATCATCCCATCCTGCACTGTTATACTCGCCCTGCTTTGGACCCCCAGGCAGGTGCAGTACCGGGCTCTATGCCTCGAAAGGGTCCAACAAAAGCTACTGGAGGTCCTACTCAGATGTCCTGTGGAACCAGGGGACCTGGCATTAGAGCGTCTGGCCATACCAAAAAAAGACTAAACATAATGCACTGGAATGCAGAGGTAGTCAGCAACAACAAAATAGAACTAGAAAACATCTTGCAAGAAACTCACCTCAATGAAAATGTAGCCTTCAAAAAGAGGCTACCAGTGTTACTGATCTGACCGTTACACAAATTGTTGGGAAACAAATTGGTGGCAGTGACCACCAGTCAGTCTTTCTAACTGTAGAAAATGAGCTTGTAAGTAAAAGCAGCACTTTCTCGAGGTGGAACTACAAGAAAGCAGACTGGGCAATGTACAAGCTTCGCACCAGCGAACTGGTTAGAAATCTGAACACTGAGAGGGACATAAATAAAGTAGTTGAAAAGTTTGAGAAATGCATACTACAGGCAGCACGAGAAACAGTACAAAGAGGAGCCCGTAAACATTATAAACCCTACTGGAGTAGTGAACTGGAACAGTTCGATAATGATGTGGAAGTGTGTAGAAAACAAGCAGAGGCCACACCAAGCCAAGAGCACCACAACAAATACCAGCACGCAAAAGCCAAATTTCAAAGGGCCAAGCTGCAGGCTAGATGGAAAAGCTGGCAGGAGAAAACGGAGTCTCTGAACTTTGAAAGAGACACAAGGGAATTGTGGAAGCTAATAAAACAACTTAATGATGAGGTCACAGGGAGAAACTAAAAAACTGCACTACATAAAGATGGAAACATTTTAATAGGAAAGCAAGCAGCTGACCATTTTGCGGACTCATTCGCACAAGATTAACAATATCAAAATTATAGCAAAGAAACAAGAGATTCGAGACAAATGGCAACATACAGGACAGAAGGAAATAGTACATGAGGTTCTGGAGGCACCCATCACAATCAGCGAACTGGAGCTAGCCATATCAAAACTGAAAATGAGAAAGTCACCAGGAGCTGATGGTATTTCCAATGAAATGCTCAGGAACCTAGGAACAGGGGCCAAAGCAAAGCTGTTGCAGATCTTCAATAACAGTTGGACCTTAGGCAGTGTTCCACAAGCTTGGAGAGAAGCAATCATGACACCCCTCCTAAAATCAGGGAAAGATAGTTCCATTGCCTCCAGCTACAGACCAATTGCACTAATAGCCATCGGACACTGATGTATATGCCGGGGGGAGGATCTGAGCACCTATGGACCTGTCCAGAGTGCAATGAAGATACCACAACTGATAACTGATACAGACCAATTAGCCTCACCAGCTGTCTCTCCAAAACAATGGAGTGCATCATCAATCACAGACTGCAGTGGTACACTGAAAGTGAAAACATCCATGTGCCACAGCAGGCTGGCTTTAGGCAGTGCTACTCTACGGAAGATCAGACAACCTACAGCTCTCAAGAAATTGAGGATACATTCCAAGAGAAGAAGCTGGTGCTTGCGGCATGGATAGATCTGAAGAAAGCCTTTGACAAAGTCTGGAAAGAAGGTCTGATGAAGAAACTGAGAAACTGCAAAGTCAATGGAAGAATGTACAAATGGGTGAAAGCATACTTGCACAACAAAAGAGCCCAAGTACAGATAGATGGACTCAAGAGCAAGAAAGTACTACTGCATCACGGTGTTCCCCAGGGCGGAGTCTTGTCTCCCACACTTTTTCTAATATTGATCAATGATCTTGTTGCTAATCTACTGCATGAAATTAAAGCGGCAATGTGATGACTTGGTTCTATGGGGCACAAACGAACATGCATCAGTGATCACCAGATCGCTACAAAGAGCTGTAGATGCATTTGATGCATGAGCAAATAGATGGTGTGTCAGCATAAACACTAAGAAGTGCAGCACCACTCTAGTTACCTTCTCTCCAAAACAAAAGGCAGGGATCATCCAGATGAATGGAAACCCCTTAGAGAAGATAAAGAACCAACATACCTTGGAGTAAAATTTGATGACAGGCTGACATGGAGAAAGCACATCAACAAAGCAGTAGCAAAAGTCAGAAAGAAAATAGCCATCCTGAGTAAACTAAGTGGAACCACATGGGGAGCCAGTGGAAAAATACTTATCAAAGTTTATCAATAGAGCATACGACCACACCTGGAATACGGGTCAACTGCGTGGTGTTCAACATAAAAAACCACACTACAAGAGCTGGACAAGGTGCAAAATCAAGCACTTAGAGTCACCACAGGAGGGATGAGATCAACCCCTATAGTGGAGATGGAGAAGAAGGGGAGGACACAAGCACTGAGAGAGTGCAGATATACGAAAACGCTAATACAAGCAGAAAAGTTCCTCAGCTTGCCAGGCTACCCTATGAAGAACAGATTTTAAAACTTAGCTATGGGGCAGTTCAAAAGAGGCAGGTCAAACAACTCTGCAGAGAAACCATTGATCTGCCCACAGTTGGTATCCCCCTGAAAACTATTCCAGAGCGAACTCCATGGAAAGATGAACATAGACTATCACTAAAAATGCAGATAAAAGTGTGAGGAATATTTGACAAGGAATAACAGAACAGTGTACAGCACAGAGCAGCCACTCTCAGCTTCCTTGATGAAGAAAACCCACAGGACCTCTGGATCCGAGTCTACACAGATGGGTCAGCACAAAATGCTGTTCGAAATGGAGGAGCGGGAGTGTACATAGAATACCCAAATAATACTAGAGACACAGCCAGAGTACCGACAGGAAAGTACTGCAATAACTATGATGCTGAAATTGAGGCAATAAAGATAGCAACAGAGAAATTACTAAATACCAGCAATGGTACACAACCTGTGGTGCTATTGACAGATGCAAAATCAGTACTCGAGGTGATCCTGTCTCGGAAATGGCCAGTACTAAGAACACTACTGTCTGAACTTAGCAGTCAGCATAAGGTCACCATACAGTGGATACCATCCCACTGTGGAATACCCGGAAATGACAGAGTTGATCGATTGGCTAAGGAGGGAGCAAAGGAATAACAGCCTGATTGCCTGTTACATACCACCAAAAGAAAAGAATGATCAAATCAGTCAGAAAGCCACCAAAACTTGTTCAAGATAATTACCACATTATGGACAGGCCAGAACAAGTCATTATTCTGCACCTCAGAGCAGGACACAATAGATTACGCAACCACATGTATACAAAATTCAAGATTGGTGACTCAGCCATGTGCACATGTGGATTGGCATCGCAGACAGCAGAGCACATACTCCAAGACTGCCTAAAATACAACATAACTAGGCAAACCTTCTGGCCTAGAGAGACGACAGTGGAAGATAAACTCTATGGACCGCTGAGTGAAATAAAAAAGACAGTTAAATTCATACAGGAGACAAAATTACAGTTATAGACATATTTCAAGCAAATGAAAGAAGAAGAAGAACTCTAATAATTGCAACTGTGGTCCGTTTACTAGACTGCAAGCATTTGTCGCTTAGAACATTCTTCTCTGTGAAGTTATTTCAATTTTTTGGTATATGGTAAGCTAATTTTTCTCATAACTCCTATATGTTAAACCAGCCGACTTTTTGATGCATTTTTTAAATTCTGCGTTCATTTTTACATATATTTGGAGAGTCTCAACAAATACTGCTTTTGACTGTGTTCAGGAAAATGTGTTTAGCACAACCCTGAGAATGAGATAGTGCAACTATAAGACACAATTCAAAATGTCTATACTCCTATACTACAGCGAAACTGTATTTATAAATAGAACTGGCCATTTAACTACTAAAATTAAACAGAATACAAGTTTCATTTGTAGCAGAAATTTATCTGTGTCCTTGTATAATTTTTCACAATATGACATGACTGAAAATAATTTTCAAAGCCAGTTTTCAGACCTGACTAAACGTGTTTTCTTCTAAGCAGCACAGCAGCACCTAATTATTTAAATTTAAATAAAATACTGTGAAACAAGTTTATCATTGTTTTTTTTTTTAATACTAAGTATTTAATTATTAACTGCTCACATTTAGTTACAGAATAGTGTAATTATAGAGCAGAAGTAGAAATCAATTATTAGTGAAAGTGACTGCTTAATTTATGCAGCAGTTACAAACTTATTTACTTACATTATTGCATGATATTTACTCAAGAAAAGAAAGCTTTCACAATGTAGAGTACAAAGTGAGTACATCAAGACAATGTGAGTACATTTTCACAAATTGTGTTTAACTTATAACTAACAGTTCACATGACATTTAGTTAATATAAATGGGCAGATATTTGTAACCTTTAATTAGGTTACAGCACATTCTATCAAAACAGGAATATCTCCATGACTTTCCTTTTACCAGTCCGCATAATAAAATATACATCTTACCAGATTTGTTAGCCAATAATTAGCAATGCAAATGATATTTAATGAATAACAATCACTTTGTGGTTATTTTTAATTATTAATTAGGTCACATCACATCCAATAGAAAAATAGATAACATGACAAGTTAGGCCTTGCCGTCCTGGATGGTTGCTATATGTAATGGGTCTGCTAACAACACAAGCTTTATATACTTGAACTTGTGTACGCTCTGTTAGTCTATTATTCTCCCAAACTCTTTAGTTAGCCTGGAAAATGTTGTGGCTGCCTTTCCAATGCGTCTGTCGATTTATGTCTCTATTGAAAGATTATCTGATATTGTCGACCCCAAATACACAAACTTGTAGACAACCTTCAATTAATAATTAGAAATTTTGATTGATGGAGGCATACCAGCATCTTGTTCCATCATCATCATCATCATCATCATCATCTTCCACTTCTGCCGTCAAGCGTCGTGGGGAGGAATAATTTGCGTTCCAGCGCCCGGTGGGCGGCACTGGATAGTGTCATTCCGTGTGGTTGTACAATGTCTCTGATGTCGTCAATCCATTTTCTTCTTGGACGTCCTCGTGGTCTCGTCGCAGATGATCTTTGATGTAAGGCATCACCGTTCCATTACCGGTGTTTTATTTAGGCTAATGGTGAGCCCAAAGTCTTTGCAGGCGGCTGCAAAACGATCTATGAGCCATTGGAGATCTTCTGCTGCATGAGTAGTCAGTGCTGCATCATCTGCAAAAAGTAGTTCTCTTACGCATCTTGATCTTATTTTGGTCTTTGCCTTGAGTCTTTGTGGGTTAAAAAATTTGCCATCAGAATCAGATCTTGTATGGAGGTATGCCTTCAGTGGCAGACCCAAATGCCTGCCTTAAGAGAACGGCAAAGAAGATACCATAAAGTGTAGGAGCAAGCACGCAGCCCTGCTTTACTCCACTGCTGACGCTGAATGACTGAGTGTACCCATTCATTCATTCAGTAGCATGTCCTTTGCAGAACCTCGCTCCCATAACAACCTTCCGGAAAACCCCTTGATCATAAGCAAGATGTCCTGTGTCCGATACACCCATCTGGAGATCATCTGCCCCATCCTGCACCCATCTTCTCTTTGGCCTTCCTCTTCCTCTCTTCCCAGGCATATACCTCTCCATTACTGTTCTCTCCAAACTTTTGTGATGCTTCAAGTGACCAAAATATTTCAATTTTCTTTGTTTTATCGTCTTTAATAGCCAACCTTCTTCAATATTCAGCTCTTGAAGTATGGATGCATTTGTTCTTTTCTTTACCCAAGATATTCTTAGAACTCGTCTATAACATTTATATTAAAAGGCATTTATGTGCTGTTCAGCTTGTTTAGTAAGTGTCAAGGTCTCACAGCGTATGTTGCAATGAGAAAGATGCATGCTCTTAAAAATCTAATTTTTGTAGTTCTGTCTGTCCCATTCCATAATTTATTCAGTTGTTTTAGTCTTTGAAGAGCAATTGATAGCCGTCGTTTAATTTCTTCACTGTGTGGACAGCAATACTGTATCATCAGCATACCGAATCTCTGGTGTGTCAAGACCACCGATGTTTATGGCATCATACAGCTCCCTATTTATATCATCTCTTACATTTCTCATTATATTTTCAGAGTACAGGTTAAACAAATATGGGGACAGCACACATCCCTGACGGACTCCTTGCTTGATGTCAAACCAATCTGATGTCTCGCCATCTATTCTAACCGCTGCTTGTTGGTCTAGATAGAGCATTCTTATGAGTTGTATTATATGTGGTGGAAAGCCCATATTCCTCAAGTTTTCCCAAAGTTTCTTATGTTGTACACAGTAAAATGCCTTTGAATAATCCACAAAACATGAGAATAGGTTTACATTAAATTCTCTGCACTTAGAATGGACAAGACAAGACTCCCCTACCAAGCCCTCATATGGTCACCAGTAGGGAAAAGAAAACGGGGAAGACCAAGAGAGACCCTGCGTAGAACCATCATTAGAGAAGGCTCATTCAATGGCCAAGTAAATATCCAAGATCTACAAGTAGCAGCGAACCGCCAGACATGGAGATCCATGACTTCTGCCCTATGCGCCGCCTTAGGCTCAAGAGGAAAGACTAACTAACTAACTTCTCTATTATTAAACGCTTATTGAGAATGTGATCTATTGTTCCTCTTCCTTGTCTAAATCCAGCTTGAACCGCGTTAATTTCTTCTTCCATTTTCTTACAAAGTCTTCCCATTATGATTTTTAGTAGAATTTTACTTGTATGACTGAGCAGGGCTACAGTTCTATAGTTGGTGCATAATTTCAGGTTGCCCTTTTTTGGTATATTGGAATGAAGATAGTTCTCTTCCAATCTTTTGGCCATTTACCATATTTCCATATCTTTTTACATAATGCGTGATAGATTTGTATGCTTTCTTCTCCTCCCACTTTAATTAGCTCAGCTGGTGTACTACTAGTACTTTTTTTTTTTTAAGCATATCCTTTACAGGACTTAGCTGTCAACAGCAGCATCTTTCAGCTGTATGTTGATCTCTTGGCAAGATTACGCTCAGTAGTTTGCCATTACTTTCTGAGCGGCCGGCTCAGTATCCCGCAAGTCACGAGCGGGGGTCGAACCGCCTCAGCTCTCGCTCCGCTACGAGACTGCGTGATAAACGGGATTACAGAGAGAAAGTGTTATAATCCCACAGCCAGAGAGACCGGCACTACTAGTACTAGTAGTACTAAATTAACAATACACCAGTGAAACGAATGACAGAGACAGACCAGTGAGACCAGGATGAATGAATCAAATTGATTCAAACCCACAACTTTCGGAACGCGAGGCAGGCTCATTAACTTAACCACTTGCTCGCTTGGCCACCGAGACCCCCCCCCCCCCCCCGTAAGATATTATATTATGAAGATATTCAGCACCATTAAAATATAAATGAATTATGCAGTAAAATATTCAAGATTACCAAACTGAGAGTGTATTCAGCATAAACACGCCGCCATTATTCCAACTGCTAAAGTTAATACAAAACCTCTGAGACTCTCAAATTCTCAATGGCATTAACGAAACAATAACAACGTACCAGAAATAAATTCACACGCAATCTTTGGTCTCCGGTGTCCGCACTCCGTGGCCAAAGGCTTGCGAATGCGGTTACCAGGCGTTCGAAATGCAGCCGCGACCGATTTGTGCAGCAGACCGTGTTGCGTTGTGACTATTATATAACGTGTTGGTATAGGAGCCGGTCGTTCAGAAAGCAATGGCAAATACTGAACGTAAAATTTGCCTAGTACATCAACAGCAGCTAAAAAATGATGTGTTGACTGACAATGACTGCAACGTCCTGCAAGGGATATGCAACATTTAAAAAAAAAAAGTCATTGGTGCATACAGAAAAATAACACAGACTGAAACCTGCCTTTTAGTCGCAGTTTGTGACTTGACTTCTCGTGCTGTTTCAGTGTTTTCTAACATTAATATATATTATACTAGCTGACCCGGCCCGACTTCGCCCAGTCCCTGGTGGGGAGCATCTCATTTAATTCATATAAGTAGTCATATAAGTTCTCGTTCCCGTTACCGACTGTCTGTCTGTCTGTCTGTCTGTCTGTCTGTCTGTCTGTCTGTCTGTCTGTCTGTCTGTCTTTCTGTCTGTCTGTCTGACCCGGCCCGGCATCGCCCAACTCCTGGTGTGGAGCATCTCATTTAATTCATATAAGTAGTCATATAAGCTCCCGTTCCCGTTCCCGACTATCTATCTGTCTGTGTGTCTGTCTATATGTCTGTCTGTCTGTCTGTCTGTCTGTCTGATCCGGCCCGGCTTCGCCCAGCCCCTGATAGCGAGCATCTCATTTAATTCATAAAAGTAGTCATATAAGTTCCCGTTCCCGACTGTCGGTCTGTCTGTCTGTCTGTCTGTCTGTCTGTCTGTCCGTCCCTCCCTCTCTGTCTGTCTGTCTGTCTGCCTGTCTGTCTAATCATTTATTGGTTGCAGTTAGAACAACCTTAGATAAACGAAGACCAACTTACAAAAAGCATTAGAAAGAGCACTTGAAAGATCTTTACATCTTCCCCAACAATTAACTTGGGTAAATGGAGCGGCAGCAGCAGCATCAGCAGAAGAAGGAAAAGGAGGAGTAGACAACTGCAGCGAAAAGGTGGGTCTGTCTATTTATCTGACCCGGCGTGGCTTCGCCCAGCTCCTGGCGGGAGGCGTCTCATTAAATTCATACAACAAAAAAAGTAACTTAAAAGAATGTCCTTCCACACACCATCCATTATTTTTAATGAAAACTCTTTCTAATCACCTGCATGACTACAGTAACTTCTTAAGCACAAAAAGATGAGTTACAATGTTATGCATTGTGCATTATTGTTATGAAAACTTTGAAAATGCCTTACAGATTGTATCATTATTTATTATAACTTATATGCCGGTACATAACTATGGACAAAGAGTTTATAAATCTTTGAAAACGATGCCACAATATGACTATAAGTTATACAGAAAAGTTATTCCCCTTGAAATAACTTTTACAGAGTTAGGTCCCCTGAGATATATGAAATTATAATGAAAAATGAAAAATTAAATAATATTGGGTAAGCAGCCGATTTCACACTAAAAAAATATAACAGTGGGCTGCGCTGGAATGAAAGGAAGGCGTGTAGAAAATTTCATCTCAATCGGATGGGCCGTTCGCGAGCGCATAAAGGACATATGAACATACAGACAGACAGACAGACGGACGGAGATCGCCTTTTATATATAAGACTAGTTGACCTGGCCCGGCTTCGCCCAGACCCTGGTGGGGAGCATCTCATTTAATTCATATAAGTAGCCATATAAGTTCTCGTTCCCGTTACCGACTATCTGTCTGTCTGTCTGTCTGTCTGACCCAGCCCGTCTTCGCCCAGACCCTGATGGGGAGCATGTCATTTAATTCATATAAGTAGTCATATAAGTTCCCGTTCCCGACTGTCTGTCTGTCTGTCTATCTATCTATCTGTCTGTCTGTCTGACCCAGTCCAGCCCATGGTGGAGAGCATCTCATTTAAATCATATAAGTAGTCATATAAGATCCCGTTCCCGACTATCTGTCTGACTGTCTGTCTGTCTTGGGTAAATGGAGGAGGGAGGAGGAAGAGGGAGGTGGAGGAGGGAGGAGGAGGGCGGAGACAGGAGGAGTAGGGAGGAATAGGAGGGAGGAGGAGGGATTAGGAGGAGGAGGGGGAGGAGGAGGGAGGAGAAGGAGGGAGGAGGAGGGAGCAGGAGGAGGAGAGGGAGGAGGAGAAAGAGGGAGGAGGAGGAATGTGAAGGGAGGAGGAGGTAGAGGGAGGAGGAGGGAGGAGGAGGAGGGAGGAGGAGGGGGAGGAGGAGGAGGGAAGAGGAGGTAGAGGGAGGAGGAGGAGGGAGAAGGAGGGAGGAGGAGAGAAGAAGAGGAGGAGGAGGGAGGAGGAGGAGAGGGAGAAGGAGGGAGAGAGGAGAAGGGAGGAGGAGGGAGGAGGAGGAGGGAGGAGGTAGAGGGAGGAGGAGGAAGGAGGAGGGGGAGGAGGGGAGGAGGAGGGAGGGAGAGGGAGGAGGGAGAGGGAGGAGGAAGAGGAGGAGGGTGGAGGGAGGAGGTAGAGGGAGGAGGTAGAGGGAGGAGGAAGAGGAGGGAGAGGGAGGAAGAGGGAGGAGGAGGAAGCGGGAGGAGGAGGATGGAGGAGGGAGAGGGAGGAGGAGGAAGGAGGAGGGGAGAGGAGGAGGGACGAGGCAGAGGGAGAAGGAGGAAGGAGGAGGAGGAAGGAGGGAGAGGAAGGAGGGAGGAGGAGGAGGGAGGAGGTAGAGGGAGGAGGAGGAGGGAGGAGGAAAGAGGTAGGGGGAGGAGGAGGTAGAGGGAAGAGGAGGAGGAAGGAAAGGGAGGAGGAAGAGGAGGAGAAGGGAGGAGGGAGGAGGAGGTAGAGGGAGGAGGAGGGAGGAGGTAGAAGGAGGAGGAAGAGGAGGAGAAGGGAGGAGGAGGGAGGAGGAGGAGGTAGAGGGAGGAGGAGGTAGGAGGAGGAGGAAGAGGGAAGAGGGAGAAGAAGGGAGAAGGAGGAGGGAGGATGATGAGGGAGAAGGAGGCAGGAGGAGGAGGGAGGCAGGAGGAGGAGGCAGGAGGAGGAGGAGGGAGGCAGGAGGAGGAGGGAGGAGGAGGGATGAGGAGGGAGGGGAGGAGGAGGAAAGATGGGGGAGGAGGCGGAGGGAGTAGGAGGGAGGAGGATGGAGGAGGAGGGGGAGGAAGAGGGAGAAGGAAGAGGGTGGAGGGAGAGGGAGGAGGAAGAGGAGGAGGGTGGAGGGAGTAGAAGGGAGAGGGAGGAAGAGGGAGGAGGAGGAAGCGGGAGGAGGAGGATGGAGGAGGGTGAGGGAGGAGGAGGAGGAGGAGGAGGGGAGAGGAGGAGGGAGGAGGCAGAGGGAGAAGAAGGAAGGAGAAGGAGGGAGAGGAAGGAGGGGAGAATGAGGAGGGATGATGATTGCCGTGTGACGATTCTGTGTAGTCACGTCCATTTTCTTCCCTTTCCCTAGCGTTTTGGTTCGTGGATTCTTATTTTGGGAGGGGGAGGAGGGAGGAGGAGGAAGAAGAAAAAAAAAATACGACAGTTGGCTGCTCTGGAATGAAAGGAAGACGTGTAGAAAATTTCATTTCAATCGGATGGGCCGTTCGCGATCGCATAAAGGACATACGGACAGACAGACAGACAGACAGACAGACGGACGGAGATCGCCTTTTATATATAAGATGTGTTGTTTTTTTTACTTGAATGCGCGTGCATATCATCACATTCACAAACAATGACACACGTTTGCATTTGCTGTTTAAAATGTCAGCTTACATCATATTTTTCAATCAGGTTCCGTCTCCACAATGAAAGTTAGCTGAAATGGATCTCCAACACTGTTTGCCTCTCGTTCTGGCTGTACTTTCTGTCAGATTGATGTTCGTCCATCTCCTGCTGTTATCTTCCCACTTGTATCGTTGTCTACCTCTTTCTGCTTGCCTTCAACCTTACCCTCCTGTATGGCTTTTATAAGAGCGTTATGTCTTTTAACGTTGCCAAAATATTTAACTTGCCTCTTTTTTATTTCTTTCATCAACTTTCTATTAATTCCCAGTTTTTTTCTTTCTTTCTAGAACCTCTGTATTTGATTGCTTGTGTTTCTGCGAAATACGACGTATAATAAACTATATCCATATCTCCCGACCTCTATTAGACTTTCTAGTTCTTGCCATTCATATATCAAACAGGAGAATTCAGGGATATCGAATTATAACCATGCAGAATACAATAGGCAAGCTGCTGGAGAAGGTAATTGCCAGGAAAATATCAAGCCAACTAGAGAGGCAAGGTGTTTTCCCACCTACCCTGGGTGGGTACCGTCCAAAAAGAGAAACCTGGACCAATGCAGCAGTCTTTGCCCAGGATGTCTATGAAGGTTTCCAGTCAGGCACTGAAACCGTTGCTGCAGCGATTGATCTTGAGGACGCATACAACAGAGTACCACTGGATTTTTTAATGTTTCAGCTTCTTGAACTAAACGTAAGTCCATTCCTCCTTAGTTGGATCGCTGCAGCCCTCTTCCAACGGAAAGTAGTTTTTAGATGTGGCAGTTGGACTTCGGAACCAACAACAATATATCCTGGCCTACCACAGGGATCACCATTATCTCCGGTACTGTTCAACGCCTACACAGTGAGAATCACCAGTGAGCAGATCACTGGACCTGGCAGGACATTGTCATATGCCGATGATGTTTTAGTGTATCGTCAGGGTAAGGATAGAGAGGAGGTTGCTGGGGAACTACAAACCGAACTCAATCGCATAAGTACTTGGTGTGATGAAGCTGGGGCAATGGTTAACCCAACAAAGGCAACAGTGACTTGGTTCTCGTTGAATAATCATATTGTCAACAATCCAACACCAACTGTAATGCTGTGTTCAGAGACGGTGGAAAGAACGCAGGCAATGAATTACCTGGGGATACGGTTTGATCGAAGCCTTGCTTATAATGTGCACATAGACCAGGTGATAACAAAGGCCAAGCGGGGTTTGGCAGCGATGCGGGTGATGGCGGCAGCAAACTGTGAGCAGCGCCATCTATGTCTTCTGTACGAGGGGCTGGTCATGTCTGTTTTGGAGTATGCAATGGCAATCTTGACTCTCAGCCATAAGCAGATAGAAAGGATGGAAAGGATACAGAATGAAGCTATGCGCATTATTCTTGGATGTACAAGAGATACAGCATGCAGGGCGATGCGCTACCTTCTTGATTTTCCAACCATTGAAGAGAGAATACAAGTTTGCAGGGCACGCGCCTACCTCAGAATTAACGCAAACACACAACATCCACTGCATAGTGAAATTAGGAAGGTGAAGGGCAGCAGGTTAAAAAGAGGACGGTCGTGGATGGGTCAAGCCGAAGACATTCTTCAACAGGTGTGTTCACTTGAGGACTTAGAACCTGGCGAGGAGTGGGTGCAAGTGCCAACAGACTTCTGCACATCCTTTTCAGTTTGCATCCAATTAGATAGAAAATGCAGACAAGAAAATCCGGCTGCTGTTGAGGCTGAAGTACAAGCGTTGATTTTCGAGAATTCGCTAGACGGTGACGCGGTCATCTACACAGATGGGTCGGTCGTCCGACATGTGAGAAGCTCATGGGCCTTTACAGCTCGGGCCGGAGGGAGAATTGTGAAGGAGGACTCTGGTGCTTTCACTGAAACCACAAGTAGCCTGACCATGGAAGTCATAGCAGTAAGTAAAGCAATAACATGGCTCGAGACACAGACATTCACCAGGGCTTGTTTCCTTAGCGACTCAATGAACATGATCAAGAGGATAGAGGAGGGGTCGATCCGAAGAGAATGGTTGCTGCCTCTGAAGCGGTCTCGGCTGGCAAAGATTAGTTTCATCTTCGTGCCAGGGCATGCGGGAGTACAAGGAAATGAGCGGGCTGACAAGCTCGCAGGTGAGGCTACTGTGGAGGGTGGACGCGCCATGGACCAGGCTGACATTCTGAATGCTCTACGTGATGTGAGACTTTTGCGAGAACCAAGTGATGACTGTGAATCTACAACAATGGCCAGACTGCGAGAGCAGCAAATTAAAAGAGGGGTGGCCAAACAAGAACACTACGCAGGAAGCCAAAGAAGATTGATAAACCAACACAGAACTGGCGTCGTTAGCCGCTACACGCTGCGGGATTTGCTGAGGAGGGGATCCGAGCACTTATGGACTGAATGGTTCGATGTGCAGCGAGGATGATCTGTCGACTAACTAACTAACTAACATATATCAAACTTGGATTTATCTAAGGAAAACAGCAGTCATCTTAAGTGTTTTAACATCTCCGAGTTCTCAGGGTATGCCATTAAATGGATAAGGTGTTTGCCAAAGTAATTTTCTCCGTTCTGCATATATATTGGGCTCTCTTGTAGCAAATATGTATTTATATAGCCGCCATGTTCTCGACTTAAACGCTATATTCATCGGGCTTTCCTATCTCTAGCTTGTTGAACAATTGGTGTCTCAGCCTGTTTTTTCTTGTGTGGAGTCTTGTGCTTACTGTTCTCCGTTCTGTTAAGATTCAGGAGAATTCTCCTGTCTCTTTTTTTTTTTTCTATTGAGTTTTCTATTATTCTACATGCATATGCATGAATACAGGTGTTATATGTGAAAGCTTCCTTGACATTATTTAGGGCTATTTTTCTGCTACCCCCCCCCCCTTTTCCGGTCTCTCTCTCTCTCTCTCTCTCTCTCTCTCTCTCTCTCTCTCTCTCTCTCTCTCTCTCTATTTCTTCTATGTGAAAAGGTAATGTAAAAATTTACTCGGATGGCTGTGCTAAATAATAATAATAATAATAATAATAATAATAATAATAATATTTTGCATATCCCTTACAGGACGTTGCAGTCAATTTCAGCATTTTTCAGCTGCTGTTGATGTACTAGGCAAGATTACGCTCAGTAGTTTGCCATTGCTTTCTGAGAAACCGGCTCACATACCCCTAAGTTACCAACGAGACGAGAACCGCTACCGATTCTGCGCAGGTTACGTTACCCATGAGCATATACGGGGTTACGGAGAAAGACGTTAAACCCTTGACCATAAATGTAAGTCCCTAAATGTTAGGGCCAAAAGGTAAAAGAGTGTGTCATCTAAGGCTTCTACCACATCGAAAGCGATTCCTTTTTAACAAAGCCAAATTAGTGAATAAAGTAATATCTAAAAATACCCCAGAGTATCTTCAACCATTGATTCAATCTCATGCAATGAACAGCAAGCACTTAAATTTATTATATGTCCCAAAACCTAGATTGGACTTATACAAAACTTGCTTTGTGTATTCTGGTGCCCACTTATGGAATGACCTTCCAGCAAATCTTAAAATTCCAAATGAGTCCCTAAACATTCAACCGAAAACTCTTTCAATACTTACTCCACACCGACTATATGCTTCCAAAAGTCACCTAGTGGTATCATTTTTCACTGTGCATTTGTGTGTGTGTGTGTGTGTGTGTGTGTGTGTGTGAGTGTGAAAGTGAGTGAGTAAGAGAGGATGTAAGAGAGTGAGTGAGTGAGTGAGAGAGTAAGTATGAGACAAGAGAGCGAGAGAGAGTGTATGTGTGAGAGAGTAAGATAGTGTGAGAGCGAGTGAGCATGTGTGTGTGTGTGTGTGTGTGAGAGAGAGAGAGAGAGAGAGAGAGAGAGAGAGAGAGAGAGAGAGAGAGAGAGAGAGAGAGAGAGAGAGAGCACTGCATATTTTATCATGTTTATATCAATTCCAGGAATTATATTCTTAATTTAACTGCATAATCTTTTCTTCGTTACAAAATGTCTAACATTATTTTCATTTTCAAATTTTTCCTTTTGGGGATGTGTGTGTGTGTGTGTGGGGAGATATGGGTGGGTGGGAAGATGTGTGCGAGATGTGTGTGTGGGGAGATATGGGAGATGTGTGCGAGATGTGTGTGTGAGGAGATATGGGTGGGTGGGGAGGTGTGTGCGATATGTGTGGGGGGGGGGATGTGCGAGTGGGTGAGGATGTGTATGTGGACGAGGGACATGTGGTTGGGTGATGTGTTTTAGGTGGGGACCTGTGGGTAGGGGTATGTTTTGTGAGTGGGTGTGTGTGTGTGGGTGTTGGTTGGTAGTGGGATTTGTGGTGTGGGTGGGTGGGAATGTGTGTGTGTGGATGTGTGGGGGATGTGTTTGTAGGTGGCATAGGGGTTGGGTGTGGGAAGATGTGTGGATGGGGTATATGTGGGTAATGGGGTGTGTGTGGGTGGGAGGTGTGTGTTTTGCTGGGTGGCTGGGAGTGTGTGGGTGTGTGGTGGAGGATATATGGTTGGGTGGCTGGGAGTGTGTGGGTGTGTGGTGGAGGATGTGTGTGTGGGTGAGGAGATGAGACAACGAAATAGTTAGTGTGTGTGTGAATGAAAAAATGTAAACTTGAAACTCTGCAAAACCCTTTGGAGGAAAGCATTGACGAAACTTGGTTGAACATCAAGAATACAATTCAGTCTACCGCAGAAGAATGTCTCGGTGTGTTAACCACGCATAGAAAGAACAGATGGTTCAATCAAAAATGTGAAGAAGCAGTCATTAGGAAGAAGAATGCCAGACATGTATGGTTAAATGACATCAATAACATCCAAAAGGAAGAGCATTATAGAAATGAATGTAAAGAGGCTACAAAAATAGTCAGACAGCAGAAGCGAGAATATATAAGTAATATAATCAAAGATATGGAAACTAATCACCAGAAAAATGAATCCAGAAATTTTTTTTAAAGAACTGAAGTCAATGAAACGAGGGCACCAACAAAACACATATGGTTTAAAAGACAAAAATGGGAATATGATAAATACCAATGAGGAAATGTGCAACACATGGAAAGAATATTTTATTGAATTACTAAATTGTGAAGCTCCAAGTAACATTTTCTCACAAGAAGAGGTTCTAACATGCGAACCACAAATTGAAGAACCTACATTTGAAGAAATCCAATATGTAATCACACGACTTAAAAACAATAAGGCAACTGGGACTGATGGAATTGCTGCTGAATTTATAAAGGCAGGTGGCCATGCATTACATCTAAAGCTATACGAACTAATAATAAAAATCTGGAGGACAGAAGAATTACCCCATGACTGGAAAGAGTCATTATTGATACCTATCTTTAAGGAAAGGAGACAAGTTCCAATGTGGAAATTATAGAGGAATATCACTACTGTCCACAAGCTATAAGATACTATCCGCAGTATTACTAAATAGACTAAAACCATATTCAGAAGACGTATTAGGTGACTACCAGGCGGGTTTTAGACAAAACAGATCAACAATAGATCAGATATTTATCTTACGACAAATAGCCGAGAAACATTGGGAATATAAAAGAGATCTCCATAACATTTTTGTGGATTTTAAAAAGGCTTATGATAGTGTCCATAGGAATAGTCTATGGAATGCTATGCAGGAATTTGGAATACCAAGGAAGTTAATCAACATGACCAGACTATGCATGGAAGATACTTATAATATAGTAACATATAAAGGCAGGAAATCAGACCCCTTTCAAATAACATCTGGCTTGAAACAGGGTGATGCACTATCGCCGCTACTCTTCAATCTGGCTCTAGAGAAAGTTGTAAGGAAGGTAAAGGAGGAATGTGATATTGGAGGAACATCCAAGCTGCTTGGTTATGCAGATGATATAGATATTATAGGGCAAAGTGAACAAAAGACATTGGAAATATTGACTCACTTAAAGGAAAAAGCCCAACAGATGGGGCTGATTATCAACCAAGATAAGACAGAATATATGGTAATTTCAAGAGACGGAATGGCTAAAAACCCTGGCCACATACAAATAGATAATATGACCATTAAAAGAACGGAAACATACAAATACCTGGGTACAATCTTCAACTGCTCCAACATCATAAGGGAAGAAATACAAACTAGAATCAACTCTGGAAATAAGATATACTATGCACTACAACATCTACTAAAATCAAAGGCGCTATCTCGTAACACCAAAATCACAATATACAAAACACTGATCAGACCAGTTGTGCTGTATGGCTCTGAAACCTGGAGTACAACGAAAGGAGACGAAGCCTTGTTACAAACCTTTGAGAACAAAATTTTAAGACGCATCTTTGGACCCATTAGGGATACACAAAGTGGAGAGTGGAAAAGAAGAAGTAACATAGACATTTATGATCTGTTTAAGTCCCCGCTAATCACTGGTATCATGAAGGCTAATAGACTACAATGGCTGGGGCATATAGAAAGAATGGAAGATAATAGGGAAACAAAACTCGCTTACACTCAGGAAATAAATGACCGTAGACCCCGAGGTAGACCAAGAAGGCGGTGGAGAGATAATACATGTACAGACCTACAAGCACTTGGAATCAACGACTGGCAAAAGAAGGTCCACCAGAGAGACGAATGGAGACGGATTGTATTTGCAGCAAAGAACCTCAATGGCTCGGAACGCTGAAGAAGAAGAAGAAGAAGAAGAAGAAGAAGAAGAAGAAGAAGAAGAAGAAGAAGAAGTGTGTGAATGAAGCAAAAAAGAAAGAGAGATAGAGAGAGTTGAGCGCATGTATACCATGTTACGTGATATTCCATGTTTTTTTTTTTTCTCTCTTTTCTGTATGCTCATCATTCATATTATCATGTTTACTGCCATTTTATTTTCTAACATGTACTGACACAAATGTGTGCACAGCTTATTCCGTCATGTTTATGTCAATTTTAGGAATCGCATCATTATTTTTTTTACGTTACACAATATATGTGCATAATTTGTTCTCCATTGTTTACATTTTTGTGAGAATGCTCACGATAATCGTCAGTGTATATGTGTGTGTAAAGTGTGGGAGTCTGTTCACATTAGCTTCAGTGATTATGTGAGGCATCTTGTATGTGTCTAGATGTCAGGATTGTGTTTGGGTCGTGGGATGTGTTTGTGGGTGGGGATATGTGTGTGGGTGGGTGAGGGGGTTTGTGTGTGGATGGGTGGAGACATGTGTTGGTGAGTGGGAGAATATGTGTATGGATGAGGGATGTGTCCGGGTGGGGATGTGGTTGGGTCAGTGGGGATGAGTGTGTGGATGAGGGATGTGTGCATGAATGGGTGGGTATTGATGAGTGGGGATGTGTGGGTGCGGGTATGTGGATAGGTGTTTGGGGATATGTGTAGGGGTGTGGGAGAAGTGTGTGGGAATGTGTGGGAATATGTGTGTGGGTGGAGAGATGTGTGCGGGTGGGTAATAGGAGTGTATATGTGGGATGTGTGTGGATGGGGGTGTGTGGGTGAGTGGGGGTGAGTATGTGTAGGTGGTGGTGTGTGTGGGTAGGCGATCTGTGTGGGTTGTGAGAATCGTGGGTGGGGGTGCATGTGTTGGGGATGTGTGGGTGGGTGAGGATGTGTGTTGCTGGGGGTTGAGTGATTGAGTACGGGGTGTGTGTGTGTGTGGGTGGGTTGGGAATATTTGTGTGGGTGGGGGTGCTGTGGTTGAGAGATGGGTGATTGGGTGTGTGTGGGTGGGGGATGTGTGGGTTGGTGAGTGTGTTTGTGGGTTGGGGATGGGTGATGTATATGTTGGTGGGGAGAGATACTTTGGTGGGGATGTGTTTGTGTTGGTGGGTGGCGGGAGATTGTGTGGGAGGGGGATGTGTGGGTAGGTGCGGGATGTGTGGGTTGGCGGGGAGTGGATGTGTTTCTGTGTGGGTGCGCATGTGTGTGTGTGTGTGTGTGTGTGTGTGTAAGAAGGGAGAATGAGTTGAGCACACGCGTGTCATGTAACATGGTTTTCCATATGTTTTGTGTATTCTCATCTTTCATATTATCATGTTGTATGCCACCTGATATAATCATGTATAATATGAACACATGCACATTACTGTAGAGTGAGTGATTTGGTGAGTGTGAGTGAGAGTGAGTGTGAGAGTGTGAGTGAGAGTGAGTGTGAGAGTGTGTGTGTGTGTGAGAAAAGAGAGAGAGGAGAGTGTGTGTGTGTGAGAGAGAGAGAGAGAAAGAGAGAGAGAGAGAGAGAGAGAGAGAGAGAGAGAGAGAGAGAGAGAGAGAGAGAGAGAGAGAGAGAGAGAGAGAGAGAGTTCAACTGCATCACTAATTTTTCCGTTACACAATGTATAAGTACAATTTTTCTCCATTTTTGACAATTTTTGCGAGAATGCTCACGACAATCGTCAGTCTATATGTATGTTTAAAGTGTGGGAGTTTGTTCATACTAGTTACAGTGATTATGTGAAGCAGCATGTAAGTGTCTAGATGTGAGGATGTGTATGTGCGGGGGGGGGGGTGTCTCTGTGTGTGGGTGGGGGAAGTTGTGTAGGGTATGTATGTGTGGAGGGGTTGTGAGTGAGGGATGGGTGTGGGTTGATGGGGGATGTGTGGTGGATGTGTGTGTTGTTGAGGGACATGTGTGTGTTTGGGGGATATTTGGGTGAATGGTTGGAAGTGTATGGGTTTTGGTGGATGGGGGTTGTGTTGGTTGGGAATGTGTATGTAGGTTGGTCCGTTGATGAGGGATGTGTGGGTGAATGAGTGTGTGGGGGTTGTGTGTGGGTTTAGGATGGATATGACAGGATGGTATGGGTATGTGAGTGTGGGTGGGGATATGTGAGTGTGGGTGGAGGTGTCTTTGTTAATCGAGGTGTGTGTGGGTGGGTGGAGGATGTATGTGTGGGTGGTTAGGTTGTTTGTAGGTGGGAGATGTGTGGGTGGATGGGTGATGGGTAGGGGATGTGTGTGTGGGTGAGCGATGTGTGGGTCAGTGGTGTGTGGGTGAGGGGTGTGTGGGTGGGGATAAGACTGTGGATGTGTGTCGGGGAAAGTGTGTGGGTGGGGTGTTGTGTGAGGGGAGATGTGTGTGGGTGAGGGGTGTGTGGGTGGGTGGGGGTGTGATTGGGTGTGGGATGTGCGCATAGGTAAAGGATGTATGTGAGGGTGGGGGATGTGTGTTTAGCTGGATGGTTGGGATGTGTGAGTGTGGATGGGTAGATGGGAGATGTATGTGTTGATGTGTGGGTGGGGGATGTGTGAGTGTGAGTGATTGAGTTATGAGTACTTGAGTAGATGGATGTGTGTGGGGAATGAGTGTATGCGTTGGGGATTTGTGTGGGTGTGGGTGGGAAGATTATGAGGTGGGGAATGTGTGTGGGGATATAAGTAGGTGGTGGGGTGTGTGAGTAGGAGGTGTGTGTTTGTGGATTGGGGATGTGTTGTTGGGTGGGGATGTGTGTGTGTGGGGGATGTGTGTATCGTTGGGGAGCTGTGTGAGTGCGTGGGGAGGGGTGGTTGAGGGGATTGTGGTTAAGGGGATTGTGGTTAAGGGATGTGATTGAGGATGGGTGACTGGGGCGTGGGATGGTCTAGGATGTATGGGTGGGTGAGTGTGTGTAGGTTGGGTGTGTGTGGGGAGGGGGGGGGGGGGTTCGGGATGTGTTGGTGGGTTGTGGGAGATTGTGCGTGTGGGGATGTGTGCAAGTCGGGGAGATGTGGGTGGGTGAGAGTTTTGTGTGTGGATAGGTGCGAGATGTATGGGTTGGCGGGGATATGTGTGGGTGGGTGGTGGAGTATATGTGGATTGGTGAGTGTTGGTGGGTAGGGAGATGTGTGTAGGTGGGGGATGAGTGGGTGGATGATGGGTGCATGTATGTGTGCCTGGGGTGTGTGGGTGTGGGTGGGGGATGTATGTGTTGGATATGGGGTGAGTGGGAGATGTGTGTGTGTGTGTGTGTGTGTGTGTGTGTGTGTGTGGTTGTGGGATATGGATGGGTGCGTGGATGCATGTATGTGTGCCTGGGTGTGGGTGGGGGATGTATGTGTTGGATATGGGGTGAGTGGGAGGTGCGTGTGTGTGTGTGTGTGGGATATGGATAGATGGGTGGGAGCATGTATGTGTGCCTGTGTGTGTGTGTGTGTGTGTGTGTGTGTGTGTGTGTGTGTGTGTGTATATTCGGGTGGGGGATGTGTGCTGGAGGTATAGGGGGTGAGTGGGTGGGCGGGGAATGGGTCTCATAACATAGTAATATGCATATTTTGTTCACAATATCCTTTTGACAATGTTTTCTTTTCCCTATGTGAATGTATTATATTATGCACTACTGATGAACGAAAGATGAGTGATTGGAAGGGCCAAATTTAAGTCTGGCCTGTGTGCCCATTTGTTACTGCCACATAGCAAGTGCCCCAAAGCACACCATACAGAGAATGGAAGGAAAATCCCGAAGTGAACAGTGCACTAAAACCATGAGATACGAAGATACGTCACACCAACGCCAGCGTGACAACGAAACGATACGCTGTGGGACGATCAAGGAGAACGGGCGTGTATTAGATTTAGAGAACAACGCGGTGTGGCTAGTGGATCGTCGGCAGGCTAGCAGTGGACTCACTCCAAGCTAAGAACAGAGAGCAACATATATTGAGAACGCCGTGGATTTGCGAACTCCCAGCTGGAGTGGGTTAACGAACAGTCCTTATAAGGACTGCAGCCAGACGAGCCAGGAGCCTACACCAACAAAGAAAACCACAAGAACAGAAGAGCACAAAGGATAGCCGCCGACCACTGCTGACGTCACAGACACAAACGCTACATAACCAGTCCGAGATAGGACTCACAAGACAAGAATTAGGGCTAATAAACCCACAAAAACCAGTACCTCAACAATAACCACAGCTGATGAAGCAGGTTAGACGAGGTCGAATTTGGAATTTTTGTTTTTGAAATGGAATCGGAATCGGAATTTGCGAACGAAGGGCAAACTCTAGACAAACAGATTCGGAAGAAGATGACAGCAAGGACGACTTGAATGAACAGAGGGAAAGGGAAGTGTTATCGAGCGAAGATAAGGCAAAATGCAGGATACATGTATCAAGGTCAGTGCACATTAAATTAGTTGCCCTCCCGGTCAGAACGGGACTCTAATTTGTTCACTACTCAATGTATACAGATTCTGTTAACTCCGGAATAAACGGCGTTAGATTTTTCCTAAGCTTCGACATTTTTACTTCGTTCCACGTTTCATCTGTGAATTCTTAAAGTTATCTTTACGATGTTTTAATGAGAAACCAATTCCTTGTCGTGAGTCAATTCTATGATATTTCCCATGGCATGACAAAGACAGGAGGACTTGAAAATAAAGTCAGTTCATTTTCTCTCTCTCAAAATAATCTTTCTTCTCTGTGCCTACCCATATCATGCGTATTACGGGTGGTCGGATCTTATACAACCCCAATAACACAAGCATTGGGTGATTGATCCTAAAATACATGGTATAACAATCAACCTTACTGACCCTATTTCATAGGGAACAGTGTGAGTAAAGCCTCATATTTTCAGACCAACCTACTCCGCATACCCCATGTGGCATATCGCAGGAACCATACCAAACCAACCCCCCCCCCGTCTCTCTCTTCTCATATATACCTTGCACATGTCCATGTACACTATTGTATGAATGTCTGTTGAGCGATGTAGATGTATGTATGTGCGCTCACACATCAGTCCACCCAGACTTTAGGACTCGCCTCAAAATAACATAAAGGAGTACATAATGTGAGTCTCGTTAGTATCACCATCTTACTTGGGTGCACACTTCCTTGCTCTTGAAAATTTGTCCGCTAGGGCCAACCCACTCATGCTTTGTAAGTACATCCACTGGGATTCCTCAGATTCCATCCTCAGATAACTATCACAGGTTCCCGACCTACCTTCCTGCCTCCCCCTCTTTCAATGTACCACTCCCTCTCCAGTGCTTGGGCTGCTCACTGAACCGTTACACCCATGACCCTGTCATCATCCTATACCCACTCCCTCGGTTGGGTATAAAAGAAGACAACGGTGACATTCGGGGCTATACACAGCTCAGAATTCTGAGGGAAGTAGGAACATGTTTTCCAATTTTTATTTTCTCTTCATTGCTTTCATTTAAAAAAAAAAATCTTTTTATTCTTCTCATCCAATTCCAATTGTCGAAAAAGAAATTCAAAATTCGATCTCGTCTAACCTGCCTCCTCAGTTTTGGTTATTGTTGAGATCCGTGGTTTTTGTGGGTATTTTTACCCTCTTTCTTGTCTTGTGCGCTCTTACGAGTAAGTCCTATCTCGGACTGGTTTTGTAAGCGTCTGTGTCTGTGACGTCAGATGGGGGATTGGTCAGCGGCTGTCCTTTCTTCCCGTCTCCTTGTTCAGCTGTTGTGAATACCTTTCATTGTGGAAGTTGTGGTCGATTATTGTTGAGTAAAAATTGACATGTGTCATTATTGATACATATAATGTGAGATCTATATGATGCTGACAGAGAACACCCAGTCAACGTCTATTATGGAGGGAACAGATTCCTCTGTTGCTGTGGTGAATTGTCAGGATCTCAATAGGCCTTATAGAGGAACCTTTTATCCTATTTCTGTGTAGGAACTTAAACATTAAGTCTGAAGTCCTCACGGTGGGGGATCATGAGCCATATTATATGGTTTTCTCTAGAGGGATGTTTGGGAATGATTACCCATCGCATTGGGGATGCTTCTAGACAACTTGTCATATCAAACCCTTATTATATCATTTATATAAAGTTTTAAAAAAAATCCTCACAAGATGTATGGTAACACGGGCTTGGAGTTTGTGAAACTAGAATCATCAGATGTATTAAGTGAGGACAGGAGTCACAGATTTAGTAAAATGGTGGACACTTCTGGTGGTAGCATGATTCAAGAATTGGCACGACACAACAAACCACAAACAAGGATAACTGAGAATGGCTGTGAGGCATCACTAAAACCTGGCAATGTTATTGTACCAGATAATGTGCTGTCTGTAATCAAAACCAATAATGAACCATCTATGTCTGGTGAGAATTGTCGGTTGCAAAATGTAGAAACACCAGTAAAGCATACACAGATCCCTGCAGCATTTCACATTTACGTTGATGGTTATGACAGATGTATTCTTCACAGAATATCAACAGGAGGTGCACCATATACTTTTGATGTTTGTGTTAAGTTGTCTGCACCATATACTTTTGATGTTTGTGTTAAGTTGTCTGCACTGTATACTTTTGATGTTTGTGTTATGTTGTTTGCACCATATACTTTTGATGTTTGTGTTAAGTTGTCTGCACCATATACTTTTGATGTTTGTGTTAAGTTGTCTGCACCATATACTTTTGATGTTTGTGTTGTCTGCACCATATACTTTTGATGTTTGTGTTATGTTGTTTGCACCATATAATTTTGATGTTCGTGTTAAGTTGTCTGCACCATATACTTTTGATGTTTGTGTTGTCTGCACCATATAATTTTGATGTTTGTGTTATGTTGTCTGCACCATATAATTTTGATGTTTGTGTTAAGTTGTCTGCACCATATACTTTTGATGTTTGTGTTACGTTGTCAATCTGAGATATTTAAACAGATATGAGAAGAGACATGTGAAAGAAACACTTTATGAATGTATTGACTGTAGAGCATCTTTTACTCAGGCTGGCAGTTTGAAGCACCACAAGAGAGCATATACTGGAGAGAAACCTTACGGATGTAATAATTGTGGTGCTGGTAATCTGAATTGGCATGAGAAAACTCATCATCATCTTCCACTTCTGCCGTCAAGTGTCGTGGGGAGGAATAATTTGTGGTCCAGCGCCCGGTGGGCGGCACTGGATAGTCATTCCGTGTGGTTGTACAATGTCTCTGATGTCGTCAATCCATTTTCTTCTTGGATGTCCTCGTGGTCTCGTTGCAGATGATCTTTGATGTAAGGCCAGTGATGGTAGTTGCTGATGTTGCATTCTAACGACATCGCTAAACCACTTGATCTTCTGTCTTTCAATAAATGTGGCACAAGATGTTGATCCCACAGTCTGTCTAATAGTAGCATTTCTTATTCGGTCTCGGATTGTTAAGTTGACAGTTCTCCTCAGGCATCTCATTTCGCAGGTGGTGATTTTGCGAAGGTGTAATTTGGATACGTCCAAGTTTGAGATTGGTAGCATAGGGTTGGTGTGAATATGCTGTTTATTATCTGTCATTTTGCGGACACGGGTATGTTTGGATGTTTCAGTAAGGGTGATGGTTGATATATAAGTGCACTAGCTTTTTGACATCTGATTTCAATTTCTCTGTCCAATCTGCCATCTTCTGTGATCACACTTCCAAGATATTTGAATTCTTTAACTTGTTTCAGAGTTGTGCTATTTATCTGTATACTTAGTGGGCCTGGCGATCTGCTAACTTGCATTACTTCGGTTTTGGCTGTGTTTATACTCATATTGTATCTGCTGCAGGTTGAACTCAGATTAGTAATATGATTTTGTAGTCTGCCCTCATCACTGTAAAACAGGCACTGATCGTCTGCAAATAGAAGTTAATTTATTCCCTGTGGGTCAGTTGTTTCATCTGGAGTAAAGAGTTCTAAATTTTCTGAATCTGTTCTGTCGAGACTTGCTTCTTTGGAAATTCTGTCCATATAGATACTGAATAGCAAGGGAGAGAGCACACATTCCTGCCTCACTCCTGTATTGACTGAGAACATATCTGATATATCTGAGAAAAATATTACATGTGTGATGATTGTGGTGCTTCTTTTACTGATGCGATCAATTTAAAGGAGAGAAACCCTACACGTGTTTTGTATGCAGTGATTCTTTCATTCATGCTAACCGTGTGAAACACTACAAGAGAACAAATGAAGGAGATAAACCTTATACATCATAGTTTTTTTTTCGTGATGCTACTTTTACTTCAGTGGGTAATCTGAAGTGCCACAAGAGAACTCATACAGGAGAAAATCCTTATATGTGTAAATGTAGTGGTGTTTCTTATACTCATTTTGGTAGTCTCATTCATGTCCACACACAGGAGAGAAACCTTACACATGTGATGTTTTTAGTTCTTCTTTCAATGGTTCTGGCTATCTGAAGTGCCACAAGAGAAGACACACGGGAGAAAGACCTTAAAAGTGTGATGACTGTGGTACTTCTTTTACTCGAGCTGGCAGTTTGAAATACCACATATAGGAGAGACATCTTATAAATGTGATGTTTAAGGCATATATTTTATTTGAACTGGACATCTAAAATACCGCAAATAATACACGTGGGTCAGATACCTTCCATCATATATGATGCTGGTGTTGTATTCTTTTTACTTAAACTAAGAATGAGAAGTGTTATATCACAGGTGGAACCTCGTTAGTAAGGCTACATTTTCAAACAACCAAAGGTTTTCAGCTGGGCTAG
Source organism: Cepaea hortensis (assembly GCA_963921405.1). Lineage (NCBI taxonomy): Eukaryota > Metazoa > Mollusca > Gastropoda > Stylommatophora > Helicidae > Cepaea > Cepaea hortensis. Next base: position 487,841,071 of record OY992876.1, on the reverse strand, counting down.
CCATGGTTAGACACGCCCCAATCTGACACAACCCCAAATATGTGTGTAATATGTTCTAAAGTACATTAGTTCATGAAATACTAGATGCATTATTTCAGAAAGGGGTCAAACAGTTTAATGTCATCTGATTTATGTGGTTGTTTCGGGATTTGAGATTTAAATATTGAGCACAACCCACCACTGGCAATGCTGAAGGTATTCCGGTATGAACTTAAGGCCTATCCACATCAATGTGGAACCTATCAATCACACTGACGTGGATAGGCCTTAGGTTCATACTAGAAAATACCTTCAGCGTTGCCAGTAGTGGGTTTTGCTCAATATTTTATTGTGCTCAATATTTTAATGTCATCTGCTCCACAGTACATTAGCACATTCTTCTTCTTCTCTTCTTCCATTTACCCCAGTGATGTGTTGGGGGAGATGTAAAGATCTTTTATTTGTTCTTTCTGGTTCCAAATGTTGATGTTATGTAGCCGTGGCGAAGAGTTGGGGTGAGCGCCCAACCTTGCATAAATATCCCAGTGATTTGTGCATTCATCACGTCTGCAGCAAAAGTCCAACTCCTGGCCTTCACGTGGTGGAACTGTTTTAACTAACAGAAGGAGCGGCAGTGACTCTCTGATGCCGAGAAATAACCAGCATGCTCTAGATGTGTATGCACCTACATGCTTGCGCAGACACGTGTGTGCGCGCCTACACATTTAATCTCGAGTAAGACCACAGTCTGCTCTAGCAAAGGAAAGGTGCTGAAGACTGAGGCAACCAGCCAGGAGACACACCACAGAAATCAGGATTCCACGCAATTACGCCATGAAATATGTCGACCACTGCTAATGTTATGGTGCTCGCCCTACTTTGGACCCCCAGGCAGGTGCAGCGCCGGGCCCTCGAAAGGGTCCAACCACAGCTACTGGAGGTCCTTCTCAGATGTCTTGTGGAACCAGAGGACCTGAGAATAGAGCGCCTGGCCATACCAAAAGAAGACTAAAAATAATGCACTTGTATGCGGAGGGAGTCCGCAACAACAACAAAAATAACTAGAAAACATTTTTGACCAAGAAAAAGTAAGGGTATGTTGCTTGCAAAAAACTCACCTTAACGAAAATATAGCCTTCAAAATCAGAGGCTACCATTGTTACTGATCAAACCGAAAGGACAGGCGAAAGGGTGGGATACTGACCATTGTTAAAAAAAAAAAAAAAAAATAGCATCCGTGTTTCCCAAATTGAAATTTACATGGAAGGGGCTGAGTATCAGACACTTAAACTTAAGACAGGAAATACAAACCTACATCTGATCAATTACTACTGTCCAAGTGACCGTCCACAGGCACTGGACACACTACCATTAAAAGAAAAAAAAAGTGTGTGGCAATTTCAACAGCCATTCATAGAGCTGGGGCTATGATCACATGGACCAGAGAGGAGAGAGACTGGAAGACTTGCAGGGTGAGAATATATTCATCTTGATTAACAAGCCGTCCGACCCACATACTTTCTACTCGAGATCATGGCACACAACAACTACACCTGACCTGGCTTTTCATTCACCAGAACTGGAGTGGAACATTAAACGAATTGTAAGGAAACAACTTGGTGGCAGCGACCATCAAGTAGTCGTTTTAACTGTAGAAAATGAGCTTGTAAGTGAAAGCAGCACTCTTGACATGCCACCTCAGATTGTCTCCCCTTGATATAGCAACTGAAGCTGTACCACAGATGTTTGTTTTAGACAAAGAGGGAAACACACGCCTGTTTATGACTGATGACATGTCAACTTTGTGAGCTACTATAAGTGGCTCGGATATAATTGGACTTAGAAAATAGACCTAACAAGTGAAGAAAGTCAGAGATGGCTTAACATGCAGCATCCGTTTATATGGCGGACATGTTAGTGCAGTTGATAAATACTACACTGATAATGTCATGAGCATGGTTGGATGTGGGTGTGACGGCCGTGTTCATCACCCGTCAACAGAGGACAGATTGGTTCATCACCCGTCAACATAGGACAGATTGGTTCATCACCCATCAACAGAGGACAGATTGGTTCATCACCCATCAACAGAGGACAGATTGGTTCATCTCTTTAGACACTATCTAGTTTATTTAAATCATAGACAAACCAGCTGAAGGCAAGGGAAAAACACTATTGTGCATCCCTAACATATTTGACAACTAACTAAGCTTTAGACAAAGTGTAAATGAGTTCTTCATATGAACAGACTCGTCCACTATGGAATGCCACGTAGTATCAACTGAATCCAGGCTCTGGTCATGGCACAGAATTAAACAAAAATGCCCACTGGCTCAAGTCCTGAAGTGTTCATGCCATGAGCACAGCTGGCAAATTAAAGAATGTGAAGCAAGAAATTCAAAGACTGGACATGCACATTTTAGCGCGGCTGATCAAGTAGTAGCAGTAGGGACTATGCTTCCGGTCGAAGCGATCAAACGCAAAAGCTAAAGAATAAACCCATAAACAGTAAGAAGCATAATGAAAAAAGGAATATACATTGCATGCTGCATATGTAAACAATAGATCAACTATCAACAACAAGAAGAAAGTTATAAATAACAATGAGAAAAGGATTATAGACTACATGCTACCGTTGTAAACAATAAATGCACCATAAACATCATAACTGTATGGTGTCTCATACACTAAAATTTCGATTAACTGCCACCGTTGGGACCAGGGCTGTGACAGATAATCGAATAAACGGATAACAAAAACCTCTTAATATATATGTACAATAACATGATTTCAACGTGGGCTTGGAACGAAAATGGAAACAAAATCCTTTAGAAGTGGATAATACATACATATTGTATTTAATTTTACAAAACGATCAATATCAACTTCAATATAAGAGTAGTAATGTATATAAATGTATTGTAATACTATAAACCTACGTTACTTTAAAATAATCTGTCATCTCTTTCTGTGTCTTTGAGGCTCAAGCTTTGTGCTCGGCAATGTTCCGTATCTTACACAGAAGTAGTATCTGTGTTGCATTTTCCTCCTCTCGCATTTCAAACCAATCGATGCACTTTGATAACACTGTTTCTGCTTCTGAGTGGCTAGATTGTAGGTTTTCAGTTAAGAACTGATCCTTCACCATCATAAATTTCTTCCTCTTCTTCTTTCGTACACTTTAAATATGTCTATAACTGCAATGTTGTCTCTGGTAAGAATTTAACTATCTTTATTAGTTCACTCAGCAGTCCATAGAGTTTATCTTCCACTCTCGTCTCTCTAGGCCAGAAGGTTTGCCTAGTTATGTTGTATTTTAGGCAGTCTTGGAGTGTGTGCTCTGCTGTCTGTGACGCCAATCCACATGTGCACATGGCTGTTTCACCAATCTTGAATTTTGTATACATGTGGTTGCGTAATCTATTGTGTCCTGCTCTGAGGTGCAGAATAATGACTGGTTCTGGTCTATCCATAACCGGGAAGGTTAACCCGGTCAACAAATGCCCGCAGAAGTCGGATGTGTCGGCCTAACGACGCAAGAACGCAGCTCTGCTGTAAACAGGCACAACGCAATCACGTCCGGAGAAAAAAAAAACTCCGGATGAACGCAGAAGCAGAAGAAGAAGAAGAAGAAGAAGAAGAAGAAGAAGAAGAAGACTATCCATAATGTGGTTTTTGTCTTGAGCAGGTTTTGGTGGCTTTCTGACTGATTTTATAAATTTCTTCTTCTGTAATAGTAGTCACACTAGAAAGAATTTCATCATAGCTCTAAATTTCAAAGCCTCCATCCATTCTGTCACATTCTAATCAATCTGTTATTTCTTTTGGCGTAATATTTTCACTGTTTAGTTCTATATTGTTGCGCAGTTGCACAATGTCATCAACACTAACATTCTCAGTTCCTTCAGTTTCGTCAATTAAACAATCTCACTATTGTTCATCATCCGTCATGTAATTATTAATAAATCACCTCAAATGTGTATACTAATCTGTACAACAATTTAATTCAGTATGACAGATTCTTACATGTTCAAGATTGCTCAGATTATCAAATACTGAAAATGTACAAGTGTGTCATTATGACTGTTCTTGTCTGTCAAGACATACTATCAGATTCTGCAAAAAGAGCTTCTCAGGAAAAAAATGGATTCACTATTATGACATTGGGCTACAACAAATGAAAACAATATTTACTCAATACATGTAAATATCACTTTCGTTCTTATCATTCAATCAGATCAGAGGCCAAGAAAACAGCTGTCATTTTCCAGGATATATAACAGCTAGAGTATGTTATGAGCTTCCAGAAGATAGAGATGTATCAAAATCCTTACAAGACGCAAAGAGACAAACAATTACAAGTAAATCACTAAATTAAAGGACCCTTTAAAATGCCAGGTGGTGTAATGCATTTATGGTGCTAGCTCCACAATTTATAGGCCAATCAGCAAGTTATGTTGTTTGTCATTACCACTTCACAGAAAAAAGTCCCTTACTATTACCTCTATACCAGTAAGTAAACCAAAGATATTTTTAGTCAGCTATTGGTCACAGAGCCACTCAGCTTTATCATAATCAACAGCGAACAAAAGAAGCATAATCAAGAAACTTTGTTTGTTTACTTGGCAAAGGTCATTAATTGCATTATTATTCATAATGGTGTATTACATTCACTTTTGTTGCAAAAAAAAAAAAAAAATAATAATAATAATAATAATTTCTAGTTTATTACACAAGAGCACACAATTCAGGATATTCCACCACCAGTTAACCACAGTTAGCTAAATAAATTAACCCAGTGAATTGTAAACTATGATAAACTAAACTATGATTTTACACTAGAAAAGAACACAAAAATAAAGCAAACAAATGTTACACTTATTTATGAAACCCTTGGACAGCTCAGACGACATCACTGTTTCCCTGTCAGATTGTGGCTGTAACAGTTGCCAAAGTGCATGTGATAGACTAGTGTGGCAATATTATTTTGTGTGGTATACACACTATACAGAAATGGTTTACACTGGCTGTTAGGGCAGGGAAGACCGGCCAAGCAAACATGGTTGGCCACCATCACCTTCATTGAGTTATCTACCAGAGATATTTTGGCACATGCTTTGTGGCTGTTCCTGTCAACATCACTGTGATAGCCTGTTAACTGTGATACCCCATCATTAGAGACTAACGAGTGTTGAGTAAAGAGGAACACAACAACCATAAACATCACATCTGTGAAAGTCAAGTCAAGGACCACCTCTCACACCATGAGCTGTTTATAGTTGTTAGTTGTTTTGGTATGTGCTTCCATTATTACGTATACTGTGTAGGGGCAGGAGCGTCAGGGGGGATGTTAGGTAGGAAATACGAAGAGGAGGGGGGAATGATGTTGTGAAAATATAGTGAAGAGGGGGCACGGGCCAAAAAAAGGTTGAGAACCACTGACGTAGACAGTCAAAAATTTTAGGGCATGTAATGAGAAGAAATGAATTGGAGAACTTGGTGACAACTGGTAAGATCGAAGGGAGGAGACCAAAGAGAAGACCAAGAATTAAATACCTGAATGGCTTAGCCACATGGCATGGTCGAGACAGAAACACGGAGCTGATCCACAACTCTGGTGATCGAGTGAGATTGCAAAACATGACCGCCCACGCGTATCGGCATGACACATGATAGATGGATATGCGTAGGGGTTGAATCCACTACTTTGGCACCAGTACAGCGAGTGCTGTTATCCATTCAGCCATGCTGCACCTCCCAACTCAAACATGTGTCAGGTTTGCTGTAAACTGGAATCTTCCAGAATGAATGAGCAGCCACAAACCACATGGCATTGCTGATTGTAGCACGGCAGGATGGATTAACTGGTGACCCTGATATCATCACTGAAATATGCATTTGCTATGACAGAAAGCTGTTTCAAACACTAGTCACATTATTTGCTTCAATATCTCAATAAAGAAACCAATCTGCTTCCTAGTAGGTACCATCAAGAGATGGGACAGTTATATGAGACCAACAAATAGAACTACCTAGAGTGTCAGCTATTGTTCAAACACAAAGAGCACAATGGTGCACATGTTCAAGACATTTATGTCAAGTCTGAGCTACATATGTAGAACTAGAAGTCTGAGCTTCAAAGGCAATTCTAACCTACAGTGAAAAACAATACACAGAGCGGATTTGGACCCAACAGGTCCACCATCGATATGATTTTCTCACTCCGGCAGCTCCAAGAGAAGTGCAGAGAACAGAGGAAGCCATTATATATTGCCTTCATCGACCTCACAAAGGCATTTGACCTCGTGAGCAGAAACGGCATTTTTAAGATCCTTGAAAAGATAAGATGTCCACCCACCCTTCTTAGTCTCGTGAAATCATTTCATGAAAACATGCAGGGGACCATTTTATTTGATGGCTCAACATCCCAGTCATTCAGCATCAGCAGCGGAGCAAAGCAGGGCTGAGTGCTTGCTCCTACACTTTTTGGTATCTTCTTCGTCGTTATCTTAAGACAGGCATTTGGGACTGCCACTGAAGGCATATACCGCCATACAAGATCTGATGGCAAACGTTTTAACCCATCAAGATTCAAGGCAAAGACCAAAATAAAATCAAGATGAATCTATAAAGGCTGAGACGGATGAACAGCTATTTAACATACAAAATGTGAAACGAAAGTCAGAAGACACTTTTGATAAGATACTCGACTTTCTCAAGACCCAGACAGCCACACCCGAACCAGAGGATACAAGAACACAGACGAAGAAGCAACAGAGGAAGGACGATATCGCTCACCACCAAGACTAGCGAACGCCGAGAAGATTTGAAGGCAACTCACGATGCGGAAAAAGGAGGAACACCAGGAGAGTCGACAACTGGTAAAACTCCCCAAAGGAAACAGCACCACATGACGGGGTGGGTACCCAATTACTCCAGGCCTCAACAAGTGCGCGACTCTGCCCTGACATGAAAAACCTTATCAAGAAAGTAACGAACGCAATCAACCCATCAGAAGCCGGGAAGCTGGCAACAAGCAGCCCAAAGTACGAAATGCAAACTTCAAACTACATCATAAACACCCTACATAGCTAAGTCGAAAATTCGAAGGCTGAAAGGGTGTACTCGTACCAGAAATTGGAATTGGAGTTTTCTGTGGAGTTAATAACATAGTGGGCCCCTCTCTCTGTGAATTCAGCCAGATATGGCCCTGGATTATATACATTTGTGATGGATATATATTCAGATGTTCACAAAAAGGTAGGGCTTTGTGTATGTGGTTTCTGTATGTTTGTGTGTTGTTCTCGCACAACGAAATGCTATCTTTAACTTTGAAGACAGCCGCCAGTTTCGGTCCTTGCCTGACTTTATTTTGCAAAAGCTGCATTCGCTCTGCTGAAAATTTCAATCTAGTCTGCAATATTCAGATGTTTGAGAAACGCATTCTCGGGCACTAAACTCAAATGCTGTAGGAGGAAGATGTCTGGGTATTTCCAGGTTTTTTTCTTAACATGAAAACTTCCTAGTCTCTTTTGTTCTTCTGAGAGCCTAGTTGGAAAAACCAAACCTTGTTGTCTGCAAGCAGACAATTGCTTTCTTTCTGATAAACAGCACATCTTGGACACACACACAGAACGAGGGTAAGAGAGAGTGTTTCATTCTCCTTATCTACCTCTATATGTGCTTGGCGTTCGATGAGATATATATTGCACAACTGGAAGAATGGGTGTTCATACCCAGCTGAAATTATCGTGCTGTGGTAATATTTCGTTCACAGGTGCCTGGTGATTGAATACAATCCATTGCACTCATGACGAACTGACGTCAATTTATCTTCCCAGACTAGAGACACAAACCCTTGTCCCCAGCTTAAGCTGAACGGGACAACATACATATGCACTCAGGCCAATGAAGAAGAAGATTGATTTGGTGTGTGAGAGAGAACTATGTACTCTGTCATTCTCATATCTATGTATATGTTGTGGTTCGTGAATGATAGTCAGTGTGAATTTCCATGTGTGAGCATTTCACCTGCATTCTTAATGTATTTGTTTCATGAACATAACAATTGCTATCGCCAATGCAAAATATTCATTATATGCTTTGTAATAAACTATAACTGCTAACTATTATGGGGAAAAGTTGTTCATAATACAATACCCCAGTTACACAATTGTTGCGCACGTAAAAAAAAATCCCGTGGCAGTTGAAAATCGAAAAAGAGTAGCCTAACTGCGCTGCCCGGTCAAAATTTCGAGTTAAAAATCTACCCAAAGTATTTCAGGACCCTCGCCGATGCAATGGAGGTAGTGCATTGAGCTGAGTTTCTCCAGACTCAGGTTTGAGTTAGGAGGAAAACGGAACACTTATGGGTTAAACCAGTGTTTCCCAACGTGGGGCCCACGCCCCACAGGGGGGCAATTTGACTGTTAAGGGGGGCAATTCGAAAATGGAAGAAATCGGCTGAATATAACAAAACGGGGAGACTTGAGACTGAAGTTAACTAAATTGGAACCTGACATAAGATCTCTTTGCAGCAAGCATCAAGCGCAAGGATCTCACTAAATTTAAATAATAAATAATTACTAATAATTAAAATAATATAGAAAAATCTTTCATTAAAATTATTTTGTACTTGAATTTCAGTTCTCCATTATATGTTTTGAAAATTTACTTACTGTGTTTGCTCAATAATTATCTAGTGATTTCTTCCTAAAACCTATCATTCAAGTTTCTTTAGTGAACATTTCAATTTTTGAATATTAAAAATAATGTATATGTTGAGGGGGGGGGGGGGGGGGCATGGGGCGGTGGAGGGGGGCAATATGAATTTTAGAAAGGCTTAAGTGGGGCATGGTACAAAAAAGGTTGGGAAACACTGGGTTAAACTGTGTGCCGTGATGTTGATCCAACGATTAAACTAAACTAAACTAACACCCCAGTTAGAAGAATAGATGAAGAGATGAGAGATGAGAGGAAAGCAAGAAGCACTCGAGAATTGAATATAGACTGTGGTCAGGTAACAAAACAATCTGTTACTGCCCTGATCAGTAGTATGAGCGTTAGCAGTGATCATGCCATCATTGATGTCATCCTGTAACATCACTATCTAGGTTCCAGCCTTGATATATGTACCTGCTCATTATTCTCTATCAGACTTCTAAAGCCTTGTCATTCTCTGATGTCTGTGTCATATATGAGATCACCAGCACATTCAGACCAACACAGCAAGGGCAAGAAGTAATGGCAATACCGAAAAATGTTCTGCCTGTTATCAGTCAGAGTTACTCCAGTACAGAGGAAAGACACAGAAAGTAGATCTCACCCTCTGACACTGCCTTGCTCCTCTTCTTTCTCAAACCTTCTATCTTGTCAACTAGAAAATTCAGTTGTGACCATATATGAATAGGTGCATTATGTTTATTCAATTTAGAGAGGAAAGACGGTGTTCGCTGATAAGAGAAGTGGATAAAAGAAGTGGATAAGAGAGGCAGACAGGAGAGGCTGATAGGAGAAGTTGAAAAGAGAAGATGGATGGATGGACAATGAATAGAGATGGACGAATCCAGTACAACTATGCACAAGATTAGTCTGAGATAAACAAGGGAAAGCTCAGCATTGGTCGGAACATTGGTCAGTCATCCCAGCGTCTGTTTATTCCTAGAGACACTCATAGTTCTCCAAGATGGTAACACATTCCACAGTGGAGCGGCCAAGCCTAATATCTTTAGTTAATAACAAGATGCTATAATGTTACTTGGAAGTCCATTCAACATCATTTTTTCATTCCACCACCTTAAAACCATTCTGAGAAGAACCATTGTCAACATCTGACAGACTGATTCGTATCATCATTGGAACAAAGACTGAGAACATTTTTAACACTGAACTCTAGTCATAGTTTCCAAGAGGAACCTTTATTTTCAGAACATCATGGGATCCTATATTCATAGAACAATATTACCACCTGAACTCAATTAATAAGAAAGTGTAGGTTGTGAGAAGAACACTGCTTAGACCTTCTGAACAATGTTCATATTCATGGGGCCAGACATTTTTCTTAATGTTCTTGGTTAACATTTTATACCTGCTGTGTGTATTGATGTGTCATTTATGTTCAAGGGTCCACCAAATGTTTCTCTTTTCACAGTATTTTTTAGCATTAAAATGATGAAATATAACTCTTTTTATTGAATGACTCGTGATGTGCCAGTTTTCAATATATGTTTAATTAAACCATTAATTAACAGCATTGAAGAATTTGGAACGGTATGTGGCTGGGTAACCACGAGTGGACAGTGAATTCCTGATTCCACTGTAAGCTCCCAGGTTCCAAATTGTTCATTGAGAACTCCATATTAAAACAAAAATTCTTGTAACCGTTTCACCTTTAAGGGGAAATGGATACAAGTGGGGGTTCACAATGAGTCAACTTTAGTTCTCCTTAATTTGGGAATAAATAACAGGTGTGGATTTATCAATACACCCGGGAGTTCCCTAGATGTTCAGAGTTCAATTGGGTAACTTTAGCTTCCAATGACCTATCCACTCTATTAGAAATTAGTCCCATCGCTCTAGCATTACTTCACTATGGGGGATGCTTTGGTTGGTACTGATCTTACTCTCCCAGCATACCACACCAACTAACCCACACCTGTTTACTTCTCTCTACCAGTCACAACAAACCCAAACCCATTTACTTCTCTCTACCAGACCCAACTAACCCAAACCTGTTTACTTCTCTCTACCAGACACAACTAACCCAAACCTGTTTACTTCTCTCTACCAGACACAACTAATCCAAACCTGTTTACTTCTCTCTACCAGACACAACTAACCCAAACCTGTTTACTTCTCTCTACCAGACACAACAAAGACAACTAACCCAAACCTGTTTACTTCTCTCTACCAGACACAACTAATCCAAACCTGTTTACTTCTCTCTACCAGACACAACTAACCCAAACCTGTTTACTTCTCTCTACCAGACACAACTAACCCAAACCGTTTACTTCTCTCTACCAGACACAACTAACCCAAACCGTTTACTTCTCTCTACCAGACACAACTAACCCAAACCTGTTTACTTCTCTCTACCAGACACAACTAACCCAAACCTGTTTACTTCTCTCTACCAGACACAACTAACCCAAACCGTTTACTTCTCTCTACCAGACACAACTAATCCAAACCTGTTTACTTCTCTCTACCAGACACAACTAATCCAAACCTGTTTACTTCTCTCTACCAGACACAACTAACCCAAACCGTTTACTTCTCTCTACCAGACACAACTAACCCAAACCGTTTACTTCTCTCTACCAGACACAACTAACCCAAACCTGTTTACTTCTCTCTACCAGACACAACTAACCCAAACCTGTTTACTTCTCTCTACCAGACACAACTAACACAAACCGTTTACTTCTCTCTACCAGACACAACTAATCCAAACCTGTTTACTTCTCTCTACCAGACACAACTAATCCAAACCTGTTTACTTCTCTCTACCAGACACAACTAACCCAAACCTGTTTACTTCTCTCTACCAGACACAACTAACCCAAACCGTTTACTTCTCTCTACCAGACACAACTAACCCAAACCTGATAACTTCTCTCTACCAGACACAACTAACCCAAACCGTTTACTTCTCTCTACCAGACACAACTAATCCAAACCTGTTTACTTCTCTCTACCAGACACAACTAATCCAAACCTGTTTACTTCTCTCTACCAGACACAACTAACCCAAACATGTTTACTTCTCTCTACCAGACACAACAAAGCCAACTAACCCAAACCTGTTTACTTCTCTCTACCAGACACAACTAACCCAAACCTGTTTACTTCTCTCTACCAGACACAACTAACCCAAACCTGTTTACTTCTCTCTACCAGACACAACTAACCCAAACCGTTTACTTCTCTCTACCAGACACAGCTAACCCAAACCTGTTTACTTCTCTCTACCAGACACAACTAACCCAAACCGTTTACTTCTCTCTACCAGACACAACTAACCCAAACAAGTTTACTTCTCTCTACCAGACACAACTAACCCAAACCTGTTTACTTCTCTCTACCAGACACAACTAACCCAAACCGTTTACTTCTCTCTACCAGACACAACTAATCCAAACCTGTTTACTTCTCTCTACCAGACACAACTAATCCAAACCTGTTTACTTCTCTCTACCAGACACAACTAACCCAAACCGTTTACTTCTCTCTACCAGACACAACTAATCCAAACCTGTTTACTTCTCTCTACCAGACACAACTAATCCAAACCTGTTTACTTCTCTCTACCAGACACAACTAACCCAAACCGTTTACTTCTCTCTACCAGACACAACTAACCCAAACCGTTTACTTCTCTCTACCAGACACAACTAACCCAAACCTGTTTACTTCTCTCTACCAGACACAACTAACCCAAACCTGTTTACTTCTCTCTACCAGACACAACTAACCCAAACCGTTTACTTCTCTCTACCAGACACAACTAATCCAAACCTGTTTACTTCTCTCTACCAGACACAACTAATCCAAACCTGTTTACTTCTCTCTACCAGACACAACTAACCCAAACCTGTTTACTTCTCTCTACCAGACACAACTAACCCAAACCGTTTACTTCTCTCTACCAGACACAACTAACCCAAACCTGATAACTTCTCTCTACCAGACACAACTAACCCAAACCGTTTACTTCTCTCTACCAGACACAACTAATCCAAACCTGTTTACTTCTCTCTACCAGACACAACTAATCCAAACCTGTTTACTTCTCTCTACCAGACACAACTAACCCAAACCTGTTTACTTCTCTCTACCAGACACAACTAACCCAAACCTGTTTACTTCTCTCTACCAGACACAACTAACCCAAACCTGTTTACTTCTCTCTACCAGACACAACTAACCCAAACCTGTTTACTTCTCTCTACCAGACACAACTAACCCAAACATGTTTACTTCTCTCTACCAGACACAACTAATCCAAACCTGTTTACTTCTCTCTACCAGACACAACTAACCCAAACCGTTTACTTCTCTCTACCAGACACAACTAACCCAAACCGTTTACTTCTCTCTACCAGACACAACTAACCCAAACCTGTTTACTTCTCTCTACCAGACACAACTAACCCAAACCTGTTTACTTCTCTCTACCAGACACAACTAACCCAAACCTGTTTACTTCTCTCTACCAGACACAACTAACCCAAACCGTTTACTTCTCTCTACCAGACACAACAAACCCAACTAACCTTCTACATTAAAACTCCACGTGCTACTGTAACTTCCACTCAACAATCCCAACCTCAATCTCTCAACCAGATGCAATAAACTCAATTGACCTTCTGAAACTAACTTCTCAAGTGCGCACCTACCACCACCTTGTCCTACCCTGAAACACTGACTTACTGGGTTGGGGTAACAATGGGGTAAGCTGACCTGAGTACATCGATCCACCCTAATGTGTTACAGTGGATACCATCTCACTGTGGAGTACACGAAAACGAGGAAGCTGATCGACTAGCTAAGAAATGAGCAACAGAACATACCACCAAAAGAAAAGAATGATTAAATAAATCAAAAAGCCACCAGCACCAGGTCATTTTAGAGACAGACCACAACATATTATTCTGTGCCTCAGAACAGGACACAATAGATTACACAACCAAATGTACACAAAATTCAAGATTGGTGAATCAGTTATGTGCACATGTGTATTTGCGCAACAGACAGCAGATCACATATTGCAAGACTGTCCAAAATACAACATATCTAGGCAAAAGATATACACAAATTTCAAGCAAATGAAAGAAGAAGGACATGTCGGTAGCATGAAGATGTGGCTCTCACGACAGTTGTTGCAAACACCTTGAAATGAGTAACTAACAAGGATTGCCTGGAAGAGCCACTAGAACATTACACACAACTATTAGAAATAGACAAACAGCATTCATTGGTATTATGAAGAAAAGAGAGTCACTGGTAAGCATCATGACAGCTAGAAAGATCAGTGGAAAACAAGGCAGAGGCATACCAAGAGAGATTATACTGGATGGACTCAGATGGTGGCATGGAGTAATATCATCAGCACAGTTGATTCAGAACACCAGAGACCGAGATCTATAAAGAGACATGAACATCTATGCCACCTGGCAGGGCACATGAAGATGATGCCTTCCCCTATGGTTATTCAGATTGCCAGATTGAGCAAAAGAAGCACCACAATCATAACACTTGTAAGGTTTCTCTCCTGTATGTGTTCTTCCTGAATGTTGTTTTATCTGCAAACCTCAATCTCACTCTTGCAGGTGGCACGGGTGTGCCAAAACTTCTGGCACTTAGAGCACTGCAGCACTCTCGGTATGTAGTGCTCTGGAACTTGGTCTCTCTTGTCCCATCTGATGAATTGAGGGATCACTCGGTCCTCCGATGTTACTATGATGACTGTGGAGGGGATGTTCTTTCCGATGATCCTCTCGGAACTGGTGATCTTGAGTTTCTTGTTCTCCCTTGTCAGCATCTCCCTGATCTGGTCATTGGTGAGATGGGTCTTGACTCGTTTAATGACCCATCGTTTCATCACGCTGTGTCGGGCGGCTTCCAATACTATGTTGTAGTGAAGCTGTATGGTGGCTTTCTCCTCTTGTGTTATCGTCTGGATAAGAGTTGTGGTTTTTGGGTTTTTATTGATGGAGTCCACTACTCCATCAGTTGCGCAGCTGGTTGATGCTGTCTTCCCAGCTCGTTTTCCAAAAGACTGATTATCTTGTCTGTTGGTAGCGCCGACAGTTTAGCTTCTCCCACGCTTATCTGTTTGAGCAGTATTCTGCCGGTGAAGTCCTCAGATGTTGCTGTTGTTTCCTCCTGTGTGGAGGTCACTGGTAGATTGAGTTGCATCGTCTTGGAGCTGGTTGGAACTTCCCGGCTGCTGCTGGCTTGAGTTGTGGTTTCTTCATCAACTGGGACGGTTTCAGCTGGTGTAGGAGCCGGACTGTTGCTCGTCGATATAGGCTCAGCAGTCATAGCGGCCTTCCTCGCCTCTACCTTCTTCTTCCCGGCTGTATATAGCGCATGTCTCTGTGCGGCACTTTTAATGCGAGGCATCGTCTGCGTTATCTGATAAGGCGACTTGATCTCGATAGCGCGTCGAGTCGACTGTGATGCGAGATGGAAGGTGGATGGATTCAAGGTCCCAGACAGGTCCAGTCTTCTGACAGTGTTCAGGCGGAAAGGAATGGGGTACAACAATATTTTAACAAAGACAGTCTGCCAAGAGGATTCCTGCTACGTGCCTGAAATAAAAGCTCAAGCCCCCTAACTCTAATCACTCTCACCGACATGGAGAAAGACAGAGAAAAATATATAAAGGGTCAAACTTTCTTATCTTTTCACACTCTGTTTAACCTAATATCTTACATTAAAGTAACAAACTAGTGGAATGAAAGTTACAACATACAATTGCATGTATTTGATGAACACCACAGGTGCTCCACAGGAGGCTACCCTGACAGGTACTTGTATATGGGGTTAACAATGCCCTTGTCTTAATAAAACACTTTCCTCCTCTCTAAAATTATACTTTCTAAGTCTAATGTTCCTGGACCAATGTCCTCTATTCCTTCAGTACTTTGGTGAAATCATTGATACTTCCAGGGCAAGGAATGGTATGATTGCTGAGTGTGTGGTGTTGGCCAAAGTTAAGTTTGGCCACTTAACTTGTGTATCTGTCCTTGGGGTTGGCAATTGGTGGCAGCTCTCCCGTCAGTTTCTCCTCTTCGAGTGAATTGACTTACACGAACTCCAGCCAGATGGCGGACTTACTAATAATTGTTAATCTCAAGGTCAAGTGTTTATATTAGGTGCAACAAGACACTATCACTAACACAATGTTCTTTTGTTACACAAAACTTAACCATACATTTTTAGATATTATTATGAGTAGTATGATGGTGGTTGGTGCATCACAAAGCTTAACCATACATTTTTAGATAGTATTATGAGTGGTATGGTGGTGCTTGGTGCATCACAAAGCTTAACCATACATGTTTAGATAGTATTATGAGTGGTATGGTGGTGGTTGGTGCATCACAAAGCTTAACCATACAGGTTTAGATAGTATTATGAGTGGTATGGTGGTGGTTGATGCATCACAAAGCTTAACCATACAGGTTTAGATAGTATTATGAGTGGTATGGAGGTGGTTGATGCATCACAAAGCTTAACCATACAGGTTTAGATAGTATTATGAGTGGTATGGTGGTGGTTGATGCATCACAAAGCTTAACCATACATGTTTAGATAGTATTATGAGTGGTATGGAGGTGGTTGGTGCATCACAAAGCTTAACCATACAGGTTTAGATAGTATTATGAGTGGTATGGTGGTGACTGGTGCATCACAAAGAGTCAGTCACACAGTTTGGCTCATCCAAAGCTTGGCGCTGAAGGTGTCAAATAATCACCAAGTCCTTGGAATATCACACAATTCTGAAATGCCTTATGTTAGTTCCTAAACTCACCGCTCCATTAGTATAGCCTTACTCTACTTGTATAAGGACTAATCGAAAATGTGTTCTAAATAAGTTTACTAAGTTTTGCGACTATCACGCATCGTCTACATCGGTCTAAATCTCACGTTAAGGTAATGTCCTACTGCGGTTTCGTTATCCCTTGTCCCCGCATGTTTAGCAAACTACCATTACTAACGTATAATAGGCACCATCAAGTTTAAGCGTTAAAATAACCTTATTATCGGAAGCCCCCCCACCCCCCACCCCAATTTAAGAAGAAAACAGATCGACAGAACATGACAAATAACTGCACTCTACCCTTCACACACAGGGATACTTCTAATATGTCAGGTGACTATCGCCTTAGGAATCCTGTCACTATTATATTGATAACAGCTTGGCTTTAACACAAGCCATAGGATAATTTCTATCACTCTACTAGAGTTTTCTGATAGCCTAATGCACAAGTGATGTCGAAGGTTAAAACTTAAAGAGACCGTTTCTCTCCAAGTTTTCCCTGACCAGAAGTCGGTTGTGCCAGGGAGTTCATGTTCACTAGTTTCTCAGACCAAACTGAGAAAATGTCATAGCCAGAGGTCCTGTGGGTATTCTTCATCAAAGAAGCTGAGTGTGGCTTTTCTTTGCCGCACACTGTTCTGTTCTTGTCAAATACTCCCTCTCACTTTTGTCTGGATTTGTAGTGATAGTCTATGTTCATCTGTCCATGGAGTTCGCTCTGGTATAGTTTTCAGGGGGATACCAACTGTGGGAAGATCGGTGGTTTCTCTGCAGTCATTTGGCCTGATGGATAAAACTGCTTCTTTTCAACCGCCCCCATAGCTAAGTTTTCAAATCTGTTCTTCATAGGGTGGCCTGGCAAGCTGAGGAACTTTTCTGCTTGTATTAACGTTTTTATATCTCTGCGCTCGCTCAGTGCTTGTGTCCTCCTCATCTTCTCCATCTCCACTATAGGGTTTGATCTCATCCCTCCAGTGGTGACTAAGTGCTTGATTGTGCACCTTGTCCAGCTCTTGTAATGCGGTCAGTTAACCCGTATTCCAGGTGTGGTCATATGCTCTGTTGATAAACTTTGCTAAGTATTTTCCCACTGGCTTCCAATGTGGTTCCACTTAGTTTTCTCAGGATGGCCATTTTCCTTCTGGCTTTTGCTACTACTATGTTGATGTGCTTTCTCTATGTCAACCTGCCATCAAATTTTACTTCAATGTATGTTGGTTCTTTATCTTCTCTAAAGGGTATTCCATTTATCTGGATGATCCCTGGCTTTTGTTTTGGAGAGAGGGTAAATAGGGTGGTGCTGCAATTGTCAGTGTTTATGCTGACACACCATTTATTTGCCCATGCAACAAATGCATCTACAGCTCTTTGTAGTGATCTGGTGGCCACTGATGCATGTTCATTTGAGCTCCATAGAACCAGGCTATCAGTGTACATTGCCGCTTTAATTCCTTGCGGTAGATTAGCAACAAGATCATTGATGAAGATTAGAGAAAGTGTGGGGGACAAGACTCCGCCCTGGGGAACACGGTAGTACTTTCTTGCTCTCGAGTCCGTCTATCTGGACTCGGGTTCTTCTATTGTGCAAGTATGCTTTCACCCATTTGTACATTCTTCCATTGACTTTAGTTTCTCAGTTTCTTCATCAGACCTTCTTTCCAGACTTTGTCAAAGGCTTTCTTCAGATCTATCCATGCAGCAAGTACCAGCTTCTTCTCTTGGAATGCATCCTCAATTTCTTGAGAGAGATAGGTTGTCTAATCTTCCGTAGAGTAGCACTGCCTAAAGCCAGCTTGCTGTGGCACAAGGATGTTTTCACTTTCAATGTACCACTGCAGCCGGATTGATGCGTTCCAGTGTTTTGCAGAGACAGCTGGTGAGGCTAATTGGCCTTTAGCTGGAGGCAATGGAACTATCTTTCCCTGATTTTAAGAGGGGTATCATGATTGCTTCTCTCCAGGCTTGTGGAACACTGCCTAAGGTCCAGCTTTTATTGAAGATCTGCAACAGCTTTGCTTTCACCTCTGTTCCTAGGTTCCTGATCATTTCATTGGAGATACCATCAGCTCCTTGTGACTTTCTTGTGACTCAGTGTATGGTGTGTGGGTTTGAGATATGTGTGCAGTGTGTTGGTGGGGGATGTGTGAATGATGTGTGGGTGGAGGGTATGTTTGTGGTGATATGGGTGGAGGATAGTGTGTGATGGGTGCGGGGAATGTGCGTATGGGTGGGGTATATGTGTGGGTGAGTAGGGGATTGTGGTGGTTGGGGGAAGTATGTGAGGGTGTGTGGGTGGGAGATGTGTGTGTGTGGATGGGGAATGTGTGGGTGGCTTAGGGATGTGAAGGTGGGTGAGGGAGTTGTATGTGTCGTGGTGGGATGTGTGAGTGGGTGGAGGCTTTGTGTGGGTAGGGGTATTGTAATCGAGAGATGTTTGGTTGGGGGTGGGTGGGTGGGGGTGTGTGGGTGCGTAGTGGAGGATTTATGCGTGAGTGAGTGTGTGTTGGTGGACGGGTAGGGAATGCGTGTGTGGGTGGGGAGAGGTGTGTGGTGTGTTGGTTGGGGATATTGTGTGGGTGAGGTATGTGTGTGTGGGTGGGGGATTTTTGTGGTGTGTGAGTGGGGGTATGTGGGGTGGATGGATAAGGGTATCTGTGTGGGTGTGGGTGGGAATATTGTGTGGTATCTGGGTGGGGGATATGTGTGTGGTGTGTAAGTGGGGATGTGTTGGTGATTGATATGTGTGTGTGTGGTGTGTGGGTTGGGAATAGTGCGTGGTAGGGGGTGTATGTGATGTGCAGGTGGGGGATTGTGTGGTGGGGGATTAGGTTAAGGCATGTGTGGGTGGGTGGAAGTTGTATGTGTGGGTGGTGGGGTGTGTGTGAGTGGATTGGGGATGTATGGGTGGTTAGGGAGATGTGTGGGGGGGGTGGGGGGCAGGGACATGTCAGTTGGTGGGGATGTGTGTGTATGGTTTGGGGATGTGTGAGTGGATGTGCGATGTGTGGGTTGGTGGGGGATTGTGTGCATGGGTGGGGAATATGTTGTCGATGGAGATGTGGCTGGGGGATGGGTGGTTTGAGGTGTGGGTGGGGAGAGGATGTGTGGGTTGGTGGGGGAATGTTTGTGGGTGGCGAGTATGTTTTGGTTGGGGGATCAGGTGAGGGCAGTGTGTGTGGGTGGGGGTTGTGCGGGAGGGGGATGGGTCGGTTGGTGGGGTATGTATGTGTCCCTTGGTGTGCATGTGTGTGGGTAGGTGGGGGTGTGTATGTTTCCCTTGGTGCGCATGTGTGTGGGTAGGTGGGGGTGTTGTGTGAGTGGGGTGATGTATGGATAGGTGGGAAATGGGCTTCATAACATGGTAATTAGCCTTGTTTATGTTTACAACATTCATTTCACAATGTTTATTTTTCTTCCTATGTAAATGTATAATGCTCTTGATGAACGAAAGACGAGTGATTGGAAGGGCCGAATGTAAGACGGGCCTGCGCGCCCAATTTGTAACCCTAATAAAGTTGATTTGATTTGATTTGATTTCTCATTTTCAGTTTTGATATGGCTAGCTCTAGTTCGCTGATTGTGATGGGTGCCTCGAGAACCTCAAATATTGTTTCATTCTGTCCTGTATGTTGCCATTTCTCTCAAATCTCTTGTTGTTTCTCTGGACTAATTTTGATATTGTTATCTTGTGCGAATGAGTCCGCAAAATGGTCAGCTGCTTGCTTTCCTGTTAAGATGTTTCCATCTTTATGTAGTGCAATTTTTGAGTTTCTCCCTGTGCCTTCATCGTTAAGTTGTTTTATTAGCTTCCACAACTCCCTTGTGTCTCTTTCAAAGTTCAGAGACTCTTGTTTTTCTCCTGCCAGCTTTTCCGTCTAACCTGCAGCTTGGCTCTTTGAAATCTGGCTTTTGCGTACTGGAATTTATTGTGGTGCTCTTGGCTGGGTGTGGCCTCTGCTTGCTTTCTACATACTTCCACATCATTATGCAACTGTTCCAGTTCAATACTCCAGTAGGGTTTAAAATGTTTTCGGGCTCCTCTTGGTACTGTTTCTCGCGCTGCCTGTAGTATGCATTTCCCAAACTCTTTAACTACTTTATTTATGTCTTTCTCAGTGTTCAGGTTTCTACCCAGTATGCTGGTGCAATGCTTGTACATTGCCCAGTTTGCTTTCTTGTAGTTCCACCTCGAGAGGGTGCTGCTTTCACTTACAAGCTCATTTTCTACAGTTAGAAAGACTGGCCGATGGTCACTGCCACCAAGTTGTTTCCCAACAATTTGTGTAATGTTCCACTCCAGGTCTGGTGAATGAAAAGCCAGGTCAGGTGTAGTTGTAGTGTGTCATGATCTCGAGTAGAAAGTATGTGGATCGGACGGCTTGTTAATCAAGATGCATCTATTCTCATCCTGCCAGTCTTCCAGTCTCTCTCCTCTCTGGTCCATGTGATAATAGCCCCAGCTCTGCGAGTGGTTGTTGAAGTCGCCACACACAATCATTTTTTTCTTTTAATGGTAGTGTGTCCAGTGCCTGTGGGTGGTCACTTGGACAGTAGTAATTGATCAGATCAAGGTCTGTATTGCCTGTCTTAAGGTTACTCAGCCCCTTCCATGTAAACTTAAATTTAAGAATTAGTGATATTATTTTTTTTACAACGGTCTGTATCCCACCCTTTCACCTGACCCGTCGGTCAGATCAGTAACACTGGTAGCCTCTGATTTTGCATGCTATATTTTTGTTGAGGTGAGTTTCTTGCAAGCAATATGCGCTTACGTTTTCTTGGTCCACGATGTTTTCTAGTTATATTTTGTTGTTGCTGACTCCCTCCGCATTCCAGTGCATTATTTTTAGTCTTTGTTTAGTATGGCCAGACGCTCTATTATCAGGTCCCTTGTCTCCACAGGACATCTGAGAAGGACCTTCAGTAGCTGTAGTTGGACCCTTTCGAGGCTTAGGGCCCAGCACTGCACCTGCCTGGGGGTCCAAAGCAGGGCGAGCACCATAACATTTAGCAGTAGTCATCATATTTCCTCACGCATGATTGCGTGGCATACTGATTTCTGTGGTGCGCCTCCTGGCTGGTTGCCTTCGTCTTCAGCAGCTTTCCTTTGCTAGAGCAGACTGTGATCTTACTTGATTTCTCGGCGCCAGTGACTCACTGCTGCTCCTTCTGTTAGTTAAACAGTTCCACCACGAGAAGGCCAGGAGTTGGACTTTTGCTGCACAGGTTATGAATGCACAAGGCATTTAGGTATTTACGCTGCTCACCCCAACCCTAGCCCCGACTACATACAGCAATATTTGGAACCGGTCACACAGCTATCTGATTCCCTTGCCGAAGCCTGGCAAAGACCACACAAACATTCAGGGATATCAGGTAATAATCATGCAAAATACAACAGCCAAGCTGCTGGAGAAGGTAATTGCCAGGAAAATATCAAGCCAGCTAGAAGGGCAAGGTTGTTTCCCACCTACCCTTGGAGGGTACCGTCCGAACAGAGAAACCTGGACCAATGCAGCAGTTTTTGCCCATGATATCTATGTTTTCCACTCAGGTATTGAAACATGTGCTGCAGTGATTGATCTTGAACATGTGTACAACAGAGTACCATTGAATCTTTTAATGTTTTAGCTTATTGAACTCAAGATAAGTCCATTCCTCCTTAGTTGGATCACAACAGCTTACCCAGGGACAGTTATAACATTAGATTGAAGATATGTGACAGAGATTAAGAATAGAATAGGTCATGTTAAAGTTGCATTTCAGACAATGAAAAGTATCTTATGCTGTAAATCACTATCATTGTTTGCCAGAAAGAGAGTGCTAAAATATGATATAGAACAGGTCTTTTTGTATAGCAGTAAATTACTGAACTCAACTGAACAAATTTATAACAGGCTGAAAGCAATGAAGATGTGGCTCTCATGACAAATGTGAATACCTTGGACAGTCAGAGTAACTAGCAATGATTGCCAGGAAGAAGCTAATGACCTAGAACATTACACACAACTATAAGAAATAGATAAATAGCATTCTTTAGTATCGCAAAGAGACATGAACGCTTAAGCCAGCTAGCAGGGCACATGATGATGATGCATTTCATTATGTTTCTTCAGATTGCCAGACTGAGTAAAAGAAGCACCACAATCATCACACTGTCAAGTTTTCTCTCCTGTATGTGTTCTCATATGGTCCTTCAGACTGCTAGCATGAATAAAAGAAGCACCACAATCATCACACTTGTAAGAATTTTCTCCTGTATGAGTTCTCTTATGTTTCCTCAGACTGCCAGTGTTAGTAAAAGAAGAACCACAAACAACACACTTGTAAGGTTTCTCTCCTGTATGTGTTCTTATATGGTACTTCAGATAGCCAGCTTGAGCAAAAGAAGCACCACAAACCTCACATTTGTAAGGTTTTTCGCCTGTATGTGTTCTCTTATGGCACTTCAAATTATCAGCGTGAGCAAACAAAGCACCACAATCATCACACTTGTAAGGTTTTTCTCCTGTATGTGTTCTCTTATGTTTCTTCAGATAGCTAGCTAGCCTAAAAGAAGCACCACAATCATCACATTTGTAAGGTTTTTCTCCTGAATGTGTTCTCTTATGTTTCCCCAGCTTGCCAGCACTAGTAAAAGAAGAACCACAAACAACACACAAGTAAGGTTTCTCTCCTGTATGTGTTCTCATATGGACCTTCAGACTGCTAGAGACAGTAAAAGAAGCACCACAAACATCACACTTGTAAGGTTTCTCTCCTGTATGTGTTCTCTTGTGAGTCTTCAGATCACCAGCTCGAGTAAAAGAAGCACCACAAACATCACACTTGTAAGGGTTTTCTCCTGTATGTGTTATCTTATGTGTCTTCAGACAGCCAGCTAGAGTAAAAGAAGCACCACAAACATCACACTTGTAAGGTTTTTCTCCTGTATGTGTTCTCTTATGTGTCTTCAGACAGCCAGCTTGAGTAAAAGAAGCACCACAAACATCACACTTGTAAGGTTTTTCTCCTGTATGTGTTCTCTTGTGAGTCTTCAGGGTGCCAGCTAGAGTAAAGAAAGCACCACAATCACACTTGTAAGGTTTCTCTCCTGTATGTGTTCTCATATGGTCCTTCAGACTTTTAGTATTAGTAAAAGAAGCACCACAATCATCACACTTGTAAGGTTTCTCTCCTGTATGTGTTCTCATATGGCAAATCAGACTGCTATCACGAGTAAAAGAAGCACCACAATCATCACACTTGTAAGGTTTCTCCCCTGTATGTTTTCTTTTGTGGCACTTTAAATTGCCAGCACAAGTAAAAGAAGCACCACAAACATCACACTTGTAAGGTTTTTCTCCTGTATGTGTTCTCTTATGTCTCCTCAGATGGGTACCTTGAGTAAAAGAAGCACCACAAACAACACACTTGTAAGGTTTTTCTCCTGTGTGTGTTCTCTTGTGAGTCTTCAGGTGGCCAGCTAGAGTAAAGAAAGCACCACAATCACACTTGAAAGGTTTCTCTCCTGTATGTGTTCTCATATGCTCCTTCAGATTGCCAGCTCGAAAAAAAGAAGCACCACAAACAACACACTTGTGAGGTGTCTCTCCTGTATGTTTTCTCATGTGGTCCTTCAGACTGCTAGTATGAGCAAAAGAAGCACCACAATCATCACACTTGTAAGGTTTTTCTCCTGTATGTGTTCTCTTATGTCTCCTCAGACGATCAGCTTGAGTAAAAGAAGCACCACAATCAACACATTTGTAAGGTTTCTCTTCTGTATGCATTCTCTTGTAATTCATGTTCCTTTGGCACTCTAGATGGTCATCATGAACCAAAAGACCATCCCATTCATTACATTTGTATGACATCAATTCAATATGTGTTCTCTTATATCTGTCTACACAAACACTTGGACTAGAAACATCAGACAAGTCTCCTGTGTCAGTTCTTAAGAGACTTTGTAAAGCTCTGTGCATGTTTTACTTGTGTTTCCTTATTTTGCTGCTGACAATTCTCAATAACCAGAGATAGTTTATTGTTTGTATCAACCACAGAAGACATTTGACAACAATGTTCCTGTTTTACTGATGCCTTACAACTGTTATCAACCATTTTTTTTATTTTAAGTTGCTGTCCCCTGCCAATTCTTGAATGATGCCACTCCCAGCTATGTCTACCATTTTACTGTCCTCACACAGAACATCTGATAGTTCTTGTTTTACAACCTTCATGTCTATGCTGTCATATGTCCACTTTTGTGGATGCTTTTGTATGGAGTGGTATGAACTTGGAGACCCTGAGCGTGTTCCTGAAACACACCAAAGTAAGAAATTAATATCCTCATGAATATACCAGGTACTGATTCTGAGAAAGAATAACAACATCTACGATCTGCTTTCTCCAATGCCTGTTCTGAATGTGGTTTAACAATTAGCAAAAAGAAGATACAGATTATGTCACAAGGTGGACATGGGGAATTGTCTGGGAAATTAGTTAGTTAGTTAGTTAGTCGACAGATCATCCTCGTTGCACATCGAACCATTCAGTCCATAAGTGCTCGGATCCCCTCCTCAGCAAATCCTGCAGCGTGTAGCGGCTAACGACGCCAGTTCTGTGTTGGTTTATCAATCTTCTTTGGCTTCCTGCGTAGTGTTCTTGTTTGGCCACCCCTCTTTTAATTTGCTGCTCTCGCAGTCTGGCCATTGTTGTAGATTCAGTCATCACTTGGTTCTCGCAAAAGTCTCACTTCTCGTAGAGCATTCAGAATGTCAGCCTGGTCCATGGCGCGACTGCCCTCCACAGTAGCCTCACCTGCGAGCTTGTCAGCCCGCTCATTCCCTTGTACTCCCGCATGCCCTGGCACGAAGATGAAACTAATCTTTGCCAGCCGAGACCGCTTCAGAGGCAGCAACCATTCTCTTCGGATCGACCCCTCCTCTATCCTCTTGATCATGTTCATCGAGTCGCTAAGGAAACAAGCCCTAGTGAATGTCTGTGTCTCGAGCCATGTTATTGCTTTACTTACTGCCATGACTTCCATGGTCAGGCTACTTGTGGTTTCAGTGAAAGCACCAGAGTCCTCCTTCACAATTCTCCCTCCGGCCCGAGCGGTAAAGGCCCATGAGCTTCTCACATGTCGGACGACCGACCCATCTGTGTAGATGACCGCGTCACCGTCTAGCGAATTCTCGAAAATCAACGCTTGTACTTCAGCCTCAACAGCAGCCGGATTTTCTTGTCTGCATTTTCTATCTAGTTGGATGCAAACTGAAAAGGATGTGCAGAAGTTTGTTGGCACTTGCACCCACTCCTCGCCAGGTTCTAAGTCCTCAAGTGACCACACCTGTTGAAGAATGTCTTCTGCTTGACCCATCCACGACCGTCCTCTTTTTAACCTGCTGCCCTTCACCTTCCTAATTTCACTATGCAGTGGATGTTGTGTGTTTGCGTTAATTCTGAGGTAGGCGCGTGCCCTGCAAACTTGTATTCTCTCTTCAATGGTTGGAAAATCAAGAAGGTAGCACATCGCCCTGCATGCTGTATCTCTTGTACATCCAAGAATAATGCGCATAGCTTCATTCTGTATCCTTTCCATCCTTTCTATCTGCTTATGGCTGAGAGTCAGGATTGCCATTGCATACTCCAAAACAGACATGACCAGCCCCTCGTACAGAAGACATAGATGGCGCTGCTCACAGTTTGCTGCCGCCATCACCAGCATCGCTGCCAAACCCCGCTTGGCCTTTGTTATCACCTGGTCTATGTGCACATTATAAGCAAGGCTTCGATCAAACCGTATCCCCAGGTAATTCATTGCCTGCGTTCTTTCCACCGTCTCTGAACACAGCATTACAGTTGGTGTTGGATTGTTGACAATATGATTATTCAACGAGAACCAAGTCACTGTTGCCTTTGTTGGGTTGACCATTGCCCCAGCTTCATCACACCAAGTACTTATGCGATTGAGTTTGGTTTGTAGTTCCACAGCAACCTCCTCTCTATCCTTACCCTGACGATACACTAACACATCATCGGCATATGACAATGTCCTGCCAGGTCCAGTGATCTGATCACTGGTGATTCTCACTGTGTAGGCGTTGAACAGTACTGGAGATAAAGGTGATCCCTGTGGTAGGCCAGGATATATTGTTGTTGGTTCCGAAGTCCAACTGCCACATCTAAAAATTGACAATGCATTTGTCACCGCCTCACGTGCATATCTAGTAAAGGGCTGCAATTCCAGCCCAAGGGAAACCATTGAGTCGAGCAGGACCCAAGTAATCTAGAACCTTCTAGATAGAGATGGTCACCAAGTCCATGATTCCGTGGACACTGATGTGGCCCGCCTAATGCGGGGTCCACGAGGAACTCGGACAGAGTTACCGCCCGTGTCGAGTTAGGACACGCGGAGACCGGCAGAGGACGAATGGACTTGAGAGAGGCAACAGGGCCTGCCTTTGAGGGACTCTATAGATATCAATAGATATATAGACATAGGCTAGATAGTTTGCTAGACTGTTAAATGATACTTATGTGTTTGATGTTTACTATTTGGGAGATGTAATCGAGCGCGGGTCTGTTTACCCATTGCGCCAACGCATACTGTATATGTAAATACAATAAATATTCGATCTCATAACGAACAGATTTATTGTTGCCTGTATGAACCCAAGTTTAGTTATCTAGATACGAGCAAGACTATGACAGGCTTTTTGGGGGCTAGTTTTCCGGTTTTGGCATAGAATGTTTTCTTAAAAACCTGTTAAATGCCATGTAAAATTAATTATTTAATCATATCACATTGATTGTTGATAAAACATTGATTTTTGATAACACATTGATTTGTTAAATCAAAGAAATTGTTAACGTTGTAAGTTTACATAGAACTAGTAGCTATCTAGCGATAAAATAGAATTAATCTGAGTCCCTCGGCAATGTCTCACCATTGCCTCCGTAGCGCCTCTTTATTTTGATTCTGTAAACAATTTTTTTTTGACATGTTAGTATTTTGACATTTTTTTTTTGTGTGACAGTGACTAATGTGTTCTCGCTCCACGAGCAGATTGTTCCGCAACAAGTGCCGCGTCCAACCGATGAAACCTTTCCAACAATAACGAGAGTGCAAGATAACAGCGAGGAGCTTCAAAATTCAGAGCTAAGTTTCACCTCATACTCATTGTACTTCTAAGCTGTACTTCTCATGTTTCATCAATGTATTATTTTGTTTCATATTGATTTCGTTGCATATTCATGAAATTTTCACCAACATAACCTTGCATTTTGATTTACACATTTGTAAGTAGGGGAGTTAACCAAATTTTCGACCACACAACATATTTTTCTAAGGGATTTAACTATATAAACTTAACAAACAAGTAAAACACAAAATGTCTTCCTTAGATAAATGCATTGAACAAGGAATAAAGTTAGGGTATAAAGAAGAGAAATTGTCAGAATGGGCACAGAAAACACACGCAGAAAATATTGCCCGTGAAGAAAGAGCGATAGAACGAGAAGAGAAGAAATCTCAAATGGAGGCCGAAGAGAAGAAAATTCAGATGCAAATGCAAGCAGATGAAAAGAAAATTCAGATGCAAATGCAAGCCGATGAAAAGAAATTACAGATGGAACTTGAGGCCGCCGCCAAACAGGCCCAGTTAAATGCCGAGACACAGATTAAACTAAAACAGATGGAAATGGAGTCCAACACAGAAATATCAATAAATAAATTAAGAAGCAAAGAAGAGGAACAAAAATATAATAAATATAAAGGTCTCGTTAAGGCTTTCTGTTCTGGAGATTCCATCTCCGCTTACTTAGAAAATTTTGAATGCCTCATGTCTCATCATAAAATCAGTAAAGCAGATTGGGCATTTATTCTAATGAGGAATTTGGCTCTCGAACCACTGAAAGTAATAGAAACAATACCACAGGAAATGCGAAAAGACTATGAGTACCTAAAACAACGCATTCTCCAACATTTTTCTTTAGACACTGCAGGTTACCAACAACAATTTGCCAAATTATCTCCACAACCAAACCAAACCTTCATAGATTATGTCAGTACAGTCCAAGACATATGCACAAAATGGATTAACTCGGCTAAAACCAACAATAACCATGATAAACTTAAGGAACTAATTATAATAGATAAAATAGTTAGCACCATCCCCACACCTTTTGCCAAGTTCTTAAAACAAATGGATTGTAAGAGCATTCAGGAAATCGAGGCGAAAGGGAATGCATTTTTTACAGCAAATAGGGATATTTTTCAACATAATATAAGTCACAATGATACAGCAGCTGCAGTAGTGAACACCAAATACTCCAAACAATCACAGAGCAGATTTAAACCACGATCCAATGTCGGTAAAGTAGTAAGGTGCCAATATTGCAATCGTCATCACGACAGTTACGGTATGTGTGACAAATCACCCACCTACCCTGAACACCTCAAAAAGATGGTAGAGAAGCAAACAGCTAAACGCATGGCTTACCACAGAGTAGTTAAATGTTATTTCTGCAATAGCTGGGGTCACTATAATAAAGATTGTCAAGGCCGAAAGTTATTGAAACAGGCCAATGCGGCATTAGTAGAAACGTCGACTGACGAAGAGCTTGAGTCACTAAATGAATGTGAAAATCAACACGACAATGAGAGCGAGCTGGGGAATGCTGTACACGTCATAAACACCATAACAGACAGTAGATGCAACACCTGTACAAAGTTCCAACTGGACACAATACTACATTGTGGTCACATTATCCCAATTGCAAATGAAATAGCTAACGCTGCCTTATCATCTACAGGCAAGCTAGTTTTTTATACAGGGTTTGTTAACAACAAAAAGGGCACGTTAATTCGTGATTCCGGCGCAACTCTCTGTGGGGTGAGGAGAACATTGATAGACGCTAAAGACTACACAGACAAACATGTGACGTGTCGCACATTTTCAGGTACAATAGAGAAATACCCCCTTGCTTTGGTCGAAATTCAAACACCATTCATATCGGGGCAAGTATTGTGTGCTATCCTTGAAAATCCCATCGCGGATATTATACTTGGTAATTTACCCAACATACATCCTTGCTCTGAAACAGAGATAAAAATGTGGGAGCAAAAACACGGTATCCACCACAGAAATAGCGACACAAAAGAGAAACACCATTCTTGCTTGTCTCAAACTGCCAAAATACCAAGGGAGACAACCACTGAGGTAATTCAAGAAGAATTTACCGAGGTGTACAATGCAGGGGCGGTCGAATCAAGAAACGATACGACCGAATTAAAACCTCGAATTGAGGATGCGACCAAACTACCAAGTACCGAACCTGTAAATGTGCAACAAGACACACAATACACAAACGCAATAACACGACAGACAACCCACAAAACCAACATCGACCAACTACAGGAATCATTAGAAATAGTAGCGCCAAACTCAACTAACATCAATTTTGGAAATGAACAGAAAAATGACCCTACACTAGCACCATACTTTAAGTTAGTAGGCCTTAAGCCAAAATTAACAAAGAACACGTCGTGGACATTTAGGCTACAGAATAACATCTTAACTAGATTTTACACAACAAACCAGACCACGACACAGCAAATAGTGCTACCACAAGCACATCGAGACAAAGTGCTAAAATTAGCCCATGACTCCCCTTTTGGAGGTCACATGGGGTATGAAAAGACCAGAGCTAGAGTTCTCACCCAATTTTATTGGCCAAAGTTTTGCCAACATATAAAAACTTTCTGTAGAGCTTGTGATGTATGTCAAAGACTGGGGAAAAAGGGAAAAAACCCTACAGCAGAAGTCCAATCAACGACAACTGCCTCGAGGCCTTTCCAAATCGTGGCAGTTGACCTAGTAGGTCCGTTGAATCACATATCGAATAAGGGGAATAGGTACATTTTTACTCTCGTAGATTTATGTACAAGGTGGCCCGAAATGTTGCCATTAAGATCGATCTCCTCTAAGGATGTGATGGACATATTACTAAATATTTTCTCCCGTTTTGGCTTCCCGGAGAAAATCATTTCAGATAGAGGTACCCAGTTCATATCTAATGCCACCCAATCAGTAACTAAGTTACTAGGCATCAAGCAGTGTTTCACCAGTCCCTATCGACCAGCCGCAAACGGTATCTGCGAAAAGCTTAATGGGGATCTGAAACATATGCTATCTAAAGTGACAGCTGAAAATCCAGCCGATTGGGACATACTTCTCCCGACGGTGCTGTTCGCATACAGAGAAGTCCCCCAATCAAGTACAGGGTTCTCTCCCTTCGAATTGATGTATGGAGCGAACCCAAGAGGACCTCTCACCATTTATAAAGAGATCATCTCACAACCTGTAGATAGCCAACTTCCCATTTCCACCTATGATTTGGTCACTGATACCAGAGACAAAATCATACGTTCTTGTATATTGGCCAGAACATCACTACAGGAGAAAGGTTTTAAATACAGGCAGTACGCCAATAGAAGTGCAAAAACCATTGTCCTACATCCAGGTCAGGATATTTTACTTCTACTACCTGACAAAAGAGATTTACTGTCAACCTCCTGGCAGGGACCTTTTAAGATCATTAGAAGAATTTCAGAATTAGATTACGAAATCTCTTTAAATGGAAAGCTGAAAATATTCCATATAAATATGTTGAAACCATATTATGTTAGACAGGACAATGAGACAAATGAACTGACTCAACGAACTGGTGACGGAGACGAAACGACAATTTCTCAACGAACTGACACCTCGACAAACGACGCATCGTTAACGACACACTCTTACGACGACGAAAACGACGAAGACATATGGACATTACCGACAATCTGTGATATCGACATCGACGACAAATTTGACGACATATTGACAACGATTGATCTCGATGACAACGACAATGACATTGAAGACAATTTCCAAACAGTGGCATCTGTGGTAAATCAGACAGACGTGGACAACACTGAAATCCCTGTACCAATCATGACTGACGACGGAAGTATAAATGACATACATATCTCTGACACTTTGACACAACAACAGCGACAAGACATTTTGACTATCCTTGACGAATATAAATCTATCTTTTCTAACAAACCTGGACGCACTGATAAAATAACACATTCAATTGTGCTGACAGATCTGAGACCGGTCAAATGTAGACCATATTCTATTCCTCTCCATTACAGATCTAATTTAGATAAAGAAATTTTAGAGTTAGAGAAAAATGGCATTATTCAAAAATCGATGTCTCAATATTCGTCACCGATTGTTCTGGTGAAGAAAAAGGACCAGACAATTCGTTTGTGCATTGACTATCGAGTATTAAATACAAGAACAACAACGGATGCAGAGCCAATGAACAGCTGTGAAGATCTTATCTTAAATATGGCTCAATCATCCTTATTTTCTAAGACCGATTTAGCTAAAGGATATTGGCAAGTTCCATTACACCCTTCTTGTAGACATATAACAGCATTCGCAACACCTCTCGGCTTGTACGAATGGCTATATCTTCCGTTTGGGCTCAAGAACGCACCGGCCACATTTGTAAGACTAACAAGATTGTTATTACACGGAATTAATGACGTAGTTGCTTATATTGATGATATATGCATCCATTCTTCTGATATGACTTCTCACTTACTCACCCTTAAACAAGTCTTCCACCAAATCTCTCTGTTTGGACTTACTATCAAACCTTCCAAGGTTGAAATAGGTTATACACAAATAGACTTCCTTGGTCATAGAATTTCTGAAGGAAAATTATTGACTGATGATAAAATTGTTTCCAAGATCCTTAAGCTAGAAGTACCTACCACAAAGAAGCAAGTTAGAAGTTTACTAGGTCTGATTAACTATTATTCTAAATTTATTCCACATTGGGCAGAATTAACCTCAGTCTTTTCTGATATGTTAACTAAAAATCATCCATCAAAAATTTGTAAAAGTACCAGCTTAGATGATGCAATGTGTAAATTGAAACATATTTTTTCTAATCCACCAGTCTTATGATTACCCAAAATAAATTTACCCTTTATTTTGACCACAGATGCGAGCGCTATCGCAATAGGAGGATGCTTGATGCAGGAAATGGATGGCATAAAACACCCAATTCTCTATGTAAGCCGCAAACTAAAGAAGGCTGAGACTCGGTATGCCACAGTTGAATTAGAGTGTTTAAGCCTAGTGTTTTGTATATTGAGATTATCGAAGTTCCTCTTAGGGAGTCACTTTGTGGTCCTCACTGACAGTTCGCCATTATTAGTCCTTAACCAGGGGTCGCCTAAAAACCATCGGCTACAAAGATGGTGTCTTCTACTTCAAGATTTCGACTTCGAAATCCACCACATCAGAGGCACCGACAACATTGTGGCTGACCTTTTGTCACTGCAAGTGAATGCGCCAGTAGAATGACTCTGATCACATCGACCATTAGCCATACTATAAACTGTGATACTTTTAGTCGGTTGCATATTACAGTGGAACTCTACACCTGCTAGAGTACTCTCAGTGATTAGTTGAATTACGACACCCAAGAACATGATACGTTACTTTGAGAACTATACCATCAAGTGCCTAAACGCTAGAACGATTCCAGCAAGAAACAGTAACTGTGTTTGTGTCAACTAATAAGATCAACCAACGAACTAACTCCGAATTCTGTACGAACTCGTTATATAGGACATTAAGAACATGCCATACTTGCTGTTACTACGTAACTTTACTAACAGCCGAAACAGAACGACATCGACGACAACACTCAATAGAGATCCATACTAGCTTTACCATTCATGGCATAACACGCTAGCGACAGGAGGACGACGCGCACATCATCGTTGGATTTAATTAATTAATTAGTTTAGGATTAAATATGTATTATATTTCCATTATTGTTGTATATAAATTGTATTCACCTGTAATTTGTACATATTCGACATTAATATTACAGGCGGTACCATTCCTAAGCTAAAGAACCGTCCTATACAATTGTCTCTATTTAAATTGTAACCCATTTGTGAGTCATCGTACAAGAAGTACGTATTTTCTTAAAGGGCAAATATCGCCTAGCCCAATTTTTCTAAGGGCAATAACACTTACCTCAACTTTAATTACATATTTTAACCAAATACTATTTTTAATAAAAAGTGAGTGAATGACTGTGTGAATGGATTAAATGAGAGAACGATACACTTGGCGGACAAATTGTACGCAAACCGTATTTATTTTAATTTGTCTGCGTCTTTCATGTAAATTGTATGACTTGTCTAAGTTGTGAATACATGTGTAGTACTTAGTTTAATAGTGAGTTAATATACTTAGCTTAGCAGTTAGGATACATCTAAGCACCACTACTTGGAATGCCTTTTCATGTATTGCACACAGTGCAGTAGTTCATGATTGAGGTTATCCCAACTCGTGACGCTTGGAAATACGCCACACATTCAGCACACACAGTACACAAACCTTAAAACTCAACACTATCAAGTTAAAATACAGTCACTTTATTAGAAACATCAACTTATTAGTCAAAACACACTAACAAGCCAACAGGGACACTTGTAGTATGAGGGGGATAAAAGAACAAGGTAACTACATATTTAGCATTATATAACATACGGAAGTAAAAGTGTATAGAAATACACACTCAGATCAAGATTTGAAGGTGTACTTATTTAGCCAAGACTTCGGTCTTGTTAACCCTCTATTATATAGGGGTTATTTGTCTGGGTACCATTTTGGGTACTATGAGAAGGGCAAGTTGTAAATACAACTACTAAAATGCCACGTAACTTCGGTCTGATAAGCATATTTAAGCACACGAGAGACAGGGATCTCTGCACCAAATCAGACAAGTGTTGTATGGTAGAATACATGAGTTTTTAGTGCTAATAGGTAGGTTGCCAGGTTACTGTCACAAAATGAAACCGTGCGTTTACCCAGCTAATTGTTAGGGAGGATTTTTTGATTAACCGGACTATCTGCTAAGCAACAAGGGTTTCAACGAATACAGAGAAAACATTCATAGTTGTGGCTACACGTGTTTCCAAAACAGGTCGGGCAGAAATAACAGTTGTACTTGTACATCTGGTTGACGGATTGGCCACTGTCGGAAGTGCGGGAGCCGAATCCCGACATCGCCCTGACAAGGTTGTCAACATTTGAATACAAATGGAAGCCGTGGGGTCAGCCCATATACACATTTGGTGGTGAGTGAGGAGGAAGTGAGTGCGCTGAATCATACATCGTTTTGACAAGTCAGATGGAAAACGGAAGTACTCAGCAAGGAAGTAAACAGTCCATATGTCATATAGTTTCCGGACATCACTCAGAGGGGCAGATTGCTACTGACAGCTTGTTGAGGAAAACTCTTTGTTGGAACTCGACAGCAACTCGCTGGCTTGTTTTGAGAATCTAAACTATTACTGACAACTTTGACAGGACTTAAGCCAGGAAAATAGTTTCCTGACAATGGATGATATGCGCAAATAACACCTGCAGAACGTCACCCATATCACGTGACCAATTTTAGGAGTTTGCCATATAAACCCGAGTTGGGATCAACTAGGGGGGAGTTGACCAAGAACCGTGGATTATGATGGACGTGTTTGTGGGAGAGCTCTACAGTGTTAGATTAATTTAACATTAACTAGCATGTGCCGTTATGGCAAAGTGTAGTAGCCATCCCGGGAATGAGGCGGTTTTTACATAAGGTAGTCAATATAGTCTATTAGTTCTAATTAATATAGACTGTGGCCTTGTTAAACTATAGTGTGATGATTAGCACTGTTAGTGGAAACTAGTTAGAGTAAGAATAGTGATATTAACTCTGCTAGTTAAGAATAGATTAGTGAAGTGTTTATAAGCTTTACTAGTTGAGAATTGAGTAATGAAGGATAATTGGGATCTTCCCGTAGGTGTCCCTGGTGGGCGGGGTTCCGCATTCTGTTTGCTGATTTTTTTTGTCTTGGCCTGATGATAACCTATGTGGTCAGTTCATCTGTCCCTGATGGGTACATTATATTTTCTGAGCGAGGCCGATGCCCACGATCATCTAATAGAGATCAGTGAAGGGGAGGCTATCACCAGTTGTATGATTTATTTTACAGGTTCCTCTGGTTGGAATGAAGAACCCGGAACAACTAAAAAATCCGATCCCGGATAAAGTATGATGTGGAGAGATGGGCCAGCAACTTTCGCAACGGAAGAAGTTAAGACACATTGCTCGGTGGAGTCTAATGGTATATGTATCCTACATTAGTGAATACCAATCGTTAACACACCTGAAGTGATGGAGGTTCAGCCCACGTGGAACTAGATCAGTAGGAACTGATGTTCACATTAGATGAAACCAAACATTGAAGTGTAGTTGTGCCACGTATCAAGGAAATCAGAACTTTCAGACTATATCTAGTGAATAAAGCAAGCCATTTTATTCTAGATACAATAACTGTTTAATAGTGAGAACTAGTGAACATTTATCAAGAGACAAAAAGTCTTGTTCATAGGACAGTGTTCCATGTTTGTTTTCACCGTGCCGGAATTATGAAGCCGGAGTTTCTATAAACTGTTAGGAACAGTTGTGTTAGGAACAATAACAGTTTTTTTCCACGGATTATATATTTACATGGGATTCAGATCTCATGGTCATCAGAGTTCCTGGAGGAGGACATGTCTGGAGAGAAGGATACGACTTCGGTGAGGTTTTTCGTACTGACTCGAATGATGTCGTGTGATCCTTGCCATGATGTGTACACTATGATCCTGAACTTTGAAGGCTGACATACACATTTATGTTATAATACACGACACACTTTTTTCTTCGCATACACGTCTCATATACGTTACACTTTTCTTTTAATAAATTAGTCTTTATTAATTTTTAGAAGCAATAGTTGTTGAGTATGTGGCGTTGGGGAAGTATGAGAGGGGGCATAGTACGACAGTGAGAGAGTGACAGGAAAAGGTGTCCATAGGCTGATGGAGTGTGTTGGACGGAAGCTGGTGGATTCTCCAGGATATAAATAAGGGGAAAAATATTATAATGTGGGGGTCGACTCTCTTCACTCCAGGGACGACACTTTAAAGGAGGACACGACATTATTGGGGGCTCGATAACGGGATCTTTGGACAGCGGGATCTCTCGTAAACGGAATCCTTGGACAGCGGGATCTCTCGTAAACGGGATCTTCTGACGGCGGGGTCTTTTGACACGGGATCCTTAGTTATAAGAGGGAGATATCATTTTGGAGAATCCAGCTAGAGTGAATGTGGATAGGGGTTAGGACTAATATCTTACCTGTTCACACTTCACACGTCTGCATAGGTCTGTGGTCCTGATTCTACTCTTGTCACTGCGTGAATGTGCTGTGTGTAGTAATATCTAGATTTATAGTACTTGTTCATATATCTGTATAGTAATTTGCAGTTATATTGTACTAGACCTGCTAGCTTACCTCTCTGTATAATGGCCACCCCTAAACTAACCACGTTAGAATTAAAGGAAAGGGGGGAAGAAATGGGATTGGCTGGGTCTTCTCTAACGGATTACATACAGGAAGTGGAGAGAGAGTATCGTCAAGCGGAAAGGGAAGATCGAAAGGCCGAGCTGGAATTGAGAAGGATGGAATTGGAAGCTGAGCAAGCAGCTAAGAAATTGGAAGCTGAGCAAGCAGCTAAGAAATTGGAAGCTGAGCAAGCAGCTAAGAAATTAGAAGCTGAGCAAGCAGCTAGGAAATTAGAAGCTGAACAAGAAGCACAGAAAAGGGAGCACGAGTACCGGATGCGGGAACTCGAGCTCAAGAGTCAATCTAATGGAGAAACTGAGGGAGCAGTTGGAGGTTCCTCCATCCCAGGGTCAACACCAGTAGGTGGACATGGGTACCATGCCATGAAGTTTCCTTTGGCGGTCTACGAGGAGGACAAAGAGAAGATTGACCAGTACCTTCAACGCTTCGAGGCTATGTCAGTTGCTATGGGTCTGGAGCGTAACAAATGGAATCTTAAGCTATCCCAGGGATTACGCGGGACCGGTTACGAGGTTTATTCTCGCCTGCCACCAGGACATGAGAACAATTATGACGAGTTAAAGACGGCTCTGCTGAAACGATTCGAGGTTACGTCACATACCTACCGGAAAAAATTTCGAGCAGCGAAACGAGAACCGGGAGAGTTGTTTGCCGCCTACAGTTTGCGTCTTAAATCTTATCTCCATAAGTGGATGGATTTGGCTGGGTTCGCACATGACTATGAGAGTCTGGAAGAGCTCATGGTGGTCGACCAGCTGAAGAAGCAAATGTCTAAACCTCTCAGGACGTTCCTGGGAGAACAAGGAGCGGAACGTATTGACCTCGTGAATAAATTAGCAGAACGGTTCGTCGAGGTACATGGGGAGGCAGGGGAGAACCTTTCCACCAACTCCAAAAGTCAAGAGAAACATGACAAGAAGAAAGCCAAAAACTCAGGAACAAAAAAGTGGGAACCTTATGTGCAAAAATCAGAGGATAGTTCAGAGAAGAAGAAGGAGGGAAGCAAGAGCACTTCAAGCTCTACACCTAAACGACCGTGGTCGGAGAAGTGGTGTTCAATTTGTAAGTCACCTTCTCACAATACGAGGGACTGCAAATCGAAGGCTAAGAACCCTCACTTCGCAGCATGGCAAGTGACTTCCAAGGAGGTCGTCACGGAAAATGCCAAGGTCAACAAAGAAGCTCGCCACCAGGAGAGCTCACTCAAGTCTGGCAATAGAAAATCTAGGACAGGGAAATGGTGCAACCAATGCCAGTCGAATACGCACAATGCTATTGACTGCAGGGGAAAGTCAGGAGACACTCAATTCGTCGTGTGCCCCGGGAAACCTAAGGTGGAGCCCACCGAACAGGTCGAGGCCGAGGAAGAGACTCCAGACCAGGAAAAACCACCGGTAGTGGAATTGGTAGAGGTTAACGGTCGTCAAGTGGAGTGTTTATACGACACAGGACTGGACGGGGAGGCCGTGATTTCTGCGGATCTGGTACATCCAGAACAATTCACAGGTGAGACATTGGATATACAGCCTGCACAGAAGAGTGCTGTAGTCATGAAGTTGCCCATTGCTAATGTGGAGATTCGGTCAAGGTACGTCACCGGCACCATCAAGGCCGCTGTATTGACCGATCCCATTTTTCCAGTCATCCTAGGTTGCCGGTATGTCTTTCTGGGAATGCCCAGGGAGCCAATCCATATGGGAGCAATGCAGACTCGCTCTCAGACGAAAACGGAAGAGGCAGACGCAATTGTGACTAACCCAATGCCGGGGGAGCTACGAACTGCCCAGAGTGAGGATGATACTTTACGTCCTTGCTACAGAAAGCTGCAGAAAAGTGCTGATCCACCAGGACGGGGGCAGTACTACATGAAGAATAGGATACTCTACAGGAGAGCAGGAAGGGGAGACAACCTATACGGTCAGTTGGTCGTCCCAAAAGCTCACAGGTCCCAGATTCTTCATATGGGGCATACCATCTCCTTTAGTGGACATATGGGTATTGCCGCCACCATGCAGCGGATTTCCTGCCACTACTATTGGCCGGGAATGACAGATGATGTGCGTCGGTATGTGAAGTCATGCCCTGAGTGCCAGAGGGTGGCACCAAAACACTGGACAGCACCGGTGGTGTTGGGTGAGATGCCCATCATGAACTCTCCTTTCGAGAGGGTAGCCATCGATATCGTGGGTCCACTTCCCAGGACTAGGAAGAGGAACATGTATATACTCACAATGGTGGATTGCTGTACAATGTGGGGTGAAGCCATACCGTTGACCACGATTGACTCGAAACGAGTGGCGGACGCACTGATGGAGGCCTTTACCAGATTAGGCTTTCCGGAACAAATTCTGACGGACAATGGATCTCAGTTTTGTGGAAAACTCATGGAGGAGGTATTTAGGGTGTTTCACTCTAACCACATACATACCAGCCCTTACCACCCTCAAGCCAATGGACAAGTAGAGCGTTTCAACGGCACGTTGATGACAATGCTCAGGAAACTAGCGCAGGAAAAACCTGATAGGTGGGATGAATATATCCCAGCAGCACTCTTTGCCTATCGGGAAGTTCCTCATGGCTCAACAGGACTACCACCCGCTACGTTGCTGTTTGGTCGTCCAATCAAAGGACCGTTGGAAGCCATGTTGAGGAGTTGGACTGAAGAGGGGACGTCAGAAGAAGTGATCTCATCCTATAAATACGTGGAGGAACTGAAAGAAAAACTCCACAAGGGATGGACTCTGGCAAATCAAAACTTGAAAAAGGCCAGGAAAAGACATGCGGCTTACTACAACCGTAGGTCTAAAGAAAGATCTCTAGAGGTGGGAGATAAAGTCTTGTTGCTACTCCCAACGGGAAACAACAAACTGGAGATAGGTTGGCAAGGACCATTTCCCGTGGAAAGGGTGATATCCAGAACCAACTATCAGATCCGGATCCGGGGAAAGTCGAAGATTTTCCATATCAATCTCTTGCGGAAATACGAAGAGAGACCCGGAGACAAGGCAGCGCACCTCATGGCAATGGCAGTTGCAATGGAGACGGAAGTGGGAACCAGCGAGGGCAGGGAATATCCCTTGGTACACCAGGAAACCTATAGGGATGTGAAAGTGAACCCTGATCTGACCTCCCAGGAGAGGGAAAGGATAACCCAGGTTCTCAAGTCTCATAAGGAGATACTGACTGATAAACCAGGACGAACGAGGTTGGTTGAGTTCGAGATGACTTTGACCACACAGGAGCCTGTTCGCCAAAAGGTTTACCCAGTGCCATTCTCTAAAGAAAAGGCCCTGGGGGAGGAAATACAAAAACTGCTGGAGGATGACGTGATTGCACCATCCACATCCCCATACAATGCGGGGGTAGTTTTGTTACGCAAACCAAGTGGAGAACACAGGTTGTGTATAGATTACCGACTTCTGAACAGTCATACACAGTTTCAGGTGGAACCTTTGCCGAATCCAACTCAGTTATTCGCTAGGCTCCATAAGGCTCGGTACTTTTCAAAGGTGGATCTGAGTCGGGGGTACTATCAGATACCAGTCAAACCGGAGATTCGACCACTGTTAGCTTTCAGTACACCCAGTGGACACTACGAATTCAAGGTCATGCCCTTTGGACTCAGCAATGCACCTAGTGTGTTTACACGCATGATGAGGACTTTACTAGATCCGTTACAGGATCCGTCCATCATCTCATTCATGGATGATATTCTGATTTCCAGTGACAGCTTGGATGACCACTTACAATCCTTGGAGAGAGTGTTTAATAGGCTCAAGGAAGCAGGGCTTACCGCTCGTCCAACCAAGTGCATGATTGGTTACCAGACTCTGGAATTTCTAGGTCACACCATCACTCCAGGACACATTGTTCCAGAAGAGAAGAACCTGGAGAAAATCAGAAATGCACCAAGGCCAAAAACGAAGAAGGATGTGCGATCTTTTCTCTCGTTGTGTGGGTTCTACCACAAATTTATCCCACATTTCACTGAACTGGGAGCTCCGTTGACGGAAACCTTGAAAAAGGGATTCCCGGACCAAATCATTTGGACACCAGAATGTGAGAATGCCTATAGTCAGTTAAAGGAGGCCTTGGTCAGCAAACCTGTATTACAGCTCCCTGACCTTTCCAAACAATTTGTGTTGAGAACAGATGCGAGTGCAATTGGAATTGGAGCCGCTTTGTTACAGGAAGGAAAAGACGATGCTTCGGTTTTGAAACCTGTGGCATACGCAAGTAAGAAACTTCTACAGGCGGAAAGGAATTATTCAACCGTCGAGAGAGAGTGCTTGTCCCTTGTATGGGCAGTGCAAAAATTTCAGCCATATTTGTATGGAGTTAAGTTTCGGGTCCAGTCGGATCATCAGCCCCTGATGTTCCTGGCTACTTCTCAGAAGCTCAACGCCCGTTTGATGCGGTGGTCGTTGTTACTTCAACCATATAACTTCACAGTGGAGTACATTCCTGGGAAGGAAAATGTTGGAGCGGATTTCTTATCAAGACACCCAGCTCCTGAAGAAGAAGAATGAATCATCTGGATTAAACTCACGGTGGAGAAGAGTGAGATGGACTACTCTCTTAAGAGGGGGCCTATGTCACAAAATGAAACCGTGCGTTTACCCAGCTAATTGTTAGGGAGGATTTTTTGATTAACCGGACTATCTGCTAAGCAACAAGGGTTTCAACGAATACAGAGAAAACATTCATAGTTGTGGCTACACGTGTTTCCAAAACAGGTCGGGCAGAAATAACAGTTGTACTTGTACATCTGGTTGACGGATTGGCCACTGTCGGAAGTGCGGGAGCCGAATCCCGACATCGCCTTGACAAGGTTGTCAACATTTGAATACAAATGGAAGCCGTGGGGTCAGCCCATATACACATTTGGTGGTGAGTGAGGAGGAAGTGAGTGCGCTGAATCATACATCGTTTTGACAAGTCAGATGGAAAACGGAAGTACTCAGCAAGGAAGTAAACAGTCCATATGTCATATAGTTTCCGGACATCACTCAGAGGGGCAGATTGCTACTGACAGCTTGTTGAGGAAAACTCTTTGTTGGAACTCGACAGCAACTCGCTGGCTTGTTTTGAGAATCTAAACTATTACTGACAACTTTGACAGGACTTAAGCCAGGAAAATAGTTTCCTGACAATGGATGATATGCGCAAATAACACCTGCAGAACGTCACCCATATCACGTGACCAATTTTAGGAGTTTGCCATATAAACCCGAGTTGGGATCAACTAGGGGGGAGTTGACCAAGAACCGTGGATTATGATGGACGTGTTTGTGGGAGAGCTCTACAGTGTTAGATTAATTTAACATTAACTAGCATGTGCCGTTATGGCAAAGTGTAGTAGCCATCCCGGGAATGAGGCGGTTTTTACATAAGGTAGTCAATATAGTCTATTAGTTCTAATTAATATAGACTGTGGCCTTGTTAAACTATAGTGTGATGATTAGCACTGTTAGTGGAAACTAGTTAGAGTAAGAATAGTGATATTAACTCTGCTAGTTAAGAATAGATTAGTGAAGTGTTTATAAGCTTTACTAGTTGAGAATTGAGTAATGAAGGATAATTGGGATCTTCCCGTAGGTGTCCCTGGTGGGCGGGGTTCCGCATTCTGTTTGCTGATTTTTTTTGTCTTGGCCTGATGATAACCTATGTGGTCAGTTCATCTGTCCCTGATGGGTACATTATATTTTCTGAGCGAGGCCGATGCCCACGATCATCTAATAGAGATCAGTGAAGGGGAGGCTATCACCAGTTGTATGATTTATTTTACAGGTTCCTCTGGTTGGAATGAAGAACCCGGAACAACTAAAAAATCCGATCCCGGATAAAGTATGATGTGGAGAGATGGGCCAGCAACTTTCGCAACGGAAGAAGTTAAGACACATTGCTCGGTGGAGTCTAATGGTATATGTATCCTACATTAGTGAATACCAATCGTTAACACACCTGAAGTGATGGAGGTTCAGCCCACGTGGAACTATATCAGTAGGAACTGATGTTCACATTAGATGAAACCAAACATTGAAGTGTAGTTGTGCCACGTATCAAGGAAATCAGAACTTTCAGACTATATCTAGTGAATAAAGCAAGCCATTTTATTCTAGATACAATAACTGTTTAATAGTGAGAACTAGTGAACATTTATCAAGAGACAAAAAGTCTTGTTCATAGGACAGTGTTCCATGTTTGTTTTCACCGTGCCGGAATTATGAAGCCGGAGTTTCTATAAACTGTTAGGAACAGTTGTGTTAGGAACAATAACAGTTTTTTTCCACGGATTATATATTTACATGGGATTCAGATCTCATGGTCATCAGAGTTCCTGGAGGAGGACATGTCTGGAGAGAAGGATACGACTTCGGTGAGGTTTTTCGTACTGACTCGAATGATGTCGTGTGATCCTTGCCATGATGTGTACACTATGATCCTGAACTTTGAAGGCTGACATACACATTTATGTTATAATACACGACACACTTTTTTCTTCGCATACACGTCTCATATACGTTACACTTTTCTTTTAATA
This sequence comes from Cepaea hortensis, assembly GCA_963921405.1. Classification (NCBI taxonomy): domain Eukaryota; kingdom Metazoa; phylum Mollusca; class Gastropoda; order Stylommatophora; family Helicidae; genus Cepaea; species Cepaea hortensis. Next base: position 487,797,469 of record OY992876.1, on the reverse strand, counting down.
AATTAGTCTTTATTAATTTTTAGAAGCAATAGTTGTTGAGTATGTGGCGTTGGGGAAGTATGAGAGGGGGCATAGTACGACAGTGAGAGAGTGACAGGAAAAGGTGTCCATAGGCTGATGGAGTGTGTTGGACGGAAGCTGGTGGATTCTCCAGGATATAAATAAGGGGAAAAATATTATAATGTGGGGGTCGACTCTCTTCACTCCAGGGACGACACTTTAAAGGAGGACACGACAGTTACTATCCACCAAACTACAACACCAACTGTAGGTGAGTCGGTGACAGAATTAGAACGGATCTAATTCCCAACAACCAATCATATCACGGGGGAGGGGGGATCCTGTCACCGCCTCACGTGCATATCTAGTAAAGGGCTGCAATTCCAGCCCAAGGGAAACCATTGAGTCGAGCAGGACCCAAGTAATCTAGAACCTTCTAGATAGAGATGGTCACCAAGTCCATGATTCCGTGGACACTGATGTGGCCCGCCTAATGCGGGGTCCACGAGGAACTCGGACAGAGTTACCGCCCGTGTCGAGTTAGGACACGCGGAGACCGGCAGAGGACGAATGGACTTGAGAGAGGCAACAGGGCCTGCCTTTGAGGGACTCTATAGATATCAATAGATATATAGACATAGGCTAGATAGTTTTCTAGACTGTTAAATGATACTTATGTGTTTGATGTTTACTATTTGGGAGATGTAATCGAGCGCGGGTCTGTTTACCCATTGCGCCAACGCATACTGTATATGTAAATACAATAAATATTCGATCTCATAACGAACAGATTTATTGTTGCCTGTATGAACCCAAGTTTAGTTATCTAGATACGAGCAAGACTATGACAACTTATGCGATTGAGTTTGGTTTGTAGTTCCACAGCAACCTCCTCTCTATCCTTACCCTGACGATACACTAACACATCATCGGCATATGACAATGTCCTGCCAGGTCCAGTGATCTGATCACTGGTGATTCTCACTGTGTAGGCGTTGAACAGTACTGGAGATAAAGGTGATCCCTGTGGTAGGCCAGGATATATTGTTGTTGGTTCCGAAGTCCAACTGCCACATCTAAAAACTACTTTCCGTTGGAAGAGGGCTGCAGCGATCCAACTAAGGAGGAATGGACTTACGTTTAGTTCAAGAAGCTGAAACATTAAAAATTTCAGTGGTACTCTGTTGTATGCGTCCTCAAGATCAATCGCTGCAGCAACGGTTTCAGTGCCTGAGTGGAAACCTTCATAGACATCATGGGCAAAGACTGCTGCATTGGTCCAGGTTTCTCTTTTTGGACGGTACCCACCCAGGGTAGGTGGGAAAACACCTTGGCTCTCTAGTTGGCTTGATATTTTCCTGGCAATTACCTTCTCCAGCAGCTTGCCTATTGTATTCTGCATGGTTATAATTCGATATCCCTGAATTTTTTTTGTGGTCTTTGTCAGGCTTCGGCAAGGGAATCAGATAGCTGTGTAACCATTCCTCCTTGATGCTAGCACTCCCTATACTGTTGTTGTACATGTCTACTAGTTTCTCTAGCTCATTGTCGGTACACCTATTTATGTTGTCGTATCTTATGCCATCAGGACCTGGAGCACTGTTTTTTGATCGTCGAAGCACAGCCTTGATTTCTTTCACTGTCACTGTGTCTTCATCCGAAGTGTTCTGGGCCTTGCATCTGTCTGAGGTGACCTCCTTGGCCAGATTTCGGCCTCCCATGTCTGTCTGGTTGCTCTGCTCAAGGTAGCGTTCAAAGAGGGCTTTGCCCTTGTCCTCGTCAGTCCTCTGCCAGATGAGGTCAGCACCTTGGAAGTCAGAAATGCTCTTATTCTTGACTACACCACTCATGCTTTTATGTAGTCGCCAGAACAATTTCAGTGACTTGTCTGTGCTTACTCTTTGACACACCTCTGCCCATTTTTCGCTTTTAACCACCGTGACCAGTTTTTTTAAATAGCTTACTTTTGTGTGCATCTCTCTTTCTAAGTGCAAGCTGGGACTAGGATGACCAGCTCTGTTCTTCTTGGCATTTTGCCATCTCCTTACAGCACTACGCTTATCCACCCAAGCCTTCTCCACCTCGAAACTCCACCACGGTGGCTGCTCCCAGCTTTTTTTCCTGCCCTGAAACGTTCTGCGCTTGTCACGTCTTATTTTACTCACCACATCTTGCCCTGTACTGTCATACTGGAACGTCTTTACCTTTAGCTTGTGCTGCCTGGTTCTCCCTTTCTCCACCAATATGCTGCAAGGGTGGTGGTCGCTGCCATGGTGTCCTAGGACACCCCATCTACACACTGTAGTGAGTGAAGGTGAAACTAGCGCCAGATCAATAGCACTGTCCTCATCGCCTGGACGGCTTGCTGTCCTGGTGACACAGCCACTGCTGATACAAACCAGGTCGATGGTTTCCAGTGCAGTCTCGAGCTCCTCCCCTTGTATATTGGAGGAAGTGTTTCCCCATAATCTGCCTTTAGCGTTGAAGTCACCACAGAAAATAACATTTCTCTCGTGGCCTAATATGCCACTTAAGCACTGCCACTTCTGGGCGTCCACACTCGCATTGCGGGCATAAACATTAACCAACACGAATGATGTACTGGAATGAACTCTCAACGCCTGTATTTGTATATCGTCACTGTCCCAACTGGACATGTCTAGCTCTGACACCACCATGCTGTCGCGAACGAGAATCGCCGTTCCCAGATGTCGTCTGTTGTAGAAACATTTGAAGCTGGCAATTCGGAGTAGCTGATCGCCCAGTCTCGTCTCCTGGAGTGCTACAATGTCGTTCCTGTAAACTAGGGTTTCTAAAATAGGGCCCCGTTGTTTTACACTGGCACAGTTCCAATATAGAATACGGATGTTCCTGAGTCCTAGACGGTGACACTTGAGTCTAAAACGTCTCAAACCACCGCGCTTACCTTGTTTCTTTCTCCCTGCGCGGCTACCGCGCTGCTTCATTATGTTGACTTCTGGCCGCTCGGAGAACACACGTTGTTCCGCCATGTTGAAAAAACGTAAACACACACTGCTGAGAACCACACACGCTGCTGAAAATTCACTCAAGGATGGCTTCACTCGATGCATGAACTCCGTAGCACCCGCGCAGATCTTGAGTAGAAACTCCTGGTTTTACATCCTGGCACACCAATTACTCGCAAGAGATGAATAAATCCATCCCCTACGCGAAAAAGTTAACGAACACAAAACCAAAAACTCCACGCCTTATCGAGGATTCAAACCCTGGTCTCCTGAAGGAGAATCTGGCATTCTAGCAACTCGGCCAGCCGCTCCTCATAAGGGAAGCAAAGAATAGCAACACTGTAGCCTACCATGCATGTCGTAAGAGGCGACTAAGGAGGCTTGATGGTTCCGTCGCCCTGCTACTGAGTGAGTGCGTGGCATGACACTGTGAGCTGTGAGTTTCGTGTGAAATGCTTTTGAATCTGCCCAAGGTTTTTTGGAACGTGAGTGCATGTTCAGAGTGATGGCAGCTGGCTATGTCCCAGAGTTGACCGGTTTTTGTCTTATGCAGAAATGCGTGGCTGCTGGGTTTCTGGTTGACTGCCACTGCCATCGGCGATGAACTGTATTTTCGTGGACTGTGCGGGTGAACATCTAGGAAACATCCAGATAGGAAAATGACTGAGATTCCATTAGACATGAACTGGGTGTTTCGTGGGGGACTGGTGTGTTGACATTCTGGCGGCGGCAATATGCACAGTGTATCTGTGCAGGCTGTTGTTTGTCGAGACTCCTGTCTTTTCCACTTTTCACATTGGGCAATGGGGACCATTTTGTGATATTCACAGGCACAGGAACAGAGCATAATGGGGACGACCCATTGCTGTGAAGTTGGAACTGTGACTAACTAACTAACTAACTGTTGGACGAGGGGATGGAGCACGTATGGGAATGTCCTGTGCAGTGATGTCGGTTCTTAACTCAACTCAACTCAACCTGGTTAACTTACACACACCAAGAGAAACATTTAAACAGCTTTCATATGAGGTGTCTGAGAAAATTACTTGGTATTAAGTGACAAGACAAAATCAAAAATACTGTATTATTGGAAAGATTAGGTTGTGTGACAGTTTGTTCCATGCTCAGTCTTTGCAAACTTAGATGGATAGAACACATTAGGAGGATAGATAATGGTAGGATACCAGAGGACATCTTTTTTTTGGTGAATTACAGATGGGTAAAAGATCTCCGGGTCAGCCTCTACTATGATACAAAGCTGTGTGTAAGCGAGGCATGATTGATACAGGCATTGATAATGCACCTTGGGAGTAAGTCACTGCTGATTGTGTTGCATGGAGTGCAAAGAATAGAAATGGAATAAAAACAAAGGAGAAAATTATTACAGATAAGTCACACACTGAATGTGTGAGAAGTAAGATGGTGCATGACGGTGGAAATGACAATGTGTTGACATGCATTGTCGATGAACATATACAGTATGAATTCGCAACCACCATAGATTGTAGTTATTATGCCTTTTTGAAGCATAATGTAACAATCTATTGTCTGAGAAAACAAGGTGACAGTGAGATTATGAGTAATCAAGCAGGCAAACACTACAGCTATAGACAATCAATTTCAAGTGAATAAAATATGGAGAAGAATGATCAATGTGCTCAAGTATGATCTAATCTCTCTGATGTATGATCTACTCTCTGTGATGTATGACCTACTCTCTCTGATGTATGACCTACTCTCTGTGATGTATGATCTAATCTCTCTGATGTATGATCTAAGTACATGATGATATAGTGACAAAAACTCTGCCGTGGTGCAAGCACGACATGGGGCTTCTGACTGACAAGTGGTCCCCCTTCCCAGAATATTTTGGCCTTTTACCTTCACTGGTGGTGTCACCAGTGGTTCATAAGTGTCTATACGTGGTGAAGGTGTCTTAAGACAGCCAGTAACGTCAATCTCAGACTCTGATCTCTCAAAACTCATAGTCTTGGGAAGATAATGTGGTGGTTTCTCTTGCCTTCCATATTCCCACAAGGGTCTTTTACCTCTGCCTTTGACAGTAATTTTCGACTGTCAGGACAAGAGATTTCTCTGTTTGGCTCAGCTGTAGGGATGTGCACTGATCCCAGTGGACACTCAGTCACATCTATGACCTTATTTTTCCCAGTGTCTGAGTAGATTTACATTCTGCTATTGTTTTGATTTTGATGATATAAGACTTTGGCCATTCAGAAAGCAATGGCAAACTACCAAATGTAAAATTATTTAGTAAATCAAAAAAGCTAGTAAATGCTGGGGTTGATTGCAACATCACGTAAAGGATATTCAACTGTTATGTTATATTACAACTTATCTTACCTTGACCTATATAGACTTCGGGATGTTCTGTCTTGACAATTGATGGTAGTTTACTCTCCATCTTTCAGTCTGTAATGATTTATAATTTTCATATGTATGAAAAATTAAATTATATATGTATGAATTTGATATATATTTTTTCAAGATCATGATTAATGATACAAGATGTTTATGATTACTTCAAGACATGATTTCTGATATGTTATTCCTCAAATTCCCTTTAAGAATCTGAGTTTGGGAACCTATCACAGTGTAATGGTATTGGTTTATCATGACAAACAGAACATAAAAATACATGACAGCTTTGTGGAAAATCTTTACTAATTATAACACACATCATACAAACATTAAAGCTGATGTACTGTACTTTTAACAGCAGCCATTATTTGCTGTATCTTTTTTACACCTTCCACACATCAATAACGAATCTCCAATTAGAGAGAAAAACAAGACATTGTCATAAATGTTCCTTCTAAACTGTTGCCTAAGAGCAAGAATTCTACATTGTGAGCTTCTAACATGAAAGTTGTGAGCGTGCCTACATTTGGCAGTTAGGTACATTTGGTCCCAACATTGTCTGCTTGTGCACTGAAGCTTGATGATCTGGACTATGTTGATGACATTGCATTCTTGTCCCACACATTGAAATGAGATGCAAGATTTAGCTAGAACAGTAGTTCCCAAACTTTTCAAGCAGAAGGCTATATCTACTACTGTCGGTAGTTAAGCGGGCCACAACACAACAAAATTATAACAGTCATGCAATATCATTCTAACAACTGCAAAAGCTTAATGGGATATAACCCAGTTAATGATAGAATCCTCACTATCAGGCTTAAAGGCCGTCCAAAAACACAACTCTCATATAGATATATGCACCTACTTCAAGAGCAGTGGAGGAGAAAATTGACGATTTTTACAGCACACTGCAAGACACACTAAACAAGATTTGTCATAATGATATAAAAATAATAATGAGAGATTTTAATGCAAAAGTTGGTACAGGAAGAGCTGAAAATGAGAGATACGTCTTAAGAAAATTTGGATTGGGAAATAGAAATGATGCAGGTGACAAATTAATTGAATTTTACACAGAAAATGAGTTAATAGCCAGCACACTTTTTAAACAACACCCAAGAAGACTCTTCACATGGAAGTCCCCGGACAGTATTACCAAAAATAGGATAGGTCATATTTTAATTCAAAAAGGTGGAGATCAAGCATTAGATCTGCAAAAACCCTATGAAGTGCAGACTGTGATACGGATCATCAGTTATTAGAAGTAGATCTGAAATTAAAACTCAAAAAGCTTACCCGAGGACCAAGGCCACTTCGTTTTGATCTCACAAAAATACCAGATGCATACAACATAGAAGTTAGGAATCGTATTGGGGTCTTGATGTCTATACAAGAGGAAATGACACCTGATGAACTGGCAGTACAAGCTTGAGATATCTTGATAACAGCAGCCAAAGATTTAATTCCGACCAGGACTAAGCAACATAGGTCATGGATTAAATGATGCACGTTAGAATTAATAAAACAACGAAGGGAGCTGAATAAAAAGGAGAAACCAATAACAATAGGATGAAATATAAATCTTTAATGTGAGAAATAAAAGAGAACACAAGAAAGGACAAAAATCAATATACACAAAATTGTTGTATGAAAATAGAGCAATATCATAAGAATGGAAGAGATGATGAAATGTTCAATGAAATGAAGTTATTGACAAGAAATGTTCAACCTCAATTAAATGTTATCTGTGACATGTTGGGAAATACCTTAACAGAATCTAGAAAAATTATAGAAAGATGGCAGGAATACTGCAGTGGAATGTATGATATGAATTACAAAAAATGAGTGAGGATATGAATGATACACATGAACCAATGAGAGCAGAGACGAGACAGAACCTAATCACTCATTAGATGAAATTGCATGGGCAATAAAGAACCTGAAGAATGGTAAATCACCAGGATGTGATGAGATACCAGCTGAACAAATTAAAGCGGGAGGAGAAGAAACCATACACATCTATCAGGCATTATGTAAAAATATATGGAAATATGGTATATGGCAAAAAGGTTGGAGGAGAACTTTCTTCATTCCAATACCAAAAAAAGGCAACATAAAATTATGCACCAACTATAGACCTGTTGCCCTGATCAGTCATGCAAGTAAAATTCTTCTAAACATCATAATGGGAAGACTTCGTAAGAAAATGGAAGAAGAGATTAATGTGCTTCAAGCTGGATTCAGATAAGGAAGAGGAACAAGAGATCACATACTTAACATGCGTAATAATAGAGAAGTGCAGAGAATTTAATGTAAACCTATTTTCATGTTTTGTGGATTATTCAAAGGCATTTGACTGTGTACATCATCAGAAACTTTGGGAAATCATGAGGAATATGGTCTTTCCATCACAAGTAGTACAACTCATAAAAATGCTCTATCTAGACCAACAAGCAGCTGTTAGAATTGATGGTGAGACATCAGATTGGTTTGACATCAAGCAAAGAGTCTGTCAAGGTTGTGTGCTATCACTCTATTTGTTTAACCTGTACACCGAATATATAATGAGAAATGTCAGAGATGATATAACCAGGGAGCAATATGATGCCCTAAATATTGATGGTCATGAAATACCCGAGATGCGCTATGCTGATGATGCAGTATTACTATCCACATCACAGAATAGTATAGAAAACCTAATAACCTCAACCCAAAGAAATAGTGAAAATCACAACTTATATCTTAACATAGCAAAATCAAAGATAATGCATTCAGATAAAACTACTATGGAGAATGTTAATGAGGAAAGATTGGAGGTGGTGGAAAATTTTGAATATCTTGGGTCATTGATTGCCATCAATGGTGACACAGTGAAAGAGATTAAATGACGGCTATCAATTGCTATTCAAAGACTAAAACAACTGAATAAATTATGGAGTGGGACAGACAGGACTACAAAAATTAGATTTTTAAGAGCATGCATCTTTCCCATTGCAACATACGCCTGTGAGACCTAGACACTTACTAAACAAGCTGAACAGCACATAAATGCCTTTGAATATAAATGTTATAGATGAGTTCTAAGAATATCTTGGGTAAAGAAAAGAACAAATGCATCCATACTTCAAGAGCTGAATACTGAAGAGGGTTGGCTCTTAAAGACGATAAAACAAAGAAAATTTATATACTTTGGTCACTTGAAACGTCATGACAGTTTGGGGAGAACAATAATGGAGGGGTATATGCCTGGAAATAGAGGAAGAGGAAGGCTAAAGAGAAGATGGGTGCCGGATGTGGCAGATGATCTCCAGATATGTGTAGCAGATGCGGGACATCTTGCTTGTGATCACGACATTTTCCGGAAGGTTGTTATGGGAGCTAGGTTCTGCAAAGGACATGCTACTGAATGAATGAATGAATGAATGAATATCATTCTTACCTTTCTTAACTTTCGTCAACAAAATTCTGATACTTTAAAGCCAGTCAGTGTCAGCACTAGACTGCAGTCATTTCTTGGTTTAAAATCAAAAGTTCATTTAACAATAAATTTTAAAAGAGTTTTGAAAATCACCATTGATGTAATTAAATTTACAATTGTAACTGTTCTTCATAACTAATCATTTTTTTTATTCATCAATCATTATTTAAGTTCAGATGCCAGTTTATCAATGTCTGGGCACAAATCTATCGTGCCCAAAGTCATAAGCGCAGCTAGGTTACTGTCGGTGACTGGAACGTTACTTGTTCACACATCTCAGAACAACATTCATGACATGTTCCAGATTTAATGTCTTCCCACACAGAGCTTCTTAGTGAATGATACAATATTTTAATATAGTGCGGCCAAGAAACTGTTCCAATAATGCTAGACATCCAGACTATTTGCCCGTCAAAGCCGGAGCACTGTTGGTGCATACACTGTCCAATTTGGTCCATTCTATGTTGTTTTTCTCTACACACAACTTCAGAGTTTCAAATAGATCAGTCCCTTTGGTAGTTGCATGCATTGATTCAAGTCCTAGAAGTTCTTCAATGGCTTCAAAATTATCATTTATTGCTCGAACAAAAACTGCGACCTGAGCTGTGTCAGAAATGTCAGTTTATTCATCCATTGCCAATGAAAAAAATTTACACACTTTTTTAATATGTGCTGCTATTTGATGATGAACATCTTTGGCTAATTCTTCAACTCGCCTGGCAATAGTATTATTAGACAAATGAATCTGATCAAATTTTGTTTCACTTTTTATGTCCAAGCATTTTAACAGCAATTTTAAGGGAAATGCTTGATTATTTCTTCTGCGTTGGTGAACGGCTTCTTTTTGCGAGCCAAAAGAAGAGCGACTTCGTATGACGCAACAACAGCACTCTTGCTCTGATTTTTTTTTTTAATGTTGCATATCCCTTACAAGACGTTGCAGTCAATACTAGCATTTTTCAGCTGCAGTTGATGTACTAGGCAAGATTACACTCAGTAGTTGCCATTGCTTTCTGAGTGACAGGCTCACATACCCCGTAAGTTACTAACGCAGTGAGATCCACTACCGATTCTCACACAGGTTACATTACTCGTGAGAATATACAGAATTACAGAGATAGACATTAACCCTTAGGCCAGGGAGACCGGTTTGTTAGCCTTGGTGAAAAATAACTGCTGCCTACTCAGAGAACTTTCTTTGTTAGCTATGAAATATTTTCTTAACTCTGAATTCATAGGATATTGAGCATTTATGTCTGAATGTGTGGTCGTGAAGTGTCGTTCCAGATTAAATTTTTTTGCAACAGAAAATCAAAATCTGTAGCAAACTGGTGTACCACTACGGTTAGACATAAACATAAATGTCTCTGTCCAATCTTCATTGAATTCACGACAAGCAACGTTCTCACATTTTCACTCTTTACCATTATTTGATTTTAGATTTTCCACACGCATGTTTATAGGCTTTAATAGTAAATTTTTATTTGAAAAAATCTAATTTCAAAACAATACTACCGACACTGCTAAACAGTTGTAACAGACGACAACATGGCGCCTTGCGCACTCTGATTGGTCGACAAGGATGGGATATGGGAACTTCATAACGTTTTGTTGCTACTGAACAGGTGCATTTGATAAACTAGATAAATCCTTCAAACTGAAATATACACATGTTCGCACAGTAATGTCGATTGTCTACCATGGTAATTTTAAACTGACTAACATGTCTTTCTGCTTGCACAAGGACGGCTTACGAAGGTTGATTATTATAGCTTCAGCAAACTTTAACAATCGACTACTTTGTGTGTTGAACAACACACGGAAGGCACTGTCTCTTTCAACCACGAGACCGCTCTCGAGCACATGTTTCCAGACCGATGAAGCAAGACTTTTCCGGTGTGTCGGCCTGCCTAGGCTACCATCTTCTGTTTGTAGTATCTTGTCCACCCAATTTGGAATGTGTAGCTATTAAAATTATGTACCGCCGACATTCAATTTAACTGTCTAAACAAGTCATATCGCCAAATTGACCGAGTGGCCATGGGCAGCCCACTTGGACCTATTCATCTCCTCGGAAGGTTAGCTGGATGAAATATTTCACTTGCCTCTTTTTTTCTTTTTGTACTGCGACAAATTTGAAAATATAAAAAATATAAAATTACACAGAGTAATGAAGTTTACATAAAAGAATAACGAAAAACACAGGACGTTTTAACTAGCTTCATCAGCAAACAAATCCATCCATTGGCACCTTGCCGTCTTGACAGACGATAGTTTGTGCTTTAAAAAGGCATAATAACTTTTAACTATGGCGGTAGCGAGTGTGACTGATAAGGCCAATTTGCGCTGTAAATGTCCATTCACAGTGGGTGCATCTGAACACGTGGTCATTTCCACTATCATGCACCATCTTACGTCTCAAACGCTTGGTGTTTGACTTTTCTGCAATAATTTTATCCTTTGACTTTATTCCATTTCTGATATTTGCCCTCCATGCAACACGTTCAGCGGCGACTTGCTCCCAATGTGCATTATCAATGCCTGTATCAATCATGTCCCGCTTACACACATCTTTGTATCGTAGTAGAGGCCGACCCTGAGATCTCTTACCCATCTGTAATTCACCAAAAAAGATATCCTTTGGTATTCTACCATCATCCATCCTCCTAAGATGTCCTATCCATCTAAGTCTACGAAGACTGAGCATGGAATAAACTGTCACACAACCTGATCTTTCCAATACTTCAGTATTTGTGATTTTGTCTTGCCACTTAATACCAAGAATTCTTCGCAAACACCGCATATGAAAGCTGTTTAAATTGTTCTCTTGGTGTGAGTAAGTTGTCCAGGTTTCACTGCCATAGAGAAGAGTACTAAGGACACAGGCTTGATAGACAAGGACTTTTGTTTTGGCAATAAGCTTCCTGTTCTCCCAGACTCTTTTTCTGAACCTGTTCATTGTGGTTGCTGCCTTACCAATCCGGATGTTGATTTCCTGATCTAGGGATAATTTGCTATTAACCACTGATCCTAGATATGTAAAATGGTCTACTATCTCTTGTTCAGAGTCGTCAATAAAGATTGATGGTACCCCATGTGCACCTTGTGACATAATCTGTGTCTTCTTTTTGCTAATTGTTAAACCAAATTCAGAACAAGCATTGGAGAATGCAGATAGTAGACATTGCAATTCTTCCTCAGAGTGGGTCGTAACTGCAGCATCATCTGCAAAAAGCAACTCTCTGATCAGTACCCTCCTAATTTTGGTCTTAGCCTTCGATCTCTGAGCATTGTAGAGGCCGCCATCTGAGCGTGAGTGAATGTATATACCACCATCCTGATCACGAAATGCATATTTCAGTAGAAGTGAAAAGTATATTCCAAAGAGGGTGGGAGCTAGTACACAACCTTGCTTAACTCCACTCTTGATTTCAAATTCTTCAGAAGTTGCACCATCAAACTTGATTATACCCTTCATGCCTGTGTGGAACGATTCCACAATGGACAGAAGAGTTGGTGGGCAGCCAATCTTCTTTAGTGCCTTGAACAGACCCTCACGACTGACCAAATCAAATGCCTTTGTGAGGTCGATGAAGGCAATAAACAGTGGTTGATTCTGTTCACGGCATTTTTCTTGCATTTGTCGCAATGAGAATATCATATCAGTGGTAGACCGGTTCTGTCGAAAGCCACACTGTGATTCGGGGTAGACTTGATCTCCTAGGACTTGAAGTCTGTGCAGAACAATTCTGGCAAATACTTTTCCAACAATACACAGAAGTGAGATACCCCTATAGTTGTTGCAGTTGCTCCGATCGCCCTTGTTCTTGTACAGTGTTATGATGCTTGAATCTTTGAAATCCTGTGGGACTTGTCCTTCACGCCAGCATAGCTCTATTAGCTGGTGGATCTGTATAGTGAGTGTGTCTTGCCCACTCCTGATAACCTCTATTGGAATCCCATCCTTATCTGGAGCCTTGCCAGATGCAAGTTCATTTATAGCACACTTAACTTCTGTTATGGTGGGAAGTGTGTCCAGGTGGTCAAGAGTTGGTAGAGCCTCTATGGCATTGAGGGCATCATCCGCTAGTTTAGTCTCACTTGAGTAAAGCTCCAAATAGTGCTCTACCCATCTGTCCATCTGCCGTTTCTTGTCAGTGATGATTTCTCCAGTCAAGGTTTTCAATGGTGCACTTCTTTTGATCACTGGACCACAGGCTTTCTTTATTCCTTCATACATGCTTCTTATGTCTCCCTTATCACTTGCGATTTGAATGGACTCACATAACTTGATCCAATAATCATTTGCACACTGCCTGGCAGCCTTTTGCACATCCTTCCTAGCTTGCCTTAGCTCACTCAGAGTGTTACGCGTTGGTCTTTCCTTGTTTCTTAAGAGAGCTTTCTTCTTCTTATCAATCAAGGGCTGCAGAGTCTCGCTGTTGGCCGCAAACCAGTCCTGCCTCTTATGATCCACAGTGCCGTAAACCCCTACGGCAGTTTTATAAAGAGTTTCCTTAATTTGACCCCACTTTTCATTTACTGTACAATTTTCTGGTGTATCAGTGAAAGCGTCTTCAAGTTGCTGTTGAAACTGAAAGCACTTTTCAGGATCATGAGTGTTAATAATATTAATCCTGGGGCTAGATTTGTATTTAGCTGTGTAGATTCTCTTTGGTCTCAGTCTAACCCTTGCAACAACCAAAGAATGATCCGTATCACAGTCAGCACTGTGGTAACTACGAGTCAATGATATATGGTTCAGATGTTGTCTCCGTGTGATGATGAAGTCCAGCTGGTGCCAATGGCCGGATCTTGGATGTTTCCGTGTGACCTTATGCATCTCTTTTGTTTTAAAAAAAGAGTTTGTAATACATAGGTCATTACTGGTGCAATGCTCCAGCAGCCTTTGCCCATTTTCATTCATGCGACCGATGTTGTATTTTCCAAGGCACACTGGCCATGAACTCGAGTCCTTGCCCACACGAGCATTGAAATCACCGAGCATATAAATGTAGTCACATTTTGGAACTGCCTTGATCACGGAGTCTAACTCCTCATAGAACAAATCCTTCACATCATCAGAGGAATCAAGTGTCGGTGCATATGCAGTAATAATGGTGGCAAACCCACAAGTGGTTGCCAAGCGCAGGGACAATAGTCTTTCATTTCCTCCTGCTGGAATTTCAATCATTCCCAGTAGCGAATTCTTTACTGCAAAGCCCACACCGTGTTGCCTTTTTTCTGCCTGCCCTCTACCCTTCCAGAAAAAGGTGTAGTTGTTTTCCCTGAGTGACCCTTCCTCAGCGAGGCGAGTCTCCTGCAGGCCAGCAATATCAATGTTAAGACGATTGAGTTCGGCATCAATCACAGCCGTTTTTCTCACATCGTTAATATTGGTCAAGTCAGTGGAAAATCCAGGACACATGGTTCTCACGTTCCAGGTTGCAAGCCGTAGCTTGAGGTTTCTATTTTAATTTTTGTTTGTACCTGGTGCATTGGTTTTACAGCCTGCGATTCAGATTTTGTCCTAGCCCCAAGCACCCATTGAAGCAGGCAGGCTGTGGCGGATCAGCACCCAATTGGCTGGGGGCTGCCCAGCTTGAGGCGGGCGGTAGCTGATCAGTGACATCTATAGGTGTCTCCCACCTTCAGAGGCAACGCGTGGCGCCCCATGTCTATACCAACTGACAAGGACTTATAACCCGTAACAGTTGCCTCTCGCTTTGATTCCGAGACCAGTTAAGACCAGGGATGGAGTTATTGCCTCTCCATAGCACAAAGCCTGGGCTAAAATATAGAGATCATGTGTTGCCCATGCAGCATGATCCCTCTCTCGGCCTGCCTAGTTCACTCCAGAGGAAAGGTAACACCCCTACATCTGGAACAAGACAAGCTGCAGAAGCTGCCGGATCAGCAAAGCAATGCTCTAACTGTCCGCCTGTCGGAGCTTCGATCCTAGACCAGTTGCCAACCAAGGCTTAGGGCCTGGTCTGCCCTGCCATGACAATTTTGTCTTTAGCTTGCATTTCCTCGCACCAGGGTAAGGCTTGTACCCTCCCAATTGCGCTCTTCCGCCCGAAGCCGTTGGCACAATGTGGGGTGTCGGGTTTAGTAAGCGCCGCCCAACGTTCGGCGCTAACAGAAACCAGGTAGTACCTTCTACTGTTATACGGTAGTATAATAAGGTATATATTATAATATAATTAGTCATATCTGACTAAGGCCTGACTGGTCACGTATTCCAAGACTGCCCAAAATACGATAGATCTAGACAAACCTTCTGGCCTAGAGAAACAACAGTGGTAGATAAACTCTATGGACCACTGAGTGAACTAAAAAAACAGTTTAATTCATACAAGAGACAGCATTGCAGTTATAGACAAATTTAAAGTGAATGAAAGAAGAAGAAAATATCCACTAACAAACTGGAAAAGACCACATAACTGAAACCAATGGAGGACAGAAGAGAAAGCAGAACCAAGCAGATAATTTAGATTTCAGTCATTCCATGATTCAGAGGTTTAATGGTCTTGAA
Organism: Cepaea hortensis; assembly: GCA_963921405.1. NCBI lineage: Eukaryota > Metazoa > Mollusca > Gastropoda > Stylommatophora > Helicidae > Cepaea > Cepaea hortensis. Next base: position 487,782,087 of record OY992876.1, on the reverse strand, counting down.
AAGAGAGGTTAAAGAGTAATGACTCTGTAGAAACAACAAAAGGAGGGATCAGCAAACAAATACCTACACAAAATACAATAAATAATCACGGAGAAGACCCTCCAGTGACTAAATTGTTAATTAGGTCACGGCACATCCTATCGAAAAATAAAAAATATGTCAAGTTAGGCCTTGCTGCCCCGGACACAATGATATATGACACAACGTTGTCCGTTTAAAAATAAACAAGCCACGGTAATAGAAGGCAAATAATAAACAATTGGCGGCTATTTTAAATTATTAATTAGGTCACGGCACATCCTATAAAAAAAAACACATACGTTAAGTTAGGCCTCGCCGCCCCGGACGCAATGATATATGGCACAACGTTGTCCGTTTAAAAATAAACAAGCCACGGTAATAGAAGGCAAATAATAAACAATTGGCGGCCATTTTAAATTGTTAATTAGGTCACGGCACATCCTATCAAAAAATAAAAAATACGTCAAGTTAGGCCTCGCCGCCCCGGACGCAATGATATATGGCACAACGTTGTCCGTTTAAACATAAACAAGCCATGTTAATAGAAGGCAGAATTTCTCAGCTTCCAATTTTAGGGCCGCGAGAATATCTGACTTATCTTTTAGTTTATCATTGGACTTCCTGGTATTAAATTACGTCACCATATAATGCATAACTCCGCTTAGAATCAACGTATACTCTTCGTTGAGATACCGTTGGATTCGTCTTGTCAAGCTCTATCTAACTAGTATGATTTTATAAGTAAAAACCCAATTGACCAAAATTGCTAACAGGCATCATTGAGGTACCATTGGCATTGGGGCATTGGCATTAGATTGCACACTGTACAATGTGTAAAATTTAAAGTATTCTTTTTCATGCCTATACATTACTAAATAACTTTGTTCTGTCTAGCAGTGATGATCTCATTGTGTGTTAAATGGGGAAAACAAATAACTAACTGTTTGTAGCCAATGTTCAGCAGCAGGAGCAGGCTGTGAGAGAACGGTGTAGACTAGAATCCAACATCAACAAGCCGCCATTTCCCAACAACGGCTGAAATTAGTTAAAAACTGTGCTATCTCATATTGGCTTAAAGTATCACCGAAACAATTATTTTGCTTTGCCTACTGATCCGGTGGTCATATGTTCTATTCCACTTCGAGGAGAAAAATAGTTTTTTGTTTTTTGTTTTGTTTTTGTAGACCGGAGTTCCCCAGACTGATGCAGCCTAACACAGCTACGAGGACATGTTGCAGCCGCCGTGATATCTTGAATACATTCACCTATCAAACGCCGATTTTTTTTTTTTTAAGCGACCTATCAAACGCCGATTTTATAAAAGTCTCTTAAAAGTCGACAGGGTCGACTTCATTGCACCGGCTCGGTCTCTTTCCGCAGCGCGGAAAGCGTCGCACAAAGCACGAACTCCGTAGCTCTAGCGACGACCCACGGGAGTCTCCGAAAAATTTAACTCTTGAACCGAAGGAAGCGGCCCGGAATCGAACCCACGACTTTCAGAGCCCGAGTTAAACGGCTTGACCACTTCGCCACGAAGACTTAATTTTATAGTTATTATATAATATAAAGCCAGCACCATATACACAGGCCCGGATTAAGATCTCTTTAGGCCCTAATCGGCCCTAATAGGATGTGCCGGCTCCGAGGCTAAAGGCTTGCGAACGCGGTTCGTGAGCCGGGTACCAGTATGGGAGCCGGTCGTTCAGAAATAAATGGCAAACTACTGAATGTAACACTTGCCTAGTACATCAACAGCAGCTGAAAAATGCTGGCGTTGACTGCAACGTACCGTAAGGGATACGCAAAAAAAGGCCCTAATCACTTACAAGATTTTCATTCATTCAGTAGCATGTCCTTTGCAGAACCTCACTCCCATAACAACCTTCCGGAAAACCTCTCGATCATAAGCAAGATGTCCAGCGTCCGATACACCCATCTGGAGATCATCCGCCACATCCTGCACCCATCTTCTCTTTGGCCTTCCTCTTCCTCTCTTCCCAGGCATATACCCCTCCAATATTGTTCTCTCCAAACTTTTGTGACGTTTCAAGTGACCAAAATATTTAAATTTTCTTTGTTTTATCATCTTTAATAGCCAACCTTCTTCAATATTCAGCTCTTGAAGTATTGACGTATTTGTTCTTTTCTTTACCCAAGATATGCTTAGAACTCTCCTCTAACATCTATATTCAAAGGCATTTATGCGCTGTTCAGCTTGTTTAGTAAGTGTACAGGTCTCACAGGCGTATGTTGCAATGGGAAAGATGCATGCTCTTAAAAATCTAATATGTGGTTATGTCTGTCCCATTCCATAATTTATTCAGTTATTTTAGTCTCTGACGAGCAATTGATAGTCGTCGTTTAATTTCTTTCATTGTGTCACCGTTGTTGGTAATCAATGACCCAAGATATTCAAAATTGTCCACAATCCTCCAATTTTTCCTCATTAACATATATTTTTTCCTCCATAGTGGTTTTATCTGTATGCATTATCTTTGTTTTTGCTATGTTAAGATATAAGTTGTGATTTTCACGATTCAATTGGGTTGAGGCTATTTGGTTTTCTATACCAGTCTGTGTTGTGGATAGCAATACTGTATCATTAGCATACTGTCAGAGCCTAACATGGTATAGCTATGCAGCAACATCATTACGACACCCGGCGGACAAGAATTGTCGGCTGACAAGATTGTTACCTGACACGCGACCAGCGGTCAGGCTGACGACAGACGCACGCAGGACACGTGACACCACTAGAGGCAGTGGGCAGTTTGCGTGCTAACCTCAGACCAAGCTGGGACCGGAGACTGGAAGGACATGTGTGATGAGAGCAAGGCGTTTGTGTGAATCTCCGTGGTTGAAAGCCGAACGACTGATATCTTGAGCGTCAGACCTATGAGCTGTATTGTGGTTGTGAGCGTCGTGAGTTATATATTGTAGATTGTTGTAATTATCGTTCTGTATTTAATGTGGCAATAAATCCATAGAACTTGTGTTGCTGTGTCTTACGTCGAATCACGTTATACTTGTACTGTCTCACACGTGTTAGCTAACGAGCCAATTATAAGATCCTGACATGTGTGAACGTGGGTTGCTCGTCCTTGTTTAAGAACCTAATATATGTAGACTATGAAATCCTAATAAAAGACAAACACAAAATATTTCACATAAATATGCTAAGACCATACCACAACAGAGACAACGAACAAGACGATACGACAGCTTGCACCGTGATAATAGATCACGAAGATGACGATTCTAGCGACGAGATTCCAACACCTACATTAGACACGACAAACTGCTTGAAGGAGATCAAGATCAATCCAAACCTAAGTCAAGCAGAGACAAACAGTTGCAAACAGTTGATACAACAGTACAACACCATCTTTTCAGACAACCCAGGACAAACAGAATTAGTACAGCATCACATCACACTCACATCAAACACACCCATAAGATGCAGACCATACACAATACCATTACATTACAAAGAACAATTACATCAAGAAATTATCAACTTAGAAAAAAACAACATCATCAGACGATCCTTATCAGACTTCTCTTCACCCATGGTCATTGTACGCAAAAAGGACAAGACAATACGACTTTGCATCGACTACAGGAAACTGAACAAAATAACTGTTTGAGATCTTGAACCAATGGCAAACACTGACGATCTTCTGACAGAACTGACTGACGCTAAGTTCTTTACAACGCTTGACATGTCTAAAGGTTACTGGCAGATAGCTGTACATGAAGACAGCAGACATCTAACAGCTTTTGCCACACCTTGGGGACTGTACGAATGGTGCAAACTTCCATTTGGGCTAGTCAATGCCCCAGCCACATTCGTACGCATGACACGACTCCTCCTATCTGACATTCCTAATATCATTTGCTATATTGACGACATCTGTGTCCATACAGAGACAATGACTGAACATATAAAGACACTAGAACAGACACTAGAACGTATCAGACAGCACGGACTGACAGTGAAACCTTCAAAGGTGAGCATGGCTTACCAAGAGATATCATTTTTGGGGTACAGAATATCCAATGGCTTTGTCATGACAGACAACAAAATTGTCTCCAAAATTCTAAAACTGTCACTCCCGACTAATAAGAAACAAGTCCGGAGTTTGTTGGGACTGATCAATTATTACAGGCAATTCATTCCTGATTTTTCAGAACTGACCGAGGTTTTTACTAATTTACTAACTAAGGATAAGCCTGAAAAAGTTGTACACGATGAATGCCTACGAAATGCATTTCATAAAGTTCTGGCATACTTTTCTGATAAGAATTCGAATAACCTCATCCTTAAATTGCCCAACATCCATTTACCTTTCAGATTGAGAACAGATGCTAGCTCCGTTGCGATTGGGGCAGTCCTGTTGCAGGAATACAACAACATCCTGCATCCCATTTGTTTCATATCAAGAAAACTAAGGCCTCGAGAGCGGGCATGGTCCATTCCGCAATTAGAGGCACTTGCCTTAGTAGAAAGTGTGACGAAACTATCCAGATACCTTCTAGGACGTCACTTTATCATCGAAACTGACAACAGTCCATTACGGTATATAAATGCCGGAGTACCATCCAACAATATGATTGCTCGCTGGTCCTTGAAGCTTCAAAATTACAGTTTCGAGGTTCGTCATATTTCAGGCAGAATCAATACAATTGCCGATCTTTTGTCCCGTTGTCCGACCGACCCAGAAAGCAATGTCTGAGTGCACTGTCTACTATTACACTCAGACCAACACAGCCACCAATAAGTGAATTTTTTTTACATTCACCTACTGTGTAAGGTCTATAATTGAAATTGTGATACGGTTAAAAAACCGACATGTATAATATACTTATTTTAATCAAGCCATGTAATGAGTGTAGTATAATTGTGTAGTGTGTGTTAGAAAGAGAACATTATTAATTGTAAATATACACCAAGAACAGTGTCACAGACGCTTAACCACTTACCAGAAGCGAACTTTACCATTTAACAGTGACAGCTGTGAGTGATTTTCTTCACCGTGATATTTTAACGACGTGTGCAAATGTGGACTGAACAGTGACTTCTACACCACCTCTGCATCGAATTTAATCAAAAATGTTCGACAGTTGAACATCGGAAATAAGAACCTTCAATCTTTATCCAGAAGTTGTGAACACATCGGAAATAAGAACATTCCATCATAATCCGATAGTTGTGATACTAGAACATCAAACACGAACTTTGAGAACATTTAACTATCCGTTACAAAATAAAACGGGAGCATTTGTGTTCAAACCGTGTAACAGCAACTAAATTTTGCGTTTCGTGTGTACTTCCTGTGTAATTTAAAAAGTATAGCAAAATTAGCAGACGATATACAAATATTCAAAAACTTATGACGATTGTAAAATCCTTTTGAATCTATAAAATATAATACACCAATTGGGTACTTATTTATTTTGATTAGTGTAATCTTAGAGTCATATCTTGATTAATGTATTCATATTACCGACTTTTTCTCGTTAATATTAAGAAACGTCAAGCAATGACGCTAAGAAATTAAATAATTAATGTAATTTATTAAATTCCTTGATTGTCAAAATTACTTCCCTTGCATTTATGAATTACACCAAGGGCCATAATTTGAAACATACTCATTAATGTGTATTGTATAAATAGACATTTTGTTGCTCAAATGGTTAACACACCGGGTAGGCGTCCACCAAGTATGGCAGAGAGCTGCCAACATTGCAAACCAACATAAGAGCTCCTGGCCAAATGAGGTCAGAGTTTGAGTGTTTAATGCGACTTATGTAAAGTCGTATTTCAGTCTGGCTAGATGGCTGTTGCAAAACAACCATATTATTACGTTTTTTTCAAATTGCTGCGAGGTAGATGCGAGAAGCTGGTACTACTGATCTGACTGGGTATTATTGCAATGGAGGTAACCAGCCATCAGGGGGATGAAACCTGAGTTGTGGTAAAAGTTGTACTTCATTTGTCATTTCAATGCAACTTACATTTTTTGTATATATTTCCATGCCATATATGTATTTTCATGCATAACACTGGGAAAGAGTAGTCTCTGACATGAAGTTAACACTACCCCAGTATATACATACGTCATGAATGAAAGATAACATCTTTCATTGAGGTACCCGGGGAGAATGTCAAAGCCTAACATGGTATAGCTATGCAGCAACATCATTACGACACCCGGCGGACAAGAATTGTCGGCTGACAAGATTGTTACCTGACACGCGACCAGCGGTCAGGCTGACGACAGACGCACGCAGGACACGTGACACCACTAGAGGCAGTGGGCAGTTTGCGTGCTAACCTCAGACCAAGCTGGGACCGGAGACTGGAAGGACATGTGTGATGAGAGCAAGGCGTGTGTGTGAATCTCCGTGGTTGAAAGCCGAACGACTGATATCTTGAGCGTCAGACCTATGAGCTGTATTGTGGTTGTGAGCGTCGTGAGTTATATATTGTAGATTGTTGTAATTATCGTTCTGTATTTAATGTGGCAATAAATCCATAGAACTTGTGTTGCTGTGTCTTACGTCGAATCACGTTATACTTGTACTGTCTCACACGTGTTAGCTAACGAGCCAATTATAAGATCCTGACACATACCAAATCTCTGGTATGTCATGACCACCGATATTTAGGGCATCATATAGCTCCCTATTTATATCATCTCTTACATTTCTCATTATACTTTCAGTGTAGAGGTTAAACAAATAGGGGGGACAGCACACATCCCTGACGGACTCCTTGCTTGATGTCATACCAATCTGATGTCTCGCCATCTATTCTAACCGTTGCTTGTTGGTTTAGATAGAGCATTCTTATGAGTTGTATTACATATGGTGGAAAGCCCATATTCCTCATGATTTCACAAAGTTTCTGATGTTGTACACAGTCAAATGCCTTTGAATAATCCACAAAACATGAGAATAGGTTTACATTAAATCCTCAGCACTTCTCTATGATTAAACGCATAATGTGATCTCTTGTTCCTCTTCCTTGTCTAAATCCAGCTTGAACCACGTTAATTTCTTCTTCCATTTTCTTACGAAGTCTTCCCATTATGATTTTTAGTAGAATTTTACTTGCATGACTGATCAGGGTAACAGTTCTATAGTTGGTGCATAATTTTAGGTTTAACTTTTTTGGTATTGGAATGGAGATAGTTCTCTTCCAATCTTTTGGCCATATACCATATTTCCATATCTTTTTACATAATGCGTGATAGATTTGTATGCTTTCTTCTCCTCCCGCTTTAATTAGTTCAGCTGGTATATCATCATATCTAGGTGATTTACTATTCTTCAGGTTCTTTATTGCCCAAACAATTTCATCTAATGAGAGATCAGGTTATGTCTCTGCTGTCGTTGGCTCATGTATCTGTGACAGGTTGGACCAACTCTCAGATCGTTTTTATTAGCTGGAGATAGCCCTCAGTAAACCCCTCTATGTATTCTGTATTATTTTTCATTGTTATCTATATTTTCAAATATTAGCTAAGATAATCTTTGTTTAGTGTATTTATATACCTAAAACTATATATATATATATATATATATATATATATATATATATATATATATAGAGAGAGAGAGAGAGAGAGAGAGAGAGAGAGAGAGAGAGAGAGAGAGAGAGAGAGCTAAAATACAATTTCTTCTAATAGTTAGAAGTAGATGTAGTGTAGAGTTTGTTTACACGCCAATAAATCACGTCAGGCTGAATATAATATTCAGTTTGGCCGTGAATTTAATTTGGCCACAGGAAGTCTAGAACTCTCTTTAGGGGGGGGGGGGATAATTCTGGTAAAAACCCTAACTTCTGCCATTTTAATCTCAGTACTGGAAGGTGACAACAAGCTCCAAGATTGAAGGGAACAGACCAAGGGGAAGACCGAAAGGAAAATACCTGGATAGCTTGGCCACATGGCATGGACGAGGCAGGAACACTGAGCTGATCCACAACACTGGTGATCGAGTGAAATGGCGAGTCATGACCGCCCACGCTTTCCGGCATGGCACATGGTTGATTCATTGACTGGACGGTGAAGGATGTGGCAAGTCCCTGGCAAAAATAGAACACATGTCTGTGTCTTAGACCTTTTTCTGGCTCTTGTTAAGCCGTACAATTTCTAATCACCATAGAAATGCCAGTGCCACTCCTCACCCGATAGGTACAATCAAAATAAGTTGCAGGGTGAGTTAATAATAATTTTGTTAACAATTTTCCTGTGTGTATATATGCCGGCAAAATCTAACGGCCATGCCGATCGATCATAGATACTAGTAATTAAAACTGTGTTAGTTAACTAATACTAGAATTAGTACCAGGTTTGTGCCATGTGGCTTGCCGACAAGGGAAAAACGCAAAGCTCGTCACATGTGGCATTAAAAAGCAGGGCTAATTACATTGCTTGATTCTCGAAATTAGGTATCCGCCTGCGGAAGGATACCTGAGTTAGTCAGTAGACGATTAGAATTAAGATATATTAATTATGTGCTTAACTTCGGAACTAACGTATCTCTCTAGATAAAATACTTATTAGTTGAAGGAGTTAGTTCAGAGAGTGAATAAGTTACAATTAATTATTCTTTATTAATCTCTATCTTGCCCATAGTCAGATTACTACCATGTGGTCCAAGATGACCCACTTAACAAAGTTCAAACCTTGGGGGAATTCTCCAACCCTAATATTGTTCTTGTGTATAGTGAAAGTAATCTTAAACCTAGCTAAGATATCTTCTAGATATCTTCTAAATATTCCGGATCCGGTCAGGGATATGCACTACTGACGAGCTCAAATGAGGGCGAAACTCGAGTATAGTGCTTCCATATTGACGTGGATAGGCCTTAGGTTCATACCAGATTACGATCAGCGTTGCCAGTAGTGGGTTGTGCTCAATATTTAAATTTCAGATCCCGAAACAACCACATAATCAATCTTCTAGATAATTAATTATGTTTTAATTAATATAAGGAAGACTTGCTAGTAGTACAACTCATAACTCTTTAAGTGAACTTGTGGTGTTTCATGGATTTAATGTTTCACTCGTGTACATCGTGACGTTATAGTTGTGTGTGTGATTTCATTGCATTCTATGTAATTCATCAATATGTGATGTTAATTCATCGTATGGAGTGTAGTTTGTGTGTTTCCATACATGTTGTTTCATCGATTTAATGGTTTGTTAATGTATATGGTGACGTCGGAGTTGTGGCGTCTGAGTTTCATTCCATTGAAGTCATCCAACATATACTGTTAATTCATTATGTGAATTGTGGTTCATGTTTTCCATGATTAATCATGACTTAGAATATATATATATATATATATATATATATATATATATATATATATATATATATATATATATATATATATATATATATAAATTGGAATGTGGTCTTTGAAGTAGAGCATTGTGATTGTACATGTTTGATCTAAATATCAGCAGAGAGAATAAAATATCATTTGTGTGCTGTTAGGATAATATACTAACTAAGATTATATTAATATAACACACACATAGGATTAACATAAGAATATATATAGGATAACATAACATAGGGCAAAGGTGAATTGCTGGCAAACGGGTAAGTGTTGTGTCAATGTGTAACAGTTTTTATGCTTGTCATTGAAGATAATAATTAAGTATCTTTGCGAAATACACATTCTTGATTAAGTGAGTGAGTTATTCAGGTGTATCAACAGATAGCATCTTATTACATAACTAACATGTCTTCAGAAAATCCACCTACTAAGGAGGAACTGCGAGAACAAGGAACATTGTTAGGTTATGAGGGTGGAGAGTTGGGCAAATATGTAATAGAAGAAGGAAGAGCGTGGCGCCGAGAACAAAGGGACATCATCAAAGAGAGAGAGAGAGAAGGAAGAACGGGAGGAAAGAATTAAATTAAAAATCCAGATTGCAGAAATTGAATCCAGAGAGAAGATGCGACAAGCTGAATTGGACAACCAGTTGAAACAAGCTGAGTTGGACAACCAGTTGAAACAGGCTGAATTTGACAACCAGTTGAAGCAAGCAGAACTGGACAAGGAGTTGAAGCAAGCAGAACTGGACAAATAGTTGAAATTAGCTGAGCAGTTAAGACAGCACGAGTTAGAACTGAGGAGATTAGAACTACAAAATCCTGATGCCTCCAGATTTAGCAGTGCCAGCTCTCAGTGCAAAATTGTATTGATATCAGTGGTGTAAGAACAGAAAGCCATATAATGTCATCATTAGGTGAATGCATCTAGGCTGGCAAAGAACTAGGCCATACTGGAGAGAAATTAGAAAAATGGGCAGAGCAAAAATACAAAGAAGAAACAGAAAGAAAAGCGGCTCTAGAGAGAGATGAAAGAGCATTGGAAAGACAGCATCAAAAAGAGATGAGAGAGTTAGAAGAAGCCACCAAACAAAAACAATTAGAATTAGATCAGGCTACAAAACAGAGAGAATTAGAAGTAAAACAAAAACAGATAGAGATGGATGACGCCATTAAACAGAAAGAATTAGAAATAAAACAAAAGCAAATAAAGTTAGATGACGCCACAAAGCAAAAGCAAATAGATGCAGACTCCCAAACAAAATTAAAAATGAAAGAGATGGAAGTGGACTCAAACATCCAAATAGCCTCCACTAAACAGAAGAGTCAGGAAGAGCAAAATAAATTTTCCAAATATAAAGGGATCATCAAGCCCTATAGTCAAGGCGATTCGATCTCAGCATGGACTGAGAATATAGAATTCCAGCTCAAAATTCAGAAAATACCATTAGAAGATTGGGCCATGATTTATATGAGAAATCTTTCCTGTGAGCCCTTAAAAGTTATCGAGTCTATACCAACAGAACTAAGAAACAGCTACCAATATATCCATGACAGAATCATGCAGCATTTTCTACTCGATGCTCCTGGATATCAGATCCAGTACTCACAGATCAAACCTTAGCCAAACGAAACATTTTAGGGACTACCTATAAAATGTTCAGAGTATATTCAGTAAATGGCTTAAGGCGGCAAAAGTAGGGAAGAATTTTGATAGATTACAGGACTTAATGGTGATGGATAAAGTAATATCCACAGTTCCTACTCCCTTTGCTAAGTTCCTTCAACAAGCAGACATTGAATCTCTTGAACAACTTGAGAAACGTGGGTCAGCTTATTTTTCTTCGAACCGCGATATATTTAAATCATCAATACATGATACTGAGATTACTGCTTTCGCTAAGAACCTACCAAGCAGATCTTTCAACCAAAAAGGGTATCAAAAGAAAGATAAACCATATCAAAAGCCACCACAGTGTGGATACTGCAATCTATACCATCCGCAGTACTCTATGTGTAATAAAAGCCCATCATATCCCGCACATCTCGAAATGATGAAGAAAAAGCAGGAAAACAAACGAAACTCATACAAATGTGCGGTTAAATGCTTCGTCTGTTCATCTTATGGTCACTATTCTTCCAAATGTTTGGGCAGGCAAAGAATGAAGGCCAGCAATGCTGTGCTCATAGATACATCATCTGACAATGATAGTGAAGTTGATTGTGAGCTTGAAAATGTATTACCATTCAATTAGTGTGAGAGTGTGGCTGTAGTTACTGATATTTTAGATTTTGATAAATGTGACACTTGTCACCAGTTTCATGCGGACGGTAAACTCAAATGTGGTCATATTGTACCATTTTCCAACGAAGATGCTATTTCAGCTTTAGCCTCCAGAGGTAATATAAAGTTCCACGATGCACTGGTCAACGAACAACCATGCCAATGTTTACTTGATAGCGGGAGTACTTTACTCGGGGTAAGGAGAGAACTAGTTAACCCAGAGGATTATACGGGCGATTTTGTTAAATGCCGCACTATTTCTTTAACATTGAGAAATACCCGCTGGCAAAAGTCCGTATAACAACCCCGTTCCTTTCCGGCACATTTACGTGCGCGATTTTGCAAAATCCCTGTACTGACCTGATTTTAGGATGCCTTCCATCATTAAAACACTGCACTGATGACGAAATATTAGCCTGGAAACAAACAAACACGGCTAACGCTGTAACTAGGTCAGAGACCCAAACACATTATAATGACCTACAAAATGAAATGTTACAGTTATTAACACCCAGCGGTGCTAGTGACAATACCACTCGACAAAAGTTTATCGTGGCACAACGCACCGATCAAACCTTTGCACCTTATTTTAAACTATTAGGTGAGAAAGCGAAAATAACTAAAAATGCATCTTGGTATTTCAAAATGCATAATGGAATTTCATGCGTTATTATACAACCAATAACCATGAAATTCAGCAAACGGTGTTACCTCTGAAACACCGACAAAATGTGCTAAAGATTGCGCATGATTCACCGTTTGCTGGACATTTGGCTTATGACAAAACGAGAGCCAGAATTCTGTCACATTTCTATTGGCCTAAGTTTTGTAACGAAATTAAATCTTTTTGTCGGTCATGTACCATTTGTCAACAATTAGTGAGAAAGGGAAAGCATGTAACAGCCGAGGTCCAACGTTCAATATTGGCCTCTAGACCATTCGAAAGTGTAGCGGTTGATATTGTTGGACCCCTGAAACGTATGTTCAGCGTTGCACCTATTTTGCGCTTGCCTAACCAAAATCTTAAATATTTTCTCCGTACAGACGCAAGTGCTATTTCCATCTCTGGAGTTTTAGGCCAGTTCTATGAGGGAATCTTCCACCCAATCATGTACGTAAGCCGGAAAATCACTCCTGCTGAATCAAGATATTCAGCCTCTGAGTTAGAAGCTTTAAGCGTCATCTATTGTGTCAGGAAGCTTCATAGATTCTTAGCGGGTACGGAGTTTGTCATTGAAACCGATAATTCGCCGCTTACTGTAATGCAGTCGGGATTCCACCGTAATAACAGGATCTACAGGTGGTCCTTGATCCTTTAAAATTATGCGTTCACTATTAAGCATTTAAAGGGGAGCATGAACTCACTGGCTGACACTTTGAGCCGACCTTCTCACATTGAAATACCTGAAGTACGAGAAGAGAGCTATCTTATATCACCAAAGACATTGACACTGTAATTACCTAGTGCCCAATGTGGTGATTATGAACACTGTAGTGTTGTTACTATCGCCAGTCGTCTGAACGTGTGTAATATTAACTGTGCTAGCTTGAGTGAAATGAACGGACACGTTATTACTTGTCTACACCACCACCATATATACAACCCGTGAGTGGAACGAGATGTGAACGTTAACCAGGATGAGAGCGTATAAATCAGACTTTGTCTAGATAAACTTTATTCTCGAGAAGTGTTAGATGTGAACCTACACAAATGGCAAAATCAGTAGGATCCAATTTTCGAGAAGATTCAACAAAGAACGCTACTCCGACATCACACCTGGATGTAATTAATTAGCTTAGTTAAATAAGAATTATATGTGATATGTATATAACATGTTTTTATAATAGTTGCTTATAACATTATATTTTGTAGTGATATTAGAATGTAAAATGTAGAATTACCAATATAACTTTATGTAAAACATTTAAGAGTTAAAATTCACCCATATGTAGTTAGAAACTCATTTAGTTTAACACCTACATCTTACTTTTCAATTATGAAACATTACTTACGTTTATCACCATTTAAACACATTTAGTTATAGATTTAGTCAATTAAAACATTACTTACAAATTGATCCCATCATTTAGGAATTTATACCCTTCAATGTACTAATAACACTTTAAGGTAAATAACACACTTTCCCCCATTTTGATCATTTAGTTAGATTAATTCCCTTAGATTAACTTAGAACAGTACACCAACTTACAATAGGTTAGATAGGTCAGTCGTTATCCACAGGATTGGTAGCGAACAATCCTCGCAATCATGTATATTTTGTACAGATATGACGAGTGCACAAATAGAGCACAGTTATTTGGCTTGAAAACCTGTTTAAATTCAGCCAATTATTTATTGTATATATTTATTGTTCATCCATTCTTTATAAGAAAGAAACGATAAAGAAACGATTATCGTTTCTTTACTTATTCAGTCTCTCGGTAGAGATTTGTTCGCAGCAGACGAGCATAATCTCCGGCGGGCCTATTCTCGCTGGTAGCGGGATCCGCACAATGGAATTATGGGAGATTTGCCTGCAAATAGACAGGCAATATCTCCTGCGGTAGCTATGGCGGGCCTATTCCCGCTGTCGCGGGGACCGCTAAAAGTCAGGTGGGGAGTCTTACGATAGTGCACGCTTTACACAGGTCCGGACACTTGTGATCGACAGATGTGCGCGCCCTCATGGTCCGGGCTCGTACAAGGCCCTCACCTGTGGGACATGGCTGAACACCTCTAAGCCGTGTCCCTTGGGTGTCAGGGTCTGGCCATAACTCGCCACCGGCTCGTGATGGTGAGGTCTCGGTGGATTGACGCTGAGCCGCCAGCGTCTGCAGCCTACCTTGTGCCAGACGTATTGGTTACCCATTCCTCTGGAATACACAAGACTAGGCCGAGAGAGGGGTCATGTCGTTTGGGCGTCACATGATTCTCTGAAGCTCTGCCAAGACATTGTGATGGAATATTGGCCACATTCCACTCACATACTTTGGTCTGTCAAGACTGCAAGGTGTCAACTACTATTCTTTATGTCTTGAACCATATTGTAATGACTGAATTAATATTTTAAAATCACTGTCGAATGAAAGATGAACGAAAGGTGTATGAATGAGAGGGAAAGAATGAAATATGAACGAAAGATGTATAAATGAGAGGGAGAGAATGAATTAAATAAGGAGAGTGAGACATTTTGCGGTAATTTTTACGCCGCACAACGCGACTTGTTGTAATTCGTCTGTGTCAATCTGTGTAAAACAATGTGTTGTTGAAATTTTTTATCTGTGTAGTTGCTATACTTTAGTGATAGAGATAGGAAACATATTTTGAGCATCTTAAACCGGGACTGTAGTCCTGAATCAGCATAAGACACTCGTTTGTGGCTACCATAAACCGCTTTACGGCGCTCGAAAGAGTACATACACGTAAATTATAAACGCATACACATAATGGTAAGATAAATACACTGTAGTTTAATAGAAAACACACAACCAACCAGGAAAACTAACACATAAACTTGCATACATCATTACCTGCAAAGAATCATAACTACTCTAACAGGGGACACAATAACATCTCGAAAACCTTAGTTTAACACTTAAATATTTCTTCACAAGCGGAAGCTAAAAAGGTGAAGAGTACCACATAAAGAATGTATACTAGTTGGAGAAAATATTATATGGGAGCATGAACATTCATTGTTCATGTATTGTACTCGTAACAGAGGCAAGTTGTTTGGGTTATCATTATGGACAATTTGAGGACAGGTCTTAAGGCATTGGTTCCGGATCACACAATTCCCAAGAAATATAATGATAGTCTATAGCCAACTGTACTAGTATGGTGGGCTACTCAATTAGCCAAGTGAAGTGTATAACAGTGTGACGAGGGTAAGGAGAGATCTTGTCCTATCCCCAGAAGAGAAGTAGGAAACTTACGCAGTCTTTGACAAAATTAGACAGCCTAATTTTTGTTGAGATTACGACTTGTGTTACACCCACAACTAAAAGTTTGTAACACAACACAGAGGGAAGGAGAGCCTGCCAAAGAGCTACGGAAGAGCTAAGAGCTTAGAAATATAGAAATAGATCTAGAGACGAGAAATATAACATAGCGATCTAGGAAACCAGACAGAAGGGACACAAGTACGAGTGAGAACTATAAATAGTTCTCTAACTGGACACACTGGTGGCAACAAGGAGGTCATTGAGTAGACGTGAGTTGGGGTTACCCAAGAGACTGGGAAACCCGCATCACGAGAAGTGACCATGTAACACTGGTTACTCTAACCAGGGGACCAGCTACTAATTGCGTGCTGGACCTCCAAGCACGCAAACCAGCTAATGCACGAAGAGTCAACTGCTCGTGGCTAAACACGCCACAGAGATTTGGCAGACCGGGACTCGACTGCGTAGAAGACAGACGCGTATATTCCCTGTGAAGACTTTGTTTGCTAAGAAGGACAGTACCAATAGTTAGGACTTAAGCTTAGCGTCAAGAATTATTACCATCAACATCATCTTCTCATTACATCGTTATAACATACCATGATGTTTAATACCGATGTGGTATTCCGCTCGTGGAGCTAATGTACTATCAGCTTCAAATAAATTGTGTTATCATTGTATCCTTTTGTATGACGTACGAGTTGTCATTTTCGTGTGGTACAAAAGAAGGGAATCCTTGTATGCCTGTCGCAATTGAGTTATTGACAAGAATCCTTTCCTCAGTTTGCCTCACGGTTACATACTTACTTTAACAAGTGGGTAGAACTGAGTGATGTTGATGCTACTTATGACGGACTGGAGGAACTAATACTTGTTGAGCAATTTAAATATGTTCTTCCTAAACAGCTTCAAACATTTATTGCAGAGAATGGTGGCGCTCGGCTAGAGGAGGTTATCTCACTAGCCGAACGATATTTAACTGCCCATGGCGAAGTAGCTGCCACTAAATCTAGTAATTCTTCTACTGCTGAAAATACTCCTGCAACACAGAATAAGGGTTTTCAGCAGAACAACTCTTATGGTAAAGACACCAGAGCTAAGATAGCCAAAGTACATGTGGTATCTAAGTACGTCACTGGACATGATCCTGTATACCCTTTTATGCTCGGTCGTAAGTATGTATATTTAGGAGAACCATCATCACCAATGATAATGACAGCAGTCGAGACCCGGAGTCAGGTTGCACAGTCACATGAACCAATACTCTCAATCAACCCTCTACGTCGGGAGATTAGGACTGCACAAAATGAATGTCCGACTTTAGCATCTTGTTTTGGCAAACTGCCAACAAGTAGAAATCCTCCAGTAGCTGGAAATTTCTATTTAAAGGACAAGTTGTTGTACCATAGGGCAGGAACTATAGGTACCGAACACGGGCAACTTGTAGTGCCGAAACAATATCGTAATAAGATATTGAATATGGGACATACCATATCCTTCAGTGGACATATGACTGTAGGAGTTACTACCCAGCGTATTTCTTGTCATTATTTTTGGCCGGGAATGACTGCTGACATACGAAGATACGTCCAGTCTTGTCCGGAGTGTCAACATGGCTCCCCAAGCAGTGGTCTACTCCTGATACAATAGGGGAAGGGTTAGTTTTGAACACACCTTTTGAGCGAGCGGCCGTAGTCATTATTGGTCCACTGCCCACTTCTAAGAATAAAAATACTTATATTTTAACTGTAGTGGATACAGGTACGATGTGGGCTGAAGCTACAGTACTGCCCACCATCAATGCAACTAGGGTAGCAGAGGCTCTCATAGAAATATTCACCAGAGTAGGATTCCCTATTCTTATTGTAAGTGATAGTGGGTCAGCATTGAACGAGAAGTTAAGGGGAGAAATCTCTGACATCTTCAGGATGCACCATGTCAACACAGGTTTTAGTCTCACAGAGAATTGGCGACTTGTGGTCAAATATACAGGGGCTCTCAAATCGATCGTGAACAAGTTAGTCCAGGAGAAACCAGATAGTTGGGACGCGTAATTACCAGCCGCAATGTTTGCCTATCGAAAAGTACCACATGTCGCCACCGGTCTTCCACCTGCTACACTATTGTTCGGACGACCAATTAAAGGACCGCTTGAGGCTCTTTTGAGAACCTGGACTGATGAAGGAATAGATGGGAGCGTCATCAAGTCTTCACAGTATGAAGAGGAACTGAAACAGAAACTGCACACAGGATGGAAATTAGCTAATTCCCTCTCCGTCGTGCCAGAAAGCAACAGGCTTCCTTCTATAATAAACCTATTAGAAACCAGTCTCTAGAGGTAGGAGATAAAGTGCTGGTCTTAGTAACCAAGGGGGATAATAAGTTAGAAATTGCTTGGCAATGACCATTCATCATTAAAGAAAAGGTGTCCAGCAACAAGTACTCAGTTTCTATTCGCGGGAAATCTACAGTATTCCACGTGAATTTACTCAAAAGACATTTTGAGAACAACACGAACCCACCAGTTCATATGATGACTCTGGCTGTGGTTGATAATGGATCCAAGGGGGATCAATCCAGATGGGAAGACAACCCCGACAGGTGTGAGGGAGATGACGCGGCTGAACACGATCCCAACTTCTAGATGTCTAAAGGGAAAGTATGGACGACGCACATGAATTATATGGATCAAGACCAATTGGATAGAAGGAGAGATATTGGAATCGTAGGACCTTTATCAGTGACAGACGAAGGACACCTAGACCAACGAAAGCAAAGTTTCCAGAGAAGAATTCCATGGAAGCGACATCAAGAGAGGAGGTTTCTTAGAAGGTGTCTTAGAAACGAAGAATCGGAGATTTTTTGAGTAGCCATTGTGCTGTTGATGAAGAGGGGGACCTGTCCAAATGACCCATAAACGTCAGAGTAATGGCTGACAAAACTATATGAGAGTTCGGGCTGGAGAAAAAGTTGTTTCTCCAACTTTTTCTTGAACGGTGGGCATTTGTGACAGGTTGGCCCAACTCTCAGATCGTTTTTATTAGCTGGAGATAGCCCTCAGTAAACCCCTCTATGTATTCTGTATTATTTTTCATTGTTATCTATATTTTCAAATATTAGCTAAGATAATCTTTGTTTAGTGTATTTATATACCTAAAACTATTGAGAGAGAGAGAGAGAGAGAGAGAGAGAGAGAGAGAGAGAGAGAGAGAGAGAGAGAGTAATGGCTGACAAAACTATATGAGAGTTCGGGCTGGAGAAAAAGTTGTTTCTCCAACTTTTTCTTGAACGGTGGGCATTTGTGACAGGTTGGCCCAACTCTCAGATCGTTTTTATTAGCTGGAGATAGCCCTCAGTAAACCCCTCTATGTATTCTGTATTATTTTTCATTGTTATCTATATTTTCAAATATTAGCTAAGATAATCTTTGTTTAGTGTATTTATATACCTAAAACTATTGAGAGAGAGAGAGAGAGAGAGAGAGAGAGAGAGAGAGAGAGAGAGAGAGAGAGAGAGCTAAAATACGATTTCTTCTAATAGTTAGAAGTAGAGGTAGTGTAGAGTTTGTTTACACGCCAATAAATCACGTCAGGCTGAATATAATATTCAGTTTTGCCGTGAATTTAATTTGGCCACAGGAATTCTAGAACTCTCCTTAGGGGAAGATCATTCTGGTCAAAACCCTAACTTCTGTCATTTTAATCTCAGTACTGGACGGTGAAGGATGTGGCAAGTCCCTGACAAAAATAGAATACATGTCTGTGTGTTAGACCTTTTTCTGGCTCTTGTTAAGCCGTACAATTTCTAATCACCATAGAAATGTCAGTGCCACTCCTCACCCGATAGGTACAATCAAAATAAGTTGCAGGGTGTGTTAATAATAATTTTGTTAACAATTTTCCTGTGTGTGTATATATGCCGGCAAAATCTAACGGCCATGCCGATCGATCATAGATACTAGTAATTAAAACTGTGTTAGTTAACTAATACTAGAATTAGTACCAGGTTTGTGCCATGTGGCTTGCCGACAAGGGAAAAACACAAAGCTCGTCACATGTGGCATTATAAAGCAGGGCTAATTACATTACTTGATTCTCGAAATTAGGTATCCGCATGCGGAAGGACACCTGAGTTAGTCAGTAGACGATTAGAGTTAAGATATATTATGTGCTTAACTTCGGAACTAGCGTATCTCTATAGATAAAATACTCATTAGTTGAAGGAATTAGTTCAGAGAGTGAATAAGTTACAATTAATTATTCTTTATTAATCTCTATCTTGCCCATAGTCAGATTACTACCATGTGGTCCAAGATGACCCACTTAACAAAGTTCAAACCTTGGGGGAATTCTCCAACCCTAATATTGTTCTTGTGTATAGTGAAAGTATTCTTAAACCTAGCTAAGAAATCTTCTAGATAATTAATTATGTTTTAATTAATATAAGGAAGACCTGCTAGTAGTACAACTCATAACTCTTTAAGTGAACTTGTGGTGTTTCATGGATTTAATGGTTCACTCGTGTACATCGTGACGTTATAGTTGTTGTGTGTGTGATTTTATTGCATTCTATGTAATTCACCAATATGTGATGTTAATTCATCGTACGGAGTGTAGTTTGTGAGTTTCCATACTTGGAAAACGACGTGTGTTGTTTCATCGATTTATTGATTTGTTAATGTATATGGTGACGTCGGAGTTGTGTCTGAGTTTCATTCCATTGAAGTCATCCAATGATATGTACTGTTAATTCATTATGTGAATTGTGGTTCATGTTTCCATGATTAATCATGACTTAGAATATATATATATATATATATATATATATATATATATATATATATATATATATATATATATAT
This sequence comes from Cepaea hortensis, assembly GCA_963921405.1. Taxonomy (NCBI): domain Eukaryota; kingdom Metazoa; phylum Mollusca; class Gastropoda; order Stylommatophora; family Helicidae; genus Cepaea; species Cepaea hortensis. The sequence goes on along the minus strand of OY992876.1, from coordinate 487,761,618 downwards.
ATATATATAGCCGTAGTCACGACCGGTGATTGAGCTACGAACCACTCACTTGATGCAGCAGAGAGTGGAGTCCATACCACTATCCAGTCAGCACTGTCAGCTTACCATCCAGGAGGCCAAGAATTATCAGATAAGTGGCTAACCACCCGTTTGCCACTGCACTGCAATCACCAATTTTGTCTGCTATTGGCTATGGTACACATTGTCAGTGATTTTAACATCGAATAGCTGATTAATGTACACTACTATAATCATTTAGATTTATCAGAGATCTGCATATCTCTTATGTGTCAGTGAGTTCCCCGTGGGGATCACGTAGTGTTCTTTAGAATTAAACAAGCTATGTTATATTTGTAATTTTAACAAACTGCGTCTGTCATTATAGAATTAGATTATAGCATCATTAGATTGTGTGACGAGTGAAAGGACTATATCTATACTTATAAATGTGTCTTATCTCCTGTTGTGTGAGAATACATTAGGCAGTGGGGCTCATTATTCATCCAGGCACGTTAGCAGAAATCACTTGACATACTGTCTTCGTTTGTTAGTACAGTTAGTCGTCATAACTTTCCGCCTGGCACTGTTTAGAAGTAGTGATCCATTCTGGGACTTTGATAATCATTCTTCTTGAATTGCGAGCCATTTGATCGCTTCTTCAGCAGTGGTTAGATTCTCTATTCGTAGAAGTCTATTTAGTATCTACTTGGAGCCATTTCTATCCTAGTAGTATACGCTACGCGACAGTATCTCATTCATATCTTCACTGTCAGTCATATCATATATTCCACTGCAGTACTCCTGCCATCTTTCTAGAATTTGTCTAGATTCCGTTAAGGTATTTCCCATCTTGTCACAGATAACATTCCATTTAGGGTGAACATTTCTTGTCAATAACTTCATTTCTTTGAACATTTCGTAATCTCTTCCAGTCTTATGAGCTTGTTCTGTTCTGGTACAGCAATCTTGTATATAATGATTTTTGTCCTTTCTTGTCTTCTTTCTTATTTCTCAAGAATTTAGTAATGTTATATGCCATCACTACAAGTCCCACATGATTTCAAAGAGTCAAGAATCATAACGCTGTACAAGAACAAGGGCGATCGGAGCGAGTGTAACAACTATAGGGGTATCTCACTTCTGTGTGTTGTTGGGAAAGTATTTGCCAGAATTGTTCTGCGCAGACTTCAAGAACTAGGAGATCAAGTCTACCCTGAATCACAGTGCGGCTCCAGACAGAACCGGTCTACAATTGATGTGATATTCTCATTGCGACAAATGCAAGAAAAAATGCCAGGAAAAAAATCAACCACTGTTTATTGCCTTCATCGACTTCACAATGACATTCGATTTTGTCAGTCGTGAGGGTCTGTTCAAAGCACTAAAGAAGATTGGCTGCCCACCAACTCTTCTGTCCATTGTGGAATCGTTCCACACAGGCATGAAAGGTATAATCAAGTTTTATGGCTCAACTTCATAAGAGTTTGAAATCAAGAGTGGAGTTAAGCAAGGTTGTGTACTATTCCCCATCCTCTTTGGGATATACTTTTCACTTCTACTGAAATATGCCTTTCGTGATCAGGGTGCCGCTGTATACATTCACTCACGCTCATATGGCGGCCTCTATAATGCTCAGAGATTGAAGGCCACGACCACAATTAGGAGGGTACGAACGAACGAACGAACGAAAGAACTAATCAGTTCTAATCAGAGAGTTGCTTTTTGCGGATAATGCTGCAATTACGACTCACTCTGAGGAAGATTGTCTACTATCTGCATTCTCCAATGCTTGTTCCGAATTTGGTTTAACAATTAGCAAAAATAAGACACAGATTATGTCACAAGGTGCACATGGGGTCCCATCAATCTTTATTGACGACGCCGAACTAGAGATGGTAGACCATTTTACATATCTATGATCAGTGGTAAATAGCAAATTATCCCTAGATCAGGGAATCAAAATCAGGATTGGTAAGGCAACAACAACAATGAACATATTAGCAACAAGAGTCTGGGAGAACAGGAAGCTTAGTGTCAAAACAAAAGTCCTCGTCTACCAAGCCTGTGTCCTTAGTACTCTTATTTATGGCAGTGAAACCTGGAAAACTTACTCACACCAAGAGGAACGTTTAAACAGCTTTTATATGCGGTGTCTGCGAAGAATACTTGGTATTAAGTGACAAGATAAAATCACAAATACTGAAGTATTGGAAAGATCAGGTTGTGTGACAGTGTGTTCCATGCTCAGTCTTCGTAGACTTAGATGGATAGGACATGTTAGGAGGATGGATGATGGTAGAATACCAAAGGACATCTTTTTTGGTGAATTACAGACGGGTAGGAGATCTCAGGGTCGGCCTCTACTACGATACAAAGATGTGTGTGAGCGGGACATGATTGATACAGGCTGTGGGATGTGGATTTTAATTCCTAAGAATATTTCGTTACAATGTCTAGGGGGTATTATTGATTCTCTGGTCACTGGTTAGAATGCAGGGTGATCAGGGATATTTACCACAAATCCCAGGAGAAAAGAGTTCAATCCTTGAAACAATGGCATCTGTGTGTAGGTTTCCCTTCCCACTTCATCACCCTTTAAATTAACTATAGTGCTAGAAGGATATTGATTGCTCACAACATATAAACAACCACTTGTTGGACACCACATTTACTTGATGTACACAACACTTTTGGACAAACAGTTCAGGTATTAACTCAAGATCTGCAGTTACATATATAGGTGTAATAAACACTATGCATTTTCAGACAGGCATGGGAATTAGTTGCATTGTTACAATATGGTACCCAGTGACCCCAGAAAAGAAAAAAAAACAATGTTATTACAAACATCACAACAACCACAAATTGGGTCTGCTTTCATTTCCCCTCATAATTAAGGCAAATAATGATCAAAGTACTTAGAACCCCAACATATAAACATTTGGTTCTGACACCGTTTACAATGTTCTCATTAAAAAAAATAATGAGCTGGTGTCAAAATACTATACCATCTATATACCATTGGAAAAAAACTACTGACCTGTTACCTTCAGAAGAAAAAAAAAACCAACACACAAACAGCCTTTTGTATTACTAATTAAACTAATTAATAGAGTCATTTTTCTCCTGGTGTGCGGTTAAGGGTTCATCTTTGCTGTCGATTAGATCCTTTTCCCATTATCTGGGTACCGAATTAATGCACTCAGTTATGTTCCTAATATTTATCCACTGGTAATTGGCTGGTGACTATTTTATACTCCATAACCCAGGAATTGAAAAATCACACACCATATATCCCCTCCGTTTGGGGCTAGAATCACGAATATTCTGTTGCCTTAGGCTCGGTGCCCTGTTTGTGAAATTTGGTGCCTCCGGTTGGTCATACTTCAGGAGTTCCACTTAAGCTTTGCAGAAGGTAATTCCCTTTATCATCAGGTCTGATGAAAAGTTGACGTCCATTCAGCTTCTCGGCTTATAATATCCGACTACCAAATTGGCTTACACTAAGGTTTCACCCACCTAGTCGCGAGTCTATAACCCATGGCATTTAGGCTGACATTGGACCGGCAAGGAATTAGTCGTTGTTATCTAGTCCAGTGTAGAACTTTATATGACTGAGGGGCATCTCATGGTAGTATCTGTGACTAGGGCCACAATTGATCTATACCTACATATATCCACAGATGAATAAATCCAGCACAGTAACAAAGTTGCAAACAATTAGATGATTCCTCTTATTGCAGATGTAGAGACATTTAGCTGCTTTCATATGGTCTTTTATCTGATGGTGTTCAGGGTTTGGAACCTTGAGGTAATCTGGTTTCGTAGTTATGTTTCAGATGATATTAAGTTTGTACCTTGGTTGTATTGGCTTATGTGGTTCAGTGTCTTCTCCCATTTTGAGTTGGTGTTCATAGCTAGAACTTGGGGTTGCATGGCTGGAACCTTATGTTTGACTGTTGCAGCTGTGAGATGTTCTTTCGAAGACTTATCCATTGTGGATATTAACTTGGTAATCCAACCAACAGTTGAAGGTTACTCACTGTTGTTAGTTTTAGTAACTTGCTAGAAGGATTGTCCCAGTTTCACTGACTTGGTTGAATGATGAGGCCATAGGTGATACTTCTCAGAAGTAACGCAAACGATACACTGTTGTCAGTACTCTGATGATCTTCATCTTTGTAGATTATTAGATCTTGAAGTCCATCCTGGATATTCCTACTAAAATAGGACTTAATCACTCACCCAGGCATTTGTCTTCTAATTTATCTGCTGCTCGCTATGGAGCTATTGAGCGCAGCAGTCCATGGGTATTTCTAGATGCAGACTATGGTTAGGACATTCACTTTCTGGCTGTTGACCCAGGATCCAGGTTTAGTGATATAGTCCCACCACATTCAACCACCACCTGCTTCTCTTCAATAGCTTGAAGAGAATCATGTTTTTATAGGCAACAATACCTTTTCCCCATACGGGGAAAGAAATCCCACAAGGGAACGCACGTCTGTTTACTTTCTTAGCTTGAACTAAAAATGGCTACACTGGGCCTTTGTCCTACAATCAGTCGACGACTGTTGGCCAGGTACGTAGGCCAAAATAAGGCCAAATTAATTTAGCTACCCTACGGGTTAGTTTTTATCCTATATTCAGTAAGATACTTAAACCGTAGTTGTAAGGGATTGTTTATTTTTAAGGGAGTCAATGCTTAGGAAAGGGTAGGGACGTTTTATTATATCACACAGGCAATGATAATGCACATTGGGAGCAAGTCGCCGCTGAAAGTGTTGCATGGAGGGCAAACATCAGAAATGGAATAAAGACAAAGAAGAAAATGATTGCAGATAAAACACACACAGAGCGTGAGAGACGTAAGATGGTGCATGATGGTGGAAATGACCATGTTTTCACATGCACCCACTGTGAACAAACATTTGCAGCATGAATTGGCTTTATCAGCCACACTCGCCACCGCCATGGGTCGTAGTTATTAAGCTTTTTTTAAGCACAATGTACCAAACTATCGTTTGTCACGACGGAAAGGTCATTATATTGTGCCAGCGGATTCCTAGTCCCAATTATACCATGTGGCTAAGCCATAAACTCTTTGACTTAACATTGCTGTCGTGTTTTAACTGTCGACGTCTTTCTCATCTAATCAAGTTAACGGTTCCCATTTGCTTCTTGGGGACTGTCTCGTGTGTGCGTCCATGGTATTCTTTGTAGTTTCCTCACAGACGGCATTTTCAACGACAGTAGATTTTTCTCAGCTTGTCTGCTTATTGTTCATGTATAGCACGCACACAACAATATATGTTCTATACAGCACCTCAATACTCTTTCTATCACTGCAATGTGTAGGTGTTTTCCACTTTGCAAAGGGCTATATTTGCAATAGAAATTCTTGAACTACTCTGTACAAGGTATTTTCCATCAGATATGATGACTGTTCTGAGGTTATTATACCAATTCACCGTTCCGATTCCGATGTGTATGGAAAAAAGAAACTTTCCACCTCGTTCAATCCGCGTCAATGGCGTTGGTTATAGTTGTGGTGGTTCATGGTGGGTATACGTTTGTTAAGTTTTTCTGCGCCAGTGTTAGCTGGCTTATCGATTCTTGAAGTGTTTATGCCTGTGACGTCAGCTGGGGGATAGGCCGGTAGATGTTCTTTTGAGTCCGTTTCCTCTTGTGTATTCTTTTGTCAGCGTTGGCTCCTTGTGCGTTTCGCTTGGCTGGGTGCATTCCTTAAAAGGACTTTTTATTTGGCCTTTTTGCCTCCTGTTTAGTGTATTGTCTGTAGAAGCTTTTCTATGTTTTTATTTCCTTCCTTGCGCCTCTGTTCTCTTTCGAGTTTGAGTTTCTGTTGTCTTTCTTGTTCTTCTTCCTTGGCCAACCACAGGATCACCTCTCTGCCTTCTACATAGAACTTTTTGTTGTGTTCATCATAGTATATATTTGGGCATTTTACAGGTGTCTGGCGGTCCCTTGGTTTCCCATTGCATTTCTTGTTTTCTTTTTCTTCCCAGCGCCTTCTGAATTCCTGGCGCCTGAGCTCTTCTTTTGCGCTCTCCTTGAGGAGCTCCACCAAGGGAGGTGGTGGTGGGTTCACTGTGCTGTCGTCATGGTGCTCCTTTATCAGAGGTCTGGCGGGATATTGGTTTCCCCTTGCATTTCTCGGGCATCGTGGTTGGGCTGCTGGCGGTTTTAGTTTGTGGTTCAGGCTCGGTCTCTTGTTGGTTTTTATCTTGCGGTGTCCCTGTGAGTTCTTGTATAACTTCTGTTTGTTTGTTTTGGAAAAGTTCCTTTTCGGCTCTATGAAGTTCTCTCTCCGCTTTGATGTCTTATAGAATCTTTTCATTCTTCTTTGTGGTCTGCACCATGTGGTCCACCTCTTGTTTGATGTTTTGCTGGATCTCCTTTATTTCAGCCAGCAGTTTTTCATTGTCGCTGGTTGGTGCTGGCGTCAGCAGTGCCCTGACTTGCTTCTTCAGCTCGTTTATCTGGTTTTGCAGTTGATCTCTTTCCGCTTGTGATATGCACGTAGCTGTCTGGCACCTCCACATTGCGCCCTCATATTGTGTCTTTGTGGTGATGGTGATCTTTAAGACGACTCTGTGTCTTTGGAGATATGGACAGCCCAGGTATCTTGCTCCATGTTTGCCCAGGCAGTTGGCGCACTGTCTTTTGTTGTTGGGTGCTCGGAAGTCCGTGTCCAGCTTGGCCAGTAGACACTCATTGAAGGCGTAGTGATCGGAGCGGTATCGATAGATCTCTAACTGCGACTGTCGTGGAATGCCGCATTTACTTCCCAGAACATATTTCGGTTCTCTTTTGATGAACCATATAGAGAAATTACAGAAGACGGAATGAAATTCTCTATAATAAAGAATGCTGGAGCAAGGTATTACAATCAGGGTACAAGACCACAGAGCCGTGACGTAAGTTTGCAAAGCCTGCAAGTAAATGTATTATTCACCAGTCTACTGGCTATCTGGGAAATGGAATGTGACCCTGACCAGACGTGAGAACACTTCAATGTTACACCTGGAAGCTCACACAGACAAAAGTCGGCATGGGGCTGTAAACAGGCCAGTTCAGCTTCTAGATGTTATGTGTCAAACGGATAATTATCCACACTGCAGAGCAGGCGTGAAATGAATCGCTCAACCGGGAAGGCTGACTGCTTGGTGAAACAGACTAGAGGCGCAAGGTGTGAACTCACTGCCTGATAAGACTCCCCGGGCTAAACAGTGTCAGACTGACTGGGACCTCTCAATCACACCAGGTGTGAAAGTCAGGCTGAATAAAGACTGCCCTCGTTCCCATGCGTGATGGCCAGTTGTTCAGTGAGGATTGCAATAAACGCCAGGGGGAGATAAGGAAGAGTATATATGCTAGACGTTTCTGATACTAAGATCAGAAATGAAAAAGCTTAGAACAGGTAGGACGATCTCTATATTCATAAGTCTGATTCTGGTGTAACCTAGACTTCACTAGGAATGTTAGTTCTCAGTAACTATTCAAGTCTTTTAGATGTATGTACTGATTTTCAGTCGATGTCTGATTCTTGTTGCTGATCTGTGAACTCGTATTCTTCAGTTCAGTGTACAATATCATATTGCTTTAAGTGTTACTCTTCTGAGAAGTAAGAACCTTATGTTAGGCAGATATTGGCTATGTTCTAGACTGGCTTTTGACTTTGGAGGTCACGGGTGGCAAGCATCACCTGGATCTTTTCTCCGGGGCATGCCGGTGTGCTGGGGAATGAACAGGCGGACAGACTGGCTGGCTCTGCAAAACTTGGTGGAGTACTGATGCATGACAAGGCAGACGTGGTTGCGGCCTTGTGGGAACACGTGTACACCTCGGAGGAGGAAATGGATCACCATGGTCTAACGAGAATGAGGCAGCGACGAGTGATGAGGGGATCTGACCCACGCTCGATGCTCAGAGGAAAGGCGAGACGGACATATAATCAGATTGCTACTGGTACTATTGGGGTTGGAACTCTTCGCTGGCTGTTGAGGATGGGGACAAAGCGCTTATGGGAATGCCCCAAATGCTGTGATGTCGGTTCCTAAATCAATCAATCAGTCAATAAATCCATCAATCAATCCATCAATAAATCCATCAATAAATCAATCAATCAACCATAGGCTTTTGACTTAAATGTATCATGTTAGATGTCTGGTACTCTATGGAAACTATTAGTTTCCTAGTCGTTGTAGATAATCATGCTGGTACAATTTTTGCATTTCATACTATGTATTAGGAATACCTTGATATGCCTAATGTTTAAGTATATGTGGGATGTATATATTTGTAACTTCATATAAATATACGATGCTAGGACTATGCTTTGTACATATTCTTTTTGTGTGTATACGTCTCATTTCGTATGCAAACTATGCATTATGCTATTATGTTAAATATCATTATTTGTCTAAGTTGAATTGGTATACTTTATGGGTATTCGATGTAAGAAATTTATTGGGCCCACTGCCTATTGGTTGTGTTTGAAGCAGTGGTGTAATGGTACAGACATCACCCAAAATTGGTATAGGGTATATGGTGCTTAGCCTTTCCTGTGTGGAGTGCACGAGCGTGTATCGTATCTCTCGAAAGTCTTTCACAGAGCTGATCACGGCTTGTAAGCCCGGATGATCAGGTACTATTATGATACCATTGCCGACCCTGTAATCTGCGAACCCAAGTGTTGGATGGTACTCACTGTGAGGAACCGAGTGTCTGAATTAGGGACATGAACTTAGGACACTTCATTCATCATGGCGGACGTAAGAAGAGATGACAGGAATTGTAATAACTACAGGCTTGTTAGACCGGACAATTTTTTCCCAGACAGTAGGACAGAGATGTGTAGAGGGCAGGAGGATAGTGAAAGCAGTAGAGCTGGAAGAGAGACATAGCTAGACTTGTCATTGTGAGTCTGTTTATGGTGATAGATTGTACGTATTAAATAGGATTGTACAGATGTACAACTAGATAATACACATTCTTGAATATCTCTTCCAAGCCCGCAACAGGAGCCCAGATTCCCGTGAGGTGATAACTAGGGGAGACAGGACAGAACATTACTGTTCTGAACGCCGTCCGGCTGTGGGGAGATCTGACCATACATTTTTGCTGATCTGAACATAACTGTTGTTAGCGGACCTCTCTTGGAGCCCGGACACTGATTCAAATAGGATCCAGAGTTGTGAATTTTATATTAATCATTTCAGTTTCATGATTACTGTAGTTCATAAAATTATATGATGTCACCATCATCATATTGAACACCATCATTTGTGTAATGATTAAGGATAGACAATAAATGTTGTAGTTTGTTTTAGCTCATAGTTCGGTTGTTATACTTTTAATTCCAAATGTGCATACATGTTTTGTGTGTGTACATTGGTGGTGGTGGGGGGCGCTTACCTAGACACGGAGGAAGGGAACAGTCAGGGGAGAAAAACCTGCCCTGGGATAGTAGTCAATTATTTTAAATCTAACTCAGCTAACCTTCTCCCAACTCATTGGCGAATATTAAGGTCAGCTGATTTCATATTGTTACGAGCCACTTGTAAGCTGTACTCTTAATATTCACGGGCTTAATCTATAGTTCAGCCATATAGATTCTGTCCTTAGTCAATTTCTGACTTTGATTTGGGGTTGCTCTCCAGTAAGACAATATCCGGTTTCAAGATGGCGACGGGCGGTCGTGTTGTTTTGTGATCGTTAACTTTTTCACGTAGGAAATGGAATTATTCATATCTTGCGTGTAATTTGTGTGCCAGGATGTAAAACCAGGAGTTTCCACTCAAGATCTGTGCAGATGCTACGGTATTTCGTGCACTGAGCGAAGCAATCCTTGAGTGAATTTTTCGCAGCGTGTGTGGTTCTGTGGTTTTCGGGTTTTCAACATGGCGGAACATTGTGTGTTCTCCGATCTGTGGGCAGTCAACCTAACAAGCGACGTGGGCGCCGGGCAGGCCGCAAATGACAAGTAAGCGTGGTGTTTTAAGGCGTTTTAGACTCAAGTGTGACCGTCTGGGTCTCAGAAATATCCGTATTCTGTTATGGGACTGCGCCAGCGTAAAACAACGGGGCCCTATTCTAGAAAACCTGGTTTACAGGAATGGCATTGTAGCGCCCCAGGAGTCGAGACTGGGTGATCAGCTACTCCGAATTGCCGGCTTCAAATGTTTCTACAACAGACGACATCTGGGAATGGCGATTCTCATTCACGACAGCATGGTGGCGTCAGAGCTGGACATGTCCAGGTGGGACAGTGACAATATACAAATACAGGCGTTAAGAGTTCAATCCAGTCTACCATTCGTGTTGGTTAATGATTATGCCCGCAACTCGAGTATGGATTCCCAGAAGTGGCTGTGCTTAAGTGAATATTAGGCCACGAGAGAAATGTTATTTTCTGTGGTGATTTCAACGCTAAAAGCAGATCTTGGGGAAACATTTCCTTCAACACACAGGGGGAGAGCTCGAGAGTGCACTTGAAACCATTGACCTGGTTTGTATCAACAGTGGCTGTGTCACCAGGACAGCAAGCCGTCAAGGTGATGAGGACAGTGCTATTGATCTGGTGCTGGCTTCTCATTCAATCACTACAGTGTGTAGAAGTGGTGTCATAGGACACCACGGCAACGACCACCACACTTGCAGCATATTGGTGGAGAAAGGCAGAACCAGGCAGCACAAGTTAACGGTCAAGACTTTCCAGTATGACAGTACAGGGAAAGATGTGGTGAGTAAAATAAGACGTGACAAGCGTAGAAAGCTTCAGGGCAGAAAAAAAAAGCTGAGAACAGCCACCTTGGTGGGATTTCAAGGTGGAGAAGGCTTGGGTAGATAAGCGTAGTGCTCTAAGGAGATGGCAAAATGCCAAGAAGAACAGAGCTGGCCATTCTAGTCCCTGCGTGCACTTAGAAAGAGAGATGCACACAAAAGTAAGCTATTTAAAAAAACTGGTCAAGGTGGTTAAAAGTTAAAAATGGGCAGAGGTGTGTCAAAGAGTAAGCACAGATAAGTCACTGAAATTGTTCTGGCGACTACATAAAAGCATGAGTGGGGTAGTCAAGAATAAGAGCATTTCTGACTTCCAAGGTGCTGACCTCATTTGGCAGAGGACTGACGAGGACAAGGGCAAAGCCCTCTTTGAACGCTATCTGTTGTTTGTCCATCAAGAATGATGATGACCATTCGTTTCATCCAGTGGGGTTGAAGGTGTGGAGCCGTGGGTTCTAAGATGGCTGATAAGGCCTATTTTGGCTCGAAATGTTCTTTGACAATGTGGGCAAAGAATGCTTGACGTCTCTGGAGGAGGATTTCCTGCAGTGGTTTTTCTGTCCTGCCTTTTCTTCACAGCTCTTGCAGTCCTGGTTGCCTCACATATGACTGCACCTTTGCGCAATGATGCACGCCACGAATTTCGGTCTCTGGCTGCAGCCTCCCAGGTGTCATGATGAATTCCAAAAGCATTCAGTGAAATTTTCAGAGTGTCTTTAAAACGTTTCCTCTGGCCACCTTGGGAGCGTTTACCACAACGCAGTTCGCTGTAGAAAATTCGTTTAGGGAGCCTGTGATCTGGCATGCGGGTCAAGTGACCAGCCCAGCGAATCTGATTCTTCATCAGTAGAGTGTGGATACTGGGCATGGATGCTCTTTCTAGGACTTCAGTGTCTGGAATCTTGTCTTGCCATTTAATCTTCAGTAGCTTCCTTAGGCAGACTGTGTGGAAGTGGTTTAATTTCCTAGCGTGTCGCTGATAAACAGTCCAGGTTTCACAAGCATATAGCAGTGTGGATAATACAACTGCTTTGTAGACTTTTAGCCTTGTTTGCAGGCTTATTCCAGTTCTGTCCCATACATTCTTGTACAGTCTGCCAAAGGCTGCACTGGCCTTGGAGATTCTTGCATTCACTTCGTCATCGATTGTGGCAGCTTGTGACACAGTGCTGCCAAGATAGGTGAATTTGTCCACAACACTTAGTCTATGATCATTCACTTTGATATTCGGCACAGTGTGATTATTCCCTGGAGCTGGCTGGTACATAACTACAGTCTTCTCCAAGTTGATACTGAGCCCAAATTTGGCACAGGCATGTGAGAAAGCTGAAACATTATGTTGCATGTCCGCCTCTGAGTTGGCGTATAGAGCGCAATCATCAGCAAACAGGAGCTCCCTGACGGTGCCGCTGTCAATTTTGGTTTTAGCTTTCAGCCTTCTGAGATTGAATAACTTTCCATCCATACGGTAGTTGATGTCTATTCCAATGTCGTCGTTCTCGAAGGCATTCATCAGCATGGCTGAAAACATGAGGCTGAACAGTGTTGGTGCCAGGACACATCCTTGCTTCACTCCATTGGTGACAGGAAAGGGTTCAGACAGTTCACCATTTTCCTGTACTCTTGCCTGCATGCCGTCATGAAATAGCCGCACTATTTGGACAAACTTTCGTGGACAGCCATATTTTGCCATAATCTTCCACAATCCATCTCTGCTGACTGTATCAAAAGCCTTGGTAAGGTCAATGAAAGTGGAGAACATTTCGCAGTTCTGTTCCTGACATTTCTCTTGCAGCTGCCTTGCAGCGAAAATCATGTCAACAGTTCCACGTTCTTTTCTGAAGCCACATTGACTCTCAGGAAGAAGACCTTGATCGAGATGGGCTGTGAGGCGATTGAGAAGAATTCTGGCGAGTATCTTCCCTGCAATTGAAAGCAAGGAGATGCCTCGGTGGTTGTCACAGGATTGGCGGTTTCCTTTATGTTTGTAAAGGTGTACTATTGACGCATCCTTAAAATCTTGTGGCATGGTCTCGTTCACCCATATGTTTGTGAAGACTTGGTGAAGCTGCTCTGTTAGGACCGGCCCACCTGCCTTGTATATCTCTGCTGGGATGGAGTCAGGACCAGGTGCCTTGCCGCTGGAGAGTTGCTGGATGGCTTTGTTTATTTCCACTATGGTTGGCAGGTCACCAAGTGTCTCATTGGTGGGAACTTGAGGAAGGCAGTTGATGGTTTCATCATCGAAGAAGGAAGTTGCATTTAAGATTTTGCTGAAATGCTCTGCCCAGCGTTGGAGGATTTCTTTCTTATCGGTGACCAATGTTCCCCCGTCTGCACTGAGGAGGGGAACTATGCCTGGTGATGAAGGACCATAGACCGCTTTCAGTGAGTCGTAGAAGTTTTTCATATCATGTCTGTCAGCAAAGCCCTGAATTTCATCAGCTTTGCTGCTCAGCCAGGAGTCCCGCATGTGTCGAAGTTTCTGCTGCACTACTCTCTGAATGTTCTTGAAAGCATCTTTTTTTGATGTTGACTTTGGGTCATTCAAATGTGCCTTGAGGAGAAGATGTTTCTCGGCCAGCAATTGGTTGATGTCTTCGGAATTTTCATCAAACCAGTCTTTATGCTTTCGGGGGGCTGGACCCAGGATTTCCATAGCTGTGTTGTAAATTGTGTCCTTTAGGGCTCTCCATTCTGTTTCTGTATCCTGTTTAGCTTCAGCATTGGGCTTGAGGCGGTCTTCCAGCATATTTTCAAACGACTGCTGCATTTTCTTGCTGTTTAGGCGGGTGACATTTAGCTTTGTTTGCATTTTCGCCCCTTGAGGACGCCGTGGTGGCCTGATGTGGATGTTCATTTTCGAGACAATGAGACGATGGTCTGTCCAACATTCGGCACCACACATGGATTTTGTCACTCGAACGTCTTGTCTGTCACTCCTCCTGACGATGACATAGTCAATGAGGTGCCAGTGTTTCGAGCGAGGGTGCATCCACGATGTCCTATTTCTCATGGGGAGACGGAAAATTGTGTTCGTAATCACGAGATCATGTTCGGCACATGTCTGAAGGAGGCGGAGTCCATTGCTGTTACAATTTCCGACTCCATGCTTTCCAATAATGCCACTCCAAGAGGTGGTGTCCGTGCCTACTCTGGCATTGAAATCCCCAAGGAGTATAAGTTTGTCTCCTTTGGGAACAGATGTTAATACACTCTGCAGGTCCTCATAGAACTTGTTCTTGACATCATCTTCGTTGGTCATAGTTGGTGCGTAGACACTCACAATGGTTGCGTGCTTCCTTCCATTCAGCAGAGGCAACTTCATGGTCATGAGCCTGTCGTTTATAGCCTTTGGAAATCCAGCTAATTTGCCGACCAGGGCCGACTTAATGGCAAATCCCACACCGGATTGGCGTCTTTCCACGCTTTTCCTTCCACTCCAGAAAAATGTGTAGCCGGCACCAATTTCACAGATTTGGCCTTCTTCTGCAAGTCGTGTCTCGCTCAAGGCTGCAATGTCGATGTTGTACCTGCCCAGCTCTCTCCCAATCAGTGCTGTTCGTCTCTCTGGACCCGACGCGCCGTCTCTGTCAAGTAGGGTGCGTACATTCCAAGTTCCAATTGTTAAGGGAATATGGTTTACTCTTTTAGCTTTGCTTGTTTTATCTTTCTTTGTATGTCGACCGCAGTTAAGGGTACCCACCAACCGCGGCTAGCTGGTTAGGTAGTGTTGAAGCAGACAATGTTTAGGGCACCTTTTCTAGCCCCTTCCTCGTGCTATGGAGGTGAGCAGTGTGTTCCTATAGAGGGCTGCTCAGTCGCTCAGGGGGCTGCCGAATCCCACTGCTGCTCCGGTCAGTAGAAGACGACCATATGGCCTGAGCCGCCTGTGTGCAGGTCTGCGACTACGGCTGCCAGCGTACCCACGCCTGCCGCTTTGCCGCTCGCCCATCGCCACAGGGCTTGAAGGTGATATGTGACGTTGGATGAAGAATGACTTGCGCGATGACTTGGATTAAAGTGAGGAAGAGTTGCGCAATTCGTCGACCTCACTCTCTCGCCTGAGTCCATCTGAGTCCAGTGGCAAGACAAGTCGAGACGATTGGAGACGAATACAGGTGCAGTGGATGACCAGGGCGCTCTACGTGCCTTGCCGTGCTCATTACGTTCCACAACGCTTTGCAGGTAAACGCCGTCTTGCCCGTTGAATCAGGAATGATTTCTTCCGCGCAGTCTGCCGAATCCTGTCTTCACATGCTGGGTAGGCATACCCTAGTTTACCTCTTGGTTTGACACCAAATCGGATACCCATGCCTGGTTTAGCCAGCCTCTCACAGCTGTTGCCCGGGGGGTGGCCGCTGTCGCATGCTGACAGCTACTAGGAGCCACAGGCACGAGCTGGGTGTCAGACTTGGACCAGTGGGGGATGGGTCCTGAAAGGACATGAGAGCCATCCTTACCAAAGGTGCTACCAATGCCTGACACCCCGTACCCCCCGAACGCTATCTAGAGCAGAGCTATCTAGAGCAGAGCAAACAGACAGACATGGGAGGTCGAAATCTTGCCAAGGAGGTGCCATATGACGGGTACGCACCAGTAAGAAATAAGTGAAAGGAAAAAAGGGACTATCCATAATGACCCAGAAGGACGTAACAAAATAAACAACGAACACGGTAAAACTAAGGGAAGCTTAGGAACGGACTACGTCAGAGAAGAACAGAAAGAGACCTTGTGTGATTCGTCTGAGGCGCGGATATATTTTCTTGGAGCCCGTGTTCGTTTGGAGATCATGGTTGTGAGGAGTGCGAAGCTGGACACCCGATCACTCGCGATGTCTTTTCAGAGGCCCCTCTGGTGGCTTACAGGCGGGATCGTAACCTCAGGGATGTGCTGGTCCATAGTAGTCTACCCCACCCTCATAATCTCTCCTTGGTACGATGGCTTGTCTTCGATTACATTGTAAGACCTGCCCATATGTACTTCAAACCCAGAGTCTAGCATTCCCCAAGACCACTTTCCACATTCGTGAGGGTTTCTCATGCACGAGTCGCAACATTATCTATGCGATCGTCTGCACTCGTTGTGACATGAGGTATATCGGTCAGACAGGCTTACGTCTTGCTGACAGATTTAGGCAACACCTATCTGATATCAGCAGTGGTGCCCAGAAACCGGTGCCCATACACTTCAACAGTTCTCACCACTGTGGCGTGGCGGACATACAGGTCACGGCGCTCAAATCGTGCGCATCTCACGAACATGATCGCAAGACATTGGAAAACCTTCCAGTTGGGGACACTCTCCCCTCATGGCTTAATGTAGTTTCATTTAACTTCCAATTCCCCCCTACCTCCCTCTCCCTTTCTTGATCTCTCTTTGTTTTTTTTTTTTTTTTCCGTGGCTGTATAGCTCACTAAAATAACATGATAGCGTATCTTTTACAGAGCGTTGCCATCATCCCTAGCATTACTTTTGCCGTTAGTGATTATTTGGCAAGTTTGCGTTCGGTTGTTTTCATTGTTTTCTGAGCGACCAGTACTCATGCTATCCTATGCTAACCAACATAGGGTGTGCTGCATTTCAAGCGCCCACTAATTGGGTATGCGGAATGGCGAACTAAAACCTTCCCCATAGAGCTGGCTTTAGCTCACTGCTAATTCGCCCTTCACCGTTCGCCCACATGGGTGTTCCCCCCCCCCCCCACCCATCGGGCATCTTAGCCAATCCCTGTTACCCGTTTCAATCCTCACATCCGGCCGTTTCCACACTCATCAAACGGCTAGCGCTTTAGACACATTCAACCAAGACAGGATTCAGCTAAGTAACCTCTGTATTTTCTATGTAGTGATTATTTTATTAGTTTGGTGTCTGTGTTGTTTTGTTCTGTGCTGATGAAGGCTTGGCCGCAACGTCCATTTTGTTTCTTGTAATCGTGTTCTAGTAAAACTCACAATCTACTTATCGTATTTTGGTAATTCATTAATTTTATATACAATAATGGCTGTTCTCGTTGCCATACCATAGGACACGGCATGCGCCACCAAACATACAAAAGGGTGAACAGGATTTTCCCCATACAGACACTGGAGTGGACAGCAATAGGAGAGAGAAACCAAGGGGAACAGGATAGCGTCATAGAACAGCAATGGGATACGCTGTGAAGCTGCGAGAAGAAGCGGTTCGGTTTTCAAGGAGTTCCGTGCGGAGAAGCGAACGGGAAAGATCTGGACGATGCAATGTTTAGGAGGCGAGGAATGAGGTAGTAACGGAGATTCATTCTGTAACGGACCTAGACGATATTGAAACAGAAACGATGGAACAAGTGGAAGGAAGATAGCTGGGAGTCGGAGACGTAGGATTTTAAGAATTGTTTTGGGAAACTAGTTCTTAGATGCTTTTGAATGAAGACCGACCATGTCTTAAATGGCACTTCATTTTTCTTCGAGTAGTTTGATCAATGAAAGATTCTACAGCGCATTAATAAATGCCGTCCTTCAGTTCTCACGATGTTTCCGTCAGTTGTTATTTCCATTTGCCGCGTTTGAGCATTTTTCAAACAGGTGAGCAGACATTTCGTTTTGTTGTTGACTGTTAATTATTATCATTAACGAGCGTTGGCCCAGCCCCCCTGGCACTCGTCTGTCAAAACATATGATCAGATTTTGTGAAAAATTCTCAGAAAAAAAAAAATAGATATACTATTGTGACATTAAGTCTCAGAAAATAAAAGAAGTATTTTCTCAACACATTTAAATACAGTTTCTTATGTTTTTCACTCAATCAGATCTGAGGCCAAGACAACAGCTGTCATTTTCCAAGATATATAACAGCTTGACAAATTTGATGAGCTTCCAGAAAGTAGAGTTGTATCAAAATCTTTACAAGATACAAAGAGAAAAGCCACTACAAGTAAGTCACTAAAGTAAAGGAACTTTTAAGATGCCAGGAGGTGTAATGGGGTTTATGATGCTAGCCCCACAATATATAGCCAGTCAGCACTCGATGGCTGATGTGGTCAATATCAAGTGGGCTGCCTTTACTTCCCAAGACATTTCCTGCTGCCTGTTTCAGGATGGTTGTCTTTGGAGCACTGGTCTGTCCTCATCGCTGTAAAACAGGCACTGATCGTCTGCAAATAGAAGTTCATTTATTTCCTGTGGATCAGTTGTTTCATCTGGAGTAAAGAGTTCTAAATTTTCTGAATCTGTTCTGACAAGACTTGCTTCTTTGGATGTTCTGTCCATGTAGACATTAAATAGCAGAGGAGAGAGCACACACCCTTAAACATCACATCCATGAAAGTCAAGTCAAGGACCAGCTCTCACACCATGAGCTGTACTGGGTATATGGTGCTAGCCTCATATTTTTAGACCAATTGACATTCAATGGCTGATATGGTTGATTTGTAAAGCACACAGTTATCATTTTGGAGTGTTCTAGCACTAAAGTTGGAATTAAACAAAATCAACATTAATATATTTCTAAAAAGTAAACACAGAAGCCACAAATAATATGCTGTCCAATTTATTGCCTGGCATAGTTTGCTGAATCTCGTCAGGTACATACTGCAGAGTTACATATCATATGAAGTGAATAAATGAATTATACCAGGGCTGAAATACTTAAAACACATAGTCACTGATATTGTTTGAATTTGGAGCATCAGTTTTCCCCGTGGTAACTGCAGATTTAAAATGAAGTCTTTCTGTTTGCACAAAACTGGCTGAAACCATCTAATTACCAATGCCTTGATGTATTTGAGTAATCATTTATTGTTACAATGAAACTCTGGGTGAGACTCTGACAGATGTCTGTATCTATACTCACAAAGAGTGTAGTGAAAGGTGGAAAAACGTAACAATAACACGAAATGGAACGCCTGGCTAGCGAATACATTGCGTGGTCCGAAGTGAAAGCTTACCTAGTGGATGTCATCTGCAGACTGACCGTTCCTGGTTTGTGCTTGAGCGACTTGTGGCAAGCGAAATGCCCAATAGATGGAAATGAGGAATTAAAGCAGCCATGAACAGGACGTGGCAATTCCTCGGGTGAGCCCAGTCTCAGAGCAATATGTGCCGGCTCTGCAATTATGGAAGCCTCCTTGGATAGCAGGGAACGCTCATGGTCTGCCCCTGCCTGCACTTGAGGGTTGACCGTGATGTCTTTGACCATTCTACCTTGACCAGCTGAGATGTGGGCGACATCACAACAATAAGTCTAACGTGCCTCAAAACCTGAGGAAGGATAACATCATTAAAAAATGCCCGCTGAAGTCGGAAGTGCCGGCCTACGGGTGGCAAAATAAAAATTGGCACTACGCATTTATGTCCGAGTGAAATGTCTTGTCTGAATGTCTCTAGTGCTAGGAGCAGCTCTGACTACCTAGTTTCCGAATGCCACTCATGTCCGGAACAGCTCTGACTAGCTAGTTTTCCGAATGTCCATCGTGCCCGGAACAGCTCTGTCTCGGCACAATGACAAGCATATGTCTGAATCGAAAACTTGCTGAGTGGATACCGTCTGTAAACTGGTCTGGTTTGTGCAGGAAATGCCTGTGGCAAACGAAATGCCCAATATATTGAAGTGAGGAATTAAAGCAGCCATGAGCAGGACGTGACGATTCCCTCGGTGAGTCCAGCACCAGGGCGCTATGTATCGGCTCTGCAACTATGGAAGCCACCCTGGATGGCGGAAAATGCTATGGACTGTCCCTGCCTTCCCTTGAGGGATGACCATAAGTCCATTACCGTTCCAACTTGACCAGCTGGGATGCAGACGATACCACAAAAGTGAGAGTCTCCCAGGAGTGCTAACCTGGTAAAAAATGCATGCAGAAGTCGGATGAGTTGGCCCAACGGTTTCGACCCAAGGGTGCATAACAACTCAACGCAATAACATCTGAAGAAAAAAAAAACACTCCTGATGAATGCAAAGGAAGAAGAAGGAGAAGAAGAAGAAGTCCTGATTCCTTCATTTCTGATCTTATCTCTTCTTGGTAGAGTATTCTTCTCAGGAATCTCATTTCTGTTGTCATTTTTCTTTTTCTGTCATTGTCTAGGTTTGGCATTGGTAACATAGAGTTGGTAGGAAGATTGTATTGTAAAGTGCTTTCTTAGTAGTTACTGATACATGTTTGTTCTTTAGTATTGGTGCCATGTGTCCAATGAGTTGGTTTGCCTTATTGCATCTATTTTCGATCTCAACTTCTGATTTGCCATTTGATATTATACATCCTAATAACGTGAAACTCATTATTTGTTTCAAGGGATGTTCGTTTAGGTGAATTGTTGTTGCTTTTCATTCTTTAGTTACAGTCAATATACTTGTGCTATTTTCATCTCATGTTCCCTACACATTTCGTTTAGACTATTCATGTGGTCTTGTAATTCAGCCTCTGATTTTGCTATTAGTGCTTGGTCATCCGCAAACAGGAGTTCTCTAATGGTTAGATTTGCAGATGGTTCTTCTTCTGTGTCCTTGTCATGCGGTGTTCTTGCGGTCTCTGTTTGGCTGGTTTCTTTACATATGCTGTCTATATATGTTATGAACAAGAGAGGGGACAGGACACAACCTTGTCGTACTCTGGATCTTATAGTGAAGGGTTCTGAGTGTCCTCCAGTTGCTCTCCTGTATGTGTTCTCTTATATGTCCTCTGACTGTCAGCTCGAGTAAAAAAAAAACCACAAATATCACACTTGTAAGGTTTATCTCCTGTATGTATTCTCTTATGTTTCTTCAGACTGCCAGCTTCAGTAAAAGAAGCACCACAATCATCACACTTGTAAGGTTTTTCTTCTGTGAGTCTTCAGGTGATCAAGTTCAGTAAAAGAAGCACCACAAACCTCACATTTGTACGGTTTTTCTTGTGTATGTGTTCTTTTGTGAGTCTTCAGACTGCTAGCTTGAGTAAAAAAAGCACCACAATCATCACACTTGTAAGGTTTTTCTCCTGTATGCATTCTCTTGTGAGTCTTCAGACTGCCAGCTTGGGTAAAAGAAGAACCACAATCATCACATTTGTAAGGTTTTTCTCCTGTATGTGTTCTCTTGTGTCTCTTTAGACTGCCAGCTTCAGTAAAAGAAGCTTCACAATTATCACATTTGTAAGGTTTTTCTCCTGTATGCATTCTCTTGTGAGACTTCAGGTGTCCAGCTTCAGTAAAAGAAGCTCCACAAACATCACAGTTGTAAGGTTTCTCTCCTGTATGTGTTCTCTTGTGTTTCTTCAGGCTGCCAGCTTCAGTAAAAGAAGTTCCACAAACATCACACTTGTAAGGTTTCTCTCCTGTATGTGTTCTCTTATGTTTCCACAGAATGCCAGCTTGAGTAAAAGAAGCACCACAATATTCACACTTGTAAGGTTTTTCTCCTGTATGCGTTCTCTTGTGAGTCTTCAGAATGCCAGCTTTAGTAAAAGAAGCTCCACAATCATCACACTTGTAAGGTTTCTCTCCTGTATGTGTTCTCTTGTGTTTCTTCAGGTTTCCAGCTTCAGTAAAAGAAGTTCCACAATCATCACACTTGTAAGGTTTCTCTACTGTATGTATACTCTTGTGATTCCTTTGGCACTCTAGATGGTCAACTTGAATCAAAAGGTGATCCCATTCATTACATTTGTTTGTCATTCCTTCAGTATGTGTTCTCTTATATCTGTATACACAAACATCTGGATTAGAAACATCAGACAAGTCTTTAGTGTGAGTTCTTTGAGAGCTATAACTGACATAATCAATCATGTTATCAAGAGACTTTGCAAAGCTCTGTGTAAGTTCTTCTTGTGTTTCCTTATTTTGCTCATGACAATTCTCATTAGCCAGAGATAGTTTATTGTTTGTATCAATCACAGAAGACACATTTTCTGACATTTGACAAAAGTTTTCATGTTTTACTGATTCCTTACAACTGTTCTCAACCTTTATTGATTCTGAGTTGCTGTGTTCTGTCATTTCTTTAATGATGCTACCACCAGCTATGTCTACCATTTTACTGAAGCTGTGACTGCTGTCCTCACACAGAACATCTGATAGTTCTTGTTTCACAAACTTCATGTCTATGCTGTCATATGTCCACTTTTGTGAATGCTCTTGTATGGCGTGGTAAGGAATACTTGGAGATCTTGAGTGTGTTTCTGAAACACACCAAAGTAAATAATTAATATCCTCATGAATATACCAGGTTTTGATTATGAACATTTGTGTATGTGTAATCAAGCAGGCACACATTGCAGCTATAGACAATCAGTTTCAAGGGAACAAAAGATGGAGAAGAATAATAATTAATTTGGACATGTTATGAGAAGAAATGGATTAGAGAACCTAGTGACAACTGGAAAGATCGAAGGGAACAGACCAAGAGGAAGACCGAGAGGAAAATACCTGGATGGCTTGGCCACATGGCATGGACGAGACAGGAACACTGAGCTGATCCACGACACTGGTGATCGAGTGAAATGGCGAGTCATGACCGCCCACGCTTTCCGGCATGGCACATGATTGATTGATTGATGATCTAACATGATGTATGATCTAAGCTGATATATTATCTAGGCTGATGTATGATCTAAGTTTAGGTATGATCTAGTCTGATGTATGATCTAAGTTCAGGTATGATCTAGGCTGATGTATGATCTAAGCTGATACATAATCTAAGCTGATGTATGATCTAAGTTCAGGTATAATCTAGGCCAGAGGTGGGCAAACTTTTCGTGCGGAGGGCCGCATTTACAAATTTCAAGCTATTGGCGGGCCGCATATATATTATATATATATATATATATCCATTTTTTACAGCAACCTATCACAATAAGTAATTATTAATTATTTATAGGTTATTAAGCAGTATAAATAACTAATTATTGCAATTTTATTTTACTTTCACTTATAAATTATATTTGACAATATAGACAAATTCTACTAATTCGTTAACATGATTTTACAACTTGTTATTATAGCAAATATTCTTTATTATCTATAAATGGCTTTAATTTAGACACACAGCGACTGCATTGTCACTACAGTTGTTGATTTCTAATGAAATGTATGTAACTGATTGCAATTTTTGACAATATTCTTGAAATCTGGAGCAAGTTTACTTGTTGAAATTCGCATGACAGCATGCAAGTTGCAGTCCGACAATAAAGACCTATTCTTAGATTTGATGATCTTCAAGCAAGAGAATGCTTGTTCGCAAATGTATGTTGATCCAAATAATGATAAAAGTTTAGCTGCAAAGTTTTTCAAGTTGGGAAATGATTCTTGTGATAAAGATCCATAGAAATCCAGCAAACCATCTGTCTTGAATTTCTCTTTCAGGTTATGATCTGCTTGTAAGTCAAGCAGCTCAAACTGTATGTCCTCTGTGGCTGTATCAGCTTCTGCACTAAAAGGTGAACTGAAAATATTGAACTATGGCTCTAATTTCTTGAAATCTTGGAATCTCCATCCAAATTCTTCAATCAATGCATCTAATTGGGCTTCGTATTTTTCAGTCGTTTCACCAGAAATGGTTTCTTGTTTCAGCAAAGGGAAGTGACAAAATCTTTTTTCACTTGCTTGTCTGGAGAACAGTGAGAGTTTTGCCTGAAATGATTTTACATATACATACAATACATGTGCAAACACACCATTGCCCTGAAGTTTAACATTCAGTTCATTTAACTTTTCCAAGTCTAACTGTCACTCTTCATTGACAATGTTAGTATTAAAGTCACATGCAATGCCCTTCATCTCTAGGAACATCACTATTTCTTCTCTGAGTTCCCACATTCGCCTCAACAACTTGCCGAGACTCAGCCATCGAACATTGATGTGGTTCAGGACATCAGAATGTTCAGTTTCCAAATCGTCAAGTAATGCCTTGAACTGTCTGTGATTAACGTGGTTTGAGCGGGCAAAAGAGCAAAATTTGTATGACCGTTCGACAAAGTCTCGATAAGCGCCCACTCTCTCTCGATGAGTAGTGGGCCTGCAGTCAGTAAGCTGGTATAGCTTTTTTTTCGGTTAGTCCTGCCGGCGTAGCTTGAAAGCTCGTCGGTAGGCGTCCAGTGGTTTTGCATGTATCACCTTGTACCGGGAGGGCGCGCTTTAGCGATGCTACTCTTGGCTTGCGTGTGCGTGAACGTCTGTCCGGTCAGTCGCCATGTGCACATTTGCGCTGGAGAGGCTCAACCATAAATCGGGAGATCTGCTCGCAACTTAGACGAGCAGTAACTCCTGTGGGCAATTTCTCGCCTCATGTTTGTGTGTGGTCTGTTCTGGCGGTCAGTCCGTCTTCGGTGAAGGAAATCGTGTTGATCCTATAAGTAATCATACGCTCATTGCTGGTCGCTACGTTTGTCTTAAAACTGAAAATTAAAGGAATTGACGGAAGGGCCCGAGGCTCCCGAGAGCCAATATAAACAGGGATAACTGGCCGTGGCAGCCTAACGTCCACTGCATCTGTGTCCGTCTTCCAGTCGTCTTGCCATGCTCGCCACTGGAGCCAGACGGACACAGACAAGGGAGCGGGGGCGAAGGTTTTGCGCGACCACTTCCTCGCTATACAAAACCAAAGCGCAAGTCATTCGTTCCTCATCAAATCAAAGATGTAGTGTAATGAATGGTCATCGTCAATGAATGATCAACATCATTCATGATGGACGAACATCGCTTTAATCTTATCATTTATCAACTTTACCAGACCTACATTTTTTCCAGTCAAAGCACGAGCTCCATCAGTTGTAACACTTGCCATCTTGTTCCAAACCAACCCAGTTCTTTCAATACAGTTAGTAACAGCATTGAATATATCATGGCCTGTGGTTGTGTCTTAGAGTGACTCAACACTCAGTAACTCTTCAGTGAGTTTGAAAGAAGTGTTTATTCCACGTATAAATATCAATAATTGGGCAGTATCATGTACATCGGTACTCTCATCCAATGCAAGAGAGTACCACAAAAATTGTTTACTTGCATCTTGAAGTTTATGCATCAAATTGTCACCGATCTTGTCAACACGTCTGACTACAGTTCTCCTTGATAAAGTAATGTTGTCAAATCTGTTTTTTGGTTCTGGACACATAATGTTTGCTGCATCTAGCAAACATTCCTTGATGAACTCGCCATCAGAAAATGGCTTGTTCTGTTTTACAATTGTGTGTGACAGCACAAGACTAGCTTCAGTTGCAGCATCTTGAATTGAAGACTGTTTAGTGAAAACAGTTTGCTGTTTCTCCAAATTTTTCACCATCTCAAGGCATTTCCTGTCCTTCTCTTCGGTCGTTAAATTGTATCTGAAATTGGAATGTTTTGTTTGATAATGTCTTTTTAAATTGTACTCCTTGAAGACAGCCACTGACTCACGACACAAC
This sequence comes from Cepaea hortensis, assembly GCA_963921405.1. Taxonomy (NCBI): domain Eukaryota; kingdom Metazoa; phylum Mollusca; class Gastropoda; order Stylommatophora; family Helicidae; genus Cepaea; species Cepaea hortensis. The sequence goes on along the minus strand of OY992876.1, from coordinate 487,736,462 downwards.
AAGCAAACTGGTTTGCTACCAACTTTTATAAAACAGTACTTAGTTGTCCATTCATCATTAAAAACACGGCATTCATCTTAAATCTTACGTTTGTTATTGACACTCATCATAACGGTACATGAAATTCTGTAAAATTCAACAAAATAACTTAAAAACGAATTAAAATTGTTTATTTCTAAATGCACTCGCGGGCCGCATAAAATCACTTGGCGGGCCGCATGCGGCCCGTGGGCCGTAGTTTGCCCACCCCTGACCTAGGCTTATGTATGATCTAAGCTGATACATGATCTAGGCTGATGTATGATCTAAGCTGACACTTGATCTAGGCTGATGTATGATCAAGACGAGCCCGCCAGACAGAGGATCACAACGACACTCTCTCAGTTATGAGATTTATTTTAAGTGCAGTTATCTCTACTAAACAACTTATGACTGCAAGCAATATTGATATTTCATTGCAGTTTCAATTAGGAGTGCTAAACTCCTGCCTGAAATTAACATTTACAGTGCAACTTGAGGTGATTATCAAAGGAAAAATCTTAAGGTGGCAAATCAGAAAATAAAAAAAAAAAAACGAGATGGAATGTCAGGAATAAAAAAAATTGATATGGGATTTTATGTTGTGCAGACCAACATGGTGACGCCATAAGGACAGTTTCAAGATGGCCACCCAACTTTTGACATGCACCAAACATATGAAGTTTTGTTATCCGTTTTATGATCAGTAAAGGGGTGAAACCTATAGAAATTCATCGGCCAATGAAGGTCCAGTATGGTGATGCATGCCTGCCAGTCCAGTAGGTATAGGAGTGGAGTAGGAAGTTTTAAAATGGTGTGACTTCTTGACAGACTGTTCACAAATAGTGACCCCAAAGCTGATTGCAGCCGTTGAAGGCGTCGTACAGGAAAGCCGCTGATTGACTGTGAGTGACATTGTTGCATATCTTGATATCAGTCAAGGTTCAACATACAACATCATCCATGATGTGCTCAGTACCGCAAAGTGTCTGCAAGGCCACGGCAACTTACTCCAGAATTAAACAATATGTTGATGCTTGATAAGAACGTTTGCAGTGCTTTGAGGCAGAAGATGATGGTTTCCTATCAAGAATTATTATTGGAGATGAAACCTGGGTTCACTACCATGAACCGGAAATGAAAGAGCGAGCAAGGAATGGCGCCATCGCTCCTCACTGAAACCAAAGAAGTTTTGGACGCAGGGAAGGTTATGCTCTCTTTCGGGATGAATGAGGTGTTATTTTAGGGCAATACATGCCAAGAGGGAAAGCTGTCACCAGTGATACATATACAGATCTTCTCAGGAATCATCTTTGACCCGCAATCAAATTCAAACGCCATGGACTTCTGAGTAAAGTGTCCCTTTCCAACATGACAAATGCTCAACCCCATACTGCTTGTGCAATGGTTGAAACCATCAAAGACTTCCACTTTCAATGTGTACCATATTCCCCATACTTGCCAGACCTAGCCCCAAATGATTTCCATCTGTATGGACAACTCAAAGAATCATTGGGAGGATGACAGAAACTTGGGTTTGCTTGAGGAAAACTCAAGACAAGAATTGTCATTTCAAATCGGGCAGAAAGAACCTCCCATTCAGGCATGAAGCAGCTTAGTGACAAGTCAACTAGCTTAGTGACAAGTCATACAGCTTAGTGACAAGTCATACAGCTTAGTGACAAGTCATACAGCTTAGTGACAAGTCATACAGCTTAGTGATAAGTCATACAGCTTAGTGACAAGTCATACAGCTTAGTGACAAGTCATACAGCTTAGTGACAAGTCATACAGCTTAGTGATAAGTCATACAGCTTAGTGACAAGTCATACAGCTTAGTGACAAGTCATACAGCTTAGCGACAAGTCAACTAGCTTAGTGACAAGTCATATAGCTTAGTGACAAGTCATACAGCTTAGTGACAAGTCATCCAACTTAGTGACCAGTCATCCAGCTTAGCAACAAGTTATACAGCTTAGCGATAGGTCATACAATAGTGTCAAGTCATATAAGACGCTGAGAAACGCTGAGACTTGGGCAAACCCACCATCTACATACTGCCCAAAATACATAAACTCAAAAATCCTGGACATCCAATAGTTTCCGCCTGCTCATGCCCGACTGAACTGATCTCAGCGTTTCTTGACAGAATTTTCCAACCTCTAGTTGCGAATCTCCCGTCATTTATAAAGGATACAACGTATGCGTTACTTTCATTCAACTCTCTCCAACTGACTCCTGGGAACACATACAGACTATTCCTAATGGATGTATGTTCCCTCTATACCTCCATTCCTCACGCTGATGGCCTCAGGGCGCTACAGTTCTTTCTGGATCAACGCACAGATCAAGCCATCCCTACATGCACACTTGTGAGACTCACTGAATTGGTCCTCACCAATAATTCCTTTGAGTTCAATGGCCACTACTTTGAACAAATCAGTGGTGTCGCCATGGGCACAAAAATGGGACCCAGCTACTCATGTTTATTTATGGAATATCTGGAACACCAGATTGAACTCAGCTATGATGGTCTTCTTCCTTCTTTTTACCGACTCTACATCGATGACGGCATCGGTCTCACTGACATGACTGAGGCGGAACTGAACCGCTTCATTAATTATGTCAATAACTTCCATCCATCGATCAAATTCATCACAGAAATTTCCACCACCTCTGTCAATTTCCTTGACACCACTATCAAATTAAACCCTACAGGCCTCACAACCTCCGTGTATTACAAACCTACTGATGCTCACGGTTTCCTCCTGTACAGCTCATCCCACCCCAAAAGCTGCAAAGATTCCATCCAATATTCCCAGCTACTCCGTCTTCGTCGTATCTGTCAGGATGATAATGACTTCCTTGAGAAAGCCCACAAAATGCTTGAATTTCTCCTCAGACGGTCCTACCCAGAGAACGTCTTGTCTACAGCTTTCTGTCGCATAACCCAAGTCTCGCGGGAAATGTTCCTCGTCAAACAAACGCAACCTCCGAACAATGAACCCAAGCTCATCCTCACCTTCCATCCACATGCCTATGCCATCAAGCACATTTTCCTCTGACATTGGTCTATCCTGGAATCCGATCCAACCACTCGTGAGGTATTCTACAATGGCCCTAGGGTAATTTTCCGCCGTAACCAGAGCCTCAGAGACCACCTTTGTACAGTCGCCTCCCCACGGTTACTTCATCTGTGGGTACGTTCAAATGCCAGCGTAAGAACTGTCTGACATGTCCATACGTTGTTCTGACACCGGCGATTGCATTCCCCCTAGGTACCTTCTCCTTGAAAGATTCTTTTACTTGCACATCCCACAATCTTATATATGTTATCATCTGCAAACGATGTGACATGAAATACATTGGACAAACAAGCAGACAACTTGCTGACCGCTTTAGAGAACACCTCAGAGACATTAATCAGGGCGCTGACAAACCTGTCCCCTACCATTTTAATTCCTCCAACCATAATGGAGTCGACGATGTATGTGTCACTGCATTGAAACCCTGCTTCTCCAACAGCTCCATCAGGCTAAAAATTGAATGACAATTAATTAACTCTCTGGGATGCGTCCATCCAGCAGGTATCAATACTGTTGTGGACACTACAGTATAACTGCCACCTTCTCCAACTGTTTACACTATCTATCACTATGCTGTCCTCCCCCCTCCCCCCCCCCCCACATATATTCATACCTAACAGTCCTCACACCCCTTTATTTTCATATCAGACTGTTCGCATATATTTGGCGACCTAAATCCTATCTGGCAACCCACTATACTTAAACTCTGCAGCCAACGAGCGCCTTCGCAACTGGCAAAGCCGCTTTTTCTGTACCACATGGGAACGGAGTAGTTGTGTTTTTTTCTTTGTTTTCGGTATTTCGTTGTTTTATCTATCTGTGTTGTCCTGTCCTTGACAAAGATTCTGAGAATCGAAACGTCGACCATCCTGTGTGTCGTTTTGTATGCATTTGTGTGTATTTTATTTTGTTATTCATTTTATATATTTATTGCTTCTGATTTGGGATTTTCACCTGTATTTCGGGATACGATGGATCTCCATGTAAGGTATGTGCAACGTGTTTGTGTTTAGTACGTTTCTTCTCGCAGGAGCTAAATATACCTATTTGTTTCCATTTCATATTGTTATATCCTGCTGCAGCCGCTTGCTTTTTCTTCTGCCCAATACATGGAAGTGAGGAATTAAAGCAGCCATGTACAGGACGTGGCGATTCCTTGGGTGAGCCCAGCACCAGAGCGCTATGTGTCGGCTCTGCAATTATGGAAGCCTCCTTCGATGACAGAAAATGCCCACGGACTGCCCCTGCCTTCCCTTGAGGGTTGACCGTGAAGTCTTCGACCGTTCTAACTTGACCAGCTGGGGTGTGAAAGGCACCACAACAGTGAGAGTCCCCCAGGAATGCTAACCTGGTTAAAAAATGCACGCTAAAGTCGGGTGTGTTGGCCTAAAGGTTTTGGCCCAAGGGCACCTAACAGACACTGCAATTACATCAGAAAAAACACTCTGGATGAACGCAGAAAAAGAAGAATATTTTTCATTTCTTTCATTACATTATCTAACTTTCCTATCTCAATAATGTCTTGACATTCCATGTTCCTATTTTAAACTTGTTCATTTTGGTATTGCCATCAATAGCTTGATGATGGTATGGTGTTACCAGTGGTTCATGACAGTCTATACGAGATGAAGGTGTCCTAAGATAGCCATTAATGTCGATCCCAGACTCTGATCTCTCAAAATGCAGTCTTGGGGAGATAATGTGGTGGTTTTCCCTTGCCTTCCATATTCACACTAGGGTCTTCTACCTCTGCCTTTGACAGCAATTTCCGACTGTCAGGATAAGTTAGTTAGTTAGTTAGTCGACAGATCATCCTCGTTGCACATTGAACCATTCAGTCCATAAGTGCTCGGATCCCCTCCTCAGCAAATCCCGCAGCGTGTAGCGGCTAACGATGCCAGTTCTGTGTTGGTTTATCAATCTTCTTTGGCTTCCTGCGTAGTGTTCTTGTTTGGCCACCCCTCTTTTAATTTGCTGCTCTCGCAGTCTGGCCATTGTTGTAGATTCACAGTCATCACTTGGTTCTTGCAAAAGTCTCACTTCTCGTAGAGCATTCAGAATGTCAGCCTGGTCCATGGCGCGTCCGCCCTCCACAGTAGCCTCACCTGCGAGCTTGTCAGCCCGCTCATTTCCTTGTACTCCCGCATGCCCTGGCACGAAGATGAAACTAATCTTTGCCAGCCGAGACCGCTTCAGAGGCAGCAACCATTCTCTTCGGATCGACCCCTCCTCTATCCTCTTGATCATGTTCATTGAGTCGCTAAGGAAACAAGCCCTAGTGAATGTCTGTGTCTCGAGCCATGTTATTGCTTTACTTACTGCCATGACTTCCATGGTCAGGCTACTTGTGGTTTCAGTGAAAGCACCAGAGTCCTCCTTCACAATTCTTCCTCCGGCCCGAGCTGTAAAGGCCCATGAGCTTCTCACATGTCGGACGACCGACCCATCTGTGTAGATGACCGCGACACAGTCTAGCGAATTCTCGAAAATCAATGCTTGTACTTCAGCCTCAACAGCAGCCGGATTTTCTTGTCTGCATTTTCTATCTAGTTGGATGCAAACTGAAAAGGATGTGCAGAAGTCTGTTGGCACTTGCACCCACTCCTCGCCAGGTTCTAAGTCCTCAAGTGAACACACCCGTTGAAGAATGTCTTCGGCTTGACCCATCCACGACCGTCCTCTTTTTAACCTGCTGCCCTTCACCTTCCTAATTTCACTATGCAGTGGATGTTGTGTGTTAGCGTTAATTCTGAGGTAGGCGCGTGCCCTGCAAACTTGTATTCTCTCTTCAATGGTTGGAAAATCAAGAAGGTAGCGCATCGCCCTGCATGCTGTATCTCTTGTACATCCAAGAATAATGTGCATAGCTTCATTCTGTATCCTTTCCATCCTTTCTATCTGCTTATGGCTGAGAGTCAAGATTGCCATTGCATACTCCAAAACAGACATGACCAGCCCCTCGTACAGAAGACATAGATGGCGCTGCTCACAGTTTGCTGCCGCCATCACCCGCATCGCTGCCAAACCCCGCTTGGCCTTTGTTATCACCTGGTCTATGTGCACATTATAAGCAAGGCTTCGATCAAACCGTATCCCCAGGTAATTCATTGCCTGCGTTCTTTCCACCGTCTCTGAACAGGATAAGTCAGGATAAGAGAATTCCATGCTCCCTTCTGTTGCAGAATTGTAGACTGATCTTGGTGGATACTCGGACACACCTATGTCCTTATTTATCCCAGTGTCTGATTAGAATTACATTCTGCTATTGTGTTGATTTAAATGAAATAAGGCTTTGGCCATTCAGAAAGCAACAGCAAACTACTACATGTAACATTATCTAGCAAATCCAAAATAGCTAGTAAATGCTGGGATTGATTGCAGCATCATGTAAAGGACATTCAACTAACTTACATTCTATCTCATCTCATCTCATCATGTTCCTCTTGTACCTTGCGGTGTCGAGGTGAAGTATAAACTTCGTGAGAGTGCCTGGTTATGGGCTTCGTATATCGACATTCCCATGGATTCTGTTATTCCCTCCGTCCAGCGTTTACATGGTCGGCCTCTTCCTCTGTTTCCATCTGGTCTGTACGTCATTGCCTGTTGTGGCATGCTGTTGACTGGTAGCCTACTTGCATGGCCAAACCATTTGACTTGCTGCTTTCTAATAAAATCTAGAGCAGCTTTAACCCCCACTTTAGTCCTGATTTCTTCATTTCTGATCTTATCTCTTCTTGATACGTTGAGTATTCTTCTCAGGAACCTCATTTCTGTTGTTGTGATTTTTCTTTTCTCTTTTTCTGTCATTGTCCAGGTTTGGCATTGGTAGCACAGAGTTGGTAGGAAGATTGTGTTACATTCTATTACACTTAATATTACCTTGCCCTACAGAGACTTCAGGTTGTTCTATCTTGACATGTGATGGTAGTTTACTCTCCATCTTTCAATCTGAAAGGATTTGTAAATTGCATATGTATACAAAAGTAAACTAAATAAATGAATGTGATATTTTGTTTGTCAAGATATCTAATCATGATTAATTATACAAAATGTCTTATGATTACTTCAAGACATGATTTCTGATATGTTATTCCTCAAGTTCCCTTTAAGAATGTTAGTTTGGCAATCAATCAGTGTAATAATAATGGCTTAACATGACAAAAATAACATAACGATACATGAAGGATTTGTGGAAGAGCTTTATTACTTGTGTCACACATCATACAGACATTAAAGTTGATGTAATACTTATAACATAAGCCATTCTTTGCTGTATCTTTTTCCCTCTTCCATACATCCAATAATGAGTCTTCAATTGGTGAGAAAAACAAGAAAATCTTGTCATTAATGTTCCTTCTCAACTGTTGCTTATAAGCAAGAATTCTACTTTGTGAGCTTATAACATGAAATCTGTGAGTGTGCTTACATTTTACAATCTATACATATAAAAGAGAATGTTTATGTCTTTGTTTGTGTGTCCTTTACGCATTCCCGAATGGTCCATCCAATTGAGATGAAATTTTCTAGATGTTCTTCTCATTCCCTCGGAGCCAACTGGCATAGTTAGTTAGTTTAAAATCAACAATTTTTCCTCCAGCATGAAAGAAAATGGCACGAGCTTAAGAAACAGATGAATAAATGTCCCGCCATCTTGCTGCAAGGGAACTCACTCTCTGATTAAACCAGAAATTAGTTATGAACAGTTGTTGTTCTCACTCGCGCGGATGCAACTGAAATGGTTAGTTTAAAATCAATTTTTAATGTTTGGAACAGGGAACGGGATCATCAGAAACTGACCAAAGGGAATGGGAGAAGGGGCCAAATATGAATTAAATGAAACGCTCCCCGCCAGGGGCTGGGCGAAGCCGGGCCGGATCATCTAGTTAGGTATATTTGGTCCCAATATGGTCTGCTTGTGCATTGAAGCTCGATTATCTGGACTCTGTTGATGGCATTACCTTCTTAGCCCACACACTGAAATGTGATGCAAGATGTAGCTAAACACATTGGATAGGAGGTCACATCAATTAAGTCTTGCAAATTCACAAGGAAGGACAAAGATAATGTGAATAAATCAAGCAAATGATAACCTGATCTCCCAGTGTGAAATGTCCTTCAAGAGGCAGAATTATACACCTATTTAGGTAGCAATGTGGTCACAGATGGGTCAACATATAAAGATATAAAAAAAATAGAAATAATGCAATAGGCAAGAAAAACTTTCATAGCAATTGGAAATTTGTGGAAGTCACAAATATTAAACAACAGACTGTTCAAGTAAAACATTAAACCAGTAATGCTGTTTGGATCAGAAACATAAAGAATGACATACAATGATTATTAATTAGCTACAACACTCAATCATTGTTGACTGGGCAAGATATGGGGACTAAAATGGTAAAAATAGATGTGTCTAGTCCTCTCCATGAGATCCTTTAGTGAAACCTCACTTCAAGAAGAGGAATCATTCTTCTACATATGTACCAATGTACACAAAGATGGGGGAACATATAGATATATTAAAAGCATATAAAAATGATCATCCATAGTGCTAAAAAATGTTTAAACTCTAAATGTTAAACCATTGCTGCTGTATGTATCAGAAACACAGAGAATGACTAAACCAATTACTAATGGACTACAAACATTCATTCATTGGTGCCTGTGTAGAATAAAGGGACTAAATCTGTATGACAATGTCATAATCACTATGTAGAGTTTATGAAGAAAACTAAACAAATAATCATTTACCCATATATTACATTATGGTATTTCTTTCTTCTTAGTGACGACCATAATATGTCTTCTTACAATTAGAGCTGCACTATGATGTCAAAGTAAGACAAATAAGCCACACTGTGATCAAAAGCAGTTATCCTACAAAAGTGTCAGTTGTCAGCCTTTCTAAGAATGGGGCAGGCACAGAGTAAGGTGTTTTTGCAGAAATTTTTCAGCAACCTTCCGGTGACATGGTGTATGTACTAATGCCTGCTTCTGATCAGATGTATTCAAAAACAACAGGTCACACATTGTAGGAAACAACTAATAATTACAGCTGTGGTCTGTCTGCTAGGATGCAAGCGTTTGTCGCATAGAACTTTCTTCTCTGTGAAGTTATTTCAAATTTTTGGCACACAGTAAGCTAAATTTTCTTATAATGCCTGTATTCAAAACAATGTTTTCCCGTAGTGAATTTGAATAACGAAGACACAAACAATAGATTGCACGATTTATTGCCTGGCATATTTCGCTGCATCTCGTCAGGTACATACTGCAGAAATCACACAACTTGCGTGAATTAACTAGATAAATCCTTCAAGTTGAAATATACACATATTCGCACAGTAATGTCACTTATTTACCACAGTAATTTTAAGCTGACTAACATGTCTTTCTGTTTACACAATTCTGGCTTGCGTTGATAGATCATAATTGCTTCTGCAAATTTTAACAAGCGAGTATTTTGTGTTCTAAACAACACGCGAAATGCAGTGTCTCTGGACACAACATGGCCACTGGTGACAATGTGCCTGCTGATTGAAGACGCCTACACCAACAGTCAAAGAGCCTGTTCCTCTGTACGCCACAAACAATTGTATTTACCAATTCACATGTAGATGCCAGGCCGTTTACATTGGTCGAACGGAGAGACAGCTTAACAAACGGGTGTCAGAACACATACCTCAATGGGTCAACAAGATACAACACACAGGAGATGCTAGCCGCGAGGAGCCGACACACCGGAAGCTCCCGGCGTCTTCAATCGGCAGGCACATTGTCGCCAGTGGCCATGTTGTGCAGAGACTTCTGAGGAGCTATATAGTTCGTGTTTTGTGTGAAGCTTTCTGCATTGCGGAAAGAGAGTGAGCCATTTGGGATAAAATCCTGGTGCAATGAAGTGGACCCTATCAACATTTAAGCGACTTTAAGTGTGTCTTCAACTGCAATGTTCTGGGCCTTACACCTATCTGAAGTAACTGCCTTGGCAAAATTTCAGCCTCTCGTGTCTGTCTGGTTGCTCTGCTCCGGATAGCATTCAAACAGGGCTTTGCCCTTATTCTCATCACACCTCTGCCAGATAAGGTCAGGACTTTGGAAGACAGAAACACTCTTATACTCTTGACTTCCCCATTCATACATTTATGTAGTCACCAGAACAATTTCAGTGACTTGTCTGTGCTTATTCTTTGACACAACTCTGCCCACTGTTCACCACTTTAACCAGGTTTTTGAAATAGCTAACTTTTGTGTAAATCTCTCTTTCCAAGCTGCCATGGTAACCTAGGACACCTCATCTATACTGTAGTGAGTGATGGAGGAACCAGCGCCAGGTCAATAACCCTGCCCTCATGACCTGGGCGACTTGCCGTCCTGTTGACACACCACTGTTGATACAAACCAGGTCAATAACCCTGCCCTCATGACCTGGGCGACTTGCCATCCTGGTGACGCACCACTGTTGATACAAACAAGAAACAAGGTCACTGGCTTCAAGTGCTGCCTTGATCCCCCCCCCCCCCCCCCCCCTGTGTGTTGGAAGAAATGTTACTCCATGATTTGCTCTTAGCGTTGAAATCATCGCAGAAAATGACATTTCTCTCATGACATAATATGTCACTCAAACACTGCCATCTCTGGGAATCCACACTCACGTTACAGGCATAAACATTAACCAACACGAATTGTAGACCGGAGTGAACTGTAACAGCCTGTATTTGTATCTCGTCACTGACCCACCTGGACATGTCCAGCTCTGAAGCCACTATCGTCATCATCAAGTGCCCTGCCAGCTGGCGTAGGCATTCATGGCTCTCCACAGATCTCGGTCTTTGGTTTTCTGGATCAACTCTGCTGCTGATATTCCTCCTTGCCACTGTCTCAATCCATCCAGCATCATTTCTCTTGGTCTGCCTCTGCCTCTCTTCCCCTCCCCTTCCAGTTGTCACGATGTTCTCCAATGCTTCTCTTCTGATCTCATGACCAAAGAAAGATGTTTGCCTCTTTCTTATTGCTGTATACAATGTTCTAGTTTCATTAGCCTGTTTCAGGCAGTCGTTGTTAGTTACTCTGGCACTCCAAGTATTTCGCAACATTCATCTCAGGAACCACATCTCTGTTGCTTCTAATTTCTTCTTAATCTGTTCATTTACATTCCAAGATTCACTGCCATACAGCAAAACTGGTTCTACATAGCATTTCAGCACTCTCTTTCTTACATTCAGTGACAGTGACTTATTGCATAAGATACTCTTCATTTTCTGAAATGCAACTTTTGCTTGCCCTATTCTGCTCTTAATCTCTGTTGTATATCTTCCATCTGATGTTATAAATGCCCCCTCCCTTTTTTTTTAGCATATCCTTTACAGGACCTCGCTGTCAACACCAGCATCTGTCAGCTGTATGTTGATTTCTTGGCAAGATTACGCTCAGTAGTTTGCCATTGCTTTCTGAGCGGCCGGCTCACATACCCCGTAAGTTACCGATGCGATTCGAACCACTGCTGATTCTCACCGTCATCACATTACCGACGAGAGTATATGAGATTACGGAGAAAAGTCATAACCTTTAAACCACGAAGCCGGCAATAAATGCCCCTAGGTATCTAAAATTATCCACTTGGTTAAGAATTTTTCCTTATATTTCTATGTCACATTTTGGTGTCGCCATTTTCTTTGATACCATCAATGTTACTGTTGAAGTCACTATGCTCTCTCAAATCAGAATTGCCATTTCCAGGTGTCGCCTGCTGTAATAACGTTTGAAGCCGGCTATATAGAGTGAATTAACACTCAGTCTCGTCTCCTGAAGCATATCCTCCTATATTGTTTCTGTATGCCAAGCTTTTCAAAACTGGGTCTCGCAACAGCAAAATTAATGATTAATTGCTCACTTTTAGTTACAGAGTAGTGTAATTTGAGAGCAGAATTAGAAATTGATTATAAATATTAGCGATACTGATTGCTTGATTTATGCAGCAATTACAAACTTATTTATTTACATTATTTGCAGGATATTTAATCAACAAAAGAAAGCTATCACAATGCAGAGTACAAAGTGTTTTTGTCAAGACAATGAACGAACATTTCACATGACATTTAATTAATATAAATTAAATATAAATAAATACTGACCAACAAAAAGATATCAATTGAAACAAGAACAAGAGTGTTGAGATGTTACATAAAACCTATACTTTTGTATAGATGTGAAGCATGGACAATAAGCAGTCAAGCTGAAAAACAGCTAATGGCTGTGGAAATGTGGTTTCTGAGGAAAATGCAAAGAATATCATGGACAGATAGAAAAACCAATGAACAAGCCCTTCAAGAAACAAATGAAGATCATAAACTGATTAGAGTCATTAGATGTAGACAGTCAAAATTATTTGGGCATGTTATGAGAAGAAATGAATAGGAGAACTTGGTGACAACTGGCAAGATCAAAGGGAAGAGACCAAGGGGAAGACCTAGAAGCAAATACCTGGATGGCTTGATAACATGGCATGGTCAAGACAGGAACATTGAGCTGATCCACGACTCTGGTGATCGAGTCAAATGGTGAGTGATGACCGCCCACGCTTTCCGGCATGGCACATGATTGATGGATGGATTTACAGGACTTTGTGAAAAATTCTAAAAGTAAAAATTTTGTGCAGTATTCAGTTAATTATTTAGCAAAAGGTTGTAATGGAAAACAAAACTAACAGTGAAAGTTACTCAGAATATGATGGCACATGTTGAATTATGCTTGCGCTAATGGCAACACTTGTGCCCCTAAATTTGCTTTTGCCTTCACAAAGTATTTAAGGAGTATTTAAATAATTAAATTCCTGACATTTTCATTTTGTGTGAAATTTGTGTTCTTCAAAATATTCTGTTTTAATTGTGTTTTATTGGTATCATGAAGCAGCTCTTGTGACATTGATGAAGAAAAGTGGGTATTTAACAATCAATTTAACAAGATTATCTTCAAAGGATAAGAAATAATGCCTTGGTAAGTGGAAATCATAATTGATAGCGGGTTCGACCATGCTGCGACCCGAAATGGAACTGGAAGTGATATACCGCGCCACCCAGTAATGATCCACTGTGTCACCTAAAAATGGCTATGTAAAGACCATTCATGCTTTCGACGTCATTAATTCATTCAAATATCACGTGACAATACCACACATCATCTTGGCTTCAGCAGAAAAGTTTTTCCTAATATTCTGTGCATAGTGATTGGTTGAAATTATTGTGACTTTTAATGAAATTAATTATTTGGCAAAATGTAAGTAATTTTATTATTTTATAGCTTTTATACTTAATTGTACAATATTTTTATATGTATATTCAAGCTCTGCACCCTCTTTTACATATATGTGAAAAGTTTCATCCATAAAGATCGATCTTGGGGGTGGAAAAAAAAATGTTTTCTGCTGATAATGGCGGCCGACATGAATATTGATTGGAACTGGCTCAAAACGTGCAATTTAAACTACTAAAGTTAAAGAGAACACAAGTTTAAAGATCTATGGACTATGCCAAAATATTTAAAATATCGGCACATGATGATGTTGTCTCTCTGTGCCAGCACATGATGATGTTGTCTCTCTCTCTCTCTTCTCACCAATATACACTCACAAACTCACACACAGACAGGCACACACCCTCACACTATCAGATACACACTCCCTCGCATACACTGCATACATGCACACACATATATACACACGCACACACATAAACACACACACCCATACACACATTGAGACATGCACACACATACACACACATATATAAATACACACGTTCACACACCCACCCATTCACCCACACACTACACGACAGCACTACACGCTGCCTCACATAATCTCACCCTCTCACTCAGACTCACTCATTTACTCTCTAAACCACACTAACTCACTCTCTTTCTCGCACACACAGACAAGTACACAGACACACACTCACCCACTCTTTCTCTCTCACTCATTGAACAATCAATAACATTAGATATGCAGATGATGCAGTATTGATTGCAGACAATGAGCAGGATCTGCAACAACTTGTTACAATTAATAATAAAAATCTGATGGGAGATGCCTTGAAGAGATTAGAACAATTATCGCCATGGAGAAAGTAGCCTTTAGCAAGATGAAAAACATACCAACAAAAAGATGTCAATTGAAACGAGAACAAGAGTGTTGAGGGGCTACATAGAGCCTGTTCTTTTGTATGGATGTGAAACTTGGACAGTGAACAGTCACGCTGAAAAACATCTGATGGCTGGAGATATGTGGTTTCTGAGAAAAATGCAAAGAATACCATGGACACTGACCCATCAGTATAGATCACAATGTCATCTTGATGTCTATTACTCTGGATCAGTTGTTGCACCTAAAACTCTGTGCGGCACGCTGCCCATTCTCTGACCCAGTGTTACTATTACATTGTACCAGTCCGTCCTGTTTGCCGGTACGTACGAAACTACTCTTTTTTTCACGACTGACGGTCTCTAGATCACAAATTTGACTATAGATATTTCATCCTGTGCCATCCTCAAAGCATTAAGACTACACCTGCCTTCACCACCAAAGCCTCCACATGATCGATACAAGACATTCACTTGCCGAAGGTGATACTCCTTGTTGTGTCCACCTATGGTGTCCACCATGGTGGTTGGATGAAGAGTCTTCCTGCTGGTTTAGACCGTCTCTGTGATCGACGGCGCCCCAAGAGCGAAGAGTAATCATAACTGAATGCTTCGCAGGCTCTTATAGCCCTGACTGTTAGTTAGTTACTGTAGTTAGTCGAGGTTCCAACTTCACGGCAACGCGTCGTCCCGTTTATGCTCCGTTCCCGTGTCAGTGAATATCACACAAAATGCTCTCCACTGTCCAATGTGAAAAGTAGAACAGACAGGAGTCTTGGCAATCCAACAGCCAGCACAGGTACACTGTGCACTAATGCCGCCGTCAGAATGTCAACACAAAATTCATCGACAAATACCACCGTTCATCGTTGATGGACTCGGCAGTCACCAGAAAGACCTCCTTGACCCGGGTTTTTTGACATGGCTTGGTCTATAGCCCTGACTGTACTGGGCTTAGGTATCAGTACAGAGCAGGGCAGGTGGTCGTTTCTATAATCCCCAAAGACATACCATTTTATGTCTGATGCCGCCTCTTGTGATACAAGTGCCAGGTCAATGGTGGTGTCAGGGTCCCCCCAGTCTCATTGCCTGCCTAGTTGGTGTCCCATCATTTAGACAGACAACATCCGTCTCAAGCAAGGCCTCAGCAAGAGCAGTGCCCGGTATGTTCTCTCCCGACCTGTCCCACTCGCTAATTGAAGTAACCACATAACAGATACCTGGTAAATGAAGAACAAATAAGTTGGTATCAACCAGTGCTGGTCTGGTGATCTCGCTTTTGGCAGCAAACAGTGTTTCCTAGGGTTTTTGTGTTTTGTGTTGGTTACATGTGTCTTTATCTTGCTGCACAAGAACCTGCACACTTGTCTTTCTGTTCTTATCTGTCCTCTACTTTTGTTGTCTTGGGAAAGGCACTTAGCCAACCGAACACGAGTTCTCTCTCTCTCTCTCTCTCTCTCTCTCTCTCTCTCTCTATATATATATATATATATATATATATATATATATATATATATATATATATATATCCCTCCCTCTCTCTCTCTCTCACTTGTCTTTATCACTTTGTTATGTCTTTCAACACATCTTTCTCATATCTCTGTCTCTCACACTATCTTTGTTATCTATCTCCCCCCTCTCTCTTTTCAACCTGCTTCACATATACCAGGTTTTCCTGCACTTTATGTGCATAGCATTTCCTTGTTTATTTGTTAATTCATCAGGCCAGTAAGTCGGAAGCCTGGTGTTTAAATTGCCTCATGTCCTTCTGAGGCGACACATATTACTGTCAGCTTAGACCGGAATGATGAGGACATCAATAGCAGGAAATAGTAGGGTGGTAATGTCAACAAAGATGGAAGCCTGTAAACAGTAAGTGTACAGAAATGCAAGTTAACAATTCTTTAACTCGCATGGGGACACAATTATTTTTATTAGGGATACCAATCTGGAAAATTATTCTTGATATTTAAACAGCTTCATACTCCAGCTCCGTATAAACTACTCTGTTTATTCATACTCCAGCTCCGTATAAACTACTCTGTTTATTCATACTCCAGCTCCGTATAAACTACTCTGTTTATTCATACTCCAGCTCCGTACAACTATAAACTCTCCCATATTTACAATAGTAATATACTCAAAATTAAATTGATGATAGGGCTCCCTACTATTTACAGTTATGGTCAAAATCAAACCGATAGATATAAATATTATACAAGTATACGCACCAACAACAAGCAGTAGCGATGAAGAAACACAAAACTTTTACGATGAAGTAGAGAAATGGCGATGTCACAAATTAGATCACAAGAAATAAAAATAATACCAGGAGATTTTAATGCAAAAGTAGGAATGGGAACTATGGCGGATATAATGGGTAATTGTGTTTTTTTTTTTTTTTGCATATCCTTTACAGGACATCGCTGTCAACAGCAGCATCTTTCAGCTGTCTGTTGATTTCTTGGCAAGATTACGCTCAGTAGTTTGCCATTGCTTTCTGAGCGGCCGGCTCAGTTATCCCAAAAGTCACCAGCGGGAGACGAACCGCTCCCAGTTCTCGCCCGCTACGAGACCCTGCGTGATAAACGGGATTACGGAGAAAGTGTTGTAACCTCTCGGCCAGAGAGACCAGCTTTTAGGTACAATAAATGAGGCGATATCCATGGCCATGGCATTGCGGGCGCGATTCATAATGCCGCTTACTCGCGTTCAAAACACAGCGGCGACCGATTTGGCAGTAGACCGTGTTGCGCTGGTTTTAACGTGTTGGTATGGGAGCCGGTAGTTCAGAAAGCAATAGCAAACAGGACGTTGAAGTCAACATCAACATTTTTCAGATGCTGTTGATGTACTAGACAAGATTACGCTCAGTAGTTTGACATTGCTTTCTTAGTGACCTCGACGCGGAGATTACCGCCACCGATTCTCACGCACGTCACGTTACTCATGAGGGTTTACTGGAATACGGAGAAAATCGCAAAATCTACGCCAGGGAGACCGGTAATGGCAAACTACTGAACGTAAATTTGCAAAGACATCAACAATGGCAGTTAAATGCTGGTGTTGACTGCAACGTACTGTAAAGAATCTCAATATAGCCTACAACTTAAAAGAAAAAAAAAGTTTGAAAGAGGAAAGAAACTAATGGCTCTAAACTAAAAACTCAAAAGCATCTACTGTAAAATCGACTTTAAAGTGAAATTTTTTTTTTAAACTAATAGAATAGACAACTATCAATGGTCTGATCATTGGAAACACCCGATATAACACCATAAAAGAAGCTTTACACATGGAAAAGCCCTGATAAGAAAATACTCAACCAAATTCATTCTGTACAATACTTGCACCGGCTCCGTAGCGTAGATCTTACGGACGCGATTTGTAATCCCGTATATCCGCGTTCGAAAAAAATCTGCGCGCGATTTGGTAGCAGACCGCGTTGCGCAGTTTTTTTACGCTATGGTATAGGTGCCGATCGTTCAGAAAGCAATGGCAAACTACTGAACGTAAACTTGCCAAGACATCAACAACAGCAAAAAAAAAAAAAAAAAAATGATGGTGTTGACTGCAAACTTTCTGTAAAGGATATGCAATTAACTTTAACCATACTTGTAAGCCAGATCAAAAGCTCTGGGGGAAAAGATGAAAAACTAAGTTAATCATGGGTGAGTGGCGTGCAATGCACACAACAAAAAAAAACAAAAAACCAAGACAACCAACATTTGTATTTAATAATAAAAATGTTATCAAAAAAGGCAACGTTGGCTAAAAGATAGTTACACCAGACCTAGTGTGCACTTATACTAGGGTTTCTGATCATGATTTTCAAATTGGTCATTTACTAATGAGATCACCACAGAAAGATAGGCCTTGAAAAACCAAATCTAACGGTACCTGTCAGCAACTTGCTTGCTACAGGACTTTAGGACTCCCCTACTTTTGCACCGCACGAAATAACAACTCGTGTCATTTGCAAAAGGAATGCAATTTATTTAGAGCTGGAACGATTTATTTCGCGTTGGAGCTCAAGCCAACGAACACAAGCAAGCAAGCAAGCATTTAGAGCTGGCAATTTACAAGCTCTGCGAGCGGTATGCTTCATTGATATTAAACAACATGAATGCAATGAAGTGGTGAGAAATGATGCTAGTAATCACAATCTAATTCTACAGCCTATTATTTAATTATTGCCTAGAAACTATAGCATTTGTCAAGAACACGTCTTCTCTCTATCCGTCTCCAGTCGGGTCTGTCCTCACGCTACACATTGCGTGTACGCTGTACCCTCCGTGCATTAGCGGGTCTTGCGTGCATGGAGTCCCAAGCACGCTGGCTCGTGAACTTGAGTAACCGGGCACACCACGGTTACTCGCAAGGCCAAGCTTCCCACTAGCTTGGGGAAGCCCTCGCTCACTTGTACTTCTTGGCCTCTTGGTTGACACAAATGTGTACCCTTGTGCAGCTATTTATAGCGCTGGTGTCTCTCCTGTCTAGTGTCTCCCTACTAGACTTGTATTAATTCTTATTAACTCTCTAACTCTTTATTGGAGATTCTGACAGGCTCCCCTCCTCTCTGTGAAGTGTTACTAACCTTTAACTCATGTTTGTAACACGTATGGTCACAAAGAAAAATTGGATGTCCAATTTTGTCAGATATCCAATAATTTATAAATCTCTCGTTTGGGGATAGAACAACTCTCTTCTTCCTTTACTCACACTGTTCTATCTTTTCACTCGGCTAATTAAGTAGCCCATGTATCAGTATAGTTGGTTCTATAGATATCTTTGGGAATTGTTTTGAACCGGATCCGTTGTCTTATGACTTAGTCCTGGCTTCCGTCCTTAGACCCTATGTCTTTTGACTTTCACCCGTTGACTTCTGTCTCGACCTGTCCTCATATTGCCCAAAATGACGACCCAAATACAAGTTGACTCTGTTATGAGTGCAACACATGAGCATAAAATGTTCATGTTCCGATTAATATCCCCTCCAACTCATATACATATAGTTCTACTTTTCACCTTCTCGCTTCCGCTTGTGAAAAGCTATTTTCAATGTTACATTAAGGTTTTTAAGAAGTTATTGTGTCCCCTGAATTTAAGTTGTTGTTCTTTAAATCAAATCGTGTGCAACTTTTATGTGTTTGTTTTCCTGTTTGTTTGCGTGTTTACTAATAAACTATAGTGTACTTAACTTGCTAACTTGTGTATGCGTTAGTGTATTAAATGTGTGTATTCCTTCGAGCGCCGTAACTAGGTTTATTGTGGTTACAAACGTTTGTTATTCTTATTTATGACCACAACTCCGCTTTAAGAAGCTCGAAGTATATTCCCTATGTAATCCATTAAAGTATGACAGTAACACACATAAAAAACTTGACAACACATTGGTTACACCGATGACACAGACAAGTCACAATAAGATGTTTTCAGCGGTGAAAAAAAAATTTTGCCGCTACTTTTCTCTCTCACTCTTTCATGTTTACTAATTTTCACGTTGTCTCCTCTCATTTATTCCTCTTGCATACATCTTTCACTCGCTTTCATACTCTCCTTTTGCTCAAACATTCACTAGTCATTAAAATATGTTTCATAGCATCACATAAATGAACATTACATATTTACAATAAATGATTGGCTGAATTATAACAGTATTCACGCCAAATGACTGTGCGTTTTGTTTGCACGTGTCATGTCTATACAAAATATACACGGTTGTGAGGATGGTTTGTTACCGATCCTGTAATAGTAACTAATAAAATTTGGTGTGCTGTCCTAAATTATCCCAAGGGAAATAATCTAACTACTTAATTTCATTTAAGAGAATTGAGTTACATACCTTAAAGTGTTATTTGTAAATAAGATGATGTTAATTCCTAAATGGTTAGGTTAGTTTAGAAATGATATTTTAGATAAATGAATTTATAAATGATTATGATTATGCGGTGATAAACTAATGTAATATCTAACAATTGTATTTCTATTATTGGTATTATACTAAATGGGTTATTCACTAAATGATGGTGATTTCTAACTACCACATGACATAAATAAAGTTATATGTGCATTTGAACATTTTGCAATT
This sequence comes from Cepaea hortensis, assembly GCA_963921405.1. Classification (NCBI taxonomy): domain Eukaryota; kingdom Metazoa; phylum Mollusca; class Gastropoda; order Stylommatophora; family Helicidae; genus Cepaea; species Cepaea hortensis. The sequence goes on along the minus strand of OY992876.1, from coordinate 487,716,137 downwards.
CAATTATTCATAGAAAAATGAAGTTATGTGTACTGTTAATAAAATAATATATATATATATATATATATATATATATATATATATATATATATATATATATATATATATATATATATATATATATATATCACAGTTACATTTCTATATCTAATTACACTAACTGAAGTCCTCCTTTCTGGTGTGAAGATGGAGCAAAGTTCTTTGTAGACTATTATAACATAGTTCATTTCGGCAAAGTCATTCTATGCTCTCCTTCATGGATAGTGTATAAATATAGTTCCCTACTAAGTTATGTAGGTTCATAGCTAGCACTTCAACGTTAATATAGCTTATGTGTGTGTCAGCGCATGTTACTTCTGCGTCTGTTCGTTACACTCTTTATAGCACTGTTATTTTCACACAGTTTACATGTTTGGCGATGATAACGCACTTACAATGTATCTTAATCACCACATACGGCACTGAGTTACTTAACATTTACAGTGTCACTGTTTCTGGTGATCTGTGGTCGATCGGTTCCTGCAAATCGGGTATTTCTATAGTTGACAGTACCTCAATTATATGTATATCTCTATTCTAAGTGGGGTGGAGTTATTCAAATTTGAGTGTCATGACCTTTCACTAAAATTTTCGTTAAAAATCCGCTCACTGAGTTGATTTTGGCGCGGCCTAATCAGTGTTGGGGCCCAAATTGTCAAAATTTAACATGTTTTAAGAATATCTATTTAGTTTTTAAACAAACATCCTAGCAACCATACTTCGCTGCGGTCGGGGTTTCGAGGCCTAACTGCTCATGTCAACTATTTTTTTATATGACGTATGGTGACGAATCTCACAACTAAGCAGAAAAAAAGGTTGGTGAGATCTGTTAAACTGACATTTGGCTTTCAAATATCATAAATGTTTGGTTTGGAATTATTGCATACAATCAAGAGAATTGCTTTCACATGTTCATCAGTCAAACTCGTTAGATGTGTTGACTTCACATACCTCATTTTTGAAAATGTTTGCCCACAGACATAAGGTTTTTTCCAAACAGTAAACACAGATGCCATACCAGCGGCAAATTTCTTCAGTTCCGAAAACTTAACATCAGGTAAGCAGCGGTAAAATTCAACACGTTTTCCTTCTCTGTGCTTCTCTTTCAACAAGTCATTTGATTGCAAATCAATAAGCCCCAACTGTAGTTAACCTGCCACATCATCAAGGTTACAATCAAACGGATTCTGGAACAGAAGAATGTCCACCTCACTTCTGAGAAGATCTGAAAATCTCTCTAAAAAAAATGCTTCTTCAAGTCACGACTATTTTTTTTCTTCGGAAAATCGAAGTTGACATCTTCGGCGATTGTAGCGCAAAATTCTCTGAAACAGTGAAAATGGGGAAAGTTTTATCCTTCCAGCTGTGCTTCAAACAATGACAGCATTCTCCGAAATCCTTTGATGATTCTGTAGAGATCACAGACGAGGTTATCTTTTCCCTGAAGTTTCAAATTCAGTTCATTCATGTGGGATGTTGTCGCGAGATCACTGTAATTTACAATAAGATGATACAGATAACAAAGACAGTCTGATTCGCAGCTGCAAGTTGTTTACTTCTAGTCGTGGTGATATCAAGACAGTCGGGAGTCCTTGAGAATTCTCCTACATCAAAAGAAAATTGTAGGCATGTTGTTGTGGCCCGATCGGGATAATACAGGAAAAACGCTAGCCTGTGTTGGTTGTCATAACAAGGGAGACAACTTTTGCATTGATTGATCAAGGGGGAGAGAATAATTCTGAAAGAGTTGGTGCCCTTGAGGACACCTGTGTTGACATCAAAGGAACGTCACTAAAACAATACAAGGCTGTTTGAAAAAAAAAAACATGACTTGTTTACAGTTAGTGTAGACAAGAAAGTTGACCTGGGTTGACGTGTTTCGTTACCGCAGTTATGAATTCAGAGAGCATCTACCGTGTTAGATTTACTTAAAGTTAAATAACATGTGTCTTTATGGCAAATTGTAGAGGCCATCCAGGAGTAATGCGGTGTTTCATAAGGCACTCCATATAGTGTATTTAGGCATAATTAATATAGGCAGTAGCTTTGTTAAAACTAGCTAGGGTGAGGAAATAATTAGCTCTGCTAGTTGAGAATAGGGTAGTGAAGTGAGAATTAGCTCTGCTAGTTGAGAATAGGGTAGTGAAGTGAGAATTAGCTCTGCTAGTGAGAATAGTGTAGTGGGGTGATGTTTGGGGAGACTGAGGATGGGTTGGGAGATGGGTGAAATGTCCAATCGTGGGATCTTCCAGTGGGGTGCCTACTGGGGTTCTGCACTCTGTCTATTGGTCTTTCCTTGTCTTAACCTGATTCAGATTGAGGTGATGAGACACTCTGATCCATGACAGAGTTTAGTTTACAGATAAATATCTGAGCGAAGCTGTAGGCCTACACTCAGCTAGTAGGAATCAGTATCAGGCGGCCTTCACCAGATGTGGTCTCTTTCTCTAACAGATTCCCCGACAGTGACGAGGAAGCTTTACCCTGGGTTTGATGGAGGTCTACTCGTATTAAGCAGAACATCAAATGAACATTCGCTTTATTTTATAAGATGAATAAATACCCAGAGGAAAGTATAGTCAGCACTGTTTATGATGGGCTTAGGATCCAGAGGATCCATACGTACCTGGCTCAGTTGAGCAAGACATTATAAACGATTCTTTTACAATAGGGATTCACCCAGGTTGGGTGATACTCATTTCTTCACCACAAACCACTGAACACTAGTGATTAGAAAAGAACATTGAACATCGCGTTCTTGTGGAATAATTTAGTCCAGTGAAGAAGTACTTTAGAACTGTTTGTGTGTGACAATCAATAACAATGGATTAGAACAAATGTGAGGCCTGTGAATTTGAAACCTAGTTTTCACGGTACAGAGATCCGTACTTATCTGATTTATAGGGACCTTAGTCTTTTCAGTGAGTGACAGATCCGTGATTAATTTTAAACGATAACTATTTTCAGAGGATCATGCATCTAGTCGACCAAGTAGATACCGGAGAAAGTCAACGTCTGGAAGAAGAGACGCATCAATGGGTGAGGTCTTCATGTGCTAAGCTATCATGCTGTGGCGTACCCTTGCTATGATGATGATCTGACTTGGCTCCTGATCACTGGTCTAATTCTACATACACCTTAGAATATTCGACACACATTCTACACATCACACACACCCACTTCTCACACACATACTCTTTGCTTTAATAAAATATTTTGTATTTATTTGGTGAAGCTAGAGTTGTTGAGTATGTTGTGTTGGGGAAGAATGAGAGGGGGCATGATCCAGGGGTGAGTGAGAGTCCGAAAAGTGGTGTCTAAAGACTGAGGGAGTTTTGTGGACGGATTCTGGTGGTTTCTCTAGGATAATAATGTTGGGTTAATAAAAATGTGGGTGTTGATTCCCCTCACTTCAGGGACGACACTAAAGTAATAAAGGATTATTACGACAGATGTGATGTCAACCAAAAATGACAACTTTGACAGCCAGGTAGAATCTGACAGCTGTAGATCAGCTCTATCTTTTTTCAGTGAGGAAATGTCTACTTCGTTTCGGAGCTTGTAAAAACGAAACAGGACTTTACGCAGCTGAGCCACCTCACTGATGTGTGATAAGGAAAGTCACAGAATTCAGAATTAATTTCTTCACGAAAAGCCTGGAACTGACGGTGATTAAGTGCATATCCCCGAATGAAGTTCACAGCAGAAACGACTGGTTTCAGTACACAAAAATTATCTAAGTCTTTCCCACAGAGTTCTTGCTGATGTATGATGCAATGTATGAAAAGACCGTACAGAATTTGCAAATCTTCCAACAGAGTCCTGATCTGCCGGGTCAGACCCTTCCTCACCACAGCCATGTTTATTTTCGCCATCAACTGTAACATATCGAAGATGATTACACTAAAAGTTATAGTCTTGCTAAACTTTTTGCACTTCCATGAACATGTAATTTCCAGTTGTTGTTTCATGCATGCAGCAGACGGACGTCAATTCTCCCGTTATCTGAAAGTCTAAATTACTCTAAGTTGACACCACAAATTAATACGAGAAGTTTCGAAGTACTCGAGAGATCAGTAGACTCAACCGGCCTCAGAGAATACCACAACAAATTCCTAGTTTTATCGCGTGTCTGTACCACTATGTTCTCTCGAAGTTCTTCTATTCTTCGCACAACTGAACTTGCCGAAAGGCTGGTAGTTCGAAACAAATAAGCTTTCTCAGGACACAATTCATTTGCTGCTTGCATCATATACTCTATGATGAAGCTGCCATCAGTAAACACTTTTCCTTGTTCTGTCATCTTATGCACTATGTTGTAACATGTACTAGTGTCTGATTCCTTTTCAGCAAACTTTCTCGTGAGGAGAATTGTTCTCTGTTTCTAAACCATCTTTCATGGACTAATATTTCTCAGAGCGTAACTTTCCAGAAAACTTTGAATATTTTGATAGATGTTTTGTTTCGTTGTGACGTCGAAGATCGTAGTAGTATATAGGTACAAAAGGATGACCGTTTTTGAGGATCTTATATAAATCAACCATTTATCGATCCTGATCCTCAAAGAGCGATAACTCTTCGGGGTTTTAAGTAGGCGTGGTGGTCAGGGGGGGGGGGGTGTGGTGTTCAAGTGGTCAATGGTCAAGTGACTCATCAGAGTAGGCGTTGTGAAGTGACTCATCAGAGGTGGCGTGCGTGGTCAAGTAATTATAGGTACGACATCTAACATCAATAAAGAAAACAAACGATTCAAGTAAGGTACATAATAATTTTAATAAAATATATATAGACAAACAATGCATATTAAATAAGTAGTGGCATAGTTGACACATTATCACTGTCAACCTTTCTTTTTATATACAGATAGGACAAAGATTCACGATGTTGCTGATACGTATACACTGCAGAGTCTTGTGTCTTGAACCCTATATTGGTTCCCCCACTTGGTGTTTGGGTGTTGAGTACTTCCAAAAATGTGTCCTTGTTTAGTGTTGTGGTTTTTGGTCAGATCTTTGGTACTGATTTTATCATAATCTCCAACACAAATATACGTCTTACTACACAATGAGATCATCCCCTTCCCTTCGTACTCTAGTTTGAAAAGCCCGGGGGTTCTCTTTTCATAGGCTTTGATATCCACACAGTCCTGACAGGTAGTAGTAGTATGAACAGGACAGGTTTCAGACGGAAACCACTGATTGTAGACTCTATCATATTCTTCTCGTAGGTGTGGTTTAACCACCTCAGAGAGTGAGTCGGCGCTAAGGGCCAAGTAGAGAGAGAGTCAGTGTCCATTTCAGTGAGTTGGTAGTCTTCTTTAGCGATAAATGTGTCGAGAAAGTCATAATAGAAAGCTAACATTCTTAATTTGGCATACTGGTAGACAAAGAACCCAATCTGTAGAGATAGATCCCAGACAGTTTTCTTCTTTAGTGTTTCTACTTCGAAAAGATCATCTGTAATACCAGTCATGCTTTTGAACCTGGGGTTATTGACTAGTTTGGTAGTGTCTTTTCCCTGGCAGTAGGAGACATCGGTATGTTTGGCTTTATTGGTTAACGTTTTGCCGTAAGCGGCTTTAACTAACAATTTCATAGTGTCGGCTGTAATAGACTCAGCCGGATTTTTGTCCCCTTGGCGACGGGCGTTAGACACTGTTTCCCCAAATTGTTTAAAACAACTAACCGGTCGATATTCTATTGTCTGGTAGATGTGGGTAACTACCAACTCATGGGCTAGATACCACTTTAAAAGAGGGGTGGCTAATAAAATTTTCTTCCCGAAATAACTACCGATCAATGTCCGTCGTGGGGTACTCAGTAGTTTATTTTCGTCTCTCGACACCTCCATATTCTTGAAAATAGGAGGCATTTCGGCAAAGGACTCTTGTAAATCAGCTGGGGTCTCAATATCGCACTCAACCAACCCGAAAAATGTGTCACTTTTTACAGCCTCAATTATCTGGTTTTCACTCAACGATCCCCAAGGAAGCTCTGACGGTGGAAACTTCTCTTTCAGGAAACACTTGATGGTTGTGTTTGATCTCTTTAATCTCTGCCACTCACATTCCCAAATAACCTTAACTGTCACCCCAACAGTTTTTTCTAGATACTCGTGGATCTCGCACGTATTCTGGTACAGTTCTACCAACGGTTTTTTATTGATGGGATTAATCGTTTTCCCAGCAGTTAGATGGCAAGATGGATGCCCATGGAACAAACACCCATGGAATTGGTAAGCTGTCGTATTCTTTTTATCTCACCCATCTACTCGAATATGTCGATCACCGAGCTGCATCTCGTGACTATTGAATTGGGTTTTTAAATCTATGTTGTTGTGTGACACCAAACTTAACCACTCTCGACTCTGACGTGTGTATTTATGTAATCTGTGTGATTTAAACCCATCTTCGCGGCTTCGATATATGGGGAAGTCTGATGGCATATCTTTCATAAGAGACCAAAGGCATAATACAATCGCATCAAACCCGTTAATAGTTTTTACCAGCTTATTACCCCTGATACGGGTCTCATTGACTTCGTGATAACGATGAAAAATGATACTCGGCCCACCCACCACGTTATCTCGTAACAACTTGTGCACCTTCTCCTCCTTCTTCGAACACAAAACAAAAGAAACATCTTTATTCATGGTGTTGAATAGGTACTGTAGAGTAATGCCGGGGACCGAGATGGCCTGCTTGCACATGTCTATATTTAACTCGGCGTAAATGGCTACTTGTTTGTCCAGGGCTTTTAGAAAAGGGGACACGTCTTTGATGTTGTACCAAATTAAAAAATCCCGCAAGGTACTCATCTTATTGTCGGTCCAGGCTTTCTGACAAACGGTGTATTCTGTCTCGGAAATGTTACGGTTTTTAAGCTTTGAGGAAAAAGGCTACATGCGGTGGTAGGGTTGTCTCATTTAGCTTTCCCAGGTCGGTCAGATAGGGCTTGTGTCTCTCGATGTCTTAGTATTGTGTGTAGACTGGCGATTATTTTGAAGCGGGAGTTTTGAACATTAAAAAGCCGGAAAAACGAGTGCCCCAATCTGTCGTCATGTCAGTATCTGGTCGATTAAAAAATGTCCATTCACACAGATAGCGACCGTGTCGTATGTGTGACCTAATCGTATCCCAGTGATCATTATACACAGCTCGAACATCCGGGGGTAATTTCTGTAATGACAAATATTCACTAGCTGCTGTGTTAACACCAGAGGTTCCCGCCGGTTCGTTGGCAAGCGTGACACGCGATGATAGTTGAGTATTATTAGTAGGCGATACCCGACAAGGTATCTGTTGATCCGTCACTCGCCGTGGTACTAGGTGCTGATGATGCGTCACTCGGTAAGGCACTATATGATGATGCTTGTTGCTTATTATTAGTAGGCGACACGTTATCGGGCGTGCCACCTGACAAGGTATCTATTGATCCGTCATTCATTGTGGTAGTAGATGTTGATAACTGAGTATTGTTACTAGGCTATACGTCATCGCCCACGCCACCCGACAAGGTATCTGTTGATGATGAAGCGTCACTCACCGTGTTAATAGATATTGATGCTGCGTCACTCGGCGTGGTACGTGATGATGCGTTAAAAATAGAAGTTGTTCGTTCCGCGTCACTCACTGTGGTACTAGATGATTGTTGCTTATTGTTGGTCGGCGACAAGTTATCTCCCGCGACACCCGACAAGGTACGTGTTGTTAGTAACTGTTCATCTGTGGTCGGCGAAACATGATAGCCCGACAAGCCACCGGATGTTGATAACGCTGCCCGCTACGTCTGACACCAGCACCGGAGGATGATGCTGCTTCTGTTGTTGTGGTAGTTGGCGGTATATCAGTTTCTGTAACTGACGACACTCTGTCATTCGATGTTTGTTGTTTGGTTGACTTCCGGCGTTTACCAGTAGATTGTTCGTCTGTCGGCTCTCGTTCGCGCTTGCGACTTGTGGATTGGAGATTGTTAGCAGCACTAGATGATGGTTGAGTGGTCGACACGCCGCTGAATAGTAGTTCATGTTCGGTCTCTTATGTGTCTCCGTAAATTATCATATCTATTGTAACTGTAATCGCAAAAATCGCAATTGAACTGTTGTTTAGAATGAGTACTCCCAACATGTCGACGTAGATTAGTAGCAAATGTGAAGGTTTTATTACACAGAGTACACGTGTGTTTCTGCGTAGCTGCCATTCTCTGATAAAATGGCCGAAGTAGTTGTGAATGTTATTCAGCCATACAACGAAGTTTGTAAGATGACGCAATTATTAGATGTGTTGATTCGTAAACATGCGACGTTGTTTCACTCTGTTGTAGACAATATGCCAAGTGATCAAGCATATCCTGTCTTTGAGAATATAGCAGACAACTTATTTTCTGATGCCCGCATCAATTGTGGCCGGATAATAATTTTAATGTCTTTGAGCAGATATATGAATAAGAAAATAGTCAACTCGTTGTACAATAGTGACGATGATGTCGAGAAAATTGTCACCAGTTTCAGCCATTCAGCCGCTAAATATATATTTCAGATGACACGATTGTTAAAATCGGATGAATTAGAAAACATGTTGAATTTATTTTCCTCTGAATAAACATACATCCTTCCTCGTTGACGGTGAATCTGAGAAATGACTTGTCGAAAGTGTTTGTCGTATATGTGAAACGCCCAAGTTGTGAGAGAAGTGTCATTTGAATCAGCCAATCAGACGTCGGGTAAATAAGAAACCAATGTCACATCGCTCGACCGAGACTTCCACTGTCACACGGGGGCGGGCGAACTGTCAAAAGGCGGGTTATGGCTGGCACATTTCACTCGAGTATAGATTCGTAATCACTCAGAAAGAACCACGGCTTTTCATCGACTATACATTATCTACTACACTGTTTGTCATTGTCTGCCACAATAATTACGCAACTAGGTCCTTTGTGTCAAATCGTAATTGCATCTTTCGTACGTTTTCTATCTCCGGGAAGAAAAGATAATTGGTTTGATGCCAGGGCACCTAAGCAGAGACAGCTCTGTAAGTATTCTGTCCTTACTTTAACCAATTTTTGCTTGAAGCATAATTGGCCGGCAAGATGTTAATTTTCTTCCGTGTCAGATACACGGAAATTATAAAAAAGTTCTCTCTCGGAACATAACGGCAATTTCCTAGGAACGTAATTGTCGGAGTCCCGCTCCACGACAATTTAACGTCTTCTTTCGGATTAGTGTCAGTTTACATGAGTCACTCGGAACATATCTTTGTTTAACAGATTGCTAACGTTCTTGTACAAAGAGAAAAAAAAACAAAAAACCACCCGCATGTTTGCCGCAGACAAAAACATTGCTACAAACACAACATACATTATACGGAAAGACATTATATAATAACACAACATACAAATGTACAAAGACATTATTTAATATCAAAACATTACAACTGTCAACAAGCCCGACTACATGCAAATATTAGATTCTCATACATGCACAGATGTCAGTTGTTTCTCACAACAGAAGATACCCGCCATTCACAACGGCTTTTTTTCATTCAAGACTCACAACCGCGCAACTGACACAAGATGGCGCTGTAGTAACGTTACCAACAGAAACGCCCTGTTTCCATCGATTGAAATTACATTACACACAATCATGACGTATTACTATTGATTTGTCTGTGTGTTGGTACTTTTCCCCCCACTGCATAGGGAGTTAAGACGGCGAGTGGAAAAAATTTAACAGAAGAATATTTGTTTATTTGTAATTAATTCCCCAGACGCGAGAAATATAGAATCGTAGTGACACAGAATGTACAACAAATCACTGGTCGAGTGGCTTAACACAATTGATGTGTTCGAATCTTTGTATATACCAAAGCTAAGACGTTTTAACCAAGTGAACATTATGTGCGATAAGCGGCCGCTGTGTGTATATGGCATAGGCATCTGTTATGTCAGCGTGTGCCGTGATTATATCTAGCAGAACCGTAGGGGAGTAATTCTTTAAACATCGGTATGTACCACGGCGTAGGTAGTCACTATCAGGTGGCGCCCTAGCTAAACATTATCATCAAGAGTTGTCGGGTGGCGATTCTTCACTAATCGTTGGAATATATAGACGGGCGTGCGAGTCATAACCTGCCATTTAATGACCATGGATCCTCGGTGGAAACATCCTTTTACTTGTTTGATTGCGGGGCCGACAGGGAGTGGGAAAAGCGTATTTGTACAGCGCTTCCTGACCCATCTACCAGCCATGGTAGACCCGATTCCAGAGGAGGTTATATGGTGCTATGGGGAATGGCAATCCATGTACGAGAATATGAAGGGGGTGCAGTTTATCGAAGGTCTACCTGATATGGAACAGTGGACAGGCGATAGACGTCGGTTAGTGGTAATAGATGACCTAATGTCCGAGACAGATGATACGGTGACTAAACTATTTACTAAGGGCAGTCATCATCGCAACCTCAGCGTCATGTATATTGTACAGAACCTTTTTGGTAAGAATAAAGAACAAAGAACCATCAGTCTGAATTCACATTACCTAGTAGTATTTAAGAATCCTCGAGACGGTGCACAAGTTAATAATTTGGGAAAACAAATTTTTCCAGGGCGGGTGTCATATGTCCAAGAGAGTTTTAAGGACGCGACATCGGCTCCACACGGGTATTTGTTATTCGACCTTCGACAGGAAACACCAGATCAACTCCGTCTACGAAGTCATATATTTCCCGACCAAAGACAAGTCGTCTACGTGCCTAAATAACATGTCTAGTCAACTTAAACGCAACGAATCCATGTTGCTGTACTTGGGTGAAGCCAAGCCACCGGCCGTAAAAGCTGTTATTAAAGCAGCTTCCCCAGACCTCGTCCAATCAATTTGCGAATGCTGTCACAATGTATTAAAAGGTAATGTCCCTCTGACACCCGCTCAGAAGCGACGACTGCAACGACACAAAACAGTCTGAGAGCGCTCACTCACAAGGAACTATCGCTCAAGAAACGGAAACAGATCTTGCAAAAGGGTGGATTCATCGGTGCCCTTCTCGGACCCATCCTAAACGTTTTGAAAGGTATTGTGGGTTTATAATGAAGAAAATGATCCTGGTTGATCCTCGGGTGTTGGAAAAGCCCTATGTACCACCCGACACACTAACCGATAGCCTACAAGATTTGGATAATCAGATGCAACAAGTCTTGGAAACAGAAGATCTACCACCACGTGACAAAGCCAGACTATATCAACAAACCTTGCAGCGGTATCTGAACCGTCTCGACCAGTACAGACACAAACCATTAGGCCTGGTGGATATCAAGGAACAAAAACCCGAAGTCAGCGCCTTACCGGCACCAGTAGTCGAGACACCGCCTGCTCAGCTAACACCGAAGGTAGACGAACCCAAAACCCCGTCAGAAACGCCTCTTGCTACACCGGGTTATAAACTTCGGAAGAAGAAGAAGAAGAAGATACCTACACCCCGATGGGAAAAATGGCCGCGCAATTAAGAAAATATTACTATGACTCAGAGAAACCGGGGGCCTATGGTGGTGCTGTCGCTTTACATCGAAATACCAAACTTCCAGCTAAAACCATTCAGAAATGGTTACGTCATCAGGACACCTATACTCTACATAAACCGGTTCGTCGTCGGTTCCAGAGACGCCAGACCATAACCGGGGGTATAAATCAACAGTTTCAAGCCGACTTGATAGATATGCAAAAGTTACGAAGGTACAACGACGGTATGGCCTACCTAGTGACGTGTATCGATGTGTTTAGTAAATACGCCTGGGCCATCCCGATCCAGAAGAAAACGGGGAAAGAAAGAGCTAGTGGCGGCCGTGAGTAAAATATCTTAGGAGGGCCAACCGATAAACTTTCAGACCGACAAAGGTTCGGAATTCACCAATCGAACTTTCTTAAAATTTCTGACTGACCGAGCATTTCTTTACCACTAAGAACGAAGATGTGAAAGCCGCCATGGTAGAAAGATTCAACCGAACTCTTAAAGAAAACATGTGGCGTTATTTCACCAAAACCAATATACTGCGCTACGTCGACGTGATAGATAAATTGATCCAAAACTATAATGGTTAGTATCACCGGAGCATTCGCATGGCACCCGTGCAAGTTAACAACACTAATCAAGAAGAAGTGTGGAATAATTTATACCGTAAAACAGACGCATCAAGAAAAGTGTATTTTAAAGCCGGCGACCGTGTCAGGTTAGCTCAAAGCCAACAACCTTTTAAAAAAGGTTATATGTCGGGTTGGACAGAAGAACTGTTTACCGTTAGTCGTATAAACCAGACTAGTCCGGTGTCGTATGTGCTAAAAGACGATTCAGGGGAGGAACTTAAAGGGTCATTCTACCGAGAAGAAATACAGTTGGTGGGTGATAAAGAAATTTATCGTATCGAAACAATCCTACAAGAAAGGCGACGGAAAGGTAGTGGTAAAGAGTATTTAGTCAAGTGGTTTGGTTATCCCAATTCATTCAACAGCTGGATAGCCGACACGCAACTAGCCAGCTATGGAGACTAGTGGTACGGCCGAAGACAACCTGGAAACTATTGTGTTGCGTCCACAGACTAGGGACGGGGAAAGAACTTCGTTCTGGTCGTTTTTTGGACAACGAGTGCCACGGCCAGAGATTGTATTCATCTGCCAAACCCTCATTATATATAGCGTAATTGCTGTGTCACTATTCAATCTGATTCAAGGCAGCGCAGACGCAGCAGAAGGCAAGCTGTGGGTCGCTTTAATGTGTAGTTGTTTGGGTTATATGCTACCTAACCCTAAGTTAGATAAACAATGAGTTTCTATGTGGTTTTACCGAGTAATGCGGCGCCGGAAGTGTTCCCGAACAACCACCCAGGTCACTTTTTCGTCAAGTTGCCACAGACTATTGAGGTGAGTCAACAATACGAAGTGGGCCTTGCCGAAATTCAATTCCCCAATGCGTATTTTAATGATTTGCCGGGGGAAATTTGGATCCAGTACTTTCCACCTAAAGGTAGTGGTATGGAACCCTTGAATGTCCACCGGGTCCGTTCAGCACCCCAGAAGCTTTAATCGAGGAACTGAATAAGTTGTGTGTCGAAACCCAAGTAGACGAGAAAGTGAACATTAAATTCGTGCTAGGTACACCTTGGAAAAAAGTCGGAATGAAACTATTTGAAAAGGGCGCCCACGTTAAAATTAGTGAGAGGTTGAAAAACATATTGGGGTTCCCAAGCTCGACTCTATCAGACGACAATGTCTTATTATACGGTAATATAGAATTAGAGATGGATAGCGTCGTTAAAAATATCTACGTTTATTCTGATCTTGTAGCCGCGAGACCAGTTGGAGACGCCATGGTTCCTTTACTAAGGACTGTTCCTATATTGGATCCGTTGTTGCCGTCAGTGTATCGTGTCTACGGCAAATCACATTATGTCCAGTTAAGTCGTTTCTCCTTCGACACGGTGGAAATACTTTTAACTACCGATCCGGGAAAAACGATCCCATTCAACGATGGGACTTCAGTGCTAACTTTACATTTTCGAGCCCGGAAACTCTCAGAGCTCGAATAGACTAAAATGAGTTTTTTATGTGACACTGCCCATCGAATAAGGCTCGTTTCCAACTATACGAACAGGGTGCTGAAATTAGACTTAGTGATAAGTTGGCAGATATTTTACAATTCCCCTCGACCCGCGTCATCGAGACTGAGCCCGTTCTTTCCGGCGTGGGTGAAGTAGATTTGGACCAGGGTACGCAAAATATCTTCGTCTATTCCGACATTGTCACCTCGCGTGTGGTCGGCGATGTGATGGTACCATTACTACGGACTCTACCTGTCCTAGACAGATCCACCACCTCTGTATTTAGGATGTACGATAAACCACATTACGTTCCACTCTGTCGGTTTTCCTTTGACACGATTGAGCTTCTTATAACCGACGAACGGGGGAAACCTATCCCATTCACAGGTGGGACATCGGTAGTGACGCTGCATTTTCGAACCAACAAACGTTATGAGCTGGTTTAACCATGGTTAGACACGTTCCAATCCGACGCAATCCCAAACTATACGAGGAATATTTCTGTAATCAAGACGGCAGCGGTCTACCCGTTTTTGTGGGTGGTCGGAGTCAGCGGGGTCATGGAATTGGTAGTTTCTTTAGTGGTCTTGGTCGAACAATTCTTCCTTGGTTGAAGACTGGTGGCAAAGCCCTTTTGCGGGAAGGATTGGGTACGGGTTTGCAGGTGGCTCAAGACGCCCTAGCTGGTCGGAATGTCGGCGAGTCCTTCAAAGAACACGCCAGGGACGCCGGTCAACGACTGCTCCAGGGCGCTGCTCAACATATCAGCCAATCGGGTAGCGGCGTCAGGAAACGAAAACGAGCCGCCCCGCCCGGTCAGCCCAGTAAAAGAATAAAACCAGCCGGCAGAAAGCGATCGGCTCATAAGAACCACCAACACCAGCGGGGACATTTGGATATTTTCTCGTAATGGCGTTAATACATCCCAAGTCGTGTGAGTGCCTACATTCTGGTCTGGATTTGTTTAGCGTGCCACCTACCCAGACGGCCGTGGAAGAGGGACAGTTCCTAGAAGTACATCCGTTGGCCTCGTTAGCCTATGGAGCACCCATCGAGTTCTCTATCTCTGGTGTGGGAGAGGATTATATAGATTTGTTTAATACTTTTCTGCACGTGAGAGCCAAAGTTACACTTCCCAACGGCGACGACCTACCAAACACAGCCGAAGTCGGTCCCATAAAGTATTATTTGCATAGTTTGTTTTCTCAAGTAGACGTGTCTTTGAACGACACTCTTATTTCACCGAGTGAAAATTCGTATCCGTACCGGGCCTACTTGGAAGCTCTTCTGAATTATGGAGAAGAGGCTAAAAAGAGTCATCTGACATCGGCTCTATACTACCCAGATACTCCTTTGTATATGACAGACACGAAGGGTGAAACCAATAAAGGTCTAGCGAAAAGACGATCTTTAGCCAGCTATAGTGTGGCGATGGATATGATGGGCCGTCTACATTCCGATATTTTCAATCAGGACAGGTACATGCTGAATGGGGTCGATATCAAAATCAAACTAACCCCCCTCAAAATCTGTCTTTAATTTGATTGCCACGGATGTAAACGGTGATTACAAAAGTGTCATTACTCACGCCACCCTCTTGGTGAGGAAAGCTAAGTTAAATCCAGCTATCTCTCTGGCTCATGAAAAAGCCTTATTGAGAGCCAATGCCAAGTATCCCATTAAAATGGTAGTGGTAAAAACCTTTTCTATCCCGAAAGGTATGTTTTCCCACACACAAGATAACCTCTTCCTCAGCCAGACGCCGACCCGGGTGGTGATCGGCTTAGTGAATGCTTCGTGTTTAAACGGCGAGCTAAACACGAACCCTTTCATATTCAGTCATTATCAGTTAAACTATTTGAGTTTGATGGTAGATGGGCGTAGTGTCACAGGCAAACCCTTAACCATGAATTATACCACGGGTCAGTACGCGCGAGCTTTCCATGGTACCAACTTGGCCCTCGGTCTGACCGGTAAGGCTGTCGGGAATGGTATCGATTTTGAAAGTTTTAGTCAAGGGTTCGCTCTCTATGCTTTTGATCTGACTCCCAGTATATTAGACGGGGAGCAGTTTGAACTGGCAAAATCCGGTCCACTGTCACTGGAACTTAAGTTTGCCGTTATAACGGATGCACCTCTACAAGTCATCGTATACGCGGAACTCGACTCGGTTCTAGAAATTTCCAAGACGAGGCAAGTGCTAACCGATTACGTAGCCTAATGGATACCCAACACCTAAGACAGTTACTCATGTCTGACCCGTTTGTTCGACGACTTTCGATAGTCGACGTATGCGCTAGAGATCAGTTGCCTAGACACATTGATAGAACACAACCAGCCGCTTTTATCGTCAATACCGACACCATCGCTTACTCTGGGTCACATTGGATCGGCCTATATTTCGATGGGGTAAGTCAGTTTGAATATTTCGATTCGTTTGGCTTGCCGCCATTACACGCCGACATTATCCGCTTTATACGACGTCACTCGGACCAATCACCTATGTACAATACCCGTATGTTACAAGACATTAATAACGCCACTTGCGGGCTGTACGCCCTGTATTTTCTTGTGATGAAATGCCGCAGCGCGAGCATGTCGCGTATCCTGCAGCCGTTTGGTCACAGACAACACGTGAATGACCGTCTCGTGTTTCGATTGATTAGCCCGTGGTTGAAAAAGACAAGTCCAGGCACGTTTACAAGAAATCGATAAACTATGTCCTATAAAACTAGACGAACTGCCCACATTCGTGTTTCGTGTCTGCAACGCTCAAGATGTCTACAGCTTCCTGGATATTCATGACAAGAACTGCCGAAGTGCCCAGACCACTAGCCAACGGTTTGTAAGCGTCGACAGTTTCTCAATACCGAGGCACTACGACGCTACATTTACGCAAGTATTACGGTGAGTCTGAGCTGAAGTACCCGACCAAAGTGGGAATTACACTCACGAGAGCAGAGTTTGAGTCTCTCCTATCAATGAAGGATGACATTCTGGGGGATTTCGATAAACAAACTTACCAACCACCCGAGGTGTCTAGTAAAGACCAGTCCACCTACACTCAGGACCCCGTGATGTTTTATCAAGACCAGTCTACCTACAACCCAGACGTACCTGATCCAACTACCTATGACTACAGTCAAGACATGCCACTGAATGACCAGACAGCTTTCTACAGTAACCAAATCCCGCTGATCCCTTTGGGACGTAAACGACGCAAGCTTTAGATGTTGTAATCGAATAGATGTTGTCTACCAATATAAGTTTTCTTTATTGGTGTTAGATGTCGTACCTATAATTACTTGACCACGCACGCCACCTCTGATGAGTCACTTCACAACGCCTACTCTGATGAGTCACTTGACCATTGACCACTTGAACACCACACCCCCTCTGACCACCACACCTACTTAAAACCCCGAAGAGTTATCGCCCTTTAAGGATCAGGATCGATAAATGGTTGATTTATATAAGATCCTCAAAAACGGTCATCCTTTTGTACCTATATACTACTGATCGTACTCTTTAAAAACGGCAAAACTTACGCTGCATATTACGCTACTGGTTTTCTGGTCATTTGTTTCCGCAAAGAAATACTTTACAAGCGGGGTCCAGTTTTCCTTTCTTAGTAGCTATAATAAACGGTGAAGTATACGGGATCTGAAAAGGAAAAAGACATTGAATTAGAAACATAATTAAAATCATGTTTGAAACACAAGAAAATCAGAGGAATAGGGGGCACTGGTGAAGCTACGGCTCACCAAAGGTCCATATAAAATTTATAGATACCTTTGGTAATAGAACATATCTCATAATAAGGTTTACAAAATATATAAATAAGGCCGAGTAGTATAACCGGCGTCACAGATGTCCCACCACCCCACACCCCAGCGTAGGACACCGATACCGCCGCCCTAGCACCACCCTAAGGACTGTCGAATAGGAGTCCGCACAGACCCCAAGTCGGTCCCCTAAGGGCTCGACTAGGGGGTCCGAATCAACCCCCATTCGCACCCTAAGGGGGTCCGAACCGACCCAAGCAAGAGAGGCTCGCCTCGGTACTATCATTCTGACTCGATATATTTCTCATAGCCAGATATATTATTTTGGAATTAAAGCTGTATGAGATATAGGGTACGCACCATGAACAAGTGTCGGTGGCTACTGTTGGGGACGACGCGCCAGTGTGAGAGGCGGTGTAGGGGGGAATTCTGCCGGAAGCACAACGCGAATCTCAAGAAGGGGGGATTCACAGTCGCCTGTACGAGCTGCGGCATCGGGGTGAAAACCACACTAGCCCTGTGCCGGCCGTGCGGAGCCAACATTAAATACCACAAACTGCGATACCAACAGGAGGGCCCGTTTCTCTGTGAATGGAGGCGCCTGAAAAGAATAAATATTTAAATTCCGGCAAAAGAAATTTTCATTTAGAGAGAAGTGGAGTGTTGACGGTACGAGTCCAGCAGTAATCATGGTCACCGTAAAACAGTTGCAAAATCAAGCTCGCCAGTATGGGATGCAATACAGCCACCGCCGCAAGGCCGTCCTTGCCGGGGAGATAGCTCAGAAGAGAGACGCAGTCCGCGCCACCCGACTCGAGCGGGCCGCCACCACCGGGCGGTATCCAGCTCTTCGGGGGGAAGTCCAGGACGCAGCGCAGCACTCGCCGGAGGCTGAGAGGTTGGAAGACGAGGTCACCGCCGCCCTGCGAGCGCGTAAATACGCCGCCCGGGCCCGAGCGCACCCGTTACAACGCTTCGCCATGTTAGACGCCAATTCAAGAAGGCGCCACTGGCGTTATCTACACCCGGAGCCAATAGCTCGACTCATCACCCTGCGCGGCCCCCAACTCCTAGAGGAGGTAATCCCCAAAGATAGGGAAGAGCAGGGGAGGCGAACAATCACGTGGAAGCTCTTCCGAGGGCTAGACGATCCGATCGTAGAGAGGCGCATGCCCCACCTCGAGGCATTGAGGTCAGCCTTCTATCTGCGGTACGCCTACACCTACCGAATCCGAAACATCGAAAACGGGGCCGTTATGTTGTACCACAAAACCCTATACGGGTCCCGCGATTTGATGAAAGACACTGCAACAGCCGCAGAGTGGTTGGCAGATCGTGATGAGATCCGCTTCGACTCCAGCCAAATCGACCGCCCAGCACCAAGTGGGTCTTTGTAAGGTGGATGCAAGTCGAGTTGAAGCGATCCTCACTCCCCAGGTTCTGTTAGGGACAGGGCGGCTTCCGGACTGGCTGTGTCACAAGCAGGGGCTGCACGCGTTGGATACATACAACGACAATCTCTGTCTGTTCCGATGTCTAGCCGTCTACTACGGCGCGAGGCCAGACAGTTGCACCGCCGAAGCCCGGAAGCTGGCACAAAAGGTGTGGGGCACCTGTCAAAGACTCAGTTATATAGGAATGAAGACCACCCTGAAAGAGTGGTCTACCTCAAGTAGAATAGAGGTAACCCAGTGCCCCTACATGAGGGCAGGGTAGGTGTAGGGAATAAATAAGAAGTGGAACTATTAAATAGTTCTCTCATGGGACACGGAGGTGTCAACCAGAGAGTAAGCACTCTGGTCACGGCATGATCACGCCAACGTGATAGGCACGGAGAACTAAACTGAAACTCAAGAGAGGCCACTACTCTAGCGTGCTGAGTGAGGCCGCACGCAAAAGCCGTAGTGCGCCCCAAGTTCTTCCGCGTACTGTGTAAACAGCACGGGAGGAAGCTTCAGAGGGGACACAGACTTCGTAGTGAACGCATCGCTTAGCGTCGATGCTTATTTCGTTAGCCGAGTAGATAGATTAGCAATAGGGTTAGGAAACGACTAGTGATAGGCAATTCTGTGCATTTATTCTTGTGTGATTTGTTAGCGACTGTTTGTTGTACATTGATGTGATGCAAAGAGCCAGTGGCAATAAAATGTGTAATCAATTCCTCTCGTACGACTAACAAGTCTTTTTGTGTGGTGTGAGAGAAGTTATCCCGAAATGCCTGTGACATCGGTTGATGACAGGCTAGGATAAAGTGGTGTCAGAAGTGTAGCTTGGACAATTGTTCAAGCTAAAACACTCACCCACGGCTCTAAAATAGTATTACGGCTAGATAATCACAGGGTTTAATTTATGTTAGTGATAATGGCGTGTGCGGACAGAACAAAGTGCGAGCTGTGCCCATCGTGACCAAGTTATGTTTATTTATGCTTATTGAATTGTTTTGTGCTTATGAACATGTTTTCTTCTGATTTGTAAGTATTATTATTATAGTTTTGTATCATTTATTTCTATAATTACTTATTTATTTACTACTATTTGTCAAATATGATTCACGGCGGAGTGATACACAAAAATGAGCCGAGAACAATATTGATTTTTCCAATCTAAAAATAGCGCTGCGCGAGTGACGTATCGCAACTGACAAACAGCTGCGTTACGCCATTTGCAATCAGCGACTGATTGTTGACAAATCGCAAAGCGGCTGCTCTCCTGAATCGTTGACTTATATCGAATATTATTTGTTTATATTAGTTATTTATTGAATATATTTATTTATTTGAACATTATTATTACCTTTATATTTATTTTAAAGCATTTATTTAATTATTTATATATTTTTTCAATTTCTTACCGTCGCGATGGCACTACTTTCGCTATGCAAATGAGATGCAGTCTGCACAACACTTCCATAAATTAAACAGCTAGAGTTAGGGAAGGCAGAAGACGTTAGAACGAAGACAGGACAGTGACATTTAATATTAATTAAACCACATTGTATTGTCCTGGGACATGTGATTGTACAAAATTGTCGAGAATTATATATCGTTTACAAGTGGTTAATTGTTGATGCTCTTGATAACCAGGGAGAACAACAGCTGGTCATAAGCATAACGCAAGCTGTGTGTTGTATTGCCAGACGATTGGACTTGAGGTGCCAAACGAGTGTACATGATTTATCTGGAATGTTAAGATGAGTATACCCAAATGATTTTGCATGCAATATGATTAATAATGCATCTCTTTTTCAGCGAGTGATGTATTAGCATATTTTTGTGATCTGTTTTTCAGGGTATAATCTAAGAGTATATTTTTTGTACTCAGGGATGTAAAAACCTAACATATCTAATACAAATAAGTGAGTAAATATTTGAGTGCCTATCAACGCTAGCTAATTTCCCAACAACATGGCAACTTTAGCTGATTTCATAAAAGCAGGCAAAGAATTAGAATACACAGGAAAGGAATTAGAGCAATATGCTGATCAAAAATTTAGAGAAGCGAAAGATGCTGAGAGAGATGAACGTGCACGAGAAAGACAACATCAGAAGGAGATTGGAGAACAAGAAAGACAACATCAGAAAGAGATTGTAGAACTAGCTGAAATAACTAAACAGAAACAGTTAGAACAAGATAAGGAGAATTAAAACAAAAACAATTAGATCAGGAGAAAGAATTAAAGCAAAGAGAGATAGAGGAAATGGCAAGAATGAAAGAAAAACAAATACAGATTGAATCAGAGACACAGTTAAAGATGAAAGGTATGGAAGTAGACTCACACTTAGATATTTCCACTACAAAACTAAAAAGTCAGCAAGAAGAGAATAAATTTAATAAGTACAAAAACATTATTAAACCATTATGTAAAGAAGATTCCATATCAGCCTGGACAGAAAATGTCGAATATCAACTGAAATACCACGAAGTACCAATCGATATGTGGGCCATGATCTACATGAAGAACCTAAGTGGGGAGCCCCTTAAAGTGATAGAATCAATACCAACTGATCTTAGATCTAACTATCAGTACATCCACGATAGGATAATGCAACATTTCTTACTTGATGCCCCTGGGTATCAAGTACAGTTTTCCAATTTAAAACCTAAGCCAAGCGAGACCTTTATCGATTATGTCTCAAATGTCCAAAGCGTACTAAATAGATGGCTTAGTGCATCAAAAATAGGAAAGGATTTTGAAAAACTTAAAAATTTAATAGCCATGGATAAAGTCATATCCACAATACCATCTCCTTTCGCTAAATTTCTGCAGCAGTCAGACATCGAGACCATAGAACAATTTGAAAAGAAAGGCTCTGCATATTTTTCCTCAAATAGAGATATTTTAAAGACATCAAATAGCGACTCTGAAATAGTCTCTTTTGTTAAAGACCAAACTAAAAGCTATCAGAGCAATAAAAAACCATTTCATAGAGTCGACAAGAAAGATAAGAAAGTGTCAAAATGTGTCTATTGCCAACTTTTTCATGACACTTATGCTATGTGCGATAAATCATCAAACTATCCGACACATCTTGAGATGGTCATTAAGAAACAACAAAACAAAAGAATTGCATACAGGCGTGCAGTCAAATGCTTCTTCTGTTCAAGCTACGGGCACTATTCCAATAAGTGCCTAGGCCGCCAAAGAATGAAGGCCAACAATGCAATGTTGATTGATACATCCTCTGATAGTGGTAGTGAGACTGAGTGTGAGGTTGAGAATGAATTACCTGTTAACCAATCTGAAGATGTGTGTTGTGTGAACGATATATTAAGCTTTGACAGTTGTGACCGATGTCACCAATTTCATGCAGACGGAAAATTAGAATGTGGACATACAGTACCATTCTCAACTGAGAGTGTAAATGCAGCATTAGCCTCCAGAGGCAATTTGGTGTTCCACAATGCAATGGTCAACGACAGACCATGCCAATGTTTGCTGGAAAGCGGCAGCACCCTTATTGGTCTTAGAAAGGAACTGGTAAATCCAAATGACTATACAGGTGACTCAGTCAAATGTCGAACCTTTTCGGGTAATATTGAAATTTACCCTTTGGCTAAAGCCCATATTAACACTCCTTTCCTTTCTGGTACCTTTACATGTGCGATTTTAGATAACCCTTGTACTGATTTAATTTTGGGATGCTTACCCCAATTGAAACATTGCACTGACGAAGAAATAGCTGCATGGGAAAAATTAAATGCAGCTAATGCAACAACCAGAGCAGACACTATGAAACACCAAGACACACTACAAACTGAGAGACTACTGTTGCTATCACCAACTAGCACGGATGATACTACCAGACAAAAATTCATAGACCAGCAAAAAGCTGATCCTAGTGTGTCTCCATATCTAAAGCTATTGAAAGAAAAAGCCAAAGTTACAAAAAACGCATCATGGTTCTTTAGACTTAATAATGGTATTCTTACTCGTTATTATACAACTGGTAACCATGAGAATCAGCAAACGGTGTTACCTGTACAACATCGCCAAACTGTGCTAAAGATTGCACATGAGTCACCGTTTGCTGGTCACCTTGCATACGACAAAACCAGAGCCAGAATTCAGGCTCATTTTTATTGGCCAGGTTTTTGTAATGACATAAAACAATTTTGTCGTTCATGTAATGTCTGTCAACAACTAGTACGTAAGGGTAAACATCCTACAGCTGAAGTTCAACCTTCAACACTGGCCTCTAGGCCATTTGAGAGTGTGGCCGGATAGAGAGCGATACCCACTGTAGGGTCCTGCAGAAGTGGCGAGAGATATACCCCAACACCACACCCGGCGCTATCTTTGTAGCCAAACTAGATGTGTCCGAAATTCCTATGGCCGAGCTACTAGCCGAGCTGCCGAGCTTCGAACGCCAGCTACTCGCCCACGGCTATGGTATCTACTACATCGACTATACACAGGATTTCTCTGGCGTTCTCGACGGCCAGGCGTTGGTGGAACACCTACGAACGAACCACAACGTCTCGACAACACCAACAGTGTAGGACGACACGTATGCACCTGGGTCAGCTGCGAGGATGGGTACACGACCCGCACCAAGATATACAACAAAGTCGTCTCGAACTTCGAGGCTGGCGAAATCCGCGAATCGTTTGGCGGACATCTAGCCGACTGCCGCAACCAACACCTCCGCCAAACATTTAAACATCCAGACACCCAAGCGCGCGGTTGTACCCGTATCGAGGTGTCGCTATATGCCTGCCGCGGGCGCGCTCTGTCGGCGAAAACCGCCACCGAGGTCCTACAAGAAGCGCTAGCCTTTGTCTCGCCACCAACGGGTGGATTGTTTGTTGTACAGCCGCCCGCCAAACAATGGGAAAAACTTGCGACATGTCTCGATCGCTGCTTGGTTCTAGCCGACTGCCCCCAGGGGAAAATCTACGTGGGGTGGTACGCCCACACTACCACCGGACGGCTATCGGGTGTTCGAATCCGTCCCACCCAGGAAAAGGTCGACAACGATGCAACCTGGGAGCGGGCGGTACAGTGGGCGCAGCAGACTTTGGCTTTCGCGCTTGTCCAATCTTTCGTCTCGACATTCTAGAGGCCAAAGCCGAGACAGGTGTGGAACTCGCACCTCTCCGCTGCTATACCAAGGACAAAGACGCAAAAACCATCCTAGCCGCCAGCAAGAGGCCAACTGCGCTCCACTCCAATCGCCCACCCCTCCAGACCATGTTTCCAGAGACCCCAACCGCTTCCTGGACCTGGAGGAGCAAGACGTGCCAAGCTGTCGGTGTGGAGGTATCCTCCTTCGAGCTGGAGGAGGTACCCCAAATCGCACAAGAACGTGTTGTCTCTCTCTTTTCGACCAGAGCTCGCGAAGACTGTCTCCTACAAATCCAAGATGCTGCCGCGGCCGAAGCCTGGCGCCGTCGTATGTGGGAGGAGCAGCAGGCGGAAGTACAGAGACGAGCCGTGGAACTCGAACGACTGCGCCAATATGCAACGGCTAGCAAGATATACAAAGAAAGGTCGAAGCATATATACGAGCAGGTGATATTGGGACTGCAAGGAGGCACAGAGAAACTGTCCGCGATGGTGGGTCGTCTGGAAATCCTCGGGCATGAGTGGGGTAGTCAAGAATAAGAGCATTTATGATTGCCAAGGTGTTGACCTCATCTGGCAGAGGACTGACGAGGACAAGGGCAAAGCCCTCTTTGAACGCTATCTAGAGCAGAGCAACCAGACAGACATGGGAGGCCGAAATATTGCCAAGGTGGTCACCTCAGACAGGTGCAAGGCCCAGAACACTTCGGATGAAGACACAGTGACAATGAAAGAAATCAAGACTGTGCTTCGACGATAAAAAAAACAGCGCTCCAGGGCCTGATGGCATAAGATACGACGACATCAACAGAGAAACTAGCAGACATGTACAACAACAGTATAGGGAGTGCCACCATCAAGGAGGAGTGGTTACACAGTTATTTGATTCCCTTGCCGAAGCCTGGCAAATACCACACACAAATTTAGGGATATCGAGTTATAACCATGCATAATACAAGCTGCTGGAGAAGTTAATTGCCGGGAAAATATCAAGCCAGCTAGAGAGGCAAGGTGTTTTCCACCTACCCAAGGTGGGTACCGTCCAAAAAGAGAAACCTGGACCAATGCAGCAGTTTTTGCCCATGGTGTCTATGAAGGTTTCCACTCAGGCATTGAAACCTTTGCTGCAGTGATTGATCTTGAGGATGCGTACAACAGAGTACCATAGGATTTGTTAATGCTTCAGCTTCTTGAACTCAAAATAAGTCCATTCCTCCTTAGTTGGATCGATGCAGCCTTCTTCCAACGGAAAGTAGTTTTTAGATGTGGCAGTTGGAATTTGGAACCAACAACAATATATCCTGGCCTACCACAGGGATCACCATTATCTCCGGTACTGTTCAACGCCTACACAGTGAGAATCACCAGTGAGCAGAGCACTGGACCTGGCAGGATATTGTCATATGCCGATGATGTTTTAGTGTATCGTCAGGGTAAGGATAGAGAGGAGGTTGCTGGGGAACTACAAACCGATCTCAATCGCATAAGTCTTTGGTGTGATGAAGCTGATGCAATGGTCAACACAACAAAGGCAACAGTGACTTGGTTCTCGTTAAATAATTGTATTGCCAACACTCCAACACCAACTGTAAAGCTGTAATCAGAGACGGTGGAAAGAACGCAGGCAATGAATTACCTAGGGATACGGTTTGATCGAAGCCTTGCTTATAATGAGCACATAGACCAGGTATAACAAAGGCCAAGCGGGGTTTGGCTGCGATACGGGTGATGGTGGCAGCAAACTGTGAGCAGCGCCATCTGTGTCTTCTGTACGAGTGGCTGGTCATGTCTGTTTTTGAGTATGCAATGGCAATCCTGACTCTCAGCCGTAAGCAGATAGAAAGGATGGAAAGGATACAGAATGAAAATATGTGCAATATTCTTGGATGTACAGGAGATACAGCATGCAGGGCGATGCGCTACCTTCTTGATTTTCCAACCATTGAAGAGAGAATACAAGATTGCAGGGCACGCGCCTACCTCAGAGTCAACGCAAACACACAACATCCACTGCATAGTGAAATGAGGAAGGTGAAGGGCAGCTGGTTAAAAAGAAGGCGGTCGTGGGTGGGTCAAGCCGAAGTCATTCTTCTAGGGGTGTGTTCACTTGAGGACCTAGAACCTGGCGAGGAGTGGGTACAAGTGCCAACAGATTTCTGCACATCCTTTTCAATTTGCATCCAACTAGATAGAAAATGCAGACAAGAAAATCCGGCTGCTGTGGAGGCTGAAGTACAAGCGTTGATTTTCGAGAATTTGCTAGACGGTGATACTGTCGTCTACACAGATGGGTCGGTCGTCCGACATGTGAGAAGCTCATGGGCCTTTACAGCTCGGGCCGGAGGGAGAATTGTGAAGGAGGACTATGGTGTTTTCACTGAAACCACAAGTAGCCTGACTATAGAAGTCATGGCAGTAAGTAAAGCAATAACATGGCTCGAGACACAGACATTCACTGGGGCATGTTTCCTTAGCGACTCAATGAATATGATCAAGAGGATAGAGGTGGGGTGGATCCGAAGAGAATGGTTGCTGTCTCTGGAGCGGTCTCGACTGGCAAAGATTAGTTTCATCTTTGTGCCAGGGTATGCGGGAGTACAAGGAAATGAGCGGGCTGACAAGCTAGCAGGTGAGGCTACGTTGGAGGGCGGACGCGCCATGGACCAGGCTGACATTCTGAATGCTCTACGAGAAGTAAGACTTTTGCGTGAACCAAATGATGACTGTGAATCTACAACAATGGCCAGACTGCAAGATTAGCAAATTAAAAGAGGGGTGGCCAAACAAGAACACTACGCAGGAAGCCAAAGAAGATTGATAAACCAACACAGAACTGGTGTCGTTAGCCGCTACATGCTGCCGGATTTGCTGAGGAGGGGAGACGAGCACGTATGGACTGAATGGTTCGATGTGCAATGAGGATGATCTGTCGACTAACTAACTAACTAACTTCTTGGCACTACAGACAGCACAAACACCTCTCTTGGCGGGCCGGCCATTGCGCAGCACAATAGATGTCTCACCCACCGTCTTAGTCCGCGCCTTGCACCGAAGACAATACATATTGAATATACGCCCTACTGCTATATATTCAATTAATGGAATTCGCAAATTTTGATCTCGAGAAGGTGGACAAAACACGCCATCATTGGCTGCTGCCCAACAGCATCAGATGTGTTGTATGCTGCCCATCAGGATGCGGGAAGGCGAACATGATGCTCAACCTGCTGCTGAAGCCGGGCTACCTGAAACACGATCGACTGCCCTTGTACTCGAAGTCCTTGGGACAGGACAAGTATCAGTTCCTCCAGGATTGGGCCGAGTCCGTTGGACAGGCTGCGGGGCAAGAAATCGCTTCCTGCCATAGCTCAGCAGAGGACATCATTCCACTCGAAGACTTGAACCACGACGAGAGATCCATCATGGTCTTTGATGATGTCATGCTGGAGAAGCAAGCACCGATCGAAGTCCGGCACGAACATATAAAACTAGGAGTACGACAGGGGTGTGTCTTGTCACCGGATCTCTTCTCCCTCAATAGTGAAGAAATACTGAGAGAGATCAAGGAGAAGCCAGGAATACTAATTGGAGGTAATAATATAAACATTATACGCTATGCAGATAACACAGTATTGGTGGCGGATAATGCAACAGACCTACAACAATTGTTGGACATTGTAGTAACAGAGAATGCAAAGAAAGGACTCTCCTTGAATATCAAGAAAACAGTAACAATGGTGATATCATCTAAGAAAATGGTGACTCCAAAATGTGACAGAAATAGAAGGGAAAATTCTTAACCAAGTAGACAATTTTAAATACATTTATAACATCAGATGGAAGATGTACAACATATATTAAGAGCAGAATAGGACATTTAAAAGCCGCATTTCAGAAAATGGTGATTGTCGTATGCAAAACAGTCACTATCAATGAATGTAAGAGACTGCTGCAATGCTATATAGAACCAGTTTTGCTATATGGCAGTGAATCTTGGAATGTAGATGAACAAATTAGGAAGTACTTAGAAGGAACAGAAATGTGAGTTTTGAGACCAATGTTGAGAATTCCTTTCACTGCCAGAGTAACTAACAAAGATTGCATGAAAGAGGTTAATGAAACTACAACACTATATAAAAAAATAAGCAAGAGAGAAACAGCTTTCATTAGTTATATGATGAGAAGAGAGGCATTGGAGGACATCGAGACAAATGGAAAGATCGAGGGGAAGAGAGGCAGAGGCAGACCAAGAGAAATGATGCTGGATGGACTGAGACGGTGGCATGGAGGAATATCATCAGCAGAGTTGATTCAGAACACCAAAAGACCGAGATCTGTGGAGAACCATGAATCCATACCCCAGCCGGCAGGGCACTTGATGATGATGAGGACTTGGGGATTGGCTTTTCTGTCTGCCCATGGTATTCTTTGCATTTTCCTCAGAAACCACATTTCGACAGCCATCAGTTGTTTTTCAGCTCATTGTCCACGCTTCACTTCTATACAAAAGTATAGCTTCGATGTCTCAGTTTAACACTCTTTTTCTCGTTGCAAATGCCATCTTTTCATTGGCCAGTATGTCTGGAGACATTACACATCACTGTCGCACACCTCTCTTAATCTGCTGATACTAACCTAATACATTATTAATCTAATATTTATAGCAGTTTATTGTTTCCAATACATGTTTTTTACAAGTCTAAGATCTTTCCCATTATTATGTAGATCTCCAAGTATCTTCATCATGTTGACATGTCTCATTTTATCTAACGCTTTTGTGTAACCAATAAAGCAAAGCTATGGGTCTGTATTTATTTCTACAGAAGGTGCAATTAATCTTCTCAGCACATTCATATGCATAACATGTACTGTACCCTTGCCTTCTACGAACCCACATTTTGCTTCTTTTGTTTCGGGATTCATTTTCTTCCAATCTCTTTGCATGATGATTCTTAGTAAAACTCTTTGTGATGTGGCTCATTAAAATAATTGTTCGTTGTTGATCACGCTCAAAAGCTCCTGATTTCTTCGGGATTGCAATAAATATGCAGTTATATAATTTAGGAGGTTTACCTCCAGTATTATATATTGTGTTCAGCAGTCTTATGACCTGGTCTATTCCGTATTCTTCTAAAGCAATGATAATTTCTGCTGTGATGTTGTCTGGGCCAGTTTCTTGACAGTTTTCATATAGTTAAGAGCATTCTGAACTCTCATCTTCAAAATTGACGGTCTTTCATTATTATTCCGAATATCCTATCCTATTGTTTTCCTCTTGTATCATAATAAGGTCTTTACATAATCTGACCACGAATGTACAAATCTGACCTTTTTCTATAATGATTTTGCCATCTTTGGTTTTTAGACAACCCGTTGATGTGTGTGTTCTTTTGCTTGTGATGTCATTAATTCTTTAGTGCATTAATTTGATATCCAGGGTGTTGTGTTGGGTTTCAATTTCCATGCAATTTTCCTCAAGGCATGTTTCTTTTGCCACTTTGCACAATTTCCCAATTTCCCTGTAAATCACTTGATATTTTTCATGATTCTTTCTTTCTTTCTGTCTTTCTTTTTTTCTGTCTTTCTTTTTTCTGTCTGTCTGTCTGTCTTTCTGTCTCTCTTTCTACTCCTCCTCCTCCTCCTCCTGCTCCTTCTTCTTCTTCTTCTTCTTCTTCTTCTTCTTCTTCTTCTTCTTCTTCTTCTTCTTCTTCTTCTTCTTCTTCCTGGTTGGTTGATTTCTTTCATATTTCCCATAGGTCGTTGTGCTTTTGTATCGATGTGAAGCGTGGACAATGAGCAGACAAACTTAAAAAAAAATATCTGATGGCTTTGGAAATGTGGTTTCTGAGAAAAATTCAAAGAATAGCACGGAAAGACAGAAAAACTAATGACCAAATCCTACAAGAAACAAATAAAAATCGTAAACTGATTAGATAAATTAGACGTAGACAGTCAATTTACATACATGACACAATAACTTTTTTGGGCATGTTATGAGAAGAAATAAATTGGAGAACTTGGTGACAACTGGCAAGATCGAGGGGAAGAGAACAAGTAGAAGACAGAGAAGTAAATACCTGGATGGCTTTCACACGTGGTATGGTCGAGACAAGAACACTGAGTTTATCCACGACTCTGGTGATCGTGAGAAATTAGCGAATCATGACCGTCCACGCTTATCGGCATGGTACATAATGGATGGATAGATTGATTCCTGACCTTGTAAAATAACATTACCATATCAGACAATGCATGAAATATGTTCTTTACCTCTACGTTGAATTTATAATTTATCTCTTCACTCGTTAATGCACATAGTTTAAATGTTGTGTTTCTTGGTGTATGTTTAGCCCTCTTTAACGTTATATTATATGTATATAGCTTATTTATTAATCTATGGTTGTTGTAACCGTCTGCGCTTGGTATAGTTTTTGCGTCTTTTAAAGTATTTCGAAATCTTCTGTTGATGAGAATGTAATCAATCTGATGTCAGATCTTATGGTCAGAACACCCCAATGTCCATAATCTGATTCGATAAATGCGAAACTGTAGAGCGAAAATCGCGAACAACAACTTTAACGCGGGTTCAAGGGGTTATTCTTCCACGTTTCATGGCAGTAAGCGGTCGGGAATTTATTTCTCGAAAACAAAAATCTCAATTTTTTACAAACGGTAAGAGAGTTTATAGTTTAGTTTGTATATTAATATGATATAGCTACAAGATTAAGACAAAATCTGGTATGGGCAAAGAATGCACCCACTTGTTTCGCTCTGTCATAAAAAGTATGATAAAGTTAAAGTGTAGCAATTTTGGTAAATATTTAAAAATTGGGTTTTATCGATTTTATTTACCTATGAAATCATAACACAACAGTTTGTTAGATACAGCTTGACAAGACGAATCTTACGGTATCTCAACGTTAATTCTAAGCGGAGTTAGGAATTTTTTGGTGACGTAATTTAATACTAGGAAGTGTTATGATGACCTAAGAGATAAGAAGATTATAATTTAATATAATTTATATTTATATCGCGGCCCATTAAATTGGAAGCTGAGAAATTCTGACTATTATACATTACTGTGGCTTGTTTATTTTTTTTAAATTTTTAAACGGACAATGTAGTGCCATATAATATCATTGCGTCCCGGGCAGCGAGGCCTAACTTGATGTATTATTTATTTTTCCACAAGATGCAAGATGTGGCGTGACCTTATTAAATAACAATTTAAAATGGCCGCCATTGTTTATTATTCATTAAAAGTCCGACACATTGCTAACAAACCTGGTAAGATGCATGTTTTATTGTGTGTTTTGGTAGCAGGAATGTAAAGGTCACATTCCTCTTTTGATAGAATGTCGAGAGGATCAACTTCATTGCACCAAGCTTTACCCCATATGGCTCGGTCTCTTTCCACACGGCGGCCTGCCGAAAGCATCGTACAAAGCACAAGAGTCTCAGAGTCTCTGACTAAAGTGCACTCGACTTTTAAGACTTTTTGATAGGATGTGCTGTGACCTAATTAATAGTTAAAAATAGCTGCCCATTTATATTAATTAAATGTCATGTGAAATGTTCGTCGTTAGTGAAAGAACAATTCATGAAAATGTACTCGTATTGTCTTAATGTACCAACTGCATTGCGACAGCTTTCTTTTGTTGATTAAATATCATGCATTAATGTAAGTAAATAAGTTTGTAACTGCTGCATAAATTAAGCAGAAGTTAATTAATTATTTAAATATTAAATTAAAAAAATTAAAAAAAAAATAAATAAATATTCGCTAATAATGGATTTCTACTTCTGCTCAATAATTACACTGTTCTCTATCTAGAAGTGAGCAATTAATAATTAAATACTAACTTTAAAAAAAAAACCATAACTTATTTCACAGTATTTTATTTAAATTTAAATAATTAAGTACTGGTGCTCTGCTAAGAAATAAGTATTCCTTACAGGTTTACAGAGACGGCTCTGAAAACATTGTACCACACTGCTTTCAAATAAATTCTTGCAAGACACATAACAACTGGAAGGGAATCGTTGGTCTCAAGAAATAGTGAGCAAAATCAAGATCGAGTTCCCCCACCTCGACGGGAAAGTTTGATAATTCTGACATTGCTAGATAAAGTATGTTAAAGTCAGTTCATATATGTAAATTGATGAGTGTAGCATTTTTATACACAATAATTTAAACAAAAATGGATTTTCACTTATGCAACTATCAAAGTTGGATACAGCTGGACAAGATTAATCCAACAGTATCTCAATGAAGAGTGTAGTCAATTCTAAGCAGAGTTATTAATAGGAGGAACGATCATGATTTTAAAATAATTAAAAATTGCGTATTGTATTTACTCATGAGACCATCACAGATAGGTAGATGGTTGGTACGATCATGATTTTAAATTTGAGTATTTACTAATGAAACCACAACAGATAGATAAGCCTTGAAAATCAAAATATAATGGTACCTCAGTTATGCTTGGATGTCAGTTCTGAGCGGAGATATTCACATCTGAGTGTCAAAATCTCAATACAGATTTTGCCATACTATTCATACTTTGAAACTGGAAAATTGGGCCCATTGTTATTGTCACTTCCGGCCCAACATGATTGTCCCAGACTGGCCACTGAAGGATATTAAATCCGATTTCATCCATATGTTCTGTCATGTTAAATGATAAAAAATAGTACAAGTATACAAATGAATTACTAATAATCTTTAAACTTGTATTATTTTTAACTTTAGTAGTTTAAATTGCATGTTTGAGCATTAAACAGTGTCCAGATTGGCAAGCGCCATCTTGGAGTTCCATTCACAAAGATATTTTTTAACGACATTTTTAAGCAATGAAACTCTCCAAATATATGTAAAAATTGGTGCATAATTCGAATAGCCACTAAAAGTATGAAAACATTAAGAAAACAAGCTCTAAAATATAAAAAGTACTTACTTTTTGTCAAATAATTATATTTATTTAAAAGGTCATGATAATTTCAACCAATCGCTGTGCACGGAATATTAGGCTAACCTTTCCTGGAAATAAAACAAGAAATTGAAAGGGAAAAAATTAATATTTTAGGTATGTGCGAAACGAGATGGACAGGAGCAGGCATCAAGATAGAAGAAGATTTCAAGATTATTTATTCTCGAGGTGAAGATTGTCATAGAGGAGTGGCAATTATTTTGGACCGGAAAACAGCAAAATCTGTTCAAGGATATTGGCCCGTGTCGGACAGAGTTCTACTAGTTAAATTAAGTGGCAGACCTTTTAGCATAAATATTATTCAAGTATATGCTCCAACAGGAGAATCCAGTGAAGATAGTGTAGAAGAATTTTATAATGACATAGAGTCTGCCTTAAAGAAATGTAAAAATTCAGAAATAAACATCATAATAGGTGACTTCAATGAAAAAGTAGGAAATCAAGGGGATAGATACACAGTAGGAAACTATGGTTTAGGAGAGAAAAATGAAAGAGGATACAGACTCGTAGAGTGGGCAAAAGAACAGGAAATGATTGTAGGAAACACCTGGTTCAAGCAACACCCTAGAAGATTATGGACATGGAGGAGTCCTGATAGCAGGATTAGAAACCAGATTGACTACATTCTGATTAGCAGAAGATTTAGAAATGCATTAACACTAGCAAAAACAGTTCCCAGTGCTGATTGTTATAGTGACCACAGATTACTCACAGGAACATTGAGGATAAAGTTGAAGAAAGTCAAGTATATAACAGGAAACACTAAATATGATTTTTGTACATTGAGTAATGACAAGGAAATACAAAACAAATTCAACATAGAAGTACAGAACAGATTTGAAATTTTGTCTGATCTAGAGATCCTATTCCAGGATGTGGATGATCAATGGGAAACGTTGAAGAATTCAATCAATGTGGCTGCAGAAACAACTATTCCAAAATTAAAGAAGGTGGGTCGTAAGAAATGGATGACTGAAGAAATTTTACACCTCATGGAAACAAGAAGACTCAACAAAAATAATTCTGTCAAATATGATGAAATTCACAGACAAGTCAGAATATTATGTAAGGAGGCAAAAGAAGCATGGCTTGAGGAAAAGTGCTTAGAAATTGAAAACCAACACAACAGTCAAAATACCAAATTAGTGCACAAAAGAATTCAGGAACTTACTAATAAAAGAACAAGTACATCAACAGGGTGTCTGAAAACTGAAGATGGCTAAATCATAATAGAAAAAGACCAGATTCTACATGTATGGACAGATTATGTGAAACACCTTTATGATGATAACAGAGATGAACAGTATGATATTAGATTTAATAATGAAGGACCGCCAATTTTGGAGATGGAGGTTCGAAATGTTCTTAAGCATATGAAAGCTGGCAAGGCCCCCGGTGCAGATAACATCACAATAGAAATGATTAAAGCTTTAGAAGAATTTGGACTAGAGCAAGTCACCAGACTGCTGAACACATTATATGATACTGGAGATATACCTCCTGAATTATGTAACTCTGTATTTATTGCAATCCCAAAGAAATCAGGAACCTTGGAATGTGATCAACATAGAACAATTAGTATAATGAGTCACATCACAAAGATTTTGCTAAGAATTATCATGCAAAGAGTGAGGAAGAAGATACAACCTGAAATGGGGGACGAACAATGCAGGTTTGTAGAAGGAAAGGGTACAGTAAATGCTGTGTATATGCTGTGAACAGTTATTGAACGTGCTATAGAAGTAAACAAGGATATACATCTGTGCTTTATTGACTATACAAAGGCTTTTGATAGAGTTAGACATGTCAACATGGTGGATATGCTTGCAGATCTACAAATTGATGGGAAAGACATTAGACTTATAAAAAACATATATTGGAAACAACAAGCTGCAATAAGGATTGATAATGAAGTGGGACAGTCTCAGCCAAATAAGAGAGGTGTTAGGCAGGGATGTGTGATGTCTCCAGATCTTTTTTCCCTATACAGTGAAAATATTTTCAGAAATGTAGAGGATATAAATGGAATCAGCATTGGAGGACGAAACATCAATAACATTAGATATGCAGATGATACAGTATTAATTGCAGACAATGCGCAGGACCTGCAACAATTAGTAGATGCGGTTGTTGTACACAGTGAGCAACTGGGGTTAGAATTAAATTGTAAAAAGATTCAGGTTATGGTCGTCACTAGGAAGGAAGAATTGCCACAATGTAATATACAAGTAAATGGAAATATTCTTCAACAAGTGAATCGGTACAATTATCTTGGAACAGTCATAACATCTGATGGGAGATGCATTGAAGAGATTAGAACAAGGATCGCCATGGCGAAAGTAGCCTTTAGCAAGATTAAAAACATTCTGACCAATAAAAAGATGTCAATTGAAACAAGAAAAAGAGTGTTGAGGGGATACATAGAAGCTGTTCTTTTGTATGGATGTGAAACTTGGACAATGAGCAGTCAAGCTGAAAAGCATCTGATGGCTGCAGAAATGTGGTTTCTACGGAAAATGCAAAGAATACCATGGGCAGACAGAAAAACCAATGACCAAGTACTACAGGAGACAAATGAACATCGTAAACTGATTAGAGAAATTAGACGTAGACAGTCACAATTTTTTGGACATGTTATGAGAAGAAATGGATTGGAGAACTTAGTGACAACTGGCAAGATTGAAGGGAACAGACCAAGAGGAAGACCGAGAGGAAAATACCTGGATGGCTTGGCCACATGGCATGGACGAGACAGGAACACTGAGCTGATCCACGACACTGGTGATCAAGTGAAATGGCGAGTCATGACCGCCCACGCTTTCCGGCATGGCACATGATTGATTGATTCCTGGAAAACCCTAGATGACGTGTGTTATTGTCACGTGATGAAAGAATGCATGGGTGTTACAGCAGCCATTTTAGTGACACAATGAGTCCGGCTGTGGTGACCCCGTACATCACTTCCGTTTTAATTTCGGGTCAAGGCACGATGGAATATCTTACAGACAGGTGGCCCTTGAAAAACCAAATCTAATGGTACCTCAATGATGCCTATATGTCAATTCTCAGTGGAGTAATTACCAAAAAAAAAAAAATCCTTATTAAAAATTGAGGTGATTTCCCTGATTTTAGTTTAAAAAAAAAGGTGTGCCTTCTGGTCCGTGATGAGATTGTCTCAGACGGGTTATTGTCGGATATGAAATCTGACTTCATCAATATGTTCTGTCATGTTAAATGATAATAAAATAGTATAAGTATACAGATAAATTATTAATAATCTTTTAACTTTAATAGTTTAAATTGCATGTTTGAGCATTAAACAAGTGTCCACGACCGGCAGCCACCATCTTGGAGTTCCATTCACAAAGATATTTTTGTTTTTCAAAGACATATCAAGCGATTTCTGCAATGAAATCGAATATCCATCTAAAAATATGGAAACATTAAGATAACAAGCTCTAAAATATAAATTACTTACTTTTTGCCAAATAATTATATGTATTTAAAAAGTCATGATAATTTCAACCAATCGCTATGCACAGAATATTAGGCTAACCTTTTCTGGAAAATCCTAGATGATGTGGGTTATTGTCACGTGATATTTGAATGAATGAGTGACGTCAAAAGAATGCACAGGTTTTACAGCAGCCATTTTAGTGACACAATGAGTCAGGCTGGGGTAGCACCGTACATCACTTACGTTTTAATTTTGGGTCACAGCATGATCGAAAATCCTATTATTAATACGTTTGTGTTGTGATCTGCAAACAGGAAGTGCAATGGAATCCAAGCAAATGAGCAGTTCTGCTCGTGGCCTAGAAAATTGAGAGCCAAGAACATTAAATTTTGCTATTACCATGGCTTCTTTATTTTTAAACAAACCACATAGCAGCCATATATTGTTGTCCGGGGCGGCAAGGTCTAACTTGACGACTTATCTATTTTTCTATAGGATATGCCCTGACCTAATTAATCAATTAAAAATAGCCGCAAGTTGATTAATATTCATTAAATATAAAGTGCATTGCTAATTATTGACAAACAAACCTGACAAGATGTATAGTTTATTATGGAGACTGGTAAAATGAAAGTCACGGCCACGTTCCTGTTTCAATAGGATGTGCTGTGGCCTAATTAATGATTAAACATAGCTGCCTGTTTATATTTATTAAATCTCATGTGAAATGTTCATTATAATTTAAACAAGAATTCATGAAGTCACATTGTCTTGATGCACTCAATGTGTACTCTGCATTGCAACAGCTTTCTTTTTCTTAAATATCCTGCAATAATGTAAGTAAATAAGCTTGTAACTACCACATAAATTAAGCAGTCACTATTGCTAATAATTGATTTCTACTTCTGATCTATAATTACACTATTCTGTAATTAAAAGTGAGCAATTACTAATTAATTAATTTTAAATCCTCTTAAAAATCCCACATTGATTTTTTTTTCCTGAAATTATATTTCAAGTTTTTTTTTTCCTGACATGCCACCTTAGTTTGTTTTCTTTAATTTGTCATGCCCAGTTGCACCATAAATGTTTCAGGCTGGAGGTTAACACTTTTGATTGTGACTGCAATGAAATATCAATATTACTTGCTGTTATAAATTGTTTACAGATAACTGAAATTAAAATAGACTGCATAAGTAACAAATGTGAGTAATAAATTAAACATGCAGTACCTGTTCATCTGTTATTTACACTTACGCAGTTGCTTCACCTCTCTTAAATCACGCCTGAGTTTACATCATACATCAAATTAAATCATCATGAACTTAGATCACACATCAGCTTTATCATGCTTCAGCCTAGATCATACATCAGCATAGATCATACACCAATTATATTCATTCATTCATTCAGTAGCA
The DNA here is from genome assembly GCA_963921405.1 of Cepaea hortensis. Classification (NCBI taxonomy): domain Eukaryota; kingdom Metazoa; phylum Mollusca; class Gastropoda; order Stylommatophora; family Helicidae; genus Cepaea; species Cepaea hortensis. Next base: position 487,678,303 of record OY992876.1, on the reverse strand, counting down.
TGTCCTTTGCAGAACCTCGCTCCCATAACAACCTTCCGGAAAACCTCTCAATCATAAGCAAGATGTCCCGCATCTGATACACCCATCTGGCGCCACATCCTGCACCCATCTTCTCTTTGGCCTTCCTCTCTTCCCAGGCATATACCCTTCCATTATTGTTCTCTCCAAACTTTCATGATGTTTCAAGTGACCAAAATATTTCAATATTCAACTCTTGAAGTATGAATGCATTTGTTCTTTTCTTTACCCAAGATATTCTTAGAACCCATCTATAACATTTATATTCAAAGGCGTTTATGCGCTGTTCAGCTTGTTTAGTAAGTGTCCATGTCTCACAGGCGTATGTTGCAATGGGAAAGATGCATGCTCTTAAAAATCAAATATTTGTAGTTCTGTCACCAATTATATGCATGAGGCTTATCCTGGCGCTACCAACAATGACAGATCGGCATAAGGTCCTTCAGGCCAAATGGTACCTGAGAGTTACTGCAGATAGGGATCACCCGCTGCATGCAGCCATGGATATAGTCAAGGGTCATAGACTAAGACAAGGCAGGTCCTGGATGGCACAGGCAAAACTTTATATAAGTCAGGTGTGTGATCTAGAGACCATTAATCGTGAAAGAGAGTGGGTTGAAGTTCCAGAAGACATGATGGAATGTCACAGTGTAATAATAACAACACTGGGTCGTGAGTGCAGAGAATGGGCAGCGGGCCGCACTGAGTTTGAAGTGAAACAGCTGATCCAGAGTAACACACATCAAGGTGACATAGTCATTTGCACCAATGGGTCAGTGGTGAGAAACAGACGTAGTGGTTGGGGCTTTATTGTAAAGACTAATGGATGGGTTTTGAAAAAGGAGAGTCTGGCATATGAGACTACGACCTCCAGCATGAGAATGGAGGTGATGGCAGTAACAGCAGCATTCCGCTGGCTAGAGGAGACTACTGCAACACACGTTGTATTCATTAAGGATTCAAAGAGTGTGCTTAGTAAGGTGAAGAAAGGAATGTTTTGTGTGGAATGGCTCTCGTCACTTCAGAGGACACAGATTGTGAGACTTGTATGGATATTTTGTCCTGGCCATGTGGGGTTGCAGGAGAATGAACAGGCTGATAGGCTAGCAGGGAATGCACCACTTTGTCATAGATTGTCTACGGACAAGAGGGAGGTGGTAGCACGTTTGGGGGACCAGCTGGAGAAGGCGGAGGAACAGACTGAGAACCCATATGTGGAAAGAATGAAATTGTGGGGGATTGGCAAGGGTACTGGAAGAAACTCAAAACTGAGAGGGAAGACCAGGAGAACTTTTGATCAGATATCAGTGGGAACGATTAGTAGTATGACTCTTCACTGGCTGTTGAACGAGGGGACAGAGCATGTATGGGATTGTCCTGAGTGCAGTGATATCAGTTCTTAGCTCAACTCATACATCAGCTTAGATCATACATCAGCTTAGATCATACATCAGCTTAGATCATACATCAGCTTAGATCATACATCAGCTTAGATCATACATGAGCACATTAATCATTCTTCATTGTGACAGGTTTACCTTGGGTATTGAGAGTTAACCAAGCCCAAGGGTTCCTTAGCACTCCCGTGTATTCTAACCCCAGGGGTTGGATGGGTAGATACACTGTTTACCCTGTGGTTGCCCTCAAATGGTATAAATAAGTCTACAAGCCCCTCCAGATTCTAGACCCCCACTCTCTACCTTCTCCCTTGGGACAATGCACCCTGAGGTATCGTCCGAGACCACACTCAATCACTGCACAAAGAATCAGTCAACATCAACAAAGTTTATTCTACCCTAAAGACAATAGGTAGGATATGAACACCCTGATAGTATAAACTATTTACAATAGCAGAAGATAGGTTAGAGACAGAATCAGAGATAAAGATGCTTCATGTGTCATCACGAGGCTGACGTGCAGGTCTGAGACAGATGATCCGTCCAGTCGGTCCAACACTCACCCGGCTCTCTTCCAGACTGATGACTGGAACCTTTGGAGACCACTCCGTCCCCAGAGCTAAGATCAGATGTCAGAGGAACTACCTCTTCGGGCCACCGACTGCTGGATGAACTTCTCTGCTCTGTCTCACTGAATCGCTGTGACCAACTTTCACAGTTATCAAAGTACAGCCTGGTATGGAGACCCTCTTCCTTGAGGCAACCCCCGTTGATCTCTAGGTTTCTCTAGACATAACACATGACCAATCTAATGGTCCCGAAGTAGAATTGTATACCCCTGCTTGGGTAATGAATCAATACTGCAACAAGTCAACACAGTCACTAGAAAAACACCAATGTTCCTGTAACTGAGTTCAATAGTCCCTACACAGTCACATGTTCAGACTCCCTTGGAGTCCAGCACACATCTTGAAACATGGTTGAGCTTGGTAACAAAACACATGGTCTTTATTTCTATGACTCGGTTGTTCGAATGATTAAGTAAGAACTATTCATAGTCATCACACAAGGTTCATAAAGGTCAGGATGAGTTGACCTGTCTACCACCTCGAGTTCGAGTAAGAAAATACGCAAACGGGTGTGGGTCTAGTCATGACCGAACACTCGTGCCAACGTAGTTACAGCCCCTTTGGTTTGGGCCAATCTTTGCCTGGTCTGTCCCACGTTTAGGCGGAAACACATTGATTTGGACTTGATGAGCTCCCAGAGCTGCGCCTACCCCACCTTGGTAAGTCTCTCTGGAGTGAGCCTGCCATCATAGCTCCATAGTCAATCAACCTTCATTATACACCGGCAAGATTGCTCTGGTAGATGAACTATATTCTGAAATAGTCTTAATCACAGTTCTAATATGGAAAAACAAACCATCTAGTTCCACTAGTGCTGTTGCAGGGTTCTAGAATCACGTGGTGAGTATGAGTCATGCATGGTGATTCTCCCTCTTGCATAATGTAGCACAGTCAGGCGTGGTAAAGTAGGTATGGTGACCCTTCGCCATGGATCACGTAGTGGTTTCCAGCAACTTAGTAATAGGCTGGTTCTAACAGGCAACACCTGAAAGTAAGAGCGATCAGTGAAAGTATTCGGCCCAAACATTGGCTCATGTGCATCACAACCATGAAAATCAACCTTCAGTCTAGCTACCTAGTTATACAACTAAGTAGAGCAACATCTCTAAGTTGATAGTATTAATGTATCAAGCTCAGTCCAATGTCAGCTGGCCTTTCAGAGAACCGCCCGTCAAACAGATTGAGAATCAAGAATGGCGAGTCTGATCTAACGTTTCACCTATCCCTATTCACCTAACGGTTGTTGCTAAAGTCATTCTGTAGTTGTTCAAGAGTTAACTGGAACTAAACATCAAGGTAAGGTGTCCCTGGATCCCCTCTTTTCAATATACATCTAATCATAAACCAACAATGATCAAGGCACCATCACTTGGGATATAGTAACAATACCAGACCATATAACATATCTACAGTTTCCATTTCGCTAGTGGGACTTCCTGCCCACTCTATAGCGAAACTCTTCTTGTTAGACTCTTCCCTAGAGTCAAGAAGTCCTTCCAGCGAAAACATGCTTCCCGCATGTTCAAGGTTCTCTACAGTTCTGCCTTTCCAAGAGGATTAGCCTTGGCCGTGGCCGAACTTCACTGGCCTGGTTATACCAGTCTCATACAAGAATAACTCACATGCAATCCTCATATTCCATTCGTCCCCGAATCTCATTCGTCCGCCATTTGTTCCTCCATACTTTCCTCACACCAGCACTGATGTACCCACGCAAGTATGGATAGAACAGGACAGGAAAGAATAGCATGAAGAACGCATATGTACATCGCGACGGTAATGCCATGTTATCTCGCGTCGAACCACTTTGGCGGTTGGTACATTATTCATAGAAGTAGTACACAAAATGACCTAGTATATACGTGATGACAACATCGTATATCTCTCTAGCACCACTGAAGAACTTACCTTTGTATGAATTCCCAGTTCCTCGAATGTATTCACTATTTAGTTCACACACAAAATCGCTACATCACTTCTTAGAGTTAATCACGTACGTGCTCTATTTCCCTATCACATGAGTGATTCACTAGCTCACTCTTCAGCTACCAACTTACCTTGTCTAATTTCAGCGCTCAGCTAACATAATTACTGACTGGCATCAAGTAAGTTCCTACTATAACATAGTTTACTGTTCCCTACTACAGTACAGCAAACATAGTACATGCAACTACGAACTATAAACAATCAATAACATTGTAACACAAGTTGCCAATTTTAATGGACTTTTCATTCTAAGCAGTTGACAAACAGCTGTTCACGACGGCTTGTAAACACAAGTATACACACCGCTGTGCGCTGCCCTCATTCTCACTGGGTTATCGATCGGTCAAGTCATTAGCTATGCTAGACGCCCGCATATTTAATTAGCTATGAACGATCACACTTTCTGCTCACTTTACAATGTTAAATTAATTACTACAATTCATACCTGAACCGGTTGATTGTTTCCAGTCAGCTTCAATGACTATCTTACACCAGCAGGTCGTGAAATGACAGTCTGCTGTAACTTGGTTGTGGGTGAAGAAGTGGGTTCCCTGCTACCCAAAAGCCGAACCTTTTCACACCAGGAATCGTAAGTGAATGAGCTGTGCCAGCCACATTTCTCCCTCGTGCGGACGAATGCGCTCGAGAAAGAAGTGCTGCACGAAGTGTGGCAACTCCACGTGAAACTCCATTTTCCACAGTGGAATTCTAGGTTCTAACAGCACGGGAAGTTAGTGTTGTACTGAGCCACCTTGGACATCCAAATCCAGGTGGTTCTCGAACCTTCCAGATGGAAAATTCCTACTGGGCTATCCCTGATCTATTTATAGCCGGGAAAGTCCCGGATGACGCCGAATAAAGTGGAAAATCGCCCGAAAAGGCCCAAATGAATTGCCGTTTTGTCACATAGGCCCCCACTTTAAGAGGATCGACCCCGTCGTTCCACTCCTTAGCAAGAAGTTGTCCGAGTCGTACTATATTCTTTCTGAGACCGGATGGCGGGTGAGGAAGTCTAACCCGACAATATTTCATGTAATACTTTTACCACCATTGGTGAGGATGCAAGTTATCCAGTATCACGGGTGATCAACGCCTACTCCGCTACTGTGATTGGACAAGTCACAGTGTCGTGCGGACTAGAGCTCCCGTCTCGATCTGATTTAATGATCGTTCTGCCAGAGTTTACTGGACTTCTGCAACTCCAGCTTCCCCTTTCGAGGACCCAGCTGGACTGCAGTCAGTCGGTTTGAGGAACCAGTGGTCTGTGTACGATCCGACACAACCCACCTCTTCCGACCACGGTTCTCAGTGTAGCTAGCACTGCGGGTGTTCATTTGGCCGGTCATGTTTCCCCGATCACCGGGCTGAACCGAAGAAGGTACCTGCACATACATATAGGACTGCCTATGGTGTGACAGGCTTTCCGCTACCTGACCTGAACCCCGAACCGCGTTCTCAGCGAAACTTTGCGCCCTTTTGTGTGCAGAGTTATCTGGCTTCCCCTCATAGCGCATGAGGAGAGCGGAATGGAAAGTAACAGACTTTCCCAGGATCGCCACTCCATAGTACTTGTGGAGCCCCACGTTATCCACTAGGAATGGGCCCTGCCACCCGATTTCGAATTCATTCCCCTCGATTGGGAGGAGTACTAGAACTCGGTCTCCCACCACAAAGGATATCTTCGTCTTCGTCTTCTCAGGTGTGCATTTACAGCACTCAGGACAAGACCTGATATATCTGCGCACGTCGCCTGTCATGCCCGGCCATGTATAGTACCGGGAAAGACACTTACCGGTTGTCCCTACAGCCAGATGTCTGGTTGGGGACCTGACATGTATCTTCTGCAGCAGATTAGCTCTATAGCTCTCAGGAACCAACTTATGTTCCCTCTGCCGCTTCTCTGATCCGGTCCAGATTACCTGCGACCGGTTGCCAGAGCCGAACTTACCCTGATTTAATGGGCTCACATTGTTGGACAACCTGTTCGAACAAGGACACAGCATCGCATCCTTGCTCCGAGCAGTACTCATAAGATCCGGCTGAGGTTTCCGGAGACTTACCTTCTCTAGACCCTCTTCCTCTGTATCTCTGACCTGCCTAGACTTATGGATGCTAGGGTGTTTTGGTTCGCCCAAAAACACATGCTTCTGGCCGAGAATTAGGGGATAGATTGGGTCAGGTACTACTGCCGCCTGAATGCGTCCCGTAACGTACTTGCTCAGAATCTCCACATTGGCAATCGGGCAACGTAACGCTACAGCACTCCTACTGGCCGGCTGTATCTCCGTTATCTCCCCGGTGAGTTGCTCTGGGCCTGTCAGGTGGGATGCAATTACAGCAGAAAATTGCAATCCTGTGTCGTAGAGGCACATTACCTGTTGCCCATTCACTTCTACTCTCTCAACCACTGGAGGTCTCTTTGGTTCTCGATTCCCATCACCCAACTCCACTTTCCTGCAGGGTCTATCCCTAACCTCTGCAAGACAAGCAAAGTGCAAGTCCTTCGGCTTACTTTTACACTCACTGGTATTGTGGGTGCTGGACTTACAGAATTTGCACCCCGCTCCGTCCACTTCCTCTTTGGAGAGTTAGGTGGGCTATTCTTACCTGGGTTGATGTTAGAGTTCTTCTCTAAAGTGCTCACCTGTTTTGTCAGTTCACTCGAACCTTTGGCCTTCTTGGATACCTTACCTGACTTACCTTGATCCGTATCTTTCGATCTCGGATCTGTTGGACTGGTGTCTCCAGTCTCACCATAGACTTCAACAAACCTTTCAGCTAACTTGGTGACTAAATCCAATCTCTCAGCTCCATTCTCACCTAAGAAGTTTCGCAAGGGTTTCGACATTTGCATGCGCATCTGATCTACAACCATCAACTCACGCAAACTTTCATACTCTTCTTTAAATCCGGCCAAGGCCATCCATTTCAGAAGGTATGCGTTTAACCTCACTGTATGCTGAAAACAATTCACCAGGTTCCCGCTTAGAAGTTCTGAACTTCCTTCGGTACGAGTGCGCTGTGATTTCAAATCTCTTCAGCAGTGCCGCTTTTAATGCCGGGTAATCATTCTGCATTCCCGGTGGCAAGCGTGCATAGACTTCGTAACCGGCGCCTCTGAGTCCCTGGGAGAGATTCAAACACCATTTCTGTTTGTCTAGCCCCATTGCGATTCACATTGCCTCATACTTCTCTAAGTACTGGTCTATACGTTCTTTCTCGGGTTCGAACGACAGTAAAGACCATTTCATAGCCTGGTAGTCACGTCTACTGGTGGCCCCTGAGCCCGGAGGTGCATCTCCTCCCTCAGCTCCCTTGGTTACACCAGTAGCTGGCACTTGTGCCTCAAGTAGCTTCATACGATACTCGTGGTCACGTCTCTCTCGGTCTGCTTCCAGTTCGAGGTGTTTCATTTCGTTGTCAGCAGTAATCTTCTTTTCCTCTAAAGCCACTTTACTAGCTTCAAGTTCCCTTTGTGCTTTCCTCCTGTCTCTCTCCTCTTGGCGAAAATCTCTTTCCACCGATTGTACATAGGAGTTCAATGCCTCACCTTCTAGACCTAACTTATGCCCAGTTGCCTCAACTTTGGCTACGTCTAACTCTTGGGTAGACACGTTGACTATGAGATGTGGTTATCTATGTGTATGGGTATGCAAAGCAATACAATCAATAACTAGTCAATGGTCTTAACTAAGCAACACCACAACACAAATGTCCGTCAGACAGTTATGAGATAGGTAGAAGTAGTAGAATCTTAAGTAGACTGATGGTAGAGGATATAGACAATGTCAGTATCCCTGCGAGAGGTTCTAACAACACACAGAGGTCTGTAAATATCCCGGACGAGCCCCCAAATATCTCTGGAGTGTGACAGGTTTACCGTGGGTATTGAGAGTTAACCAAGCCCAAGGGGTCCTTAGCACTCCCGTGTATTCTAACCCCAGGGGTTGGATGGGTAGATACACTAATACCCTGTGGTTGCCCTCAAATGGTATAAATAAGTCTACAAGCCCCTCCAGCTTCTAGACCCCCACTCTCTACCTTCTCCCTTGGGACAATCCACCCTGAGGTATCGTCCGAGACCACACTCAATCACTGCACAAAGAATCAGTCAACATCAACAAAGTTTATTCTACCCTAAAGACAATAGGTAGGATATGAACACCCTGATAGTATAAACTATTTACAATAGCAGAAGATAGGTTAGAGACAGAATCAGAGATAGAGATGCTTCGTGTGTCATCACGAGGCTGACGTGCAGGTCTGAGACAGATGATCCGTCCAGTCGGTCCGACACTCACCCGGCTCTCTTCCAGACTGATGACTGGAACCTTTGGAGACCACTCCGTCCCCAGAGCTAAGATCAGATGTCCGAGGAACTACCTCTTTGGGCCACCGACTGCTGGATGAACTTCTCTGCTCTGTCCCACTGAATTGCTGTGACCAACTTTCACAGTTATCAAAGTACAGCCTGGTATGTAGACCCTCTTCCTTTAGGCGACCCCCGTTGATCTCTAGGTTTCTCTAGACATAACACATGACCAATCTAATGGTCCCGAAGTAGAATTGTATACCCCTGCTTGGGTAATGAATCAATACTGCAACAAGTCAACACAGTCACTAGAAAAACACCAATGTTCCTGTAACTGAGTTCAATAGTCCCTACACGGTCACATGTTCAGACTCCCTTGGAGTCCAGCACACATCTTGAAACATGGTTGAGCTTGGTAACAAAACACATGGTCTTTATTTCTATGACTCGGTTGTTCGAATGATTAAGTAAGAACTATTCATAGTCAACACACAAGGTTCATAAAGGTCAGGATGAGTTGACCTGTCTACCACCTCGAGTTCGAGTAAGAAAATACGCAAACGGGTGTGGGTCTAGTCATGACTGAACACTCGTGCCAACGTAGTTACAGCCCCTTTGGTTTGGGCTAATCTTTGCCTGGTCTGTCCCACGTTTAGGCGGAAACACATTGATTTGGACTTGATGAGCTCCCAGAGCTGCACCTACCCCACCTTGGTAAGTCTCTCTGGAGTGAGCCTGCCATCATAGCTCCGTAGTCAATCAACCTTCATTATACAACGGCAAGATTGCTCTGGTAGATGAACTATATTCTGAAATAGTCTTAATCACAGTTCTAATATGGAAAAACAAACCATCTAGTTCCACTAGTGCTGTTGCAGGGTTCTAGAATCACGTGGTGAGTATGAGTCATGCATGGTGATTCTCCCTCTTGCATAATGTAGCACAGTCAGGCGTGGTAAAGTAGGTTTGGTGACCCTTCACCATGGATCACGTAGTGGTTTCCGGCAACTTAGCAATAGGCTGGTTCTAACAGGCAACACCTGAAAGTAAGAGCGATCGGTGAAAGTATTCGGCCCAAACATTGGCTCATGTGCATCACAACCATGAAAATCAAACTTCAGTCTAGCTACCTAGTTATACAACTAAGTAGAGCAACATCTCTAAGTTGATAGCATTAATGTATCAAGCTCAGTCCAATGTCAGCTGGCCTTTCAGATAACAGCCCGTCAAACAGATTGAGAATCAAGAATGGCGAGTCTGATCTAACGTTTCACCTATCCCTATTCACCTAACGGTTGTCGCTGACGTCATTCTGTAGTTGTTCAAGAGTTAACTGGAACTAAACATCAAGGTAAGGTGACCCTGGACCCCCCCTTTTCAATATACATCTAATCATAAACCAACAATGATCAAGGCACCATCACTTGGGATATAGTAACAATACCAGACCATATAACATATCTACAGTTTCCATTTCGCTAGTGGGACCTCCTGCCCACTCTATAGCGAAACTCTTCTTGTTAGACTCTTCCCTAGAGTCAAGAAGTCCTTCCAGCGAAAACATGCTCCCCGCATGTTCAAGGTTCTCTACAGTTCTGCCTTTCCAAGAGGATTAGCCTTGGCCGTGGCCCAACTTCACTGGCCTGGTTATACCAGTCTCATACAAGAATAACTCACACGCAATCCTCATATTCCATTCGTCCCCGAATCTCATTCGTCCGCCATTTGTTCCTCCATACTTTCCTCACATCAGCACTGACGTACCCACGCAAGTATGGATAGAACAGGATGGGGAAAGAATAGCATGAAGAACGCATATGTACATCGCGACAGTAATGCCATGTTATCTCGCGTCGAACCACTTTGGCGGTTGGTACATTATTCATAGAAGTAGTACACAAAATGACCTAGTATATACGTGATGACAACATCGTATATCTCTCTAGCACCACTGAAGAACTTACCTTTGTATGAATTCCCAGTTCCTCGAATGTATTCACTATTTAGTTCACACACAAAATCGCTACATCACTTCTTAGAGTTAATCACGTACATGCTCTATTTCCCTATCACATGAGTGATTCACTAGCTCACTCTTCAGCTACCAACTTACCTTGTCTAATTTTAGCGCTCAGCTAACATAATTACTGACTGGTATCAAGTAAGTTCCTACTATAACATAGTTTACTGTTCCCTACTACAGTACAGCAAACATAGTACATGCAACTACGAACTATAAACAATCAATAACATTGTAACACAATTTGCCAATTTTAATGGACTTTTCATTCTAAGCAGTTGACAAACAGCTGTTCACGACGGCTTGTAAACACAAGTATACACACCGCTGTGCGCTGCCCTCGTTCTCACTGGGTTATCGATCGGTCAAGTCATTAGCTATGCTAGACGCCCACATATTTAATTAGCTATGAACAATCACACTTTCTGCTCACTTTACAACGTTAAATTAATTACTACAATTCATTCCTGAACCGGTTGATTGTTTCCAGTCAGCTTCAATGACTATCTTACGCCAGCAGGTCGTGAAATGACAGTCCGCTGTAACTTGGTTGTGGGTGAAGAAGTGGGTTCCCTGCTACCCAAAAGCCGAACCTTTTCACACCAGGAATCGTAAGTGAATGGGCTGTGCCAGCCACATTTCTCCCTCGTGCGGACGAATGCGCTCGAGAAAGAAGTGCTGCACGAAGTGTGGCAACTCCACGTGAAACTCCATTTTCCACAGTGGAATTCTAGGTTCTAACAGCACGGGAAGTTAGTGTTGTACTGAGCCACCTTGGACATCCAAATCCAGGTAGTTCTCGAACCTTCCAGATGGAAAATTCCTACTGGGCTATCCCCAATCTATTTATAGCCAGGAAAGTCCGGATGACGCCAAATAAAGTGGAAAATCGCCCGACAAGGCCCAAATGAATTGCCGTTTTGTCACATTCATCTCCGTCTTTTGTTCACTTGAAATTGATTATCTATAGTTGAAGTGTGTGCCTGCTTGATTACTCATAAACATCTGTTCATAATCAATACCTGGTATATCCATGAGAATATTAATTAGTTACTTTGTTGTGTTTCAGAAACACACTCATGGTCTCCAAGTAATCCTTACCATTCCGTACAAGAGCATTCACAAAAGTGGACATATGACAGCATAGACATGAAGGTTGTGAAACAAGAACTATCGGATGTTCTGTGTGAGGACAGGAGTCACAGCTTCAGTAAAATGGTAGACATAGCTGGAGGTAGCATCTTTTAAGAAATGACAGAACACAGTTACTCAAAATCAATAATGGTTGAGAACAGTTGTAAGGCATCAGTAAAATATGAAAATTGTTGTCAAATGTCAGCAAATATGTCTTCTGTAACTGATACAAACAATGAACTATCTCTGGCTATTGAGAATTGTCACCAGCAAAGTAAGGACAAACACAGACAGAGCTTTGCAAGATCTCTTGATGACATTTTTGATTATGTCAGTTATAGTTCTCAAAGAACTCACACAGGAGACTTGTCTGGTGTTTCTTGTCCAAATGTTTGTGTAGACAGATATAAGAGAACACACACTGAAGGGATGCCAAGCAAATATAATGAATGGGATGGTCTTTTGATTCAAGATGACCATCTAGAGTGCCAAAAGACCACGAATCACAAGAGAACACAAACAGGAGAAAAATCTTACAAGTATGATGATTGTGGTGCTGCTTTTACTGAAGCTGGCAATCTGAAGACACACAAGAGAATACACACAGGAGAGAAACCTTACCTGAGTGATGTTTGTGGTGCTTCTTTTACTCTAGCTGACTATCTGAAGACACATAAGAGAACACATACAGGAGAGAAACCTTACAAGTGTGATGATTGTGGTGTTTCTTTTGCTGTAGCTGGCAGTCTGGAGAGACATAAGAGAATACATACAGGAGAGAAACCTTACAAGTGTGATGATTGTGGTGCTTCTTTTACTCGAGCTGACAGTCTTAGGGATCATAAGAGAACACATACAGGAGAAAAACCTTACAAATGTGAGATGTGTAGTGCTTCTTTTACTCATGCTCGCAGCCTGAAGACTCATAAGAGAACACATACAGGAGAAAAACTTTACAAATGTGAGATGTGTAGTGTTTCTTTTACTCATGCTAGCAGTCTGAAGACTCACAAGAGAACACATACAGGAGAGAAACCGTACAAGTGTGATGTTTGTGTTGCTTCTTTTACTGAAGCTAGCAGTCTGAAGAGTCATAAGAGAACACATACAGGAGAGAAACCTTACAAGTGTGATGTTTGTGGTGCTTCTTTTACTCAAGCTGGCCACCTGAAGGCACACAAGAGAACACATACAAGAGAGAAACCTCACAAGTGTGATGTTTGTGGTGTTTCTTTTGCTGAATCTGGTAATCTAAGGAAACATAAGAGAACACATACAGGAGAGAAACCTTACAAGTGTGATGTTTGTGTTGCTTCTTTTACTGAAGCTAGCAATCTGAAGAGTCATAAGAGAACACATACAGGAGAGAAACCTTACAAGTGTGATGTTTGTGTTGCTTCTTTTACTCAAGCTGGCCATCTGAAGCGTCATAAGAGAACACATACAGGAGAAAAACCTTACCAGTGTGATGTTTGTGGTGCTTCATTTACTGTAGCTGGCAAACTGAAGGCACACAAGAGAACACATACAGGAGAAAAACCTTACCAGTGTGATGTTTGTGGTGCTTCATTTAGTGAAGCTGGCAGTCTGAAGACTCACAAGAGAACACATACAGGAGAAAAACCTTACCAGTGTGATGTTTGTGGTGCTTCTTTTACTCGAGCTGGTGATCTGAAGACTCACAAGAGAACACATACAGGAGAGAAACCTTACAAGTGTGATGTTTGTGGTGCTTCTTTTACTCGAGCTGGCCACCTGAAGAGACACAAAAGAACACATACAGGAGAAAAACTTTACAAATGTGAGATTTGCGGTGCTTCTTTTAATCACACCTGCAACCTGAAGGCACACAAGAGAACACATACAGGAGAGAAACCTTACAAGTGTGATGTTTGTGGTGTTTCTTTTGCTGAATCTGGTAATCTAAGGAAACATAAGAGAATACATACAGGAGAGAAACCTTACAAGTGTGATGTTTGTGTTGCTTCTTTTACTGAAGCTGGCCATCTGAAGAGTCATAAGAGAACACATATAGGAGAAAAACCTTACCAGTGTGATGTTTGTAGTGCTTCATTTACTGTAGCTGGCAATCTGAAGACTCACAAGAGAACACATGCAGGATAGAGACCTTACAAGTGTGCTTATTTTACTCAGGCTTATAATCTGAAGAAACATATGAGACTGCATCATCATCATCATCATCATCATCATCATCATCATGTGCCCTGCCGACTACTATAGATGTTCATGTATCTCAGATCCCGGTCCCTATTCAGGATCAACTCTGCTGATAATATTTCTCAGTGTGACCATACAGTCCATCCAGCATCATCTCTCTCGGTCTGCCCATATCTCTATTTTCCCCACTGATCTTTCTAGTCATCATAGTGCTTTCCCACACTTCTCTTCTCATCATAATACTAAAGAATGCTATTGTCTGTTTCTGATAGTTGTATATAATGTTCTACTTTCATTAGCCTCTTCCAGGCAATCATTGTTAAGTTACTCTGGCAATCCAAGCTATTCACTACATCTCAAAAATCATATCTTTGCTGCTTCCAACAAATGGAAGATATTTTATTGAATCCAACCAAGTGTTAGATCCCAAAGCCAGCAACCCTAAGGAATTGGATGCAAACATGTAGAAAGAGATAGTCATTTTAATATTGTAAATTCATCTGTGAGGTGATTGATTGATTGATTGATTTAGGAACCGACATTACAGCATTCGGGGCATTCCCATAAGCGCTTCGTCCCCATCCTCAGAAGCCAGCGAAGAGTTCAGACCCCAATAGTACCAGTAGCAATCTGATTATATGTGCGTCTCGCCTTTCCTCTAGGTGTTGAGCATTGGCCAGATCCCCTCATCACTCCACGCTGTCGCATTCTTGCCAGACCATGGTGATCCATTTGCTCCTCTGAGGTGTACACATGCTCCCACAAGGCCGCAACCACGTCTGCCCTATTATGCCTCAATACTCCACCAAGTTTTGCAGAGCCAGCCAATCTGTCTGCCTGTTCATTCCCCAACACACTAGCATGCCCCGGAGAAAATATCCAGATGATGCTTGCCAACCTTGACTTCCGAAGCGAAGCAAGCCACTCGGCACAAAACTTGCCAGTCCTCACCCTACTCAGCATGCTTTCTGAGTCAGTTACAATCACGATGTGTGTGTGTATCGTATTCTCCATCCAGCGGAAAGCTGGACTGACTGCCTCCACCTCCATTCTTAAGCTAGATGTTGTGGTATCATATGCCAGGCTCTCCTGCACCAAACGTCGACCATTAGCTTTTGCCAAGAAACCCCAGGCACTTCTACTACCTCTCAACACTGAACCATCTGTGTAGACAATCACATCACCCAGGCGAGCATTATCCTGAATTAGTTGCTGGATTTCCACTTCCGTGGCCCCTGCTGGCCACTCCCGGCTCAATGTGATTATAACTCTGCACAAGTCTGACTGCTCTGCTGGCACTCTGACCCACTCCTCTCCTCGCCTAATGTTCTCCAAGGGGCACACCTGTCTGATCCTATTCTCCACCAGAGCCATCCATGATTTCCCTCTTATCAGTCGCTGGCCCTTAACTGAAGGTTGGAACATCAGCTCTCACAATCCTGTTGCCCAGAGAGCACCACAAAACAGCTGCCTTTTCCGGGTGGATGACAGCACCCATTTCAGTGCACAAGTCAATCACTTTGTCTACTGTCACCTGTAGCTCTTGGGCTATTTTTTTCCCATCTCTCCCCTGCCTATATGCAAGAATATCATCTGCAAATGTTAGTATTCTTCCAACCCCTGGTGCTTCTAGGTTTGCAATTTTGCTTGTATACATGTTAAAGCGCACAGGTGAGATTGCAGATCCCTGTGGCAGTCCTGGGGTTAAAATATGTGGCTTTGAGGTCCATGCACCCAGATGGAGAGCAATCCGATGAGAATGTAGGACGGCCGCTATCCAGTTCACTAACCAGGGAATGACTCCCTTCTTCATCAGTGCAGTTATTATAATATCATATCGAACTCTATTGTACGCATCCTCAAGATCAAGCGCCATCGTTTCTTGTCTACTCTGGAACCCCTCATAAACGTCCAAGGCAAAAGTGGCTGCATTTGATCAGGTATCTTTTTCTGGCCTGTAGCTCCCCAGGCCTCTTGGAAGAAGCTTCCCCCTTTCCAAAAACTCTTGCAGCTTGACAGCGACTATTTTCTCTAAAACCTTCCCAAATGTATTTTGAAGGATGATGATCCTAAAACCGCTAAGCTTTCAGGTCTACATTGCTCAAAGCCTTCATGTAGTCATACCTGACCCCTGCAGTTGGGAGTGTCTGTGGCAAAGTGGTCAAGCCGTTTGACTCATTCTCCGAAGGTTGTGGGTTAGATTTCGGGCCGCACCCTTCGGTTTACGAGTTAAATGTTTCGGAGACTCCTGTGGGTCGTCGCTAAAAGCTATGGAGTTTGTGCTTTGTGCGACGCTTTCCATGCTGCGGAAAGAGACCGAGTCATATGGGATGAAACCTGGTGCAATGAAGTCAACCCTGTTGACTTTTAAGCAACTATTTTTTATACCTGACCCCCATCAGGCCCTGATGTCTTTTGCCTTTTTCAAAATATGTTTAACATCTTCATAGTGTCTTCATAAGGCATATTCTTTATGGTGCAGATAACTCCTCTCTACCTGCATCCCTGATGTCCACATCATCATGATTTGTCTTCTCTAAAAATCTCTGGAGAAAAGCCTCCCCTTTCTCTGTGTCTGTTGTCACGCGCACACCATCATCTCTATTTTTCTTCTTCTTTCGTTCGCTTGAAATATGTCTATAACTGCAATGCTGTCTCTTGTATGAATTGAACTGTCTTTTTCAGTTCACACAGCGGTCCATAGAGTTTATCTTACACTGTTGTCTTTCTAGGCCAGAAGGTTTGCCTAGATATGTTATATTTTGGGCAGTCTTGGATTATGTGCTCTGCTGTCTGCGATGCCAATCCACATGTGCACATGGCTGTTTCACCAATCTTGAATTTTGTATACATGTGGTTGCGTAATCTATTGTGCCCTGTTCTGAGGCGCAGAATAATGACTTGTTCTGGTCTGTCCATAACGTGGTAGTCATCTTGAGCAGGTTTTGGTGGCTTTCTGACTGATTTGATCATTCTTTTCTTTTGGTGGTATGTAACGGGCACATCAGGCTGTTCTTCTTTGGCTCCTTCCTTAGCCAATTGATCAGCTCTGTTGTTTCTGGGTACTCCACAGTGGGATGGTATCCACTGTATGGTGACCTTATGCTGACTGCTAAGTTCATAAAGCAAGCACTTAGAAGAGTCACCACTTAGTACTGGCAATTTCCCAGACAGGAGCGCCTCGAGTACTGATTTTGCATCTGTCAATAGCACCACAGGTTGTGTACCATTGCTGGTATTTAGTAATTTCTCTGTTGCTATCTTGATTGCCTCAATTTCAGCATCGTAGTTATGGCAGTACTTTCATGTCGGTACTCTAGCTGTGTCCCTAGTATTATTTGGGTATTCTATGTACACTCCCGCTCCTCCATTTCGAACAGCATTTTGTTCTGACCCATCTGTGTAGACTAGGATCCAGAGGTCCTATGGGTATTCTTCATCAAGGAAGCTGAGAGTGGCTGTTCTGCACTGCACACTGTTCTGTTCTTCCTAGTCAAATATTCCTCTCACTTTTGTCTGGATTTGTAATGATAGTCTATGCTCATCTTTCCATGGAGTTCGCTCTGGAATAGTTAGGGGGATACCAACTGTGGGCAGATCGGTGGTTTCTCTGCAGAGTTGTTTGGCCTTGTGGATAAAACTACTTCTTTTCAACTGCCCCATAGCTAGGTTTTCAAATCTGTTCTTCATAGGGTGGCCTGGCAAGCTGAGGAACATTTCTGCTTGTATTAGCATTTTCGTATCTCTGCGCTCACTATGTGCTTGTGTCCTCCCCATCTTCTCCATTTCCACTATTGGGGTTGATCTCATCCCTCCTGTGGTGACTCTTCTAAGTGCTTGATTTTGCACTTTGTCCAGCTCTTTTAGTGTGGTTTTTGATGCCGATTGCTAAGTATTTTCCCACTAGCTCCTCATGTGGTTCCACTTAGCTTTCTCAGGATGGCTATTTTCTTTCTGGCTTTTGCTACTGCTTTGTTGATGTGCTTTCTCCATGTCAGCCTGCCATCAAATGTTACTCCAAGGTATGTTGGTTCTTTATCTTCTCTTAGGGGTGTTCCATTTATCTGGATGGTCCCTGCCTTTTGTTTTGGAGAGAGGGTAAATAGTATGGTGCTGCACTTGTCAGTGTTTATGCTGACACACCATCTATTTGCCCATGCAACAAATGTATCTACAGCTCTTTGTAGCGATCTGGTGGCCACTGATGCATGTTCATTTGTGCTCCATAGAACCAGGTCATCGGCGTACATTGCTGCATTAATTCCATGCGGTAGATTAGCAACGAGATCATTGATGAAGATTAGAAAAAGTGTGGGGGACAAGACTCCGCCCTAGGGAACACCATGACGCAGTAGTACTTTCTTGCTCTTTAGTCCGTCTATCTGTACTCGGTCTCTTCTGTTGTGCAAGTGTGCTTTCACCCATTTGTACATTCTTCCATTGACTTTGCAGTTTCTCAGTTTATTCATCAGACTTTCTTTCCAGACTTTGTCAAAGGCTTTCTTCAGATCTATCCATGCCGCAAGTACCAGCTTCTTCTCTTGAAATGCATCCTCAATTTCTTGAGAGAGGTAGGTTGTCTGATCTTCCATAGATTTCACTGCCTAAAGCCAGCCTGCTGTGGCACAAGGATGTTTTTACTTTCAATGTACCACTGCAGTCTGTGATTGATGATGCGCTCCAGTGTTGTGCAGAGACAGCTGGTGACGCTAATTGGTCTGTAGCTAGAGGCGATGGAACTATCTTTCCCTGATTTTAGGAGGGGTATCATGATTGCTTCTCTCCAGGCTTGTGGAACACTGCCTAAGGTCCAACTGTTATTGAAGATTTGCAACAGCTTTGCTTTGGCCTCTGTTCCTAGGTTCCTGATCATGTCATTGGAGATACCATCAGTTCCTGGTGACTTTCTCATTTTCAGTTTTGATATGGCTAGCTCCAGTTCGCTGATTGTGATGGGTGCCTCCAGAACCTCATGTACTATTTCCTTCTGTCCTTATGTTGCCATTTCTTTCAAATCTCTTGTTGTTTGTCTGGACTAATTTTGATATTGTTATCTTGTGCTAATGAGTCCGCAAAATGGTCAGCTGGATGCTTTCTTGTTAAGATGTTTCCATCTTTATGTAGTGCAATTTTTGAGTTTCTCCCTGTGCCCACATCGTTAAGTTGTTTTATTAGCTTCCACAATTTCCTTGTGTCTCTTTCAAAGTTCAGATTTTTCCTGCCAGCTTTTCCGTCTAGCCTGCAGCTTGGCCCTTTGAAATTTGGCTTTTGCGTGCTGGAATTTATTGTGGTGCTCTTGGCTGGGTGTGGCCTCTGCTTGCTTTCTACACACTTCCACATCATTATGCAACTGTTCCAGTTCACTACTCCAGTAGGGTTTATATTATTTATGGGCTCCTCTTGGTACTGTTTCTCGCGCTGCCTGTAGTATGCATTTCCCAAACTCTTCAACTACTTTATTTATGTTTTTCTCTGTGTTCAGGTTTCTAACCAGTATGCTGGTGCGATTCTTGTACATTGCCCAGTCTGCTTTCTTGTAGTTCCACCTCGAGAGGGTGATGCTTTCACTTACAAGCTCATTTTCTATGGATAGAAAGACTGGCTGATGGTCACTGCCACCAAGTTGTTTCCCAACAATTCGTGTAATGTTCCACTCTAGGTCTGGTGAATTAGAAGCCAGGTGCCATGCGGTGTCCAGGGGTTCATCATAATTTAAACATTTCAACTCAGAATTAAACCATGGCTCGAACGCAATTGGCAGATTCAGAGCCAACGAACTAAATAATGACGGAGTCCACACTGAAGAACGTTGTCAGTTATTGCGCCGATTATTATTCCAGCGCAGGCCTACTGTAATCATAATGAGAAGAATGATAATAATAAATAATTACCTACTGATACTGAAACTGTTATGGCCAGAGGGCACAGTATCCTTAGTATACATACATGTAATCGCTTATATGTTAATGGCCATCAAATATTGACTGTCATTACTCGTCCTTCTTGCCATCTAAGTTCTTCCTGCTATTTCAGATCTACCATTTCTGTGGTCGCCTGTGCCTTTGTTAATACTTCTATAACCGTTGTCCTCCTTGATCATCTCTTCTATTTCCAGGCATATTTCAATCACCAATTCGATATGAAGTTAATATTAAGCCGATTGAATCACATAAGCCGCCGTCTTTTAGAACGTCCCAAGTTTTTTCTTTTGGTTGTTGTTCACACTTTCTCATGACGTCCTTGTGTTCCGATATAATACGCCTCGATACATTAGCACTTCTGTTCTGGGATTCTTTGGTCCCTTTTACTTACATCATTATGCAGCACCTGCTTCTTGGCAGTATGCCCCCTCCCCTTTGAAAATGATGCAATCATTTTTAATCGCCATTAATTCTTCGAACCTGACAAGTAGCAGTGCAGACATAATGCTAATACGATGGTATGGTCTCCTATCAATCACCCACAAAATCTAATAACAAAAAAAATTATTATAATACGATGGGCACACACTCCTATCTACACCCCATGGTAGACATCATCTAGCACTGCCTATGGGAGGGCTGTGCTAACTACCTAAAACCCAGTAGTCCCTCATTTGTCGAAACCAACAAGCATCCACACCCAAAGCTATAAAACCCGAGTGAGGGGATGTGTGTGATTAACAGGTACCAATCCATCAATAATAGTATTGCCCTGTAACTACATTATCAATTTATCTCCAACTGCTAAGTCCTGTGTCTTTATTAACTGGAAGGTGAGGCTTTGCTGTAGTCTGATGACGTATATGTTTCCCATTTGTCGTGACGAATATGATGGTCATCGTGTTGCAAATCAACGTGGGTCCGGCTTTATTCGTATCATATAATACTGTGGCATAATTGTTGACCTATGTATTGACGGTTGTGGCATAATCATTGTCGACTTATGTATAGATTTTAATTAGTTTTATCTCACGGCCAACCAGGACAATCATAATCTTAATAATTAGAACCAACTTATGAACTTGTAATTACTTAATTATAAACTCTTAATTCAACCTGAAATAAATAATAATTTGCACAATGTGTCCATTCTATCATTGTGTCATGCTAGTCAACCCGATATATCTTAATGTATAGTCTGTACTGTTTTTCGTCTGAACTATATCGTGTATGTGTTCAATCTATAAAATTAATCAACATTCTACCTGTGAATATGTAACTTAACCGTATTTATATTATATTAACCTTTCAACACTAATAAAGCAAAAATGCTAATTATATGATTTGACTCTATGAGTGAACTAGACGTAACATATGAATTTTCGCAATGACACAAAGTGTGCATGTGAGTAGAGATTAACTCGATGATGCAACATGTGAATATACTTGATGATGTGAAATGTGGATTTGATTGAAAATTGAGATGTGAAATATAATTCTAATGTGACACACGCATCTGATTAAAGACGTGGCATGTGGACGATGCAAAAAGTGAAATTGAAAAAAAAAAATGTGGATCCGACTGATGATGTTGAAAAATGTTTTGCGTATCCTTTTACAGGACTTAGCTGTCAACAGCAGCATCTTTTAGCTGTCTGTTGATCTCTTGGCAAGATTACGCTCAGTAGTTTGCCATTGCTTTCTGAGCGGCCGGCTAAGTATCCCGCAAGTCACGAGCGGGGGTCGAACCGCCTCAGCTCTCGCTCCGCTGCGAGACTCTGCATGATAAACGGGATTACAGAGAGAAAGTGTTGTAACCCCACAGCCAGAGAGACCGGTGACTGATGATGAAACATGCGAAACCAACCAATGTTAACTAATGTGATTTCGCTTAATGAAAAAATTTTGAATTAAACCAATGATTTTTAAAAAAAAATGCATTCAACTAATGGCAATAATTCAAATGTATATGACCACTGTGGATTCAATTCCTGATGTGGGAAATGGAGGTGTGAAAGTTCGTATGATTAAATTAACTATGTCTATAAGTTATGTAACTAATAATTATAAATCTAGTGTCACCAAAATCTGCACGAATTTCCAGAAGAAATTTCAAAGTTCATGCACAGTGTTCCCAAGTCTCTAACAGTCCTCATGTTGAGGAGACACAAATGTACCGATATCATCATATGTCCATGGATCACTATACGGCCTCAGCATGCCGAATAATTTCTATATTCTCTCTGGCAATGAATCAAATCAAACACAAAATGTATATATCTGAAATTACACTATCTATCTAATGTATATTTGAATGTATGTTGTGTAAGTATTGAGATTCTATTTGGGTGTGCACTAATGAAATAATTGATCGGCCTGTGTACTACATGTATGCAAGCAAACAAACAACATGACATGTGATAGGAGATAGGAATTCTAGAGTCTACTAAGAAGATCTGCCAAGTTATTATCCTAGCCAGGAATATGACATATATCAAATTCGTAGTCTTGTAACAGAAGTATAATCCCTGAAGAACATGTAACGAAAGTGAAACAGAATTACAAACAGAATATATTATTCGGATTGAACCAGAAATATATAATAACGCTTTATATTCGTCTGATAGCTAAAGTAAAGAAAAAGATATTTGCTATCATGAAACAGACATAGCGTGAAACAGTTCTGAGTAAGTTTCTTACATATCAGCGAAATTCGGAACAAATTATTTTGTATTACCCTAATGTGTCTGTAGTGAAAAATGTGCTGATATAATTAACTATTACTTTTTTTTTTTTTCATCCATTCTTATTCCTCTCTCTTTTTTTTTCTTTTCATTCCTTCTTTTATTCTTCCTTTTATTACTTTTCTTTCTTTCTTTCTTTCTTTCTTTCTTTTAAACTTATGATGTCTCTTTTCTGTATTTATACCATTATCTGTATATTTTGACTTTGTTGACTTGAATAATGATATAGTTTTCACTCGTGTGTATACTTTGTACTTTATCTGCTGTAATGAGGTAAGTTTGATACCTACAAAGCAAAGACAAGTCAAGTAACTAGAGTAAGCAACGACAAGTGTAGTTTGTTGTCTGTAATGATCTTTGCATTTATTCAACCAGTTTGTTGAATATTCACTTGTTTGTGCGCCAATGTCTGTGACATATTTCTTGACTTGCGAGTGAATATTTGTAAGATATTTCTTGGTTCGTGCGTATATGTTTGTAATAAGTAACTTGGATTGTGCGTAAATGTTTGTACCCGCACAATCAACATAGGTGAGGGGTGGTCGAATGATCATCATTATGTGGAACATACATATGGTTAGGACGTTCCACTGCGCTTGTTCTGTGCACTGTATATGCTGTTTGTTAATATTTTGTGTACTCTTTGTACAATTATTGTGTGGTTTCTGTTGGTTATTTTGATTGTTATTCTTTGTAGAAAAATGAGATTGTCTGCTTGTTTGTTTATGTTTGTCACTCATACCATTCATGGGAATAGATTTGTTTAATAATTGCAAAGTGTCATGTTTTCGATAATTGGATTCGTTTACTACCTGGATATTATTAAATAAATAATTTTGTGTAATTCTGTCGTCCTTCTGTTGTGATATATTATCATTTGTACATGCTAATAAGGACTGTGTTTTGTCATTAGCAGTAACCTGGGTTAGTTGCATTTTTTCTTCTTCTTGCGTCTTGTGAACTTGGGTTCTTGTGAGTGTATTGGCAAATCTGGGTTTGATGGTCACTTCCTGAGTGTAGTTTATGATATTGGGGATATTCCCAATTATCAACCCAGCACACAGGTTTGGTAATACTGCTGCACATATTTTCCCCTTATAATAGGGACATCTTACTGATACCCATGCTGTTTTGTATTTTTCTAAGGTACCTCCAAATGTTCTGCAAATAACACTATTACCTTGTAATCTTTTCTATTCACCAGTTTGTGATCAACTCCCGCAATGGAAGATCCTGTGTCTCTAAAACAAGTTGGTGGTGATCTATTAACCCATGCTTGGTGGATCTTAAGAGTACCTTTATGGGTGTATACTGCATTAGCTTCATGTATATGCCTCTTGTGATCTGATGTAAAACTACCATCATGGCCTTCCTTACCTGTTATGTTATTGTGACATGTCTCTATTATGGCTGCATAAGCAATTTCTGCATCTTCTGAGTCGCTACTAGAGTATACATATGCTGCTCTAGCTTCCTCCCATGTCTTCTTCATTTTACACGCTTTTGAGGTATGTCTATACGCTAGACATGTGAAGCATTTGATACTCGTTTTGTACACATCATATTTACCAATCCTCTTAGCAGTGAGGTTTTGAAGATAAAATTCATATTCTGGATGTTTGTCACACATCTCAAAAGACCCGTGAGTCAGTTTACAGTGTGGGCACAGTGTGAACCTACCCTTTCTAGGACTGTCATCATCTCTGTTTATGTTATGATATGGCCCTCTGTTCCTACGCTGAGAGAATCTGTTACCTCTCCCGTGATTTCTTTGATTCTGAACTCTTGCACTAGCCCCTATCATGAGTTCTGGTTGCGCACCATCAGCAAATACGTCACGATGGGCATTATAAAATGTCTCTCCTTTAGCTTCCATCTCTGGTATAGACTTACATCTGTTCTCTAACTGGAATGTAGACATTGAATCTGGCATTGATGATAGCAGTTTGGCTCGCAACATGAAGCCACACATTTTATCATAATCATGAGATACGTCTTCTGCCTTCAACCACTTGTCATAAAGTGATGAAGTTTCAGATACGTAGTCTAAAAAACGTCTGATTTGCTTTCGATGTTTGGGTCTTAAACTTTGTTCTCAACCCAGCAGCGTCAAGACTGAAATGCAATAATACTCTATCAAGAATATATGTAGTTGGTCCGTAAGTTCTCTGGAATCAATTCTACTACCTTTAAAGGCTCCAATGCCAAGTGACAGTGGAACAAGATGGACCAGTCCTGTTCTGGAACTTTGTAGAACTTGACCAGAACTTCAAAATTAGTAATCCAAGAGGATACCGATTCGCCTTGTGTGAAGTTCTTGATTAGACCTTGGTAACGTTTAATAGGATCCCCAGCCTTAGCCTGAATTCTCTCTCATTCGATCTCGGCTTCTGGGTCCATCTCTAAAGTCTTAACTTTCAAATTGCCTTCAATTTCCTTGTCTTTTAAGATAGCTTCGGCTGCTAGTTTTTCCTTTTGAAATGCAAGCTCTCTTTCCTTGGTTTCTCTCTCAAATGCAATTCGTTCTTTTTCCAAGGCTAGTTCCTTTTCTTTTAATTCTTTCTGAAATGCAAGCTCCTTTTCCTTGCTTTCTTTCTCTGCTGCTAATCTTTCTTGTCTTTCTTCTCTTTCATGTGCTGCTTGCAGTTCTTTTGCTTCTTTCTCTGCCGCTAACTTTTCTGCTCTCTCCTCCCTCTGTTGGGCCTGAAACTCCTTCAATTCCTGCTTTGCCCACGCTCTGAGCTCTGAGCCTGTCAAACCAGACTTCTCACCCATATCCATAAAGTCTTGCATTGTCGACATGTTGACTTAACCTGTTGCTGTAAATTGTATCGCTAAAATATAAATATCTATACGTGCAAAGCACAATCGACAGAATGCAAATGCGTAGTGAAGACAGCAATAAATGTATCAAAAGTATCAAACGTTGAACAAAATGTCAACCGAAAATCAACAATGTTGTAAAGCAGAATCAACGAGCAAACAATAAGCCTGGCGAGAAATAAACAACGTCCTAACTTGTTACAATATGTAAACTCCAGAAATAGGTAGAAAAATATATATAGTCGGTATAAAGAATAACACACCACAAGAGAAATACAGCATTACACGATAGATAAACGACTAGTAACGCAGACATACATATCTATTCACGTATAAAAGAGGAAACAATAACTGATAAATACTAAACGTATACAACTGTAATCACATGACACGCGTGCTAACGAAACGTGTCCGCATAATGATACTGAAGACAAATCGGCCATGGATACGATATTAAATTTTGTAACGGAAACACCCAACTAGAACACAATAATTACAACAATCAAAAAAAATATACTGGCCTTTTGTGAAGTAATACAGTGGTGGTATGGCTGTCTACAATAACTGAGAATGTAGTCATCGACTTGTGAATAATGCCTGCAGTTTACTGATGTCATTCTTCGTTGTAATTTCTATAGTGACGTGTAAAATTAGTGAGATGAGAATGCTGCTGTCCTTAGTAAACAGTCTGTTGTAAATTCCAGAAGTTAACTTACTTACTTGTAGTGGCTTGTAAGGATGTTCATACAACTCTACTTTCTGGAAGCTCACACACTTTTAAAAGCTGTTATATATCTTGGTATCTAGGCACATAAATAACATTAGTTAAAAGATGCATCACTGAGGTAAAGAACAGAATTTAAAAAGCAAACCTGCTTTGAGGAATGTTTTGTGCAAAATGTCACTGTCCTTGAAAGTTAGAAACAGTTCTTGCATGTTACAAAGAACCAATTTTAACATGCGGCTGTAAATCCTGGACAGTTAGTAAACAGGCGATAAAATCCTTGGAAGCCTTGGAGATGTGGTTTATTAGAAGAATGCTTTATATTAATTAGACAGCCAAAATGACAATCTGGACATTTTTAGGGAAGCTGAGTGGCAAAAATATCTTATCACAAACATCAGAAAGATGCAATCATCATTTTTGGCCACATTATGAGAAGACAAAAACTGGAACGTTGTGACAACTGGAAAGATATTTTGAAAGAGAGATGGAGGAAGACAGTGTAAGAAGATTCCTGACATCTTGTGTTATAGCGCGGAAGGGAGTCAAGACATGAAATGATCCATGCTGTCGGAGATTACAATTTGTGGAGAGGCATGATCGCCCATGCCAGCTAGCAAGGCATTAGATGATGATGATATATCTTGCAAAAATGAAGCTGTAGTCTTGTCCTCTGATGGAATGATTTTTTTTTCCTGAAGCACCGTGTCATATTAGTGAATCAATTTATTTCTGTAAACTTCTTTTTGCAAAATCTGGTAGTATGTCTTGACAGATGAGAACAACCACAATTTCTAATCAAATGGCATGCATGTTGTACATTTTCAGTATGGAATCATCTGAGTAATCTTGAACATGTATGCATCTGTCATACTGAATAAAATGGTTGTACAGAATATTTTACACATTTGAGGTGATTTATTAATAATTATACGACGGATGGTGAACAATAGTGATATTGTTTATTTTAAATCCTACAGAAGACTGAGTTTTAATTCTTTAGGCTGATGTTTATTTCATCTATGCTTCTTTCGAACACAGCTGCGGGCGATTTGGTAGCAGGCCGCCTTGCATTGGTTTTTTACAAAATGGTATGGGTGTTATTGTCCAGGTTTGGCATTGGTAACATAGAGTAGATAGGAAGATTGTGTTGTAAAGTGCTTTCTTATTAGTTATTGATACATGTTTGTTCTTTAGTATTGATGCCATTTGTCCAATGAGTTGTTTTGCTTTATTGCATCTAATTTCGATCACGTCTTCTGATTTGCCATATGATGATATTATACTTCCTATGTACTTGAAATGCTTTACTTGTTTCAAGGGATGTTCGTTTAGGTGATTTGTTGCTGCTTTTTCTTCTTTAGTTATAGTCAATACCTCTGTTTTACTTGTGCTAATCTTCATGTTATGTTCCCTACACATTTCGTTTAGACTATTCATGTGGTCTTGTAATTTAGCTTCTGATTTTGCTATTAGTGCTTGGTCGTCCGCAAACAGGAGTTCTCTAATGGTTAGATTTGCAGATGATTCTTCTGTGTTCTCGTCATGCGGTGTTCTTGTGGTCTCTGATTGGCTGGTTTCTTTACATATGTTGTCTATATATGTTATAAACAAGAGAAGGAACAGGACACAACCTTATCGTACTCCGGATCTTATGTTCCAGTTGCTGTCACTATGCATTCACTGTTGTTGTATAAGCTTCTACATAGGTTTGTTAGATGTGTACTCACTCCATATTGTTTAAGGATTTCCCACAGCTTGACTCTATCTACTTTATCAAATGCCTTTTCTTGATCGACAAAGGCTAAGTAAAGTTTCATTGAATTCGATTGATTTTTCTGTAAGTTGTCTAAGAGCAAAAATGGCATCTGTACATTCTTTGTTTTTTATAAATCTAAGTTGTGTTTCGCTTAGCTTGGGTTCTATAACAATATTTTAATCTTTTCTCATGAATTTTGCACAATATTTTCTCAGTATGACTCAACAGTGACATGCCTCTGTATTGTGTGCAGTCTCTTTTGCTGCCTTTGTTTCTCCAAATTGGGATAATTATGGCAGTTCCATGGTCTTGTGGTGTCTGTTGTTCTACCCAAACATGGTTGAATAGCCTATGTAGCCATCCTGTTCCTACTTCTCTTGCTGCTTTAATTAGTTCATTTGGTATTTCACCTTGTCCTGATGATTTGTTCTGTCAAAAAACTGTCGTTTACTGCTAATATAGTACCTTGCGGTGTATGGCAGAGGGGTCTTTGAGCCTGAGGCATTAAGGCCGCCTGGAATTATGGTAGGTAAGCTTGCAGATCTACAAATTGATGGGAAAGACATTAGACTCATTAAAAAAAATATATATTGGAAACAACAAGCTGCCATAAGGATTGATAATGAAGTGGGACAATATATAACAGAGTGTCTGTCTCTGTTAAGGGAATCTAAGTCGGCGTGCAAGAGAAAAAGGGTCTAAACTTCAGTGCACGCGGAAGCACCCTGGGAAAATGTAAATAACTAGGGATGCTCATGCGTGATGGAAAAGATAGCAACAGAGTTAGTGATTAGCCAGCAGTCTTAGAGAGAGGTCGCATTTAAGTCACCATCAAGTATTGTTGAGATAGCTAGACCTCTGTTATTTGTCTACGATATTTATAAAAGTCTGTAATCTTGTAGCAACTACAATTAAACGTCATACATCGGGAGACTGCTGGAGTTATGTTGTTTCTGACTTCACCACTTCGCTACACTGCCACATAAGCGAAATGGTGCCGTGGACCAGTCTAAACAACTTCATTTGTCGCGGTACATAACGGAGGTACTGGGCCACTATATTTAATACAGCCACTACTTCATACTGCGCTTGTTGGGAAAATGCGGTGCCTCTGACACATTGGCACGTTATCGGACTTCTGCTGAACGCTTCAAAAAGGTTTCCAAAATGCGGACCTTAACTGGCAGTGGAACAGATCAACCTTAAGATCTTCACGGGGTTGTGAAGCCCGCTCTGCCGAATCAGTTTCAATATCTTTACGGGGTTGTGAAGCCCGCTTTGCCGAATCAGTTTCAATATCTTTACGGGGTTGTGAAGCCTGCTTTGCCGAAGCAGTTTCAATATCTTTACGGGGATGTGAAGCCCGCCTTATCGATCTTTACAGGGTTGTGAAGCCCGCCTTGTCGATCCTTATGGGGTTGTGAAGCCCGCCTTATTGATCTTTACGGGGTTGTGAAGCCCGCCTTATCGATCATTACGGGGTTGTGAAGCCCGCTTTATCGATCCTTACGGGGTTGTGAAGCCCACTGTCGAAACACTACAATACTCTGCTGTTCGAGTCCTTGGGTGCCAGATACATTTAACCGTGCCTCTCAGCATACAAGAGTGAAACCTGAGAACCATTAATATGCAGTTTTCGACGAGTGTCTAACTACAGGCAGGGACCCTAATCGTTGACAGCCAACACTTGTAAAGTATAAATTTAATATTGTAGTATTAGAAGATTATAGAACTTGATAAGTTTAATTAACATATTATTATATTAACATATTATTATCATATTGAATTGTTTTGTACAAATTTGCAATGGAATCTCAGGACCTTTCATTAGAACAAGTACTCGGGGGAGTAGGAAGAGCCATATCTAGGTTCGATACACACTGAAAACAACAAAGTATAGGTGGCGACATTGAGAAGTTTAGTGGTCAGGCAAAGTATTTAAAAAAATGGATTGTGTCCATCGAGAAACAAGCTTTTTTGGTAGGAGCCACAGACGAAGAGAAAAAAAAAATTGCTTATCAGGCTAGTGTCTCACCAGTTTCTGACCATATAAGGAGAAAATTAGAGGCAGGAACAGATGAGATGTGGGAACAATTCAAGGATGATTTAGCACGTAAGTATGCTGAGATCACAGATCCCCAACACGCATTTTCAGTATTGAGACAGTCTAGACGAGAAAGTGTTCAGTTGTATAGTGACAGGCTAATTAATCTAGCTGAGGAAATGTTTCTTGGACAGAATGTACAAGGGGAAGAGGTAGAAAGGATGCTGGTTGTAATTTTCGTGGATGGAATAAAGTCGGATGGACTGAAATTTAAATTAATGAGGGAAAATCCAGTTAGATTATCACAGGCTGTGGATATAGCCATACAAGAAGAAAGTTTGAGAAGAGAGATTTAGATTAAGGGTAGGACGAGAAATAGGAGGAAATAGAGAAGACAGAATGGAAGAACCTATGGAAATAGGACAAGCAAGGTATGGATGGAGAAGAAGAGGAGAAATACAGACATTGCAGGGAAATAATGAAAATACTCATGATAGAGGGAGACAAATGAGAAACTCTATAAGAGAGACAGTAGGTAGTACAAATATGGTCTGTTGGAATTGCGGACAGCAAGGACATAGTTAGAGATTTTGTGGCAACCGACGTACTCAAGTTAGTGCACAGAATAGAAGTGCTAATAATAGACCAAGTAGAAATTTTGAAGACAGACAAAGGAATTTTGCAAGATCAGGAGGTCAGGGAAACTGGCGTCCCACTTACTGAATAGGGTCCGCGGTAGGGGGAAAACAAAAATGTCCCAAGAATTACTGAATACGTCAATTACCCAAATGACAAGTATATGAGAAATAGAGAATATAGAAAATGACCTCAACTTGGAGAGATAAAACAGTTTTCAGTGAATATGACTGATCCCAGTTCATGCATAATAGAAATAGGAAATTTTAGAATTAGAACATTGATTGATTCGGGAGCTCAAAATGGCCTCAACTTGGAGAGATAAAACAGTTTTCAGTGAATATGACTGATCCCAGTTCATGCATAATAGAAATAGAAAAATTTAGAATTAGAACATTGATTGATTCGGGAGCTCAAGTCAGCGTGATCAAGGAAAAATTCTTATATCGCATATTAAAGAATTTCCCATTCAGGCATGAAGCAGCTTAGTGACAAGTCAACTAGCTTAGTGACAAGTCATACAGCTTAGTGACAAGTCATACAGCTTAGTGACAAGTCATACAGCTTAGTGACAAGTCATACAGCTTAGTGATAAGTCATACAGCTTAGTGACAAGTCATACAGCTTAGTGACAAGTCATACAGCTTAGTGACAAGTCATACAGCTTAGTGATAAGTCATACAGCTTAGTGACAAGTCATACAGCTTAGTGACAAGTCATACAGCTTAGCGACAAGTCAACTAGCTTAGTGACAAGTCATATAGCTTAGTGACAAGTCATACAGCTTAGTGACAAGTCATCCAACTTAGTGACCAGTCATCCAGCTTAGCAACAAGTTATACAGCTTAGCGATAGGTCATACAATAGTGTCAAGTCATATAAGACGCTGAGAAACGCTGAGACTTGGGCAAACCCACCATCTACATACTGCCCAAAATACATAAACTCAAAAATCCTGGACATCCAATAGTTTCCGCCTGCTCATGCCCGACTGAACTGATCTCAGCGTTTCTTGACAGAATTTTCCAACCTCTAGTTGCGAATCTCCCGTCATTTATAAAGGATACAACGTATGCGTTACTTTCATTCAACTCTCTCCAACTGACTCCTGGGAACACATACAGACTATTCCTAATGGATGTATGTTCCCTCTATACCTCCATTCCTCACGCTGATGGCCTCAGGGCGCTACAGTTCTTTCTGGATCAACGCACAGATCAAGCCATCCCTACATGCACACTTGTGAGACTCACTGAATTGGTCCTCACCAATAATTCCTTTGAGTTCAATGGCCACTACTTTGAACAAATCAGTGGTGTCGCCATGGGCACAAAAATGGGACCCAGCTACTCATGTTTATTTATGGAATATCTGGAACACCAGATTGAACTCAGCTATGATGGTCTTCTTCCTTCTTTTTACCGACTCTACATCGATGACGGCATCGGTCTCACTGACATGACTGAGGCGGAACTGAACCGCTTCATTAATTATGTCAATAACTTCCATCCATCGATCAAATTCATCACAGAAATTTCCACCACCTCTGTCAATTTCCTTGACACCACTATCAAATTAAACCCTACAGGCCTCACAACCTCCGTGTATTACAAACCTACTGATGCTCACGGTTTCCTCCTGTACAGCTCATCCCACCCCAAAAGCTGCAAAGATTCCATCCAATATTCCCAGCTACTCCGTCTTCGTCGTATCTGTCAGGATGATAATGACTTCCTTGAGAAAGCCCACAAAATGCTTGAATTTCTCCTCAGACGGTCCTACCCAGAGAACGTCTTGTCTACAGCTTTCTGTCGCATAACCCAAGTCTCGCGGGAAATGTTCCTCGTCAAACAAACGCAACCTCCGAACAATGAACCCAAGCTCATCCTCACCTTCCATCCACATGCCTATGCCATCAAGCACATTTTCCTCTGACATTGGTCTATCCTGGAATCCGATCCAACCACTCGTGAGGTATTCTACAATGGCCCTAGGGTAATTTTCCGCCGTAACCAGAGCCTCAGAGACCACCTTTGTACAGTCGCCTCCCCACGGTTACTTCATCTGTGGGTACGTTCAAATGCCAGCGTAAGAACTGTCTGACATGTCCATACGTTGTTCTGACACCGGCGATTGCATTCCCCCTAGGTACCTTCTCCTTGAAAGATTCTTTTACTTGCACATCCCACAATCTTATATATGTTATCATCTGCAAACGATGTGACATGAAATACATTGGACAAACAAGCAGACAACTTGCTGACCGCTTTAGAGAACACCTCAGAGACATTAATCAGGGCGCTGACAAACCTGTCCCCTACCATTTTAATTCCTCCAACCATAATGGAGTCGACGATGTATGTGTCACTGCATTGAAACCCTGCTTCTCCAACAGCTCCATCAGGCTAAAAATTGAATGACAATTAATTAACTCTCTGGGATGCGTCCATCCAGCAGGTATCAATACTGTTGTGGACACTACAGTATAACTGCCACCTTCTCCAACTGTTTACACTATCTATCACTATGCTGTCCTCCCCCCTCCCCCCCCCCCCACATATATTCATACCTAACAGTCCTCACACCCCTTTATTTTCATATCAGACTGTTCGCATATATTTGGCGACCTAAATCCTATCTGGCAACCCACTATACTTAAACTCTGCAGCCAACGAGCGCCTTCGCAACTGGCAAAGCCGCTTTTTCTGTACCACATGGGAACGGAGTAGTTGTGTTTTTTTCTTTGTTTTCGGTATTTCGTTGTTTTATCTATCTGTGTTGTCCTGTCCTTGACAAAGATTCTGAGAATCGAAACGTCGACCATCCTGTGTGTCGTTTTGTATGCATTTGTGTGTATTTTATTTTGTTATTCATTTTATATATTTATTGCTTCTGATTTGGGATTTTCACCTGTATTTCGGGATACGATGGATCTCCATGTAAGGTATGTGCAACGTGTTTGTGTTTAGTACGTTTCTTCTCGCAGGAGCTAAATATACCTATTTGTTTCCATTTCATATTGTTATATCCTGCTGCAGCCGCTTGCTTTTTCTTCTGCCCAATACATGGAAGTGAGGAATTAAAGCAGCCATGTACAGGACGTGGCGATTCCTTGGGTGAGCCCAGCACCAGAGCGCTATGTGTCGGCTCTGCAATTATGGAAGCCTCCTTCGATGACAGAAAATGCCCACGGACTGCCCCTGCCTTCCCTTGAGGGTTGACCGTGAAGTCTTCGACCGTTCTAACTTGACCAGCTGGGGTGTGAAAGGCACCACAACAGTGAGAGTCCCCCAGGAATGCTAACCTGGTTAAAAAATGCACGCTAAAGTCGGGTGTGTTGGCCTAAAGGTTTTGGCCCAAGGGCACCTAACAGACACTGCAATTACATCAGAAAAAACACTCTGGATGAACGCAGAAAAAGAAGAATATTTTTCATTTCTTTCATTACATTATCTAACTTTCCTATCTCAATAATGTCTTGACATTCCATGTTCCTATTTTAAACTTGTTCATTTTGGTATTGCCATCAATAGCTTGATGATGGTATGGTGTTACCAGTGGTTCATGACAGTCTATACGAGATGAAGGTGTCCTAAGATAGCCATTAATGTCGATCCCAGACTCTGATCTCTCAAAATGCAGTCTTGGGGAGATAATGTGGTGGTTTTCCCTTGCCTTCCATATTCACACTAGGGTCTTCTACCTCTGCCTTTGACAGCAATTTCCGACTGTCAGGATAAGTTAGTTAGTTAGTTAGTCGACAGATCATCCTCGTTGCACATTGAACCAT
The DNA here is from genome assembly GCA_963921405.1 of Cepaea hortensis. Classification (NCBI taxonomy): domain Eukaryota; kingdom Metazoa; phylum Mollusca; class Gastropoda; order Stylommatophora; family Helicidae; genus Cepaea; species Cepaea hortensis. The sequence goes on along the minus strand of OY992876.1, from coordinate 487,644,188 downwards.
TCAGTCCATAAGTGCTCGGATCCCCTCCTCAGCAAATCCCGCAGCGTGTAGCGGCTAACGATGCTAGTTCTGTGTTGGTTTATCAATCTTCTTTGGCTTCCTGCGTAGTGTTCTTGTTTGGCCACCCCTCTTTTAATTTGCTGCTCTCGCAGTCTGGCCATTGTTGTAGATTCACAGTCATCACTTGGTTCTTGCAAAAGTCTCACTTCTCGTAGAGCATTCAGAATGTCAGCCTGGTCCATGGCGCGTCCGCCCTCCACAGTAGCCTCACCTGCGAGCTTGTCAGCCCGCTCATTTCCTTGTACTCCCGCATGCCCTGGCACGAAGATGAAACTAATCTTTGCCAGCCGAGACCGCTTCAGAGGCAGCAACCATTCTCTTCGGATCGACCCCTCCTCTATCCTCTTGATCATGTTCATTGAGTCGCTAAGGAAACAAGCCCTAGTGAATGTCTGTGTCTCGAGCCATGTTATTGCTTTACTTACTGCCATGACTTCCATGGTCAGGCTACTTGTGGTTTCAGTGAAAGCACCAGAGTCCTCCTTCACAATTCTTCCTCCGGCCCGAGCTGTAAAGGCCCATGAGCTTCTCACATGTCGGACGACCGACCCATCTGTGTAGATGACCGCGACACAGTCTAGCGAATTCTCGAAAATCAATGCTTGTACTTCAGCCTCAACAGCAGCCGGATTTTCTTGTCTGCATTTTCTATCTAGTTGGATGCAAACTGAAAAGGATGTGCAGAAGTCTGTTGGCACTTGCACCCACTCCTCGCCAGGTTCTAAGTCCTCAAGTGAACACACCCGTTGAAGAATGTCTTCGGCTTGACCCATCCACGACCGTCCTCTTTTTAACCTGCTGCCCTTCACCTTCCTAATTTCACTATGCAGTGGATGTTGTGTGTTAGCGTTAATTCTGAGGTAGGCGCGTGCCCTGCAAACTTGTATTCTCTCTTCAATGGTTGGAAAATCAAGAAGGTAGCGCATCGCCCTGCATGCTGTATCTCTTGTACATCCAAGAATAATGTGCATAGCTTCATTCTGTATCCTTTCCATCCTTTCTATCTGCTTATGGCTGAGAGTCAAGATTGCCATTGCATACTCCAAAACAGACATGACCAGCCCCTCGTACAGAAGACATAGATGGCGCTGCTCACAGTTTGCTGCCGCCATCACCCGCATCGCTGCCAAACCCCGCTTGGCCTTTGTTATCACCTGGTCTATGTGCACATTATAAGCAAGGCTTCGATCAAACCGTATCCCCAGGTAATTCATTGCCTGCGTTCTTTCCACCGTCTCTGAACAGGATAAGTCAGGATAAGAGAATTCCATGCTCCCTTCTGTTGCAGAATTGTAGACTGATCTTGGTGGATACTCGGACACACCTATGTCCTTATTTATCCCAGTGTCTGATTAGAATTACATTCTGCTATTGTGTTGATTTAAATGAAATAAGGCTTTGGCCATTCAGAAAGCAACAGCAAACTACTACATGTAACATTATCTAGCAAATCCAAAATAGCTAGTAAATGCTGGGATTGATTGCAGCATCATGTAAAGGACATTCAACTAACTTACATTCTATCTCATCTCATCTCATCATGTTCCTCTTGTACCTTGCGGTGTCGAGGTGAAGTATAAACTTCGTGAGAGTGCCCGGTTATGGGCTTCGTATATCGACATTCCCATGGATTCTGTTATTCCCTCCGTCCAGCGTTTACATGGTCGGCCTCTTCCTCTGTTTCCATCTGGTCTGTACGTCATTGCCTGTTGTGGCATGCTGTTGACTGGTAGCCTACTTGCATGGCCAAACCATTTGACTTGCTGCTTTCTAATAAAATCTAGAGCAGCTTTAACCCCCACTTTAGTCCTGATTTCTTCATTTCTGATCTTATCTCTTCTTGATACGTTGAGTATTCTTCTCAGGAACCTCATTTCTGTTGTTGTGATTTTTCTTTTCTCTTTTTCTGTCATTGTCCAGGTTTGGCATTGGTAGCACAGAGTTGGTAGGAAGATTGTGTTACATTCTATTACACTTAATATTACCTTGCCCTACAGAGACTTCAGGTTGTTCTATCTTGACATGTGATGGTAGTTTACTCTCCATCTTTCAATCTGAAAGGATTTGTAAATTGCATATGTATACAAAAGTAAACTAAATAAATGAATGTGATATTTTGTTTGTCAAGATATCTAATCATGATTAATTATACAAAATGTCTTATGATTACTTCAAGACATGATTTCTGATATGTTATTCCTCAAGTTCCCTTTAAGAATGTTAGTTTGGCAATCAATCAGTGTAATAATAATGGCTTAACATGACAAAAATAACATAACGATACATGAAGGATTTATGGAAGAGCTTTATTACTTGTGTCACACATCATACAGACATTAAAGTTGATGTAATACTTATAACATAAGCCATTCTTTGCTGTATCTTTTTCCCTCTTCCATACATCCAATAATGAGTCTTCAATTGGTGAGAAAAACAAGAAAATCTTGTCATTAATGTTCCTTCTCAACTGTTGCTTATAAGCAAGAATTCTACTTTGTGAGCTTATAACATGAAATCTGTGAGTGTGCTTACATTTTACAATCTATACATATAAAAGAGAATGTTTATGTCTTTGTTTGTGTGTCCTTTACGCATTCCCGAATGGTCCATCCAATTGAGATGAAATTTTCTAGATGTTCTTCTCATTCCCTCGGAGCCAACTGGCATAGTTAGTTAGTTTAAAATCAACAATTTTTCCTCCAGCATGAAAGAAAATGGCACGAGCTTAAGAAACAGATGAATAAATGTCCCGCCATCTTGCTGCAAGGGAACTCACTCTCTGATTAAACCAGAAATTAGTTATGAACAGTTGTTGTTCTCACTCGCGCGGATGCAACTGAAATGGTTAGTTTAAAATCAATTTTTAATGTTTGGAACAGGGAACGGGATCATCAGAAACTGACCAAAGGGAATGGGAGAAGGGGCCAAATATGAATTAAATGAAACGCTCCCCGCCAGGGGCTGGGCGAAGCCGGGCCGGATCATCTAGTTAGGTATATTTGGTCCCAATATGGTCTGCTTGTGCATTGAAGCTCGATTATCTGGACTCTGTTGATGGCATTACCTTCTTAGCCCACACACTGAAATGTGATGCAAGATGTAGCTAAACACATTGGATAGGAGGTCACATCAATTAAGTCTTGCAAATTCACAAGGAAGGACAAAGATAATGTGAATAAATCAAGCAAATGATAACCTGATCTCCCAGTGTGAAATGTCCTTCAAGAGGCAGAATTATACACCTATTTAGGTAGCAATGTGGTCACAGATGGGTCAACATATAAAGATATAAAAAAAATAGAAATAATGCAATAGGCAAGAAAAACTTTCATAGCAATTGGAAATTTGTGGAAGTCACAAATATTAAACAACAGACTGTTCAAGTAAAACATTAAACCAGTAATGCTGTTTGGATCAGAAACATAAAGAATGACATACAATGATTATTAATTAGCTACAACACTCAATCATTGTTGACTGGGCAAGATATGGGGACTAAAATGGTAAAAATAGATGTGTCTAGTCCTCTCCATGAGATCCTTTAGTGAAACCTCACTTCAAGAAGAGGAATCATTCTTCTACATATGTACCAATGTACACAAAGATGGGGGAACATATAGATATATTAAAAGCATATAAAAATGATCATCCATAGTGCTAAAAAATGTTTAAACTCTAAATGTTAAACCATTGCTGCTGTATGTATCAGAAACACAGAGAATGACTAAACCAATTACTAATGGACTACAAACATTCATTCATTGGTGCCTGTGTAGAATAAAGGGACTAAATCTGTATGACAATGTCATAATCACTATGTAGAGTTTATGAAGAAAACTAAACAAATAATCATTTACCCATATATTACATTATGGTATTTCTTTCTTCTTAGTGACGACCATAATATGTCTTCTTACAATTAGAGCTGCACTATGATGTCAAAGTAAGACAAATAAGCCACACTGTGATCAAAAGCAGTTATCCTACAAAAGTGTCAGTTGTCAGCCTTTCTAAGAATGGGGCAGGCACAGAGTAAGGTGTTTTTGCAGAAATTTTTCAGCAACCTTCCGGTGACATGGTGTATGTACTAATGCCTGCTTCTGATCAGATGTATTCAAAAACAACAGGTCACACATTGTAGGAAACAACTAATAATTACAGCTGTGGTCTGTCTGCTAGGATGCAAGCGTTTGTCGCATAGAACTTTCTTCTCTGTGAAGTTATTTCAAATTTTTGGCACACAGTAAGCTAAATTTTCTTATAATGCCTGTATTCAAAACAATGTTTTCCCGTAGTGAATTTGAATAACGAAGACACAAACAATAGATTGCACGATTTATTGCCTGGCATATTTCGCTGCATCTCGTCAGGTACATACTGCAGAAATCACACAACTTGCGTGAATTAACTAGATAAATCCTTCAAGTTGAAATATACACATATTCGCACAGTAATGTCACTTATCTACCACAGTAATTTTAAGCTGACTAACATGTCTTTCTGTTTACACAATTCTGGCTTGCGTTGATAGATCATAATTGCTTCTGCAAATTTTAACAAGCGAGTATTTTGTGTTCTAAACAACACGCGAAATGCAGTGTCTCTGGACACAACATGGCCACTGGTGACAATGTGCCTGCTGATTGAAGACGCCTACACCAACAGTCAAAGAGCCTGTTCCTCTGTACGCCACAAACAATTGTATTTACCAATTCACATGTAGATGCCAGGCCGTTTACATTGGTCGAACGGAGAGACAGCTTAACAAACGGGTGTCAGAACACATACCTCAATGGGTCAACAAGATACAACACACAGGAGATGCTAGCCGCGAGGAGCCGACACACCGGAAGCTCCCGGCGTCTTCAATCGGCAGGCACATTGTCGCCAGTGGCCATGTTGTGCAGAGACTTCTGAGGAGCTATATAGTTCGTGTTTTGTGTGAAGCTTTCTGCATTGCGGAAAGAGAGTGAGCCATTTGGGATAAAATCCTGGTGCAATGAAGTGGACCCTATCAACATTTAAGCGACTTTAAGTGTGTCTTCAACTGCAATGTTCTGGGCCTTACACCTATCTGAAGTAACTGCCTTGGCAAAATTTCAGCCTCTCGTGTCTGTCTGGTTGCTCTGCTCCGGATAGCATTCAAACAGGGCTTTGCCCTTATTCTCATCACACCTCTGCCAGATAAGGTCAGGACTTTGGAAGACAGAAACACTCTTATACTCTTGACTTCCCCATTCATACATTTATGTAGTCACCAGAACAATTTCAGTGACTTGTCTGTGCTTATTCTTTGACACAACTCTGCCCACTGTTCACCACTTTAACCAGGTTTTTGAAATAGCTAACTTTTGTGTAAATCTCTCTTTCCAAGCTGCCATGGTAACCTAGGACACCTCATCTATACTGTAGTGAGTGATGGAGGAACCAGCGCCAGGTCAATAACCCTGCCCTCATGACCTGGGCGACTTGCCGTCCTGTTGACACACCACTGTTGATACAAACCAGGTCAATAACCCTGCCCTCATGACCTGGGCGACTTGCCATCCTGGTGACGCACCACTGTTGATACAAACAAGAAACAAGGTCACTGGCTTCAAGTGCTGCCTTGATTCCCCCCCCCCCCCTGTGTGTTGGAAGAAATGTTACTCCATGATTTGCTCTTAGCGTTGAAATCATCGCAGAAAATGACATTTCTCTCATGACATAATATGTCACTCAAACACTGCCATCTCTGGGAATCCACACTCACGTTACAGGCATAAACATTAACCAACACGAATTGTAGACCGGAGTGAACTGTAACAGCCTGTATTTGTATCTCGTCACTGACCCACCTGGACATGTCCAGCTCTGAAGCCACTATCGTCATCATCAAGTGCCCTGCCAGCTGGCGTAGGCATTCATGGCTCTCCACAGATCTCGGTCTTTGGTTTTCTGGATCAACTCTGCTGCTGATATTCCTCCTTGCCACTGTCTCAATCCATCCAGCATCATTTCTCTTGGTCTGCCTCTGCCTCTCTTCCCCTCCCCTTCCAGTTGTCACGATGTTCTCCAATGCTTCTCTTCTGATCTCATGACCAAAGAAAGATGTTTGCCTCTTTCTTATTGCTGTATACAATGTTCTAGTTTCATTAGCCTGTTTCAGGCAGTCGTTGTTAGTTACTCTGGCACTCCAAGTATTTCGCAACATTCATCTCAGGAACCACATCTCTGTTGCTTCTAATTTCTTCTTAATCTGTTCATTTACATTCCAAGATTCACTGCCATACAGCAAAACTGGTTCTACATAGCATTTCAGCACTCTCTTTCTTACATTCAGTGACAGTGACTTATTGCATAAGATACTCTTCATTTTCTGAAATGCAACTTTTGCTTGCCCTATTCTGCTCTTAATCTCTGTTGTATATCTTCCATCTGATGTTATAAATGCCCCCTCCCTTTTTTTTTAGCATATCCTTTACAGGACCTCGCTGTCAACACCAGCATCTGTCAGCTGTATGTTGATTTCTTGGCAAGATTACGCTCAGTAGTTTGCCATTGCTTTCTGAGCGGCCGGCTCACATACCCCGTAAGTTACCGATGCGATTCGAACCACTGCTGATTCTCACCGTCATCACGTTACCGACGAGAGTATATGAGATTACGGAGAAAAGTCATAACCTTTAAACCACGAAGCCGGCAATAAATGCCCCTAGGTATCTAAAATTATCCACTTGGTTAAGAATTTTTCCTTATATTTCTATGTCACATTTTGGTGTCGCCATTTTCTTTGATACCATCAATGTTACTGTTGAAGTCACTATGCTCTCTCAAATCAGAATTGCCATTTCCAGGTGTCGCCTGCTGTAATAACGTTTGAAGCCGGCTATATAGAGTGAATTAACACTCAGTCTCGTCTCCTGAAGCATATCCTCCTATATTGTTTCTGTATGCCAAGCTTTTCAAAACTGGGTCTCGCAACAGCAAAATTAATGATTAATTGCTCACTTTTAGTTACAGAGTAGTGTAATTTGAGAGCAGAATTAGAAATTGATTATAAATATTAGCGATACTGATTGCTTGATTTATGCAGCAATTACAAACTTATTTATTTACATTATTTGCAGGATATTTAATCAACAAAAGAAAGCTATCACAATGCAGAGTACAAAGTGTTTTTGTCAAGACAATGAACGAACATTTCACATGACATTTAATTAATATAAATTAAATATAAATAAATACTGACCAACAAAAAGATATCAATTGAAACAAGAACAAGAGTGTTGAGATGTTACATAAAACCTATACTTTTGTATAGATGTGAAGCATGGACAATAAGCAGTCAAGCTGAAAAACAGCTAATGGCTGTGGAAATGTGGTTTCTGAGGAAAATGCAAAGAATATCATGGACAGATAGAAAAACCAATGAACAAGCCCTTCAAGAAACAAATGAAGATCATAAACTGATTAGAGTCATTAGATGTAGACAGTCAAAATTATTTGGGCATGTTATGAGAAGAAATGAATAGGAGAACTTGGTGACAACTGGCAAGATCAAAGGGAAGAGACCAAGGGGAAGACCTAGAAGCAAATACCTGGATGGCTTGATAACATGGCATGGTCAAGACAGGAACATTGAGCTGATCCACGACTCTGGTGATCGAGTCAAATGGTGAGTGATGACCGCCCACGCTTTCCGGCATGGCACATGATTGATGGATGGATTTACAGGACTTTGTGAAAAATTCTAAAAGTAAAAATTTTGTGCAGTATTCAGTTAATTATTTAGCAAAAGGTTGTAATGGAAAACAAAACTAACAGTGAAAGTTACTCAGAATATGATGGCACATGTTGAATTATGCTTGCGCTAATGGCAACACTTGTGCCCCTAAATTTGCTTTTGCCTTCACAAAGTATTTAAGGAGTATTTAAATAATTAAATTCCTGACATTTTCATTTTGTGTGAAATTTGTGTTCTTCAAAATATTCTGTTTTAATTGTGTTTTATTGGTATCATGAAGCAGCTCTTGTGACATTGATGAAGAAAAGTGGGTATTTAACAATCAATTTAACAAGATTATCTTCAAAGGATAAGAAATAATGCCTTGGTAAGTGGAAATCATAATTGATAGCGGGTTCGACCATGCTGCGACCCGAAATGGAACTGGAAGTGATATACCGCGCCACCCAGTAATGATCCACTGTGTCACCTAAAAATGGCTATGTAAAGACCATTCATGCTTTCGACGTCATTAATTCATTCAAATATCACGTGACAATACCACACATCATCTTGGCTTCAGCAGAAAAGTTTTTCCTAATATTCTGTGCATAGTGATTGGTTGAAATTATTGTGACTTTTAATGAAATTAATTATTTGGCAAAATGTAAGTAATTTTATTATTTTATAGCTTTTATACTTAATTGTACAATATTTTTATATGTATATTCAAGCTCTGCACCCTCTTTTACATATATGTGAAAAGTTTCATCCATAAAGATAGATCTTGGGGGTGGAAAAAAAAATGTTTTCTGCTGATAATGGCGGCCGACATGAATATTGATTGGAACTGGCTCAAAACGTGCAATTTAAACTACTAAAGTTAAAGAGAACACAAGTTTAAAGATCTATGGACTATGCCAAAATATTTAAAATATCGGCACATGATGATGTTGTCTCTCTGTGCCAGCACATGATGATGTTGTCTCTCTCTCTCTCTTCTCACCAATATACACTCACAAACTCACACACAGACAGGCACACACCCTCACACTATCAGATACACACTCCCTCGCATACACTGCATACATGCACACACATATATACACACGCACACACATAAACACACACACCCATACACACATTGAGACATGCACACACATACACACACATATATAAATACACACGTTCACACACCCACCCATTCACCCACACACTACACGACAGCACTACACGCTGCCTCACATAATCTCACCCTCTCACTCAGACTCACTCATTTACTCTCTAAACCACACTAACTCACTCTCTTTCTCGCACACACAGACAAGTACACAGACACACACTCACCCACTCTTTCTCTCTCACTCATTGAACAATCAATAACATTAGATATGCAGATGATGCAGTATTGATTGCAGACAATGAGCAGGATCTGCAACAACTTGTTACAATTAATAATAAAAATCTGATGGGAGATGCCTTGAAGAGATTAGAACAATTATCGCCATGGAGAAAGTAGCCTTTAGCAAGATGAAAAACATACCAACAAAAAGATGTCAATTGAAACGAGAACAAGAGTGTTGAGGGGCTACATAGAGCCTGTTCTTTTGTATGGATGTGAAACTTGGACAGTGAACAGTCACGCTGAAAAACATCTGATGGCTGGAGATATGTGGTTTCTGAGAAAAATGCAAAGAATACCATGGACACTGACCCATCAGTATAGATCACAATGTCATCTTGATGTCTATTACTCTGGATCAGTTGTTGCACCTAAAACTCTGTGCGGCACGCTGCCCATTCTCTGACCCAGTGTTACTATTACATTGTACCAGTCCGTCCTGTTTGCCGGTACGTACGAAACTACTCTTTTTTTCACGACTGACGGTCTCTAGATCACAAATTTGACTATAGATATTTCATCCTGTGCCATCCTCAAAGCATTAAGACTACACCTGCCTTCACCACCAAAGCCTCCACATGATCCATAAAAGACATTCACTTGCCGAAGGTGATACTCCTTGTTGTGTCCACCTATGGTGTCCACCATGGTGGTTGGATGAAGAGTCTTCCTGCTGGTTTAGACCGTCTCTGTGATCGACGGCGCCCCAAGAGCGAAGAGTAATCATAACTGAATGCTTCGCAGTCTCTTATAGCCCTGACTGTTAGTTAGTTACTGTAGTTAGTCGAGGTTCCAACTTCACGGCAACGCGTCGTCCCGTTTATGCTCCGTTCCCGTGTCAGTGAATATCACACAAAATGCTCTCCACTGTCCAATGTGAAAAGTAGAACAGACAGGAGTCTTGGCAATCCAACAGCCAGCACAGGTACACTGTGCACTAATGCCGCCGTCAGAATGTCAACACAAAATTCATCGACAAATACCACCGTTCATCGTTGATGGACTCGGCAGTCACCAGAAAGACCTCCTTGACCCGGGTTTTTTGACATGGCTTGGTCTATAGCCCTGACTGTACTGGGCTTAGGTATCAGTACAGAGCAGGGCAGGTGGTCGTTTCTATAATCCCCAAAGACATACCATTTTATGTCTGATGCCGCCTCTTGTGATACAAGTGCCAGGTCAATGGTGGTGTCAGGGTCCCCCCAGTCTCATTGCCTGCCTAGTTGGTGTCCCATCATTTAGACAGACAACATCCGTCTCAAGCAAGGCCTCAGCAAGAGCAGTGCCCGGTATGTTCTCTCCCGACCTGTCCCACTCGCTAATTGAAGTAGCCGCATAACAGATACCTGGTAAATGAAGAACAAATAAGTTGGTATCAACCAGTGCTGGTCTGGTGATCTCGCTTTTGGCAGCAAACAGTGTTTCCTAGGGTTTTTGTGTTTTGTGTTGGTTACATATGTCTTTATCTTGCTGCACAAGAACCTGCACACTTGTCTTTCTGTTCTTATCTGTCCTCTACTTTTGTTGTCTTGGGAAAGGCACTTAGCCAACCGAACACGAGTTCTCTCTCTCTCTCTCTCTCTCTCTCTCTCTCTATATATATATATATATATATATATATATATATATATATATATATATATATATATATATATATATATCCCTCCCTCTCTCTCTCACTTGTCTTTATCACTTTGTTATGTCTTTCAACACATCTTTCTCATATCTCTGTCTCTCACACTATCTTTGTTATCTATCTCCCCCCTCTCTCTTTTCAACCTGCTTCACATATACCAGGTTTTCCTGCACTTTATGTGCATAGCATTTCCTTGTTTATTTGTTAATTCATCAGGCCAGTAAGTCGGAAGCCTGGTGTTTAAATTGCCTCATGTCCTTCTGAGGCGACACATATTACTGTCAGCTTAGACCGGAATTATGAGGACATCAATAGCAGGAAATAGTAGGGTGGTAATGTCAACAAAGATGGAAGCCTGTAAACAGTAAGTGTACAGAAATGCAAGTTAACAATTCTTTAACTCGCATGGGGACACAATTATTTTTATTAGGGATACCAATCTGGAAAATTATTCTTGATATTTAAACAGCTTCATACTCCAGCTCCGTATAAACTACTCTGTTTATTCATACTCCAGCTCCGTATAAACTACTCTGTTTATTCATACTCCAGCTCCGTATAAACTACTCTGTTTATTCATACTCCAGCTCCGTACAACTATAAACTCTCCCATATTTACAATAGTAATATACTCAAAATTAAATTGATGATAGGGCTCCCTACTATTTACAGTTATGGTCAAAATCAAACCGATAGATATAAATATTATACAAGTATACGCACCAACAACAAGCAGTAGCGATGAAGAAACACAAAACTTTTACGATGAAGTAGAGAAATGGCGATGTCACAAATTAGATCACAAGAAATAAAAATAATACCAGGAGATTTTAATGCAAAAGTAGGAATGGGAACTATGGCGGATATAATGGGTAATTGTGTTTTTTTTTTTTTTTTGCATATCCTTTACAGGACATCGCTGTCAACAGCAGCATCTTTCAGCTGTCTGTTGATTTCTTGGCAAGATTACGCTCAGTAGTTTGCCATTGCTTTCTGAGCGGCCGGCTCAGTTATCCCAAAAGTCACCAGCGGGAGACGAACCGCTCCCAGTTCTCGCCCGCTACGAGACCCTGCGTGATAAACGGGATTACGGAGAAAGTGTTGTAACCTCTCGGCCAGAGAGACCAGCTTTTAGGTACAATAAATGAGGCGATATCCATGGCCATGGCATTGCGGGCGCGATTCATAATGCCGCTTACTCGCGTTCAAAACACAGCGGCGACCGATTTGGCAGTAGACCGTGTTGCGCTGGTTTTAACGTGTTGGTATGGGAGCCGGTAGTTCAGAAAGCAATGGCAAACAGGACGTTGAAGTCAACATCAACATTTTTCAGATGCTGTTGATGTACTAGACAAGATTACGCTCAGTAGTTTGACATTGCTTTCTTAGTGACCTCGACGCGGAGATTACCGCCACCGATTCTCACGCACGTCACGTTACTCATGAGGGTTTACTGGAATACGGAGAAAATCGCAAAATCTACGCCAGGGAGACCGGTAATGGCAAACTACTGAACGTAAATTTGCAAAGACATCAACAATGGCAGTTAAATGCTGGTGTTGACTGCAACGTACTGTAAAGAATCTCAATATAGCCTACAACTTAAAAGAAAAAAAAAGTTTGAAAGAGGAAAGAAACTAATGGCTCTAAACTAAAAACTCAAAAGCATCTACTGTAAAATCGACTTTAAAGTGAAATTTTTTTTTTAAACTAATAGAATGGACAACTATCAATGGTCTGATCATTGGAAACACCCGATATAACACCATAAAAGAAGCTTTACACATGGAAAAGCCCTGATAAGAAAATACTCAACCAAATTCATTCTGTACAATACTTGCACCGGCTCCGTAGCGTAGATCTTACGGACGCGATTTGTAATCCCGTATATCCGCGTTCGAAAAAAATCTGCGCGCGATTTGGTAGCAGACCGCGTTGCGCAGTTTTTTTACGCTATGGTATAGGTGCCGATCGTTCAGAAAGCAATGGCAAACTACTGAACGTAAACTTGCCAAGACATCAACAACAGCAAAAAAAAAAAAAAAAAAATGATGGTGTTGACTGCAAACTTTCTGTAAAGGATATGCAATTAACTTTAACCATACTTGTAAGCCAGATCAAAAGCTCTGGGGGAAAAGATGAAAAACTAAGTTAATCATGGGTGAGTGGCGTGCAATGCACACAAAAAAAAAAAAAAAAAAACCAAGACAACCAACATTTGTATTTAATAATAAAAATGTTATCAAAAAAGGCAACGTTGGCTAAAAGATAGTTACACCAGACCTAGTGTGCACTTATACTAGGGTTTCTGATCATGATTTTCAAATTGGTCATTTACTAATGAGATCACCACAGAAAGATAGGCCTTGAAAAACCAAATCTAACGGTACCTGTCAGCAACTTGCTTGCTACAGGACTTTAGGACTCCCCTACTTTTGCACCGCACGAAATAACAACTCGTGTCATTTGCAAAAGGAATGCAATTTATTTAGAGCTGGAACGATTTATTTCGCGTTGGAGCTCAAGCCAACGAACACAAGCAAGCAAGCAAGCATTTAGAGCTGGCAATTTACAAGCTCTGCGAGCGGTATGCTTCATTGATATTAAACAACATGAATGCAATGAAGTGGTGAGAAATGATGCTAGTAATCACAATCTAATTCTACAGCCTATTATTTAATTATTGCCTAGAAACTATAGCATTTGTCAAGAACACGTCTTCTCTCTATCCGTCTCCAGTCGGGTCTGTCCTCACGCTACACATTGCGTGTACGCTGTACCCTCCGTGCATTAGCGGGTCTTGCGTGCATGGAGTCCCAAGCACGCTGGCTCGTGAACTTGAGTAACCGGGCACACCACGGTTACTCGCAAGGCCAAGCTTCCCACTAGCTTGGGGAAGCCCTCGCTCACTTGTACTTCTTGGCCTCTTGGTTGACACAAATGTGTACCCTTGTGCAGCTATTTATAGCGCTGGTGTCTCTCCTGTCTAGTGTCTCCCTACTAGACTTGTATTAATTCTTATTAACTCTCTAACTCTTTATTGGAGATTCTGACAGGCTCCCCTCCTCTCTGTGAAGTGTTACTAACCTTTAACTCATGTTTGTAACACGTATGGTCACAAAGAAAAATTGGATGTCCAATTTTGTCAGATATCCAATAATTTATAAATCTCTCGTTTGGGGATAGAACAACTCTCTTCTTCCTTTACTCACACTGTTCTATCTTTTCACTCGGCTAATTAAGTAGCCCATGTATCAGTATAGTTGGTTCTATAGATATCTTTGGGAATTGTTTTGAACCGGATCCGTTGTCTTATGACTTAGTCCTGGCTTCCGTCCTTAGACCCTATGTCTTTTGACTTTCACCCGTTGACTTCTGTCTCGACCTGTCCTCATATTGCCCAAAATGACGACCCAAATACAAGTTGACTCTGTTATGAGTGCAACACATGAGCATAAAATGTTCATGTTCCCATTAATATCCCCTCCAACTCATATACATATAGTTCTACTTTTCACCTTCTCGCTTCCGCTTGTGAAAAGCTATTTTCAATGTTACATTAAGGTTTTTAAGAAGTTATTGTGTCCCCTGAATTTAAGTTGTTGTTCTTTAAATCAAATCGTGTGCAACTTTTATGTGTTTGTTTTCCTGTTTGTTTGCGTGTTTACTAATAAACTATAGTGTACTTAACTTGCTAACTTGTGTATGCGTTAGTGTATTAAATGTGTGTATTCCTTCGAGCGCCGTAACTAGGTTTATTGTGGTTACAAACGTTTGTTATTCTTATTTATGACCACAACTCCGCTTTAAGAAGCTCGAAGTATATTCCCTATGTAATCCATTAAAGTATGACAGTAACACACATAAAAAAACTTGACAACACATTGGTTACACCGATGACACAGACAAGTCACAATAAGATGTTTTCAGCGGTGAAAAAAAAATTTTGCCGCTACTTTTCTCTCTCACTCTTTCATGTTTACTAATTTTCACGTTGTCTCCTCTCATTTATTCCTCTTGCATACATCTTTCACTCGCTTTCATACTCTCCTTTTGCTCAAACATTCACTAGTCATTAAAATATGTTTCATAGCATCACATAAATGAACATTACATATTTACAATAAATGATTGGCTGAATTATAACAGTATTCACGCCAAATGACTGTGCGTTTTGTTTGCACGTGTCATGTCTATACAAAATATACACGGTTGTGAGGATGGTTTGTTACCGATCCTGTAATAGTAACTAATAAAATTTGGTGTGCTGTCCTAAATTATCCCAAGGGAAATAATCTAACTACTTAATTTCATTTAAGAGAATTGAGTTACATACCTTAAAGTGTTATTTGTAAATAAGATGATGTTAATTCCTAAATGGTTAGGTTAGTTTAGAAATGATATTTTAGATAAATGAATTTATAAATGATTATGATTATGCGGTGATAAACTAATGTAATATCTAACAATTGTATTTCTATTATTGGTATTATACTAAATGGGTTATTCACTAAATGATGGTGATTTCTAACTACCACATGACATAAATAAAGTTATATGTGCATTTGAACATTTTGCAATTCAATTATTCATAGAAAAATGAAGTTATGTGTACTGTTAATAAAATAATATATATATATATATATATATATATATATATATATATATATATATATATATATATATATATATATATATATATATATATATATATATATATCACAGTTACATTTCTATATCTAATTACACTAACTGAAGTCCTCCTTTCTGGTGTGAAGATGGAGCAAAGTTCTTTGTAGACTATTATAACATAGTTCATTTCGGCAAAGTCATTCTATGCTCTCCTTCATGGATAGTGTATAAATATAGTTCCCTACTAAGTTATGTAGGTTCATAGCTAGCACTTCAACGTTAATATAGCTTATGTGTGTGTCAGCGCATGTTACTTCTGCGTCTGTTCGTTACACTCTTTATAGCACTGTTATTTTCACACAGTTTACATGTTTGGCGATGATAACGCACTTACAATGTATCTTAATCACCACATACGGCACTGAGTTACTTAACATTTACAGTGTCACTGTTTCTGGTGATCTGTGGTCGATCGGTTCCTGCAAATCGGGTATTTCTATAGTTGACAGTACCTCAATTATATGTATATCTCTATTCTAAGTGGGGTGGAGTTATTCAAATTTGAGTGTCATGACCTTTCACTAAAATTTTCTTTAAAAATCCGCTCACTGAGTTGATTTTGGCGCGGCCTAATCAGTGTTGGGGCCCAAATTGTCAAAATTTAACATGTTTTAAGAATATCTATTTAGTTTTTAAACAAACATCCTAGCAACCATACTTCGCTGCGGTCGGGGTTTCGAGGCCTAACTGCTCATGTCAACTATTTTTTTATATGACGTATGGTGACGAATCTCACAACTAAGCAGAAAAAAAGGTTGGTGAGATCTGTTAAACTGACATTTGGCTTTCAAATATCATAAATGTTTGGTTTGGAATTATTGCATACAATCAAGAGAATTGCTTTCACATGTTCATCAGTCAAACTCGTTAGATGTGTTGACTTCACATACCTCATTTTTGAAAATGTTTGCCCACAGACATAAGGTTTTTCCAAACAGTAAACACAGATGCCATACCAGCGGCAAATTTCTTCAGTTCCGAAAACTTAACATCAGGTAAGCAGCGGTAAAATTCAACACGTTTTCCTTCTCTGTGCTTCTCTTTCAACAAGTCATTTGATTGCAAATCAATAAGCCCCAACTGTAGTTAACCTGCCACATCATCAAGGTTACAATCAAACGGATTCTGGAACAGAAGAATGTCCACCTCACTTCTGAGAAGATCTGAAAATCTCTAAAAAAAAAATGCTTCTTCAAGTCACGACTATTTTTTTTCTTCGGAAAATCGAAGTTGACATCTTCGGCGATTGTAGCGCAAAATTCTCTGAAACAGTGAAAATGGGGAAAGTTTTATCCTTCCAGCTGTGCTTCAAACAATGACAGCATTCTCCGAAATCCTTTGATGATTCTGTAGAGATCACAGACGAGGTTATCTTTTCCCTGAAGTTTCAAATTCAGTTCATTCATGTGGGATGTTGTCGCGAGATCACTGTAATTTACAATAAGATGATACAGATAACAAAGACAGTCTGATTCGCAGCTGCAAGTTGTTTACTTCTAGTCGTGGTGATATCAAGACAGTCGGGAGTCCTTGAGAATTCTCCTACATCAAAAGAAAATTGTAGGCATGTTGTTGTGGCCCGATTGGGATAATACAGGAAAAACGCTAGCCTGTGTTGGTTGTCATAACAAGGGAGACAACTTTTGCATTGATTGATCAAGGGGGAGAGAATAATTCTGAAAGAGTTGGTGCCCTTGAGGACACCTGTGTTGACATCAAAGGAACGTCACTAAAACAATACAAGGCTGTTTGAAAAAAAAAACATGACTTGTTTACAGTTAGTGTAGACAAGAAAGTTGACTTGGGTTGACGTGTTTCGTTACCGCAGTTATGAATTCAGAGAGCATCTACCGTGTTAGATTTACTTAAAGTTAAATAACATGTGTCTTTATGGCAAATTGTAGAGGCCATCCAGGAGTAATGCGGTGTTTCATAAGGCACTCCATATAGTGTATTTAGGCATAATTAATATAGGCAGTAGCTTTGTTAAAACTAGCTAGGGTGAGGAAATAATTAGCTCTGCTAGTTGAGAATAGGGTAGTGAAGTGAGAATTAGCTCTGCTAGTTGAGAATAGGGTAGTGAAGTGAGAATTAGCTCTGCTAGTGAGAATAGTGTAGTGGGGTGATGTTTGGGGAGACTGAGGATGGGTTGGGAGATGGGTGAAATGTCCAATCGTGGGATCTTCCAGTGGGGTGCCTACTGGGGTTCTGCACTCTGTCTATTGGTCTTTCCTTGTCTTAACCTGATTCAGATTGAGGTGATGAGACACTCTGATCCATGACAGAGTTTAGTTTACAGATAAATATCTGAGCGAAGCTGTAGGCCTACACTCAGCTAGTAGGAATCAGTATCAGGCGGCCTTCACCAGATGTGGTCTCTTTCTCTAACAGATTCCCCGACAGTGACGAGGAAGCTTTACCCTGGGTTTGATGGAGGTCTACTCGTATTAAGCAGAACATCAAATGAACATTCGCTTTATTTTATAAGATGAATAAATACCCAGAGGAAAGTATAGTCAGCACTGTTTATGATGGGCTTAGGATCCAGAGGATCCATACGTACCTGGCTCAGTTGAGCAAGACATTATAAACGATTCTTTTACAATAGGGATTCACCCAGGTTGGGTGATACTCATTTCTTCACCACAAACCACTGAACACTAGTGATTAGAAAAGAACATTGAACATCGCGTTCTTGTGGAATAATTTAGTCCAGTGAAGAAGTACTTTAGAACTGTTTGTGTGTGACAATCAATAACAATGGATTAGAACAAATGTGAGGCCTGTGAATTTGAAACCTAGTTTTCACGGTACAGAGATCCGTACTTATCTGATTTATAGGGACCTTAGTCTTTTCAGTGAGTGACAGATCCGTGATTAATTTTAAACGATAACTATTTTCAGAGGATCATGCATCTAGTCGACCAAGTAGATACCGGAGAAAGTCAACGTCTGGAAGAAGAGACGCATCAATGGGTGAGGTCTTCATGTGCTAAGCTATCATGCTGTGGCGTACCCTTGCTATGATGATGATCTGACTTGGCTCCTGATCACTGGTCTAATTCTACATACACCTTAGAATATTCGACACACATTCTACACATCACACACACCCACTTCTCACACACATACTCTTTGCTTTAATAAAATATTTTGTATTTATTTGGTGAAGCTAGAGTTGTTGAGTATGTTGTGTTGGGGAAGAATGAGAGGGGGCATGATCCAGGGGTGAGTGAGAGTCCGAAAAGTGGTGTCTAAAGACTGAGGGAGTTTTGTGGACGGATTCTGGTGGTTTCTCTAGGATAATAATGTTGGGTTAATAAAAATGTGGGTGTTGATTCCCCTCACTTCAGGGACGACACTAAAGTAATAAAGGATTATTACGACAGATGTGATGTCAACCAAAAATGACAACTTTGACAGCCAGGTAGAATCTGACAGCTGTAGATCAGCTCTATCTTTTTTCAGTGAGGAAATGTCTACTTCGTTTCGGAGCTTGTAAAAACGAAACAGGACTTTACGCAGCTGAGCCACCTCACTGATGTGTGATAAGGAAAGTCACAGAATTCAGAATTAATTTCTTCACGAAAAGCCTGGAACTGACGGTGATTAAGTGCATATCCCCGAATGAAGTTCACAGCAGAAACGACTGGTTTCAGTACACAAAAATTATCTAAGTCTTTCCCACAGAGTTCTTGCTGATGTATGATGCAATGTATGAAAAGACCGTACAGAATTTGCAAATCTTCCAACAGAGTCCTGATCTGCCGGGTCAGACCCTTCCTCACCACAGCCATGTTTATTTTCCCCATCAACTGTAACATATCGAAGATGATTACACTAAAAGTTATAGTCTTGCTAAACTTTTTGCACTTCCATGAACATGTAATTTCCAGTTGTTGTTTCATGCATGCAGCAGACGGACGTCAATTCTCCCGTTATCTGAAAGTCTAAATTACTCTAAGTTGACACCACAAATTAATACGAGAAGTTTCGAAGTACTCGAGAGATCAGTAGACTCAACCGGCCTCAGAGAATACCACAACAAATTCCTAGTTTTATCGCGTGTCTGTACCACTATGTTCTCTCGAAGTTCTTCTATTCTTCGCACAACTGAACTTGCCGAAAGGCTGGTAGTTCGAAACAAATAAGCTTTCTCAGGACACAATTCATTTGCTGCTTGCATCATATACTCTATGATGAAGCTGCCATCAGTAAACACTTTTCCTTGTTCTGTCATCTTATGCACTATGTTGTAACATGTACTAGTGTCTGATTCCTTTTCAGCAAACTTTCTCGTGAGGAGAATTGTTCTCTGTTTCTAAACCATCTTTCATGGACTAATATTTCTCAGAGCGTAACTTTCCAGAAAACTTTGAATATTTTGATAGATGTTTTGTTTCGTTGTGACGTCGAAGATCGTAGTAGTATATAGGTACAAAAGGATGACCGTTTTTGAGGATCTTATATAAATCAACCATTTATCGATCCTGATCCTCAAAGAGCGATAACTCTTCGGGGTTTTAAGTAGGCGTGGTGGTCAGGGGGGGGGTGTGGTGTTCAAGTGGTCAATGGTCAAGTGACTCATCAGAGTAGGCGTTGTGAAGTGACTCATCAGAGGTGGCGTGCGTGGTCAAGTAATTATAGGTACGACATCTAACATCAATAAAGAAAACAAACGATTCAAGTAAGGTACATAATAATTTTAATAAAATATATATAGACAAACAATGCATATTAAATAAGTAGTGGCATAGTTGACACATTATCACTGTCAACCTTTCTTTTTATATACAGATAGGACAAAGATTCACGATGTTGCTGATACGTATACACTGCAGAGTCTTGTGTCTTGAACCCTATATTGGTTCCCCCACTTGGTGTTTGGGTGTTGAGTACTTCCAAAAATGTGTCCTTGTTTAGTGTTGTGGTTTTTGGTCAGATCTTTGGTACTGATTTTATCATAATCTCCAACACAAATATACGTCTTACTACACAATGAGATCATCCCCTTCCCTTCGTACTCTAGTTTGAAAAGCCCGGGGGTTCTCTTTTCATAGGCTTTGATATCCACACAGTCCTGACAGGTAGTAGTAGTATGAACAGGACAGGTTTCAGACGGAAACCACTGATTGTAGACTCTATCATATTCTTCTCGTAGGTGTGGTTTAACCACCTCAGAGAGTGAGTCGGCGCTAAGGGCCAAGTAGAGAGAGAGTCAGTGTCCATTTCAGTGAGTTGGTAGTCTTCTTTAGCGATAAATGTGTCGAGAAAGTCATAATAGAAAGCTAACATTCTTAATTTGGCATACTGGTAGACAAAGAACCCAATCTGTAGAGATAGATCCCAGACAGTTTTCTTCTTTAGTGTTTCTACTTCGAAAAGATCATCTGTAATACCAGTCATGCTTTTGAACCTGGGGTTATTGACTAGTTTGGTAGTGTCTTTTCCCTGGCAGTAGGAGACATCGGTATGTTTGGCTTTATTGGTTAACGTTTTGCCGTAAGCGGCTTTAACTAACAATTTCATAGTGTCGGCTGTAATAGACTCAGCCGGATTTTTGTCCCCTTGGCGACGGGCGTTAGACACTGTTTCCCCAAATTGTTTAAAACAACTAACCGGTCGATATTCTATTGTCTGGTAGATGTGGGTAACTACCAACTCATGGGCTAGATACCACTTTAAAAGAGGGGTGGCTAATAAAATTTTCTTCCCGAAATAACTACCGATCAATGTCCGTCGTGGGGTACTCAGTAGTTTATTTTCGTCTCTCGACACCTCCATATTCTTGAAAATAGGAGGCATTTCGGCAAAGGACTCTTGTAAATCAGCTGGGGTCTCAATATCGCACTCAACCAACCCGAAAAATGTGTCACTTTTTACAGCCTCAATTATCTGGTTTTCACTCAACGATCCCCAAGGAAGCTCTGACGGTGGAAACTTCTCTTTCAGGAAACACTTGATGGTTGTGTTTGATCTCTTTAATCTCTGCCACTCACATTCCCAAATAACCTTAACTGTCACCCCAACAGTTTTTTCTAGATACTCGTGGATCTCGCACGTATTCTGGTACAGTTCTACCAACGGTTTTTTATTGATGGGATTAATCGTTTTCCCAGCAGTTAGATGGCAAGATGGATGCCCATGGAACAAACACCCATGGAATTGGTAAGCTGTCGTATTCTTTTTATCTCACCCATCTACTCGAATATGTCGATCACCGAGCTGCATCTCGTGACTATTGAATTGGGTTTTTAAATCTATGTTGTTGTGTGACACCAAACTTAACCACTCTCGACTCTGACGTGTGTATTTATGTAATCTGTGTGATTTAAACCCATCTTCGCGGCTTCGATATATGGGGAAGTCTGATGGCATATCTTTCATAAGAGACCAAAGGCATAATACAATCGCATCAAACCCGTTAATAGTTTTTACCAGCTTATTACCCCTGATACGGGTCTCATTGACTTCGTGATAACGATGAAAAATGATACTCGGCCCACCCACCACGTTATCTCGTAACAACTTGTGCACCTTCTCCTCCTTCTTCGAACACAAAACAAAAGAAACATCTTTATTCATGGTGTTGAATAGGTACTGTAGAGTAATGCCGGGGACCGAGATGGCCTGCTTGCACATGTCTATATTTAACTCGGCGTAAATGGCTACTTGTTTGTCCAGGGCTTTTAGAAAAGGGGACACGTCTTTGATGTTGTACCAAATTAAAAAATCCCGCAAGGTACTCATCTTATTGTCGGTCCAGGCTTTCTGACAAACGGTGTATTCTGTCTCGGAAATGTTACGGTTTTTAAGCTTTGAGGAAAAAGGCTACATGCGGTGGTAGGGTTGTCTCATTTAGCTTTCCCAGGTCGGTCAGATAGGGCTTGTGTCTCTCGATGTCTTAGTATTGTGTGTAGACTGGCGATTATTTTGAAGCGGGAGTTTTGAACATTAAAAAGCCGGAAAAACGAGTGCCCCAATCTGTCGTCATGTCAGTATCTGGTCGATTAAAAAATTTCCATTCACACAGATAGCGACCGTGTCGTATGTGTGACCTAATCGTATCCCAGTGATCATTATACACAGCTCGAACATCCGGGGGCAATTTCTGTAATGACAAATATTCACTAGCTGCTGTGTTAACACCAGAGGTTCCCGCCGGTTCGTTGGCAAGCGTGACACGCGATGATAGTTGAGTATTATTAGTAGGCGATACCCGACAAGGTATCTGTTGATCCGTCACTCGCCGTGGTACTAGGTGCTGATGATGCGTCACTCGGTAAGGCACTATATGATGATGCTTGTTGCTTATTATTAGTAGGCGACACGTTATCGGGCGTGCCACCCGACAAGGTATCTATTGATCCGTCATTCATTGTGGTAGTAGATGTTGATAACTGAGTATTGTTACTAGGCTATACGTCATGGGGCGTGCCACCCGACAGGGCACCTGGTGTTGGTGGTGATTCGTAATTCATTGGGGTAGTAGATGTTGATAACTGAGTATTGTTACTAGGCGATACGTCATCGCCCACGCCACCCGACAAGGTATCTGTTGATGATGAAGCGTCACTCACCGTGTTAATAGATATTGATGCTGCGTCACTCGGCGTGGTACGTGATGATGCGTTAAAAATAGAAGTTGTTCGTTCCGCGTCACTCACTGTGGTACTAGATGATTGTTGCTTATTGTTGGTCGGCGACAAGTTATCTCCCGCGACACCCGACAAGGTACGTGTTGTTAGTAACTGTTCATCTGTGGTCGGCGAAACATGATAGCCCGACAAGCCACCGGATGTTGATAACGCTGCCCGCTACGTCTGACACCAGCACCGGAGGATGATGCTGCTTCTGTTGTTGTGGTAGTTGGCGGTATATCAGTTTCTGTAACTGACGACACTCTGTCATTCGATGTTTGTTGTTTGGTTGACTTCCGGCGTTTACCAGTAGATTGTTCGTCTGTCGGCTCTCGTTCGCGCTTGCGACTTGTGGATTGGAGATTGTTAGCAGCACTAGATGATGGTTGAGTGGTCGACACGCCGCTGAATAGTAGTTCATGTTCGGTCTCTTATGTGTCTCCGTAAATTATCATATCTATTGTAACTGTAATCGCAAAAATCGCAATTGAACTGTTGTTTAGAATGAGTACTCCCAACATGTCGACGTAGATTAGTAGCAAATGTGAAGGTTTTATTACACAGAGTACACGTGTGTTTCTGCGTAGCTGCCATTCTCTGATAAAATGGCCGAAGTAGTTGTGAATGTTATTCAGCCATACAACGAAGTTTGTAAGATGACGCAATTATTAGATGTGTTGATTCGTAAACATGCGACGTTGTTTCACTCTGTTGTAGACAATATGCCAAGTGATCAAGCATATCCTGTCTTTGAGAATATAGCAGACAACTTATTTTCTGATGCCCGCATCAATTGTGGCCGGATAATAATTTTAATGTCTTTGAGCAGATATATGAATAAGAAAATAGTCAACTCGTTGTACAATAGTGACGATGATGTCGAGAAAATTGTCACCAGTTTCAGCCATTCAGCCGCTAAATATATATTTCAGATGACACGATTGTTAAAATCGGATGAATTAGAAAACATGTTGAATTTATTTTCCTCTGAATAAACATACATCCTTCCTCGTTGACGGTGAATCTGAGAAATGACTTGTCGAAAGTGTTTGTCGTATATGTGAAACGCCCAAGTTGTGAGAGAAGTGTCATTTGAATCAGCCAATCAGACGTCGGGTAAATAAGAAACCAATGTCACATCGACCGAGACTGCCACTGTCACACGGGGGCGGGCGAACTGTCAAAAGGCGGGTTATGGCTGGCACATTTCACTCGAGTATAGATTCGTAATCACTCAGAAAGAACCACGGCTTTTCATCGACTATACATTATCTACTACACTGTTTGTCATTGTCTGCCACAATAATTACGCAACTAGGTCCTTTGTGTCAAATCGTAATTGCATCTTTCGTACGTTTTCTATCTCCGGGAAGAAAAGATAATTGGTTTGATGCCAGGGCACCTAAGCAGAGACAGCTCTGTAAGTATTCTGTCCTTACTTTAACCAATTTTTGCTTGAAGCATAATTGGCCGGCAAGATGTTAATTTTCTTCCGTGTCAGATACACGGAAATTATAAAAAAGTTCTCTCTCGGAACATAACGGCAATTTCCTAGGAACGTAATTGTCGGAGTCCCGCTCCACGACAATTTAACGTCTTCTTTCGGATTAGTGTCAGTTTACATGAGTCACTCGGAACATATCTTTGTTTAACAGATTGCTAACGTTCTTGTACAAAGAGAAAAAAAAACAAAAAACCACCCGCATGTTTGCCGCAGACAAAAACATTGCTACAAACACAACATACATTATACGGAAAGACATTATATAATAACACAACATACAAATGTACAAAGACATTATTTAATATCAAAACATTACAACTGTCAACAAGCCCGACTACATGCAAATATTAGATTCTCATACATGCACAGATGTCAGTTGTTTCTCACAACAGAAGATACCAGCCATTCACAACGGCTTTTTTTCATTCAAGACTCACAACCGCGCAACTGACACAAGATGGCGCTGTAGTAACGTTACCAACAGAAACGCCCTGTTTCCATCGATTGAAATTACATTACACACAATCATGACGTATTACTATTGATTTGTCTGTGTGTTGGTACTTTTCCCCCCACTGCATAGGGAGTTAAGACGGCGAGTGGAAAAAATTTAACAGAAGAATATTTGTTTATTTGTAATTAATTCCCCAGACGCGAGAAATATAGAATCGTAGTGACACAGAATGTACAACAAATCACTGGTCGAGTGGCTTAACACAATTGATGTGTTCGAATCTTTGTATATACCAAAGCTAAGACGTTTTAACCAAGTGAACATTATGTGCGATAAGCGGCCGCTGTGTGTATATGGCATAGGCATCTGTTATGTCAGCGTGTGCCGTGATTATATCTAGCAGAACCGTAGGGGAGTAATTCTTTAAACATCGGTATGTACCACGGCGTAGGTAGTCACTATCAGGTGGCGCCCTAGCTAAACATTATCATCAAGAGTTGTCGGGTGGCGATTCTTCACTAATCGTTGGAATATATAGACGGGCGTGCGAGTCATAACCTGCCATTTAATGACCATGGATCCTCGGTGGAAACATCCTTTTACTTGTTTGATTGCGGGGCCGACAGGGAGTGGGAAAAGCGTATTTGTACAGCGCTTCCTGACCCATCTACCAGCCATGGTAGACCCGATTCCAGAGGAGGTTATATGGTGCTATGGGGAATGGCAATCCATGTACGAGAATATGAAGGGGGTGCAGTTTATCGAAGGTCTACCTGATATGGAACAGTGGACAGGCGATAGACGTCGGTTAGTGGTAATAGATGACCTAATGTCCGAGACAGATGATACGGTGACTAAACTATTTACTAAGGGCAGTCATCATCGCAACCTCAGCGTCATGTATATTGTACAGAACCTTTTTGGTAAGAATAAAGAACAAAGAACCATCAGTCTGAATTCACATTACCTAGTAGTATTTAAGAATTCTCGAGACGGTGCACAAGTTAATAATTTGGGAAAACAAATTTTTCCAGGGCGGGTGTCATATGTCCAAGAGAGTTTTAAGGACGCGACATCGGCTCCACACGGGTATTTGTTATTCGACCTTCGACAGGAAACACCAGATCAACTCCGTCTACGAAGTCATATATTTCCCGACCAAAGACAAGTCGTCTACGTGCCTAAATAACATGTCTAGTCAACTTAAACGCAACGAATCCATGTTGCTGTACTTGGGTGAAGCCAAGCCACCGGCCGTAAAAGCTGTTATTAAAGCAGCTTCCCCAGACCTCGTCCAATCAATTTGCGAATGCTGTCACAATGTATTAAAAGGTAATGTCCCTCTGACACCCGCTCAGAAGCGACGACTGCAACGACACAAAACAGTCTGAGAGCGCTCACTCACAAGGAACTATCGCTCAAGAAACGGAAACAGATCTTGCAAAAGGGTGGATTCATCGGTGCCCTTCTCGGACCCATCCTAAACGTTTTGAAAGGTATTGTGGGTTTATAATGAAGAAAATGATCCTGGTTGATCCTCGGGTGTTGGAAAAGCCCTATGTACCACCCGACACACTAACCGATAGCCTACAAGATTTGGATAATCAGATGCAACAAGTCTTGGAAACAGAAGATCTACCACCACGTGACAAAGCCAGACTATATCAACAAACCTTGCAGCGGTATCTGAACCGTCTCGACCAGTACAGACACAAACCATTAGGCCTGGTGGATATCAAGGAACAAAAACCCGAAGTCAGCGCCTTACCGGCACCAGTAGTCGAGACACCGCCTGCTCAGCTAACACCGAAGGTAGACGAACCCAAAACCCCGTCAGAAACGCCTCTTGCTACACCGGGTTATAAACTTCGGAAGAAGAAGAAGAAGAAGATACCTACACCCCGATGGGAAAAATGGCCGCGCAATTAAGAAAATATTACTATGACTCAGAGAAACCGGGGGCCTATGGTGGTGCTGTCGCTTTACATCGAAATACCAAACTTCCAGCTAAAACCATTCAGAAATGGTTACGTCATCAGGACACCTATACTCTACATAAACCGGTTCGTCGTCGGTTCCAGAGACGCCAGACCATAACCGGGGGTATAAATCAACAGTTTCAAGCCGACTTGATAGATATGCAAAAGTTACGAAGGTACAACGACGGTATGGCCTACCTAGTGACGTGTATCGATGTGTTTAGTAAATACGCCTGGGCCATCCCGATCCAGAAGAAAACGGGGAAAGAAAGAGCTAGTGGCGGCCGTGAGTAAAATATCTTAGGAGGGCCAACCGATAAACTTTCAGACCGACAAAGGTTCGGAATTCACCAATCGAACTTTCTTAAAATTTCTGACTGACCGAGCATTTCTTTACCACTAAGAACGAAGATGTGAAAGCCGCCATGGTAGAAAGATTCAACCGAACTCTTAAAGAAAACATGTGGCGTTATTTCACCAAAACCAATATACTGCGCTACGTCGACGTGATAGATAAATTGATCCAAAACTATAATGGTTAGTATCACCGGAGCATTCGCATGGCACCCGTGCAAGTTAACAACACTAATCAAGAAGAAGTGTGGAATAATTTATACCGTAAAACAGACGCATCAAGAAAAGTGTATTTTAAAGCCGGCGACCGTGTCAGGTTAGCTCAAAGCCAACAACCTTTTAAAAAAGGTTATATGTCGGGTTGGACAGAAGAACTGTTTACCGTTAGTCGTATAAACCAGACTAGTCCGGTGTCGTATGTGCTAAAAGACGATTCAGGGGAGGAACTTAAAGGGTCATTCTACCGAGAAGAAATACAGTTGGTGGGTGATAAAGAAATTTATCGTATCGAAACAATCCTACAAGAAAGGCGACGGAAAGGTAGTGGTAAAGAGTATTTAGTCAAGTGGTTTGGTTATCCCAATTCATTCAACAGCTGGATAGCCGACACGCAACTAGCCAGCTATGGAGACTAGTGGTACGGCCGAAGACAACCTGGAAACTATTGTGTTGCGTCCACAGACTAGGGACGGGGAAAGAACTTCGTTCTGGTCGTTTTTTGGACAACGAGTGCCACGGCCAGAGATTGTATTCATCTGCCAAACCCTCATTATATATAGCGTAATTGCTGTGTCACTATTCAATCTGATTCAAGGCAGCGCAGACGCAGCAGAAGGCAAGCTGTGGGTCGCTTTAATGTGTAGTTGTTTGGGTTATATGCTACCTAACCCTAAGTTAGATAAACAATGAGTTTCTATGTGGTTTTACCGAGTAATGCGGCGCCGGAAGTGTTCCCGAACAACCACCCAGGTCACTTTTTCGTCAAGTTGCCACAGACTATTGAGGTGAGTCAACAATACGAAGTGGGCCTTGCCGAAATTCAATTCCCCAATGCGTATTTTAATGATTTGCCGGGGGAAATTTGGATCCAGTACTTTCCACCTAAAGGTAGTGGTATGGAACCCTTGAATGTCCACCGGGTCCGTTCAGCACCCCAGAAGCTTTAATCGAGGAACTGAATAAGTTGTGTGTCGAAACCCAAGTAGACGAGAAAGTGAACATTAAATTCGTGCTAGGTACACCTTGGAAAAAAGTCGGAATGAAACTATTTGAAAAGGGCGCCCACGTTAAAATTAGTGAGAGGTTGAAAAACATATTGGGGTTCCCAAGCTCGACTCTATCAGACGACAATGTCTTATTATACGGTAATATAGAATTAGAGATGGATAGCGTCGTTAAAAATATCTACGTTTATTCTGATCTTGTAGCCGCGAGACCAGTTGGAGACGCCATGGTTCCTTTACTAAGGACTGTTCCTATATTGGATCCGTTGTTGCCGTCAGTGTATCGTGTCTACGGCAAATCACATTATGTCCAGTTAAGTCGTTTCTCCTTCGACACGGTGGAAATACTTTTAACTACCGATCCGGGAAAAACGATCCCATTCAACGATGGGACTTCAGTGCTAACTTTACATTTTCGAGCCCGGAAACTCTCAGAGCTCGAATAGACTAAAATGAGTTTTTTATGTGACACTGCCCATCGAATAAGGCTCGTTTCCAACTATACGAACAGGGTGCTGAAATTAGACTTAGTGATAAGTTGGCAGATATTTTACAATTCCCCTCGACCCGCGTCATCGAGACTGAGCCCGTTCTTTCCGGCGTGGGTGAAGTAGATTTGGACCAGGGTACGCAAAATATCTTCGTCTATTCCGACATTGTCACCTCGCGTGTGGTCGGCGATGTGATGGTACCATTACTACGGACTCTACCTGTCCTAGACAGATCCACCACCTCTGTATTTAGGATGTACGATAAACCACATTACGTTCCACTCTGTCGGTTTTCCTTTGACACGATTGAGCTTCTTATAACCGACGAACGGGGGAAACCTATCCCATTCACAGGTGGGACATCGGTAGTGACGCTGCATTTTCGAACCAACAAACGTTATGAGCTGGTTTAACCATGGTTAGACACGTTCCAATCCGACGCAATCCCAAACTATACGAGGAATATTTCTGTAATCAAGACGGCAGCGGTCTACCCGTTTTTGTGGGTGGTCGGAGTCAGCGGGGTCATGGAATTGGTAGTTTCTTTAGTGGTCTTGGTCGAACAATTCTTCCTTGGTTGAAGACTGGTGGCAAAGCCCTTTTGCGGGAAGGATTGGGTACGGGTTTGCAGGTGGCTCAAGACGCCCTAGCTGGTCGGAATGTCGGCGAGTCCTTCAAAGAACACGCCAGGGACGCCGGTCAACGACTGCTCCAGGGCGCTGCTCAACATATCAGCCAATCGGGTAGCGGCGTCAGGAAACGAAAACGAGCCGCCCCGCCCGGTCAGCCCAGTAAAAGAATAAAACCAGCCGGCAGAAAGCGATCGGCTCATAAGAACCACCAACACCAGCGGGGACATTTGGATATTTTCTCGTAATGGCGTTAATACATCCCAAGTCGTGTGAGTGCCTACATTCTGGTCTGGATTTGTTTAGCGTGCCACCTACCCAGACGGCCGTGGAAGAGGGACAGTTCCTAGAAGTACATCCGTTGGCCTCGTTAGCCTATGGAGCACCCATCGAGTTCTCTATCTCTGGTGTGGGAGAGGGTTATATAGATTTGTTTAATACTTTTCTGCACGTGAGAGCCAAAGTTACACTTCCCAACGGCGACGACCTACCAAACACAGCCGAAGTCGGTCCCATAAAGTATTATTTGCATAGTTTGTTTTCTCAAGTAGACGTGTCTTTGAACGACACTCTTATTTCACCGAGTGAAAATTCGTATCCGTACCGGGCCTACTTGGAAGCTCTTCTGAATTATGGAGAAGAGGCTAAAAAGAGTCATCTGACATCGGCTCTATACTACCCAGATACTCCTTTGTATATGACAGACACGAAGGGTGAAACCAATAAAGGTCTAGCGAAAAGACGATCTTTAGCCAGCTATAGTGTGGCGATGGATATGATGGGCCGTCTACATTCCGATATTTTCAATCAGGACAGGTACATGCTGAATGGGGTCGATATCAAAATCAAACTAACCCCCCTCAAAATCTGTCTTTAATTTGATTGCCACGGATGTAAACGGTGATTACAAAAGTGTCATTACTCACGCCACCCTCTTGGTGAGGAAAGCTAAGTTAAATCCAGCTATCTCTCTGGCTCATGAAAAAGCCTTATTGAGAGCCAATGCCAAGTATCCCATTAAAATGGTAGTGGTAAAAACCTTTTCTATCCCGAAAGGTATGTTTTCCCACACACAAGATAACCTCTTCCTCAGCCAGACGCCGACCCGGGTGGTGATCGGCTTAGTGAATGCTTCGTGTTTAAACGGCGAGCTAAACACGAACCCTTTCATATTCAGTCATTATCAGTTAAACTATTTGAGTTTGATGGTAGATGGGCGTAGTGTCACAGGCAAACCCTTAACCATGAATTATACCACGGGTCAGTACGCGCGAGCTTTCCATGGTACCAACTTGGCCCTCGGTCTGACCGGTAAGGCTGTCGGGAATGGTATCGATTTTGAAAGTTTTAGTCAAGGGTTCGCTCTCTATGCTTTTGATCTGACTCCCAGTATATTAGACGGGGAGCAGTTTGAACTGGCAAAATCCGGTCCACTGTCACTGGAACTTAAGTTTGCCGTTATAACGGATGCACCTCTACAAGTCATCGTATACGCGGAACTCGACTCGGTTCTAGAAATTTCCAAGACGAGGCAAGTGCTAACCGATTACGTAGCCTAATGGATACCCAACACCTAAGACAGTTACTCATGTCTGACCCGTTTGTTCGACGACTTTCGATAGTCGACGTATGCGCTAGAGATCAGTTGCCTAGACACATTGATAGAACACAACCAGCCGCTTTTATCGTCAATACCGACACCATCGCTTACTCTGGGTCACATTGGATCGGCCTATATTTCGATGGGGTAAGTCAGTTTGAATATTTCGATTCGTTTGGCTTGCCGCCATTACACGCCGACATTATCCGCTTTATACGACGTCACTCGGACCAATCACCTATGTACAATACCCGTATGTTACAAGACATTAATAACGCCACTTGCGGGCTGTACGCCCTGTATTTTCTTGTGATGAAATGCCGCAGCGCGAGCATGTCGCGTATCCTGCAGCCGTTTGGTCACAGACAACACGTGAATGACCGTCTCGTGTTTCGATTGTAAGCGTCGACAGTTTCTCAATACCGAGGCACTACGACGCTACATTTACGCAAGTATTACGGTGAGTCTGAGCTGAAGTACCCGACCAAAGTGGGAATTACACTCACGAGAGCAGAGTTTGAGTCTCTCCTATCAATGAAGGATGACATTCTGGGGGATTTCGATAAACAAACTTACCAACCACCCGAGGTGTCTAGTAAAGACCAGTCCACCTACACTCAGGACCCCGTGATGTTTTATCAAGACCAGTCTACCTACAACCCAGACGTACCTGATCCAACTACCTATGACTACAGTCAAGACATGCCACTGAATGACCAGACAGCTTTCTACAGTAACCAAATCCCGCTGATCCCTTTGGGACGTAAACGACGCAAGCTTTAGATGTTGTAATCGAATAGATGTTGTCTACCAATATAAGTTTTCTTTATTGGTGTTAGATGTCGTACCTATAATTACTTGACCACGCACGCCACCTCTGATGAGTCACTTCACAACGCCTACTCTGATGAGTCACTTGACCATTGACCACTTGAACACCACACCCCCTCTGACCACCACACCTACTTAAAACCCCGAAGAGTTATCGCCCTTTAAGGATCAGGATCGATAAATGGTTGATTTATATAAGATCCTCAAAAACGGTCATCCTTTTGTACCTATATACTACTGATCGTACTCTTTAAAAACGGCAAAACTTACGCTGCATATTACGCTACTGGTTTTCTGGTCATTTGTTTCCGCAAAGAAATACTTTACAAGCGGGGTCCAGTTTTCCTTTCTTAGTAGCTATAATAAACGGTGAAGTATACGGGATCTGAAAAGGAAAAAGACATTGAATTAGAAACATAATTAAAATCATGTTTGAAACACAAGAAAATCAGAGGAATAGGGGGCACTGGTGAAGCTACGGCTCACCAAAGGTCCATATAAAATTTATAGATACCTTTGGTAATAGAACATATCTCATAATAAGGTTTACAAAATATATAAATAAGGCCGAGTAGTATAACCGGCGTCACAGATGTCCCACCACCCCACACCCCAGCGTAGGACACCGATACCGCCGCCCTAGCACCACCCTAAGGACTGTCGAATAGGAGTCCGCACAGACCCCAAGTCGGTCCCCTAAGGGCTCGACTAGGGGGTCCGAATCAACCCCCATTCGCACCCTAAGGGGGTCCGAACCGACCCAAGCAAGAGAGGCTCGCCTCGGTACTATCATTCTGACTCGATATATTTCTCATAGCCAGATATATTATTTTGGAATTAAAGCTGTATGAGATATAGGGTACGCACCATGAACAAGTGTCGGTGGCTACTGTTGGGGACGACGCGCCAGTGTGAGAGGCGGTGTAGGGGGGAATTCTGCCGGAAGCACAACGCGAATCTCAAGAAGGGGGGATTCACAGTCGCCTGTACGAGCTGCGGCATCGGGGTGAAAACCACCCTAGCCCTGTGCCGGCCGTGCGGAGCCAACATTAAATACCACAAACTGCGATACCAACAGGAGGGCCCGTTTCTCTGTGAATGGAGGCGCCTGAAAAGAATAAATATTTAAATTCCGGCAAAAGAAATTTTCATTTAGAGAGAAGTGGAGTGTTGACGGTACGAGTCCAGCAGTAATCATGGTCACCGTAAAACAGTTGCAAAATCAAGCTCGCCAGTATGGGATGCAATACAGCCACCGCCGCAAGGCCGTCCTTGCCGGGGAGATAGCTCAGAAGAGAGACGCAGTCCGCGCCACCCGACTCGAGCGGGCCGCCACCACCGGGCGGTATCCAGCTCTTCGGGGGGAAGTCCAGGACGCAGCGCAGCACTCGCCGGAGGCTGAGAGGTTGGAAGACGAGGTCACCGCCGCCCTGCGAGCGCGTAAATACGCCGCCCGGGCCCGAGCGCACCCGTTACAACGCTTCGCCATGTTAGACGCCAATTCAAGAAGGCGCCACTGGCGTTATCTACACCCGGAGCCAATAGCTCGACTCATCACCCTGCGCGGCCCCCAACTCCTAGAGGAGGTAATCCCCAAAGATAGGGAAGAGCAGGGGAGGCGAACAATCACGTGGAAGCTCTTCCGAGGGCTAGACGATCCGATCGTAGAGAGGCGCATGCCCCACCTCGAGGCATTGAGGTCAGCCTTCTATCTGCGGTACGCCTACACCTACCGAATCCGAAACATCGAAAACGGGGCCGTTATGTTGTACCACAAAACCCTATACGGGTCCCGCGATTTGATGAAAGACACTGCAACAGCCGCAGAGTGGTTGGCAGATCGTGATGAGATCCGCTTCGACTCCAGCCAAATCGACCGCCCAGCACCAAGTGGGTCTTTGTAAGGTGGATGCAAGTCGAGTTGAAGCGATCCTCACTCCCCAGGTTCTGTTAGGGACAGGGCGGCTTCCGGACTGGCTGTGTCACAAGCAGGGGCTGCACGCGTTGGATACATACAACGACAATCTCTGTCTGTTCCGATGTCTAGCCGTCTACTACGGCGCGAGGCCAGACAGTTGCACCGCCGAAGCCCGGAAGCTGGCACAAAAGGTGTGGGGCACCTGTCAAAGACTCAGTTATATAGGAATGAAGACCACCCTGAAAGAGTGGTCTACCTCAAGTAGAATAGAGGTAACCCAGTGCCCCTACATGAGGGCAGGGTAGGTGTAGGGAATAAATAAGAAGTGGAACTATTAAATAGTTCTCTCATGGGACACGGAGGTGTCAACCAGAGAGTAAGCACTCTGGTCACGGCATGATCACGCCAACGTGATAGGCACGGAGAACTAAACTGAAACTCAAGAGAGGCCACTACTCTAGCGTGCTGAGTGAGGCCGCACGCAAAAGCCGTAGTGCGCCCCAAGTTCTTCCGCGTACTGTGTAAACAGCACGGGAGGAAGCTTCAGAGGGGACACAGACTTCGTAGTGAACGCATCGCTTAGCGTCGATGCTTATTTCGTTAGCCGAGTAGATAGATTAGCAATAGGGTTAGGAAACGACTAGTGATAGGCAATTCTGTGCATTTATTCTTGTGTGATTTGTTAGCGACTGTTTGTTGTACATTGATGTGATGCAAAGAGCCAGTGGCAATAAAATGTGTAATCAATTCCTCTCGTACGACTAACAAGTCTTTTTGTGTGGTGCGAGAGAAGTTATCCCGAAATGCCTGTGACATCGGTTGATGACAGGCTAGGATAAAGTGGTGTCAGAAGTGTAGCTTGGACAATTGTTCAAGCTAAAACACTCACCCACGGCTCTAAAATAGTATTACGGCTAGATAATCACAGGGTTTAATTTATGTTAGTGATAATGGCGTGTGCGGACAGAACAAAGTGCGAGCTGTGCCCATCGTGACCAAGTTATGTTTATTTATGCTTATTGAATTGTTTTGTGCTTATGAACATGTTTTCTTCTGATTTGTAAGTATTATTATAGTTTTGTATCATTTATTTCTATAATTACTTATTTATTTACTACTATTTGTCAAATATGATTCACGGCGGAGTGATACACAAAAATGAGCCGAGAACAATATTGATTTTTCCAATCTAAAAATAGCGCTGCGCGAGTGACGTATCGCAACTGACAAACAGCTGCGTTACGCCATTTGCAATCAGCGACTGATTGTTGACAAATCGCAAAGCGGCTGCTCTCCTGAATCGTTGACTTATATCGAATATTATTTGTTTATATTAGTTATTTATTGAATATATTTATTTATTTGAACATTATTATTACCTTTATATTTATTTTAAAGCATTTATTTAATTATTTATATATTTTTTCAATTTCTTACCGTCGCGATGGCACTACTTTCGCTATGCAAATGAGATGCAGTCTGCACAACACTTCCATAAATTAAACAGCTAGAGTTAGGGAAGGCAGAAGACGTTAGAACGAAGACAGGACAGTGACATTTAATATTAATTAAACCACATTGTATTGTCCTGGGACATGTGATTGTACAAAATTGTCGAGAATTATATATCGTTTACAAGTGGTTAATTGTTGATGCTCTTGATAACCAGGGAGAACAACAGCTGGTCATAAGCATAACGCAAGCTGTGTGTTGTATTGCCAGACGATTGGACTTGAGGTGCCAAACGAGTGTACATGATTTATCTGGAATGTTAAGATGAGTATACCCAAATGATTTTGCATGCAATATGATTAATAATGCATCTCTTTTTCAGCGAGTGATGTATTAGCATATTTTTGTGATCTGTTTTTCAGGGTATAATCTAAGAGTATATTTTTTGTACTCAGGGATGTAAAAACCTAACATATCTAATACAAATAAGTGAGTAAATATTTGAGTGCCTATCAACGCTAGCTAATTTCCCAACAACATGGCAACTTTAGCTGATTTCATAAAAGCAGGCAAAGAATTAGAATACACAGGAAAGGAATTAGAGCAATATGCTGATCAAAAATTTAGAGAAGCGAAAGATGCTGAGAGAGATGAACGTGCACGAGAAAGACAACATCAGAAGGAGATTGGAGAACAAGAAAGACAACATCAGAAAGAGATTGTAGAACTAGCTGAAATAACTAAACAGAAACAGTTAGAACAAGATAAGGAGAATTAAAACAAAAACAATTAGATCAGGAGAAAGAATTAAAGCAAAGAGAGATAGAGGAAATGGCAAGAATGAAAGAAAAACAAATACAGATTGAATCAGAGACACAGTTAAAGATGAAAGGTATGGAAGTAGACTCACACTTAGATATTTCCACTACAAAACTAAAAAGTCAGCAAGAAGAGAATAAATTTAATAAGTACAAAAACATTATTAAACCATTATGTAAAGAAGATTCCATATCAGCCTGGACAGAAAATGTCGAATATCAACTGAAATACCACGAAGTACCAATCGATATGTGGGCCATGATCTACATGAAGAACCTAAGTGGGGAGCCCCTTAAAGTGATAGAATCAATACCAACTGATCTTAGATCTAACTATCAGTACATCCACGATAGGATAATGCAACATTTCTTACTTGATGCCCCTGGGTATCAAGTACAGTTTTCCAATTTAAAACCTAAGCCAAGCGAGACCTTTATCGATTATGTCTCAAATGTCCAAAGCGTACTAAATAGATGGCTTAGTGCATCAAAAATAGGAAAGGATTTTGAAAAACTTAAAAATTTAATAGCCATGGATAAAGTCATATCCACAATACCATCTCCTTTCGCTAAATTTCTGCAGCAGTCAGACATCGAGACCATAGAACAATTTGAAAAGAAAGGCTCTGCATATTTTTCCTCAAATAGAGATATTTTAAAGACATCAAATAGCGACTCTGAAATAGTCTCTTTTGTTAAAGACCAAACTAAAAGCTATCAGAGCAATAAAAAACCATTTCATAGAGTCGACAAGAAAGATAAGAAAGTGTCAAAATGTGTCTATTGCCAACTTTTTCATGACACTTATGCTATGTGCGATAAATCATCAAACTATCCGACACATCTTGAGATGGTCATTAAGAAACAACAAAACAAAAGAATTGCATACAGGCGTGCAGTCAAATGCTTCTTCTGTTCAAGCTACGGGCACTATTCCAATAAGTGCCTAGGCCGCCAAAGAATGAAGGCCAACAATGCAATGTTGATTGATACATCCTCTGATAGTGGTAGTGAGACTGAGTGTGAGGTTGAGAATGAATTACCTGTTAACCAATCTGAAGATGTGTGTTGTGTGAACGATATATTAAGCTTTGACAGTTGTGACCGATGTCACCAATTTCATGCAGACGGAAAATTAGAATGTGGACATACAGTACCATTCTCAACTGAGAGTGTAAATGCAGCATTAGCCTCCAGAGGCAATTTGGTGTTCCACAATGCAATGGTCAACGACAGACCATGCCAATGTTTGCTGGAAAGCGGCAGCACCCTTATTGGTCTTAGAAAGGAACTGGTAAATCCAAATGACTATACAGGTGACTCAGTCAAATGTCGAACCTTTTCGGGTAATATTGAAATTTACCCTTTGGCTAAAGCCCATATTAACACTCCTTTCCTTTCTGGTACCTTTACATGTGCGATTTTAGATAACCCTTGTACTGATTTAATTTTGGGATGCTTACCCCAATTGAAACATTGCACTGACGAAGAAATAGCTGCATGGGAAAAATTAAATGCAGCTAATGCAACAACCAGAGCAGACACTATGAAACACCAAGACACACTACAAACTGAGAGACTACTGTTGCTATCACCAACTAGCACGGATGATACCACCAGACAAAAATTCATAGACCAGCAAAAAGCTGATCCTAGTGTGTCTCCATATCTAAAGCTATTGAAAGAAAAAGCCAAAGTTACAAAAAACGCATCATGGTTCTTTAGACTTAATAATGGTATTCTTACTCGTTATTATACAACTGGTAACCATGAGAATCAGCAAACGGTGTTACCTGTACAACATCGCCAAACTGTGCTAAAGATTGCACATGAGTCACCGTTTGCTGGTCACCTTGCATACGACAAAACCAGAGCCAGAATTCAGGCTCATTTTTATTGGCCAGGTTTTTGTAATGACATAAAACAATTTTGTCGTTCATGTAATGTCTGTCAACAACTAGTACGTAAGGGTAAACATCCTACAGCTGAAGTTCAACCTTCAACACTGGCCTCTAGGCCATTTGAGAGTGTGGCCGGATAGAGAGCGATACCCACTGTAGGGTCCTGCAGAAGTGGCGAGAGATATACCCCAACACCACACCCGGCGCTATCTTTGTAGCCAAACTAGATGTGTCCGAAATTCCTATGGCCGAGCTACTAGCCGAGCTGCCGAGCTTCGAACGCCAGCTACTCGCCCACGGCTATGGTATCTACTACATCGACTATACACAGGATTTCTCTGGCGTTCTCGACGGCCAGGCGTTGGTGGAACACCTACGAACGAACCACAACGTCTCGACAACACCAACAGTGTAGGACGACACGTATGCACCTGGGTCAGCTGCGAGGATGGGTACACGACCCGCACCAAGATATACAACAAAGTCGTCTCGAACTTCGAGGCTGGCGAAATCCGCGAATCGTTTGGCGGACATCTAGCCGACTGCCGCAACCAACACCTCCGCCAAACATTTAAACATCCAGACACCCAAGCGCGCGGTTGTACCCGTATCGAGGTGTCGCTATATGCCTGCCGCGGGCGCGCTCTGTCGGCGAAAACCGCCACCGAGGTCCTACAAGAAGCGCTAGCCTTTGTCTCGCCACCAACGGGTGGATTGTTTGTTGTACAGCCGCCCGCCAAACAATGGGAAAAACTTGCGACATGTCTCGATCGCTGCTTGGTTCTAGCCGACTGCCCCCAGGGGAAAATCTACGTGGGGTGGTACGCCCACACTACCACCGGACGGCTATCGGGTGTTCGAATCCGTCCCACCCAGGAAAAGGTCGACAACGATGCAACCTGGGAGCGGGCGGTACAGTGGGCGCAGCAGACTTTGGCTTTCGCGCTTGTCCAATCTTTCGTCTCGACATTCTAGAGGCCAAAGCCGAGACAGGTGTGGAACTCGCACCTCTCCGCTGCTATACCAAGGACAAAGACGCAAAAACCATCCTAGCCGCCAGCAAGAGGCCAACTGCGCTCCACTCCAATCGCCCACCCCTCCAGACCATGTTTCCAGAGACCCCAACCGCTTCCTGGACCTGGAGGAGCAAGACGTGCCAAGCTGTCGGTGTGGAGGTATCCTCCTTCGAGCTGGAGGAGGTACCCCAAATCGCACAAGAACGTGTTGTCTCTCTCTTTTCGACCAGAGCTCGCGAAGACTGTCTCCTACAAATCCAAGATGCTGCCGCGGCCGAAGCCTGGCGCCGTCGTATGTGGGAGGAGCAGCAGGCGGAAGTACAGAGACGAGCCGTGGAACTCGAACGACTGCGCCAATATGCAACGGCTAGCAAGATATACAAAGAAAGGTCGAAGCATATATACGAGCAGGTGATATTGGGACTGCAAGGAGGCACAGAGAAACTGTCCGCGATGGTGGGTCGTCTGGAAATCCTCGGGCATGAGTGGGGTAGTCAAGAATAAGAGCATTTATGATTGCCAAGGTGTTGACCTCATCTGGCAGAGGACTGACGAGGACAAGGGCAAAGCCCTCTTTGAACGCTATCTAGAGCAGAGCAACCAGACAGACATGGGAGGCCGAAATATTGCCAAGGTGGTCACCTCAGACAGGTGCAAGGCCCAGAACACTTCGGATGAAGACACAGTGACAATGAAAGAAATCAAGACTGTGCTTCGACGATAAAAAAAACAGCGCTCCAGGGCCTGATGGCATAAGATACGACGACATCAACAGAGAAACTAGCAGACATGTACAACAACAGTATAGGGAGTGCCACCATCAAGGAGGAGTGGTTACACAGTTATTTGATTCCCTTGCCGAAGCCTGGCAAATACCACACACAAATTTAGGGATATCGAGTTATAACCATGCATAATACAAGCTGCTGGAGAAGTTAATTGCCGGGAAAATATCAAGCCAGCTAGAGAGGCAAGGTGTTTTCCACCTACCCAAGGTGGGTACCGTCCAAAAAGAGAAACCTGGACCAATGCAGCAGTTTTTGCCCATGGTGTCTATGAAGGTTTCCACTCAGGCATTGAAACCTTTGCTGCAGTGATTGATCTTGAGGATGCGTACAACAGAGTACCATAGGATTTGTTAATGCTTCAGCTTCTTGAACTCAAAATAAGTCCATTCCTCCTTAGTTGGATCGATGCAGCCTTCTTCCAACGGAAAGTAGTTTTTAGATGTGGCAGTTGGAATTTGGAACCAACAACAATATATCCTGGCCTACCACAGGGATCACCATTATCTCCGGTACTGTTCAACGCCTACACAGTGAGAATCACCAGTGAGCAGAGCACTGGACCTGGCAGGATATTGTCATATGCCGATGATGTTTTAGTGTATCGTCAGGGTAAGGATAGAGAGGAGGTTGCTGGGGAACTACAAACCGATCTCAATCGCATAAGTCTTTGGTGTGATGAAGCTGATGCAATGGTCAACACAACAAAGGCAACAGTGACTTGGTTCTCGTTAAATAATCGTATTGCCAACACTCCAACACCAACTGTAAAGCTGTAATCAGAGACGGTGGAAAGAACGCAGGCAATGAATTACCTAGGGATACGGTTTGATCGAAGCCTTGCTTATAATGAGCACATAGACCAGGTATAACAAAGGCCAAGCGGGGTTTGGCTGCGATACGGGTGATGGTGGCAGCAAACTGTGAGCAGCGCCATCTGTGTCTTCTGTACGAGTGGCTGGTCATGTCTGTTTTTGAGTATGCAATGGCAATCCTGACTCTCAGCCGTAAGCAGATAGAAAGGATGGAAAGGATACAGAATGAAAATATGTGCAATATTCTTGGATGTACAGGAGATACAGCATGCAGGGCGATGCGCTACCTTCTTGATTTTCCAACCATTGAAGAGAGAATACAAAATTGCAGGGCACGCGCCTACCTCAGAGTCAACGCAAACACACAACATCCACTGCATAGTGAAATGAGGAAGGTGAAGGGCAGCTGGTTAAAAAGAAGGCGGTCGTGGGTGGGTCAAGCCGAAGTCATTCTTCTAGGGGTGTGTTCACTTGAGGACCTAGAACCTGGCGAGGAGTGGGTACAAGTGCCAACAGATTTCTGCACATCCTTTTCAATTTGCATCCAACTAGATAGAAAATGCAGACAAGAAAATCCGGCTGCTGTGGAGGCTGAAGTACAAGCGTTGATTTTCGAGAATTTGCTAGACGGTGATACTGTCGTCTACACAGATGGGTCGGTCGTCCGACATGTGAGAAGCTCATGGGCCTTTACAGCTCGGGCCGGAGGGAGAATTGTGAAGGAGGACTATGGTGTTTTCACTGAAACCACAAGTAGCCTGACTATAGAAGTCATGGCAGTAAGTAAAGCAATAACATGGCTCGAGACACAGACATTCACTGGGGCATGTTTCCTTAGCGACTCAATGAATATGATCAAGAGGATAGAGGTGGGGTGGATCCGAAGAGAATGGTTGCTGTCTCTGGAGCGGTCTCGACTGGCAAAGATTAGTTTCATCTTTGTGCCAGGGTATGCGGGAGTACAAGGAAATGAGCGGGCTGACAAGCTAGCAGGTGAGGCTACGTTGGAGGGCGGACGCGCCATGGACCAGGCTGACATTCTGAATGCTCTACGAGAAGTAAGACTTTTGCGTGAACCAAATGATGACTGTGAATCTACAACAATGGCCAGACTGCAAGATTAGCAAATTAAAAGAGGGGTGGCCAAACAAGAACACTACGCAGGAAGCCAAAGAAGATTGATAAACCAACACAGAACTGGTGTCGTTAGCCGCTACATGCTGCCGGATTTGCTGAGGAGGGGAGACGAGCACGTATGGACTGAATGGTTCGATGTGCAATGAGGATGATCTGTCGACTAACTAACTAACTAACTTCTTGGCACTACAGACAGCACAAACACCTCTCTTGGCGGGCCGGCCATTGCGCAGCACAATAGATGTCTCACCCACCGTCTTAGTCCGCGCCTTGCACCGAAGACAATACATATTGAATATACGCCCTACTGCTATATATTCAATTAATGGAATTCGCAAATTTTGATCTCGAGAAGGTGGACAAAACACGCCATCATTGGCTGCTGCCCAACAGCATCAGATGTGTTGTATGCTGCCCATCAGGATGCGGGAAGGCGAACATGATGCTCAACCTGCTGCTGAAGCCGGGCTACCTGAAACACGATCGACTGCCCTTGTACTCGAAGTCCTTGGGACAGGACAAGTATCAGTTCCTCCAGGATTGGGCCGAGTCCGTTGGACAGGCTGCGGGGCAAGAAATCGCTTCCTGCCATAGCTCAGCAGAGGACATCATTCCACTCGAAGACTTGAACCACGACGAGAGATCCATCATGGTCTTTGATGATGTCATGCTGGAGAAGCAAGCACCGATCGAAGTCCGGCACGAACATATAAAACTAGGAGTACGACAGGGGTGTGTCTTGTCACCGGATCTCTTCTCCCTCAATAGTGAAGAAATACTGAGAGAGATCAAGGAGAAGCCAGGAATACTAATTGGAGGTAATAATATAAACATTATACGCTATGCAGATAACACAGTATTGGTGGCGGATAATGCAACAGACCTACAACAATTGTTGGACATTGTAGTAACAGAGAATGCAAAGAAAGGACTCTCCTTGAATATCAAGAAAACAGTAACAATGGTGATATCATCTAAGAAAATGGTGACTCCAAAATGTGACAGAAATAGAAGGGAAAATTCTTAACCAAGTAGACAATTTTAAATACATTTATAACATCAGATGGAAGATGTACAACATATATTAAGAGCAGAATAGGACATTTAAAAGCCGCATTTCAGAAAATGGTGATTGTCGTATGCAAAACAGTCACTATCAATGAATGTAAGAGACTGCTGCAATGCTATATAGAACCAGTTTTGCTATATGGCAGTGAATCTTGGAATGTAGATGAACAAATTAGGAAGTACTTAGAAGGAACAGAAATGTGAGTTTTGAGACCAATGTTGAGAATTCCTTTCACTGCCAGAGTAACTAACAAAGATTGCATGAAAGAGGTTAATGAAACTACAACACTATATAAAAAAATAAGCAAGAGAGAAACAGCTTTCATTAGTTATATGATGAGAAGAGAGGCATTGGAGGACATCGAGACAAATGGAAAGATCGAGGGGAAGAGAGGCAGAGGCAGACCAAGAGAAATGATGCTGGATGGACTGAGACGGTGGCATGGAGGAATATCATCAGCAGAGT
This sequence comes from Cepaea hortensis, assembly GCA_963921405.1. Lineage (NCBI taxonomy): Eukaryota > Metazoa > Mollusca > Gastropoda > Stylommatophora > Helicidae > Cepaea > Cepaea hortensis. Next base: position 487,600,612 of record OY992876.1, on the reverse strand, counting down.
TGATTCAGAACACCAAAAGACCGAGATCTGTGGAGAACCATGAATCCATACCCCAGCCGGCAGGGCACTTGATGATGATGAGGACTTGGGGATTGGCTTTTCTGTCTGCCCATGGTATTCTTTGCATTTTCCTCAGAAACCACATTTCGACAGCCATCAGTTGTTTTTCAGCTCATTGTCCACGCTTCACTTCTATACAAAAGTATAGCTTCGATGTCTCAGTTTAACACTCTTTTTCTCGTTGCAAATGCCATCTTTTCATTGGCCAGTATGTCTGGAGACATTACACATCACTGTCGCACACCTCTCTTAATCTGCTGATACTAACCTAATACATTATTAATCTAATATTTATAGCAGTTTATTGTTTCCAATACATGTTTTTTACAAGTCTAAGATCTTTCCCATTATTATGTAGATCTCCAAGTATCTTCATCATGTTGACATGTCTCATTTTATCTAACGCTTTTGTGTAACCAATAAAGCAAAGCTATGGGTCTGTATTTATTTCTACAGAAGGTGCAATTAATCTTCTCAGCACATTCATATGCATAACATGTACTGTACCCTTGCCTTCTACGAACCCACATTTTGCTTCTTTTGTTTCGGGATTCATTTTCTTCCAATCTCTTTGCATGATGATTCTTAGTAAAACTCTTTGTGATGTGGCTCATTAAAATAATTGTTCGTTGTTGATCACGCTCAAAAGCTCCTGATTTCTTCGGGATTGCAATAAATATGCAGTTATATAATTTAGGAGGTTTACCTCCAGTATTATATATTGTGTTCAGCAGTCTTATGACCTGGTCTATTCCGTATTCTTCTAAAGCAATGATAATTTCTGCTGTGATGTTGTCTGGGCCAGTTTCTTGACAGTTTTCATATAGTTAAGAGCATTCTGAACTCTCATCTTCAAAATTGACGGTCTTTCATTATTATTCCGAATATCCTATCCTATTGTTTTCCTCTTGTATCATAATAAGGTCTTTACATAATCTGACCACGAATGTACAAATCTGACCTTTTTCTATAATGATTTTGCCATCTTTGGTTTTTAGACAACCCGTTGATGTGTGTGTTCTTTTGCTTGTGATGTCATTAATTCTTTAGTGCATTAATTTGATATCCAGGGTGTTGTGTTGGGTTTCAATTTCCATGCAATTTTCCTCAAGGCATGTTTCTTTTGCCACTTTGCACAATTTCCCAATTTCCCTGTAAATCACTTGATATTTTTCATGATTCTTTCTTTCTTTCTGTCTTTCTTTTTTTCTGTCTTTCTTTTTTCTGTCTGTCTGTCTGTCTTTCTGTCTCTCTTTCTACTCCTCCTCCTCCTCCTCCTGCTCCTTCTTCTTCTTCTTCTTCTTCTTCTTCTTCTTCTTCTTCTTCTTCCTGGTTGGTTGATTTCTTTCATATTTCCCATAGGTCGTTGTGCTTTTGTATCGATGTGAAGCGTGGACAATGAGCAGACAAACTTAAAAAAAAATATCTGATGGCTTTGGAAATGTGGTTTCTGAGAAAAATTCAAAGAATAGCACGGAAAGACAGAAAAACTAATGACCAAATCCTACAAGAAACAAATAAAAATCGTAAACTGATTAGATAAATTAGACGTAGACAGTCAATTTACATACATGACACAATAACTTTTTTGGGCATGTTATGAGAAGAAATAAATTGGAGAACTTGGTGACAACTGGCAAGATCGAGGGGAAGAGAACAAGTAGAAGACAGAGAAGTAAATACCTGGATGGCTTTCACACGTGGTATGGTCGAGACAAGAACACTGAGTTTATCCACGACTCTGGTGATCGTGAGAAATTAGCGAATCATGACCGTCCACGCTTATCGGCATGGTACATAATGGATGGATAGATTGATTCCTGACCTTGTAAAATAACATTACCATATCAGACAATGCATGAAATATGTTCTTTACCTCTACGTTGAATTTATAATTTATCTCTTCACTCGTTAATGCACATAGTTTAAATGTTGTGTTTCTTGGTGTATGTTTAGCCCTCTTTAACGTTATATTATATGTATATAGCTTATTTATTAATCTATGGTTGTTGTAACCGTCTGCGCTTGGTATAGTTTTTGCGTCTTTTAAAGTATTTCGAAATCTTCTGTTGATGAGAATGTAATCAATCTGATGTCAGATCTTATGGTCAGAACACCCCAATGTCCATAATCTGATTCGATAAATGCGAAACTGTAGCGCGAAAATCGCGAACAACAACTTTAACGCGTGTTCAAGGGGTTATTCTTCCACGTTTCATGGCAGTAAGCGGTCGGGAATTTATTTCTCGAAAACAAAAATCTCAATTTTTTACAAACGGTAAGAGAGTTTATAGTTTAGTTTGTATATTAATATGATATAGCTACAAGATTAAGACAAAATCTGGTATGGGCAAAGAATGCACCCACTTGTTTCGCTCTGTCATAAAAAGTATGATAAAGTTAAAGTGTAGCAATTTTGGTAAATATTTAAAAATTGGGTTTTATCGATTTTATTTACCTATGAAATCATAACACAACAGTTTGTTAGATACAGCTTGACAAGACGAATCTTACGGTATCTCAACGTTAATTCTAAGCGGAGTTAGGAATTTTTTGGTGACGTAATTTAATACTAGGAAGTGTTATGATGACCTAAGAGATAAGAAGATTATAATTTAATATAATTTATATTTATATCGCGGCCCATTAAATTGGAAGCTGAGAAATTCTGACTATTATACATTACTGTGGCTTGTTTATTTTTTTTTAATTTTTAAACGGACAATGTAGTGCCATATAATATCATTGCGTCCCGGGCAGCGAGGCCTAACTTGATGTATTATTTATTTTTCCACAAGATGCAAGATGTGGCGTGACCTTATTAAATAACAATTTAAAATGGCCGCCATTGTTTATTATTCATTAAAAGTCCGACACATTGCTAACAAACCTGGTAAGATGCATGTTTTATTGTGTGTTTTGGTAGCAGGAATGTAAAGGTCACATTCCTCTTTTGATAGAATGTCGAGAGGATCAACTTCATTGCACCAAGCTTTACCCCATATGGCTCGGTCTCTTTCCACACGGCGGCCTGCCGAAAGCATCGTACAAAGCACAAGAGTCTCAGAGTCTCTGACTAAAGTGCACTCGACTTTTAAGACTTTTTGATAGGATGTGCTGTGACCTAATTAATAGTTAAAAATAGCTGCCCATTTATATTAATTAAATGTCATGTGAAATGTTCGTCGTTAGTGAAAGAACAATTCATGAAAATGTACTCGTATTGTCTTAATGTACCAACTGCATTGCGACAGCTTTCTTTTGTTGATTAAATATCATGCATTAATGTAAGTAAATAAGTTTGTAACTGCTGCATAAATTAAGCAGAAGTTAATTAATTATTTAAATATTAAATTAAAAAAATTAAAAAAAAAATAAATAAATATTCGCTAATAATGGATTTCTACTTCTGCTCAATAATTACACTGTTCTCTATCTAGAAGTGAGCAATTAATAATTAAATACTAACTTTAAAAAAAAAACCATAACTTATTTCACAGTATTTTATTTAAATTTAAATAATTAAGTACTGGTGCTCTGCTAAGAAATAAGTATTCCTTACAGGTTTACAGAGACGGCTCTGAAAACATTGTACCACACTGCTTTCAAATAAATTCTTGCAAGACACATAACAACTGGAAGGGAATCGTTGGTCTCAAGAAATAGTGAGCAAAATCAAGATCGAGTTCCCCCACCTCGACGGGAAAGTTTGATAATTCTGACATTGCTAGATAAAGTATGTTAAAGTCAGTTCATATATGTAAATTGATGAGTGTAGCATTTTTATACACAATAATTTAAACAAAAATGGATTTTCACTTATGCAACTATCAAAGTTGGATACAGCTGGACAAGATTAATCCAACAGTATCTCAATGAAGAGTGTAGTCAATTCTAAGCAGAGTTATTAATAGGAGGAACGATCATGATTTTAAAATAATTAAAAATTGCGTATTGTATTTACTCATGAGACCATCACAGATAGGTAGATGGTTGGTACGATCATGATTTTAAATTTGAGTATTTACTAATGAAACCACAACAGATAGATAAGCCTTGAAAATCAAAATATAATGGTACCTCAGTTATGCTTGGATGTCAGTTCTGAGCGGAGATATTCACATCTGAGTGTCAAAATCTCAATACAGATTTTGCCATACTATTCATACTTTGAAACTGGAAAATTGGGCCCATTGTTATTGTCACTTCCGGCCCAACATGATTGTCCCAGACTGGCCACTGAAGGATATTAAATCCGATTTCATCCATATGTTCTGTCATGTTAAATGATAAAAAATAGTACAAGTATACAAATGAATTACTAATAATCTTTAAACTTGTATTATTTTTAACTTAAGTAGTTTAAATTGCATGTTTGAGCATTAAACAGTGTCCAGATTGGCAAGCGCCATCTTGGAGTTCCATTCACAAAGATATTTTTTAACGACATTTTTAAGCAATGAAACTCTCCAAATATATGTAAAAATTGGTGCATAATTCGAATAGCCACTAAAAGTATGAAAACATTAAGAAAACAAGCTCTAAAATATAAAAAGTACTTACTTTTTGTCAAATAATTATATTTATTTAAAAGGTCATGATAATTTCAACCAATCGCTGTGCACGGAATATTAGGCTAACCTTTCCTGGAAATAAAACAAGAAATTGAAAGGGAAAAAATTAATATTTTAGGTATGTGCGAAACGAGATGGACAGGAGCAGGCATCAAGATAGAAGAAGATTTCAAGATTATTTATTCTCGAGGTGAAGATTGTCATAGAGGAGTGGCAATTATTTTGGACCGGAAAACAGCAAAATCTGTTCAAGGATATTGGCCCGTGTCGGACAGAGTTCTACTAGTTAAATTAAGTGGCAGACCTTTTAGCATAAATATTATTCAAGTATATGCTCCAACAGGAGAATCCAGTGAAGATAGTGTAGAAGAATTTTATAATGACATAGAGTCTGCCTTAAAGAAATGTAAAAATTCAGAAATAAACATCATAATAGGTGACTTCAATGAAAAAGTAGGAAATCAAGGGGATAGATACACAGTAGGAAACTATGGTTTAGGAGAGAAAAATGAAAGAGGATACAGACTCGTAGAGTGGGCAAAAGAACAGGAAATGATTGTAGGAAACACCTGGTTCAAGCAACACCCTAGAAGATTATGGACATGGAGGAGTCCTGATAGCAGGATTAGAAACCAGATTGACTACATTCTGATTAGCAGAAGATTTAGAAATGCATTAACACTAGCAAAAACAGTTCCCAGTGCTGATTGTTATAGTGACCACAGATTACTCACAGGAACATTGAGGATAAAGTTGAAGAAAGTCAAGTATATAACAGGAAACACTAAATATGATTTTTGTACATTGAGTAATGACAAGGAAATACAAAACAAATTCAACATAGAAGTACAGAACAGATTTGAAATTTTGTCTGATCTAGAGATCCTATTCCAGGATGTGGATGATCAATGGGAAACGTTGAAGAATTCAATCAATGTGGCTGCAGAAACAACTATTCCAAAATTAAAGAAGGTGGGTCGTAAGAAATGGATGACTGAAGAAATTTTACACCTCATGGAAACAAGAAGACTCAACAAAAATAATTCTGTCAAATATGATGAAATTCACAGACAAGTCAGAATATTATGTAAGGAGGCAAAAGAAGCATGGCTTGAGGAAAAGTGCTTAGAAATTGAAAACCAACACAACAGTCAAAATACCAAATTAGTGCACAAAAGAATTCAGGAACTTACTAATAAAAGAACAAGTACATCAACAGGGTGTCTGAAAACTGAAGATGGCTAAATCATAATAGAAAAAGACCAGATTCTACATGTATGGACAGATTATGTGAAACACCTTTATGATGATAACAGAGATGAACAGTATGATATTAGATTTAATAATGAAGGACCGCCAATTTTGGAGATGGAGGTTCGAAATGTTCTTAAGCATATGAAAGCTGGCAAGGCCCCCGGTGCAGATAACATCACAATAGAAATGATTAAAGCTTTAGAAGAATTTGGACTAGAGCAAGTCACCAGACTGCTGAACACATTATATGATACTGGAGATATACCTCCTGAATTATGTAACTCTGTATTTATTGCAATCCCAAAGAAATCAGGAACCTTGGAATGTGATCAACATAGAACAATTAGTATAATGAGTCACATCACAAAGATTTTGCTAAGAATTATCATGCAAAGAGTGAGGAAGAAGATACAACCTGAAATGGGGGACGAACAATGCAGGTTTGTAGAAGGAAAGGGTACAGTAAATGCTGTGTATATGCTGTGAACAGTTATTGAACGTGCTATAGAAGTAAACAAGGATATACATCTGTGCTTTATTGACTATACAAAGGCTTTTGATAGAGTTAGACATGTCAACATGGTGGATATGCTTGCAGATCTACAAATTGATGGGAAAGACATTAGACTTATAAAAAACATATATTGGAAACAACAAGCTGCAATAAGGATTGATAATGAAGTGGGACAGTCTCAGCCAAATAAGAGAGGTGTTAGGCAGGGATGTGTGATGTCTCCAGATCTTTTTTCCCTATACAGTGAAAATATTTTCAGAAATGTAGAGGATATAAATGGAATCAGCATTGGAGGACGAAACATCAATAACATTAGATATGCAGATGATACAGTATTAATTGCAGACAATGCGCAGGACCTGCAACAATTAGTAGATGCGGTTGTTGTACACAGTGAGCAACTGGGGTTAGAATTAAATTGTAAAAAGATTCAGGTTATGGTCGTCACTAGGAAGGAAGAATTGCCACAATGTAATATACAAGTAAATGGAAATATTCTTCAACAAGTGAATCGGTACAATTATCTTGGAACAGTCATAACATCTGATGGGAGATGCATTGAAGAGATTAGAACAAGGATCGCCATGGCGAAAGTAGCCTTTAGCAAGATTAAAAACATTCTGACCAATAAAAAGATGTCAATTGAAACAAGAAAAAGAGTGTTGAGGGGATACATAGAAGCTGTTCTTTTGTATGGATGTGAAACTTGGACAATGAGCAGTCAAGCTGAAAAGCATCTGATGGCTGCAGAAATGTGGTTTCTACGGAAAATGCAAAGAATACCATGGGCAGACAGAAAAACCAATGACCAAGTACTACAGGAGACAAATGAACATCGTAAACTGATTAGAGAAATTAGACGTAGACAGTCACAATTTTTTGGACATGTTATGAGAAGAAATGGATTGGAGAACTTAGTGACAACTGGCAAGATTGAAGGGAACAGACCAAGAGGAAGACCGAGAGGAAAATACCTGGATGGCTTGGCCACATGGCATGGACGAGACAGGAACACTGAGCTGATCCACGACACTGGTGATCAAGTGAAATGGCGAGTCATGACCGCCCACGCTTTCCGGCATGGCACATGATTGATTGATTCCTGGAAAACCCTAGATGACGTGTGTTATTGTCACGTGATGAAAGAATGCATGGGTGTTACAGCAGCCATTTTAGTGACACAATGAGTCCGGCTGTGGTGACCCCGTACATCACTTCCGTTTTAATTTCGGGTCAAGGCACGATGGAATATCTTACAGACAGGTGGCCCTTGAAAAACCAAATCTAATGGTACCTCAATGATGCCTATATGTCAATTCTCAGTGGAGTAATTACCAAAAAAAAAAAATCCTTATTAAAAATTGAGGTGATTTCCCTGATTTTAGTTTAAAAAAAAAGGTGTGCCTTCTGGTCCGTGATGAGATTGTCTCAGACGGGTTATTGTCGGATATGAAATCTGACTTCATCAATATGTTCTGTCATGTTAAATGATAATAAAATAGTATAAGTATACAGATAAATTATTAATAATCTTTTAACTTTAATAGTTTAAATTGCATGTTTGAGCATTAAACAAGTGTCCACGACCGGCAGCCACCATCTTGGAGTTCCATTCACAAAGATATTTTTGTTTTTCAAAGACATATCAAGCGATTTCTGCAATGAAATCGAATATCCATCTAAAAATATGGAAACATTAAGATAACAAGCTCTAAAATATAAATTACTTACTTTTTGCCAAATAATTATATGTATTTAAAAAGTCATGATAATTTCAACCAATCGCTATGCACAGAATATTAGGCTAACCTTTTCTGGAAAATCCTAGATGATGTGGGTTATTGTCACGTGATATTTGAATGAATGAGTGACGTCAAAAGAATGCACAGGTTTTACAGCAGCCATTTTAGTGACACAATGAGTCAGGCTGGGGTAGCACCGTACATCACTTACGTTTTAATTTTGGGTCACAGCATGATCGAAAATCCTATTATTAATACGTTTGTGTTGTGATCTGCAAACAGGAAGTGCAATGGAATCCAAGCAAATGAGCAGTTCTGCTCGTGGCCTAGAAAATTGAGAGCCAAGAACATTAAATTTTGCTATTACCATGGCTTCTTTATTTTTAAACAAACCACATAGCAGCCATATATTGTTGTCCGGGGCGGCAAGGTCTAACTTGACGACTTATCTATTTTTCTATAGGATATGCCCTGACCTAATTAATCAATTAAAAATAGCCGCAAGTTGATTAATATTCATTAAATATAAAGTGCATTGCTAATTATTGACAAACAAACCTGACAAGATGTATAGTTTATTATGGAGACTGGTAAAATGAAAGTCACGGCCACGTTCCTGTTTCAATAGGATGTGCTGTGGCCTAATTAATGATTAAACATAGCTGCCTGTTTATATTTATTAAATCTCATGTGAAATGTTCATTATAATTTAAACAAGAATTCATGAAGTCACATTGTCTTGATGCACTCAATGTGTACTCTGCATTGCAACAGCTTTCTTTTTCTTAAATATCCTGCAATAATGTAAGTAAATAAGCTTGTAACTACCACATAAATTAAGCAGTCACTATTGCTAATAATTGATTTCTACTTCTGATCTATAATTACACTATTCTGTAATTAAAAGTGAGCAATTACTAATTAATTAATTTTAAATCCTCTTAAAAATCCCACATTGATTTTTTTTTCCTGAAATTATATTTCAAGTTTTTTTTTTCCTGACATGCCACCTTAGTTTGTTTTCTTTAATTTGTCATGCCCAGTTGCACCATAAATGTTTCAGGCTGGAGGTTAACACTTTTGATTGTGACTGCAATGAAATATCAATATTACTTGCTGTTATAAATTGTTTACAGATAACTGAAATTAAAATAGACTGCATAAGTAACAAATGTGAGTAATAAATTAAACATGCAGTACCTGTTCATCTGTTATTTACACTTACGCAGTTGCTTCACCTCCCTTAAATCACGCCTGAGTTTACATCATACATCAAATTAAATCATCATGAACTTAGATCACACATCAGCTTTATCATGCTTCAGCCTAGATCATACATCAGCATAGATCATACACCAATTATATTCATTCATTCATTCAGTAGCATGTCCTTTGCAGAACCTCGCTCCCATAACAACCTTCCGGAAAACCTCTCAATCATAAGCAAGATGTCCCGCATCTGATACACCCATCTGGCGCCACATCCTGCACCCATCTTCTCTTTGGCCTTCCTCTCTTCCCAGGCATATACCCTTCCATTATTGTTCTCTCCAAACTTTCATGATGTTTCAAGTGACCAAAATATTTCAATATTCAACTCTTGAAGTATGAATGCATTTGTTCTTTTCTTTACCCAAGATATTCTTAGAACCCATCTATAACATTTATATTCAAAGGCGTTTATGCGCTGTTCAGCTTGTTTAGTAAGTGTCCATGTCTCACAGGCGTATGTTGCAATGGGAAAGATGCATGCTCTTAAAAATCAAAAATTTGTAGTTCTGTCACCAATTATATGCATGAGGCTTATCCTGGCGCTACCAACAATGACAGATCGGCATAAGGTCCTTCAGGCCAAATGGTACCTGAGAGTTACTGCAGATAGGGATCACCCGCTGCATGCAGCCATGGATATAGTCAAGGGTCATAGACTAAGACAAGGCAGGTCCTGGATGGCACAGGCAAAACTTTATATAAGTCAGGTGTGTGATCTAGAGACCATTAATCGTGAAAGAGAGTGGGTTGAAGTTCCAGAAGACATGATGGAATGTCACAGTGTAATAATAACAACACTGGGTCGTGAGTGCAGAGAATGGGCAGCGGGCCGCACTGAGTTTGAAGTGAAACAGCTGATCCAGAGTAACACACATCAAGGTGACATAGTCATTTGCACCAATGGGTCAGTGGTGAGAAACAGACGTAGTGGTTGGGGCTTTATTGTAAAGACTAATGGATGGGTTTTGAAAAAGGAGAGTCTGGCATATGAGACTACGACCTCCAGCATGAGAATGGAGGTGATGGCAGTAACAGCAGCATTCCGCTGGCTAGAGGAGACTACTGCAACACACGTTGTATTCATTAAGGATTCAAAGAGTGTGCTTAGTAAGGTGAAGAAAGGAATGTTTTGTGTGGAATGGCTCTCGTCACTTCAGAGGACACAGATTGTGAGACTTGTATGGATATTTTGTCCTGGCCATGTGGGGTTGCAGGAGAATGAACAGGCTGATAGGCTAGCAGGGAATGCACCACTTTGTCATAGATTGTCTACGGACAAGAGGGAGGTGGTAGCACGTTTGGGGGACCAGCTGGAGAAGGCGGAGGAACAGACTGAGAACCCATATGTGGAAAGAATGAAATTGTGGGGGATTGGCAAGGGTACTGGAAGAAACTCAAAACTGAGAGGGAAGACCAGGAGAACTTTTGATCAGATATCAGTGGGAACGATTAGTAGTATGACTCTTCACTGGCTGTTGAACGAGGGGACAGAGCATGTATGGGATTGTCCTGAGTGCAGTGATATCAGTTCTTAGCTCAACTCATACATCAGCTTAGATCATACATCAGCTTAGATCATACATCAGCTTAGATCATACATCAGCTTAGATCATACATGAGCACATTAATCATTCTTCATTGTGACAGGTTTACCTTGGGTATTGAGAGTTAACCAAGCCCAAGGGTTCCTTAGCACTCCCGTGTATTCTAACCCCAGGGGTTGGATGGGTAGATACACTGTTTACCCTGTGGTTGCCCTCAAATGGTATAAATAAGTCTACAAGCCCCTCCAGATTCTAGACCCCCACTCTCTACCTTCTCCCTTGGGACAATGCACCCTGAGGTATCGTCCGAGACCACACTCAATCACTGCACAAAGAATCAGTCAACATCAACAAAGTTTATTCTACCCTAAAGACAATAGGTAGGATATGAACACCCTGATAGTATAAACTATTTACAATAGCAGAAGATAGGTTAGAGACAGAATCAGAGATAAAGATGCTTCATGTGTCATCACGAGGCTGACGTGCAGGTCTGAGACAGATGATCCGTCCAGTCGGTCCGACACTCACCCGGCTCTCTTCCAGACTGATGACTGGAACCTTTGGAGACCACTCCGTCCCCAGAGCTAAGATCAGATGTCAGAGGAACTACCTCTTCGGGCCACCGACTGCTGGATGAACTTCTCTGCTCTGTCTCACTGAATCGCTGTGACCAACTTTCACAGTTATCAAAGTACAGCCTGGTATGGAGACCCTCTTCCTTGAGGCAACCCCCGTTGATCTCTAGGTTTCTCTAGACATAACACATGACCAATCTAATGGTCCCGAAGTAGAATTGTATACCCCTGCTTGGGTAATGAATCAATACTGCAACAAGTCAACACAGTCACTAGAAAAACACCAATGTTCCTGTAACTGAGTTCAATAGTCCCTACACAGTCACATGTTCAGACTCCCTTGGAGTCCAGCACACATCTTGAAACATGGTTGAGCTTGGTAACAAAACACATGGTCTTTATTTCTATGACTCGGTTGTTCGAATGATTAAGTAAGAACTATTCATAGTCATCACACAAGGTTCATAAAGGTCAGGATGAGTTGACCTGTCTACCACCTCGAGTTCGAGTAAGAAAATACGCAAACGGGTGTGGGTCTAGTCATGACCGAACACTCGTGCCAACGTAGTTACAGCCCCTTTGGTTTGGGCCAATCTTTGCCTGGTCTGTCCCACGTTTAGGCGGAAACACATTGATTTGGACTTGATGAGCTCCCAGAGCTGCGCCTACCCCACCTTGGTAAGTCTCTCTGGAGTGAGCCTGCCATCATAGCTCCATAGTCAATCAACCTTCATTATACACCGGCAAGATTGCTCTGGTAGATGAACTATATTCTGAAATAGTCTTAATCACAGTTCTAATATGGAAAAACAAACCATCTAGTTCCACTAGTGCTGTTGCAGGGTTCTAGAATCACGTGGTGAGTATGAGTCATGCATGGTGATTCTCCCTCTTGCATAATGTAGCACAGTCAGGCGTGGTAAAGTAGGTATGGTGACCCTTCGCCATGGATCACGTAGTGGTTTCCAGCAACTTAGTAATAGGCTGGTTCTAACAGGCAACACCTGAAAGTAAGAGCGATCAGTGAAAGTATTCGGCCCAAACATTGGCTCATGTGCATCACAACCATGAAAATCAACCTTCAGTCTAGCTACCTAGTTATACAACTAAGTAGAGCAACATCTCTAAGTTGATAGTATTAATGTATCAAGCTCAGTCCAATGTCAGCTGGCCTTTCAGAGAACCGCCCGTCAAACAGATTGAGAATCAAGAATGGCGAGTCTGATCTAACGTTTCACCTATCCCTATTCACCTAACGGTTGTTGCTAAAGTCATTCTGTAGTTGTTCAAGAGTTAACTGGAACTAAACATCAAGGTAAGGTGTCCCTGGATCCCCTCTTTTCAATATACATCTAATCATAAACCAACAATGATCAAGGCACCATCACTTGGGATATAGTAACAATACCAGACCATATAACATATCTACAGTTTCCATTTCGCTAGTGGGACTTCCTGCCCACTCTATAGCGAAACTCTTCTTGTTAGACTCTTCCCTAGAGTCAAGAAGTCCTTCCAGCGAAAACATGCTTCCCGCATGTTCAAGGTTCTCTACAGTTCTGCCTTTCCAAGAGGATTAGCCTTGGCCGTGGCCGAACTTCACTGGCCTGGTTATACCAGTCTCATACAAGAATAACTCACATGCAATCCTCATATTCCATTCGTCCCCGAATCTCATTCGTCCGCCATTTGTTCCTCCATACTTTCCTCACACCAGCACTGATGTACCCACGCAAGTATGGATAGAACAGGACAGGAAAGAATAGCATGAAGAACGCATATGTACATCGCGACGGTAATGCCATGTTATCTCGCGTCGAACCACTTTGGCGGTTGGTACATTATTCATAGAAGTAGTACACAAAATGACCTAGTATATACGTGATGACAACATCGTATATCTCTCTAGCACCACTGAAGAACTTACCTTTGTATGAATTCCCAGTTCCTCGAATGTATTCACTATTTAGTTCACACACAAAATCGCTACATCACTTCTTAGAGTTAATCACGTACGTGCTCTATTTCCCTATCACATGAGTGATTCACTAGCTCACTCTTCAGCTACCAACTTACCTTGTCTAATTTCAGCGCTCAGCTAACATAATTACTGACTGGCATCAAGTAAGTTCCTACTATAACATAGTTTACTGTTCCCTACTACAGTACAGCAAACATAGTACATGCAACTACGAACTATAAACAATCAATAACATTGTAACACAAGTTGCCAATTTTAATGGACTTTTCATTCTAAGCAGTTGACAAACAGCTGTTCACGACGGCTTGTAAACACAAGTATACACACCGCTGTGCGCTGCCCTCATTCTCACTGGGTTATCGATCGGTCAAGTCATTAGCTATGCTAGACGCCCGCATATTTAATTAGCTATGAACGATCACACTTTCTGCTCACTTTACAATGTTAAATTAATTACTACAATTCATACCTGAACCGGTTGATTGTTTCCAGTCAGCTTCAATGACTATCTTACACCAGCAGGTCGTGAAATGACAGTCTGCTGTAACTTGGTTGTGGGTGAAGAAGTGGGTTCCCTGCTACCCAAAAGCCGAACCTTTTCACACCAGGAATCGTAAGTGAATGAGCTGTGCCAGCCACATTTCTCCCTCGTGCGGACGAATGCGCTCGAGAAAGAAGTGCTGCACGAAGTGTGGCAACTCCACGTGAAACTCCATTTTCCACAGTGGAATTCTAGGTTCTAACAGCACGGGAAGTTAGTGTTGTACTGAGCCACCTTGGACATCCAAATCCAGGTGGTTCTCGAACCTTCCAGATGGAAAATTCCTACTGGGCTATCCCTGATCTATTTATAGCCGGGAAAGTCCCGGATGACGCCGAATAAAGTGGAAAATCGCCCGAAAAGGCCCAAATGAATTGCCGTTTTGTCACATAGGCCCCCACTTTAAGAGGATCGACCCCGTCGTTCCACTCCTTAGCAAGAAGTTGTCCGAGTCGTACTATATTCTTTCTGAGACCGGATGGCGGGTGAGGAAGTCTAACCCGACAATATTTCATGTAATACTTTTACCACCATTGGTGAGGATGCAAGTTATCCAGTATCACGGGTGATCAACGCCTACTCCGCTACTGTGATTGGACAAGTCACAGTGTCGTGCGGACTAGAGCTCCCGTCTCGATCTGATTTAATGATCGTTCTGCCAGAGTTTACTGGACTTCTGCAACTCCAGCTTCCCCTTTCGAGGACCCAGCTGGACTGCAGTCAGTCGGTTTGAGGAACCAGTGGTCTGTGTACGATCCGACACAACCCACCTCTTCCGACCACGGTTCTCAGTGTAGCTAGCACTGCGGGTGTTCATTTGGCCGGTCATGTTTCCCCGATCACCGGGCTGAACCGAAGAAGGTACCTGCACATACATATAGGACTGCCTATGGTGTGACAGGCTTTCCGCTACCTGACCTGAACCCCGAACCGCGTTCTCAGCGAAACTTTGCGCCCTTTTGTGTGCAGAGTTATCTGGCTTCCCCTCATAGCGCATGAGGAGAGCGGAATGGAAAGTAACAGACTTTCCCAGGATCGCCACTCCATAGTACTTGTGGAGCCCCACGTTATCCACTAGGAATGGGCCCTGCCACCCGATTTCGAATTCATTCCCCTCGATTGGGAGGAGTACTAGAACTCGGTCTCCCACCACAAAGGATATCTTCGTCTTCGTCTTCTCAGGTGTGCATTTACAGCACTCAGGACAAGACCTGATATATCTGCGCACGTCGCCTGTCATGCCCGGCCATGTATAGTACCGGGAAAGACACTTACCGGTTGTCCCTACAGCCAGATGTCTGGTTGGGGACCTGACATGTATCTTCTGCAGCAGATTAGCTCTATAGCTCTCAGGAACCAACTTATGTTCCCTCTGCCGCTTCTCTGATCCGGTCCAGATTACCTGCGACCGGTTGCCAGAGCCGAACTTACCCTGATTTAATGGGCTCACATTGTTGGACAACCTGTTCGAACAAGGACACAGCATCGCATCCTTGCTCCGAGCAGTACTCATAAGATCCGGCTGAGGTTTCCGGAGACTTACCTTCTCTAGACCCTCTTCCTCTGTATCTCTGACCTGCCTAGACTTATGGATGCTAGGGTGTTTTGGTTCGCCCAAAAACACATGCTTCTGGCCGAGAATTAAGGGATAGATTGGGTCAGGTACTACTGCCGCCTGAATGCGTCCCGTAACGTACTTGCTCAGAATCTCCACATTGGCAATCGGGCAACGTAACGCTACAGCACTCCTACTGGCCGGCTGTATCTCCGTTATCTCCCCGGTGAGTTGCTCTGGGCCTGTCAGGTGGGATGCAATTACAGCAGAAAATTGCAATCCTGTGTCGTAGAGGCACATTACCTGTTGCCCATTCACTTCTACTCTCTCAACCACTGGAGGTCTCTTTGGTTCTCGATTCCCATCACCCAACTCCACTTTCCTGCAGGGTCTATCCCTAACCTCTGCAAGACAAGCAAAGTGCAAGTCCTTCGGCTTACTTTTACACTCACTGGTATTGTGGGTGCTGGACTTACAGAATTTGCACCCCGCTCCGTCCACTTCCTCTTTGGAGAGTTAGGTGGGCTATTCTTACCTGGGTTGATGTTAGAGTTCTTCTCTAAAGTGCTCACCTGTTTTGTCAGTTCACTCGAACCTTTGGCCTTCTTGGATACCTTACCTGACTTACCTTGATCCGTATCTTTCGATCTCGGATCTGTTGGACTGGTGTCTCCAGTCTCACCATAGACTTCAACAAACCTTTCAGCTAACTTGGTGACTAAATCCAATCTCTCAGCTCCATTCTCACCTAAGAAGTTTCGCAAGGGTTTCGACATTTGCATGCGCATCTGATCTACAACCATCAACTCACGCAAACTTTCATACTCTTCTTTAAATCCGGCCAAGGCCATCCATTTCAGAAGGTATGCGTTTAACCTCACTGTATGCTGAAAACAATTCACCAGGTTCCCGCTTAGAAGTTCTGAACTTCCTTCGGTACGAGTGCGCTGTGATTTCAAATCTCTTCAGCAGTGCCGCTTTTAATGCCGGGTAATCATTCTGCATTCCCGGTGGCAAGCGTGCATAGACTTCGTAACCGGCGCCTCTGAGTCCCTGGGAGAGATTCAAACACCATTTCTGTTTGTCTAGCCCCATTGCGATTCACATTGCCTCATACTTCTCTAAGTACTGGTCTATACGTTCTTTCTCGGGTTCGAACGACAGTAAAGACCATTTCATAGCCTGGTAGTCACGTCTACTGGTGGCCCCTGAGCCCGGAGGTGCATCTCCTCCCTCAGCTCCCTTGGTTACACCAGTAGCTGGCACTTGTGCCTCAAGTAGCTTCATACGATACTCGTGGTCACGTCTCTCTCGGTCTGCTTCCAGTTCGAGGTGTTTCATTTCGTTGTCAGCAGTAATCTTCTTTTCCTCTAAAGCCACTTTACTAGCTTCAAGTTCCCTTTGTGCTTTCCTCCTGTCTCTCTCCTCTTGGCGAAAATCTCTTTCCACCGATTGTACATAGGAGTTCAATGCCTCACCTTCTAGACCTAACTTATGCCCAGTTGCCTCAACTTTGGCTACGTCTAACTCTTGGGTAGACACGTTGACTATGAGATGTGGTTATCTATGTGTATGGGTATGCAAAGCAATACAATCAATAACTAGTCAATGGTCTTAACTAAGCAACACCACAACACAAATGTCCGTCAGACAGTTATGAGATAGGTAGAAGTAGTAGAATCTTAAGTAGACTGATGGTAGAGGATATAGACAATGTCAGTATCCCTGCGAGAGGTTCTAACAACACACAGAGGTCTGTAAATATCCCGGACGAGCCCCCAAATATCTCTGGAGTGTGACAGGTTTACCGTGGGTATTGAGAGTTAACCAAGCCCAAGGGGTCCTTAGCACTCCCGTGTATTCTAACCCCAGGGGTTGGATGGGTAGATACACTAATACCCTGTGGTTGCCCTCAAATGGTATAAATAAGTCTACAAGCCCCTCCAGCTTCTAGACCCCCACTCTCTACCTTCTCCCTTGGGACAATCCACCCTGAGGTATCGTCCGAGACCACACTCAATCACTGCACAAAGAATCAGTCAACATCAACAAAGTTTATTCTACCCTAAAGACAATAGGTAGGATATGAACACCCTGATAGTATAAACTATTTACAATAGCAGAAGATAGGTTAGAGACAGAATCAGAGATAGAGATGCTTCGTGTGTCATCACGAGGCTGACGTGCAGGTCTGAGACAGATGATCCGTCCAGTCGGTCCGACACTCACCCGGCTCTCTTCCAGACTGATGACTGGAACCTTTGGAGACCACTCCGTCCCCAGAGCTAAGATCAGATGTCCGAGGAACTACCTCTTTGGGCCACCGACTGCTGGATGAACTTCTCTGCTCTGTCCCACTGAATTGCTGTGACCAACTTTCACAGTTATCAAAGTACAGCCTGGTATGTAGACCCTCTTCCTTTAGGCGACCCCCGTTGATCTCTAGGTTTCTCTAGACATAACACATGACCAATCTAATGGTCCCGAAGTAGAATTGTATACCCCTGCTTGGGTAATGAATCAATACTGCAACAAGTCAACACAGTCACTAGAAAAACACCAATGTTCCTGTAACTGAGTTCAATAGTCCCTACACGGTCACATGTTCAGACTCCCTTGGAGTCCAGCACACATCTTGAAACATGGTTGAGCTTGGTAACAAAACACATGGTCTTTATTTCTATGACTCGGTTGTTCGAATGATTAAGTAAGAACTATTCATAGTCAACACACAAGGTTCATAAAGGTCAGGATGAGTTGACCTGTCTACCACCTCGAGTTCGAGTAAGAAAATACGCAAACGGGTGTGGGTCTAGTCATGACTGAACACTCGTGCCAACGTAGTTACAGCCCCTTTGGTTTGGGCTAATCTTTGCCTGGTCTGTCCCACGTTTAGGCGGAAACACATTGATTTGGACTTGATGAGCTCCCAGAGCTGCACCTACCCCACCTTGGTAAGTCTCTCTGGAGTGAGCCTGCCATCATAGCTCCGTAGTCAATCAACCTTCATTATACAACGGCAAGATTGCTCTGGTAGATGAACTATATTCTGAAATAGTCTTAATCACAGTTCTAATATGGAAAAACAAACCATCTAGTTCCACTAGTGCTGTTGCAGGGTTCTAGAATCACGTGGTGAGTATGAGTCATGCATGGTGATTCTCCCTCTTGCATAATGTAGCACAGTCAGGCGTGGTAAAGTAGGTTTGGTGACCCTTCACCATGGATCACGTAGTGGTTTCCGGCAACTTAGCAATAGGCTGGTTCTAACAGGCAACACCTGAAAGTAAGAGCGATCGGTGAAAGTATTCGGCCCAAACATTGGCTCATGTGCATCACAACCATGAAAATCAAACTTCAGTCTAGCTACCTAGTTATACAACTAAGTAGAGCAACATCTCTAAGTTGATAGCATTAATGTATCAAGCTCAGTCCAATGTCAGCTGGCCTTTCAGATAACAGCCCGTCAAACAGATTGAGAATCAAGAATGGCGAGTCTGATCTAACGTTTCACCTATCCCTATTCACCTAACGGTTGTCGCTGACGTCATTCTGTAGTTGTTCAAGAGTTAACTGGAACTAAACATCAAGGTAAGGTGACCCTGGACCCCCCCTTTTCAATATACATCTAATCATAAACCAACAATGATCAAGGCACCATCACTTGGGATATAGTAACAATACCAGACCATATAACATATCTACAGTTTCCATTTCGCTAGTGGGACCTCCTGCCCACTCTATAGCGAAACTCTTCTTGTTAGACTCTTCCCTAGAGTCAAGAAGTCCTTCCAGCGAAAACATGCTCCCCGCATGTTCAAGGTTCTCTACAGTTCTGCCTTTCCAAGAGGATTAGCCTTGGCCGTGGCCCAACTTCACTGGCCTGGTTATACCAGTCTCATACAAGAATAACTCACACGCAATCCTCATATTCCATTCGTCCCCGAATCTCATTCGTCCGCCATTTGTTCCTCCATACTTTCCTCACATCAGCACTGACGTACCCACGCAAGTATGGATAGAACAGGATGGGGAAAGAATAGCATGAAGAACGCATATGTACATCGCGACAGTAATGCCATGTTATCTCGCGTCGAACCACTTTGGCGGTTGGTACATTATTCATAGAAGTAGTACACAAAATGACCTAGTATATACGTGATGACAACATCGTATATCTCTCTAGCACCACTGAAGAACTTACCTTTGTATGAATTCCCAGTTCCTCGAATGTATTCACTATTTAGTTCACACACAAAATCGCTACATCACTTCTTAGAGTTAATCACGTACATGCTCTATTTCCCTATCACATGAGTGATTCACTAGCTCACTCTTCAGCTACCAACTTACCTTGTCTAATTTTAGCGCTCAGCTAACATAATTACTGACTGGTATCAAGTAAGTTCCTACTATAACATAGTTTACTGTTCCCTACTACAGTACAGCAAACATAGTACATGCAACTACGAACTATAAACAATCAATAACATTGTAACACAATTTGCCAATTTTAATGGACTTTTCATTCTAAGCAGTTGACAAACAGCTGTTCACGACGGCTTGTAAACACAAGTATACACACCGCTGTGCGCTGCCCTCGTTCTCACTGGGTTATCGATCGGTCAAGTCATTAGCTATGCTAGACGCCCACATATTTAATTAGCTATGAACAATCACACTTTCTGCTCACTTTACAACGTTAAATTAATTACTACAATTCATTCCTGAACCGGTTGATTGTTTCCAGTCAGCTTCAATGACTATCTTACGCCAGCAGGTCGTGAAATGACAGTCCGCTGTAACTTGGTTGTGGGTGAAGAAGTGGGTTCCCTGCTACCCAAAAGCCGAACCTTTTCACACCAGGAATCGTAAGTGAATGGGCTGTGCCAGCCACATTTCTCCCTCGTGCGGACGAATGCGCTCGAGAAAGAAGTGCTGCACGAAGTGTGGCAACTCCACGTGAAACTCCATTTTCCACAGTGGAATTCTAGGTTCTAACAGCACGGGAAGTTAGTGTTGTACTGAGCCACCTTGGACATCCAAATCCAGGTAGTTCTCGAACCTTCCAGATGGAAAATTCCTACTGGGCTATCCCCAATCTATTTATAGCCAGGAAAGTCCGGATGACGCCAAATAAAGTGGAAAATCGCCCGACAAGGCCCAAATGAATTGCCGTTTTGTCACATTCATCTCCGTCTTTTGTTCACTTGAAATTGATTATCTATAGTTGAAGTGTGTGCCTGCTTGATTACTCATAAACATCTGTTCATAATCAATACCTGGTATATCCATGAGAATATTAATTAGTTACTTTGTTGTGTTTCAGAAACACACTCATGGTCTCCAAGTAATCCTTACCATTCCGTACAAGAGCATTCACAAAAGTGGACATATGACAGCATAGACATGAAGGTTGTGAAACAAGAACTATCGGATGTTCTGTGTGAGGACAGGAGTCACAGCTTCAGTAAAATGGTAGACATAGCTGGAGGTAGCATCTTTTAAGAAATGACAGAACACAGTTACTCAAAATCAATAATGGTTGAGAACAGTTGTAAGGCATCAGTAAAATATGAAAATTGTTGTCAAATGTCAGCAAATATGTCTTCTGTAACTGATACAAACAATGAACTATCTCTGGCTATTGAGAATTGTCACCAGCAAAGTAAGGACAAACACAGACAGAGCTTTGCAAGATCTCTTGATGACATTTTTGATTATGTCAGTTATAGTTCTCAAAGAACTCACACAGGAGACTTGTCTGGTGTTTCTTGTCCAAATGTTTGTGTAGACAGATATAAGAGAACACACACTGAAGGGATGCCAAGCAAATATAATGAATGGGATGGTCTTTTGATTCAAGATGACCATCTAGAGTGCCAAAAGACCACGAATCACAAGAGAACACAAACAGGAGAAAAATCTTACAAGTATGATGATTGTGGTGCTGCTTTTACTGAAGCTGGCAATCTGAAGACACACAAGAGAATACACACAGGAGAGAAACCTTACCTGAGTGATGTTTGTGGTGCTTCTTTTACTCTAGCTGACTATCTGAAGACACATAAGAGAACACATACAGGAGAGAAACCTTACAAGTGTGATGATTGTGGTGTTTCTTTTGCTGTAGCTGGCAGTCTGGAGAGACATAAGAGAATACATACAGGAGAGAAACCTTACAAGTGTGATGATTGTGGTGCTTCTTTTACTCGAGCTGACAGTCTTAGGGATCATAAGAGAACACATACAGGAGAAAAACCTTACAAATGTGAGATGTGTAGTGCTTCTTTTACTCATGCTCGCAGCCTGAAGACTCATAAGAGAACACATACAGGAGAAAAACTTTACAAATGTGAGATGTGTAGTGTTTCTTTTACTCATGCTAGCAGTCTGAAGACTCACAAGAGAACACATACAGGAGAGAAACCGTACAAGTGTGATGTTTGTGTTGCTTCTTTTACTGAAGCTAGCAGTCTGAAGAGTCATAAGAGAACACATACAGGAGAGAAACCTTACAAGTGTGATGTTTGTGGTGCTTCTTTTACTCAAGCTGGCCACCTGAAGGCACACAAGAGAACACATACAAGAGAGAAACCTCACAAGTGTGATGTTTGTGGTGTTTCTTTTGCTGAATCTGGTAATCTAAGGAAACATAAGAGAACACATACAGGAGAGAAACCTTACAAGTGTGATGTTTGTGTTGCTTCTTTTACTGAAGCTAGCAATCTGAAGAGTCATAAGAGAACACATACAGGAGAGAAACCTTACAAGTGTGATGTTTGTGTTGCTTCTTTTACTCAAGCTGGCCATCTGAAGCGTCATAAGAGAACACATACAGGAGAAAAACCTTACCAGTGTGATGTTTGTGGTGCTTCATTTACTGTAGCTGGCAAACTGAAGGCACACAAGAGAACACATACAGGAGAAAAACCTTACCAGTGTGATGTTTGTGGTGCTTCATTTAGTGAAGCTGGCAGTCTGAAGACTCACAAGAGAACACATACAGGAGAAAAACCTTACCAGTGTGATGTTTGTGGTGCTTCTTTTACTCGAGCTGGTGATCTGAAGACTCACAAGAGAACACATACAGGAGAGAAACCTTACAAGTGTGATGTTTGTGGTGCTTCTTTTACTCGAGCTGGCCACCTGAAGAGACACAAAAGAACACATACAGGAGAAAAACTTTACAAATGTGAGATTTGCGGTGCTTCTTTTAATCACACCTGCAACCTGAAGGCACACAAGAGAACACATACAGGAGAGAAACCTTACAAGTGTGATGTTT
Source organism: Cepaea hortensis (assembly GCA_963921405.1). NCBI lineage: Eukaryota > Metazoa > Mollusca > Gastropoda > Stylommatophora > Helicidae > Cepaea > Cepaea hortensis. The sequence goes on along the minus strand of OY992876.1, from coordinate 487,577,709 downwards.
GTGGTGTTTCTTTTGCTGAATCTGGTAATCTAAGGAAACATAAGAGAATACATACAGGAGAGAAACCTTACAAGTGTGATGTTTGTGTTGCTTCTTTTACTGAAGCTGGCCATCTGAAGAGTCATAAGAGAACACATATAGGAGAAAAACCTTACCAGTGTGATGTTTGTAGTGCTTCATTTACTGTAGCTGGCAATCTGAAGACTCACAAGAGAACACATGCAGGATAGAGACCTTACAAGTGTGCTTATTTTACTCAGGCTTATAATCTGAAGAAACATATGAGACTGCATCATCATCATCATCATCATCATCATCATCATCATGTGCCCTGCCGACTACTATAGATGTTCATGTATCTCAGATCCCGGTCCCTATTCAGGATCAACTCTGCTGATAATATTTCTCAGTGTGACCATACAGTCCATCCAGCATCATCTCTCTCGGTCTGCCCATATCTCTATTTTCCCCACTGATCTTTCTAGTCATCATAGTGCTTTCCCACACTTCTCTTCTCATCATAATACTAAAGAATGCTATTGTCTGTTTCTGATAGTTGTATATAATGTTCTACTTTCATTAGCCTCTTCCAGGCAATCATTGTTAAGTTACTCTGGCAATCCAAGCTATTCACTACATCTCAAAAATCATATCTTTGCTGCTTCCAACAAATGGAAGATATTTTATTGAATCCAACCAAGTGTTAGATCCCAAAGCCAGCAACCCTAAGGAATTGGATGCAAACATGTAGAAAGAGATAGTCATTTTAATATTGTAAATTCATCTGTGAGGTGATTGATTGATTGATTGATTTAGGAACCGACATTACAGCATTCGGGGCATTCCCATAAGCGCTTCGTCCCCATCCTCAGAAGCCAGCGAAGAGTTCAGACCCCAATAGTACCAGTAGCAATCTGATTATATGTGCGTCTCGCCTTTCCTCTAGGTGTTGAGCATTGGCCAGATCCCCTCATCACTCCACGCTGTCGCATTCTTGCCAGACCATGGTGATCCATTTGCTCCTCTGAGGTGTACACATGCTCCCACAAGGCCGCAACCACGTCTGCCCTATTATGCCTCAATACTCCACCAAGTTTTGCAGAGCCAGCCAATCTGTCTGCCTGTTCATTCCCCAACACACTAGCATGCCCCGGAGAAAATATCCAGATGATGCTTGCCAACCTTGACTTCCGAAGCAAAGCAAGCCACTCGGCACAAAACTTGCCAGTCCTCACCCTACTCAGCATGCTTTCTGAGTCAGTTACAATCACGATGTGTGTGTGTATCGTATTCTCCATCCAGCGGAAAGCTGGACTGACTGCCTCCACCTCCATTCTTAAGCTAGATGTTGTGGTATCATATGCCAGGCTCTCCTGCACCAAACGTCGACCATTAGCTTTTGCCAAGAAACCCCAGGCACTTCTACTACCTCTCAACACTGAACCATCTGTGTAGACAATCACATCACCCAGGCGAGCATTATCCTGAATTAGTTGCTGGATTTCCACTTCCGTGGCCCCTGCTGGCCACTCCCGGCTCAATGTGATTATAACTCTGCACAAGTCTGACTGCTCTGCTGGCACTCTGACCCACTCCTCTCCTCGCCTAATGTTCTCCAAGGGGCACACCTGTCTGATCCTATTCTCCACCAGAGCCATCCATGATTTCCCTCTTATCAGTCGCTGGCCCTTAACTGAAGGTTGGAACATCAGCTCTCACAATCCTGTTGCCCAGAGAGCACCACAAAACAGCTGCCTTTTCCGGGTGGATGACAGCACCCATTTCAGTGCACAAGTCAATCACTTTGTCTACTGTCACCTGTAGCTCTTGGGCTATTTTTTTCCCATCTCTCCCCTGCCTATATGCAAGAATATCATCTGCAAATGTTAGTATTCTTCCAACCCCTGGTGCTTCTAGGTTTGCAATTTTGCTTGTATACATGTTAAAGCGCACAGGTGAGATTGCAGATCCCTGTGGCAGTCCTGGGGTTAAAATATGTGGCTTTGAGGTCCATGCACCCAGATGGAGAGCAATCCGATGAGAATGTAGGACGGCCGCTATCCAGTTCACTAACCAGGGAATGACTCCCTTCTTCATCAGTGCAGTTATTATAATATCATATCGAACTCTATTGTACGCATCCTCAAGATCAAGCGCCATCGTTTCTTGTCTACTCTGGAACCCCTCATAAACGTCCAAGGCAAAAGTGGCTGCATTTGATCAGGTATCTTTTTCTGGCCTGTAGCTCCCCAGGCCTCTTGGAAGAAGCTTCCCCCTTTCCAAAAACTCTTGCAGCTTGACAGCGACTATTTTCTCTAAAACCTTCCCAAATGTATTTTGAAGGATGATGATCCTAAAACCGCTAAGCTTTCAGGTCTACATTGCTCAAAGCCTTCATGTAGTCATACCTGACCCCTGCAGTTGGGAGTGTCTGTGGCAAAGTGGTCAAGCCGTTTGACTCATTCTCCGAAGGTTGTGGGTTAGATTTCGGGCCGCACCCTTCGGTTTACGAGTTAAATGTTTCGGAGACTCCTGTGGGTCGTCGCTAAAAGCTATGGAGTTTGTGCTTTGTGCGACGCTTTCCATGCTGCGGAAAGAGACCGAGTCATATGGGATGAAACCTGGTGCAATGAAGTCAACCCTGTTGACTTTTAAGCAACTATTTTTTATACCTGACCCCCATCAGGCCCTGATGTCTTTTGCCTTTTTCAAAATATGTTTAACATCTTCATAGTGTCTTCATAAGGCATATTCTTTATGGTGCAGATAACTCCTCTCTACCTGCATCCCTGATGTCCACATCATCATGATTTGTCTTCTCTAAAAATCTCTGGAGAAAAGCCTCCCCTTTCTCTGTGTCTGTTGTCACGCGCACACCATCATCTCTATTTTTCTTCTTCTTTCGTTCGCTTGAAATATGTCTATAACTGCAATGCTGTCTCTTGTATGAATTGAACTGTCTTTTTCAGTTCACACAGCGGTCCATAGAGTTTATCTTACACTGTTGTCTTTCTAGGCCAGAAGGTTTGCCTAGATATGTTATATTTTGGGCAGTCTTGGATTATGTGCTCTGCTGTCTGCGATGCCAATCCACATGTGCACATGGCTGTTTCACCAATCTTGAATTTTGTATACATGTGGTTGCGTAATCTATTGTGCCCTGTTCTGAGGCGCAGAATAATGACTTGTTCTGGTCTGTCCATAACGTGGTAGTCATCTTGAGCAGGTTTTGGTGGCTTTCTGACTGATTTGATCATTCTTTTCTTTTGGTGGTATGTAACGGGCACATCAGGCTGTTCTTCTTTGGCTCCTTCCTTAGCCAATTGATCAGCTCTGTTGTTTCTGGGTACTCCACAGTGGGATGGTATCCACTGTATGGTGACCTTATGCTGACTGCTAAGTTCATAAAGCAAGCACTTAGAAGAGTCACCACTTAGTACTGGCAATTTCCCAGACAGGAGCGCCTCGAGTACTGATTTTGCATCTGTCAATAGCACCACAGGTTGTGTACCATTGCTGGTATTTAGTAATTTCTCTGTTGCTATCTTGATTGCCTCAATTTCAGCATCGTAGTTATGGCAGTACTTTCATGTCGGTACTCTAGCTGTGTCCCTAGTATTATTTGGGTATTCTATGTACACTCCCGCTCCTCCATTTCGAACAGCATTTTGTTCTGACCCATCTGTGTAGACTAGGATCCAGAGGTCCTATGGGTATTCTTCATCAAGGAAGCTGAGAGTGGCTGTTCTGCACTGCACACTGTTCTGTTCTTCCTAGTCAAATATTCCTCTCACTTTTGTCTGGATTTGTAATGATAGTCTATGCTCATCTTTCCATGGAGTTCGCTCTGGAATAGTTAGGGGGATACCAACTGTGGGCAGATCGGTGGTTTCTCTGCAGAGTTGTTTGGCCTTGTGGATAAAACTACTTCTTTTCAACTGCCCCATAGCTAGGTTTTCAAATCTGTTCTTCATAGGGTGGCCTGGCAAGCTGAGGAACATTTCTGCTTGTATTAGCATTTTCGTATCTCTGCGCTCACTATGTGCTTGTGTCCTCCCCATCTTCTCCATTTCCACTATTGGGGTTGATCTCATCCCTCCTGTGGTGACTCTTCTAAGTGCTTGATTTTGCACTTTGTCCAGCTCTTTTAGTGTGGTTTTTGATGCCGATTGCTAAGTATTTTCCCACTAGCTCCTCATGTGGTTCCACTTAGCTTTCTCAGGATGGCTATTTTCTTTCTGGCTTTTGCTACTGCTTTGTTGATGTGCTTTCTCCATGTCAGCCTGCCATCAAATGTTACTCCAAGGTATGTTGGTTCTTTATCTTCTCTTAGGGGTGTTCCATTTATCTGGATGGTCCCTGCCTTTTGTTTTGGAGAGAGGGTAAATAGTATGGTGCTGCACTTGTCAGTGTTTATGCTGACACACCATCTATTTGCCCATGCAACAAATGTATCTACAGCTCTTTGTAGCGATCTGGTGGCCACTGATGCATGTTCATTTGTGCTCCATAGAACCAGGTCATCGGCGTACATTGCTGCATTAATTCCATGCGGTAGATTAGCAACGAGATCATTGATGAAGATTAGAAAAAGTGTGGGGGACAAGACTCCGCCCTAGGGAACACCATGACGCAGTAGTACTTTCTTGCTCTTTAGTCCGTCTATCTGTACTCGGTCTCTTCTGTTGTGCAAGTGTGCTTTCACCCATTTGTACATTCTTCCATTGACTTTGCAGTTTCTCAGTTTATTCATCAGACTTTCTTTCCAGACTTTGTCAAAGGCTTTCTTCAGATCTATCCATGCCGCAAGTACCAGCTTCTTCTCTTGAAATGCATCCTCAATTTCTTGAGAGAGGTAGGTTGTCTGATCTTCCATAGATTTCACTGCCTAAAGCCAGCCTGCTGTGGCACAAGGATGTTTTTACTTTCAATGTACCACTGCAGTCTGTGATTGATGATGCGCTCCAGTGTTGTGCAGAGACAGCTGGTGACGCTAATTGGTCTGTAGCTAGAGGCGATGGAACTATCTTTCCCTGATTTTAGGAGGGGTATCATGATTGCTTCTCTCCAGGCTTGTGGAACACTGCCTAAGGTCCAACTGTTATTGAAGATTTGCAACAGCTTTGCTTTGGCCTCTGTTCCTAGGTTCCTGATCATGTCATTGGAGATACCATCAGTTCCTGGTGACTTTCTCATTTTCAGTTTTGATATGGCTAGCTCCAGTTCGCTGATTGTGATGGGTGCCTCCAGAACCTCATGTACTATTTCCTTCTGTCCTTATGTTGCCATTTCTTTCAAATCTCTTGTTGTTTGTCTGGACTAATTTTGATATTGTTATCTTGTGCTAATGAGTCCGCAAAATGGTCAGCTGGATGCTTTCTTGTTAAGATGTTTCCATCTTTATGTAGTGCAATTTTTGAGTTTCTCCCTGTGCCCACATCGTTAAGTTGTTTTATTAGCTTCCACAATTTCCTTGTGTCTCTTTCAAAGTTCAGATTTTTCCTGCCAGCTTTTCCGTCTAGCCTGCAGCTTGGCCCTTTGAAATTTGGCTTTTGCGTGCTGGAATTTATTGTGGTGCTCTTGGCTGGGTGTGGCCTCTGCTTGCTTTCTACACACTTCCACATCATTATGCAACTGTTCCAGTTCACTACTCCAGTAGGGTTTATATTATTTATGGGCTCCTCTTGGTACTGTTTCTCGCGCTGCCTGTAGTATGCATTTCCCAAACTCTTCAACTACTTTATTTATGTTTTTCTCTGTGTTCAGGTTTCTAACCAGTATGCTGGTGCGATTCTTGTACATTGCCCAGTCTGCTTTCTTGTAGTTCCACCTCGAGAGGGTGAGGCTTTCACTTACAAGCTCATTTTCTATGGATAGAAAGACTGGCTGATGGTCACTGCCACCAAGTTGTTTCCCAACAATTCGTGTAATGTTCCACTCTAGGTCTGGTGAATTAGAAGCCAGGTGCCATGCGGTGTCCAGGGGTTCATCATAATTTAAACATTTCAACTCAGAATTAAACCATGGCTCGAACGCAATTGGCAGATTCAGAGCCAACGAACTAAATAATGACGGAGTCCACACTGAAGAACGTTGTCAGTTATTGCGCCGATTATTATTCCAGCGCAGGCCTACTGTAATCATAATGAGAAGAATGATAATAATAAATAATTACCTACTGATACTGAAACTGTTATGGCCAGAGGGCACAGTATCCTTAGTATACATACATGTAATCGCTTATATGTTAATGGCCATCAAATATTGACTGTCATTACTCGTCCTTCTTGCCATCTAAGTTCTTCCTGCTATTTCAGATCTACCATTTCTGTGGTCGCCTGTGCCTTTGTTAATACTTCTATAACCGTTGTCCTCCTTGATCATCTCTTCTATTTCCAGGCATATTTCAATCACCAATTCGATATGAAGTTAATATTAAGCCGATTGAATCACATAAGCCGCCGTCTTTTAGAACGTCCCAAGTTTTTTCTTTTGGTTGTTGTTCACACTTTCTCATGACGTCCTTGTGTTCCGATATAATACGCCTCGATACATTAGCACTTCTGTTCTGGGATTCTTTGGTCCCTTTTACTTACATCATTATGCAGCACCTGCTTCTTGGCAGTATGCCCCCTCCCCTTTGAAAATGATGCAATCATTTTTAATCGCCATTAATTCTTCGAACCTGACAAGTAGCAGTGCAGACATAATGCTAATACGATGGTATGGTCTCCTATCAATCACCCACAAAATCTAATAACAAAAAAAATTATTATAATACGATGGGCACACACTCCTATCTACACCCCATGGTAGACATCATCTAGCACTGCCTATGGGAGGGCTGTGCTAACTACCTAAAACCCAGTAGTCCCTCATTTGTCGAAACCAACAAGCATCCACACCCAAAGCTATAAAACCCGAGTGAGGGGATGTGTGTGATTAACAGGTACCAATCCATCAATAATAGTATTGCCCTGTAACTACATTATCAATTTATCTCCAACTGCTAAGTCCTGTGTCTTTATTAACTGGAAGGTGAGGCTTTGCTGTAGTCTGATGACGTATATGTTTCCCATTTGTCGTGACGAATATGATGGTCATCGTGTTGCAAATCAACGTGGGTCCGGCTTTATTCGTATCATATAATACTGTGGCATAATTGTTGACCTATGTATTGACGGTTGTGGCATAATCATTGTCGACTTATGTATAGATTTTAATTAGTTTTATCTCACGGCCAACCAGGACAATCATAATCTTAATAATTAGAACCAACTTATGAACTTGTAATTACTTAATTATAAACTCTTAATTCAACCTGAAATAAATAATAATTTGCACAATGTGTCCATTCTATCATTGTGTCATGCTAGTCAACCCGATATATCTTAATGTATAGTCTGTACTGTTTTTCGTCTGAACTATATCGTGTATGTGTTCAATCTATAAAATTAATCAACATTCTACCTGTGAATATGTAACTTAACCGTATTTATATTATATTAACCTTTCAACACTAATAAAGCAAAAATGCTAATTATATGATTTGACTCTATGAGTGAACTAGACGTAACATATGAATTTTCGCAATGACACAAAGTGTGCATGTGAGTAGAGATTAACTCGATGATGCAACATGTGAATATACTTGATGATGTGAAATGTGGATTTGATTGAAAATTGAGATGTGAAATATAATTCTAATGTGACACACGCATCTGATTAAAGACGTGGCATGTGGACGATGCAAAAAGTGAAATTGAAAAAAAAAAATGTGGATCCGACTGATGATGTTGAAAAATGTTTTGCGTATCCTTTTACAGGACTTAGCTGTCAACAGCAGCATCTTTCAGCTGTCTGTTGATCTCTTGGCAAGATTACGCTCAGTAGTTTGCCATTGCTTTCTGAGCGGCCGGCTAAGTATCCCGCAAGTCACGAGCGGGGGTCGAACCGCCTCAGCTCTCGCTCCGCTGCGAGACTCTGCATGATAAACGGGATTACAGAGAGAAAGTGTTGTAACCCCACAGCCAGAGAGACCGGTGACTGATGATGAAACATGCGAAACCAACCAATGTTAACTAATGTGATTTCGCTTAATGAAAAAATTTTGAATTAAACCAATGATTTTTAAAAAAAAATGCATTCAACTAATGGCAATAATTCAAATGTATATGACCACTGTGGATTCAATTCCTGATGTGGGAAATGGAGGTGTGAAAGTTCGTATGATTAAATTAACTATGTCTATAAGTTATGTAACTAATAATTATAAATCTAGTGTCACCAAAATCTGCACGAATTTCCAGAAGAAATTTCAAAGTTCATGCACAGTGTTCCCAAGTCTCTAACAGTCCTCATGTTGAGGAGACACAAATGTACCGATATCATCATATGTCCATGGATCACTATACGGCCTCAGCATGCCGAATAATTTCTATATTCTCTCTGGCAATGAATCAAATCAAACACAAAATGTATATATCTGAAATTACACTATCTATCTAATGTATATTTGAATGTATGTTGTGTAAGTATTGAGATTCTATTTGGGTGTGCACTAATGAAATAATTGATCGGCCTGTGTACTACATGTATGCAAGCAAACAAACAACATGACATGTGATAGGAGATAGGAATTCTAGAGTCTACTAAGAAGATCTGCCAAGTTATTATCCTAGCCAGGAATATGACATATATCAAATTCGTAGTCTTGTAACAGAAGTATAATCCCTGAAGAACATGTAACGAAAGTGAAACAGAATTACAAACAGAATATATTATTCGGATTGAACCAGAAATATATAATAACGCTTTATATTCGTCTGATAGCTAAAGTAAAGAAAAAGATATTTGCTATCATGAAACAGACATAGCGTGAAACAGTTCTGAGTAAGTTTCTTACATATCAGCGAAATTCGGAACAAATTATTTTGTATTACCCTAATGTGTCTGTAGTGAAAAATGTGCTGATATAATTAACTATTACTTTTTTTTTTTTTCATCCATTCTTATTCCTCTCTCTTTTTTTTTCTTTTCATTCCTTCTTTTATTCTTCCTTTTATTACTTTTCTTTCTTTCTTTCTTTCTTTCTTTCTTTCTTTTAAACTTATGATGTCTCTTTTCTGTATTTATACCATTATCTGTATATTTTGACTTTGTTGACTTGAATAATGATATAGTTTTCACTCGTGTGTATACTTTGTACTTTATCTGCTGTAATGAGGTAAGTTTGATACCTACAAAGCAAAGACAAGTCAAGTAACTAGAGTAAGCAACGACAAGTGTAGTTTGTTGTCTGTAATGATCTTTGCATTTATTCAACCAGTTTGTTGAATATTCACTTGTTTGTGCGCCAATGTCTGTGACATATTTCTTGACTTGCGAGTGAATATTTGTAAGATATTTCTTGGTTCGTGCGTATATGTTTGTAATAAGTAACTTGGATTGTGCGTAAATGTTTGTACCCGCACAATCAACATAGGTGAGGGGTGGTCGAATGATCATCATTATGTGGAACATACATATGGTTAGGACGTTCCACTGCGCTTGTTCTGTGCACTGTATATGCTGTTTGTTAATATTTTGTGTACTCTTTGTACAATTATTGTGTGGTTTCTGTTGGTTATTTTGATTGTTATTCTTTGTAGAAAAATGAGATTGTCTGCTTGTTTGTTTATGTTTGTCACTCATACCATTCATGGGAATAGATTTGTTTAATAATTGCAAAGTGTCATGTTTTCGATAATTGGATTCGTTTACTACCTGGATATTATTAAATAAATAATTTTGTGTAATTCTGTCGTCCTTCTGTTGTGATATATTATCATTTGTACATGCTAATAAGGACTGTGTTTTGTCATTAGCAGTAACCTGGGTTAGTTGCATTTTTTCTTCTTCTTGCGTCTTGTGAACTTGGGTTCTTGTGAGTGTATTGGCAAATCTGGGTTTGATGGTCACTTCCTGAGTGTAGTTTATGATATTGGGGATATTCCCAATTATCAACCCAGCACACAGGTTTGGTAATACTGCTGCACATATTTTCCCCTTATAATAGGGACATCTTACTGATACCCATGCTGTTTTGTATTTTTCTAAGGTACCTCCAAATGTTCTGCAAATAACACTATTACCTTGTAATCTTTTCTATTCACCAGTTTGTGATCAACTCCCGCAATGGAAGATCCTGTGTCTCTAAAACAAGTTGGTGGTGATCTATTAACCCATGCTTGGTGGATCTTAAGAGTACCTTTATGGGTGTATACTGCATTAGCTTCATGTATATGCCTCTTGTGATCTGATGTAAAACTACCATCATGGCCTTCCTTACCTGTTATGTTATTGTGACATGTCTCTATTATGGCTGCATAAGCAATTTCTGCATCTTCTGAGTCGCTACTAGAGTATACATATGCTGCTCTAGCTTCCTCCCATGTCTTCTTCATTTTACACGCTTTTGAGGTATGTCTATACGCTAGACATGTGAAGCATTTGATACTCGTTTTGTACACATCATATTTACCAATCCTCTTAGCAGTGAGGTTTTGAAGATAAAATTCATATTCTGGATGTTTGTCACACATCTCAAAAGACCCGTGAGTCAGTTTACAGTGTGGGCACAGTGTGAACCTACCCTTTCTAGGACTGTCATCATCTCTGTTTATGTTATGATATGGCCCTCTGTTCCTACGCTGAGAGAATCTGTTACCTCTCCCGTGATTTCTTTGATTCTGAACTCTTGCACTAGCCCCTATCATGAGTTCTGGTTGCGCACCATCAGCAAATACGTCACGATGGGCATTATAAAATGTCTCTCCTTTAGCTTCCATCTCTGGTATAGACTTACATCTGTTCTCTAACTGGAATGTAGACATTGAATCTGGCATTGATGATAGCAGTTTGGCTCGCAACATGAAGCCACACATTTTATCATAATCATGAGATACGTCTTCTGCCTTCAACCACTTGTCATAAAGTGATGAAGTTTCAGATACGTAGTCTAAAAAACGTCTGATTTGCTTTCGATGTTTGGGTCTTAAACTTTGTTCTCAACCCAGCAGCGTCAAGACTGAAATGCAATAATACTCTATCAAGAATATATGTAGTTGGTCCGTAAGTTCTCTGGAATCAATTCTACTACCTTTAAAGGCTCCAATGCCAAGTGACAGTGGAACAAGATGGACCAGTCCTGTTCTGGAACTTTGTAGAACTTGACCAGAACTTCAAAATTAGTAATCCAAGAGGATACCGATTCGCCTTGTGTGAAGTTCTTGATTAGACCTTGGTAACGTTTAATAGGATCCCCAGCCTTAGCCTGAATTCTCTCTCATTCGATCTCGGCTTCTGGGTCCATCTCTAAAGTCTTAACTTTCAAATTGCCTTCAATTTCCTTGTCTTTTAAGATAGCTTCGGCTGCTAGTTTTTCCTTTTGAAATGCAAGCTCTCTTTCCTTGGTTTCTCTCTCAAATGCAATTCGTTCTTTTTCCAAGGCTAGTTCCTTTTCTTTTAATTCTTTCTGAAATGCAAGCTCCTTTTCCTTGCTTTCTTTCTCTGCTGCTAATCTTTCTTGTCTTTCTTCTCTTTCATGTGCTGCTTGCAGTTCTTTTGCTTCTTTCTCTGCCGCTAACTTTTCTGCTCTCTCCTCCCTCTGTTGGGCCTGAAACTCCTTCAATTCCTGCTTTGCCCACGCTCTGAGCTCTGAGCCTGTCAAACCAGACTTCTCACCCATATCCATAAAGTCTTGCATTGTCGACATGTTGACTTAACCTGTTGCTGTAAATTGTATCGCTAAAATATAAATATCTATACGTGCAAAGCACAATCGACAGAATGCAAATGCGTAGTGAAGACAGCAATAAATGTATCAAAAGTATCAAACGTTGAACAAAATGTCAACCGAAAATCAACAATGTTGTAAAGCAGAATCAACGAGCAAACAATAAGCCTGGCGAGAAATAAACAACGTCCTAACTTGTTACAATATGTAAACTCCAGAAATAGGTAGAAAAATATATATAGTCGGTATAAAGAATAACACACCACAAGAGAAATACAGCATTACACGATAGATAAACGACTAGTAACGCAGACATACATATCTATTCACGTATAAAAGAGGAAACAATAACTGATAAATACTAAACGTATACAACTGTAATCACATGACACGCGTGCTAACGAAACGTGTCCGCATAATGATACTGAAGACAAATCGGCCATGGATACGATATTAAATTTTGTAACGGAAACACCCAACTAGAACACAATAATTACAACAATCAAAAAAAATATACTGGCCTTTTGTGAAGTAATACAGTGGTGGTATGGCTGTCTACAATAACTGAGAATGTAGTCATCGACTTGTGAATAATGCCTGCAGTTTACTGATGTCATTCTTCGTTGTAATTTCTATAGTGACGTGTAAAATTAGTGAGATGAGAATGCTGCTGTCCTTAGTAAACAGTCTGTTGTAAATTCCAGAAGTTAACTTACTTACTTGTAGTGGCTTGTAAGGATGTTCATACAACTCTACTTTCTGGAAGCTCACACACTTTTAAAAGCTGTTATATATCTTGGTATCTAGGCACATAAATAACATTAGTTAAAAGATGCATCACTGAGGTAAAGAACAGAATTTAAAAAGCAAACCTGCTTTGAGGAATGTTTTGTGCAAAATGTCACTGTCCTTGAAAGTTAGAAACAGTTCTTGCATGTTACAAAGAACCAATTTTAACATGCGGCTGTAAATCCTGGACAGTTAGTAAACAGGCGATAAAATCCTTGGAAGCCTTGGAGATGTGGTTTATTAGAAGAATGCTTTATATTAATTAGACAGCCAAAATGACAATCTGGACATTTTTAGGGAAGCTGAGTGGCAAAAATATCTTATCACAAACATCAGAAAGATGCAATCATCATTTTTGGCCACATTATGAGAAGACAAAAACTGGAACGTTGTGACAACTGGAAAGATATTTTGAAAGAGAGATGGAGGAAGACAGTGTAAGAAGATTCCTGACATCTTGTGTTATAGCGCGGAAGGGAGTCAAGACATGAAATGATCCATGCTGTCGGAGATTACAATTTGTGGAGAGGCATGATCGCCCATGCCAGCTAGCAAGGCATTAGATGATGATGATATATCTTGCAAAAATGAAGCTGTAGTCTTGTCCTCTGATGGAATGATTTTTTTTTCCTGAAGCACCGTGTCATATTAGTGAATCAATTTATTTCTGTAAACTTCTTTTTGCAAAATCTGGTAGTATGTCTTGACAGATGAGAACAACCACAATTTCTAATCAAATGGCATGCATGTTGTACATTTTCAGTATGGAATCATCTGAGTAATCTTGAACATGTATGCATCTGTCATACTGAATAAAATGGTTGTACAGAATATTTTACACATTTGAGGTGATTTATTAATAATTATACGACGGATGGTGAACAATAGTGATATTGTTTATTTTAAATCCTACAGAAGACTGAGTTTTAATTCTTTAGGCTGATGTTTATTTCATCTATGCTTCTTTCGAACACAGCTGCGGGCGATTTGGTAGCAGGCCGCCTTGCATTGGTTTTTTACAAAATGGTATGGGTGTTATTGTCCAGGTTTGGCATTGGTAACATAGAGTAGATAGGAAGATTGTGTTGTAAAGTGCTTTCTTATTAGTTATTGATACATGTTTGTTCTTTAGTATTGATGCCATTTGTCCAATGAGTTGTTTTGCTTTATTGCATCTAATTTCGATCACGTCTTCTGATTTGCCATATGATGATATTATACTTCCTATGTACTTGAAATGCTTTACTTGTTTCAAGGGATGTTCGTTTAGGTGATTTGTTGCTGCTTTTTCTTCTTTAGTTATAGTCAATACCTCTGTTTTACTTGTGCTAATCTTCATGTTATGTTCCCTACACATTTCGTTTAGACTATTCATGTGGTCTTGTAATTTAGCTTCTGATTTTGCTATTAGTGCTTGGTCGTCCGCAAACAGGAGTTCTCTAATGGTTAGATTTGCAGATGATTCTTCTGTGTTCTCGTCATGCGGTGTTCTTGTGGTCTCTGATTGGCTGGTTTCTTTACATATGTTGTCTATATATGTTATAAACAAGAGAAGGAACAGGACACAACCTTATCGTACTCCGGATCTTATGTTCCAGTTGCTGTCACTATGCATTCACTGTTGTTGTATAAGCTTCTACATAGGTTTGTTAGATGTGTACTCACTCCATATTGTTTAAGGATTTCCCACAGCTTGACTCTATCTACTTTATCAAATGCCTTTTCTTGATCGACAAAGGCTAAGTAAAGTTTCATTGAATTCGATTGATTTTTCTGTAAGTTGTCTAAGAGCAAAAATGGCATCTGTACATTCTTTGTTTTTTATAAATCTAAGTTGTGTTTCGCTTAGCTTGGGTTCTATAACAATATTTTAATCTTTTCTCATGAATTTTGCACAATATTTTCTCAGTATGACTCAACAGTGACATGCCTCTGTATTGTGTGCAGTCTCTTTTGCTGCCTTTGTTTCTCCAAATTGGGATAATTATGGCAGTTCCATGGTCTTGTGGTGTCTGTTGTTCTACCCAAACATGGTTGAATAGCCTATGTAGCCATCCTGTTCCTACTTCTCTTGCTGCTTTAATTAGTTCATTTGGTATTTCACCTTGTCCTGATGATTTGTTCTGTCAAAAAACTGTCGTTTACTGCTAATATAGTACCTTGCGGTGTATGGCAGAGGGGTCTTTGAGCCTGAGGCATTAAGGCCGCCTGGAATTATGGTAGGTAAGCTTGCAGATCTACAAATTGATGGGAAAGACATTAGACTCATTAAAAAAAATATATATTGGAAACAACAAGCTGCCATAAGGATTGATAATGAAGTGGGACAATATATAACAGAGTGTCTGTCTCTGTTAAGGGAATCTAAGTCGGCGTGCAAGAGAAAAAGGGTCTAAACTTCAGTGCACGCGGAAGCACCCTGGGAAAATGTAAATAACTAGGGATGCTCATGCGTGATGGAAAAGATAGCAACAGAGTTAGTGATTAGCCAGCAGTCTTAGAGAGAGGTCGCATTTAAGTCACCATCAAGTATTGTTGAGATAGCTAGACCTCTGTTATTTGTCTACGATATTTATAAAAGTCTGTAATCTTGTAGCAACTACAATTAAACGTCATACATCGGGAGACTGCTGGAGTTATGTTGTTTCTGACTTCACCACTTCGCTACACTGCCACATAAGCGAAATGGTGCCGTGGACCAGTCTAAACAACTTCATTTGTCGCGGTACATAACGGAGGTACTGGGCCACTATATTTAATACAGCCACTACTTCATACTGCGCTTGTTGGGAAAATGCGGTGCCTCTGACACATTGGCACGTTATCGGACTTCTGCTGAACGCTTCAAAAAGGTTTCCAAAATGCGGACCTTAACTGGCAGTGGAACAGATCAACCTTAAGATCTTCACGGGGTTGTGAAGCCCGCTCTGCCGAATCAGTTTCAATATCTTTACGGGGTTGTGAAGCCCGCTTTGCCGAATCAGTTTCAATATCTTTACGGGGTTGTGAAGCCTGCTTTGCCGAAGCAGTTTCAATATCTTTACGGGGATGTGAAGCCCGCCTTATCGATCTTTACAGGGTTGTGAAGCCCGCCTTGTCGATCCTTATGGGGTTGTGAAGCCCGCCTTATTGATCTTTACGGGGTTGTGAAGCCCGCCTTATCGATCATTACGGGGTTGTGAAGCCCGCTTTATCGATCCTTACGGGGTTGTGAAGCCCACTGTCGAAACACTACAATACTCTGCTGTTCGAGTCCTTGGGTGCCAGATACATTTAACCGTGCCTCTCAGCATACAAGAGTGAAACCTGAGAACCATTAATATGCAGTTTTCGACGAGTGTCTAACTACAGGCAGGGACCCTAATCGTTGACAGCCAACACTTGTAAAGTATAAATTTAATATTGTAGTATTAGAAGATTATAGAACTTGATAAGTTTAATTAACATATTATTATATTAACATATTATTATCATATTGAATTGTTTTGTACAAATTTGCAATGGAATCTCAGGACCTTTCATTAGAACAAGTACTCGGGGGAGTAGGAAGAGCCATATCTAGGTTCGATACACACTGAAAACAACAAAGTATAGGTGGCGACATTGAGAAGTTTAGTGGTCAGGCAAAGTATTTAAAAAAATGGATTGTGTCCATCGAGAAACAAGCTTTTTTGGTAGGAGCCACAGACGAAGAGAAAAAAAAAAATTGCTTATCAGGCTAGTGTCTCACCAGTTTCTGACCATATAAGGAGAAAATTAGAGGCAGGAACAGATGAGATGTGGGAACAATTCAAGGATGATTTAGCACGTAAGTATGCTGAGATCACAGATCCCCAACACGCATTTTCAGTATTGAGACAGTCTAAACGAGAAAGTGTTCAGTTGTATAGTGACAGGCTAATTAATCTAGCTGAGGAAATGTTTCTTGGACAGAATGTACAAGGGGAAGAGGTAGAAAGGATGCTGGTTGTAATTTTCGTGGATGGAATAAAGTCGGATGGACTGAAATTTAAATTAATGAGGGAAAATCCAGTTAGATTATCACAGGCTGTGGATATAGCCATACAAGAAGAAAGTTTGAGAAGAGAGATTTAGATTAAGGGTAGGACGAGAAATAGGAGGAAATAGAGAAGACAGAATGGAAGAACCTATGGAAATAGGACAAGCAAGGTATGGATGGAGAAGAAGAGGAGAAATACAGACATTGCAGGGAAATAATGAAAATACTCATGATAGAGGGAGACAAATGAGAAACTCTATAAGAGAGACAGTAGGTAGTACAAATATGGTCTGTTGGAATTGCGGACAGCAAGGACATAGTTAGAGATTTTGTGGCAACCGACGTACTCAAGTTAGTGCACAGAATAGAAGTGCTAATAATAGACCAAGTAGAAATTTTGAAGACAGACAAAGGAATTTTGCAAGATCAGGAGGTCAGGGAAACTGGCGTCCCACTTACTGAATAGGGTCCGCGGTAGGGGGAAAACAAAAATGTCCCAAGAATTACTGAATACGTCAATTACCCAAATGACAAGTATATGAGAAATAGAGAATATAGAAAATGACCTCAACTTGGAGAGATAAAACAGTTTTCAGTGAATATGACTGATCCCAGTTCATGCATAATAGAAATAGGAAATTTTAGAATTAGAACATTGATTGATTCGGGAGCTCAAAATGGCCTCAACTTGGAGAGATAAAACAGTTTTCAGTGAATATGACTGATCCCAGTTCATGCATAATAGAAATAGAAAAATTTAGAATTAGAACATTGATTGATTCGGGAGCTCAAGTCAGCGTGATCAAGGAAAAATTCTTATATCGCATATTAAAGAATTTCCCATTCAGGCATGAAGCAGCTTAGTGACAAGTCAACTAGCTTAGTGACAAGTCATACAGCTTAGTGACAAGTCATACAGCTTAGTGACAAGTCATACAGCTTAGTGACAAGTCATACAGCTTAGTGATAAGTCATACAGCTTAGTGACAAGTCATACAGCTTAGTGACAAGTCATACAGCTTAGTGACAAGTCATACAGCTTAGTGATAAGTCATACAGCTTAGTGACAAGTCATACAGCTTAGTGACAAGTCATACAGCTTAGCGACAAGTCAACTAGCTTAGTGACAAGTCATATAGCTTAGTGACAAGTCATACAGCTTAGTGACAAGTCATCCAACTTAGTGACCAGTCATCCAGCTTAGCAACAAGTTATACAGCTTAGCGATAGGTCATACAATAGTGTCAAGTCATATAAGACGCTGAGAAACGCTGAGACTTGGGCAAACCCACCATCTACATACTGCCCAAAATACATAAACTCAAAAATCCTGGACATCCAATAGTTTCCGCCTGCTCATGCCCGACTGAACTGATCTCAGCGTTTCTTGACAGAATTTTCCAACCTCTAGTTGCGAATCTCCCGTCATTTATAAAGGATACAACGTATGCGTTACTTTCATTCAACTCTCTCCAACTGACTCCTGGGAACACATACAGACTATTCCTAATGGATGTATGTTCCCTCTATACCTCCATTCCTCACGCTGATGGCCTCAGGGCGCTACAGTTCTTTCTGGATCAACGCACAGATCAAGCCATCCCTACATGCACACTTGTGAGACTCACTGAATTGGTCCTCACCAATAATTCCTTTGAGTTCAATGGCCACTACTTTGAACAAATCAGTGGTGTCGCCATGGGCACAAAAATGGGACCCAGCTACTCATGTTTATTTATGGAATATCTGGAACACCAGATTGAACTCAGCTATGATGGTCTTCTTCCTTCTTTTTACCGACTCTACATCGATGACGGCATCGGTCTCACTGACATGACTGAGGCGGAACTGAACCGCTTCATTAATTATGTCAATAACTTCCATCCATCGATCAAATTCATCACAGAAATTTCCACCACCTCTGTCAATTTCCTTGACACCACTATCAAATTAAACCCTACAGGCCTCACAACCTCCGTGTATTACAAACCTACTGATGCTCACGGTTTCCTCCTGTACAGCTCATCCCACCCCAAAAGCTGCAAAGATTCCATCCAATATTCCCAGCTACTCCGTCTTCGTCGTATCTGTCAGGATGATAATGACTTCCTTGAGAAAGCCCACAAAATGCTTGAATTTCTCCTCAGACGGTCCTACCCAGAGAACGTCTTGTCTACAGCTTTCTGTCGCATAACCCAAGTCTCGCGGGAAATGTTCCTCGTCAAACAAACGCAACCTCCGAACAATGAACCCAAGCTCATCCTCACCTTCCATCCACATGCCTATGCCATCAAGCACATTTTCCTCTGACATTGGTCTATCCTGGAATCCGATCCAACCACTCGTGAGGTATTCTACAATGGCCCTAGGGTAATTTTCCGCCGTAACCAGAGCCTCAGAGACCACCTTTGTACAGTCGCCTCCCCACGGTTACTTCATCTGTGGGTACGTTCAAATGCCAGCGTAAGAACTGTCTGACATGTCCATACGTTGTTCTGACACCGGCGATTGCATTCCCCCTAGGTACCTTCTCCTTGAAAGATTCTTTTACTTGCACATCCCACAATCTTATATATGTTATCATCTGCAAACGATGTGACATGAAATACATTGGACAAACAAGCAGACAACTTGCTGACCGCTTTAGAGAACACCTCAGAGACATTAATCAGGGCGCTGACAAACCTGTCCCCTACCATTTTAATTCCTCCAACCATAATGGAGTCGACGATGTATGTGTCACTGCATTGAAACCCTGCTTCTCCAACAGCTCCATCAGGCTAAAAATTGAATGACAATTAATTAACTCTCTGGGATGCGTCCATCCAGCAGGTATCAATACTGTTGTGGACACTACAGTATAACTGCCACCTTCTCCAACTGTTTACACTATCTATCACTATGCTGTCCTCCCCCCTCCTCCCCCCCCCCCACATATATTCATACCTAACAGTCCTCACACCCCTTTATTTTCATATCAGACTGTTCGCATATATTTGGCGACCTAAATCCTATCTGGCAACCCACTATACTTAAACTCTGCAGCCAACGAGCGCCTTCGCAACTGGCAAAGCCGCTTTTTCTGTACCACATGGGAACGGAGTAGTTGTGTTTTTTTCTTTGTTTTCGGTATTTCGTTGTTTTATCTATCTGTGTTGTCCTGTCCTTGACAAAGATTCTGAGAATCGAAACGTCGACCATCCTGTGTGTCGTTTTGTATGCATTTGTGTGTATTTTATTTTGTTATTCATTTTATATATTTATTGCTTCTGATTTGGGATTTTCACCTGTATTTCGGGATACGATGGATCTCCATGTAAGGTATGTGCAACGTGTTTGTGTTTAGTACGTTTCTTCTCGCAGGAGCTAAATATACCTATTTGTTTCCATTTCATATTGTTATATCCTGCTGCAGCCGCTTGCTTTTTCTTCTGCCCAATACATGGAAGTGAGGAATTAAAGCAGCCATGTACAGGACGTGGCGATTCCTTGGGTGAGCCCAGCACCAGAGCGCTATGTGTCGGCTCTGCAATTATGGAAGCCTCCTTCGATGACAGAAAATGCCCACGGACTGCCCCTGCCTTCCCTTGAGGGTTGACCGTGAAGTCTTCGACCGTTCTAACTTGACCAGCTGGGGTGTGAAAGGCACCACAACAGTGAGAGTCCCCCAGGAATGCTAACCTGGTTAAAAAATGCACGCTAAAGTCGGGTGTGTTGGCCTAAAGGTTTTGGCCCAAGGGCACCTAACAGACACTGCAATTACATCAGAAAAAACACTCTGGATGAACGCAGAAAAAGAAGAATATTTTTCATTTCTTTCATTACATTATCTAACTTTCCTATCTCAATAATGTCTTGACATTCCATGTTCCTATTTTAAACTTGTTCATTTTGGTATTGCCATCAATAGCTTGATGATGGTATGGTGTTACCAGTGGTTCATGACAGTCTATACGAGATGAAGGTGTCCTAAGATAGCCATTAATGTCGATCCCAGACTCTGATCTCTCAAAATGCAGTCTTGGGGAGATAATGTGGTGGTTTTCCCTTGCCTTCCATATTCACACTAGGGTCTTCTACCTCTGCCTTTGACAGCAATTTCCGACTGTCAGGATAAGTTAGTTAGTTAGTTAGTCGACAGATCATCCTCGTTGCACATTGAACCATTCAGTCCATAAGTGCTCGGATCCCCTCCTCAGCAAATCCCGCAGCGTGTAGCGGCTAACGATGCCAGTTCTGTGTTGGTTTATCAATCTTCTTTGGCTTCCTGCGTAGTGTTCTTGTTTGGCCACCCCTCTTTTAATTTGCTGCTCTCGCAGTCTGGCCATTGTTGTAGATTCACAGTCATCACTTGGTTCTTGCAAAAGTCTCACTTCTCGTAGAGCATTCAGAATGTCAGCCTGGTCCATGGCGCGTCCGCCCTCCACAGTAGCCTCACCTGCGAGCTTGTCAGCCCGCTCATTTCCTTGTACTCCCGCATGCCCTGGCACGAAGATGAAACTAATCTTTGCCAGCCGAGACCGCTTCAGAGGCAGCAACCATTCTCTTCGGATCGACCCCTCCTCTATCCTCTTGATCATGTTCATTGAGTCGCTAAGGAAACAAGCCCTAGTGAATGTCTGTGTCTCGAGCCATGTTATTGCTTTACTTACTGCCATGACTTCCATGGTCAGGCTACTTGTGGTTTCAGTGAAAGCACCAGAGTCCTCCTTCACAATTCTTCCTCCGGCCCGAGCTGTAAAGGCCCATGAGCTTCTCACATGTCGGACGACCGACCCATCTGTGTAGATGACCGCGACACAGTCTAGCGAATTCTCGAAAATCAATGCTTGTACTTCAGCCTCAACAGCAGCCGGATTTTCTTGTCTGCATTTTCTATCTAGTTGGATGCAAACTGAAAAGGATGTGCAGAAGTCTGTTGGCACTTGCACCCACTCCTCGCCAGGTTCTAAGTCCTCAAGTGAACACACCCGTTGAAGAATGTCTTCGGCTTGACCCATCCACGACCGTCCTCTTTTTAACCTGCTGCCCTTCACCTTCCTAATTTCACTATGCAGTGGATGTTGTGTGTTAGCGTTAATTCTGAGGTAGGCGCGTGCCCTGCAAACTTGTATTCTCTCTTCAATGGTTGGAAAATCAAGAAGGTAGCGCATCGCCCTGCATGCTGTATCTCTTGTACATCCAAGAATAATGTGCATAGCTTCATTCTGTATCCTTTCCATCCTTTCTATCTGCTTATGGCTGAGAGTCAAGATTGCCATTGCATACTCCAAAACAGACATGACCAGCCCCTCGTACAGAAGACATAGATGGCGCTGCTCACAGTTTGCTGCCGCCATCACCCGCATCGCTGCCAAACCCCGCTTGGCCTTTGTTATCACCTGGTCTATGTGCACATTATAAGCAAGGCTTCGATCAAACCGTATCCCCAGGTAATTCATTGCCTGCGTTCTTTCCACCGTCTCTGAACAGGATAAGTCAGGATAAGAGAATTCCATGCTCCCTTCTGTTGCAGAATTGTAGACTGATCTTGGTGGATACTCGGACACACCTATGTCCTTATTTATCCCAGTGTCTGATTAGAATTACATTCTGCTATTGTGTTGATTTAAATGAAATAAGGCTTTGGCCATTCAGAAAGCAACAGCAAACTACTACATGTAACATTATCTAGCAAATCCAAAATAGCTAGTAAATGCTGGGATTGATTGCAGCATCATGTAAAGGACATTCAACTAACTTACATTCTATCTCATCTCATCTCATCATGTTCCTCTTGTACCTTGCGGTGTCGAGGTGAAGTATAAACTTCGTGAGAGTGCCCGGTTATGGGCTTCGTATATCGACATTCCCATGGATTCTGTTATTCCCTCCGTCCAGCGTTTACATGGTCGGCCTCTTCCTCTGTTTCCATCTGGTCTGTACGTCATTGCCTGTTGTGGCATGCTGTTGACTGGTAGCCTACTTGCATGGCCAAACCATTTGACTTGCTGCTTTCTAATAAAATCTAGAGCAGCTTTAACCCCCACTTTAGTCCTGATTTCTTCATTTCTGATCTTATCTCTTCTTGATACGTTGAGTATTCTTCTCAGGAACCTCATTTCTGTTGTTGTGATTTTTCTTTTCTCTTTTTCTGTCATTGTCCAGGTTTGGCATTGGTAGCAAAGAGTTGGTAGGAAGATTGTGTTACATTCTATTACACTTAATATTACCTTGCCCTACAGAGACTTCAGGTTGTTCTATCTTGACATGTGATGGTAGTTTACTCTCCATCTTTCAATCTGAAAGGATTTGTAAATTGCATATGTATACAAAAGTAAACTAAATAAATGAATGTGATATTTTGTTTGTCAAGATATCTAATCATGATTAATTATACAAAATGTCTTATGATTACTTCAAGACATGATTTCTGATATGTTATTCCTCAAGTTCCCTTTAAGAATGTTAGTTTGGCAATCAATCAGTGTAATAATAATGGCTTAACATGACAAAAATAACATAACGATACATGAAGGATTTGTGGAAGAGCTTTATTACTTGTGTCACACATCATACAGACATTAAAGTTGATGTAATACTTATAACATAAGCCATTCTTTGCTGTATCTTTTTCCCTCTTCCATACATCCAATAATGAGTCTTCAATTGGTGAGAAAAACAAGAAAATCTTGTCATTAATGTTCCTTCTCAACTGTTGCTTATAAGCAAGAATTCTACTTTGTGAGCTTATAACATGAAATCTGTGAGTGTGCTTACATTTTACAATCTATACATATAAAAGAGAATGTTTATGTCTTTGTTTGTGTGTCCTTTACGCATTCCCGAATGGTCCATCCAATTGAGATGAAATTTTCTAGATGTTCTTCTCATTCCCTCGGAGCCAACTGGCATAGTTAGTTAGTTTAAAATCAACAATTTTTCCTCCAGCATGAAAGAAAATGGCACGAGCTTAAGAAACAGATGAATAAATGTCCCGCCATCTTGCTGCAAGGGAACTCACTCTCTGATTAAACCAGAAATTAGTTATGAACAGTTGTTGTTCTCACTCGCGCGGATGCAACTGAAATGGTTAGTTTAAAATCAATTTTTAATGTTTGGAACAGGGAACGGGATCATCAGAAACTGACCAAAGGGAATGGGAGAAGGGGCCAAATATGAATTAAATGAAACGCTCCCCGCCAGGGGCTGGGCGAAGCCGGGCCGGATCATCTAGTTAGGTATATTTGGTCCCAATATGGTCTGCTTGTGCATTGAAGCTCGATTATCTGGACTCTGTTGATGGCATTACCTTCTTAGCCCACACACTGAAATGTGATGCAAGATGTAGCTAAACACATTGGATAGGAGGTCACATCAATTAAGTCTTGCAAATTCACAAGGAAGGACAAAGATAATGTGAATAAATCAAGCAAATGATAACCTGATCTCCCAGTGTGAAATGTCCTTCAAGAGGCAGAATTATACACCTATTTAGGTAGCAATGTGGTCACAGATGGGTCAACATATAAAGATATAAAAAAAATAGAAATAATGCAATAGGCAAGAAAAACTTTCATAGCAATTGGAAATTTGTGGAAGTCACAAATATTAAACAACAGACTGTTCAAGTAAAACATTAAACCAGTAATGCTGTTTGGATCAGAAACATAAAGAATGACATACAATGATTATTAATTAGCTACAACACTCAATCATTGTTGACTGGGCAAGATATGGGGACTAAAATGGTAAAAATAGATGTGTCTAGTCCTCTCCATGAGATCCTTTAGTGAAACCTCACTTCAAGAAGAGGAATCATTCTTCTACATATGTACCAATGTACACAAAGATGGGGGAACATATAGATATATTAAAAGCATATAAAAATGATCATCCATAGTGCTAAAAAATGTTTAAACTCTAAATGTTAAACCATTGCTGCTGTATGTATCAGAAACACAGAGAATGACTAAACCAATTACTAATGGACTACAAACATTCATTCATTGGTGCCTGTGTAGAATAAAGGGACTAAATCTGTATGACAATGTCATAATCACTATGTAGAGTTTATGAAGAAAACTAAACAAATAATCATTTACCCATATATTACATTATGGTATTTCTTTCTTCTTAGTGACGACCATAATATGTCTTCTTACAATTAGAGCTGCACTATGATGTCAAAGTAAGACAAATAAGCCACACTGTGATCAAAAGCAGTTATCCTACAAAAGTGTCAGTTGTCAGCCTTTCTAAGAATGGGGCAGGCACAGAGTAAGGTGTTTTTGCAGAAATTTTTCAGCAACCTTCCGGTGACATGGTGTATGTACTAATGCCTGCTTCTGATCAGATGTATTCAAAAACAACAGGTCACACATTGTAGGAAACAACTAATAATTACAGCTGTGGTCTGTCTGCTAGGATGCAAGCGTTTGTCGCATAGAACTTTCTTCTCTGTGAAGTTATTTCAAATTTTTGGCACACAGTAAGCTAAATTTTCTTATAATGCCTGTATTCAAAACAATGTTTTCCCGTAGTGAATTTGAATAACGAAGACACAAACAATAGATTGCACGATTTATTGCCTGGCATATTTCGCTGCATCTCGTCAGGTACATACTGCAGAAATCACACAACTTGCGTGAATTAACTAGATAAATCCTTCAAGTTGAAATATACACATATTCGCACAGTAATGTCACTTATTTACCACAGTAATTTTAAGCTGACTAACATGTCTTTCTGTTTACACAATTCTGGCTTGCGTTGATAGATCATAATTGCTTCTGCAAATTTTAACAAGCGAGTATTTTGTGTTCTAAACAACACGCGAAATGCAGTGTCTCTGGACACAACATGGCCACTGGTGACAATGTGCCTGCTGATTGAAGACGCCTACACCAACAGTCAAAGAGCCTGTTCCTCTGTACGCCACAAACAATTGTATTTACCAATTCACATGTAGATGCCAGGCCGTTTACATTGGTCGAACGGAGAGACAGCTTAACAAACGGGTGTCAGAACACATACCTCAATGGGTCAACAAGATACAACACACAGGAGATGCTAGCCGCGAGGAGCCGACACACCGGAAGCTCCCGGCGTCTTCAATCGGCAGGCACATTGTCGCCAGTGGCCATGTTGTGCAGAGACTTCTGAGGAGCTATATAGTTCGTGTTTTGTGTGAAGCTTTCTGCATTGCGGAAAGAGAGTGAGCCATTTGGGATAAAATCCTGGTGCAATGAAGTGGACCCTATCAACATTTAAGCGACTTTAAGTGTGTCTTCAACTGCAATGTTCTGGGCCTTACACCTATCTGAAGTAACTGCCTTGGCAAAATTTCAGCCTCTCGTGTCTGTCTGGTTGCTCTGCTCCGGATAGCATTCAAACAGGGCTTTGCCCTTATTCTCATCACACCTCTGCCAGATAAGGTCAGGACTTTGGAAGACAGAAACACTCTTATACTCTTGACTTCCCCATTCATACATTTATGTAGTCACCAGAACAATTTCAGTGACTTGTCTGTGCTTATTCTTTGACACAACTCTGCCCACTGTTCACCACTTTAACCAGGTTTTTGAAATAGCTAACTTTTGTGTAAATCTCTCTTTCCAAGCTGCCATGGTAACCTAGGACACCTCATCTATACTGTAGTGAGTGATGGAGGAACCAGCGCCAGGTCAATAACCCTGCCCTCATGACCTGGGCGACTTGCCGTCCTGTTGACACACCACTGTTGATACAAACCAGGTCAATAACCCTGCCCTCATGACCTGGGCGACTTGCCATCCTGGTGACGCACCACTGTTGATACAAACAAGAAACAAGGTCACTGGCTTCAAGTGCTGCCTTGATTCCCCCCCCCCCCCCTGTGTGTTGGAAGAAATGTTACTCCATGATTTGCTCTTAGCGTTGAAATCATCGCAGAAAATGACATTTCTCTCATGACATAATATGTCACTCAAACACTGCCATCTCTGGGAATCCACACTCACGTTACAGGCATAAACATTAACCAACACGAATTGTAGACCGGAGTGAACTGTAACAGCCTGTATTTGTATCTCGTCACTGACCCACCTGGACATGTCCAGCTCTGAAGCCACTATCGTCATCATCAAGTGCCCTGCCAGCTGGCGTAGGCATTCATGGCTCTCCACAGATCTCGGTCTTTGGTTTTCTGGATCAACTCTGCTGCTGATATTCCTCCTTGCCACTGTCTCAATCCATCCAGCATCATTTCTCTTGGTCTGCCTCTGCCTCTCTTCCCCTCCCCTTCCAGTTGTCACGATGTTCTCCAATGCTTCTCTTCTGATCTCATGACCAAAGAAAGATGTTTGCCTCTTTCTTATTGCTGTATACAATGTTCTAGTTTCATTAGCCTGTTTCAGGCAGTCGTTGTTAGTTACTCTGGCACTCCAAGTATTTCGCAACATTCATCTCAGGAACCACATCTCTGTTGCTTCTAATTTCTTCTTAATCTGTTCATTTACATTCCAAGATTCACTGCCATACAGCAAAACTGGTTCTACATAGCATTTCAGCACTCTCTTTCTTACATTCAGTGACAGTGACTTATTGCATAAGATACTCTTCATTTTCTGAAATGCAACTTTTGCTTGCCCTATTCTGCTCTTAATCTCTGTTGTATATCTTCCATCTGATGTTATAAATGCCCCCTCCCTTTTTTTTTTAGCATATCCTTTACAGGACCTCGCTGTCAACACCAGCATCTGTCAGCTGTATGTTGATTTCTTGGCAAGATTACGCTCAGTAGTTTGCCATTGCTTTCTGAGCGGCCGGCTCACATACCCCGTAAGTTACCGATGCGATTCGAACCACTGCTGATTCTCACCGTCATCACGTTACCGACGAGAGTATATGAGATTACGGAGAAAAGTCATAACCTTTAAACCACGAAGCCGGCAATAAATGCCCCTAGGTATCTAAAATTATCCACTTGGTTAAGAATTTTTCCTTATATTTCTATGTCACATTTTGGTGTCGCCATTTTCTTTGATACCATCAATGTTACTGTTGAAGTCACTATGCTCTCTCAAATCAGAATTGCCATTTCCAGGTGTCGCCTGCTGTAATAACGTTTGAAGCCGGCTATATAGAGTGAATTAACACTCAGTCTCGTCTCCTGAAGCATATCCTCCTATATTGTTTCTGTATGCCAAGCTTTTCAAAACTGGGTCTCGCAACAGCAAAATTAATGATTAATTGCTCACTTTTAGTTACAGAGTAGTGTAATTTGAGAGCAGAATTAGAAATTGATTATAAATATTAGCGATACTGATTGCTTGATTTATGCAGCAATTACAAACTTATTTATTTACATTATTTGCAGGATATTTAATCAACAAAAGAAAGCTATCACAATGCAGAGTACAAAGTGTTTTTGTCAAGACAATGAACGAACATTTCACATGACATTTAATTAATATAAATTAAATATAAATAAATACTGACCAACAAAAAGATATCAATTGAAACAAGAACAAGAGTGTTGAGATGTTACATAAAACCTATACTTTTGTATAGATGTGAAGCATGGACAATAAGCAGTCAAGCTGAAAAACAGCTAATGGCTGTGGAAATGTGGTTTCTGAGGAAAATGCAAAGAATATCATGGACAGATAGAAAAACCAATGAACAAGCCCTTCAAGAAACAAATGAAGATCATAAACTGATTAGAGTCATTAGATGTAGACAGTCAAAATTATTTGGGCATGTTATGAGAAGAAATGAATAGGAGAACTTGGTGACAACTGGCAAGATCAAAGGGAAGAGACCAAGGGGAAGACCTAGAAGCAAATACCTGGATGGCTTGATAACATGGCATGGTCAAGACAGGAACATTGAGCTGATCCACGACTCTGGTGATCGAGTCAAATGGTGAGTGATGACCGCCCACGCTTTCCGGCATGGCACATGATTGATGGATGGATTTACAGGACTTTGTGAAAAATTCTAAAAGTAAAAATTTTGTGCAGTATTCAGTTAATTATTTAGCAAAAGGTTGTAATGGAAAACAAAACTAACAGTGAAAGTTACTCAGAATATGATGGCACATGTTGAATTATGCTTGCGCTAATGGCAACACTTGTGCCCCTAAATTTGCTTTTGCCTTCACAAAGTATTTAAGGAGTATTTAAATAATTAAATTCCTGACATTTTCATTTTGTGTGAAATTTGTGTTCTTCAAAATATTCTGTTTTAATTGTGTTTTATTGGTATCATGAAGCAGCTCTTGTGACATTGATGAAGAAAAGTGGGTATTTAACAATCAATTTAACAAGATTATCTTCAAAGGATAAGAAATAATGCCTTGGTAAGTGGAAATCATAATTGATAGCGGGTTCGACCATGCTGCGACCCGAAATGGAACTGGAAGTGATATACCGCGCCACCCAGTAATGATCCACTGTGTCACCTAAAAATGGCTATGTAAAGACCATTCATGCTTTCGACGTCATTAATTCATTCAAATATCACGTGACAATACCACACATCATCTTGGCTTCAGCAGAAAAGTTTTTCCTAATATTCTGTGCATAGTGATTGGTTGAAATTATTGTGACTTTTAATGAAATTAATTATTTGGCAAAATGTAAGTAATTTTATTATTTTATAGCTTTTATACTTAATTGTACAATATTTTTATATGTATATTCAAGCTCTGCACCCTCTTTTACATATATGTGAAAAGTTTCATCCATAAAGATAGATCTTGGGGGTGGAAAAAAAAATGTTTTCTGCTGATAATGGCGGCCGACATGAATATTGATTGGAACTGGCTCAAAACGTGCAATTTAAACTACTAAAGTTAAAGAGAACACAAGTTTAAAGATCTATGGACTATGCCAAAATATTTAAAATATCGGCACATGATGATGTTGTCTCTCTGTGCCAGCACATGATGATGTTGTCTCTCTCTCTCTCTTCTCACCAATATACACTCACAAACTCACACACAGACAGGCACACACCCTCACACTATCAGATACACACTCCCTCGCATACACTGCATACATGCACACACATATATACACACGCACACACATAAACACACACACCCATACACACATTGAGACATGCACACACATACACACACATATATAAATACACACGTTCACACACCCACCCATTCACCCACACACTACACGACAGCACTACACGCTGCCTCACATAATCTCACCCTCTCACTCAGACTCACTCATTTACTCTCTAAACCACACTAACTCACTCTCTTTCTCGCACACACAGACAAGTACACAGACACACACTCACCCACTCTTTCTCTCTCACTCATTGAACAATCAATAACATTAGATATGCAGATGATGCAGTATTGATTGCAGACAATGAGCAGGATCTGCAACAACTTGTTACAATTAATAATAAAAATCTGATGGGAGATGCCTTGAAGAGATTAGAACAATTATCGCCATGGAGAAAGTAGCCTTTAGCAAGATGAAAAACATACCAACAAAAAGATGTCAATTGAAACGAGAACAAGAGTGTTGAGGGGCTACATAGAGCCTGTTCTTTTGTATGGATGTGAAACTTGGACAGTGAACAGTCACGCTGAAAAACATCTGATGGCTGGAGATATGTGGTTTCTGAGAAAAATGCAAAGAATACCATGGACACTGACCCATCAGTATAGATCACAATGTCATCTTGATGTCTATTACTCTGGATCAGTTGTTGCACCTAAAACTCTGTGCGGCACGCTGCCCATTCTCTGACCCAGTGTTACTATTACATTGTACCAGTCCGTCCTGTTTGCCGGTACGTACGAAACTACTCTTTTTTTCACGACTGACGGTCTCTAGATCACAAATTTGACTATAGATATTTCATCCTGTGCCATCCTCAAAGCATTAAGACTACACCTGCCTTCACCACCAAAGCCTCCACATGATCCATAAAAGACATTCACTTGCCGAAGGTGATACTCCTTGTTGTGTCCACCTATGGTGTCCACCATGGTGGTTGGATGAAGAGTCTTCCTGCTGGTTTAGACCGTCTCTGTGATCGACGGCGCCCCAAGAGCGAAGAGTAATCATAACTGAATGCTTCGCAGTCTCTTATAGCCCTGACTGTTAGTTAGTTACTGTAGTTAGTCGAGGTTCCAACTTCACGGCAACGCGTCGTCCCGTTTATGCTCCGTTCCCGTGTCAGTGAATATCACACAAAATGCTCTCCACTGTCCAATGTGAAAAGTAGAACAGACAGGAGTCTTGGCAATCCAACAGCCAGCACAGGTACACTGTGCACTAATGCCGCCGTCAGAATGTCAACACAAAATTCATCGACAAATACCACCGTTCATCGTTGATGGACTCGGCAGTCACCAGAAAGACCTCCTTGACCCGGGTTTTTTGACATGGCTTGGTCTATAGCCCTGACTGTACTGGGCTTAGGTATCAGTACAGAGCAGGGCAGGTGGTCGTTTCTATAATCCCCAAAGACATACCATTTTATGTCTGATGCCGCCTCTTGTGATACAAGTGCCAGGTCAATGGTGGTGTCAGGGTCCCCCCAGTCTCATTGCCTGCCTAGTTGGTGTCCCATCATTTAGACAGACAACATCCGTCTCAAGCAAGGCCTCAGCAAGAGCAGTGCCCGGTATGTTCTCTCCCGACCTGTCCCACTCGCTAATTGAAGTAGCCGCATAACAGATACCTGGTAAATGAAGAACAAATAAGTTGGTATCAACCAGTGCTGGTCTGGTGATCTCGCTTTTGGCAGCAAACAGTGTTTCCTAGGGTTTTTGTGTTTTGTGTTGGTTACATGTGTCTTTATCTTGCTGCACAAGAACCTGCACACTTGTCTTTCTGTTCTTATCTGTCCTCTACTTTTGTTGTCTTGGGAAAGGCACTTAGCCAACCGAACACGAGTTCTCTCTCTCTCTCTCTCTCTCTCTCTCTCTCTCTCTCTCTCTCTCTCTCTCTATATATATATATATATATATATATATATATATATATATATATATATATATATATATATCCCTCCCTCTCTCTCTCACTTGTCTTTATCACTTTGTTATGTCTTTCAACACATCTTTCTCATATCTCTGTCTCTCACACTATCTTTGTTATCTATCTCCCCCCTCTCTCTTTTCAACCTGCTTCACATATACCAGGTTTTCCTGCACTTTATGTGCATAGCATTTCCTTGTTTATTTGTTAATTCATCAGGCCAGTAAGTCGGAAGCCTGGTGTTTAAATTGCCTCATGTCCTTCTGAGGCGACACATATTACTGTCAGCTTAGACCGGAATTATGAGGACATCAATAGCAGGAAATAGTAGGGTGGTAATGTCAACAAAGATGGAAGCCTGTAAACAGTAAGTGTACAGAAATGCAAGTTAACAATTCTTTAACTCGCATGGGGACACAATTATTTTTATTAGGGATACCAATCTGGAAAATTATTCTTGATATTTAAACAGCTTCATACTCCAGCTCCGTATAAACTACTCTGTTTATTCATACTCCAGCTCCGTATAAACTACTCTGTTTATTCATACTCCAGCTCCGTATAAACTACTCTGTTTATTCATACTCCAGCTCCGTACAACTATAAACTCTCCCATATTTACAATAGTAATATACTCAAAATTAAATTGATGATAGGGCTCCCTACTATTTACAGTTATGGTCAAAATCAAACCGATAGATATAAATATTATACAAGTATACGCACCAACAACAAGCAGTAGCGATGAAGAAACACAAAACTTTTACGATGAAGTAGAGAAATGGCGATGTCACAAATTAGATCACAAGAAATAAAAATAATACCAGGAGATTTTAATGCAAAAGTAGGAATGGGAACTATGGCGGATATAATGGGTAATTGTGTTTTTTTTTTTTTTTTGCATATCCTTTACAGGACATCGCTGTCAACAGCAGCATCTTTCAGCTGTCTGTTGATTTCTTGGCAAGATTACGCTCAGTAGTTTGCCATTGCTTTCTGAGCGGCCGGCTCAGTTATCCCAAAAGTCACCAGCGGGAGACGAACCGCTCCCAGTTCTCGCCCGCTACGAGACCCTGCGTGATAAACGGGATTACGGAGAAAGTGTTGTAACCTCTCGGCCAGAGAGACCAGCTTTTAGGTACAATAAATGAGGCGATATCCATGGCCATGGCATTGCGGGCGCGATTCATAATGCCGCTTACTCGCGTTCAAAACACAGCGGCGACCGATTTGGCAGTAGACCGTGTTGCGCTGGTTTTAACGTGTTGGTATGGGAGCCGGTAGTTCAGAAAGCAATGGCAAACAGGACGTTGAAGTCAACATCAACATTTTTCAGATGCTGTTGATGTACTAGACAAGATTACGCTCAGTAGTTTGACATTGCTTTCTTAGTGACCTCGACGCGGAGATTACCGCCACCGATTCTCACGCACGTCACGTTACTCATGAGGGTTTACTGGAATACGGAGAAAATCGCAAAATCTACGCCAGGGAGACCGGTAATGGCAAACTACTGAACGTAAATTTGCAAAGACATCAACAATGGCAGTTAAATGCTGGTGTTGACTGCAACGTACTGTAAAGAATCTCAATATAGCCTACAACTTAAAAGAAAAAAAAAGTTTGAAAGAGGAAAGAAACTAATGGCTCTAAACTAAAAACTCAAAAGCATCTACTGTAAAATCGACTTTAAAGTGAAATTTTTTTTTTAAACTAATAGAATGGACAACTATCAATGGTCTGATCATTGGAAACACCCGATATAACACCATAAAAGAAGCTTTACACATGGAAAAGCCCTGATAAGAAAATACTCAACCAAATTCATTCTGTACAATACTTGCACCGGCTCCGTAGCGTAGATCTTACGGACGCGATTTGTAATCCCGTATATCCGCGTTCGAAAAAAATCTGCGCGCGATTTGGTAGCAGACCGCGTTGCGCAGTTTTTTTACGCTATGGTATAGGTGCCGATCGTTCAGAAAGCAATGGCAAACTACTGAACGTAAACTTGCCAAGACATCAACAACAGCAAAAAAAAAAAAAAAAAAATGATGGTGTTGACTGCAAACTTTCTGTAAAGGATATGCAATTAACTTTAACCATACTTGTAAGCCAGATCAAAAGCTCTGGGGGAAAAGATGAAAAACTAAGTTAATCATGGGTGAGTGGCGTGCAATGCACACAAAAAAAAAAAAAAAAAAACCAAGACAACCAACATTTGTATTTAATAATAAAAATGTTATCAAAAAAGGCAACGTTGGCTAAAAGATAGTTACACCAGACCTAGTGTGCACTTATACTAGGGTTTCTGATCATGATTTTCAAATTGGTCATTTACTAATGAGATCACCACAGAAAGATAGGCCTTGAAAAACCAAATCTAACGGTACCTGTCAGCAACTTGCTTGCTACAGGACTTTAGGACTCCCCTACTTTTGCACCGCACGAAATAACAACTCGTGTCATTTGCAAAAGGAATGCAATTTATTTAGAGCTGGAACGATTTATTTCGCGTTGGAGCTCAAGCCAACGAACACAAGCAAGCAAGCAAGCATTTAGAGCTGGCAATTTACAAGCTCTGCGAGCGGTATGCTTCATTGATATTAAACAACATGAATGCAATGAAGTGGTGAGAAATGATGCTAGTAATCACAATCTAATTCTACAGCCTATTATTTAATTATTGCCTAGAAACTATAGCATTTGTCAAGAACACGTCTTCTCTCTATCCGTCTCCAGTCGGGTCTGTCCTCACGCTACACATTGCGTGTACGCTGTACCCTCCGTGCATTAGCGGGTCTTGCGTGCATGGAGTCCCAAGCACGCTGGCTCGTGAACTTGAGTAACCGGGCACACCACGGTTACTCGCAAGGCCAAGCTTCCCACTAGCTTGGGGAAGCCCTCGCTCACTTGTACTTCTTGCCCTCTTGGTTGACACAAATGTGTACCCTTGTGCAGCTATTTATAGCGCTGGTGTCTCTCCTGTCTAGTGTCTCCCTACTAGACTTGTATTAATTCTTATTAACTCTCTAACTCTTTATTGGAGATTCTGACAGGCTCCCCTCCTCTCTGTGAAGTGTTACTAACCTTTAACTCATGTTTGTAACACGTATGGTCACAAAGAAAAATTGGATGTCCAATTTTGTCAGATATCCAATAATTTATAAATCTCTCGTTTGGGGATAGAACAACTCTCTTCTTCCTTTACTCACACTGTTCTATCTTTTCACTCGGCTAATTAAGTAGCCCATGTATCAGTATAGTTGGTTCTATAGATATCTTTGGGAATTGTTTTGAACCGGATCCGTTGTCTTATGACTTAGTCCTGGCTTCCGTCCTTAGACCCTATGTCTTTTGACTTTCACCCGTTGACTTCTGTCTCGACCTGTCCTCATATTGCCCAAAATGACGACCCAAATACAAGTTGACTCTGTTATGAGTGCAACACATGAGCATAAAATGTTCATGTTCCCATTAATATCCCCTCCAACTCATATACATATAGTTCTACTTTTCACCTTCTCGCTTCCGCTTGTGAAAAGCTATTTTCAATGTTACATTAAGGTTTTTAAGAAGTTATTGTGTCCCCTGAATTTAAGTTGTTGTTCTTTAAATCAAATCGTGTGCAACTTTTATGTGTTTGTTTTCCTGTTTGTTTGCGTGTTTACTAATAAACTATAGTGTACTTAACTTGCTAACTTGTGTATGCGTTAGTGTATTAAATGTGTGTATTCCTTCGAGCGCCGTAACTAGGTTTATTGTGGTTACAAACGTTTGTTATTCTTATTTATGACCACAACTCCGCTTTAAGAAGCTCGAAGTATATTCCCTATGTAATCCATTAAAGTATGACAGTAACACACATAAAAAAACTTGACAACACATTGGTTACACCGATGACACAGACAAGTCACAATAAGATGTTTTCAGCGGTGAAAAAAAAATTTTGCCGCTACTTTTCTCTCTCACTCTTTCATGTTTACTAATTTTCACGTTGTCTCCTCTCATTTATTCCTCTTGCATACATCTTTCACTCGCTTTCATACTCTCCTTTTGCTCAAACATTCACTAGTCATTAAAATATGTTTCATAGCATCACATAAATGAACATTACATATTTACAATAAATGATTGGCTGAATTATAACAGTATTCACGCCAAATGACTGTGCGTTTTGTTTGCACGTGTCATGTCTATACAAAATATACACGGTTGTGAGGATGGTTTGTTACCGATCCTGTAATAGTAACTAATAAAATTTGGTGTGCTGTCCTAAATTATCCCAAGGGAAATAATCTAACTACTTAATTTCATTTAAGAGAATTGAGTTACATACCTTAAAGTGTTATTTGTAAATAAGATGATGTTAATTCCTAAATGGTTAGGTTAGTTTAGAAATGATATTTTAGATAAATGAATTTATAAATGATTATGATTATGCGGTGATAAACTAATGTAATATCTAACAATTGTATTTCTATTATTGGTATTATACTAAATGGGTTATTCACTAAATGATGGTGATTTCTAACTACCACATGACATAAATAAAGTTATATGTGCATTTGAACATTTTGCAATTCAATTATTCATAGAAAAATGAAGTTATGTGTACTGTTAATAAAATAATATATATATATATATATATATATATATATATATATATATATATATATATATATATATATATATATATATATATATATATATATATCACAGTTACATTTCTATATCTAATTACACTAACTGAAGTCCTCCTTTCTGGTGTGAAGATGGAGCAAAGTTCTTTGTAGACTATTATAACATAGTTCATTTCGGCAAAGTCATTCTATGCTCTCCTTCATGGATAGTGTATAAATATAGTTCCCTACTAAGTTATGTAGGTTCATAGCTAGCACTTCAACGTTAATATAGCTTATGTGTGTGTCAGCGCATGTTACTTCTGCGTCTGTTCGTTACACTCTTTATAGCACTGTTATTTTCACACAGTTTACATGTTTGGCGATGATAACGCACTTACAATGTATCTTAATCACCACATACGGCACTGAGTTACTTAACATTTACAGTGTCACTGTTTCTGGTGATCTGTGGTCGATCGGTTCCTGCAAATCGGGTATTTCTATAGTTGACAGTACCTCAATTATATGTATATCTCTATTCTAAGTGGGGTGGAGTTATTCAAATTTGAGTGTCATGACCTTTCACTAAAATTTTCTTTAAAAATCCGCTCACTGAGTTGATTTTGGCGCGGCCTAATCAGTGTTGGGGCCCAAATTGTCAAAATTTAACATGTTTTAAGAATATCTATTTAGTTTTTAAACAAACATCCTAGCAACCATACTTCGCTGCGGTCGGGGTTTCGAGGCCTAACTGCTCATGTCAACTATTTTTTTATATGACGTATGGTGACGAATCTCACAACTAAGCAGAAAAAAAGGTTGGTGAGATCTGTTAAACTGACATTTGGCTTTCAAATATCATAAATGTTTGGTTTGGAATTATTGCATACAATCAAGAGAATTGCTTTCACATGTTCATCAGTCAAACTCGTTAGATGTGTTGACTTCACATACCTCATTTTTGAAAATGTTTGCCCACAGACATAAGGTTTTTCCAAACAGTAAACACAGATGCCATACCAGCGGCAAATTTCTTCAGTTCCGAAAACTTAACATCAGGTAAGCAGCGGTAAAATTCAACACGTTTTCCTTCTCTGTGCTTCTCTTTCAACAAGTCATTTGATTGCAAATCAATAAGCCCCAACTGTAGTTAACCTGCCACATCATCAAGGTTACAATCAAACGGATTCTGGAACAGAAGAATGTCCACCTCACTTCTGAGAAGATCTGAAAATCTCTAAAAAAAAAATGCTTCTTCAAGTCACGACTATTTTTTTTCTTCGGAAAATCGAAGTTGACATCTTCGGCGATTGTAGCGCAAAATTCTCTGAAACAGTGAAAATGGGGAAAGTTTTATCCTTCCAGCTGTGCTTCAAACAATGACAGCATTCTCCGAAATCCTTTGATGATTCTGTAGAGATCACAGACGAGGTTATCTTTTCCCTGAAGTTTCAAATTCAGTTCATTCATGTGGGATGTTGTCGCGAGATCACTGTAATTTACAATAAGATGATACAGATAACAAAGACAGTCTGATTCGCAGCTGCAAGTTGTTTACTTCTAGTCGTGGTGATATCAAGACAGTCGGGAGTCCTTGAGAATTCTCCTACATCAAAAGAAAATTGTAGGCATGTTGTTGTGGCCCGATCGGGATAATACAGGAAAAACGCTAGCCTGTGTTGGTTGTCATAACAAGGGAGACAACTTTTGCATTGATTGATCAAGGGGGAGAGAATAATTCTGAAAGAGTTGGTGCCCTTGAGGACACCTGTGTTGACATCAAAGGAACGTCACTAAAACAATACAAGGCTGTTTGAAAAAAAAAACATGACTTGTTTACAGTTAGTGTAGACAAGAAAGTTGACTTGGGTTGACGTGTTTCGTTACCGCAGTTATGAATTCAGAGAGCATCTACCGTGTTAGATTTACTTAAAGTTAAATAACATGTGTCTTTATGGCAAATTGTAGAGGCCATCCAGGAGTAATGCGGTGTTTCATAAGGCACTCCATATAGTGTATTTAGGCATAATTAATATAGGCAGTAGCTTTGTTAAAACTAGCTAGGGTGAGGAAATAATTAGCTCTGCTAGTTGAGAATAGGGTAGTGAAGTGAGAATTAGCTCTGCTAGTTGAGAATAGGGTAGTGAAGTGAGAATTAGCTCTGCTAGTGAGAATAGTGTAGTGGGGTGATGTTTGGGGAGACTGAGGATGGGTTGGGAGATGGGTGAAATGTCCAATCGTGGGATCTTCCAGTGGGGTGCCTACTGGGGTTCTGCACTCTGTCTATTGGTCTTTTCTTGTCTTAACCTGATTCAGATTGAGGTGATGAGACACTCTGATCCATGACAGAGTTTAGTTTACAGATAAATATCTGAGCGAAGCTGTAGGCCTACACTCAGCTAGTAGGAATCAGTATCAGGCGGCCTTCACCAGATGTGGTCTCTTTCTCTAACAGATTCCCCGACAGTGACGAGGAAGCTTTACCCTGGGTTTGATGGAGGTCTACTCGTATTAAGCAGAACATCAAATGAACATTCGCTTTATTTTATAAGATGAATAAATACCCAGAGGAAAGTATAGTCAGCACTGTTTATGATGGGCTTAGGATCCAGAGGATCCATACGTACCTGGCTCAGTTGAGCAAGACATTATAAACGATTCTTTTACAATAGGGATTCACCCAGGTTGGGTGATACTCATTTCTTCACCACAAACCACTGAACACTAGTGATTAGAAAAGAACATTGAACATCGCGTTCTTGTGGAATAATTTAGTCCAGTGAAGAAGTACTTTAGAACTGTTTGTGTGTGACAATCAATAACAATGGATTAGAACAAATGTGAGGCCTGTGAATTTGAAACCTAGTTTTCACGGTACAGAGATCCGTACTTATCTGATTTATAGGGACCTTAGTCTTTTCAGTG
The DNA here is from genome assembly GCA_963921405.1 of Cepaea hortensis. NCBI lineage: Eukaryota > Metazoa > Mollusca > Gastropoda > Stylommatophora > Helicidae > Cepaea > Cepaea hortensis. Next base: position 487,538,613 of record OY992876.1, on the reverse strand, counting down.
AGTGACAGATCCGTGATTAATTTTAAACGATAACTATTTTCAGAGGATCATGCATCTAGTCGACCAAGTAGATACCGGAGAAAGTCAACGTCTGGAAGAAGAGACGCATCAATGGGTGAGGTCTTCATGTGCTAAGCTATCATGCTGTGGCGTACCCTTGCTATGATGATGATCTGACTTGGCTCCTGATCACTGGTCTAATTCTACATACACCTTAGAATATTCGACACACATTCTACACATCACACACACCCACTTCTCACACACATACTCTTTGCTTTAATAAAATATTTTGTATTTATTTGGTGAAGCTAGAGTTGTTGAGTATGTTGTGTTGGGGAAGAATGAGAGGGGGCATGATCCAGGGGTGAGTGAGAGTCCGAAAAGTGGTGTCTAAAGACTGAGGGAGTTTTGTGGACGGATTCTGGTGGTTTCTCTAGGATAATAATGTTGGGTTAATAAAAATGTGGGTGTTGATTCCCCTCACTTCAGGGACGACACTAAAGTAATAAAGGATTATTACGACAGATGTGATGTCAACCAAAAATGACAACTTTGACAGCCAGGTAGAATCTGACAGCTGTAGATCAGCTCTATCTTTTTTCAGTGAGGAAATGTCTACTTCGTTTCGGAGCTTGTAAAAACGAAACAGGACTTTACGCAGCTGAGCCACCTCACTGATGTGTGATAAGGAAAGTCACAGAATTCAGAATTAATTTCTTCACGAAAAGCCTGGAACTGACGGTGATTAAGTGCATATCCCCGAATGAAGTTCACAGCAGAAACGACTGGTTTCAGTACACAAAAATTATCTAAGTCTTTCCCACAGAGTTCTTGCTGATGTATGATGCAATGTATGAAAAGACCGTACAGAATTTGCAAATCTTCCAACAGAGTCCTGATCTGCCGGGTCAGACCCTTCCTCACCACAGCCATGTTTATTTTCCCCATCAACTGTAACATATCGAAGATGATTACACTAAAAGTTATAGTCTTGCTAAACTTTTTGCACTTCCATGAACATGTAATTTCCAGTTGTTGTTTCATGCATGCAGCAGACGGACGTCAATTCTCCCGTTATCTGAAAGTCTAAATTACTCTAAGTTGACACCACAAATTAATACGAGAAGTTTCGAAGTACTCGAGAGATCAGTAGACTCAACCGGCCTCAGAGAATACCACAACAAATTCCTAGTTTTATCGCGTGTCTGTACCACTATGTTCTCTCGAAGTTCTTCTATTCTTCGCACAACTGAACTTGCCGAAAGGCTGGTAGTTCGAAACAAATAAGCTTTCTCAGGACACAATTCATTTGCTGCTTGCATCATATACTCTATGATGAAGCTGCCATCAGTAAACACTTTTCCTTGTTCTGTCATCTTATGCACTATGTTGTAACATGTACTAGTGTCTGATTCCTTTTCAGCAAACTTTCTCGTGAGGAGAATTGTTCTCTGTTTCTAAACCATCTTTCATGGACTAATATTTCTCAGAGCGTAACTTTCCAGAAAACTTTGAATATTTTGATAGATGTTTTGTTTCGTTGTGACGTCGAAGATCGTAGTAGTATATAGGTACAAAAGGATGACCGTTTTTGAGGATCTTATATAAATCAACCATTTATCGATCCTGATCCTCAAAGAGCGATAACTCTTCGGGGTTTTAAGTAGGCGTGGTGGTCAGGGGGGGGGGGTGTGGTGTTCAAGTGGTCAATGGTCAAGTGACTCATCAGAGTAGGCGTTGTGAAGTGACTCATCAGAGGTGGCGTGCGTGGTCAAGTAATTATAGGTACGACATCTAACATCAATAAAGAAAACAAACGATTCAAGTAAGGTACATAATAATTTTAATAAAATATATATAGACAAACAATGCATATTAAATAAGTAGTGGCATAGTTGACACATTATCACTGTCAACCTTTCTTTTTATATACAGATAGGACAAAGATTCACGATGTTGCTGATACGTATACACTGCAGAGTCTTGTGTCTTGAACCCTATATTGGTTCCCCCACTTGGTGTTTGGGTGTTGAGTACTTCCAAAAATGTGTCCTTGTTTAGTGTTGTGGTTTTTGGTCAGATCTTTGGTACTGATTTTATCATAATCTCCAACACAAATATACGTCTTACTACACAATGAGATCATCCCCTTCCCTTCGTACTCTAGTTTGAAAAGCCCGGGGGTTCTCTTTTCATAGGCTTTGATATCCACACAGTCCTGACAGGTAGTAGTAGTATGAACAGGACAGGTTTCAGACGGAAACCACTGATTGTAGACTCTATCATATTCTTCTCGTAGGTGTGGTTTAACCACCTCAGAGAGTGAGTCGGCGCTAAGGGCCAAGTAGAGAGAGAGTCAGTGTCCATTTCAGTGAGTTGGTAGTCTTCTTTAGCGATAAATGTGTCGAGAAAGTCATAATAGAAAGCTAACATTCTTAATTTGGCATACTGGTAGACAAAGAACCCAATCTGTAGAGATAGATCCCAGACAGTTTTCTTCTTTAGTGTTTCTACTTCGAAAAGATCATCTGTAATACCAGTCATGCTTTTGAACCTGGGGTTATTGACTAGTTTGGTAGTGTCTTTTCCCTGGCAGTAGGAGACATCGGTATGTTTGGCTTTATTGGTTAACGTTTTGCCGTAAGCGGCTTTAACTAACAATTTCATAGTGTCGGCTGTAATAGACTCAGCCGGATTTTTGTCCCCTTGGCGACGGGCGTTAGACACTGTTTCCCCAAATTGTTTAAAACAACTAACCGGTCGATATTCTATTGTCTGGTAGATGTGGGTAACTACCAACTCATGGGCTAGATACCACTTTAAAAGAGGGGTGGCTAATAAAATTTTCTTCCCGAAATAACTACCGATCAATGTCCGTCGTGGGGTACTCAGTAGTTTATTTTCGTCTCTCGACACCTCCATATTCTTGAAAATAGGAGGCATTTCGGCAAAGGACTCTTGTAAATCAGCTGGGGTCTCAATATCGCACTCAACCAACCCGAAAAATGTGTCACTTTTTACAGCCTCAATTATCTGGTTTTCACTCAACGATCCCCAAGGAAGCTCTGACGGTGGAAACTTCTCTTTCAGGAAACACTTGATGGTTGTGTTTGATCTCTTTAATCTCTGCCACTCACATTCCCAAATAACCTTAACTGTCACCCCAACAGTTTTTTCTAGATACTCGTGGATCTCGCACGTATTCTGGTACAGTTCTACCAACGGTTTTTTATTGATGGGATTAATCGTTTTCCCAGCAGTTAGATGGCAAGATGGATGCCCATGGAACAAACACCCATGGAATTGGTAAGCTGTCGTATTCTTTTTATCTCACCCATCTACTCGAATATGTCGATCACCGAGCTGCATCTCGTGACTATTGAATTGGGTTTTTAAATCTATGTTGTTGTGTGACACCAAACTTAACCACTCTCGACTCTGACGTGTGTATTTATGTAATCTGTGTGATTTAAACCCATCTTCGCGGCTTCGATATATGGGGAAGTCTGATGGCATATCTTTCATAAGAGACCAAAGGCATAATACAATCGCATCAAACCCGTTAATAGTTTTTACCAGCTTATTACCCCTGATACGGGTCTCATTGACTTCGTGATAACGATGAAAAATGATACTCGGCCCACCCACCACGTTATCTCGTAACAACTTGTGCACCTTCTCCTCCTTCTTCGAACACAAAACAAAAGAAACATCTTTATTCATGGTGTTGAATAGGTACTGTAGAGTAATGCCGGGGACCGAGATGGCCTGCTTGCACATGTCTATATTTAACTCGGCGTAAATGGCTACTTGTTTGTCCAGGGCTTTTAGAAAAGGGGACACGTCTTTGATGTTGTACCAAATTAAAAAATCCCGCAAGGTACTCATCTTATTGTCGGTCCAGGCTTTCTGACAAACGGTGTATTCTGTCTCGGAAATGTTACGGTTTTTAAGCTTTGAGGAAAAAGGCTACATGCGGTGGTAGGGTTGTCTCATTTAGCTTTCCCAGGTCGGTCAGATAGGGCTTGTGTCTCTCGATGTCTTAGTATTGTGTGTAGACTGGCGATTATTTTGAAGCGGGAGTTTTGAACATTAAAAAGCCGGAAAAACGAGTGCCCCAATCTGTCGTCATGTCAGTATCTGGTCGATTAAAAAATGTCCATTCACACAGATAGCGACCGTGTCGTATGTGTGACCTAATCGTATCCCAGTGATCATTATACACAGCTCGAACATCCGGGGGCAATTTCTGTAATGACAAATATTCACTAGCTGCTGTGTTAACACCAGAGGTTCCCGCCGGTTCGTTGGCAAGCGTGACACGCGATGATAGTTGAGTATTATTAGTAGGCGATACCCGACAAGGTATCTGTTGATCCGTCACTCGCCGTGGTACTAGGTGCTGATGATGCGTCACTCGGTAAGGCACTATATGATGATGCTTGTTGCTTATTATTAGTAGGCGACACGTTATCGGGCGTGCCACCCGACAAGGTATCTATTGATCCGTCATTCATTGTGGTAGTAGATGTTGATAACTGAGTATTGTTACTAGGCTATACCTGGTGTTGGTGGTGATTCGTAATTCATTGGGGTAGTAGATGTTGATAACTGAGTATTGTTACTAGGCGATACGTCATCGCCCACGCCACCCGACAAGGTATCTGTTGATGATGAAGCGTCACTCACCGTGTTAATAGATATTGATGCTGCGTCACTCGGCGTGGTACGTGATGATGCGTTAAAAATAGAAGTTGTTCGTTCCGCGTCACTCACTGTGGTACTAGATGATTGTTGCTTATTGTTGGTCGGCGACAAGTTATCTCCCGCGACACCCGACAAGGTACGTGTTGTTAGTAACTGTTCATCTGTGGTCGGCGAAACATGATAGCCCGACAAGCCACCGGATGTTGATAACGCTGCCCGCTACGTCTGACACCAGCACCGGAGGATGATGCTGCTTCTGTTGTTGTGGTAGTTGGCGGTATATCAGTTTCTGTAACTGACGACACTCTGTCATTCGATGTTTGTTGTTTGGTTGACTTCCGGCGTTTACCAGTAGATTGTTCGTCTGTCGGCTCTCGTTCGCGCTTGCGACTTGTGGATTGGAGATTGTTAGCAGCACTAGATGATGGTTGAGTGGTCGACACGCCGCTGAATAGTAGTTCATGTTCGGTCTCTTATGTGTCTCCGTAAATTATCATATCTATTGTAACTGTAATCGCAAAAATCGCAATTGAACTGTTGTTTAGAATGAGTACTCCCAACATGTCGACGTAGATTAGTAGCAAATGTGAAGGTTTTATTACACAGAGTACACGTGTGTTTCTGCGTAGCTGCCATTCTCTGATAAAATGGCCGAAGTAGTTGTGAATGTTATTCAGCCATACAACGAAGTTTGTAAGATGACGCAATTATTAGATGTGTTGATTCGTAAACATGCGACGTTGTTTCACTCTGTTGTAGACAATATGCCAAGTGATCAAGCATATCCTGTCTTTGAGAATATAGCAGACAACTTATTTTCTGATGCCCGCATCAATTGTGGCCGGATAATAATTTTAATGTCTTTGAGCAGATATATGAATAAGAAAATAGTCAACTCGTTGTACAATAGTGACGATGATGTCGAGAAAATTGTCACCAGTTTCAGCCATTCAGCCGCTAAATATATATTTATAGATGACACGATTGTTAAAATCGGATGAATTAGAAAACATGTTGAATTTATTTTCCTCTGAATAAACATACATCCTTCCTCGTTGACGGTGAATCTGAGAAATGACTTGTCGAAAGTGTTTGTCGTATATGTGAAACGCCCAAGTTGTGAGAGAAGTGTCATTTGAATCAGCCAATCAGACGTCGGGTAAATAAGAAACCAATGTCACATCGCTCGACCGAGACTGCCACTGTCACACGGGGGCGGGCGAACTGTCAAAAGGCGGGTTATGGCTGGCACATTTCACTCGAGTATAGATTCGTAATCACTCAGAAAGAACCACGGCTTTTCATCGACTATACATTATCTACTACACTGTTTGTCATTGTCTGCCACAATAATTACGCAACTAGGTCCTTTGTGTCAAATCGTAATTGCATCTTTCGTACGTTTTCTATCTCCGGGAAGAAAAGATAATTGGTTTGATGCCAGGGCACCTAAGCAGAGACAGCTCTGTAAGTATTCTGTCCTTACTTTAACCAATTTTTGCTTGAAGCATAATTGGCCGGCAAGATGTTAATTTTCTTCCGTGTCAGATACACGGAAATTATAAAAAAGTTCTCTCTCGGAACATAACGGCAATTTCCTAGGAACGTAATTGTCGGAGTCCCGCTCCACGACAATTTAACGTCTTCTTTCGGATTAGTGTCAGTTTACATGAGTCACTCGGAACATATCTTTGTTTAACAGATTGCTAACGTTCTTGTACAAAGAGAAAAAAAAACAAAAAACCACCCGCATGTTTGCCGCAGACAAAAACATTGCTACAAACACAACATACATTATACGGAAAGACATTATATAATAACACAACATACAAATGTACAAAGACATTATTTAATATCAAAACATTACAACTGTCAACAAGCCCGACTACATGCAAATATTAGATTCTCATACATGCACAGATGTCAGTTGTTTCTCACAACAGAAGATACCCGCCATTCACAACGGCTTTTTTTCATTCAAGACTCACAACCGCGCAACTGACACAAGATGGCGCTGTAGTAACGTTACCAACAGAAACGCCCTGTTTCCATCGATTGAAATTACATTACACACAATCATGACGTATTACTATTGATTTGTCTGTGTGTTGGTACTTTTCCCCCCACTGCATAGGGAGTTAAGACGGCGAGTGGAAAAAATTTAACAGAAGAATATTTGTTTATTTGTAATTAATTCCCCAGACGCGAGAAATATAGAATCGTAGTGACACAGAATGTACAACAAATCACTGGTCGAGTGGCTTAACACAATTGATGTGTTCGAATCTTTGTATATACCAAAGCTAAGACGTTTTAACCAAGTGAACATTATGTGCGATAAGCGGCCGCTGTGTGTATATGGCATAGGCATCTGTTATGTCAGCGTGTGCCGTGATTATATCTAGCAGAACCGTAGGGGAGTAATTCTTTAAACATCGGTATGTACCACGGCGTAGGTAGTCACTATCAGGTGGCGCCCTAGCTAAACATTATCATCAAGAGTTGTCGGGTGGCGATTCTTCACTAATCGTTGGAATATATAGACGGGCGTGCGAGTCATAACCTGCCATTTAATGACCATGGATCCTCGGTGGAAACATCCTTTTACTTGTTTGATTGCGGGGCCGACAGGGAGTGGGAAAAGCGTATTTGTACAGCGCTTCCTGACCCATCTACCAGCCATGGTAGACCCGATTCCAGAGGAGGTTATATGGTGCTATGGGGAATGGCAATCCATGTACGAGAATATGAAGGGGGTGCAGTTTATCGAAGGTCTACCTGATATGGAACAGTGGACAGGCGATAGACGTCGGTTAGTGGTAATAGATGACCTAATGTCCGAGACAGATGATACGGTGACTAAACTATTTACTAAGGGCAGTCATCATCGCAACCTCAGCGTCATGTATATTGTACAGAACCTTTTTGGTAAGAATAAAGAACAAAGAACCATCAGTCTGAATTCACATTACCTAGTAGTATTTAAGAATTCTCGAGACGGTGCACAAGTTAATAATTTGGGAAAACAAATTTTTCCAGGGCGGGTGTCATATGTCCAAGAGAGTTTTAAGGACGCGACATCGGCTCCACACGGGTATTTGTTATTCGACCTTCGACAGGAAACACCAGATCAACTCCGTCTACGAAGTCATATATTTCCCGACCAAAGACAAGTCGTCTACGTGCCTAAATAACATGTCTAGTCAACTTAAACGCAACGAATCCATGTTGCTGTACTTGGGTGAAGCCAAGCCACCGGCCGTAAAAGCTGTTATTAAAGCAGCTTCCCCAGACCTCGTCCAATCAATTTGCGAATGCTGTCACAATGTATTAAAAGGTAATGTCCCTCTGACACCCGCTCAGAAGCGACGACTGCAACGACACAAAACAGTCTGAGAGCGCTCACTCACAAGGAACTATCGCTCAAGAAACGGAAACAGATCTTGCAAAAGGGTGGATTCATCGGTGCCCTTCTCGGACCCATCCTAAACGTTTTGAAAGGTATTGTGGGTTTATAATGAAGAAAATGATCCTGGTTGATCCTCGGGTGTTGGAAAAGCCCTATGTACCACCCGACACACTAACCGATAGCCTACAAGATTTGGATAATCAGATGCAACAAGTCTTGGAAACAGAAGATCTACCACCACGTGACAAAGCCAGACTATATCAACAAACCTTGCAGCGGTATCTGAACCGTCTCGACCAGTACAGACACAAACCATTAGGCCTGGTGGATATCAAGGAACAAAAACCCGAAGTCAGCGCCTTACCGGCACCAGTAGTCGAGACACCGCCTGCTCAGCTAACACCGAAGGTAGACGAACCCAAAACCCCGTCAGAAACGCCTCTTGCTACACCGGGTTATAAACTTCGGAAGAAGAAGAAGAAGAAGATACCTACACCCCGATGGGAAAAATGGCCGCGCAATTAAGAAAATATTACTATGACTCAGAGAAACCGGGGGCCTATGGTGGTGCTGTCGCTTTACATCGAAATACCAAACTTCCAGCTAAAACCATTCAGAAATGGTTACGTCATCAGGACACCTATACTCTACATAAACCGGTTCGTCATCGGTTCCAGAGACGCCAGACCATAACCGGGGGTATAAATCAACAGTTTCAAGCCGACTTGATAGATATGCAAAAGTTACGAAGGTACAACGACGGTATGGCCTACCTAGTGACGTGTATCGATGTGTTTAGTAAATACGCCTGGGCCATCCCGATCCAGAAGAAAACGGGGAAAGAAAGAGCTAGTGGCGGCCGTGAGTAAAATATCTTAGGAGGGCCAACCGATAAACTTTCAGACCGACAAAGGTTCGGAATTCACCAATCGAACTTTCTTAAAATTTCTGACTGACCGAGCATTTCTTTACCACTAAGAACGAAGATGTGAAAGCCGCCATGGTAGAAAGATTCAACCGAACTCTTAAAGAAAACATGTGGCGTTATTTCACCAAAACCAATATACTGCGCTACGTCGACGTGATAGATAAATTGATCCAAAACTATAATGGTTAGTATCACCGGAGCATTCGCATGGCACCCGTGCAAGTTAACAACACTAATCAAGAAGAAGTGTGGAATAATTTATACCGTAAAACAGACGCATCAAGAAAAGTGTATTTTAAAGCCGGCGACCGTGTCAGGTTAGCTCAAAGCCAACAACCTTTTAAAAAAGGTTATATGTCGGGTTGGACAGAAGAACTGTTTACCGTTAGTCGTATAAACCAGACTAGTCCGGTGTCGTATGTGCTAAAAGACGATTCAGGGGAGGAACTTAAAGGGTCATTCTACCGAGAAGAAATACAGTTGGTGGGTGATAAAGAAATTTATCGTATCGAAACAATCCTACAAGAAAGGCGACGGAAAGGTAGTGGTAAAGAGTATTTAGTCAAGTGGTTTGGTTATCCCAATTCATTCAACAGCTGGATAGCCGACACGCAACTAGCCAGCTATGGAGACTAGTGGTACGGCCGAAGACAACCTGGAAACTATTGTGTTGCGTCCACAGACTAGGGACGGGGAAAGAACTTCGTTCTGGTCGTTTTTTGGACAACGAGTGCCACGGCCAGAGATTGTATTCATCTGCCAAACCCTCATTATATATAGCGTAATTGCTGTGTCACTATTCAATCTGATTCAAGGCAGCGCAGACGCAGCAGAAGGCAAGCTGTGGGTCGCTTTAATGTGTAGTTGTTTGGGTTATATGCTACCTAACCCTAAGTTAGATAAACAATGAGTTTCTATGTGGTTTTACCGAGTAATGCGGCGCCGGAAGTGTTCCCGAACAACCACCCAGGTCTCTTTTTCGTCAAGTTGCCACAGACTATTGAGGTGAGTCAACAATACGAAGTGGGCCTTGCCGAAATTCAATTCCCCAATGCGTATTTTAATGATTTGCCGGGGGAAATTTGGATCCAGTACTTTCCACCTAAAGGTAGTGGTATGGAACCCTTGAATGTCCACCGGGTCCGTTCAGCACCCCAGAAGCTTTAATCGAGGAACTGAATAAGTTGTGTGTCGAAACCCAAGTAGACGAGAAAGTGAACATTAAATTCGTGCTAGGTACACCTTGGAAAAAAGTCGGAATGAAACTATTTGAAAAGGGCGCCCACGTTAAAATTAGTGAGAGGTTGAAAAACATATTGGGGTTCCCAAGCTCGACTCTATCAGACGACAATGTCTTATTATACGGTAATATAGAATTAGAGATGGATAGCGTCGTTAAAAATATCTACGTTTATTCTGATCTTGTAGCCGCGAGACCAGTTGGAGACGCCATGGTTCCTTTACTAAGGACTGTTCCTATATTGGATCCGTTGTTGCCGTCAGTGTATCGTGTCTACGGCAAATCACATTATGTCCAGTTAAGTCGTTTCTCCTTCGACACGGTGGAAATACTTTTAACTACCGATCCGGGAAAAACGATCCCATTCAACGATGGGACTTCAGTGCTAACTTTACATTTTCGAGCCCGGAAACTCTCAGAGCTCGAATAGACTAAAATGAGTTTTTTATGTGACACTGCCCATCGAATAAGGCTCGTTTCCAACTATACGAACAGGGTGCTGAAATTAGACTTAGTGATAAGTTGGCAGATATTTTACAATTCCCCTCGACCCGCGTCATCGAGACTGAGCCCGTTCTTTCCGGCGTGGGTGAAGTAGATTTGGACCAGGGTACGCAAAATATCTTCGTCTATTCCGACATTGTCACATCGCGTGTGGTCGGCGATGTGATGGTACCATTACTACGGACTCTACCTGTCCTAGACAGATCCACCACCTCTGTATTTAGGATGTACGATAAACCACATTACGTTCCACTCTGTCGGTTTTCCTTTGACACGATTGAGCTTCTTATAACCGACGAACGGGGGAAACCTATCCCATTCACAGGTGGGACATCGGTAGTGACGCTGCATTTTCGAACCAACAAACGTTATGAGCTGGTTTAACCATGGTTAGACACGTTCCAATCCGACGCAATCCCAAACTATACGAGGAATATTTCTGTAATCAAGACGGCAGCGGTCTACCCGTTTTTGTGGGTGGTCGGAGTCAGCGGGGTCATGGAATTGGTAGTTTCTTTAGTGGTCTTGGTCGAACAATTCTTCCTTGGTTGAAGACTGGTGGCAAAGCCCTTTTGCGGGAAGGATTGGGTACGGGTTTGCAGGTGGCTCAAGACGCCCTAGCTGGTCGGAATGTCGGCGAGTCCTTCAAAGAACACGCCAGGGACGCCGGTCAACGACTGCTCCAGGGCGCTGCTCAACATATCAGCCAATCGGGTAGCGGCGTCAGGAAACGAAAACGAGCCGCCCCGCCCGGTCAGCCCAGTAAAAGAATAAAACCAGCCGGCAGAAAGCGATCGGCTCATAAGAACCACCAACACCAGCGGGGACATTTGGATATTTTCTCGTAATGGCGTTAATACATCCCAAGTCGTGTGAGTGCCTACATTCTGGTCTGGATTTGTTTAGCGTGCCACCTACCCAGACGGCCGTGGAAGAGGGACAGTTCCTAGAAGTACATCCGTTGGCCTCGTTAGCCTATGGAGCACCCATCGAGTTCTCTATCTCTGGTGTGGGAGAGGATTATATAGATTTGTTTAATACTTTTCTGCACGTGAGAGCCAAAGTTACACTTCCCAACGGCGACGACCTACCAAACACAGCCGAAGTCGGTCCCATAAAGTATTATTTGCATAGTTTGTTTTCTCAAGTAGACGTGTCTTTGAACGACACTCTTATTTCACCGAGTGAAAATTCGTATCCGTACCGGGCCTACTTGGAAGCTCTTCTGAATTATGGAGAAGAGGCTAAAAAGAGTCATCTGACATCGGCTCTATACTACCCAGATACTCCTTTGTATATGACAGACACGAAGGGTGAAACCAATAAAGGTCTAGCGAAAAGACGATCTTTAGCCAGCTATAGTGTGGCGATGGATATGATGGGCCGTCTACATTCCGATATTTTCAATCAGGACAGGTACATGCTGAATGGGGTCGATATCAAAATCAAACTAACCCCCCTCAAAATCTGTCTTTAATTTGATTGCCACGGATGTAAACGGTGATTACAAAAGTGTCATTACTCACGCCACCCTCTTGGTGAGGAAAGCTAAGTTAAATCCAGCTATCTCTCTGGCTCATGAAAAAGCCTTATTGAGAGCCAATGCCAAGTATCCCATTAAAATGGTAGTGGTAAAAACCTTTTCTATCCCGAAAGGTATGTTTTCCCACACACAAGATAACCTCTTCCTCAGCCAGACGCCGACCCGGGTGGTGATCGGCTTAGTGAATGCTTCGTGTTTAAACGGCGAGCTAAACACGAACCCTTTCATATTCAGTCATTATCAGTTAAACTATTTGAGTTTGATGGTAGATGGGCGTAGTGTCACAGGCAAACCCTTAACCATGAATTATACCACGGGTCAGTACGCGCGAGCTTTCCATGGTACCAACTTGGCCCTCGGTCTGACCGGTAAGGCTGTCGGGAATGGTATCGATTTTGAAAGTTTTAGTCAAGGGTTCGCTCTCTATGCTTTTGATCTGACTCCCAGTATATTAGACGGGGAGCAGTTTGAACTGGCAAAATCCGGTCCACTGTCACTGGAACTTAAGTTTGCCGTTATAACGGATGCACCTCTACAAGTCATCGTATACGCGGAACTCGACTCGGTTCTAGAAATTTCCAAGACGAGGCAAGTGCTAACCGATTACGTAGCCTAATGGATACCCAACACCTAAGACAGTTACTCATGTCTGACCCGTTTGTTCGACGACTTTCGATAGTCGACGTATGCGCTAGAGATCAGTTGCCTAGACACATTGATAGAACACAACCAGCCGCTTTTATCGTCAATACCGACACCATCGCTTACTCTGGGTCACATTGGATCGGCCTATATTTCGATGGGGTAAGTCAGTTTGAATATTTCGATTCGTTTGGCTTGCCGCCATTACACGCCGACATTATCCGCTTTATACGACGTCACTCGGACCAATCACCTATGTACAATACCCGTATGTTACAAGACATTAATAACGCCACTTGCGGGCTGTACGCCCTGTATTTTCTTGTGATGAAATGCCGCAGCGCGAGCATGTCGCGTATCCTGCAGCCGTTTGGTCACAGACAACACGTGAATGACCGTCTCGTGTTTCGATTGATTAGCCCGTGGTTGAAAAAGACAAGTCCAGGCACGTTTACAAGAAATCGATAAACTATGTCCTATAAAACTAGACGAACTGCCCACATTCGTGTTTCGTGTCTGCAACGCTCAAGATGTCTACAGCTTCCTGGATATTCATGACAAGAACTGCCGAAGTGCCCAGACCACTAGCCAACGGTTTGTAAGCGTCGACAGTTTCTCAATACCGAGGCACTACGACGCTACATTTACGCAAGTATTACGGTGAGTCTGAGCTGAAGTACCCGACCAAAGTGGGAATTACACTCACGAGAGCAGAGTTTGAGTCTCTCCTATCAATGAAGGATGACATTCTGGGGGATTTCGATAAACAAACTTACCAACCACCCGAGGTGTCTAGTAAAGACCAGTCCACCTACACTCAGGACCCCGTGATGTTTTATCAAGACCAGTCTACCTACAACCCAGACGTACCTGATCCAACTACCTATGACTACAGTCAAGACATGCCACTGAATGACCAGACAGCTTTCTACAGTAACCAAATCCCGCTGATCCCTTTGGGACGTAAACGACGCAAGCTTTAGATGTTGTAATCGAATAGATGTTGTCTACCAATATAAGTTTTCTTTATTGGTGTTAGATGTCGTACCTATAATTACTTGACCACGCACGCCACCTCTGATGAGTCACTTCACAACGCCTACTCTGATGAGTCACTTGACCATTGACCACTTGAACACCACACCCCCTCTGACCACCACACCTACTTAAAACCCCGAAGAGTTATCGCCCTTTAAGGATCAGGATCGATAAATGGTTGATTTATATAAGATCCTCAAAAACGGTCATCCTTTTGTACCTATATACTACTGATCGTACTCTTTAAAAACGGCAAAACTTACGCTGCATATTACGCTACTGGTTTTCTGGTCATTTGTTTCCGCAAAGAAATACTTTACAAGCGGGGTCCAGTTTTCCTTTCTTAGTAGCTATAATAAACGGTGAAGTATACGGGATCTGAAAAGGAAAAAGACATTGAATTAGAAACATAATTAAAATCATGTTTGAAACACAAGAAAATCAGAGGAATAGGGGGCACTGGTGAAGCTACGGCTCACCAAAGGTCCATATAAAATTTATAGATACCTTTGGTAATAGAACATATCTCATAATAAGGTTTACAAAATATATAAATAAGGCCGAGTAGTATAACCGGCGTCACAGATGTCCCACCACCCCACACCCCAGCGTAGGACACCGATACCGCCGCCCTAGCACCACCCTAAGGACTGTCGAATAGGAGTCCGCACAGACCCCAAGTCGGTCCCCTAAGGGCTCGACTAGGGGGTCCGAATCAACCCCCATTCGCACCCTAAGGGGGTCCGAACCGACCCAAGCAAGAGAGGCTCGCCTCGGTACTATCATTCTGACTCGATATATTTCTCATAGCCAGATATATTATTTTGGAATTAAAGCTGTATGAGATATAGGGTACGCACCATGAACAAGTGTCGGTGGCTACTGTTGGGGACGACGCGCCAGTGTGAGAGGCGGTGTAGGGGGGAATTCTGCCGGAAGCACAACGCGAATCTCAAGAAGGGGGGATTCACAGTCGCCTGTACGAGCTGCGGCATCGGGGTGAAAACCACCCTAGCCCTGTGCCGGCCGTGCGGAGCCAACATTAAATACCACAAACTGCGATACCAACAGGAGGGCCCGTTTCTCTGTGAATGGAGGCGCCTGAAAAGAATAAATATTTAAATTCCGGCAAAAGAAATTTTCATTTAGAGAGAAGTGGAGTGTTGACGGTACGAGTCCAGCAGTAATCATGGTCACCGTAAAACAGTTGCAAAATCAAGCTCGCCAGTATGGGATGCAATACAGCCACCGCCGCAAGGCCGTCCTTGCCGGGGAGATAGCTCAGAAGAGAGACGCAGTCCGCGCCACCCGACTCGAGCGGGCCGCCACCACCGGGCGGTATCCAGCTCTTCGGGGGGAAGTCCAGGACGCAGCGCAGCACTCGCCGGAGGCTGAGAGGTTGGAAGACGAGGTCACCGCCGCCCTGCGAGCGCGTAAATACGCCGCCCGGGCCCGAGCGCACCCGTTACAACGCTTCGCCATGTTAGACGCCAATTCAAGAAGGCGCCACTGGCGTTATCTACACCCGGAGCCAATAGCTCGACTCATCACCCTGCGCGGCCCCCAACTCCTAGAGGAGGTAATCCCCAAAGATAGGGAAGAGCAGGGGAGGCGAACAATCACGTGGAAGCTCTTCCGAGGGCTAGACGATCCGATCGTAGAGAGGCGCATGCCCCACCTCGAGGCATTGAGGTCAGCCTTCTATCTGCGGTACGCCTACACCTACCGAATCCGAAACATCGAAAACGGGGCCGTTATGTTGTACCACAAAACCCTATACGGGTCCCGCGATTTGATGAAAGACACTGCAACAGCCGCAGAGTGGTTGGCAGATCGTGATGAGATCCGCTTCGACTCCAGCCAAATCGACCGCCCAGCACCAAGTGGGTCTTTGTAAGGTGGATGCAAGTCGAGTTGAAGCGATCCTCACTCCCCAGGTTCTGTTAGGGACAGGGCGGCTTCCGGACTGGCTGTGTCACAAGCAGGGGCTGCACGCGTTGGATACATACAACGACAATCTCTGTCTGTTCCGATGTCTAGCCGTCTACTACGGCGCGAGGCCAGACAGTTGCACCGCCGAAGCCCGGAAGCTGGCACAAAAGGTGTGGGGCACCTGTCAAAGACTCAGTTATATAGGAATGAAGACCACCCTGAAAGAGTGGTCTACCTCAAGTAGAATAGAGGTAACCCAGTGCCCCTACATGAGGGCAGGGTAGGTGTAGGGAATAAATAAGAAGTGGAACTATTAAATAGTTCTCTCATGGGACACGGAGGTGTCAACCAGAGAGTAAGCACTCTGGTCACGGCATGATCACGCCAACGTGATAGGCACGGAGAACTAAACTGAAACTCAAGAGAGGCCACTACTCTAGCGTGCTGAGTGAGGCCGCACGCAAAAGCCGTAGTGCGCCCCAAGTTCTTCCGCGTACTGTGTAAACAGCACGGGAGGAAGCTTCAGAGGGGACACAGACTTCGTAGTGAACGCATCGCTTAGCGTCGATGCTTATTTCGTTAGCCGAGTAGATAGATTAGCAATAGGGTTAGGAAACGACTAGTGATAGGCAATTCTGTGCATTTATTCTTGTGTGATTTGTTAGCGACTGTTTGTTGTACATTGATGTGATGCAAAGAGCCAGTGGCAATAAAATGTGTAATCAATTCCTCTCGTACGACTAACAAGTCTTTTTGTGTGGTGCGAGAGAAGTTATCCCGAAATGCCTGTGACATCGGTTGATGACAGGCTAGGATAAAGTGGTGTCAGAAGTGTAGCTTGGACAATTGTTCAAGCTAAAACACTCACCCACGGCTCTAAAATAGTATTACGGCTAGATAATCACAGGGTTTAATTTATGTTAGTGATAATGGCGTGTGCGGACAGAACAAAGTGCGAGCTGTGCCCATCGTGACCAAGTTATGTTTATTTATGCTTATTGAATTGTTTTGTGCTTATGAACATGTTTTCTTCTGATTTGTAAGTATTATTATAGTTTTGTATCATTTATTTCTATAATTACTTATTTATTTACTACTATTTGTCAAATATGATTCACGGCGGAGTGATACACAAAAATGAGCCGAGAACAATATTGATTTTTCCAATCTAAAAATAGCGCTGCGCGAGTGACGTATCGCAACTGACAAACAGCTGCGTTACGCCATTTGCAATCAGCGACTGATTGTTGACAAATCGCAAAGCGGCTGCTCTCCTGAATCGTTGACTTATATCGAATATTATTTGTTTATATTAGTTATTTATTGAATATATTTATTTATTTGAACATTATTATTACCTTTATATTTATTTTAAAGCATTTATTTAATTATTTATATATTTTTTCAATTTCTTACCGTCGCGATGGCACTACTTTCGCTATGCAAATGAGATGCAGTCTGCACAACACTTCCATAAATTAAACAGCTAGAGTTAGGGAAGGCAGAAGACGTTAGAACGAAGACAGGACAGTGACATTTAATATTAATTAAACCACATTGTATTGTCCTGGGACATGTGATTGTACAAAATTGTCGAGAATTATATATCGTTTACAAGTGGTTAATTGTTGATGCTCTTGATAACCAGGGAGAACAACAGCTGGTCATAAGCATAACGCAAGCTGTGTGTTGTATTGCCAGACGATTGGACTTGAGGTGCCAAACGAGTGTACATGATTTATCTGGAATGTTAAGATGAGTATACCCAAATGATTTTGCATGCAATATGATTAATAATGCATCTCTTTTTCAGCGAGTGATGTATTAGCATATTTTTGTGATCTGTTTTTCAGGGTATAATCTAAGAGTATATTTTTTGTACTCAGGGATGTAAAAACCTAACATATCTAATACAAATAAGTGAGTAAATATTTGAGTGCCTATCAACGCTAGCTAATTTCCCAACAACATGGCAACTTTAGCTGATTTCATAAAAGCAGGCAAAGAATTAGAATACACAGGAAAGGAATTAGAGCAATATGCTGATCAAAAATTTAGAGAAGCGAAAGATGCTGAGAGAGATGAACGTGCACGAGAAAGACAACATCAGAAGGAGATTGGAGAACAAGAAAGACAACATCAGAAAGAGATTGTAGAACTAGCTGAAATAACTAAACAGAAACAGTTAGAACAAGATAAGGAGAATTAAAACAAAAACAATTAGATCAGGAGAAAGAATTAAAGCAAAGAGAGATAGAGGAAATGGCAAGAATGAAAGAAAAACAAATACAGATTGAATCAGAGACACAGTTAAAGATGAAAGGTATGGAAGTAGACTCACACTTAGATATTTCCACTACAAAACTAAAAAGTCAGCAAGAAGAGAATAAATTTAATAAGTACAAAAACATTATTAAACCATTATGTAAAGAAGATTCCATATCAGCCTGGACAGAAAATGTCGAATATCAACTGAAATACCACGAAGTACCAATCGATATGTGGGCCATGATCTACATGAAGAACCTAAGTGGGGAGCCCCTTAAAGTGATAGAATCAATACCAACTGATCTTAGATCTAACTATCAGTACATCCACGATAGGATAATGCAACATTTCTTACTTGATGCCCCTGGGTATCAAGTACAGTTTTCCAATTTAAAACCTAAGCCAAGCGAGACCTTTATCGATTATGTCTCAAATGTCCAAAGCGTACTAAATAGATGGCTTAGTGCATCAAAAATAGGAAAGGATTTTGAAAAACTTAAAAATTTAATAGCCATGGATAAAGTCATATCCACAATACCATCTCCTTTCGCTAAATTTCTGCAGCAGTCAGACATCGAGACCATAGAACAATTTGAAAAGAAAGGCTCTGCATATTTTTCCTCAAATAGAGATATTTTAAAGACATCAAATAGCGACTCTGAAATAGTCTCTTTTGTTAAAGACCAAACTAAAAGCTATCAGAGCAATAAAAAACCATTTCATAGAGTCGACAAGAAAGATAAGAAAGTGTCAAAATGTGTCTATTGCCAACTTTTTCATGACACTTATGCTATGTGCGATAAATCATCAAACTATCCGACACATCTTGAGATGGTCATTAAGAAACAACAAAACAAAAGAATTGCATACAGGCGTGCAGTCAAATGCTTCTTCTGTTCAAGCTACGGGCACTATTCCAATAAGTGCCTAGGCCGCCAAAGAATGAAGGCCAACAATGCAATGTTGATTGATACATCCTCTGATAGTGGTAGTGAGACTGAGTGTGAGGTTGAGAATGAATTACCTGTTAACCAATCTGAAGATGTGTGTTGTGTGAACGATATATTAAGCTTTGACAGTTGTGACCGATGTCACCAATTTCATGCAGACGGAAAATTAGAATGTGGACATACAGTACCATTCTCAACTGAGAGTGTAAATGCAGCATTAGCCTCCAGAGGCAATTTGGTGTTCCACAATGCAATGGTCAACGACAGACCATGCCAATGTTTGCTGGAAAGCGGCAGCACCCTTATTGGTCTTAGAAAGGAACTGGTAAATCCAAATGACTATACAGGTGACTCAGTCAAATGTCGAACCTTTTCGGGTAATATTGAAATTTACCCTTTGGCTAAAGCCCATATTAACACTCCTTTCCTTTCTGGTACCTTTACATGTGCGATTTTAGATAACCCTTGTACTGATTTAATTTTGGGATGCTTACCCCAATTGAAACATTGCACTGACGAAGAAATAGCTGCATGGGAAAAATTAAATGCAGCTAATGCAACAACCAGAGCAGACACTATGAAACACCAAGACACACTACAAACTGAGAGACTACTGTTGCTATCACCAACTAGCACGGATGATACTACCAGACAAAAATTCATAGACCAGCAAAAAGCTGATCCTAGTGTGTCTCCATATCTAAAGCTATTGAAAGAAAAAGCCAAAGTTACAAAAAACGCATCATGGTTCTTTAGACTTAATAATGGTATTCTTACTCGTTATTATACAACTGGTAACCATGAGAATCAGCAAACGGTGTTACCTGTACAACATCGCCAAACTGTGCTAAAGATTGCACATGAGTCACCGTTTGCTGGTCACCTTGCATACGACAAAACCAGAGCCAGAATTCAGGCTCATTTTTATTGGCCAGGTTTTTGTAATGACATAAAACAATTTTGTCGTTCATGTAATGTCTGTCAACAACTAGTACGTAAGGGTAAACATCCTACAGCTGAAGTTCAACCTTCAACACTGGCCTCTAGGCCATTTGAGAGTGTGGCCGGATAGAGAGCGATACCCACTGTAGGGTCCTGCAGAAGTGGCGAGAGATATACCCCAACACCACACCCGGCGCTATCTTTGTAGCCAAACTAGATGTGTCCGAAATTCCTATGGCCGAGCTACTAGCCGAGCTGCCGAGCTTCGAACGCCAGCTACTCGCCCACGGCTATGGTATCTACTACATCGACTATACACAGGATTTCTCTGGCGTTCTCGACGGCCAGGCGTTGGTGGAACACCTACGAACGAACCACAACGTCTCGACAACACCAACAGTGTAGGACGACACGTATGCACCTGGGTCAGCTGCGAGGATGGGTACACGACCCGCACCAAGATATACAACAAAGTCGTCTCGAACTTCGAGGCTGGCGAAATCCGCGAATCGTTTGGCGGACATCTAGCCGACTGCCGCAACCAACACCTCCGCCAAACATTTAAACATCCAGACACCCAAGCGCGCGGTTGTACCCGTATCGAGGTGTCGCTATATGCCTGCCGCGGGCGCGCTCTGTCGGCGAAAACCGCCACCGAGGTCCTACAAGAAGCGCTAGCCTTTGTCTCGCCACCAACGGGTGGATTGTTTGTTGTACAGCCGCCCGCCAAACAATGGGAAAAACTTGCGACATGTCTCGATCGCTGCTTGGTTCTAGCCGACTGCCCCCAGGGGAAAATCTACGTGGGGTGGTACGCCCACACTACCACCGGACGGCTATCGGGTGTTCGAATCCGTCCCACCCAGGAAAAGGTCGACAACGATGCAACCTGGGAGCGGGCGGTACAGTGGGCGCAGCAGACTTTGGCTTTCGCGCTTGTCCAATCTTTCGTCTCGACATTCTAGAGGCCAAAGCCGAGACAGGTGTGGAACTCGCACCTCTCCGCTGCTATACCAAGGACAAAGACGCAAAAACCATCCTAGCCGCCAGCAAGAGGCCAACTGCGCTCCACTCCAATCGCCCACCCCTCCAGACCATGTTTCCAGAGACCCCAACCGCTTCCTGGACCTGGAGGAGCAAGACGTGCCAAGCTGTCGGTGTGGAGGTATCCTCCTTCGAGCTGGAGGAGGTACCCCAAATCGCACAAGAACGTGTTGTCTCTCTCTTTTCGACCAGAGCTCGCGAAGACTGTCTCCTACAAATCCAAGATGCTGCCGCGGCCGAAGCCTGGCGCCGTCGTATGTGGGAGGAGCAGCAGGCGGAAGTACAGAGACGAGCCGTGGAACTCGAACGACTGCGCCAATATGCAACGGCTAGCAAGATATACAAAGAAAGGTCGAAGCATATATACGAGCAGGTGATATTGGGACTGCAAGGAGGCACAGAGAAACTGTCCGCGATGGTGGGTCGTCTGGAAATCCTCGGGCATGAGTGGGGTAGTCAAGAATAAGAGCATTTATGATTGCCAAGGTGTTGACCTCATCTGGCAGAGGACTGACGAGGACAAGGGCAAAGCCCTCTTTGAACGCTATCTAGAGCAGAGCAACCAGACAGACATGGGAGGCCGAAATATTGCCAAGGTGGTCACCTCAGACAGGTGCAAGGCCCAGAACACTTCGGATGAAGACACAGTGACAATGAAAGAAATCAAGACTGTGCTTCGACGATAAAAAAAACAGCGCTCCAGGGCCTGATGGCATAAGATACGACGACATCAACAGAGAAACTAGCAGACATGTACAACAACAGTATAGGGAGTGCCACCATCAAGGAGGAGTGGTTACACAGTTATTTGATTCCCTTGCCGAAGCCTGGCAAATACCACACACAAATTTAGGGATATCGAGTTATAACCATGCATAATACAAGCTGCTGGAGAAGTTAATTGCCGGGAAAATATCAAGCCAGCTAGAGAGGCAAGGTGTTTTCCACCTACCCAAGGTGGGTACCGTCCAAAAAGAGAAACCTGGACCAATGCAGCAGTTTTTGCCCATGGTGTCTATGAAGGTTTCCACTCAGGCATTGAAACCTTTGCTGCAGTGATTGATCTTGAGGATGCGTACAACAGAGTACCATAGGATTTGTTAATGCTTCAGCTTCTTGAACTCAAAATAAGTCCATTCCTCCTTAGTTGGATCGATGCAGCCTTCTTCCAACGGAAAGTAGTTTTTAGATGTGGCAGTTGGAATTTGGAACCAACAACAATATATCCTGGCCTACCACAGGGATCACCATTATCTCCGGTACTGTTCAACGCCTACACAGTGAGAATCACCAGTGAGCAGAGCACTGGACCTGGCAGGATATTGTCATATGCCGATGATGTTTTAGTGTATCGTCAGGGTAAGGATAGAGAGGAGGTTGCTGGGGAACTACAAACCGATCTCAATCGCATAAGTCTTTGGTGTGATGAAGCTGATGCAATGGTCAACACAACAAAGGCAACAGTGACTTGGTTCTCGTTAAATAATCGTATTGCCAACACTCCAACACCAACTGTAAAGCTGTAATCAGAGACGGTGGAAAGAACGCAGGCAATGAATTACCTAGGGATACGGTTTGATCGAAGCCTTGCTTATAATGAGCACATAGACCAGGTATAACAAAGGCCAAGCGGGGTTTGGCTGCGATACGGGTGATGGTGGCAGCAAACTGTGAGCAGCGCCATCTGTGTCTTCTGTACGAGTGGCTGGTCATGTCTGTTTTTGAGTATGCAATGGCAATCCTGACTCTCAGCCGTAAGCAGATAGAAAGGATGGAAAGGATACAGAATGAAAATATGTGCAATATTCTTGGATGTACAGGAGATACAGCATGCAGGGCGATGCGCTACCTTCTTGATTTTCCAACCATTGAAGAGAGAATACAAGATTGCAGGGCACGCGCCTACCTCAGAGTCAACGCAAACACACAACATCCACTGCATAGTGAAATGAGGAAGGTGAAGGGCAGCTGGTTAAAAAGAAGGCGGTCGTGGGTGGGTCAAGCCGAAGTCATTCTTCTAGGGGTGTGTTCACTTGAGGACCTAGAACCTGGCGAGGAGTGGGTACAAGTGCCAACAGATTTCTGCACATCCTTTTCAATTTGCATCCAACTAGATAGAAAATGCAGACAAGAAAATCCGGCTGCTGTGGAGGCTGAAGTACAAGCGTTGATTTTCGAGAATTTGCTAGACGGTGATACTGTCGTCTACACAGATGGGTCGGTCGTCCGACATGTGAGAAGCTCATGGGCCTTTACAGCTCGGGCCGGAGGGAGAATTGTGAAGGAGGACTATGGTGTTTTCACTGAAACCACAAGTAGCCTGACTATAGAAGTCATGGCAGTAAGTAAAGCAATAACATGGCTCGAGACACAGACATTCACTGGGGCATGTTTCCTTAGCGACTCAATGAATATGATCAAGAGGATAGAGGTGGGGTGGATCCGAAGAGAATGGTTGCTGTCTCTGGAGCGGTCTCGACTGGCAAAGATTAGTTTCATCTTTGTGCCAGGGTATGCGGGAGTACAAGGAAATGAGCGGGCTGACAAGCTAGCAGGTGAGGCTACGTTGGAGGGCGGACGCGCCATGGACCAGGCTGACATTCTGAATGCTCTACGAGAAGTAAGACTTTTGCGTGAACCAAATGATGACTGTGAATCTACAACAATGGCCAGACTGCAAGATTAGCAAATTAAAAGAGGGGTGGCCAAACAAGAACACTACGCAGGAAGCCAAAGAAGATTGATAAACCAACACAGAACTGGTGTCGTTAGCCGCTACATGCTGCCGGATTTGCTGAGGAGGGGAGACGAGCACGTATGGACTGAATGGTTCGATGTGCAATGAGGATGATCTGTCGACTAACTAACTAACTAACTTCTTGGCACTACAGACAGCACAAACACCTCTCTTGGCGGGCCGGCCATTGCGCAGCACAATAGATGTCTCACCCACCGTCTTAGTCCGCGCCTTGCACCGAAGACAATACATATTGAATATACGCCCTACTGCTATATATTCAATTAATGGAATTCGCAAATTTTGATCTCGAGAAGGTGGACAAAACACGCCATCATTGGCTGCTGCCCAACAGCATCAGATGTGTTGTATGCTGCCCATCAGGATGCGGGAAGGCGAACATGATGCTCAACCTGCTGCTGAAGCCGGGCTACCTGAAACACGATCGACTGCCCTTGTACTCGAAGTCCTTGGGACAGGACAAGTATCAGTTCCTCCAGGATTGGGCCGAGTCCGTTGGACAGGCTGCGGGGCAAGAAATCGCTTCCTGCCATAGCTCAGCAGAGGACATCATTCCACTCGAAGACTTGAACCACGACGAGAGATCCATCATGGTCTTTGATGATGTCATGCTGGAGAAGCAAGCACCGATCGAAGTCCGGCACGAACATATAAAACTAGGAGTACGACAGGGGTGTGTCTTGTCACCGGATCTCTTCTCCCTCAATAGTGAAGAAATACTGAGAGAGATCAAGGAGAAGCCAGGAATACTAATTGGAGGTAATAATATAAACATTATACGCTATGCAGATAACACAGTATTGGTGGCGGATAATGCAACAGACCTACAACAATTGTTGGACATTGTAGTAACAGAGAATGCAAAGAAAGGACTCTCCTTGAATATCAAGAAAACAGTAACAATGGTGATATCATCTAAGAAAATGGTGACTCCAAAATGTGACAGAAATAGAAGGGAAAATTCTTAACCAAGTAGACAATTTTAAATACATTTATAACATCAGATGGAAGATGTACAACATATATTAAGAGCAGAATAGGACATTTAAAAGCCGCATTTCAGAAAATGGTGATTGTCGTATGCAAAACAGTCACTATCAATGAATGTAAGAGACTGCTGCAATGCTATATAGAACCAGTTTTGCTATATGGCAGTGAATCTTGGAATGTAGATGAACAAATTAGGAAGTACTTAGAAGGAACAGAAATGTGAGTTTTGAGACCAATGTTGAGAATTCCTTTCACTGCCAGAGTAACTAACAAAGATTGCATGAAAGAGGTTAATGAAACTACAACACTATATAAAAAAATAAGCAAGAGAGAAACAGCTTTCATTAGTTATATGATGAGAAGAGAGGCATTGGAGGACATCGAGACAAATGGAAAGATCGAGGGGAAGAGAGGCAGAGGCAGACCAAGAGAAATGATGCTGGATGGACTGAGACGGTGGCATGGAGGAATATCATCAGCAGAGTTGATTCAGAACACCAAAAGACCGAGATCTGTGGAGAACCATGAATCCATACCCCAGCCGGCAGGGCACTTGATGATGATGAGGACTTGGGGATTGGCTTTTCTGTCTGCCCATGGTATTCTTTGCATTTTCCTCAGAAACCACATTTCGACAGCCATCAGTTGTTTTTCAGCTCATTGTCCACGCTTCACTTCTATACAAAAGTATAGCTTCGATGTCTCAGTTTAACACTCTTTTTCTCGTTGCAAATGCCATCTTTTCATTGGCCAGTATGTCTGGAGACATTACACATCACTGTCGCACACCTCTCTTAATCTGCTGATACTAACCTAATACATTATTAATCTAATATTTATAGCAGTTTATTGTTTCCAATACATGTTTTTTACAAGTCTAAGATCTTTCCCATTATTATGTAGATCTCCAAGTATCTTCATCATGTTGACATGTCTCATTTTATCTAACGCTTTTGTGTAACCAATAAAGCAAAGCTATGGGTCTGTATTTATTTCTACAGAAGGTGCAATTAATCTTCTCAGCACATTCATATGCATAACATGTACTGTACCCTTGCCTTCTACGAACCCACATTTTGCTTCTTTTGTTTCGGGATTCATTTTCTTCCAATCTCTTTGCATGATGATTCTTAGTAAAACTCTTTGTGATGTGGCTCATTAAAATAATTGTTCGTTGTTGATCACGCTCAAAAGCTCCTGATTTCTTCGGGATTGCAATAAATATGCAGTTATATAATTTAGGAGGTTTACCTCCAGTATTATATATTGTGTTCAGCAGTCTTATGACCTGGTCTATTCCGTATTCTTCTAAAGCAATGATAATTTCTGCTGTGATGTTGTCTGGGCCAGTTTCTTGACAGTTTTCATATAGTTAAGAGCATTCTGAACTCTCATCTTCAAAATTGACGGTCTTTCATTATTATTCCGAATATCCTATCCTATTGTTTTCCTCTTGTATCATAATAAGGTCTTTACATAATCTGACCACGAATGTACAAATCTGACCTTTTTCTATAATGATTTTGCCATCTTTGGTTTTTAGACAACCCGTTGATGTGTGTGTTCTTTTGCTTGTGATGTCATTAATTCTTTAGTGCATTAATTTGATATCCAGGGTGTTGTGTTGGGTTTCAATTTCCATGCAATTTTCCTCAAGGCATGTTTCTTTTGCCACTTTGCACAATTTCCCAATTTCCCTGTAAATCACTTGATATTTTTCATGATTCTTTCTTTCTTTCTGTCTTTCTTTTTTTCTGTCTTTCTTTTTTCTGTCTGTCTGTCTGTCTTTCTGTCTCTCTTTCTACTCCTCCTCCTCCTCCTCCTGCTCCTTCTTCTTCTTCTTCTTCTTCTTCTTCTTCTTCTTCTTCTTCTTCTTCTTCTTCTTCTTCTTCCTGGTTGGTTGATTTCTTTCATATTTCCCATAGGTCGTTGTGCTTTTGTATCGATGTGAAGCGTGGACAATGAGCAGACAAACTTAAAAAAAAATATCTGATGGCTTTGGAAATGTGGTTTCTGAGAAAAATTCAAAGAATAGCACGGAAAGACAGAAAAACTAATGACCAAATCCTACAAGAAACAAATAAAAATCGTAAACTGATTAGATAAATTAGACGTAGACAGTCAATTTACATACATGACACAATAACTTTTTTGGGCATGTTATGAGAAGAAATAAATTGGAGAACTTGGTGACAACTGGCAAGATCGAGGGGAAGAGAACAAGTAGAAGACAGAGAAGTAAATACCTGGATGGCTTTCACACGTGGTATGGTCGAGACAAGAACACTGAGTTTATCCACGACTCTGGTGATCGTGAGAAATTAGCGAATCATGACCGTCCACGCTTATCGGCATGGTACATAATGGATGGATAGATTGATTCCTGACCTTGTAAAATAACATTACCATATCAGACAATGCATGAAATATGTTCTTTACCTCTACGTTGAATTTATAATTTATCTCTTCACTCGTTAATGCACATAGTTTAAATGTTGTGTTTCTTGGTGTATGTTTAGCCCTCTTTAACGTTATATTATATGTATATAGCTTATTTATTAATCTATGGTTGTTGTAACCGTCTGCGCTTGGTATAGTTTTTGCGTCTTTTAAAGTATTTCGAAATCTTCTGTTGATGAGAATGTAATCAATCTGATGTCAGATCTTATGGTCAGAACACCCCAATGTCCATAATCTGATTCGATAAATGCGAAACTGTAGCGCGAAAATCGCGAACAACAACTTTAACGCGTGTTCAAGGGGTTATTCTTCCACGTTTCATGGCAGTAAGCGGTCGGGAATTTATTTCTCGAAAACAAAAATCTCAATTTTTTACAAACGGTAAGAGAGTTTATAGTTTAGTTTGTATATTAATATGATATAGCTACAAGATTAAGACAAAATCTGGTATGGGCAAAGAATGCACCCACTTGTTTCGCTCTGTCATAAAAAGTATGATAAAGTTAAAGTGTAGCAATTTTGGTAAATATTTAAAAATTGGGTTTTATCGATTTTATTTACCTATGAAATCATAACACAACAGTTTGTTAGATACAGCTTGACAAGACGAATCTTACGGTATCTCAACGTTAATTCTAAGCGGAGTTAGGAATTTTTTGGTGACGTAATTTAATACTAGGAAGTGTTATGATGACCTAAGAGATAAGAAGATTATAATATAATTTATATTTATATCGCGGCCCATTAAATTGGAAGCTGAGAAATTCTGACTATTATACATTACTGTGGCTTGTTTATTTTTTTTTAATTTTTAAACGGACAATGTAGTGCCATATAATATCATTGCGTCCCGGGCAGCGAGGCCTAACTTGATGTATTATTTATTTTTCCACAAGATGCAAGATGTGGCGTGACCTTATTAAATAACAATTTAAAATGGCCGCCATTGTTTATTATTCATTAAAAGTCCGACACATTGCTAACAAACCTGGTAAGATGCATGTTTTATTGTGTGTTTTGGTAGCAGGAATGTAAAGGTCACATTCCTCTTTTGATAGAATGTCGAGAGGATCAACTTCATTGCACCAAGCTTTACCCCATATGGCTCGGTCTCTTTCCACACGGCGGCCTGCCGAAAGCATCGTACAAAGCACAAGAGTCTCAGAGTCTCTGACTAAAGTGCACTCGACTTTTAAGACTTTTTGATAGGATGTGCTGTGACCTAATTAATAGTTAAAAATAGCTGCCCATTTATATTAATTAAATGTCATGTGAAATGTTCGTCGTTAGTGAAAGAACAATTCATGAAAATGTACTCGTATTGTCTTAATGTACCAACTGCATTGCGACAGCTTTCTTTTGTTGATTAAATATCATGCATTAATGTAAGTAAATAAGTTTGTAACTGCTGCATAAATTAAGCAGAAGTTAATTAATTATTTAAATATTAAATTAAAAAAATTAAAAAAAAAATAAATAAATATTCGCTAATAATGGATTTCTACTTCTGCTCAATAATTACACTGTTCTCTATCTAGAAGTGAGCAATTAATAATTAAATACTAACTTTAAAAAAAAAACCATAACTTATTTCACAGTATTTTATTTAAATTTAAATAATTAAGTACTGGTGCTCTGCTAAGAAATAAGTAGTCCTTACAGGTTTACAGAGACGGCTCTGAAAACATTGTACCATACTGCTTTCAAATAAATTCTTGCAAGACATATAACAACTGGAAGGGAATCGTTGGTCTCAAGAAATAGTGAGCAAAATCAAGATCGAGTTCCCCCACCTCGACGGGAAAGTTTGATAATTCTGACATTGCTAGATAAAGTATGTTAAAGTCAGTTCATATATGTAAATTGATGAGTGTAGCATTTTTATACACAATAATTTAAACAAAAATGGATTTTCACTTATGCAACTATCAAAGTTGGATACAGCTGGACAAGATTAATCCAACAGTATCTCAATGAAGAGTGTAGTCAATTCTAAGCAGAGTTATTAATAGGAGGAACGATCATGATTTTAAAATAATTAAAAATTGCGTATTGTATTTACTCATGAGACCATCACAGATAGGTAGATGGTTGGTACGATCATGATTTTAAATTTGAGTATTTACTAATGAAACCACAACAGATAGATAAGCCTTGAAAATCAAAATATAATGGTACCTCAGTTATGCTTGGATGTCAGTTCTGAGCGGAGATATTCACATCTGAGTGTCAAAATCTCAATACAGATTTTGCCATACTATTCATACTTTGAAACTGGAAAATTGGGCCCATTGTTATTGTCACTTCCGGCCCAACATGATTGTCCCAGACTGGCCACTGAAGGATATTAAATCCGATTTCATCCATATGTTCTGTCATGTTAAATGATAAAAAATAGTACAAGTATACAAATGAATTACTAATAATCTTTAAACTTGTATTATTTTTAACTTTAGTAGTTTAAATTGCATATTTGAGCATTAAACAGTGTCCAGATTGGCAAGCGCCATCTTGGAGTTCCATTCACAAAGATATTTTTTAACGACATTTTTAAGCAATGAAACTCTCCAAATATATGTAAAAATTGGTGCATAATTCGAATAGCCACTAAAAGTATGAAAACATTAAGAAAACAAGCTCTAAAATATAAAAAGTACTTACTTTTTGTCAAATAATTATATTTATTTAAAAGGTCATGATAATTTCAACCAATCGCTGTGCACGGAATATTAGGCTAACCTTTCCTGGAAATAAAACAAGAAATTGAAAGGGAAAAAATTAATATTTTAGGTATGTGCGAAACGAGATGGACAGGAGCAGGCATCAAGATAGAAGAAGATTTCAAGATTATTTATTCTCGAGGTGAAGATTGTCATAGAGGAGTGGCAATTATTTTGGACCGGAAAACAGCAAAATCTGTTCAAGGATATTGGCCCGTGTCGGACAGAGTTCTACTAGTTAAATTAAGTGGCAGACCTTTTAGCATAAATATTATTCAAGTATATGCTCCAACAGGAGAATCCAGTGAAGATAGTGTAGAAGAATTTTATAATGACATAGAGTCTGCCTTAAAGAAATGTAAAAATTCAGAAATAAACATCATAATAGGTGACTTCAATGAAAAAGTAGGAAATCAAGGGGATAGATACACAGTAGGAAACTATGGTTTAGGAGAGAAAAATGAAAGAGGATACAGACTCGTAGAGTGGGCAAAAGAACAGGAAATGATTGTAGGAAACACCTGGTTCAAGCAACACCCTAGAAGATTATGGACATGGAGGAGTCCTGATAGCAGGATTAGAAACCAGATTGACTACATTCTGATTAGCAGAAGATTTAGAAATGCATTAACACTAGCAAAAACAGTTCCCAGTGCTGATTGTTATAGTGACCACAGATTACTCACAGGAACATTGAGGATAAAGTTGAAGAAAGTCAAGTATATAACAGGAAACACTAAATATGATTTTTGTACATTGAGTAATGACAAGGAAATACAAAACAAATTCAACATAGAAGTACAGAACAGATTTGAAATTTTGTCTGATCTAGAGATCCTATTCCAGGATGTGGATGATCAATGGGAAACGTTGAAGAATTCAATCAATGTGGCTGCAGAAACAACTATTCCAAAATTAAAGAAGGTGGGTCGTAAGAAATGGATGACTGAAGAAATTTTACACCTCATGGAAACAAGAAGACTCAACAAAAATAATTCTGTCAAATATGATGAAATTCACAGACAAGTCAGAATATTATGTAAGGAGGCAAAAGAAGCATGGCTTGAGGAAAAGTGCTTAGAAATTGAAAACCAACACAACAGTCAAAATACCAAATTAGTGCACAAAAGAATTCAGGAACTTACTAATAAAAGAACAAGTACATCAACAGGGTGTCTGAAAACTGAAGATGGCTAAATCATAATAGAAAAAGACCAGATTCTACATGTATGGACAGATTATGTGAAACACCTTTATGATGATAACAGAGATGAACAGTATGATATTAGATTTAATAATGAAGGACCGCCAATTTTGGAGATGGAGGTTCGAAATGTTCTTAAGCATATGAAAGCTGGCAAGGCCCCCGGTGCAGATAACATCACAATAGAAATGATTAAAGCTTTAGAAGAATTTGGACTAGAGCAAGTCACCAGACTGCTGAACACATTATATGATACTGGAGATATACCTCCTGAATTATGTAACTCTGTATTTATTGCAATCCCAAAGAAATCAGGAACCTTGGAATGTGATAAACATAGAACAATTAGTATAATGAGTCACATCACAAAGATTTTGCTAAGAATTATCATGCAAAGAGTGAGGAAGAAGATACAACCTGAAATGGGGGACGAACAATGCAGGTTTGTAGAAGGAAAGGGTACAGTAAATGCTGTGTATATGCTGTGAACAGTTATTGAACGTGCTATAGAAGTAAACAAGGATATACATCTGTGCTTTATTGACTATACAAAGGCTTTTGATAGAGTTAGACATGTCAACATGGTGGATATGCTTGCAGATCTACAAATTGATGGGAAAGACATTAGACTTATAAAAAACATATATTGGAAACAACAAGCTGCAATAAGGATTGATAATGAAGTGGGACAGTCTCAGCCAAATAAGAGAGGTGTTAGGCAGGGATGTGTGATGTCTCCAGATCTTTTTTCCCTATACAGTGAAAATATTTTCAGAAATGTAGAGGATATAAATGGAATCAGCATTGGAGGACGAAACATCAATAACATTAGATATGCAGATGATACAGTATTAATTGCAGACAATGCGCAGGACCTGCAACAATTAGTAGATGCGGTTGTTGTACACAGTGAGCAACTGGGGTTAGAATTAAATTGTAAAAAGATTCAGGTTATGGTCGTCACTAGGAAGGAAGAATTGCCACAATGTAATATACAAGTAAATGGAAATATTCTTCAACAAGTGAATCGGTACAATTATCTTGGAACAGTCATAACATCTGATGGGAGATGCATTGAAGAGATTAGAACAAGAATCGCCATGGCGAAAGTAGCCTTTAGCAAGATTAAAAACATTCTGACCAATAAAAAGATGTCAATTGAAACAAGAAAAAGAGTGTTGAGGGGATACATAGAAGCTGTTCTTTTGTATGGATGTGAAACTTGGACAATGAGCAGTCAAGCTGAAAAGCATCTGATGGCTGCAGAAATGTGGTTTCTACGGAAAATGCAAAGAATACCATGGGCAGACAGAAAAACCAATGACCAAGTACTACAGGAGACAAATGAACATCGTAAACTGATTAGAGAAATTAGACGTAGACAGTCACAATTTTTTGGACATGTTATGAGAAGAAATGGATTGGAGAACTTAGTGACAACTGGCAAGATTGAAGGGAACAGACCAAGAGGAAGACCGAGAGGAAAATACCTGGATGGCTTGGCCACATGGCATGGACGAGACAGGAACACTGAGCTGATCCACGACACTGGTGATCAAGTGAAATGGCGAGTCATGACCGCCCACGCTTTCCGGCATGGCACATGATTGATTGATTCCTGGAAAACCCTAGATGACGTGTGTTATTGTCACGTGATGAAAGAATGCATGGGTGTTACAGCAGCCATTTTAGTGACACAATGAGTCCGGCTGTGGTGACCCCGTACATCACTTCCGTTTTAATTTCGGGTCAAGGCACGATGGAATATCTTACAGACAGGTGGCCCTTGAAAAACCAAATCTAATGGTACCTCAATGATGCCTATATGTCAATTCTCAGTGGAGTAATTACCAAAAAAAAAAAATCCTTATTAAAAATTGAGGTGATTTCCCTGATTTTAGTTTAAAAAAAAAGGTGTGCCTTCTGGTCCGTGATGAGATTGTCTCAGACGGGTTATTGTCGGATATGAAATCTGACTTCATCAATATGTTCTGTCATGTTAAATGATAATAAAATAGTATAAGTATACAGATAAATTATTAATAATCTTTTAACTTTAATAGTTTAAATTGCATGTTTGAGCATTAAACAAGTGTCCACGACCGGCAGCCACCATCTTGGAGTTCCATTCACAAAGATATTTTTGTTTTTCAAAGACATATCAAGCGATTTCTGCAATGAAATCGAATCCATCCATCATGTGCCATGCCGGTAAGCGTGGGCGGTCATGTTCTGCCATCTCACTCGATCAACAGAGTCGTGGATCAGTTCCGTGTTTTTGTCTCGACCATGCCACAAGGCCAAGCCATCCAGATACTTGTTTCTAGGTCTTCCCCTTGGTCTGTTCCCCTCGATCTTACCAGTTGTCACCAAGTTCTCCAAATCATTTCTTCTCATAACATGCCCAAAAAATTGTGACTGTCTACGTCTAATGTCTCTGATCAGTTTACGATCTTCATTTGTTTCTTGAAGGACTTGTTCATTGGTCTTTCTGGCTGTCCATGGTATTCTTTGCATTTTCCTCAGAAACCACATTTCTACAGCCATCAGATGTTTCTCAGCCTGGCTGCTCATTGACCAAGCTTCACATCCATATAAAAGTACAGGTTCTATGTAGCATCTCAACACTCTTTTTCTCGTTTCAATTGACATCTTTTTATTGGTCAGTATGTTTTTCATCTTGCTAAAGGCTACTTTTGCCATGGCGATTCTTGTTCTAATCTCTTCAAGGCATCTCCCATCAGATGTTATTACTGTTCCGAGGTAATTGTACCTATTCACTTGTTGAAGAATATTCCCATTTACTTGTATATTACATTGTGGTATTTCGTCCTTCCTAGTGACGACCATAATCTGTGTCTTTTTACAATTTAATTCTAACCCTTGTTGTTCACTGTGTGTAACAACCGCATCTACTAAATTTTGCAGGTCCTGTTCATTATCTGCAATCAAGACTGTATCATCTGCATATCTAATGTTATTGATGCATCGTCCCCCAATGTTGATTCCTTCCATATTTTCAATATTTCTGAAAATATTTTCACTGTACAGGGAAATCGAATATCCATCTAAAAATATGGAAACATTAAGATAACAAGCTCTAAAATATAAATTACTTACTTTTTGCCAAATAATTATATGTATTTAAAAAGTCATGATAATTTCAACCAATCGCTATGCACAGAATATTAGGCTAACCTTTTCTGGAAAATCCTAGATGATGTGGGTTATTGTCACGTGATATTTGAATGAATGAGTGACGTCAAAAGAATGCACAGGTTTTACAGCAGCCATTTTAGTGACACAATGAG
Source organism: Cepaea hortensis (assembly GCA_963921405.1). Classification (NCBI taxonomy): domain Eukaryota; kingdom Metazoa; phylum Mollusca; class Gastropoda; order Stylommatophora; family Helicidae; genus Cepaea; species Cepaea hortensis. Next base: position 487,504,020 of record OY992876.1, on the reverse strand, counting down.
TCAGGCTGGGGTAGCACCGTACATCACTTACGTTTTAATTTTGGGTCACAGCATGATCGAAAATCCTATTATTAATACGTTTGTGTTGTGATCTGCAAACAGGAAGTGCAATGGAATCCAAGCAAATGAGCAGTTCTGCTCGTGGCCTAGAAAATTGAGAGCCAAGAACATTAAATTTTGCTATTACCATGGCTTCTTTATTTTTAAACAAACCACATAGCAGCCATATATTGTTGTCCGGGGCGGCAAGGTCTAACTTGACGACTTATCTATTTTTCTATAGGATATGCCCTGACCTAATTAATCAATTAAAAATAGCCGCAAGTTGATTAATATTCATTAAATATAAAGTGCATTGCTAATTATTGACAAACAAACCTGACAAGATGTATAGTTTATTATGGAGACTGGTAAAATGAAAGTCACGGCCACGTTCCTGTTTCAATAGGATGTGCTGTGGCCTAATTAATGATTAAACATAGCTGCCTGTTTATATTTATTAAATCTCATGTGAAATGTTCATTATAATTTAAACAAGAATTCATGAAGTCACATTGTCTTGATGCACTCAATGTGTACTCTGCATTGCAACAGCTTTCTTTTTCTTAAATATCCTGCAATAATGTAAGTAAATAAGCTTGTAACTACCACATAAATTAAGCAGTCACTATTGCTAATAATTGATTTCTACTTCTGATCTATAATTACACTATTCTGTAATTAAAAGTGAGCAATTACTAATTAATTAATTTTAAATCCTCTTAAAAATCCCACATTGATTTTTTTTTCCTGAAATTATATTTCAAGTTTTTTTTTTCCTGACATGCCACCTTAGTTTGTTTTCTTTAATTTGTCATGCCCAGTTGCACCATAAATGTTTCAGGCTGGAGGTTAACACTTTTGATTGTGACTGCAATGAAATATCAATATTACTTGCTGTTATAAATTGTTTACAGATAACTGAAATTAAAATAGACTGCATAAGTAACAAATGTGAGTAATAAATTAAACATGCAGTACCTGTTCATCTGTTATTTACACTTACGCAGTTGCTTCACCTCTCTTAAATCACGCCTGAGTTTACATCATACATCAAATTAAATCATCATGAACTTAGATCACACATCAGCTTTATCATGCTTCAGCCTAGATCATACATCAGCATAGATCATACACCAATTATATTCATTCATTCATTCAGTAGCATGTCCTTTGCAGAACCTCGCTCCCATAACAACCTTCCGGAAAACCTCTCAATCATAAGCAAGATGTCCCGCATCTGATACACCCATCTGGCGCCACATCCTGCACCCATCTTCTCTTTGGCCTTCCTCTCTTCCCAGGCATATACCCTTCCATTATTGTTCTCTCCAAACTTTCATGATGTTTCAAGTGACCAAAATATTTCAATATTCAACTCTTGAAGTATGAATGCATTTGTTCTTTTCTTTACCCAAGATATTCTTAGAACCCATCTATAACATTTATATTCAAAGGCGTTTATGCGCTGTTCAGCTTGTTTAGTAAGTGTCCATGTCTCACAGGCGTATGTTGCAATGGGAAAGATGCATGCTCTTAAAAATCAAAAATTTGTAGTTCTGTCACCAATTATATGCATGAGGCTTATCCTGGCGCTACCAACAATGACAGATCGGCATAAGGTCCTTCAGGCCAAATGGTACCTGAGAGTTACTGCAGATAGGGATCACCCGCTGCATGCAGCCATGGATATAGTCAAGGGTCATAGACTAAGACAAGGCAGGTCCTGGATGGCACAGGCAAAACTTTATATAAGTCAGGTGTGTGATCTAGAGACCATTAATCGTGAAAGAGAGTGGGTTGAAGTTCCAGAAGACATGATGGAATGTCACAGTGTAATAATAACAACACTGGGTCGTGAGTGCAGAGAATGGGCAGCGGGCCGCACTGAGTTTGAAGTGAAACAGCTGATCCAGAGTAACACACATCAAGGTGACATAGTCATTTGCACCAATGGGTCAGTGGTGAGAAACAGACGTAGTGGTTGGGGCTTTATTGTAAAGACTAATGGATGGGTTTTGAAAAAGGAGAGTCTGGCATATGAGACTACGACCTCCAGCATGAGAATGGAGGTGATGGCAGTAACAGCAGCATTCCGCTGGCTAGAGGAGACTACTGCAACACACGTTGTATTCATTAAGGATTCAAAGAGTGTGCTTAGTAAGGTGAAGAAAGGAATGTTTTGTGTGGAATGGCTCTCGTCACTTCAGAGGACACAGATTGTGAGACTTGTATGGATATTTTGTCCTGGCCATGTGGGGTTGCAGGAGAATGAACAGGCTGATAGGCTAGCAGGGAATGCACCACTTTGTCATAGATTGTCTACGGACAAGAGGGAGGTGGTAGCACGTTTGGGGGACCAGCTGGAGAAGGCGGAGGAACAGACTGAGAACCCATATGTGGAAAGAATGAAATTGTGGGGGATTGGCAAGGGTACTGGAAGAAACTCAAAACTGAGAGGGAAGACCAGGAGAACTTTTGATCAGATATCAGTGGGAACGATTAGTAGTATGACTCTTCACTGGCTGTTGAACGAGGGGACAGAGCATGTATGGGATTGTCCTGAGTGCAGTGATATCAGTTCTTAGCTCAACTCATACATCAGCTTAGATCATACATCAGCTTAGATCATACATCAGCTTAGATCATACATCAGCTTAGATCATACATCAGCTTAGATCATACATGAGCACATTAATCATTCTTCATTGTGACAGGTTTACCTTGGGTATTGAGAGTTAACCAAGCCCAAGGGTTCCTTAGCACTCCCGTGTATTCTAACCCCAGGGGTTGGATGGGTAGATACACTGTTTACCCTGTGGTTGCCCTCAAATGGTATAAATAAGTCTACAAGCCCCTCCAGATTCTAGACCCCCACTCTCTACCTTCTCCCTTGGGACAATGCACCCTGAGGTATCGTCCGAGACCACACTCAATCACTGCACAAAGAATCAGTCAACATCAACAAAGTTTATTCTACCCTAAAGACAATAGGTAGGATATGAACACCCTGATAGTATAAACTATTTACAATAGCAGAAGATAGGTTAGAGACAGAATCAGAGATAAAGATGCTTCATGTGTCATCACGAGGCTGACGTGCAGGTCTGAGACAGATGATCCGTCCAGTCGGTCCGACACTCACCCGGCTCTCTTCCAGACTGATGACTGGAACCTTTGGAGACCACTCCGTCCCCAGAGCTAAGATCAGATGTCAGAGGAACTACCTCTTCGGGCCACCGACTGCTGGATGAACTTCTCTGCTCTGTCTCACTGAATCGCTGTGACCAACTTTCACAGTTATCAAAGTACAGCCTGGTATGGAGACCCTCTTCCTTGAGGCAACCCCCGTTGATCTCTAGGTTTCTCTAGACATAACACATGACCAATCTAATGGTCCCGAAGTAGAATTGTATACCCCTGCTTGGGTAATGAATCAATACTGCAACAAGTCAACACAGTCACTAGAAAAACACCAATGTTCCTGTAACTGAGTTCAATAGTCCCTACACAGTCACATGTTCAGACTCCCTTGGAGTCCAGCACACATCTTGAAACATGGTTGAGCTTGGTAACAAAACACATGGTTTTTATTTCTATGACTCGGTTGTTCGAATGATTAAGTAAGAACTATTCATAGTCATCACACAAGGTTCATAAAGGTCAGGATGAGTTGACCTGTCTACCACCTCGAGTTCGAGTAAGAAAATACGCAAACGGGTGTGGGTCTAGTCATGACCGAACACTCGTGCCAACGTAGTTACAGCCCCTTTGGTTTGGGCCAATCTTTGCCTGGTCTGTCCCACGTTTAGGCGGAAACACATTGATTTGGACTTGATGAGCTCCCAGAGCTGCGCCTACCCCACCTTGGTAAGTCTCTCTGGAGTGAGCCTGCCATCATAGCTCCATAGTCAATCAACCTTCATTATACACCGGCAAGATTGCTCTGGTAGATGAACTATATTCTGAAATAGTCTTAATCACAGTTCTAATATGGAAAAACAAACCATCTAGTTCCACTAGTGCTGTTGCAGGGTTCTAGAATCACGTGGTGAGTATGAGTCATGCATGGTGATTCTCCCTCTTGCATAATGTAGCACAGTCAGGCGTGGTAAAGTAGGTATGGTGACCCTTCGCCATGGATCACGTAGTGGTTTCCAGCAACTTAGTAATAGGCTGGTTCTAACAGGCAACACCTGAAAGTAAGAGCGATCAGTGAAAGTATTCGGCCCAAACATTGGCTCATGTGCATCACAACCATGAAAATCAACCTTCAGTCTAGCTACCTAGTTATACAACTAAGTAGAGCAACATCTCTAAGTTGATAGTATTAATGTATCAAGCTCAGTCCAATGTCAGCTGGCCTTTCAGAGAACCGCCCGTCAAACAGATTGAGAATCAAGAATGGCGAGTCTGATCTAACGTTTCACCTATCCCTATTCACCTAACGGTTGTTGCTAAAGTCATTCTGTAGTTGTTCAAGAGTTAACTGGAACTAAACATCAAGGTAAGGTGTCCCTGGATCCCCTCTTTTCAATATACATCTAATCATAAACCAACAATGATCAAGGCACCATCACTTGGGATATAGTAACAATACCAGACCATATAACATATCTACAGTTTCCATTTCGCTAGTGGGACTTCCTGCCCACTCTATAGCGAAACTCTTCTTGTTAGACTCTTCCCTAGAGTCAAGAAGTCCTTCCAGCGAAAACATGCTTCCCGCATGTTCAAGGTTCTCTACAGTTCTGCCTTTCCAAGAGGATTAGCCTTGGCCGTGGCCCAACTTCACTGGCCTGGTTATACCAGTCTCATACAAGAATAACTCACATGCAATCCTCATATTCCATTCGTCCCCGAATCTCATTCATCCGCCATTTGTTCCTCCATACTTTCCTCACACCAGCACTGATGTACCCACGCAAGTATGGATAGAACAGGACAGGAAAGAATAGCATGAAGAACGCATATGTACATCGCGACGGTAATGCCATGTTATCTCGCGTCGAACCACTTTGGCGGTTGGTACATTATTCATAGAAGTAGTACACAAAATGACCTAGTATATACGTGATGACAACATCGTATATCTCTCTAGCACCACTGAAGAACTTACCTTTGTATGAATTCCCAGTTCCTCGAATGTATTCACTATTTAGTTCACACACAAAATCGCTACATCACTTCTTAGAGTTAATCACGTACGTGCTCTATTTCCCTATCACATGAGTGATTCACTAGCTCACTCTTCAGCTACCAACTTACCTTGTCTAATTTCAGCGCTCAGCTAACATAATTACTGACTGGCATCAAGTAAGTTCCTACTATAACATAGTTTACTGTTCCCTACTACAGTACAGCAAACATAGTACATGCAACTACGAACTATAAACAATCAATAACATTGTAACACAAGTTGCCAATTTTAATGGACTTTTCATTCTAAGCAGTTGACAAACAGCTGTTCACGACGGCTTGTAAACACAAGTATACACACCGCTGTGCGCTGCCCTCATTCTCACTGGGTTATCGATCGGTCAAGTCATTAGCTATGCTAGACGCCCGCATATTTAATTAGCTATGAACGATCACACTTTCTGCTCACTTTACAATGTTAAATTAATTACTACAATTCATACCTGAACCGGTTGATTGTTTCCAGTCAGCTTCAATGACTATCTTACACCAGCAGGTCGTGAAATGACAGTCTGCTGTAACTTGGTTGTGGGTGAAGAAGTGGGTTCCCTGCTACCCAAAAGCCGAACCTTTTCACACCAGGAATCGTAAGTGAATGAGCTGTGCCAGCCACATTTCTCCCTCGTGCGGACGAATGCGCTCGAGAAAGAAGTGCTGCACGAAGTGTGGCAACTCCACGTGAAACTCCATTTTCCACAGTGGAATTCTAGGTTCTAACAGCACGGGAAGTTAGTGTTGTACTGAGCCACCTTGGACATCCAAATCCAGGTGGTTCTCGAACCTTCCAGATGGAAAATTCCTACTGGGCTATCCCTGATCTATTTATAGCCGGGAAAGTCCCGGATGACGCCGAATAAAGTGGAAAATCGCCCGAAAAGGCCCAAATGAATTGCCGTTTTGTCACATAGGCCCCCACTTTAAGAGGATCGACCCCGTCGTTCCACTCCTTAGCAAGAAGTTGTCCGAGTCGTACTATATTCTTTCTGAGACCGGATGGCGGGTGAGGAAGTCTAACCCGACAATATTTCATGTAATACTTTTACCACCATTGGTGAGGATGCAAGTTATCCAGTATCACGGGTGATCAACGCCTACTCCGCTACTGTGATTGGACAAGTCACAGTGTCGTGCGGACTAGAGCTCCCGTCTCGATCTGATTTAATGATCGTTCTGCCAGAGTTTACTGGACTTCTGCAACTCCAGCTTCCCCTTTCGAGGACCCAGCTGGACTGCAGTCAGTCGGTTTGAGGAACCAGTATTCTGTGTACGATCCGACACAACCCACCTCTTCCGACCACGGTTCTCAGTGTAGCTAGCACTGCGGGTGTTCATTTGGCCGGTCATGTTTCCCCGATCACCGGGCTGAACCGAAGAAGGTACCTGCACATACATATAGGACTGCCTATGGTGTGACAGGCTTTCCGCTACCTGACCTGAACCCCGAACCGCGTTCTCAGCGAAACTTTGCGCCCTTTTGTGTGCAGAGTTATCTGGCTTCCCCTCATAGCGCATGAGGAGAGCGGAATGGAAAGTAACAGACTTTCCCAGGATCGCCACTCCATAGTACTTGTGGAGCCCCACGTTATCCACTAGGAATGGGCCCTGCCACCCGATTTCGAATTCATTCCCCTCGATTGGGAGGAGTACTAGAACTCGGTCTCCCACCACAAAGGATATCTTCGTCTTCGTCTTCTCAGGTGTGCATTTACAGCACTCAGGACAAGACCTGATATATCTGCGCACGTCGCCTGTCATGCCCGGCCATGTATAGTACCGGGAAAGACACTTACCGGTTGTCCCTACAGCCAGATGTCTGGTTGGGGACCTGACATGTATCTTCTGCAGCAGATTAGCTCTATAGCTCTCAGGAACCAACTTATGTTCCCTCTGCCGCTTCTCTGATCCGGTCCAGATTACCTGCGACCGGTTGCCAGAGCCGAACTTACCCTGATTTAATGGGCTCACATTGTTGGACAACCTGTTCGAACAAGGACACAGCATCACATCCTTGCTCCGAGCAGTACTCATAAGATCCGGCTGAGGTTTCCGGAGACTTACCTTCTCTAGACCCTCTTCCTCTGTATCTCTGACCTGCCTAGACTTATGGATGCTAGGGTGTTTTGGTTCGCCCAAAAACACATGCTTCTGGCCGAGAATTAGGGGATAGATTGGGTCAGGTACTACTGCCGCCTGAATGCGTCCCGTAACGTACTTGCTCAGAATCTCCACATTGGCAATCGGGCAACGTAACGCTACAGCACTCCTACTGGCCGGCTGTATCTCCGTTATCTCCCCGGTGAGTTGCTCTGGGCCTGTCAGGTGGGATGCAATTACAGCAGAAAATTGCAATCCTGTGTCGTAGAGGCACATTACCTGTTGCCCATTCACTTCTACTCTCTCAACCACTGGAGGTCTCTTTGGTTCTCGATTCCCATCACCCAACTCCACTTTCCTGCAGGGTCTATCCCTAACCTCTGCAAGACAAGCAAAGTGCAAGTCCTTCGGCTTACTTTTACACTCACTGGTATTGTGGGTGCTGGACTTACAGAATTTGCACCCCGCTCCGTCCACTTCCTCTTTGGAGAGTTAGGTGGGCTATTCTTACCTGGGTTGATGTTAGAGTTCTTCTCTAAAGTGCTCACCTGTTTTGTCAGTTCACTCGAACCTTTGGCCTTCTTGGATACCTTACCTGACTTACCTTGATCCGTATCTTTCGATCTCGGATCTGTTGGACTGGTGTCTCCAGTCTCACCATAGACTTCAACAAACCTTTCAGCTAACTTGGTGACTAAATCCAATCTCTCAGCTCCATTCTCACCTAAGAAGTTTCGCAAGGGTTTCGACATTTGCATGCGCATCTGATCTACAACCATCAACTCACGCAAACTTTCATACTCTTCTTTAAATCCGGCCAAGGCCATCCATTTCAGAAGGTATGCGTTTAACCTCACTGTATGCTGAAAACAATTCACCAGGTTCCCGCTTAGAAGTTCTGAACTTCCTTCGGTACGAGTGCGCTGTGATTTCAAATCTCTTCAGCAGTGCCGCTTTTAATGCCGGGTAATCATTCTGCATTCCCGGTGGCAAGCGTGCATAGACTTCGTAACCGGCGCCTCTGAGTCCCTGGGAGAGATTCAAACACCATTTCTGTTTGTCTAGCCCCATTGCGATTCACATTGCCTCATACTTCTCTAAGTACTGGTCTATACGTTCTTTCTCGGGTTCGAACGACAGTAAAGACCATTTCATAGCCTGGTAGTCACGTCTACTGGTGGCCCCTGAGCCCGGAGGTGCATCTCCTCCCTCAGCTCCCTTGGTTACACCAGTAGCTGGCACTTGTGCCTCAAGTAGCTTCATACGATACTCGTGGTCACGTCTCTCTCGGTCTGCTTCCAGTTCGAGGTGTTTCATTTCGTTGTCAGCAGTAATCTTCTTTTCCTCTAAAGCCACTTTACTAGCTTCAAGTTCCCTTTGTGCTTTCCTCCTGTCTCTCTCCTCTTGGCGAAAATCTCTTTCCACCGATTGTACATAGGAGTTCAATGCCTCACCTTCTAGACCTAACTTATGCCCAGTTGCCTCAACTTTGGCTACGTCTAACTCTTGGGTAGACACGTTGACTATGAGATGTGGTTATCTATGTGTATGGGTATGCAAAGCAATACAATCAATAACTAGTCAATGGTCTTAACTAAGCAACACCACAACACAAATGTCCGTCAGACAGTTATGAGATAGGTAGAAGTAGTAGAATCTTAAGTAGACTGATGGTAGAGGATATAGACAATGTCAGTATCCCTGCGAGAGGTTCTAACAACACACAGAGGTCTGTAAATATCCCGGACGAGCCCCCAAATATCTCTGGAGTGTGACAGGTTTACCGTGGGTATTGAGAGTTAACCAAGCCCAAGGGGTCCTTAGCACTCCCGTGTATTCTAACCCCAGGGGTTGGATGGGTAGATACACTAATACCCTGTGGTTGCCCTCAAATGGTATAAATAAGTCTACAAGCCCCTCCAGCTTCTAGACCCCCACTCTCTACCTTCTCCCTTGGGACAATCCACCCTGAGGTATCGTCCGAGACCACACTCAATCACTGCACAAAGAATCAGTCAACATCAACAAAGTTTATTCTACCCTAAAGACAATAGGTAGGATATGAACACCCTGATAGTATAAACTATTTACAATAGCAGAAGATAGGTTAGAGACAGAATCAGAGATAGAGATGCTTCGTGTGTCATCACGAGGCTGACGTGCAGGTCTGAGACAGATGATCCGTCCAGTCGGTCCGACACTCACCCGGCTCTCTTCCAGACTGATGACTGGAACCTTTGGAGACCACTCCGTCCCCAGAGCTAAGATCAGATGTCCGAGGAACTACCTCTTTGGGCCACCGACTGCTGGATGAACTTCTCTGCTCTGTCCCACTGAATTGCTGTGACCAACTTTCACAGTTATCAAAGTACAGCCTGGTATGTAGACCCTCTTCCTTTAGGCGACCCCCGTTGATCTCTAGGTTTCTCTAGACATAACACATGACCAATCTAATGGTCCCGAAGTAGAATTGTATACCCCTGCTTGGGTAATGAATCAATACTGCAACAAGTCAACACAGTCACTAGAAAAACACCAATGTTCCTGTAACTGAGTTCAATAGTCCCTACACGGTCACATGTTCAGACTCCCTTGGAGTCCAGCACACATCTTGAAACATGGTTGAGCTTGGTAACAAAACACATGGTCTTTATTTCTATCACTCGGTTGTTCGAATGATTAAGTAAGAACTATTCATAGTCAACACACAAGGTTCATAAAGGTCAGGATGAGTTGACCTGTCTACCACCTCGAGTTCGAGTAAGAAAATACGCAAACGGGTGTGGGTCTAGTCATGACTGAACACTCGTGCCAACGTAGTTACAGCCCCTTTGGTTTGGGCTAATCTTTGCCTGGTCTGTCCCACGTTTAGGCGGAAACACATTGATTTGGACTTGATGAGCTCCCAGAGCTGCACCTACCCCACCTTGGTAAGTCTCTCTGGAGTGAGCCTGCCATCATAGCTCCGTAGTCAATCAACCTTCATTATACAACGGCAAGATTGCTCTGGTAGATGAACTATATTCTGAAATAGTCTTAATCACAGTTCTAATATGGAAAAACAAACCATCTAGTTCCACTAGTGCTGTTGCAGGGTTCTAGAATCACGTGGTGAGTATGAGTCATGCATGGTGATTCTCCCTCTTGCATAATGTAGCACAGTCAGGCGTGGTAAAGTAGGTTTGGTGACCCTTCACCATGGATCACGTAGTGGTTTCCGGCAACTTAGCAATAGGCTGGTTCTAACAGGCAACACCTGAAAGTAAGAGCGATCGGTGAAAGTATTCGGCCCAAACATTGGCTCATGTGCATCACAACCATGAAAATCAAACTTCAGTCTAGCTACCTAGTTATACAACTAAGTAGAGCAACATCTCTAAGTTGATAGCATTAATGTATCAAGCTCAGTCCAATGTCAGCTGGCCTTTCAGATAACAGCCCGTCAAACAGATTGAGAATCAAGAATGGCGAGTCTGATCTAACGTTTCACCTATCCCTATTCACCTAACGGTTGTCGCTGACGTCATTCTGTAGTTGTTCAAGAGTTAACTGGAACTAAACATCAAGGTAAGGTGACCCTGGACCCCCCCTTTTCAATATACATCTAATCATAAACCAACAATGATCAAGGCACCATCACTTGGGATATAGTAACAATACCAGACCATATAACATATCTACAGTTTCCATTTCGCTAGTGGGACCTCCTGCCCACTCTATAGCGAAACTCTTCTTGTTAGACTCTTCCCTAGAGTCAAGAAGTCCTTCCAGCGAAAACATGCTCCCCGCATGTTCAAGGTTCTCTACAGTTCTGCCTTTCCAAGAGGATTAGCCTTGGCCGTGGCCCAACTTCACTGGCCTGGTTATACCAGTCTCATACAAGAATAACTCACACGCAATCCTCATATTCCATTCGTCCCCGAATCTCATTCGTCCGCCATTTGTTCCTCCATACTTTCCTCACATCAGCACTGACGTACCCACGCAAGTATGGATAGAACAGGATGGGGAAAGAATAGCATGAAGAACGCATATGTACATCGCGACAGTAATGCCATGTTATCTCGCGTCGAACCACTTTGGCGGTTGGTACATTATTCATAGAAGTAGTACACAAAATGACCTAGTATATACGTGATGACAACATCGTATATCTCTCTAGCACCACTGAAGAACTTACCTTTGTATGAATTCCCAGTTCCTCGAATGTATTCACTATTTAGTTCACACACAAAATCGCTACATCACTTCTTAGAGTTAATCACGTACATGCTCTATTTCCCTATCACATGAGTGATTCACTAGCTCACTCTTCAGCTACCAACTTACCTTGTCTAATTTTAGCGCTCAGCTAACATAATTACTGACTGGTATCAAGTAAGTTCCTACTATAACATAGTTTACTGTTCCCTACTACAGTACAGCAAACATAGTACATGCAACTACGAACTATAAACAATCAATAACATTGTAACACAATTTGCCAATTTTAATGGACTTTTCATTCTAAGCAGTTGACAAACAGCTGTTCACGACGGCTTGTAAACACAAGTATACACACCGCTGTGCGCTGCCCTCGTTCTCACTGGGTTATCGATCGGTCAAGTCATTAGCTATGCTAGACGCCCACATATTTAATTAGCTATGAACAATCACACTTTCTGCTCACTTTACAACGTTAAATTAATTACTACAATTCATTCCTGAACCGGTTGATTGTTTCCAGTCAGCTTCAATGACTATCTTACGCCAGCAGGTCGTGAAATGACAGTCCGCTGTAACTTGGTTGTGGGTGAAGAAGTGGGTTCCCTGCTACCCAAAAGCCGAACCTTTTCACACCAGGAATCGTAAGTGAATGGGCTGTGCCAGCCACATTTCTCCCTCGTGCGGACGAATGCGCTCGAGAAAGAAGTGCTGCACGAAGTGTGGCAACTCCACGTGAAACTCCATTTTCCACAGTGGAATTCTAGGTTCTAACAGCACGGGAAGTTAGTGTTGTACTGAGCCACCTTGGACATCCAAATCCAGGTAGTTCTCGAACCTTCCAGATGGAAAATTCCTACTGGGCTATCCCCAATCTATTTATAGCCAGGAAAGTCCGGATGACGCCAAATAAAGTGGAAAATCGCCCGACAAGGCCCAAATGAATTGCCGTTTTGTCACATTCATCTCCGTCTTTTGTTCACTTGAAATTGATTATCTATAGTTGAAGTGTGTGCCTGCTTGATTACTCATAAACATCTGTTCATAATCAATACCTGGTATATCCATGAGAATATTAATTAGTTACTTTGTTGTGTTTCAGAAACACACTCATGGTCTCCAAGTAATCCTTACCATTCCGTACAAGAGCATTCACAAAAGTGGACATATGACAGCATAGACATGAAGGTTGTGAAACAAGAACTATCGGATGTTCTGTGTGAGGACAGGAGTCACAGCTTCAGTAAAATGGTAGACATAGCTGGAGGTAGCATCTTTTAAGAAATGACAGAACACAGTTACTCAAAATCAATAATGGTTGAGAACAGTTGTAAGGCATCAGTAAAATATGAAAATTGTTGTCAAATGTCAGCAAATATGTCTTCTGTAACTGATACAAACAATGAACTATCTCTGGCTATTGAGAATTGTCACCAGCAAAGTAAGGACAAACACAGACAGAGCTTTGCAAGATCTCTTGATGACATTTTTGATTATGTCAGTTATAGTTCTCAAAGAACTCACACAGGAGACTTGTCTGGTGTTTCTTGTCCAAATGTTTGTGTAGACAGATATAAGAGAACACACACTGAAGGGATGCCAAGCAAATATAATGAATGGGATGGTCTTTTGATTCAAGATGACCATCTAGAGTGCCAAAAGACCACGAATCACAAGAGAACACAAACAGGAGAAAAATCTTACAAGTATGATGATTGTGGTGCTGCTTTTACTGAAGCTGGCAATCTGAAGACACACAAGAGAATACACACAGGAGAGAAACCTTACCTGAGTGATGTTTGTGGTGCTTCTTTTACTCTAGCTGACTATCTGAAGACACATAAGAGAACACATACAGGAGAGAAACCTTACAAGTGTGATGATTGTGGTGTTTCTTTTGCTGTAGCTGGCAGTCTGGAGAGACATAAGAGAATACATACAGGAGAGAAACCTTACAAGTGTGATGATTGTGGTGCTTCTTTTACTCGAGCTGACAGTCTTAGGGATCATAAGAGAACACATACAGGAGAAAAACCTTACAAATGTGAGATGTGTAGTGCTTCTTTTACTCATGCTCGCAGCCTGAAGACTCATAAGAGAACACATACAGGAGAAAAACTTTACAAATGTGAGATGTGTAGTGTTTCTTTTACTCATGCTAGCAGTCTGAAGACTCACAAGAGAACACATACAGGAGAGAAACCGTACAAGTGTGATGTTTGTGTTGCTTCTTTTACTGAAGCTAGCAGTCTGAAGAGTCATAAGAGAACACATACAGGAGAGAAACCTTACAAGTGTGATGTTTGTGGTGCTTCTTTTACTCAAGCTGGCCACCTGAAGGCACACAAGAGAACACATACAAGAGAGAAACCTCACAAGTGTGATGTTTGTGGTGTTTCTTTTGCTGAATCTGGTAATCTAAGGAAACATAAGAGAACACATACAGGAGAGAAACCTTACAAGTGTGATGTTTGTGTTGCTTCTTTTACTGAAGCTAGCAATCTGAAGAGTCATAAGAGAACACATACAGGAGAGAAACCTTACAAGTGTGATGTTTGTGTTGCTTCTTTTACTCAAGCTGGCCATCTGAAGCGTCATAAGAGAACACATACAGGAGAAAAACCTTACCAGTGTGATGTTTGTGGTGCTTCATTTACTGTAGCTGGCAAACTGAAGGCACACAAGAGAACACATACAGGAGAAAAACCTTACCAGTGTGATGTTTGTGGTGCTTCATTTAGTGAAGCTGGCAGTCTGAAGACTCACAAGAGAACACATACAGGAGAAAAACCTTACCAGTGTGATGTTTGTGGTGCTTCTTTTACTCGAGCTGGTGATCTGAAGACTCACAAGAGAACACATACAGGAGAGAAACCTTACAAGTGTGATGTTTGTGGTGCTTCTTTTACTCGAGCTGGCCACCTGAAGAGACACAAAAGAACACATACAGGAGAAAAACTTTACAAATGTGAGATTTGCGGTGCTTCTTTTAATCACACCTGCAACCTGAAGGCACACAAGAGAACACATACAGGAGAGAAACCTTACAAGTGTGATGTTTGTGGTGTTTCTTTTGCTGAATCTGGTAATCTAAGGAAACATAAGAGAATACATACAGGAGAGAAACCTTACAAGTGTGATGTTTGTGTTGCTTCTTTTACTGAAGCTGGCCATCTGAAGAGTCATAAGAGAACACATATAGGAGAAAAACCTTACCAGTGTGATGTTTGTAGTGCTTCATTTACTGTAGCTGGCAATCTGAAGACTCACAAGAGAACACATGCAGGATAGAGACCTTACAAGTGTGCTTATTTTACTCAGGCTTATAATCTGAAGAAACATATGAGACTGCATCATCATCATCATCATCATCATCATCATCATCATGTGCCCTGCCGACTACTATAGATGTTCATGTATCTCAGATCCCGGTCCCTATTCAGGATCAACTCTGCTGATAATATTTCTCAGTGTGACCATACAGTCCATCCAGCATCATCTCTCTCGGTCTGCCCATATCTCTATTTTCCCCACTGATCTTTCTAGTCATCATAGTGCTTTCCCACACTTCTCTTCTCATCATAATACTAAAGAATGCTATTGTCTGTTTCTGATAGTTGTATATAATGTTCTACTTTCATTAGCCTCTTCCAGGCAATCATTGTTAAGTTACTCTGGCAATCCAAGCTATTCACTACATCTCAAAAATCATATCTTTGCTGCTTCC
Organism: Cepaea hortensis; assembly: GCA_963921405.1. NCBI lineage: Eukaryota > Metazoa > Mollusca > Gastropoda > Stylommatophora > Helicidae > Cepaea > Cepaea hortensis. The sequence goes on along the minus strand of OY992876.1, from coordinate 487,488,758 downwards.
AACAAATGGAAGATATTTTATTGAATCCAACCAAGTGTTAGATCCCAAAGCCAGCAACCCTAAGGAATTGGATGCAAACATGTAGAAAGAGATAGTCATTTTAATATTGTAAATTCATCTGTGAGGTGATTGATTGATTGATTGATTTAGGAACCGACATTACAGCATTCGGGGCATTCCCATAAGCGCTTCGTCCCCATCCTCAGAAGCCAGCGAAGAGTTCAGACCCCAATAGTACCAGTAGCAATCTGATTATATGTGCGTCTCGCCTTTCCTCTAGGTGTTGAGCATTGGCCAGATCCCCTCATCACTCCACGCTGTCGCATTCTTGCCAGACCATGGTGATCCATTTGCTCCTCTGAGGTGTACACATGCTCCCACAAGGCCGCAACCACGTCTGCCCTATTATGCCTCAATACTCCACCAAGTTTTGCAGAGCCAGCCAATCTGTCTGCCTGTTCATTCCCCAACACACTAGCATGCCCCGGAGAAAATATCCAGATGATGCTTGCCAACCTTGACTTCCGAAGCGAAGCAAGCCACTCGGCACAAAACTTGCCAGTCCTCACCCTACTCAGCATGCTTTCTGAGTCAGTTACAATCACGATGTGTGTGTGTATCGTATTCTCCATCCAGCGGAAAGCTGGACTGACTGCCTCCACCTCCATTCTTAAGCTAGATGTTGTGGTATCATATGCCAGGCTCTCCTGCACCAAACGTCGACCATTAGCTTTTGCCAAGAAACCCCAGGCACTTCTACTACCTCTCAACACTGAACCATCTGTGTAGACAATCACATCACCCAGGCGAGCATTATCCTGAATTAGTTGCTGGATTTCCACTTCCGTGGCCCCTGCTGGCCACTCCCGGCTCAATGTGATTATAACTCTGCACAAGTCTGACTGCTCTGCTGGCACTCTGACCCACTCCTCTCCTCGCCTAATGTTCTCCAAGGGGCACACCTGTCTGATCCTATTCTCCACCAGAGCCATCCATGATTTCCCTCTTATCAGTCGCTGGCCCTTAACTGAAGGTTGGAACATCAGCTCTCACAATCCTGTTGCCCAGAGAGCACCACAAAACAGCTGCCTTTTCCGGGTGGATGACAGCACCCATTTCAGTGCACAAGTCAATCACTTTGTCTACTGTCACCTGTAGCTCTTGGGCTATTTTTTTCCCATCTCTCCCCTGCCTATATGCAAGAATATCATCTGCAAATGTTAGTATTCTTCCAACCCCTGGTGCTTCTAGGTTTGCAATTTTGCTTGTATACATGTTAAAGCGCACAGGTGAGATTGCAGATCCCTGTGGCAGTCCTGGGGTTAAAATATGTGGCTTTGAGGTCCATGCACCCAGATGGAGAGCAATCCGATGAGAATGTAGGACGGCCGCTATCCAGTTCACTAACCAGGGAATGACTCCCTTCTTCATCAGTGCAGTTATTATAATATCATATCGAACTCTATTGTACGCATCCTCAAGATCAAGCGCCATCGTTTCTTGTCTACTCTGGAACCCCTCATAAACGTCCAAGGCAAAAGTGGCTGCATTTGATCAGGTATCTTTTTCTGGCCTGTAGCTCCCCAGGCCTCTTGGAAGAAGCTTCCCCCTTTCCAAAAACTCTTGCAGCTTGACAGCGACTATTTTCTCTAAAACCTTCCCAAATGTATTTTGAAGGATGATGATCCTAAAACCGCTAAGCTTTCAGGTCTACATTGCTCAAAGCCTTCATGTAGTCATACCTGACCCCTGCAGTTGGGAGTGTCTGTGGCAAAGTGGTCAAGCCGTTTGACTCATTCTCCGAAGGTTGTGGGTTAGATTTCGGGCCGCACCCTTCGGTTTACGAGTTAAATGTTTCGGAGACTCCTGTGGGTCGTCGCTAAAAGCTATGGAGTTTGTGCTTTGTGCGACGCTTTCCATGCTGCGGAAAGAGACCGAGTCATATGGGATGAAACCTGGTGCAATGAAGTCAACCCTGTTGACTTTTAAGCAACTATTTTTTATACCTGACCCCCATCAGGCCCTGATGTCTTTTGCCTTTTTCAAAATATGTTTAACATCTTCATAGTGTCTTCATAAGGCATATTCTTTATGGTGCAGATAACTCCTCTCTACCTGCATCCCTGATGTCCACATCATCATGATTTGTCTTCTCTAAAAATCTCTGGAGAAAAGCCTCCCCTTTCTCTGTGTCTGTTGTCACGCGCACACCATCATCTCTATTTTTCTTCTTCTTTCGTTCGCTTGAAATATGTCTATAACTGCAATGCTGTCTCTTGTATGAATTGAACTGTCTTTTTCAGTTCACACAGCGGTCCATAGAGTTTATCTTACACTGTTGTCTTTCTAGGCCAGAAGGTTTGCCTAGATATGTTATATTTTGGGCAGTCTTGGATTATGTGCTCTGCTGTCTGCGATGCCAATCCACATGTGCACATGGCTGTTTCACCAATCTTGAATTTTGTATACATGTGGTTGCGTAATCTATTGTGCCCTGTTCTGAGGCGCAGAATAATGACTTGTTCTGGTCTGTCCATAACGTGGTAGTCATCTTGAGCAGGTTTTGGTGGCTTTCTGACTGATTTGATCATTCTTTTCTTTTGGTGGTATGTAACGGGCACATCAGGCTGTTCTTCTTTGGCTCCTTCCTTAGCCAATTGATCAGCTCTGTTGTTTCTGGGTACTCCACAGTGGGATGGTATCCACTGTATGGTGACCTTATGCTGACTGCTAAGTTCATAAAGCAAGCACTTAGAAGAGTCACCACTTAGTACTGGCAATTTCCCAGACAGGAGCGCCTCGAGTACTGATTTTGCATCTGTCAATAGCACCACAGGTTGTGTACCATTGCTGGTATTTAGTAATTTCTCTGTTGCTATCTTGATTGCCTCAATTTCAGCATCGTAGTTATGGCAGTACTTTCATGTCGGTACTCTAGCTGTGTCCCTAGTATTATTTGGGTATTCTATGTACACTCCCGCTCCTCCATTTCGAACAGCATTTTGTTCTGACCCATCTGTGTAGACTAGGATCCAGAGGTCCTATGGGTATTCTTCATCAAGGAAGCTGAGAGTGGCTGTTCTGCACTGCACACTGTTCTGTTCTTCCTAGTCAAATATTCCTCTCACTTTTGTCTGGATTTGTAATGATAGTCTATGCTCATCTTTCCATGGAGTTCGCTCTGGAATAGTTAGGGGGATACCAACTGTGGGCAGATCGGTGGTTTCTCTGCAGAGTTGTTTGGCCTTGTGGATAAAACTACTTCTTTTCAACTGCCCCATAGCTAGGTTTTCAAATCTGTTCTTCATAGGGTGGCCTGGCAAGCTGAGGAACATTTCTGCTTGTATTAGCGTTTTCGTATCTCTGCGCTCACTATGTGCTTGTGTCCTCCCCATCTTCTCCATTTCCACTATTGGGGTTGATCTCATCCCTCCTGTGGTGACTCTTCTAAGTGCTTGATTTTGCACTTTGTCCAGCTCTTTTAGTGTGGTTTTTGATGCCGATTGCTAAGTATTTTCCCACTAGCTCCTCATGTGGTTCCACTTAGCTTTCTCAGGATGGCTATTTTCTTTCTGGCTTTTGCTACTGCTTTGTTGATGTGCTTTCTCCATGTCAGCCTGCCATCAAATGTTACTCCAAGGTATGTTGGTTCTTTATCTTCTCTTAGGGGTGTTCCATTTATCTGGATGGTCCCTGCCTTTTGTTTTGGAGAGAGGGTAAATAGTATGGTGCTGCACTTGTCAGTGTTTATGCTGACACACCATCTATTTGCCCATGCAACAAATGTATCTACAGCTCTTTGTAGCGATCTGGTGGCCACTGATGCATGTTCATTTGTGCTCCATAGAACCAGGTCATCGGCGTACATTGCTGCATTAATTCCATGCGGTAGATTAGCAACGAGATCATTGATGAAGATTAGAAAAAGTGTGGGGGACAAGACTCCGCCCTAGGGAACACCATGACGCAGTAGTACTTTCTTGCTCTTTAGTCCGTCTATCTGTACTCGGTCTCTTCTGTTGTGCAAGTGTGCTTTCACCCATTTGTACATTCTTCCATTGACTTTGCAGTTTCTCAGTTTATTCATCAGACTTTCTTTCCAGACTTTGTCAAAGGCTTTCTTCAGATCTATCCATGCCGCAAGTACCAGCTTCTTCTCTTGAAATGCATCCTCAATTTCTTGAGAGAGGTAGGTTGTCTGATCTTCCATAGATTTCACTGCCTAAAGCCAGCCTGCTGTGGCACAAGGATGTTTTTACTTTCAATGTACCACTGCAGTCTGTGATTGATGATGCGCTCCAGTGTTGTGCAGAGACAGCTGGTGACGCTAATTGGTCTGTAGCTAGAGGCGATGGAACTATCTTTCCCTGATTTTAGGAGGGGTATCATGATTGCTTCTCTCCAGGCTTGTGGAACACTGCCTAAGGTCCAACTGTTATTGAAGATTTGCAACAGCTTTGCTTTGGCCTCTGTTCCTAGGTTCCTGATCATGTCATTGGAGATACCATCAGTTCCTGGTGACTTTCTCATTTTCAGTTTTGATATGGCTAGCTCCAGTTCGCTGATTGTGATGGGTGCCTCCAGAACCTCATGTACTATTTCCTTCTGTCCTTATGTTGCCATTTCTTTCAAATCTCTTGTTGTTTGTCTGGACTAATTTTGATATTGTTATCTTGTGCTAATGAGTCCGCAAAATGGTCAGCTGGATGCTTTCTTGTTAAGATGTTTCCATCTTTATGTAGTGCAATTTTTGAGTTTCTCCCTGTGCCCACATCGTTAAGTTGTTTTATTAGCTTCCACAATTTCCTTGTGTCTCTTTCAAAGTTCAGATTTTTCCTGCCAGCTTTTCCGTCTAGCCTGCAGCTTGGCCCTTTGAAATTTGGCTTTTGCGTGCTGGAATTTATTGTGGTGCTCTTGGCTGGGTGTGGCCTCTGCTTGCTTTCTACACACTTCCACATCATTATGCAACTGTTCCAGTTCACTACTCCAGTAGGGTTTATATTATTTATGGGCTCCTCTTGGTACTGTTTCTCGCGCTGCCTGTAGTATGCATTTCCCAAACTCTTCAACTACTTTATTTATGTTTTTCTCTGTGTTCAGGTTTCTAACCAGTATGCTGGTGCGATTCTTGTACATTGCCCAGTCTGCTTTCTTGTAGTTCCACCTCGAGAGGGTGATGCTTTCACTTACAAGCTCATTTTCTATGGATAGAAAGACTGGCTGATGGTCACTGCCACCAAGTTGTTTCCCAACAATTCGTGTAATGTTCCACTCTAGGTCTGGTGAATTAGAAGCCAGGTGCCATGCGGTGTCCAGGGGTTCATCATAATTTAAACATTTCAACTCAGAATTAAACCATGGCTCGAACGCAATTGGCAGATTCAGAGCCAACGAACTAAATAATGACGGAGTCCACACTGAAGAACGTCAGTTATTGCGCCGATTATTATTCCAGCGCAGGCCTACTGTAATCATAATGAGAAGAATGATAATAATAAATAATTACCTACTGATACTGAAACTGTTATGGCCAGAGGGCACAGTATCCTTAGTATACATACATGTAATCGCTTATATGTTAATGGCCATCAAATATTGACTGTCATTACTCATCCTTCTTGCCATCTAAGTTCTTCCTGCTATTTCAGATCTACCATTTCTGTGGTCGCCTGTGCCTTTGTTAATACTTCTATAACCGTTGTCCTCCTTGATCATCTCTTCTATTTCCAGGCATATTTCAATCACCAATTCGATATGAAGTTAATATTAAGCCGATTGAATCACATAAGCCGCCGTCTTTTAGAACGTCCCAAGTTTTTTCTTTTGGTTGTTGTTCACACTTTCTCATGACGTCCTTGTGTTCCGATATAATACGCCTCGATACATTAGCACTTCTGTTCTGGGATTCTTTGGTCCCTTTTACTTACATCATTATGCAGCACCTGCTTCTTGGCAGTATGCCCCCTCCCCTTTGAAAATGATGCAATCATTTTTAATCGCCATTAATTCTTCGAACCTGACAAGTAGCAGTGCAGACATAATGCTAATACGATGGTATGGTCTCCTATCAATCACCCACAAAATCTAATAACAAAAAAAATTATTATAATACGATGGGCACACACTCCTATCTACACCCCATGGTAGACATCATCTAGCACTGCCTATGGGAGGGCTGTTTTAACTACCTAAAACCCAGTAGTCCCTCATTTGTCGAAACCAACAAGCATCCACACCGAAAGCTATAAAACCCGAGTGAGGGGATGTGTGTGATTAACAGGTACCAATCCATCAATAATAGTATTGCCCTGTAACTACATTATCAATTTATCTCCAACTGCTAAGTCCTGTGTCTTTATTAACTGGAAGGTGAGGCTTTGCTGTAGTCTGATGACGTATATGTTTCCCATTTGTCGTGACGAATATGATGGTCATCGTGTTGCAAATCAACGTGGGTCCGGCTTTATTCGTATCATATAATACTGTGGCATAATTGTTGACCTATGTATTGACGGTTGTGGCATAATCATTGTCGACTTATGTATAGATTTTAATTAGTTTTATCTCACGGCCAACCAGGACAATCATAATCTTAATAATTAGAACCAACTTATGAACTTGTAATTACTTAATTATAAACTCTTAATTCAACCTGAAATAAATAATAATTTGCACAATGTGTCCATTCTATCATTGTGTCATGCTAGTCAACCCGATATATCTTAATGTATAGTCTGTACTGTTTTTCGTCTGAACTATATCGTGTATGTGTTCAATCTATAAAATTAATCAGCATTCTACCTGTGAATATGTAACTTAACCGTATTTATATTATATTAACCTTTCAACACTAATAAAGCAAAAATGCTAATTATATGATTTGACTCTATGAGTGAACTAGACGTAACATATGAATTTTCGCAATGACACAAAGTGTGCATGTGAGTAGAGATTAACTCGATGATGCAACATGTGAATATACTTGATGATGTGAAATGTGGATTTGATTGAAAATTGAGATGTGAAATATAATTCTAATGTGACACACGCATCTGATTAAAGACGTGGCATGTGGACGATGCAAAAAGTGAAATTGAAAAAAAAAAATGTGGATCCGACTGATGATGTTGAAAAATGTTTTGCGTATCCTTTTACAGGACTTAGCTGTCAACAGCAGCATCTTTCAGCTGTCTGTTGATCTCTTGGCAAGATTACGCTCAGTAGTTTGCCATTGCTTTCTGAGCGGCCGGCTAAGTATCCCGCAAGTCACGAGCGGGGGTCGAACCGCCTCAGCTCTCGCTCCGCTGCGAGACTCTGCATGATAAACGGGATTACAGAGAGAAAGTGTTGTAACCCCACAGCCAGAGAGACCGGTGACTGATGATGAAACATGCGAAACCAACCAATGTTAACTAATGTGATTTCGCTTAATGAAAAAATTTTGAATTAAACCAATGATTTTAAAAAAAAAATGCATTCAACTAATGGCAATAATTCAAATGTATATGACCACTGTGGATTCAATTCCTGATGTGGGAAATGGAGGTGTGAAAGTTCGTATGATTAAATTAACTATGTCTATAAGTTATGTAACTAATAATTATAAATCTAGTGTCACCAAAATCTGCACGAATTTCCAGAAGAAATTTCAAAGTTCATGCACAGTGTTCCCAAGTCTCTAACAGTCCTCATGTTGAGGAGACACAAATGTACCGATATCATCATATGTCCATGGATCACTATACGGCCTCAGCATGCCGAATAATTTCTATATTCTCTCTGGCAATGAATCAAATCAAACACAAAATGTATATATCTGAAATTACACTATCTATCTAATGTATATTTGAATGTATGTTGTGTAAGTATTGAGATTCTATTTGGGTGTGCACTAATGAAATAATTGATCGGCCTGTGTACTACATGTATGCACGCAAACAAACAACATGACATGTGATAGGAGATAGGAATTCTAGAGTCTACTAAGAAGATGCCAAGTTATTATCCTAGCCAGGAATATGACATATATCAAATTCGTAGTCTTGTAACAGAAGTATAATCCCTGAAGAACATGTAACGAAAGTGAAACAGAATTACAAACAGAATATATTATTCGGATTGAACCAGAAATATATAATAACGCTTTATATTCGTCTGATAGCTAAAGTAAAGAAAAAGATATTTGCTATCATGAAACCGACATAGCGTGAAACAGTTCTGAGTAAGTTTCTTACATATCAGCGAAATTCGGAACAAATTATTTTGTATTACCCTAATGTGTCTGTAGTGAAAAATGTGCTGATATAATTAACTATTACTTTTTTTTTTTTTTCATCCATTCTTATTCCTCTCTCTTTTTTTTTCTTTTCATTCCTTCTTTTATTCTTCCTTTTATTACTTTTCTTTCTTTCTTTCTTTCTTTCTTTCTTTTAAACTTATGATGTCTCTTTTCTGTATTTATACCATTATCTGTATATTTTGACTTTGTTGACTTGAATAATGATATAGTTTTCACTCGTGTGTATACTTTGTACTTTATCTGCTGTAATGAGGTAAGTTTGATACCTACAAAGCAAAGACAAGTCAAGTAACTAGAGTAAGCAACGACAAGTGTAGTTTGTTGTCTGTAATGATCTTTGCATTTATTCAACCAGTTTGTTGAATATTCACTTGTTTGTGCGCCAATGTCTGTGACATATTTCTTGACTTGCGAGTGAATATTTGTAAGATATTTCTTGGTTCGTGCGTATATGTTTGTAATAAGTAACTTGGATTGTGCGTAAATGTTTGTACCCGCACAATCAACATAGGTGAGGGGTGGTCGAATGATCATCATTATGTGGAACATACATATGGTTAGGACGTTCCACTGCGCTTGTTCTGTGCACTGTATATGCTGTTTGTTAATATTTTGTGTACTCTTTGTACAATTATTGTGTGGTTTCTGTTGGTTATTTTGATTGTTATTCTTTGTAGAAAAATGAGATTGTCTGCTTGTTTGTTTATGTTTGTCACTCATACCATTCATGGGAATAGATTTGTTTAATAATTGCAAAGTGTCATGTTTTCGATAATTGGATTCGTTTACTACCTGGATATTATTAAATAAATAATTTTGTGTAATTCTGTCGTCCTTCTGTTGTGATATATTATCATTTGTACATGCTAATAAGGACTGTGTTTTGTCATTAGCAGTAACCTGGGTTAGTTGCATTTTTTCTTCTTCTTGCGTCTTGTGAACTTGGGTTCTTGTGAGTGTATTGGCAAATCTGGGTTTGATGGTCACTTCCTGAGTGTAGTTTATGATATTGGGGATATTCCCAATTATCAACCCAGCACACAGGTTTGGTAATACTGCTGCACATATTTTCCCCTTATAATAGGGACATCTTACTGATACCCATGCTGTTTTGTATTTTTCTAAGGTACCTCCAAATGTTCTGCAAATAACACTATTACCTTGTAATCTTTTCTATTCACCAGTTTGTGATCAACTCCCGCAATGGAAGATCCTGTGTCTCTAAAACAAGTTGGTGGTGATCTATTAACCCATGCTTGGTGGATCTTAAGAGTACCTTTATGGGTGTATACTGCATTAGCTTCATGTATATGCCTCTTGTGATCTGATGTAAAACTACCATCATGGCCTTCCTTACCTGTTATGTTATTGTGACATGTCTCTATTATGGCTGCATAAGCAATTTCTGCATCTTCTGAGTCGCTACTAGAGTATACATATGCTGCTCTAGCTTCCTCCCATGTCTTCTTCATTTTACACGCTTTTGAGGTATGTCTATACGCTAGACATGTGAAGCATTTGATACTCGTTTTGTACACATCATATTTACCAATCCTCTTAGCAGTGAGGTTTTGAAGATAAAATTCATATTCTGGATGTTTGTCACACATCTCAAAAGACCCGTGAGTCAGTTTACAGTGTGGGCACAGTGTGAACCTACCCTTTCTAGGACTGTCATCATCTCTGTTTATGTTATGATATGGCCCTCTGTTCCTACGCTGAGAGAATCTGTTACCTCTCCCGTGATTTCTTTGATTCTGAACTCTTGCACTAGCCCCTATCATGAGTTCTGGTTGCGCACCATCAGCAAATACGTCACGATGGGCATTATAAAATGTCTCTCCTTTAGCTTCCATCTCTGGTATAGACTTACATCTGTTCTCTACCTGGAATGTAGACATTGAATCTGGCATTGATGATAGCAGTTTGGCTCGCAACATGAAGCCACACATTTTATCATAATCATGAGATACGTCTTCTGCCTTCAACCACTTGTCATAAAGTGATGAAGTTTCAGATACGTAGTCTAAAAAACGTCTGATTTGCTTTCGATGTTTGGGTCTTAAACTTTGTTCTCAACCCAGCAGCGTCAAGACTGAAATGCAATAATACTCTATCAAGAATATATGTAGTTGGTCCGTAAGTTCTCTGGAATCAATTCTACTACCTTTAAAGGCTCCAATGCCAAGTGACAGTGGAACAAGATGGACCAGTCCTGTTCTGGAACTTTGTAGAACTTGACCAGAACTTCAAAATTAGTAATCCAAGAGGATACCGATTCGCCTTGTGTGAAGTTCTTGATTAGACCTTGGTAACGTTTAATAGGATCCCCAGCCTTAGCCTGAATTCTCTCTCATTCGATCTCGGCTTCTGGGTCCATCTCTAAAGTCTTAACTTTCAAATTGCCTTCAATTTCCTTGTCTTTTAAGATAGCTTCGGCTGCTAGTTTTTCCTTTTGAAATGCAAGCTCTCTTTCCTTGGTTTCTCTCTCAAATGCAATTCGTTCTTTTTCCAAGGCTAGTTCCTTTTCTTTTAATTCTTTCTGAAATGCAAGCTCCTTTTCCTTGCTTTCTTTCTCTGCTGCTAATCTTTCTTGTCTTTCTTCTCTTTCATGTGCTGCTTGCAGTTCTTTTGCTTCTTTCTCTGCCGCTAACTTTTCTGCTCTCTCCTCCCTCTGTTGGGCCTGAAACTCCTTCAATTCCTGCTTTGCCCACGCTCTGAGCTCTGAGCCTGTCAAACCAGACTTCTCACCCATGTCCATAAAGTCTTGCATTGTCGACATGTTGACTTAACCTGTTGCTGTAAATTGTATCGCTAAAATATAAATATCTATACGTGCAAAGCACAATCGACAGAATGCAAATGCGTAGTGAAGACAGCAATAAATGTATCAAAAGTATCAAACGTTGAACAAAATGTCAACCGAAAATCAACAATGTTGTAAAGCAGAATCAACGAGCAAACAATAAGCCTGGCGAGAAATAAACAACGTCCTAACTTGTTACAATATGTAAACTCCAGAAATAGGTAGAAAAATATATATAGTCGGTATAAAGAATAACACACCACAAGAGAAATACAGCATTACACGATAGATAAACGACTAGTAACGCAGACATACATATCTATTCACGTATAAAAGAGGAAACAATAACTGATAAATACTAAACGTATACAACTGTAATCACATGACACGCGTGCTAACGAAACGTGTCCGCATAATGATACTGAAGACAAATCGGCCATGGATACGATATTAAATTTTGTAACGGAAACACCCAACTAGAACACAATAATTACAACAATCAAAAAAAATATACTGGCCTTTTGTGAAGTAATACAGTGGTGGTATGGCTGTCTACAATAACTGAGAATGTAGTCATCGACTTGTGAATAATGCCTGCAGTTTACTGATGTCATTCTTCGTTGTAATTTCTATAGTGACGTGTAAAATTAGTGAGATGAGAATGCTGCTGTCCTTAGTAAACAGTCTGTTGTAAATTCCAGAAGTTAACTTACTTACTTGTAGTGGCTTGTAAGGATGTTCATACAACTCTACTTTCTGGAAGCTCACACACTTTTAAAAGCTGTTATATATCTTGGTATCTAGGCACATAAATAACATTAGTTAAAAGATGCATCACTGAGGTAAAGAACAGAATTTAAAAAGCAAACCTGCTTTGAGGAATGTTTTGTGCAAAATGTCACTGTCCTTGAAAGTTAGAAACAGTTCTTGCATGTTACAAAGAACCAATTTTAACATGCGGCTGTAAATCCTGGACAGTTAGTAAACAGGCGATAAAATCCTTGGAAGCCTTGGAGATGTGGTTTATTAGAAGAATGCTTTATATTAATTAGACAGCCAAAATGACAATCTGGACATTTTTAGGGAAGCTGAGTGGCAAAAATATCTTATCACAAACATCAGAAAGATGCAATCATCATTTTTGGCCACATTATGAGAAGACAAAAACTGGAACGTTGTGACAACTGGAAAGATATTTTGAAAGAGAGATGGAGGAAGACAGTGTAAGAAGATTCCTGACATCTTGTGTTATAGCGCGGAAGGGAGTCAAGACATGAAATGATCCATGCTGTCGGAGATTACAATTTGTGGAGAGGCATGATCGCCCATGCCAGCTAGCAAGGCATTAGATGATGATGATATATCTTGCAAAAATGAAGCTGTAGTCTTGTCCTCTGATGGAATGATTTTTTTTTCCTGAAGCACCGTGTCATATTAGTGAATCAATTTATTTCTGTAAACTTCTTTTTGCAAAATCTGGTAGTATGTCTTGACAGATGAGAACAACCACAATTTCTAATCAAATGGCATGCATGTTGTACATTTTCAGTATGGAATCATCTGAGTAATCTTGAACATGTATGCATCTGTCATACTGAATAAAATGGTTGTACAGAATATTTTACACATTTGAGGTGATTTATTAATAATTATACGACGGATGGTGAACAATAGTGATATTGTTTATTTTAAATCCTACAGAAGACTGAGTTTTAATTCTTTAGGCTGATGTTTATTTCATCTATGCTTCTTTCGAACACAGCTGCGGGCGATTTGGTAGCAGGCCGCCTTGCATTGGTTTTTTACAAAATGGTATGGGTGTTATTGTCCAGGTTTGGCATTGGTAACATAGAGTAGATAGGAAGATTGTGTTGTAAAGTGCTTTCTTATTAGTTATTGATACATGTTTGTTCTTTAGTATTGATGCCATTTGTCCAATGAGTTGTTTTGCTTTATTGCATCTAATTTCGATCACGTCTTCTGATTTGCCATATGATGATATTATACTTCCTATGTACTTGAAATGCTTTACTTGTTTCAAGGGATGTTCGTTTAGGTGATTTGTTGCTGCTTTTTCTTCTTTAGTTATAGTCAATACCTCTGTTTTACTTGTGCTAATCTTCATGTTATGTTCCCTACACATTTCGTTTAGACTATTCATGTGGTCTTGTAATTTAGCTTCTGATTTTGCTATTAGTGCTTGGTCGTCCGCAAACAGGAGTTCTCTAATGGTTAGATTTGCAGATGATTCTTCTGTGTTCTCGTCATGCGGTGTTCTTGTGGTCTCTGATTGGCTGGTTTCTTTACATATGTTGTCTATATATGTTATAAACAAGAGAAGGAACAGGACACAACCTTATCGTACTCCGGATCTTATGTTCCAGTTGCTGTCACTATGTATTCACTGTTGTTGTATAAGCTTCTACATAGGTTTGTTAGATGTGTACTCACTCCATATTGTTTAAGGATTTCCCACAGCTTGACTCTATCTACTTTATCAAATGCCTTTTCTTGATCGACAAAGGCTAAGTAAAGTTTCATTGAATTCGATTGATTTTTCTGTAAGTTGTCTAAGAGCAAAAATGGCATCTGTACATTCTTTGTTTTTTATAAATCTAAGTTGTGTTTCGCTTAGCTTGGGTTCTATAACAATATTTTAATCTTTTCTCATGAATTTTGCACAATATTTTCTCAGTATGACTCAACAGTGACATGCCTCTGTATTGTGTGCAGTCTCTTTTGCTGCCTTTGTTTCTCCAAATTGGGATAATTATGGCAGTTCCATGGTCTTGTGGTGTCTGTTGTTCTACCCAAACATGGTTGAATAGCCTATGTAGCCATCCTGTTCCTACTTCTCTTGCTGCTTTAATTAGTTCATTTGGTATTTCACCTTGTCCTGATGATTTGTTCTGTCAAAAAACTGTCGTTTACTGCTAATATAGTACCTTGCGGTGTATGGCAGAGGGGTCTTTGAGCCTGAGGCATTAAGGCCGCCTGGAATTATGGTAGGTAAGCTTGCAGATCTACAAATTGATGGGAAAGACATTAGACTCATTAAAAAAATATATATATTGGAAACAACAAGCTGCCATAAGGATTGATAATGAAGTGGGACAATATATAACAGAGTGTCTGTCTCTGTTAAGGGAATCTAAGTCGGCGTGCAAGAGAAAAAGGGTCTAAACTTCAGTGCACGCGGAAGCACCCTGGGAAAATGTAAATAACTAGGGATGCTCATGCGTGATGGAAAAGATAGCAACAGAGTTAGTGATTAGCCAGCAGTCTTAGAGAGAGGTCGCATTTAAGTCACCATCAAGTATTGTTGAGATAGCTAGACCTCTGTTATTTGTCTACGATATTTATAAAAGTCTGTAATCTTGTAGCAACTACAATTAAACGTCATACATCGGGAGACTGCTGGAGTTATGTTGTTTCTGACTTCACCACTTCGCTACACTGCCACATAAGCGAAATGGTGCCGTGGACCAGTCTAAACAACTTCATTTGTCGCGGTACATAACGGAGGTACTGGGCCACTATATTTAATACAGCCACTACTTCATACTGCGCTTGTTGGGAAAATGCGGTGCCTCTGACACATTGGCACGTTATCGGACTTCTGCTGAACGCTTCAAAAAGGTTTCCAAAATGCGGACCTTAACTGGCAGTGGAACAGATCAACCTTAAGATCTTCACGGGGTTGTGAAGCCCGCTCTGCCGAATCAGTTTCAATATCTTTACGGGGTTGTGAAGCCCGCTTTGCCGAATCAGTTTCAATATCTTTACGGGGTTGTGAAGCCTGCTTTGCCGAAGCAGTTTCAATATCTTTACGGGGATGTGAAGCCCGCCTTATCGATCTTTACAGGGTTGTGAAGCCCGCCTTGTCGATCCTTATGGGGTTGTGAAGCCCGCCTTATTGATCTTTACGGGGTTGTGAAGCCCGCCTTATCGATCATTACGGGGTTGTGAAGCCCGCTTTATCGATCCTTACGGGGTTGTGAAGCCCACTGTCGAAACACTACAATACTCTGCTGTTCGAGTCCTTGGGTGCCAGATACATTTAACCGTGCCTCTCAGCATACAAGAGTGAAACCTGAGAACCATTAATATGCAGTTTTCGACGAGTGTCTAACTACAGGCAGGGACCCTAATCGTTGACAGCCAACACTTGTAAAGTATAAATTTAATATTGTAGTATTAGAAGATTATAGAACTTGATAAGTTTAATTAACATATTATTATATTAACATATTATTATCATATTGAATTGTTTTGTACAAATTTGCAATGGAATCTCAGGACCTTTCATTAGAACAAGTACTCGGGGGAGTAGGAAGAGCCATATCTAGGTTCGATACACACTGAAAACAACAAAGTATAGGTGGCGACATTGAGAAGTTTAGTGGTCAGGCAAAGTATTTAAAAAAATGGATTGTGTCCATCGAGAAACAAGCTTTTTTGGTAGGAGCCACAGACGAAGAGAAAAAAAAAATTGCTTATCAGGCTAGTGTCTCACCAGTTTCTGACCATATAAGGAGAAAATTAGAGGCAGGAACAGATGAGATGTGGGAACAATTCAAGGATGATTTAGCACGTAAGTATGCTGAGATCACAGATCCCCAACACGCATTTTCAGTATTGAGACAGTCTAGACGAGAAAGTGTTCAGTTGTATAGTGACAGGCTAATTAATCTAGCTGAGGAAATGTTTCTTGGACAGAATGTACAAGGGGAAGAGGTAGAAAGGATGCTGGTTGTAATTTTCGTGGATGGAATAAAGTCGGATGGACTGAAATTTAAATTAATGAGGGAAAATCCAGTTAGATTATCACAGGCTGTGGATATAGCCATACAAGAAGAAAGTTTGAGAAGAGAGATTTAGATTAAGGGTAGGACGAGAAATAGGAGGAAATAGAGAAGACAGAATGGAAGAACCTATGGAAATAGGACAAGCAAGGTATGGATGGAGAAGAAGAGGAGAAATACAGACATTGCAGGGAAATAATGAAAATACTCATGATAGAGGGAGACAAATGAGAAACTCTATAAGAGAGACAGTAGGTAGTACAAATATGGTCTGTTGGAATTGCGGACAGCAAGGACATAGTTAGAGATTTTGTGGCAACCGACGTACTCAAGTTAGTGCACAGAATAGAAGTGCTAATAATAGACCAAGTAGAAATTTTGAAGACAGACAAAGGAATTTTGCAAGATCAGGAGGTCAGGGAAACTGGCGTCCCACTTACTGAATAGGGTCCGCGGTAGGGGGAAAACAAAAATGTCCCAAGAATTACTGAATACGTCAATTACCCAAATGACAAGTATATGAGAAATAGAGAATATAGAAAATGACCTCAACTTGGAGAGATAAAACAGTTTTCAGTGAATATGACTGATCCCAGTTCATGCATAATAGAAATAGGAAATTTTAGAATTAGAACATTGATTGATTCGGGAGCTCAAAATGGCCTCAACTTGGAGAGATAAAACAGTTTTCAGTGAATATGACTGATCCCAGTTCATGCATAATAGAAATAGAAAAATTTAGAATTAGAACATTGATTGATTCGGGAGCTCAAGTCAGCGTGATCAAGGAAAAATTCTTATATCGCATATTAAAGAATTTCCCATTCAGGCATGAAGCAGCTTAGTGACAAGTCAACTAGCTTAGTGACAAGTCATACAGCTTAGTGACAAGTCATACAGCTTAGTGACAAGTCATACAGCTTAGTGACAAGTCATACAGCTTAGTGATAAGTCATACAGCTTAGTGACAAGTCATACAGCTTAGTGACAAGTCATACAGCTTAGTGACAAGTCATACAGCTTAGTGATAAGTCATACAGCTTAGTGACAAGTCATACAGCTTAGTGACAAGTCATACAGCTTAGCGACAAGTCAACTAGCTTAGTGACAAGTCATATAGCTTAGTGACAAGTCATACAGCTTAGTGACAAGTCATCCAACTTAGTGACCAGTCATCCAGCTTAGCAACAAGTTATACAGCTTAGCGATAGGTCATACAATAGTGTCAAGTCATATAAGACGCTGAGAAACGCTGAGACTTGGGCAAACCCACCATCTACATACTGCCCAAAATACATAAACTCAAAAATCCTGGACATCCAATAGTTTCCGCCTGCTCATGCCCGACTGAACTGATCTCAGCGTTTCTTGACAGAATTTTCCAACCTCTAGTTGCGAATCTCCCGTCATTTATAAAGGATACAACGTATGCGTTACTTTCATTCAACTCTCTCCAACTGACTCCTGGGAACACATACAGACTATTCCTAATGGATGTATGTTCCCTCTATACCTCCATTCCTCACGCTGATGGCCTCAGGGCGCTACAGTTCTTTCTGGATCAACGCACAGATCAAGCCATCCCTACATGCACACTTGTGAGACTCACTGAATTGGTCCTCACCAATAATTCCTTTGAGTTCAATGGCCACTACTTTGAACAAATCAGTGGTGTCGCCATGGGCACAAAAATGGGACCCAGCTACTCATGTTTATTTATGGAATATCTGGAACACCAGATTGAACTCAGCTATGATGGTCTTCTTCCTTCTTTTTACCGACTCTACATCGATGACGGCATCGGTCTCACTGACATGACTGAGGCGGAACTGAACCGCTTCATTAATTATGTCAATAACTTCCATCCATCGATCAAATTCATCACAGAAATTTCCACCACCTCTGTCAATTTCCTTGACACCACTATCAAATTAAACCCTACAGGCCTCACAACCTCCGTGTATTACAAACCTACTGATGCTCACGGTTTCCTCCTGTACAGCTCATCCCACCCCAAAAGCTGCAAAGATTCCATCCAATATTCCCAGCTACTCCGTCTTCGTCGTATCTGTCAGGATGATAATGACTTCCTTGAGAAAGCCCACAAAATGCTTGAATTTCTCCTCAGACGGTCCTACCCAGAGAACGTCTTGTCTACAGCTTTCTGTCGCATAACCCAAGTCTCGCGGGAAATGTTCCTCGTCAAACAAACGCAACCTCCGAACAATGAACCCAAGCTCATCCTCACCTTCCATCCACATGCCTATGCCATCAAGCACATTTTCCTCTGACATTGGTCTATCCTGGAATCCGATCCAACCACTCGTGAGGTATTCTACAATGGCCCTAGGGTAATTTTCCGCCGTAACCAGAGCCTCAGAGACCACCTTTGTACAGTCGCCTCCCCACGGTTACTTCATCTGTGGGTACGTTCAAATGCCAGCGTAAGAACTGTCTGACATGTCCATACGTTGTTCTGACACCGGCGATTGCATTCCCCCTAGGTACCTTCTCCTTGAAAGATTCTTTTACTTGCACATCCCACAATCTTATATATGTTATCATCTGCAAACGATGTGACATGAAATACATTGGACAAACAAGCAGACAACTTGCTGACCGCTTTAGAGAACACCTCAGAGACATTAATCAGGGCGCTGACAAACCTGTCCCCTACCATTTTAATTCCTCCAACCATAATGGAGTCGACGATGTATGTGTCACTGCATTGAAACCCTGCTTCTCCAACAGCTCCATCAGGCTAAAAATTGAATGACAATTAATTAACTCTCTGGGATGCGTCCATCCAGCAGGTATCAATACTGTTGTGGACACTACAGTATAACTGCCACCTTCTCCAACTGTTTACACTATCTATCACTATGCTGTCCTCCCCCCTCCCCCCCCCCCCACATATATTCATACCTAACAGTCCTCACACCCCTTTATTTTCATATCAGACTGTTCGCATATATTTGGCGACCTAAATCCTATCTGGCAACCCACTATACTTAAACTCTGCAGCCAACGAGCGCCTTCGCAACTGGCAAAGCCGCTTTTTCTGTACCACATGGGAACGGAGTAGTTGTGTTTTTTCTTTGTTTTCGGTATTTCGTTGTTTTATCTATCTGTGTTGTCCTGTCCTTGACAAAGATTCTGAGAATCGAAACGTCGACCATCCTGTGTGTCGTTTTGTATGCATTTGTGTGTATTTTATTTTGTTATTCATTTTATATATTTATTGCTTCTGATTTGGGATTTTCACCTGTATTTCGGGATACGATGGATCTCCATGTAAGGTATGTGCAACGTGTTTGTGTTTAGTACGTTTCTTCTCGCAGGAGCTAAATATACCTATTTGTTTCCATTTCATATTGTTATATCCTGCTGCAGCCGCTTGCTTTTTCTTCTGCCCAATACATGGAAGTGAGGAATTAAAGCAGCCATGTACAGGACGTGGCGATTCCTTGGGTGAGCCCAGCACCAGAGCGCTATGTGTCGGCTCTGCAATTATGGAAGCCTCCTTCGATGACAGAAAATGCCCACGGACTGCCCCTGCCTTCCCTTGAGGGTTGACCGTGAAGTCTTCGACCGTTCTAACTTGACCAGCTGGGGTGTGAAAGGCACCACAACAGTGAGAGTCCCCCAGGAATGCTAACCTGGTTAAAAAATGCACGCTAAAGTCGGGTGTGTTGGCCTAAAGGTTTTGGCCCAAGGGCACCTAACAGACACTGCAATTACATCAGAAAAAACACTCTGGATGAACGCAGAAAAAGAAGAATATTTTTCATTTCTTTCATTACATTATCTAACTTTCCTATCTCAATAATGTCTTGACATTCCATGTTCCTATTTTAAACTTGTTCATTTTGGTATTGCCATCAATAGCTTGATGATGGTATGGTGTTACCAGTGGTTCATGACAGTCTATACGAGATGAAGGTGTCCTAAGATAGCCATTAATGTCGATCCCAGACTCTGATCTCTCAAAATGCAGTCTTGGGGAGATAATGTGGTGGTTTTCCCTTGCCTTCCATATTCACACTAGGGTCTTCTACCTCTGCCTTTGACAGCAATTTCCGACTGTCAGGATAAGTTAGTTAGTTAGTTAGTCGACAGATCATCCTCGTTGCACATTGAACCATTCAGTCCATAAGTGCTCGGATCCCCTCCTCAGCAAATCCCGCAGCGTGTAGCGGCTAACGATGCCAGTTCTGTGTTGGTTTATCAATCTTCTTTGGCTTCCTGCGTAGTGATCTTGTTTGGCCACCCCTCTTTTAATTTGCTGCTCTCGCAGTCTGGCCATTGTTGTAGATTCACAGTCATCACTTGGTTCTTGCAAAAGTCTCACTTCTCGTAGAGCATTCAGAATGTCAGCCTGGTCCATGGCGCGTCCGCCCTCCACAGTAGCCTCACCTGCGAGCTTGTCAGCCCGCTCATTTCCTTGTACTCCCGCATGCCCTGGCACGAAGATGAAACTAATCTTTGCCAGCCGAGACCGCTTCAGAGGCAGCAACCATTCTCTTCGGATCGACCCCTCCTCTATCCTCTTGATCATGTTCATTGAGTCGCTAAGGAAACAAGCCCTAGTGAATGTCTGTGTCTCGAGCCATGTTATTGCTTTACTTACTGCCATGACTTCCATGGTCAGGCTACTTGTGGTTTCAGTGAAAGCACCAGAGTCCTCCTTCACAATTCTTCCTCCGGCCCGAGCTGTAAAGGCCCATGAGCTTCTCACATGTCGGACGACCGACCCATCTGTGTAGATGACCGCGACACAGTCTAGCGAATTCTCGAAAATCAATGCTTGTACTTCAGCCTCAACAGCAGCCGGATTTTCTTGTCTGCATTTTCTATCTAGTTGGATGCAAACTGAAAAGGATGTGCAGAAGTCTGTTGGCACTTGCACCCACTCCTCGCCAGGTTCTAAGTCCTCAAGTGAACACACCCGTTGAAGAATGTCTTCGGCTTGACCCATCCACGACCGTCCTCTTTTTAACCTGCTGCCCTTCACCTTCCTAATTTCACTATGCAGTGGATGTTGTGTGTTAGCGTTAATTCTGAGGTAGGCGCGTGCCCTGCAAACTTGTATTCTCTCTTCAATGGTTGGAAAATCAAGAAGGTAGCGCATCGCCCTGCATGCTGTATCTCTTGTACATCCAAGAATAATGTGCATAGCTTCATTCTGTATCCTTTCCATCCTTTCTATCTGCTTATGGCTGAGAGTCAAGATTGCCATTGCATACTCCAAAACAGACATGACCAGCCCCTCGTACAGAAGACATAGATGGCGCTGCTCACAGTTTGCTGCCGCCATCACCCGCATCGCTGCCAAACCCCGCTTGGCCTTTGTTATCACCTGGTCTATGTGCACATTATAAGCAAGGCTTCGATCAAACCGTATCCCCAGGTAATTCATTGCCTGCGTTCTTTCCACCGTCTCTGAACAGGATAAGTCAGGATAAGAGAATTCCATGCTCCCTTCTGTTGCAGAATTGTAGACTGATCTTGGTGGATACTCGGACACACCTATGTCCTTATTTATCCCAGTGTCTGATTAGAATTACATTCTGCTATTGTGTTGATTTAAATGAAATAAGGCTTTGGCCATTCAGAAAGCAACAGCAAACTACTACATGTAACATTATCTAGCAAATCCAAAATAGCTAGTAAATGCTGGGATTGATTGCAGCATCATGTAAAGGACATTCAACTAACTTACATTCTATCTCATCTCATCTCATCATGTTCCTCTTGTACCTTGCGGTGTCGAGGTGAAGTATAAACTTCGTGAGAGTGCCCGGTTATGGGCTTCGTATATCGACATTCCCATGGATTCTGTTATTCCCTCCGTCCAGCGTTTACATGGTCGGCCTCTTCCTCTGTTTCCATCTGGTCTGTACGTCATTGCCTGTTGTGGCATGCTGTTGACTGGTAGCCTACTTGCATGGCCAAACCATTTGACTTGCTGCTTTCTAATAAAATCTAGAGCAGCTTTAACCCCCACTTTAGTCCTGATTTCTTCATTTCTGATCTTATCTCTTCTTGATACGTTGAGTATTCTTCTCAGGAACCTCATTTCTGTTGTTGTGATTTTTCTTTTCTCTTTTTCTGTCATTGTCCAGGTTTGGCATTGGTAGCACAGAGTTGGTAGGAAGATTGTGTTACATTCTATTACACTTAATATTACCTTGCCCTACAGAGACTTCAGGTTGTTCTATCTTGACATGTGATGGTAGTTTACTCTCCATCTTTCAATCTGAAAGGATTTGTAAATTGCATATGTATACAAAAGTAAACTAAATAAATGAATGTGATATTTTGTTTGTCAAGATATCTAATCATGATTAATTATACAAAATGTCTTATGATTACTTCAAGACATGATTTCTGATATGTTATTCCTCAAGTTCCCTTTAAGAATGTTAGTTTGGCAATCAATCAGTGTAATAATAATGGCTTAACATGACAAAAATAACATAACGATACATGAAGGATTTGTGGAAGAGCTTTATTACTTGTGTCACACATCATACAGACATTAAAGTTGATGTAATACTTATAACATAAGCCATTCTTTGCTGTATCTTTTTCCCTCTTCCATACATCCAATAATGAGTCTTCAATTGGTGAGAAAAACAAGAAAATCTTGTCATTAATGTTCCTTCTCAACTGTTGCTTATAAGCAAGAATTCTACTTTGTGAGCTTATAACATGAAATCTGTGAGTGTGCTTACATTTTACAATCTATACATATAAAAGAGAATGTTTATGTCTTTGTTTGTGTGTCCTTTACGCATTCCCGAATGGTCCATCCAATTGAGATGAAATTTTCTAGATGTTCTTCTCATTCCCTCGGAGCCAACTGGCATAGTTAGTTAGTTTAAAATCAACAATTTTTCCTCCAGCATGAAAGAAAATGGCACGAGCTTAAGAAACAGATGAATAAATGTCCCGCCATCTTGCTGCAAGGGAACTCACTCTCTGATTAAACCAGAAATTAGTTATGAACAGTTGTTGTTCTCACTCGCGCGGATGCAACTGAAATGGTTAGTTTAAAATCAATTTTTAATGTTTGGAACAGGGAACGGGATCATCAGAAACTGACCAAAGGGAATGGGAGAAGGGGCCAAATATGAATTAAATGAAACGCTCCCCGCCAGGGGCTGGGCGAAGCCGGGCCGGATCATCTAGTTAGGTATATTTGGTCCCAATATGGTCTGCTTGTGCATTGAAGCTCGATTATCTGGACTCTGTTGATGGCATTACCTTCTTAGCCCACACACTGAAATGTGATGCAAGATGTAGCTAAACACATTGGATAGGAGGTCACATCAATTAAGTCTTGCAAATTCACAAGGAAGGACAAAGATAATGTGAATAAATCAAGCAAATGATAACCTGATCTCCCAGTGTGAAATGTCCTTCAAGAGGCAGAATTATACACCTATTTAGGTAGCAATGTGGTCACAGATGGGTCAACATATAAAGATATAAAAAAAATAGAAATAATGCAATAGGCAAGAAAAACTTTCATAGCAATTGGAAATTTGTGGAAGTCACAAATATTAAACAACAGACTGTTCAAGTAAAACATTAAACCAGTAATGCTGTTTGGATCAGAAACATAAAGAATGACATACAATGATTATTAATTAGCTACAACACTCAATCATTGTTGACTGGGCAAGATATGGGGACTAAAATGGTAAAAATAGATGTGTCTAGTCCTCTCCATGAGATCCTTTAGTGAAACCTCACTTCAAGAAGAGGAATCATTCTTCTACATATGTACCAATGTACACAAAGATGGGGGAACATATAGATATATTAAAAGCATATAAAAATGATCATCCATAGTGCTAAAAAATGTTTAAACTCTAAATGTTAAACCATTGCTGCTGTATGTATCAGAAACACAGAGAATGACTAAACCAATTACTAATGGACTACAAACATTCATTTATTGGTGCCTGTGTAGAATAAAGGGACTAAATCTGTATGACAATGTCATAATCACTATGTAGAGTTTATGAAGAAAACTAAACAAATAATCATTTACCCATATATTACATTATGGTATTTCTTTCTTCTTAGTGACGACCATAATATGTCTTCTTACAATTAGAGCTGCACTATGATGTCAAAGTAAGACAAATAAGCCACACTGTGATCAAAAGCAGTTATCCTACAAAAGTGTCAGTTGTCAGCCTTTCTAAGAATGGGGCAGGCACAGAGTAAGGTGTTTTTGCAGAAATTTTTCAGCAACCTTCCGGTGACATGGTGTATGTACTAATGCCTGCTTCTGATCAGATGTATTCAAAAACAACAGGTCACACATTGTGGGAAACAACTAATAATTACAGCTGTGGTCTGTCTGCTAGGATGCAAGCGTTTGTCGCATAGAACTTTCTTCTCTGTGAAGTTATTTCAAATTTTTGGCACACAGTAAGCTAAATTTTCTTATAATGCCTGTATTCAAAACAATGTTTTCCCGTAGTGAATTTGAATAACGAAGACACAAACAATAGATTGCACGATTTATTGCCTGGCATATTTCGCTGCATCTCGTCAGGTACATACTGCAGAAATCACACAACTTGCGTGAATTAACTAGATAAATCCTTCAAGTTGAAATATACACATATTCGCACAGTAATGTCACTTATCTACCACAGTAATTTTAAGCTGACTAACATGTCTTTCTGTTTACACAATTCTGGCTTGCGTTGATAGATCATAATTGCTTCTGCAAATTTTAACAAGCGAGTATTTTGTGTTCTAAACAACACGCGAAATGCAGTGTCTCTGGACACAACATGGCCACTGGTGACAATGTGCCTGCTGATTGAAGACGCCTACACCAACAGTCAAAGAGCCTGTTCCTCTGTACGCCACAAACAATTGTATTTACCAATTCACATGTAGATGCCAGGCCGTTTACATTGGTCGAACGGAGAGACAGCTTAACAAACGGGTGTCAGAACACATACCTCAATGGGTCAACAAGATACAACACACAGGAGATGCTAGCCGCGAGGAGCCGACACACCGGAAGCTCCCGGCGTCTTCAATCGGCAGGCACATTGTCGCCAGTGGCCATGTTGTGCAGAGACTTCTGAGGAGCTATATAGTTCGTGTTTTGTGTGAAGCTTTCTGCATTGCGGAAAGAGAGTGAGCCATTTGGGATAAAATCCTGGTGCAATGAAGTGGACCCTATCAACATTTAAGCGACTTTAAGTGTGTCTTCAACTGCAATGTTCTGGGCCTTACACCTATCTGAAGTAACTGCCTTGGCAAAATTTCAGCCTCTCGTGTCTGTCTGGTTGCTCTGCTCCGGATAGCATTCAAACAGGGCTTTGCCCTTATTCTCATCACACCTCTGCCAGATAAGGTCAGGACTTTGGAAGACAGAAACACTCTTATACTCTTGACTTCCCCATTCATACATTTATGTAGTCACCAGAACAATTTCAGTGACTTGTCTGTGCTTATTCTTTGACACAACTCTGCCCACTGTTCACCACTTTAACCAGGTTTTTGAAATAGCTAACTTTTGTGTAAATCTCTCTTTCCAAGCTGCCATGGTAACCTAGGACACCTCATCTATACTGTAGTGAGTGATGGAGGAACCAGCGCCAGGTCAATAACCCTGCCCTCATGACCTGGGCGACTTGCCGTCCTGTTGACACACCACTGTTGATACAAACCAGGTCAATAACCCTGCCCTCATGACCTGGGCGACTTGCCATCCTGGTGACGCACCACTGTTGATACAAACAAGAAACAAGGTCACTGGCTTCAAGTGCTGCCTTGATCCCCCCCCCCCCCCCCTGTGTGTTGGAAGAAATGTTACTCCATGATTTGCTCTTAGCGTTGAAATCATCGCAGAAAATGACATTTCTCTCATGACATAATATGTCACTCAAACACTGCCATCTCTGGGAATCCACACTCACGTTACAGGCATAAACATTAACCAACACGAATTGTAGACCGGAGTGAACTGTAACAGCCTGTATTTGTATCTCGTCACTGACCCACCTGGACATGTCCAGCTCTGAAGCCACTATCGTCATCATCAAGTGCCCTGCCAGCTGGCGTAGGCATTCATGGCTCTCCACAGATCTCGGTCTTTGGTTTTCTGGATCAACTCTGCTGCTGATATTCCTCCTTGCCACTGTCTCAATCCATCCAGCATCATTTCTCTTGGTCTGCCTCTGCCTCTCTTCCCCTCCCCTTCCAGTTGTCACGATGTTCTCCAATGCTTCTCTTCTGATCTCATGACCAAAGAAAGATGTTTGCCTCTTTCTTATTGCTGTATACAATGTTCTAGTTTCATTAGCCTGTTTCAGGCAGTCGTTGTTAGTTACTCTGGCACTCCAAGTATTTCGCAACATTCATCTCAGGAACCACATCTCTGTTGCTTCTAATTTCTTCTTAATCTGTTCATTTACATTCCAAGATTCACTGCCATACAGCAAAACTGGTTCTACATAGCATTTCAGCACTCTCTTTCTTACATTCAGTGACAGTGACTTATTGCATAAGATACTCTTCATTTTCTGAAATGCAACTTTTGCTTGCCCTATTCTGCTCTTAATCTCTGTTGTATATCTTCCATCTGATGTTATAAATGCCCCCTCCCTTTTTTTTTAGCATATCCTTTACAGGACCTCGCTGTCAACACCAGCATCTGTCAGCTGTATGTTGATTTCTTGGCAAGATTACGCTCAGTAGTTTGCCATTGCTTTCTGAGCGGCCGGCTCACATACCCCGTAAGTTACCGATGCGATTCGAACCACTGCTGATTCTCACCGTCATCACGTTACCGACGAGAGTATATGAGATTACGGAGAAAAGTCATAACCTTTAAACCACGAAGCCGGCAATAAATGCCCCTAGGTATCTAAAATTATCCACTTGGTTAAGAATTTTTCCTTATATTTCTATGTCACATTTTGGTGTCGCCATTTTCTTTGATACCATCAATGTTACTGTTGAAGTCACTATGCTCTCTCAAATCAGAATTGCCATTTCCAGGTGTCGCCTGCTGTAATAACGTTTGAAGCCGGCTATATAGAGTGAATTAACACTCAGTCTCGTCTCCTGAAGCATATCCTCCTATATTGTTTCTGTATGCCAAGCTTTTCAAAACTGGGTCTCGCAACAGCAAAATTAATGATTAATTGCTCACTTTTAGTTACAGAGTAGTGTAATTTGAGAGCAGAATTAGAAATTGATTATAAATATTAGCGATACTGATTGCTTGATTTATGCAGCAATTACAAACTTATTTATTTACATTATTTGCAGGATATTTAATCAACAAAAGAAAGCTATCACAATGCAGAGTACAAAGTGTTTTTGTCAAGACAATGAACGAACATTTCACATGACATTTAATTAATATAAATTAAATATAAATAAATACTGACCAACAAAAAGATATCAATTGAAACAAGAACAAGAGTGTTGAGATGTTACATAAAACCTATACTTTTGTATAGATGTGAAGCATGGACAATAAGCAGTCAAGCTGAAAAACAGCTAATGGCTGTGGAAATGTGGTTTCTGAGGAAAATGCAAAGAATATCATGGACAGATAGAAAAACCAATGAACAAGCCCTTCAAGAAACAAATGAAGATCATAAACTGATTAGAGTCATTAGATGTAGACAGTCAAAATTATTTGGGCATGTTATGAGAAGAAATGAATAGGAGAACTTGGTGACAACTGGCAAGATCAAAGGGAAGAGACCAAGGGGAAGACCTAGAAGCAAATACCTGGATGGCTTGATAACATGGCATGGTCAAGACAGGAACATTGAGCTGATCCACGACTCTGGTGATCGAGTCAAATGGTGAGTGATGACCGCCCACGCTTTCCGGCATGGCACATGATTGATGGATGGATTTACAGGACTTTGTGAAAAATTCTAAAAGTAAAAATTTTGTGCAGTATTCAGTTAATTATTTAGCAAAAGGTTGTAATGGAAAACAAAACTAACAGTGAAAGTTACTCAGAATATGATGGCACATGTTGAATTATGCTTGCGCTAATGGCAACACTTGTGCCCCTAAATTTGCTTTTGCCTTCACAAAGTATTTAAGGAGTATTTAAATAATTAAATTCCTGACATTTTCATTTTGTGTGAAATTTGTGTTCTTCAAAATATTCTGTTTTAATTGTGTTTTATTGGTATCATGAAGCAGCTCTTGTGACATTGATGAAGAAAAGTGGGTATTTAACAATCAATTTAACAAGATTATCTTCAAAGGATAAGAAATAATGCCTTGGTAAGTGGAAATCATAATTGATAGCGGGTTCGACCATGCTGCGACCCGAAATGGAACTGGAAGTGATATACCGCGCCACCCAGTAATGATCCACTGTGTCACCTAAAAATGGCTATGTAAAGACCATTCATGCTTTCGACGTCATTAATTCATTCAAATATCACGTGACAATACCACACATCATCTTGGCTTCAGCAGAAAAGTTTTTCCTAATATTCTGTGCATAGTGATTGGTTGAAATTATTGTGACTTTTAATGAAATTAATTATTTGGCAAAATGTAAGTAATTTTATTATTTTATAGCTTTTATACTTAATTGTACAATATTTTTATATGTATATTCAAGCTCTGCACCCTCTTTTACATATATGTGAAAAGTTTCATCCATAAAGATCGATCTTGGGGGTGGAAAAAAAAATGTTTTCTGCTGATAATGGCGGCCGACATGAATATTGATTGGAACTGGCTCAAAACGTGCAATTTAAACTACTAAAGTTAAAGAGAACACAAGTTTAAAGATCTATGGACTATGCCAAAATATTTAAAATATCGGCACATGATGATGTTGTCTCTCTGTGCCAGCACATGATGATGTTGTCTCTCTCTCTCTCTTCTCACCAATATACACTCACAAACTCACACACAGACAGGCACACACCCTCACACTATCAGATACACACTCCCTCGCATACACTGCATACATGCACACACATATATACACACGCACACACATAAACACACACACCCATACACACATTGAGACATGCACACACATACACACACATATATAAATACACACGTTCACACACCCACCCATTCACCCACACACTACACGACAGCACTACACGCTGCCTCACATAATCTCACCCTCTCACTCAGACTCACTCATTTACTCTCTAAACCACACTAACTCACTCTCTTTCTCGCACACACAGACAAGTACACAGACACACACTCACCCACTCTTTCTCTCTCACTCATTGAACAATCAATAACATTAGATATGCAGATGATGCAGTATTGATTGCAGACAATGAGCAGGATCTGCAACAACTTGTTACAATTAATAATAAAAATCTGATGGGAGATGCCTTGAAGAGATTAGAACAATTATCGCCATGGAGAAAGTAGCCTTTAGCAAGATGAAAAACATACCAACAAAAAGATGTCAATTGAAACGAGAACAAGAGTGTTGAGGGGCTACATAGAGCCTGTTCTTTTGTATGGATGTGAAACTTGGACAGTGAACAGTCACGCTGAAAAACATCTGATGGCTGGAGATATGTGGTTTCTGAGAAAAATGCAAAGAATACCATGGACACTGACCCATCAGTATAGATCACAATGTCATCTTGATGTCTATTACTCTGGATCAGTTGTTGCACCTAAAACTCTGTGCGGCACGCTGCCCATTCTCTGACCCAGTGTTACTATTACATTGTACCAGTCCGTCCTGTTTGCCGGTACGTACGAAACTACTCTTTTTTTCACGACTGACGGTCTCTAGATCACAAATTTGACTATAGATATTTCATCCTGTGCCATCCTCAAAGCATTAAGACTACACCTGCCTTCACCACCAAAGCCTCCACA
The DNA here is from genome assembly GCA_963921405.1 of Cepaea hortensis. Classification (NCBI taxonomy): domain Eukaryota; kingdom Metazoa; phylum Mollusca; class Gastropoda; order Stylommatophora; family Helicidae; genus Cepaea; species Cepaea hortensis. The sequence continues at coordinate 487,458,955 of OY992876.1, read as the reverse complement.
TGATCCATAAAAGACATTCACTTGCCGAAGGTGATACTCCTTGTTGTGTCCACCTATGGTGTCCACCATGGTGGTTGGATGAAGAGTCTTCCTGCTGGTTTAGACCGTCTCTGTGATCGACGGCGCCCCAAGAGCGAAGAGTAATCATAACTGAATGCTTCGCAGTCTCTTATAGCCCTGACTGTTAGTTAGTTACTGTAGTTAGTCGAGGTTCCAACTTCACGGCAACGCGTCGTCCCGTTTATGCTCCGTTCCCGTGTCAGTGAATATCACACAAAATGCTCTCCACTGTCCAATGTGAAAAGTAGAACAGACAGGAGTCTTGGCAATCCAACAGCCAGCACAGGTACACTGTGCACTAATGCCGCCGTCAGAATGTCAACACAAAATTCATCGACAAATACCACCGTTCATCGTTGATGGACTCGGCAGTCACCAGAAAGACCTCCTTGACCCGGGTTTTTTGACATGGCTTGGTCTATAGCCCTGACTGTACTGGGCTTAGGTATCAGTACAGAGCAGGGCAGGTGGTCGTTTCTATAATCCCCAAAGACATACCATTTTATGTCTGATGCCGCCTCTTGTGATACAAGTGCCAGGTCAATGGTGGTGTCAGGGTCCCCCCAGTCTCATTGCCTGCCTAGTTGGTGTCCCATCATTTAGACAGACAACATCCGTCTCAAGCAAGGCCTCAGCAAGAGCAGTGCCCGGTATGTTCTCTCCCGACCTGTCCCACTCGCTAATTGAAGTAGCCGCATAACAGATACCTGGTAAATGAAGAACAAATAAGTTGGTATCAACCAGTGCTGGTCTGGTGATCTCGCTTTTGGCAGCAAACAGTGTTTCCTAGGGTTTTTGTGTTTTGTGTTGGTTACATGTGTCTTTATCTTGCTGCACAAGAACCTGCACACTTGTCTTTCTGTTCTTATCTGTCCTCTACTTTTGTTGTCTTGGGAAAGGCACTTAGCCAACCGAACACGAGTTCTCTCTCTCTCTCTCTCTCTCTCTCTCTCTCTCTCTCTCTCTATATATATATATATATATATATATATATATATATATATATATATATATATATATATATATATATATATATATCCCTCCCTCTCTCTCTCACTTGTCTTTATCACTTTGTTATGTCTTTCAACACATCTTTCTCATATCTCTGTCTCTCACACTATCTTTGTTATCTATCTCCCCCCTCTCTCTTTTCAACCTGCTTCACATATACCAGGTTTTCCTGCACTTTATGTGCATAGCATTTCCTTGTTTATTTGTTAATTCATCAGGCCAGTAAGTCGGAAGCCTGGTGTTTAAATTGCCTCATGTCCTTCTGAGGCGACACATATTACTGTCAGCTTAGACCGGAATTATGAGGACATCAATAGCAGGAAATAGTAGGGTGGTAATGTCAACAAAGATGGAAGCCTGTAAACAGTAAGTGTACAGAAATGCAAGTTAACAATTCTTTAACTCGCATGGGGACACAATTATTTTTATTAGGGATACCAATCTGGAAAATTATTCTTGATATTTAAACAGCTTCATACTCCAGCTCCGTATAAACTACTCTATTTATTCATACTCCAGCTCCGTATAAACTACTCTGTTTATTCATACTCCAGCTCCGTATAAACTACTCTGTTTATTCATACTCCAGCTCCTTACAACTATAAACTCTCCCATATTTACAATAGTAATATACTCAAAATTAAATTGATGATAGGGCTCCCTACTATTTACAGTTATGGTCAAAATCAAACCGATAGATATAAATATTATACAAGTATACGCACCAACAACAAGCAGTAGCGATGAAGAAACACACAACTTTTACGATGAAGTAGAGAAATGGCGATGTCACAAATTAGATCACAAGAAATAAAAATAATACCAGGAGATTTTAATGCAAAAGTAGGAATGGGAACTATGGCGGATATAATGGGTAATTGTGTTTTTTTTTTTTTTTTGCATATCCTTTACAGGACATCGCTGTCAACAGCAGCATCTTTCAGCTGTCTGTTGATTTCTTGGCAAGATTACGCTCAGTAGTTTGCCATTGCTTTCTGAGCGGCCGGCTCAGTTATCCCAAAAGTCACCAGCGGGAGACGAACCGCTCCCAGTTCTCGCCCGCTACGAGACCCTGCGTGATAAACGGGATTACGGAGAAAGTGTTGTAACCTCTCGGCCAGAGAGACCAGCTTTTAGGTACAATAAATGAGGCGATATCCATGGCCATGGCATTGCGGGCGCGATTCATAATGCCGCTTACTCGCGTTCAAAACACAGCGGCGACCGATTTGGCAGTAGACCGTGTTGCGCTGGTTTTAACGTGTTGGTATGGGAGCCGGTAGTTCAGAAAGCAATGGCAAACAGGACGTTGAAGTCAACATCAACATTTTTCAGATGCTGTTGATGTACTAGACAAGATTACGCTCAGTAGTTTGACATTGCTTTCTTAGTGACCTCGACGCGGAGATTACCGCCACCGATTCTCACGCACGTCACGTTACTCATGAGGGTTTACTGGAATACGGAGAAAATCGCAAAATCTACGCCAGGGAGACCGGTAATGGCAAACTACTGAACGTAAATTTGCAAAGACATCAACAATGGCAGTTAAATGCTGGTGTTGACTGCAACGTACTGTAAAGAATCTCAATATAGCCTACAACTTAAAAGAAAAAAAAAGTTTGAAAGAGGAAAGAAACTAATGGCTCTAAACTAAAAACTCAAAAGCATCTACTGTAAAATCGACTTTAAAGTGAAATTTTTTTTTTAAACTAATAGAATGGACAACTATCAATGGTCTGATCATTGGAAACACCCGATATAACACCATAAAAGAAGCTTTACACATGGAAAAGCCCTGATAAGAAAATACTCAACCAAATTCATTCTGTACAATACTTGCACCGGCTCCGTAGCGTAGATCTTACGGACGCGATTTGTAATCCCGTATATCCGCGTTCGAAAAAAATCTGCGCGCGATTTGGTAGCAGACCGCGTTGCGCAGTTTTTTTACGCTATGGTATAGGTGCCGATCGTTCAGAAAGCAATGGCAAACTACTGAACGTAAACTTGCCAAGACATCAACAACAGCAAAAAAAAAAAAAAAAAAAATGATGGTGTTGACTGCAAACTTTCTGTAAAGGATATGCAATTAACTTTAACCATACTTGTAAGCCAGATCAAAAGCTCTGGGGGAAAAGATGAAAAACTAAGTTAATCATGGGTGAGTGGCGTGCAATGCACACAACAAAAAAAAAAAAAAAAACCAAGACAACCAACATTTGTATTTAATAATAAAAATGTTATCAAAAAAGGCAACGTTGGCTAAAAGATAGTTACACCAGACCTAGTGTGCACTTATACTAGGGTTTCTGATCATGATTTTCAAATTGGTCATTTACTAATGAGATCACCACAGAAAGATAGGCCTTGAAAAACCAAATCTAACGGTACCTGTCAGCAACTTGCTTGCTACAGGACTTTAGGACTCCCCTACTTTTGCACCGCACGAAATAACAACTCGTGTCATTTGCAAAAGGAATGCAATTTATTTAGAGCTGGAACGATTTATTTCGCGTTGGAGCTCAAGCCAACGAACACAAGCAAGCAAGCAAGCATTTAGAGCTGGCAATTTACAAGCTCTGCGAGCGGTATGCTTCATTGATATTAAACAACATGAATGCAATGAAGTGGTGAGAAATGATGCTAGTAATCACAATCTAATTCTACAGCCTATTATTTAATTATTGCCTAGAAACTATAGCATTTGTCAAGAACACGTCTTCTCTCTATCCGTCTCCAGTCGGGTCTGTCCTCACGCTACACATTGCGTGTACGCTGTACCCTCCGTGCATTAGCGGGTCTTGCGTGCATGGAGTCCCAAGCACGCTGGCTCGTGAACTTGAGTAACCGGGCACACCACGGTTACTCGCAAGGCCAAGCTTCCCACTAGCTTGGGGAAGCCCTCGCTCACTTGTACTTCTTGCCCTCTTGGTTGACACAAATGTGTACCCTTGTGCAGCTATTTATAGCGCTGGTGTCTCTCCTGTCTAGTGTCTCCCTACTAGACTTGTATTAATTCTTATTAACTCTCTAACTCTTTATTGGAGATTCTGACAGGCTCCCCTCCTCTCTGTGAAGTGTTACTAACCTTTAACTCATGTTTGTAACACGTATGGTCACAAAGAAAAATTGGATGTCCAATTTTGTCAGATATCCAATAATTTATAAATCTCTCGTTTGGGGATAGAACAACTCTCTTCTTCCTTTACTCACACTGTTCTATCTTTTCACTCGGCTAATTAAGTAGCCCATGTATCAGTATAGTTGGTTCTATAGATATCTTTGGGAATTGTTTTGAACCGGATCCGTTGTCTTATGACTTAGTCCTGGCTTCCGTCCTTAGACCCTATGTCTTTTGACTTTCACCCGTTGACTTCTGTCTCGACCTGTCCTCATATTGCCCAAAATGACGACCCAAATACAAGTTGACTCTGTTATGAGTGCAACACATGAGCATAAAATGTTCATGTTCCCATTAATATCCCCTCCAACTCATATACATATAGTTCTACTTTTCACCTTCTCGCTTCCGCTTGTGAAAAGCTATTTTCAATGTTACATTAAGGTTTTTAAGAAGTTATTGTGTCCCCTGAATTTAAGTTGTTGTTCTTTAAATCAAATCGTGTGCAACTTTTATGTGTTTGTTTTCCTGTTTGTTTGCGTGTTTACTAATAAACTATAGTGTACTTAACTTGCTAACTTGTGTATGCGTTAGTGTATTAAATGTGTGTATTCCTTCGAGCGCCGTAACTAGGTTTATTGTGGTTACAAACGTTTGTTATTCTTATTTATGACCACAACTCCGCTTTAAGAAGCTCGAAGTATATTCCCTATGTAATCCATTAAAGTATGACAGTAACACACATAAAAAAACTTGACAACACATTGGTTACACCGATGACACAGACAAGTCACAATAAGATGTTTTCAGCGGTGAAAAAAAAATTTTGCCGCTACTTTTCTCTCTCACTCTTTCATGTTTACTAATTTTCACGTTGTCTCCTCTCATTTATTCCTCTTGCATACATCTTTCACTCGCTTTCATACTCTCCTTTTGCTCAAACATTCACTAGTCATTAAAATATGTTTCATAGCATCACATAAATGAACATTACATATTTACAATAAATGATTGGCTGAATTATAACAGTATTCACGCCAAATGACTGTGCGTTTTGTTTGCACGTGTCATGTCTATACAAAATATACACGGTTGTGAGGATGGTTTGTTACCGATCCTGTAATAGTAACTAATAAAATTTGGTGTGCTGTCCTAAATTATCCCAAGGGAAATAATCTAACTACTTAATTTCATTTAAGAGAATTGAGTTGCATACCTTAAAGTGTTATTTGTAAATAAGATGATGTTAATTCCTAAATGGTTAGGTTAGTTTAGAAATGATATTTTAGATAAATGAATTTATAAATGATTATGATTATGCGGTGATAAACTAATGTAATATCTAACAATTGTATTTCTATTATTGGTATTATACTAAATGGGTTATTCACTAAATGATGGTGATTTCTAACTACCACATGACATAAATAAAGTTATATGTGCATTTGAACATTTTGCAATTCAATTATTCATAGAAAAATGAAGTTATGTGTACTGTTAATAAAATAATATATATATATATATATATATATATATATATATATATATATATATATATATATATATATATATATATATATATATATATCACAGTTACATTTCTATATCTAATTACACTAACTGAAGTCCTCCTTTCTGGTGTGAAGATGGAGCAAAGTTCTTTGTAGACTATTATAACATAGTTCATTTCGGCAAAGTCATTCTATGCTCTCCTTCATGGATAGTGTATAAATATAGTTCCCTACTAAGTTATGTAGGTTCATAGCTAGCACTTCAACGTTAATATAGCTTATGTGTGTGTCAGCGCATGTTACTTCTGCGTCTGTTCGTTACACTCTTTATAGCACTGTTATTTTCACACAGTTTACATGTTTGGCGATGATAACGCACTTACAATGTATCTTAATCACCACATACGGCACTGAGTTACTTAACATTTACAGTGTCACTGTTTCTGGTGATCTGTGGTCGATCGGTTCCTGCAAATCGGGTATTTCTATAGTTGACAGTACCTCAATTATATGTATATCTCTATTCTAAGTGGGGTGGAGTTATTCAAATTTGAGTGTCATGACCTTTCACTAAAATTTTCTTTAAAAATCCGCTCACTGAGTTGATTTTGGCGCGGCCTAATCAGTGTTGGGGCCCAAATTGTCAAAATTTAACATGTTTTAAGAATATCTATTTAGTTTTTAAACAAACATCCTAGCAACCATACTTCGCTGCGGTCGGGGTTTCGAGGCCTAACTGCTCATGTCAACTATTTTTTTATATGACGTATGGTGACGAATCTCACAACTAAGCAGAAAAAAAGGTTGGTGAGATCTGTTAAACTGACATTTGGCTTTCAAATATCATAAATGTTTGGTTTGGAATTATTGCATACAATCAAGAGAATTGCTTTCACATGTTCATCAGTCAAACTCGTTAGATGTGTTGACTTCACATACCTCATTTTTGAAAATGTTTGCCCACAGACATAAGGTTTTTCCAAACAGTAAACACAGATGCTATACCAGCGGCAAATTTCTTCAGTTCCGAAAACTTAACATCAGGTAAGCAGCGGTAAAATTCAACACGTTTTCCTTCTCTGTGCTTCTCTTTCAACAAGTCATTTGATTGCAAATCAATAAGCCCCAACTGTAGTTAACCTGCCACATCATCAAGGTTACAATCAAACGGATTCTGGAACAGAAGAATGTCCACCTCACTTCTGAGAAGATCTGAAAATCTCTAAAAAAAAAATGCTTCTTCAAGTCACGACTATTTTTTTTCTTCGGAAAATCGAAGTTGACATCTTCGGCGATTGTAGCGCAAAATTCTCTGAAACAGTGAAAATGGGGAAAGTTTTATCCTTCCAGCTGTGCTTCAAACAATGACAGCATTCTCCGAAATCCTTTGATGATTCTGTAGAGATCACAGACGAGGTTATCTTTTCCCTGAAGTTTCAAATTCAGTTCATTCATGTGGGATGTTGTCGCGAGATCACTGTAATTTACAATAAGATGATACAGATAACAAAGACAGTCTGATTCGCAGCTGCAAGTTGTTTACTTCTAGTCGTGGTGATATCAAGACAGTCGGGAGTCCTTGAGAATTCTCCTACATCAAAAGAAAATTGTAGGCATGTTGTTGTGGCCCGATCGGGATAATACAGGAAAAACGCTAGCCTGTGTTGGTTGTCATAACAAGGGAGACAACTTTTGCATTGATTGATCAAGGGGGAGAGAATAATTCTGAAAGAGTTGGTGCCCTTGAGGACACCTGTGTTGACATCAAAGGAACGTCACTAAAACAATACAAGGCTGTTTGAAAAAAAAAAACATGACTTGTTTACAGTTAGTGTAGACAAGAAAGTTGACTTGGGTTGACGTGTTTCGTTACCGCAGTTATGAATTCAGAGAGCATCTACCGTGTTAGATTTACTTAAAGTTAAATAACATGTGTCTTTATGGCAAATTGTAGAGGCCATCCAGGAGTAATGCGGTGTTTCATAAGGCACTCCATATAGTGTATTTAGGCATAATTAATATAGGCAGTAGCTTTGTTAAAACTAGCTAGGGTGAGGAAATAATTAGCTCTGCTAGTTGAGAATAGGGTAGTGAAGTGAGAATTAGCTCTGCTAGTTGAGAATAGGGTAGTGAAGTGAGAATTAGCTCTGCTAGTGAGAATAGTGTAGTGGGGTGATGTTTGGGGAGACTGAGGATGGGTTGGGAGATGGGTGAAATGTCCAATCGTGGGATCTTCCAGTGGGGTGCCTACTGGGGTTCTGCACTCTGTCTATTGGTCTTTCCTTGTCTTAACCTGATTCAGATTGAGGTGATGAGACACTCTGATCCATGACAGAGTTTAGTTTACAGATAAATATCTGAGCGAAGCTGTAGGCCTACACTCAGCTAGTAGGAATCAGTATCAGGCGGCCTTCACCAGATGTGGTCTCTTTCTCTAACAGATTCCCCGACAGTGACGAGGAAGCTTTACCCTGGGTTTGATGGAGGTCTACTCGTATTAAGCAGAACATCAAATGAACATTCGCTTTATTTTATAAGATGAATAAATACCCAGAGGAAAGTATAGTCAGCACTGTTTATGATGGGCTTAGGATCCAGAGGATCCATACGTACCTGGCTCAGTTGAGCAAGACATTATAAACGATTCTTTTACAATAGGGATTCACCCAGGTTGGGTGATACTCATTTCTTCACCACAAACCACTGAACACTAGTGATTAGAAAAGAACATTGAACATCGCGTTCTTGTGGAATAATTTAGTCCAGTGAAGAAGTACTTTAGAACTGTTTGTGTGTGACAATCAATAACAATGGATTAGAACAAATGTGAGGCCTGTGAATTTGAAACCTAGTTTTCACGGTACAGAGATCCGTACTTATCTGATTTATAGGGACCTTAGTCTTTTCAGTGAGTGACAGATCCGTGATTAATTTTAAACGATAACTATTTTCAGAGGATCATGCATCTAGTCGACCAAGTAGATACCGGAGAAAGTCAACGTCTGGAAGAAGAGACGCATCAATGGGTGAGGTCTTCATGTGCTAAGCTATCATGCTGTGGCGTACCCTTGCTATGATGATGATCTGACTTGGCTCCTGATCACTGGTCTAATTCTACATACACCTTAGAATATTCGACACACATTCTACACATCACACACACCCACTTCTCACACACATACTCTTTGCTTTAATAAAATATTTTGTATTTATTTGGTGAAGCTAGAGTTGTTGAGTATGTTGTGTTGGGGAAGAATGAGAGGGGGCATGATCCAGGGGTGAGTGAGAGTCCGAAAAGTGGTGTCTAAAGACTGAGGGAGTTTTGTGGACGGATTCTGGTGGTTTCTCTAGGATAATAATGTTGGGTTAATAAAAATGTGGGTGTTGATTCCCCTCACTTCAGGGACGACACTAAAGTAATAAAGGATTATTACGACAGATGTGATGTCAACCAAAAATGACAACTTTGACAGCCAGGTAGAATCTGACAGCTGTAGATCAGCTCTATCTTTTTTCAGTGAGGAAATGTCTACTTCGTTTCGGAGCTTGTAAAAACGAAACAGGACTTTACGCAGCTGAGCCACCTCACTGATGTGTGATAAGGAAAGTCACAGAATTCAGAATTAATTTCTTCACGAAAAGCCTGGAACTGACGGTGATTAAGTGCATATCCCCGAATGAAGTTCACAGCAGAAACGACTGGTTTCAGTACACAAAAATTATCTAAGTCTTTCCCACAGAGTTCTTGCTGATGTATGATGCAATGTATGAAAAGACCGTACAGAATTTGCAAATCTTCCAACAGAGTCCTGATCTGCCGGGTCAGACCCTTCCTCACCACAGCCATGTTTATTTTCCCCATCAACTGTAACATATCGAAGATGATTACACTAAAAGTTATAGTCTTGCTAAACTTTTTGCACTTCCATGAACATGTAATTTCCAGTTGTTGTTTCATGCATGCAGCAGACGGACGTCAATTCTCCCGTTATCTGAAAGTCTAAATTACTCTAAGTTGACACCACAAATTAATACGAGAAGTTTCGAAGTACTCGAGAGATCAGTAGACTCAACCGGCCTCAGAGAATACCACAACAAATTCCTAGTTTTATCGCGTGTCTGTACCACTATGTTCTCTCGAAGTTCTTCTATTCTTCGCACAACTGAACTTGCCGAAAGGCTGGTAGTTCGAAACAAATAAGCTTTCTCAGGACACAATTCATTTGCTGCTTGCATCATATACTCTATGATGAAGCTGCCATCAGTAAACACTTTTCCTTGTTCTGTCATCTTATGCACTATGTTGTAACATGTACTAGTGTCTGATTCCTTTTCAGCAAACTTTCTCGTGAGGAGAATTGTTCTCTGTTTCTAAACCATCTTTCATGGACTAATATTTCTCAGAGCGTAACTTTCCAGAAAACTTTGAATATTTTGATAGATGTTTTGTTTCGTTGTGACGTCGAAGATCGTAGTAGTATATAGGTACAAAAGGATGACCGTTTTTGAGGATCTTATATAAATCAACCATTTATCGATCCTGATCCTCAAAGAGCGATAACTCTTCGGGGTTTTAAGTAGGCGTGGTGGTCAGGGATGGGGTGTGGTGTTCAAGTGGTCAATGGTCAAGTGACTCATCAGAGTAGGCGTTGTGAAGTGACTCATCAGAGGTGGCGTGCGTGGTCAAGTAATTATAGGTACGACATCTAACATCAATAAAGAAAACAAACGATTCAAGTAAGGTACATAATAATTTTAATAAAATATATATAGACAAACAATGCATATTAAATAAGTAGTGGCATAGTTGACACATTATCACTGTCAACCTTTCTTTTTATATACAGATAGGACAAAGATTCACGATGTTGCTGATACGTATACACTGCAGAGTCTTGTGTCTTGAACCCTATATTGGTTCCCCCACTTGGTGTTTGGGTGTTGAGTACTTCCAAAAATGTGTCCTTGTTTAGTGTTGTGGTTTTTGGTCAGATCTTTGGTACTGATTTTATCATAATCTCCAACACAAATATACGTCTTACTACACAATGAGATCATCCCCTTCCCTTCGTACTCTAGTTTGAAAAGCCCGGGGGTTCTCTTTTCATAGGCTTTGATATCCACACAGTCCTGACAGGTAGTAGTAGTATGAACAGGACAGGTTTCAGACGGAAACCACTGATTGTAGACTCTATCATATTCTTCTCGTAGGTGTGGTTTAACCACCTCAGAGAGTGAGTCGGCGCTAAGGGCCAAGTAGAGAGAGAGTCAGTGTCCATTTCAGTGAGTTGGTAGTCTTCTTTAGCGATAAATGTGTCGAGAAAGTCATAATAGAAAGCTAACATTCTTAATTTGGCATACTGGTAGACAAAGAACCCAATCTGTAGAGATAGATCCCAGACAGTTTTCTTCTTTAGTGTTTCTACTTCGAAAAGATCATCTGTAATACCAGTCATGCTTTTGAACCTGGGGTTATTGACTAGTTTGGTAGTGTCTTTTCCCTGGCAGTAGGAGACATCGGTATGTTTGGCTTTATTGGTTAACGTTTTGCCGTAAGCGGCTTTAACTAACAATTTCATAGTGTCGGCTGTAATAGACTCAGCCGGATTTTTGTCCCCTTGGCGACGGGCGTTAGACACTGTTTCCCCAAATTGTTTAAAACAACTAACCGGTCGATATTCTATTGTCTGGTAGATGTGGGTAACTACCAACTCATGGGCTAGATACCACTTTAAAAGAGGGGTGGCTAATAAAATTTTCTTCCCGAAATAACTACCGATCAATGTCCGTCGTGGGGTACTCAGTAGTTTATTTTCGTCTCTCGACACCTCCATATTCTTGAAAATAGGAGGCATTTCGGCAAAGGACTCTTGTAAATCAGCTGGGGTCTCAATATCGCACTCAACCAACCCGAAAAATGTGTCACTTTTTACAGCCTCAATTATCTGGTTTTCACTCAACGATCCCCAAGGAAGCTCTGACGGTGGAAACTTCTCTTTCAGGAAACACTTGATGGTTGTGTTTGATCTCTTTAATCTCTGCCACTCACATTCCCAAATAACCTTAACTGTCACCCCAACAGTTTTTTCTAGATACTCGTGGATCTCGCACGTATTCTGGTACAGTTCTACCAACGGTTTTTTATTGATGGGATTAATCGTTTTCCCAGCAGTTAGATGGCAAGATGGATGCCCATGGAACAAACACCCATGGAATTGGTAAGCTGTCGTATTCTTTTTATCTCACCCATCTACTCGAATATGTCGATCACCGAGCTGCATCTCGTGACTATTGAATTGGGTTTTTAAATCTATGTTGTTGTGTGACACCAAACTTAACCACTCTCGACTCTGACGTGTGTATTTATGTAATCTGTGTGATTTAAACCCATCTTCGCGGCTTCGATATATGGGGAAGTCTGATGGCATATCTTTCATAAGAGACCAAAGGCATAATACAATCGCATCAAACCCGTTAATAGTTTTTACCAGCTTATTACCCCTGATACGGGTCTCATTGACTTCGTGATAACGATGAAAAATGATACTCGGCCCACCCACCACGTTATCTCGTAACAACTTGTGCACCTTCTCCTCCTTCTTCGAACACAAAACAAAAGAAACATCTTTATTCATGGTGTTGAATAGGTACTGTAGAGTAATGCCGGGGACCGAGATGGCCTGCTTGCACATGTCTATATTTAACTCGGCGTAAATGGCTACTTGTTTGTCCAGGGCTTTTAGAAAAGGGGACACGTCTTTGATGTTGTACCAAATTAAAAAATCCCGCAAGGTACTCATCTTATTGTCGGTCCAGGCTTTCTGACAAACGGTGTATTCTGTCTCGGAAATGTTACGGTTTTTAAGCTTTGATGAAAAAGGCTACATGCGGTGGTAGGGTTGTCTCATTTAGCTTTCCCAGGTCGGTCAGATAGGGCTTGTGTCTCTCGATGTCTTAGTATTGTGTGTAGACTGGCGATTATTTTGAAGCGGGAGTTTTGAACATTAAAAAGCCGGAAAAACGAGTGCCCCAATCTGTCGTCATGTCAGTATCTGGTCGATTAAAAAATGTCCATTCACACAGATAGCGACCGTGTCGTATGTGTGACCTAATCGTATCCCAGTGATCATTATACACAGCTCGAACATCCGGGGGTAATTTCTGTAATGACAAATATTCACTAGCTGCTGTGTTAACACCAGAGGTTCCCGCCGGTTCGTTGGCAAGCGTGACACGCGATGATAGTTGAGTATTATTAGTAGGCGATACCCGACAAGGTATCTGTTGATCCGTCACTCGCCGTGGTACTAGGTGCTGATGATGCGTCACTCGGTAAGGCACTATATGATGATGCTTGTTGCTTATTATTAGTAGGCGACACGTTATCGGGCGTGCCACCCGACAAGGTATCTATTGATCCGTCATTCATTGTGGTAGTAGATGTTGATAACTGAGTATTGTTACTAGGCTATACGTCATGGGGCGTGCCACCCGACAGGGCACCTGGTGTTGGTGGTGATTCGTAATTCATTGGGGTAGTAGATGTTGATAACTGAGTATTGTTACTAGGCGATACGTCATCGCCCACGCCACCCGACAAGGTATCTGTTGATGATGAAGCGTCACTCACCGTGTTAATAGATATTGATGCTGCGTCACTCGGCGTGGTACGTGATGATGCGTTAAAAATAGAAGTTGTTCGTTCCGCGTCACTCACTGTGGTACTAGATGATTGTTGCTTATTGTTGGTCGGCGACAAGTTATCTCCCGCGACACCCGACAAGGTACGTGTTGTTAGTAACTGTTCATCTGTGGTCGGCGAAACATGATAGCCCGACAAGCCACCGGATGTTGATAACGCTGCCCGCTACGTCTGACACCAGCACCGGAGGATGATGCTGCTTCTGTTGTTGTGGTAGTTGGCGGTATATCAGTTTCTGTAACTGACGACACTCTGTCATTCGATGTTTGTTGTTTGGTTGACTTCCGGCGTTTACCAGTAGATTGTTCGTCTGTCGGCTCTCGTTCGCGCTTGCGACTTGTGGATTGGAGATTGTTAGCAGCACTAGATGATGGTTGAGTGGTCGACACGCCGCTGAATAGTAGTTCATGTTCGGTCTCTTATGTGTCTCCGTAAATTATCATATCTATTGTAACTGTAATCGCAAAAATCGCAATTGAACTGTTGTTTAGAATGAGTACTCCCAACATGTCGACGTAGATTAGTAGCAAATGTGAAGGTTTTATTACACAGAGTACACGTGTGTTTCTGCGTAGCTGCCATTCTCTGATAAAATGGCCGAAGTAGTTGTGAATGTTATTCAGCCATACAACGAAGTTTGTAAGATGACGCAATTATTAGATGTGTTGATTCGTAAACATGCGACGTTGTTTCACTCTGTTGTAGACAATATGCCAAGTGATCAAGCATATCCTGTCTTTGAGAATATAGCAGACAACTTATTTTCTGATGCCCGCATCAATTGTGGCCGGATAATAATTTTAATGTCTTTGAGCAGATATATGAATAAGAAAATAGTCAACTCGTTGTACAATAGTGACGATGATGTCGAGAAAATTGTCACCAGTTTCAGCCATTCAGCCGCTAAATATATATTTCAGATGACACGATTGTTAAAATCGGATGAATTAGAAAACATGTTGAATTTATTTTCCTCTGAATAAACATACATCCTTCCTCGTTGACGGTGAATCTGAGAAATGACTTGTCGAAAGTGTTTGTCGTATATGTGAAACGCCCAAGTTGTGAGAGAAGTGTCATTTGAATCAGCCAATCAGACGTCGGGTAAATAAGAAACCAATGTCACATCGCTCGACCGAGACTGCCACTGTCACACGGGGGCGGGCGAACTGTCAAAAGGCGGGTTATGGCTGGCACATTTCACTCGAGTATAGATTCGTAATCACTCAGAAAGAACCACGGCTTTTCATCGACTATACATTATCTACTACACTGTTTGTCATTGTCTGCCACAATAATTACGCAACTAGGTCCTTTGTGTCAAATCGTAATTGCATCTTTCGTACGTTTTCTATCTCCGGGAAGAAAAGATAATTGGTTTGATGCCAGGGCACCTAAGCAGAGACAGCTCTGTAAGTATTCTGTCCTTACTTTAACCAATTTTTGCTTGAAGCATAATTGGCCGGCAAGATGTTAATTTTCTTCCGTGTCAGATACACGGAAATTATAAAAAAGTTCTCTCTCGGAACATAACGGCAATTTCCTAGGAACGTAATTGTCGGAGTCCCGCTCCACGACAATTTAACGTCTTCTTTCGGATTAGTGTCAGTTTACATGAGTCACTCGGAACATATCTTTGTTTAACAGATTGCTAACGTTCTTGTACAAAGAGAAAAAAAAACAAAAAACCACCCGCATGTTTGCCGCAGACAAAAACATTGCTACAAACACAACATACATTATATGGAAAGACATTATATAATAACACAACATACAAATGTACAAAGACATTATTTAATATCAAAACATTACAACTGTCAACAAGCCCGACTACATGCAAATATTAGATTCTCATACATGCACAGATGTCAGTTGTTTCTCACAACAGAAGATACCCGCCATTCACAACGGCTTTTTTTCATTCAAGACTCACAACCGCGCAACTGACACAAGATGGCGCTGTAGTAACGTTACCAACAGAAACGCCCTGTTTCCATCGATTGAAATTACATTACACACAATCATGACGTATTACTATTGATTTGTCTGTGTGTTGGTACTTTTCCCCCCACTGCATAGGGAGTTAAGACGGCGAGTGGAAAAAATTTAACAGAAGAATATTTGTTTATTTGTAATTAATTCCCCAGACGCGAGAAATATAGAATCGTAGTGACACAGAATGTACAACAAATCACTGGTCGAGTGGCTTAACACAATTGATGTGTTCGAATCTTTGTATATACCAAAGCTAAGACGTTTTAACCAAGTGAACATTATGTGCGATAAGCGGCCGCTGTGTGTATATGGCATAGGCATCTGTTATGTCAGCGTGTGCCGTGATTATATCTAGCAGAACCGTAGGGGAGTAATTCTTTAAACATCGGTATGTACCACGGCGTAGGTAGTCACTATCAGGTGGCGCCCTAGCTAAACATTATCATCAAGAGTTGTCGGGTGGCGATTCTTCACTAATCGTTGGAATATATAGACGGGCGTGCGAGTCATAACCTGCCATTTAATGACCATGGATCCTCGGTGGAAACATCCTTTTACTTGTTTGATTGCGGGGCCGACAGGGAGTGGGAAAAGCGTATTTGTACAGCGCTTCCTGACCCATCTACCAGCCATGGTAGACCCGATTCCAGAGGAGGTTATATGGTGCTATGGGGAATGGCAATCCATGTACGAGAATATGAAGGGGGTGCAGTTTATCGAAGGTCTACCTGATATGGAACAGTGGACAGGCGATAGACGTCGGTTAGTGGTAATAGATGACCTAATGTCCGAGACAGATGATACGGTGACTAAACTATTTACTAAGGGCAGTCATCATCGCAACCTCAGCGTCATGTATATTGTACAGAACCTTTTTGGTAAGAATAAAGAACAAAGAACCATCAGTCTGAATTCACATTACCTAGTAGTATTTAAGAATTCTCGAGACGGTGCACAAGTTAATAATTTGGGAAAACAAATTTTTCCAGGGCGGGTGTCATATGTCCAAGAGAGTTTTAAGGACGCGACATCGGCTCCACACGGGTATTTGTTATTCGACCTTCGACAGGAAACACCAGATCAACTCCGTCTACGAAGTCATATATTTCCCGACCAAAGACAAGTCGTCTACGTGCCTAAATAACATGTCTAGTCAACTTAAACGCAACGAATCCATGTTGCTGTACTTGGGTGAAGCCAAGCCACCGGCCGTAAAAGCTGTTATTAAAGCAGCTTCCCCAGACCTCGTCCAATCAATTTGCGAATGCTGTCACAATGTATTAAAAGGTAATGTCCCTCTGACACCCGCTCAGAAGCGACGACTGCAACGACACAAAACAGTCTGAGAGCGCTCACTCACAAGGAACTATCGCTCAAGAAACGGAAACAGATCTTGCAAAAGGGTGGATTCATCGGTGCCCTTCTCGGACCCATCCTAAACGTTTTGAAAGGTATTGTGGGTTTATAATGAAGAAAATGATCCTGGTTGATCCTCGGGTGTTGGAAAAGCCCTATGTACCACCCGACACACTAACCGATAGCCTACAAGATTTGGATAATCAGATGCAACAAGTCTTGGAAACAGAAGATCTACCACCACGTGACAAAGCCAGACTATATCAACAAACCTTGCAGCGGTATCTGAACCGTCTCGACCAGTACAGACACAAACCATTAGGCCTGGTGGATATCAAGGAACAAAAACCCGAAGTCAGCGCCTTACCGGCACCAGTAGTCGAGACACCGCCTGCTCAGCTAACACCGAAGGTAGACGAACCCAAAACCCCGTCAGAAACGCCTCTTGCTACACCGGGTTATAAACTTCGGAAGAAGAAGAAGAAGAAGATACCTACACCCCGATGGGAAAAATGGCCGCGCAATTAAGAAAATATTACTATGACTCAGAGAAACCGGGGGCCTATGGTGGTGCTGTCGCTTTACATCGAAATACCAAACTTCCAGCTAAAACCATTCAGAAATGGTTACGTCATCAGGACACCTATACTCTACATAAACCGGTTCGTCGTCGGTTCCAGAGACGCCAGACCATAACCGGGGGTATAAATCAACAGTTTCAAGCCGACTTGATAGATATGCAAAAGTTACGAAGGTACAACGACGGTATGGCCTACCTAGTGACGTGTATCGATGTGTTTAGTAAATACGCCTGGGCCATCCCGATCCAGAAGAAAACGGGGAAAGAAAGAGCTAGTGGCGGCCGTGAGTAAAATATCTTAGGAGGGCCAACCGATAAACTTTCAGACCGACAAAGGTTCGGAATTCACCAATCGAACTTTCTTAAAATTTCTGACTGACCGAGCATTTCTTTACCACTAAGAACGAAGATGTGAAAGCCGCCATGGTAGAAAGATTCAACCG
Source organism: Cepaea hortensis (assembly GCA_963921405.1). Taxonomy (NCBI): domain Eukaryota; kingdom Metazoa; phylum Mollusca; class Gastropoda; order Stylommatophora; family Helicidae; genus Cepaea; species Cepaea hortensis. The sequence continues at coordinate 487,441,173 of OY992876.1, read as the reverse complement.
AACTCTTAAAGAAAACATGTGGCGTTATTTCACCAAAACCAATATACTGCGCTACGTCGACGTGATAGATAAATTGATCCAAAACTATAATGGTTAGTATCACCGGAGCATTCGCATGGCACCCGTGCAAGTTAACAACACTAATCAAGAAGAAGTGTGGAATAATTTATACCGTAAAACAGACGCATCAAGAAAAGTGTATTTTAAAGCCGGCGACCGTGTCAGGTTAGCTCAAAGCCAACAACCTTTTAAAAAAGGTTATATGTCGGGTTGGACAGAAGAACTGTTTACCGTTAGTCGTATAAACCAGACTAGTCCGGTGTCGTATGTGCTAAAAGACGATTCAGGGGAGGAACTTAAAGGGTCATTCTACCGAGAAGAAATACAGTTGGTGGGTGATAAAGAAATTTATCGTATCGAAACAATCCTACAAGAAAGGCGACGGAAAGGTAGTGGTAAAGAGTATTTAGTCAAGTGGTTTGGTTATCCCAATTCATTCAACAGCTGGATAGCCGACACGCAACTAGCCAGCTATGGAGACTAGTGGTACGGCCGAAGACAACCTGGAAACTATTGTGTTGCGTCCACAGACTAGGGACGGGGAAAGAACTTCGTTCTGGTCGTTTTTTGGACAACGAGTGCCACGGCCAGAGATTGTATTCATCTGCCAAACCCTCATTATATATAGCGTAATTGCTGTGTCACTATTCAATCTGATTCAAGGCAGCGCAGACGCAGCAGAAGGCAAGCTGTGGGTCGCTTTAATGTGTAGTTGTTTGGGTTATATGCTACCTAACCCTAAGTTAGATAAACAATGAGTTTCTATGTGGTTTTACCGAGTAATGCGGCGCCGGAAGTGTTCCCGAACAACCACCCAGGTCACTTTTTCGTCAAGTTGCCACAGACTATTGAGGTGAGTCAACAATACGAAGTGGGCCTTGCCGAAATTCAATTCCCCAATGCGTATTTTAATGATTTGCCGGGGGAAATTTGGATCCAGTACTTTCCACCTAAAGGTAGTGGTATGGAACCCTTGAATGTCCACCGGGTCCGTTCAGCACCCCAGAAGCTTTAATCGAGGAACTGAATAAGTTGTGTGTCGAAACCCAAGTAGACGAGAAAGTGAACATTAAATTCGTGCTAGGTACACCTTGGAAAAAAGTCGGAATGAAACTATTTGAAAAGGGCGCCCACGTTAAAATTAGTGAGAGGTTGAAAAACATATTGGGGTTCCCAAGCTCGACTCTATCAGACGACAATGTCTTATTATACGGTAATATAGAATTAGAGATGGATAGCGTCGTTAAAAATATCTACGTTTATTCTGATCTTGTAGCCGCGAGACCAGTTGGAGACGCCATGGTTCCTTTACTAAGGACTGTTCCTATATTGGATCCGTTGTTGCCGTCAGTGTATCGTGTCTACGGCAAATCACATTATGTCCAGTTAAGTCGTTTCTCCTTCGACACGGTGGAAATACTTTTAACTACCGATCCGGGAAAAACGATCCCATTCAACGATGGGACTTCAGTGCTAACTTTACATTTTCGAGCCCGGAAACTCTCAGAGCTCGAATAGACTAAAATGAGTTTTTTATGTGACACTGCCCATCGAATAAGGCTCGTTTCCAACTATACGAACAGGGTGCTGAAATTAGACTTAGTGATAAGTTGGCAGATATTTTACAATTCCCCTCGACCCGCGTCATCGAGACTGAGCCCGTTCTTTCCGGCGTGGGTGAAGTAGATTTGGACCAGGGTACGCAAAATATCTTCGTCTATTCCGACATTGTCACCTCGCGTGTGGTCGGCGATGTGATGGTACCATTACTACGGACTCTACCTGTCCTAGACAGATCCACCACCTCTGTATTTAGGATGTACGATAAACCACATTACGTTCCACTCTGTCGGTTTTCCTTTGACACGATTGAGCTTCTTATAACCGACGAACGGGGGAAACCTATCCCATTCACAGGTGGGACATCGGTAGTGACGCTGCATTTTCGAACCAACAAACGTTATGAGCTGGTTTAACCATGGTTAGACACGTTCCAATCCGACGCAATCCCAAACTATACGAGGAATATTTCTGTAATCAAGACGGCAGCGGTCTACCCGTTTTTGTGGGTGGTCGGAGTCAGCGGGGTCATGGAATTGGTAGTTTCTTTAGTGGTCTTGGTCGAACAATTCTTCCTTGGTTGAAGACTGGTGGCAAAGCCCTTTTGCGGGAAGGATTGGGTACGGGTTTGCAGGTGGCTCAAGACGCCCTAGCTGGTCGGAATGTCGGCGAGTCCTTCAAAGAACACGCCAGGGACGCCGGTCAACGACTGCTCCAGGGCGCTGCTCAACATATCAGCCAATCGGGTAGCGGCGTCAGGAAACGAAAACGAGCCGCCCCGCCCGGTCAGCCCAGTAAAAGAATAAAACCAGCCGGCAGAAAGCGATCGGCTCATAAGAACCACCAACACCAGCGGGGACATTTGGATATTTTCTCGTAATGGCGTTAATACATCCCAAGTCGTGTGAGTGCCTACATTCTGGTCTGGATTTGTTTAGCGTGCCACCTACCCAGACGGCCGTGGAAGAGGGACAGTTCCTAGAAGTACATCCGTTGGCCTCGTTAGCCTATGGAGCACCCATCGAGTTCTCTATCTCTGGTGTGGGAGAGGATTATATAGATTTGTTTAATACTTTTCTGCACGTGAGAGCCAAAGTTACACTTCCCAACGGCGACGACCTACCAAACACAGCCGAAGTCGGTCCCATAAAGTATTATTTGCATAGTTTGTTTTCTCAAGTAGACGTGTCTTTGAACGACACTCTTATTTCACCGAGTGAAAATTCGTATCCGTACCGGGCCTACTTGGAAGCTCTTCTGAATTATGGAGAAGAGGCTAAAAAGAGTCATCTGACATCGGCTCTATACTACCCAGATACTCCTTTGTATATGACAGACACGAAGGGTGAAACCAATAAAGGTCTAGCGAAAAGACGATCTTTAGCCAGCTATAGTGTGGCGATGGATATGATGGGCCGTCTACATTCCGATATTTTCAATCAGGACAGGTACATGCTGAATGGGGTCGATATCAAAATCAAACTAACCCCCTTCAAAATCTGTCTTTAATTTGATTGCCACGGATGTAAACGGTGATTACAAAAGTGTCATTACTCACGCCACCCTCTTGGTGAGGAAAGCTAAGTTAAATCCAGCTATCTCTCTGGCTCATGAAAAAGCCTTATTGAGAGCCAATGCCAAGTATCCCATTAAAATGGTAGTGGTAAAAACCTTTTCTATCCCGAAAGGTATGTTTTCCCACACACAAGATAACCTCTTCCTCAGCCAGACGCCGACCCGGGTGGTGATCGGCTTAGTGAATGCTTCGTGTTTAAACGGCGAGCTAAACACGAACCCTTTCATATTCAGTCATTATCAGTTAAACTATTTGAGTTTGATGGTAGATGGGCGTAGTGTCACAGGCAAACCCTTAACCATGAATTATACCACGGGTCAGTACGCGCGAGCTTTCCATGGTACCAACTTGGCCCTCGGTCTGACCGGTAAGGCTGTCGGGAATGGTATCGATTTTGAAAGTTTTAGTCAAGGGTTCGCTCTCTATGCTTTTGATCTGACTCCCAGTATATTAGACGGGGAGCAGTTTGAACTGGCAAAATCCGGTCCACTGTCACTGGAACTTAAGTTTGCCGTTATAACGGATGCACCTCTACAAGTCATCGTATACGCGGAACTCGACTCGGTTCTAGAAATTTCCAAGACGAGGCAAGTGCTAACCGATTACGTAGCCTAATGGATACCCAACACCTAAGACAGTTACTCATGTCTGACCCGTTTGTTCGACGACTTTCGATAGTCGACGTATGCGCTAGAGATCAGTTGCCTAGACACATTGATAGAACACAACCAGCCGCTTTTATCGTCAATACCGACACCATCGCTTACTCTGGGTCACATTGGATCGGCCTATATTTCGATGGGGTAAGTCAGTTTGAATATTTCGATTCGTTTGGCTTGCCGCCATTACACGCCGACATTATCCGCTTTATACGACGTCACTCGGACCAATCACCTATGTACAATACCCGTATGTTACAAGACATTAATAACGCCACTTGCGGGCTGTACGCCCTGTATTTTCTTGTGATGAAATGCCGCAGCGCGAGCATGTCGCGTATCCTGCAGCCGTTTGGTCACAGACAACACGTGAATGACCGTCTCGTGTTTCGATTGATTAGCCCGTGGTTGAAAAAGACAAGTCCAGGCACGTTTACAAGAAATCGATAAACTATGTCCTATAAAACTAGACGAACTGCCCACATTCGTGTTTCGTGTCTGCAACGCTCAAGATGTCTACAGCTTCCTGGATATTCATGACAAGAACTGCCGAAGTGCCCAGACCACTAGCCAACGGTTTGTAAGCGTCGACAGTTTCTCAATACCGAGGCACTACGACGCTACATTTACGCAAGTATTACGGTGAGTCTGAGTTGAAGTACCCGACCAAAGTGGGAATTACACTCACGAGAGCAGAGTTTGAGTCTCTCCTATCAATGAAGGATGACATTCTGGGGGATTTCGATAAACAAACTTACCAACCACCCGAGGTGTCTAGTAAAGACCAGTCCACCTACACTCAGGACCCCGTGATGTTTTATCAAGACCAGTCTACCTACAACCCAGACGTACCTGATCCAACTACCTATGACTACAGTCAAGACATGCCACTGAATGACCAGACAGCTTTCTACAGTAACCAAATCCCGCTGATCCCTTTGGGACGTAAACGACGCAAGCTTTAGATGTTGTAATCGAATAGATGTTGTCTACCAATATAAGTTTTCTTTATTGGTGTTAGATGTCGTACCTATAATTACTTGACCACGCACGCCACCTCTGATGAGTCACTTCACAACGCCTACTCTGATGAGTCACTTGACCATTGACCACTTGAACACCACACCCCCTCTGACCACCACACCTACTTAAAACCCCGAAGAGTTATCGCCCTTTAAGGATCAGGATCGATAAATGGTTGATTTATATAAGATCCTCAAAAACGGTCATCCTTTTGTACCTATATACTACTGATCGTACTCTTTAAAAACGGCAAAACTTACGCTGCATATTACGCTACTGGTTTTCTGGTCATTTGTTTCCGCAAAGAAATACTTTGCAAGCGGGGTCCAGTTTTCCTTTCTTAGTAGCTATAATAAACGGTGAAGTATACGGGATCTGAAAAGGAAAAAGACATTGAATTAGAAACATAATTAAAATCATGTTTGAAACACAAGAAAATCAGAGGAATAGGGGGCACTGGTGAAGCTACGGCTCACCAAAGGTCCATATAAAATTTATAGATACCTTTGGTAATAGAACATATCTCATAATAAGGTTTACAAAATATATAAATAAGGCCGAGTAGTATAACCGGCGTCACAGATGTCCCACCACCCCACACCCCAGCGTAGGACACCGATACCGCCGCCCTAGCACCACCCTAAGGACTGTCGAATAGGAGTCCGCACAGACCCCAAGTCGGTCCCCTAAGGGCTCGACTAGGGGGTCCGAATCAACCCCCATTCGCACCCTAAGGGGGTCCGAACCGACCCAAGCAAGAGAGGCTCGCCTCGGTACTATCATTCTGACTCGATATATTTCTCATAGCCAGATATATTATTTTGGAATTAAAGCTGTATGAGATATAGGGTACGCACCATGAACAAGTGTCGGTGGCTACTGTTGGGGACGACGCGCCAGTGTGAGAGGCGGTGTAGGGGGGAATTCTGCCGGAAGCACAACGCGAATCTCAAGAAGGGGGGATTCACAGTCGCCTGTACGAGCTGCGGCATCGGGGTGAAAACCACCCTAGCCCTGTGCCGGCCGTGCGGAGCCAACATTAAATACCACAAACTGCGATACCAACAGGAGGGCCCGTTTCTCTGTGAATGGAGGCGCCTGAAAAGAATAAATATTTAAATTCCGGCAAAAGAAATTTTCATTTAGAGAGAAGTGGAGTGTTGACGGTACGAGTCCAGCAGTAATCATGGTCACCGTAAAACAGTTGCAAAATCAAGCTCGCCAGTATGGGATGCAATACAGCCACCGCCGCAAGGCCGTCCTTGCCGGGGAGATAGCTCAGAAGAGAGACGCAGTCCGCGCCACCCGACTCGAGCGGGCCGCCACCACCGGGCGGTATCCAGCTCTTCGGGGGGAAGTCCAGGACGCAGCGCAGCACTCGCCGGAGGCTGAGAGGTTGGAAGACGAGGTCACCGCCGCCCTGCGAGCGCGTAAATACGCCGCCCGGGCCCGAGCGCACCCGTTACAACGCTTCGCCATGTTAGACGCCAATTCAAGAAGGCGCCACTGGCGTTATCTACATCCGGAGCCAATAGCTCGACTCATCACCCTGCGCGGCCCCCAACTCCTAGAGGAGGTAATCCCCAAAGATAGGGAAGAGCAGGGGAGGCGAACAATCACGTGGAAGCTCTTCCGAGGGCTAGACGATCCGATCGTAGAGAGGCGCATGCCCCACCTCGAGGCATTGAGGTCAGCCTTCTATCTGCGGTACGCCTACACCTACCGAATCCGAAACATCGAAAACGGGGCCGTTATGTTGTACCACAAAACCCTATACGGGTCCCGCGATTTGATGAAAGACACTGCAACAGCCGCAGAGTGGTTGGCAGATCGTGATGAGATCCGCTTCGACTCCAGCCAAATCGACCGCCCAGCACCAAGTGGGTCTTTGTAAGGTGGATGCAAGTCGAGTTGAAGCGATCCTCACTCCCCAGGTTCTGTTAGGGACAGGGCGGCTTCCGGACTGGCTGTGTCACAAGCAGGGGCTGCACGCGTTGGATACATACAACGACAATCTCTGTCTGTTCCGATGTCTAGCCGTCTACTACGGCGCGAGGCCAGACAGTTGCACCGCCGAAGCCCGGAAGCTGGCACAAAAGGTGTGGGGCACCTGTCAAAGACTCAGTTATATAGGAATGAAGACCACCCTGAAAGAGTGGTCTACCTCAAGTAGAATAGAGGTAACCCAGTGCCCCTACATGAGGGCAGGGTAGGTGTAGGGAATAAATAAGAAGTGGAACTATTAAATAGTTCTCTCATGGGACACGGAGGTGTCAACCAGAGAGTAAGCACTCTGGTCACGGCATGATCACGCCAACGTGATAGGCACGGAGAACTAAACTGAAACTCAAGAGAGGCCACTACTCTAGCGTGCTGAGTGAGGCCGCACGCAAAAGCCGTAGTGCGCCCCAAGTTCTTCCGCGTACTGTGTAAACAGCACGGGAGGAAGCTTCAGAGGGGACACAGACTTCGTAGTGAACGCATCGCTTAGCGTCGATGCTTATTTCGTTAGCCGAGTAGATAGATTAGCAATAGGGTTAGGAAACGACTAGTGATAGGCAATTCTGTGCATTTATTCTTGTGTGATTTGTTAGCGACTGTTTGTTGTACATTGATGTGATGCAAAGAGCCAGTGGCAATAAAATGTGTAATCAATTCCTCTCGTACGACTAACAAGTCTTTTTGTGTGGTGCGAGAGAAGTTATCCCGAAATGCCTGTGACATCGGTTGATGACAGGCTAGGATAAAGTGGTGTCAGAAGTGTAGCTTGGACAATTGTTCAAGCTAAAACACTCACCCACGGCTCTAAAATAGTATTACGGCTAGATAATCACAGGGTTTAATTTATGTTAGTGATAATGGCGTGTGCGGACAGAACAAAGTGCGAGCTGTGCCCATCATGACCAAGTTATGTTTATTTATGCTTATTGAATTGTTTTGTGCTTATGAACATGTTTTCTTCTGATTTGTAAGTATTATTATTATAGTTTTGTATCATTTATTTCTATAATTACTTATTTATTTACTACTATTTGTCAAATATGATTCACGGCGGAGTGATACACAAAAATGAGCCGAGAACAATATTGATTTTTCCAATCTAAAAATAGCGCTGCGCGAGTGACGTATCGCAACTGACAAACAGCTGCGTTACGCCATTTGCAATCAGCGACTGATTGTTGACAAATCGCAAAGCGGCTGCTCTCCTGAATCGTTGACTTATATCGAATATTATTTGTTTATATTAGTTATTTATTGAATATATTTATTTATTTGAACATTATTATTACCTTTATATTTATTTTAAAGCATTTATTTAATTATTTATATATTTTTTCAATTTCTTACCGTCGCGATGGCACTACTTTCGCTATGCAAATGAGATGCAGTCTGCACAACACTTCCATAAATTAAACAGCTAGAGTTAGGGAAGGCAGAAGACGTTAGAACGAAGACAGGACAGTGACATTTAATATTAATTAAACCACATTGTATTGTCCTGGGACATGTGATTGTACAAAATTGTCGAGAATTATATATCGTTTACAAGTGGTTAATTGTTGATGCTCTTGATAACCAGGGAGAACAACAGCTGGTCATAAGCATAACGCAAGCTGTGTGTTGTATTGCCAGACGATTGGACTTGAGGTGCCAAACGAGTGTACATGATTTATCTGGAATGTTAAGATGAGTATACCCAAATGATTTTGCATGCAATATGATTAATAATGCATCTCTTTTTCAGCGAGTGATGTATTAGCATATTTTTGTGATCTGTTTTTCAGGGTATAATCTAAGAGTATATTTTTTGTACTCAGGGATGTAAAAACCTAACATATCTAATACAAATAAGTGAGTAAATATTTGAGTGCCTATCAACGCTAGCTAATTTCCCAACAACATGGCAACTTTAGCTGATTTCATAAAAGCAGGCAAAGAATTAGAATACACAGGAAAGGAATTAGAGCAATATGCTGATCAAAAATTTAGAGAAGCGAAAGATGCTGAGAGAGATGAACGTGCACGAGAAAGACAACATCAGAAGGAGATTGGAGAACAAGAAAGACAACATCAGAAAGAGATTGTAGAACTAGCTGAAATAACTAAACAGAAACAGTTAGAACAAGATAAGGAGAATTAAAACAAAAACAATTAGATCAGGAGAAAGAATTAAAGCAAAGAGAGATAGAGGAAATGGCAAGAATGAAAGAAAAACAAATACAGATTGAATCAGAGACACAGTTAAAGATGAAAGGTATGGAAGTAGACTCACACTTAGATATTTCCACTACAAAACTAAAAAGTCAGCAAGAAGAGAATAAATTTAATAAGTACAAAAACATTATTAAACCATTATGTAAAGAAGATTCCATATCAGCCTGGACAGAAAATGTCGAATATCAACTGAAATACCACGAAGTACCAATCGATATGTGGGCCATGATCTACATGAAGAACCTAAGTGGGGAGCCCCTTAAAGTGATAGAATCAATACCAACTGATCTTAGATCTAACTATCAGTACATCCACGATAGGATAATGCAACATTTCTTACTTGATGCCCCTGGGTATCAAGTACAGTTTTCCAATTTAAAACCTAAGCCAAGCGAGACCTTTATCGATTATGTCTCAAATGTCCAAAGCGTACTAAATAGATGGCTTAGTGCATCAAAAATAGGAAAGGATTTTGAAAAACTTAAAAATTTAATAGCCATGGATAAAGTCATATCCACAATACCATCTCCTTTCGCTAAATTTCTGCAGCAGTCAGACATCGAGACCATAGAACAATTTGAAAAGAAAGGCTCTGCATATTTTTCCTCAAATAGAGATATTTTAAAGACATCAAATAGCGACTCTGAAATAGTCTCTTTTGTTAAAGACCAAACTAAAAGCTATCAGAGCAATAAAAAACCATTTCATAGAGTCGACAAGAAAGATAAGAAAGTGTCAAAATGTGTCTATTGCCAACTTTTTCATGACACTTATGCTATGTGCGATAAATCATCAAACTATCCGACACATCTTGAGATGGTCATTAAGAAACAACAAAACAAAAGAATTGCATACAGGCGTGCAGTCAAATGCTTCTTCTGTTCAAGCTACGGGCACTATTCCAATAAGTGCCTAGGCCGCCAAAGAATGAAGGCCAACAATGCAATGTTGATTGATACATCCTCTGATAGTGGTAGTGAGACTGAGTGTGAGGTTGAGAATGAATTACCTGTTAACCAATCTGAAGATGTGTGTTGTGTGAACGATATATTAAGCTTTGACAGTTGTGACCGATGTCACCAATTTCATGCAGACGGAAAATTAGAATGTGGACATACAGTACCATTCTCAACTGAGAGTGTAAATGCAGCATTAGCCTCCAGAGGCAATTTGGTGTTCCACAATGCAATGGTCAACGACAGACCATGCCAATGTTTGCTGGAAAGCGGCAGCACCCTTATTGGTCTTAGAAAGGAACTGGTAAATCCAAATGACTATACAGGTGACTCAGTCAAATGTCGAACCTTTTCGGGTAATATTGAAATTTACCCTTTGGCTAAAGCCCATATTAACACTCCTTTCCTTTCTGGTACCTTTACATGTGCGATTTTAGATAACCCTTGTACTGATTTAATTTTGGGATGCTTACCCCAATTGAAACATTGCACTGACGAAGAAATAGCTGCATGGGAAAAATTAAATGCAGCTAATGCAACAACCAGAGCAGACACTATGAAACACCAAGACACACTACAAACTGAGAGACTACTGTTGCTATCACCAACTAGCACGGATGATACTACCAGACAAAAATTCATAGACCAGCAAAAAGCTGATCCTAGTGTGTCTCCATATCTAAAGCTATTGAAAGAAAAAGCCAAAGTTACAAAAAACGCATCATGGTTCTTTAGACTTAATAATGGTATTCTTACTCGTTATTATACAACTGGTAACCATGAGAATCAGCAAACGGTGTTACCTGTACAACATCGCCAAACTGTGCTAAAGATTGCACATGAGTCACCGTTTGCTGGTCACCTTGCATACGACAAAACCAGAGCCAGAATTCAGGCTCATTTTTATTGGCCAGGTTTTTGTAATGACATAAAACAATTTTGTCGTTCATGTAATGTCTGTCAACAACTAGTACGTAAGGGTAAACATCCTACAGCTGAAGTTCAACCTTCAACACTGGCCTCTAGGCCATTTGAGAGTGTGGCCGGATAGAGAGCGATACCCACTGTAGGGTCCTGCAGAAGTGGCGAGAGATATACCCCAACACCACACCCGGCGCTATCTTTGTAGCCAAACTAGATGTGTCCGAAATTCCTATGGTCGAGCTACTAGCCGAGCTGCCGAGCTTCGAACGCCAGCTACTCGCCCACGGCTATGGTATCTACTACATCGACTATACACAGGATTTCTCTGGCGTTCTCGACGGCCAGGCGTTGGTGGAACACCTACGAACGAACCACAACGTCTCGACAACACCAACAGTGTAGGACGACACGTATGCACCTGGGTCAGCTGCGAGGATGGGTACACGACCCGCACCAAGATATACAACAAAGTCGTCTCGAACTTCGAGGCTGGCGAAATCCGCGAATCGTTTGGCGGACATCTAGCCGACTGCCGCAACCAACACCTCCGCCAAACATTTAAACATCCAGACACCCAAGCGCGCGGTTGTACCCGTATCGAGGTGTCGCTATATGCCTGCCGCGGGCGCGCTCTGTCGGCGAAAACCGCCACCGAGGTCCTACAAGAAGCGCTAGCCTTTGTCTCGCCACCAACGGGTGGATTGTTTGTTGTACAGCCGCCCGCCAAACAATGGGAAAAACTTGCGACATGTCTCGATCGCTGCTTGGTTCTAGCCGACTGCCCCCAGGGGAAAATCTACGTGGGGTGGTACGCCCACACTACCACCGGACGGCTATCGGGTGTTCGAATCCGTCCCACCCAGGAAAAGGTCGACAACGATGCAACCTGGGAGCGGGCGGTACAGTGGGCGCAGCAGACTTTGGCTTTCGCGCTTGTCCAATCTTTCGTCTCGACATTCTAGAGGCCAAAGCCGAGACAGGTGTGGAACTCGCACCTCTCCGCTGCTATACCAAGGACAAAGACGCAAAAACCATCCTAGCCGCCAGCAAGAGGCCAACTGCGCTCCACTCCAATCGCCCACCCCTCCAGACCATGTTTCCAGAGACCCCAACCGCTTCCTGGACCTGGAGGAGCAAGACGTGCCAAGCTGTCGGTGTGGAGGTATCCTCCTTCGAGCTGGAGGAGGTACCCCAAATCGCACAAGAACGTGTTGTCTCTCTCTTTTCGACCAGAGCTCGCGAAGACTGTCTCCTACAAATCCAAGATGCTGCCGCGGCCGAAGCCTGGCGCCGTCGTATGTGGGAGGAGCAGCAGGCGGAAGTACAGAGACGAGCCGTGGAACTCGAACGACTGCGCCAATATGCAACGGCTAGCAAGATATACAAAGAAAGGTCGAAGCATATATACGAGCAGGTGATATTGGGACTGCAAGGAGGCACAGAGAAACTGTCCGCGATGGCGGGTCGTCTGGAAATCCTCGGGCATGAGTGGGGTAGTCAAGAATAAGAGCATTTATGATTGCCAAGGTGTTGACCTCATCTGGCAGAGGACTGACGAGGACAAGGGCAAAGCCCTCTTTGAACGCTATCTAGAGCAGAGCAACCAGACAGACATGGGAGGCCGAAATATTGCCAAGGTGGTCACCTCAGACAGGTGCAAGGCCCAGAACACTTCGGATGAAGACACAGTGACAATGAAAGAAATCAAGACTGTGCTTCGACGATAAAAAAAACAGCGCTCCAGGGCCTGATGGCATAAGATACGACGACATCAACAGAGAAACTAGCAGACATGTACAACAACAGTATAGGGAGTGCCACCATCAAGGAGGAGTGGTTACACAGTTATTTGATTCCCTTGCCGAAGCCTGGCAAATACCACACACAAATTTAGGGATATCGAGTTATAACCATGCATAATACAAGCTGCTGGAGAAGTTAGTTGCCGGGAAAATATCAAGCCAGCTAGAGAGGCAAGGTGTTTTCCACCTACCCAAGGTGGGTACCGTCCAAAAAGAGAAACCTGGACCAATGCAGCAGTTTTTGCCCATGGTGTCTATGAAGGTTTCCACTCAGGCATTGAAACCTTTGCTGCAGTGATTGATCTTGAGGATGCGTACAACAGAGTACCATAGGATTTGTTAATGCTTCAGCTTCTTGAACTCAAAATAAGTCCATTCCTCCTTAGTTGGATCGATGCAGCCTTCTTCCAACGGAAAGTAGTTTTTAGATGTGGCAGTTGGAATTTGGAACCAACAACAATATATCCTGGCCTACCACAGGGATCACCATTATCTCCGGTACTGTTCAACGCCTACACAGTGAGAATCACCAGTGAGCAGAGCACTGGACCTGGCAGGATATTGTCATATGCCGATGATGTTTTAGTGTATCGTCAGGGTAAGGATAGAGAGGAGGTTGCTGGGGAACTACAAACCGATCTCAATCGCATAAGTACTTGGTGTGATGAAGCTGATGCAATGGTCAACACAACAAAGGCAACAGTGACTTGGTTCTCGTTAAATAATCGTATTGCCAACACTCCAACACCAACTGTAAAGCTGTAATCAGAGACGGTGGAAAGAACGCAGGCAATGAATTACCTAGGGATACGGTTTGATCGAAGCCTTGCTTATAATGAGCACATAGACCAGGTATAACAAAGGCCAAGCGGGGTTTGGCTGCGATACGGGTGATGGTGGCAGCAAACTGTGAGCAGCGCCATCTGTGTCTTCTGTACGAGTGGCTGGTCATGTCTGTTTTTGAGTATGCAATGGCAATCCTGACTCTCAGCCGTAAGCAGATAGAAAGGATGGAAAGGATACAGAATGAAAATATGTGCAATATTCTTGGATGTACAGGAGATACAGCATGCAGGGCGATGCGCTACCTTCTTGATTTTCCAACCATTGAAGAGAGAATACAAGATTGCAGGGCACGCGCCTACCTCAGAGTCAACGCAAACACACAACATCCACTGCATAGTGAAATGAGGAAGGTGAAGGGCAGCTGGTTAAAAAGAAGGCGGTCGTGGGTGGGTCAAGCCGAAGTCATTCTTCTAGGGGTGTGTTCACTTGAGGACCTAGAACCTGGCGAGGAGTGGGTACAAGTGCCAACAGATTTCTGCACATCCTTTTCAATTTGCATCCAACTAGATAGAAAATGCAGACAAGAAAATCCGGCTGCTGTGGAGGCTGAAGTACAAGCGTTGATTTTCGAGAATTTGCTAGACGGTGATACTGTCGTCTACACAGATGGGTCGGTCGTCCGACATGTGAGAAGCTCATGGGCCTTTACAGCTCGGGCCGGAGGGAGAATTGTGAAGGAGGACTATGGTGTTTTCACTGAAACCACAAGTAGCCTGACTATAGAAGTCATGGCAGTAAGTAAAGCAATAACATGGCTCGAGACACAGACATTCACTGGGGCATGTTTCCTTAGCGACTCAATGAATATGATCAAGAGGATAGAGGTGGGGTGGATCCGAAGAGAATGGTTGCTGTCTCTGGAGCGGTCTCGACTGGCAAAGATTAGTTTCATCTTTGTGCCAGGGTATGCGGGAGTACAAGGAAATGAGCGGGCTGACAAGCTAGCAGGTGAGGCTACGTTGGAGGGCGGACGCGCCATGGACCAGGCTGACATTCTGAATGCTCTACGAGAAGTAAGACTTTTGCGTGAACCAAATGATGACTGTGAATCTACAACAATGGCCAGACTGCAAGATTAGCAAATTAAAAGAGGGGTGGCCAAACAAGAACACTACGCAGGAAGCCAAAGAAGATTGATAAACCAACACAGAACTGGTGTCGTTAGCCGCTACATGCTGCCGGATTTGCTGAGGAGGGGAGACGAGCACGTATGGACTGAATGGTTCGATGTGCAATGAGGATGATCTGTCGACTAACTAACTAACTAACTTCTTGGCACTACAGACAGCACAAACACCTCTCTTGGCGGGCCGGCCATTGCGCAGCACAATAGATGTCTCACCCACCGTCTTAGTCCGCGCCTTGCACCGAAGACAATACATATTGAATATACGCCCTACTGCTATATATTCAATTAATGGAATTCGCAAATTTTGATCTCGAGAAGGTGGACAAAACACGCCATCATTGGCTGCTGCCCAACAGCATCAGATGTGTTGTATGCTGCCCATCAGGATGCGGGAAGGCGAACATGATGCTCAACCTGCTGCTGAAGCCGGGCTACCTGAAACACGATCGACTGCCCTTGTACTCGAAGTCCTTGGGACAGGACAAGTATCAGTTCCTCCAGGATTGGGCCGAGTCCGTTGGACAGGCTGCGGGGCAAGAAATCGCTTCCTGCCATAGCTCAGCAGAGGACATCATTCCACTCGAAGACTTGAACCACGACGAGAGATCCATCATGGTCTTTGATGATGTCATGCTGGAGAAGCAAGCACCGATCGAAGTCCGGCACGAACATATAAAACTAGGAGTACGACAGGGGTGTGTCTTGTCACCGGATCTCTTCTCCCTCAATAGTGAAGAAATACTGAGAGAGATCAAGGAGAAGCCAGGAATACTAATTGGAGGTAATAATATAAACATTATACGCTATGCAGATAACACAGTATTGGTGGCGGATAATGCAACAGACCTACAACAATTGTTGGACATTGGAGTAACAGAGAATGCAAAGAAAGGACTCTCCTTGAATATCAAGAAAACAGTAACAATGGTGATATCATCTAAGAAAATGGTGACTCCAAAATGTGACAGAAATAGAAGGGAAAATTCTTAACCAAGTAGACAATTTTAAATACATTTATAACATCAGATGGAAGATGTACAACATATATTAAGAGCAGAATAGGACATTTAAAAGCCGCATTTCAGAAAATGGTGATTGTCGTATGCAAAACAGTCACTATCAATGAATGTAAGAGACTGCTGCAATGCTATATAGAACCAGTTTTGCTATATGGCAGTGAATCTTGGAATGTAGATGAACAAATTAGGAAGTACTTAGAAGGAACAGAAATGTGAGTTTTGAGACCAATGTTGAGAATTCCTTTCACTGCCAGAGTAACTAACAAAGATTGCATGAAAGAGGTTAATGAAACTACAACACTATATAAAAAAATAAGCAAGAGAGAAACAGCTTTCATTAGTTATATGATGAGAAGAGAGGCATTGGAGGACATCGAGACAAATGGAAAGATCGAGGGGAAGAGAGGCAGAGGCAGACCAAGAGAAATGATGCTGGATGGACTGAGACGGTGGCATGGAGGAATATCATCAGCAGAGTTGATTCAGAACACCAAAAGACCGAGATCTGTGGAGAACCATGAATCCATACCCCAGCCGGCAGGGCACTTGATGATGATGAGGACTTGGGGATTGGCTTTTCTGTCTGCCCATGGTATTCTTTGCATTTTCCTCAGAAACCACATTTCGACAGCCATCAGTTGTTTTTCAGCTCATTGTCCACGCTTCACTTCTATACAAAAGTATAGCTTCGATGTCTCAGTTTAACACTCTTTTTCTCGTTGCAAATGCCATCTTTTCATTGGCCAGTATGTCTGGAGACATTACACATCACTGTCGCACACCTCTCTTAATCTGCTGATACTAACCTAATACATTATTAATCTAATATTTATAGCAGTTTATTGTTTCCAATACATGTTTTTTACAAGTCTAAGATCTTTCCCATTATTATGTAGATCTCCAAGTATCTTCATCATGTTGACATGTCTCATTTTATCTAACGCTTTTGTGTAACCAATAAAGCAAAGCTATGGGTCTGTATTTATTTCTACAGAAGGTGCAATTAATCTTCTCAGCACATTCATATGCATAACATGTACTGTACCCTTGCCTTCTACGAACCCACATTTTGCTTCTTTTGTTTCGGGATTCATTTTCTTCCAATCTCTTTGCATGATGATTCTTAGTAAAACTCTTTGTGATGTGGCTCATTAAAATAATTGTTCGTTGTTGATCACGCTCAAAAGCTCCTGATTTCTTCGGGATTGCAATAAATATGCAGTTATATAATTTAGGAGGTTTACCTCCAGTATTATATATTGTGTTCAGCAGTCTTATGACCTGGTCTATTCCGTATTCTTCTAAAGCAATGATAATTTCTGCTGTGATGTTGTCTGGGCCAGTTTCTTGACAGTTTTCATATAGTTAAGAGCATTCTGAACTCTCATCTTCAAAATTGACGGTCTTTCATTATTATTCCGAATATCCTATCCTATTGTTTTCCTCTTGTATCATAATAAGGTCTTTACATAATCTGACCACGAATGTACAAATCTGACCTTTTTCTATAATGATTTTGCCATCTTTGGTTTTTAG
This sequence comes from Cepaea hortensis, assembly GCA_963921405.1. Lineage (NCBI taxonomy): Eukaryota > Metazoa > Mollusca > Gastropoda > Stylommatophora > Helicidae > Cepaea > Cepaea hortensis. The sequence continues at coordinate 487,423,868 of OY992876.1, read as the reverse complement.
ACAACCCGTTGATGTGTGTGTTCTTTTGCTTGTGATGTCATTAATTCTTTAGTGCATTAATTTGATATCCAGGGTGTTGTGTTGGGTTTCAATTTCCATGCAATTTTCCTCAAGGCATGTTTCTTTTGCCACTTTGCACAATTTCCCAATTTCCCTGTAAATCACTTGATATTTTTCATGATTCTTTCTTTCTTTCTGTCTTTCTTTTTTTCTGTCTTTCTTTTTTCTGTCTGTCTGTCTGTCTTTCTGTCTCTCTTTCTACTCCTCCTCCTCCTCCTCCTGCTCCTTCTTCTTCTTCTTCTTCTTCTTCTTCTTCTTCTTCTTCTTCTTCTTCTTCTTCTTCTTCTTCTTCTTCCTGGTTGGTTGATTTCTTTCATATTTCCCATAGGTCGTTGTGCTTTTGTATCGATGTGAAGCGTGGACAATGAGCAGACAAACTTAAAAAAAAATATCTGATGGCTTTGGAAATGTGGTTTCTGAGAAAAATTCAAAGAATAGCACGGAAAGACAGAAAAACTAATGACCAAATCCTACAAGAAACAAATAAAAATCGTAAACTGATTAGATAAATTAGACGTAGACAGTCAATTTACATACATGACACAATAACTTTTTTGGGCATGTTATGAGAAGAAATAAATTGGAGAACTTGGTGACAACTGGCAAGATCGAGGGGAAGAGAACAAGTAGAAGACAGAGAAGTAAATACCTGGATGGCTTTCACACGTGGTATGGTCGAGACAAGAACACTGAGTTTATCCACGACTCTGGTGATCGTGAGAAATTAGCGAATCATGACCGTCCACGCTTATCGGCATGGTACATAATGGATGGATAGATTGATTCCTGACCTTGTAAAATAACATTACCATATCAGACAATGCATGAAATATGTTCTTTACCTCTACGTTGAATTTATAATTTATCTCTTCACTCGTTAATGCACATAGTTTAAATGTTGTGTTTCTTGGTGTATGTTTAGCCCTCTTTAACGTTATATTATATGTATATAGCTTATTTATTAATCTATGGTTGTTGTAACCGTCTGCGCTTGGTATAGTTTTTGCGTCTTTTAAAGTATTTCGAAATCTTCTGTTGATGAGAATGTAATCAATCTGATGTCAGATCTTATGGTCAGAACACCCCAATGTCCATAATCTGATTCGATAAATGCGAAACTGTAGCGCGAAAATCGCGAACAACAACTTTAACGCGTGTTCAAGGGGTTATTCTTCCACGTTTCATGGCAGTAAGCGGTCGGGAATTTATTTCTCGAAAACAAAAATCTCAATTTTTTACAAACGGTAAGAGAGTTTATAGTTTAGTTTGTATATTAATATGATATAGCTACAAGATTAAGACAAAATCTGGTATGGGCAAAGAATGCACCCACTTGTTTCGCTCTGTCATAAAAAGTATGATAAAGTTAAAGTGTAGCAATTTTGGTAAATATTTAAAAATTGGGTTTTATCGATTTTATTTACCTATGAAATCATAACACAACAGTTTGTTAGATACAGCTTGACAAGACGAATCTTACGGTATCTCAACGTTAATTCTAAGCGGAGTTAGGAATTTTTTGGTGACGTAATTTAATACTAGGAAGTGTTATGATGACCTAAGAGATAAGAAGATTATAATTTAATATAATTTATATTTATATCGCGGCCCATTAAATTGGAAGCTGAGAAATTCTGACTATTATACATTACTGTGGCTTGTTTATTTTTTTTTAATTTTTAAACGGACAATGTAGTGCCATATAATATCATTGCGTCCCGGGCAGCGAGGCCTAACTTGATGTATTATTTATTTTTCCACAAGATGCAAGATGTGGCGTGACCTTATTAAATAACAATTTAAAATGGCCGCCATTGTTTATTATTCATTAAAAGTCCGACACATTGCTAACAAACCTGGTAAGATGCATGTTTTATTGTGTGTTTTGGTAGCAGGAATGTAAAGGTCACATTCCTCTTTTGATAGAATGTCGAGAGGATCAACTTCATTGCACCAAGCTTTACCCCATATGGCTCGGTCTCTTTCCACACGGCGGCCTGCCGAAAGCATCGTACAAAGCACAAGAGTCTCAGAGTCTCTGACTAAAGTGCACTCGACTTTTAAGACTTTTTGATAGGATGTGCTGTGACCTAATTAATAGTTAAAAATAGCTGCCCATTTATATTAATTAAATGTCATGTGAAATGTTCGTCGTTAGTGAAAGAACAATTCATGAAAATGTACTCGTATTGTCTTAATGTACCAACTGCATTGCGACAGCTTTCTTTTGTTGATTAAATATCATGCATTAATGTAAGTAAATAAGTTTGTAACTGCTGCATAAATTAAGCAGAAGTTAATTAATTATTTAAATATTAAATTAAAAAAATTAAAAAAAAAATAAATAAATATTCGCTAATAATGGATTTCTACTTCTGCTCAATAATTACACTGTTCTCTATCTAGAAGTGAGCAATTAATAATTAAATACTAACTTTAAAAAAAAAACCATAACTTATTTCACAGTATTTTATTTAAATTTAAATAATTAAGTACTGGTGCTCTGCTAAGAAATAAGTAGTCCTTACAGGTTTACAGAGACGGCTCTGAAAACATTGTACCATACTGCTTTCAAATAAATTCTTGCAAGACATATAACAACTGGAAGGGAATCGTTGGTCTCAAGAAATAGTGAGCAAAATCAAGATCGAGTTCCCCCACCTCGACGGGAAAGTTTGATAATTCTGACATTGCTAGATAAAGTATGTTAAAGTCAGTTCATATATGTAAATTGATGAGTGTAGCATTTTTATACACAATAATTTAAACAAAAATGGATTTTCACTTATGCAACTATCAAAGTTGGATACAGCTGGACAAGATTAATCCAACAGTATCTCAATGAAGAGTGTAGTCAATTCTAAGCAGAGTTATTAATAGGAGGAACGATCATGATTTTAAAATAATTAAAAATTGCGTATTGTATTTACTCATGAGACCATCACAGATAGGTAGATGGTTGGTACGATCATGATTTTAAATTTGAGTATTTACTAATGAAACCACAACAGATAGATAAGCCTTGAAAATCAAAATATAATGGTACCTCAGTTATGCTTGGATGTCAGTTCTGAGCGGAGATATTCACATCTGAGTGTCAAAATCTCAATACAGATTTTGCCATACTATTCATACTTTGAAACTGGAAAATTGGGCCCATTGTTATTGTCACTTCCGGCCCAACATGATTGTCCCAGACTGGCCACTGAAGGATATTAAATCCGATTTCATCCATATGTTCTGTTATGTTAAATGATAAAAAATAGTACAAGTATACAAATGAATTACTAATAATCTTTAAACTTGTATTATTTTTAACTTTAGTAGTTTAAATTGCATGTTTGAGCATTAAACAGTGTCCAGATTGGCAAGCGCCATCTTGGAGTTCCATTCACAAAGATATTTTTTAACGACATTTTTAAGCAATGAAACTCTCCAAATATATGTAAAAATTGGTGCATAATTCGAATAGCCACTAAAAGTATGAAAACATTAAGAAAACAAGCTCTAAAATATAAAAAGTACTTACTTTTTGTCAAATAATTATATTTATTTAAAAGGTCATGATAATTTCAACCAATCGCTGTGCACGGAATATTAGGCTAACCTTTCCTGGAAATAAAACAAGAAATTGAAAGGGAAAAAATTAATATTTTAGGTATGTGCGAAACGAGATGGACAGGAGCAGGCATCAAGATAGAAGAAGATTTCAAGATTATTTATTCTCGAGGTGAAGATTGTCATAGAGGAGTGGCAATTATTTTGGACCGGAAAACAGCAAAATCTGTTCAAGGATATTGGCCCGTGTCGGACAGAGTTCTACTAGTTAAATTAAGTGGCAGACCTTTTAGCATAAATATTATTCAAGTATATGCTCCAACAGGAGAATCCAGTGAAGATAGTGTAGAAGAATTTTATAATGACATAGAGTCTGCCTTAAAGAAATGTAAAAATTCAGAAATAAACATCATAATAGGTGACTTCAATGAAAAAGTAGGAAATCAAGGGGATAGATACACAGTAGGAAACTATGGTTTAGGAGAGAAAAATGAAAGAGGATACAGACTCGTAGAGTGGGCAAAAGAACAGGAAATGATTGTAGGAAACACCTGGTTCAAGCAACACCCTAGAAGATTATGGACATGGAGGAGTCCTGATAGCAGGATTAGAAACCAGATTGACTACATTCTGATTAGCAGAAGATTTAGAAATGCATTAACACTAGCAAAAACAGTTCCCAGTGCTGATTGTTATAGTGACCACAGATTACTCACAGGAACATTGAGGATAAAGTTGAAGAAAGTCAAGTATATAACAGGAAACACTAAATATGATTTTTGTACATTGAGTAATGACAAGGAAATACAAAACAAATTCAACATAGAAGTACAGAACAGATTTGAAATTTTGTCTGATCTAGAGATCCTATTCCAGGATGTGGATGATCAATGGGAAACGTTGAAGAATTCAATCAATGTGGCTGCAGAAACAACTATTCCAAAATTAAAGAAGGTGGGTCGTAAGAAATGGATGACTGAAGAAATTTTACACCTCATGGAAACAAGAAGACTCAACAAAAATAATTCTGTCAAATATGATGAAATTCACAGACAAGTCAGAATATTATGTAAGGAGGCAAAAGAAGCATGGCTTGAGGAAAAGTGCTTAGAAATTGAAAACCAACACAACAGTCAAAATACCAAATTAGTGCACAAAAGAATTCAGGAACTTACTAATAAAAGAACAAGTACATCAACAGGGTGTCTGAAAACTGAAGATGGCTAAATCATAATAGAAAAAGACCAGATTCTACATGTATGGACAGATTATGTGAAACACCTTTATGATGATAACAGAGATGAACAGTATGATATTAGATTTAATAATGAAGGACCGCCAATTTTGGAGATGGAGGTTCGAAATGTTCTTAAGCATATGAAAGCTGGCAAGGCCCCCGGTGCAGATAACATCACAATAGAAATGATTAAAGCTTTAGAAGAATTTGGACTAGAGCAAGTCACCAGACTGCTGAACACATTATATGATACTGGAGATATACCTCCTGAATTATGTAACTCTGTATTTATTGCAATCCCAAAGAAATCAGGAACCTTGGAATGTGATCAACATAGAACAATTAGTATAATGAGTCACATCACAAAGATTTTGCTAAGAATTATCATGCAAAGAGTGAGGAAGAAGATACAACCTGAAATGGGGGACGAACAATGCAGGTTTGTAGAAGGAAAGGGTACAGTAAATGCTGTGTATATGCTGTGAACAGTTATTGAACGTGCTATAGAAGTAAACAAGGATATACATCTGTGCTTTATTGACTATACAAAGGCTTTTGATAGAGTTAGACATGTCAACATGGTGGATATGCTTGCAGATCTACAAATTGATGGGAAAGACATTAGACTTATAAAAAACATATATTGGAAACAACAAGCTGCAATAAGGATTGATAATGAAGTGGGACAGTCTCAGCCAAATAAGAGAGGTGTTAGGCAGGGATGTGTGATGTCTCCAGATCTTTTTTCCCTATACAGTGAAAATATTTTCAGAAATGTAGAGGATATAAATGGAATCAGCATTGGAGGACGAAACATCAATAACATTAGATATGCAGATGATACAGTATTAATTGCAGACAATGCGCAGGACCTGCAACAATTAGTAGATGCGGTTGTTGTACACAGTGAGCAACTGGGGTTAGAATTAAATTGTAAAAAGATTCAGGTTATGGTCGTCACTAGGAAGGAAGAATTGCCACAATGTAATATACAAGTAAATGGAAATATTCTTCAACAAGTGAATCGGTACAATTATCTTGGAACAGTCATAACATCTGATGGGAGATGCATTGAAGAGATTAGAACAAGAATCGCCATGGCGAAAGTAGCCTTTAGCAAGATTAAAAACATTCTGACCAATAAAAAGATGTCAATTGAAACAAGAAAAAGAGTGTTGAGGGGATACATAGAAGCTGTTCTTTTGTATGGATGTGAAACTTGGACAATGAGCAGTCAAGCTGAAAAGCATCTGATGGCTGCAGAAATGTGGTTTCTACGGAAAATGCAAAGAATACCATGGGCAGACAGAAAAACCAATGACCAAGTACTACAGGAGACAAATGAACATCGTAAACTGATTAGAGAAATTAGACGTAGACAGTCACAATTTTTTGGACATGTTATGAGAAGAAATGGATTGGAGAACTTAGTGACAACTGGCAAGATTGAAGGGAACAGACCAAGAGGAAGACCGAGAGGAAAATACCTGGATGGCTTGGCCACATGGCATGGACGAGACAGGAACACTGAGCTGATCCACGACACTGGTGATCAAGTGAAATGGCGAGTCATGACCGCCCACGCTTTCCGGCATGGCACATGATTGATTGATTCCTGGAAAACCCTAGATGACGTGTGTTATTGTCACGTGATGAAAGAATGCATGGGTGTTACAGCAGCCATTTTAGTGACACAATGAGTCCGGCTGTGGTGACCCCGTACATCACTTCCGTTTTAATTTCGGGTCAAGGCACGATGGAATATCTTACAGACAGGTGGCCCTTGAAAAACCAAATCTAATGGTACCTCAATGATGCCTATATGTCAATTCTCAGTGGAGTAATTACCAAAAAAAAAAAAATCCTTATTAAAAATTGAGGTGATTTCCCTGATTTTAGTTTAAAAAAAAAGGTGTGCCTTCTGGTCCGTGATGAGATTGTCTCAGACGGGTTATTGTCGGATATGAAATCTGACTTCATCAATATGTTCTGTCATGTTAAATGATAATAAAATAGTATAAGTATACAGATAAATTATTAATAATCTTTTAACTTTAATAGTTTAAATTGCATGTTTGAGCATTAAACAAGTGTCCACGACCGGCAGCCACCATCTTGGAGTTCCATTCACAAAGATATTTTTGTTTTTCAAAGACATATCAAGCGATTTCTGCAATGAAATCGAATATCCATCTAAAAATATGGAAACATTAAGATAACAAGCTCTAAAATATAAATTACTTACTTTTTGCCAAATAATTATATGTATTTAAAAAGTCATGATAATTTCAACCAATCGCTATGCACAGAATATTAGGCTAACCTTTTCTGGAAAATCCTAGATGATGTGGGTTATTGTCACGTGATATTTGAATGAATGAGTGACGTCAAAAGAATGCACAGGTTTTACAGCAGCCATTTTAGTGACACAATGAGTCAGGCTGGGGTAGCACCGTACATCACTTACGTTTTAATTTTGGGTCACAGCATGATCGAAAATCCTATTATTAATACGTTTGTGTTGTGATCTGCAAACAGGAAGTGCAATGGAATCCAAGCAAATGAGCAGTTCTGCTCGTGGCCTAGAAAATTGAGAGCCAAGAACATTAAATTTTGCTATTACCATGGCTTCTTTATTTTTAAACAAACCACATAGCAGCCATATATTGTTGTCCGGGGCGGCAAGGTCTAACTTGACGACTTATCTATTTTTCTATAGGATATGCCCTGACCTAATTAATCAATTAAAAATAGCCGCAAGTTGATTAATATTCATTAAATATAAAGTGCATTGCTAATTATTGACAAACAAACCTGACAAGATGTATAGTTTATTATGGAGACTGGTAAAATGAAAGTCACGGCCACGTTCCTGTTTCAATAGGATGTGCTGTGGCCTAATTAATGATTAAACATAGCTGCCTGTTTATATTTATTAAATCTCATGTGAAATGTTCATTATAATTTAAACAAGAATTCATGAAGTCACATTGTCTTGATGCACTCAATGTGTACTCTGCATTGCAACAGCTTTCTTTTTCTTAAATATCCTGCAATAATGTAAGTAAATAAGCTTGTAACTACCACATAAATTAAGCAGTCACTATTGCTAATAATTGATTTCTACTTCTGATCTATAATTACACTATTCTGTAATTAAAAGTGAGCAATTACTAATTAATTAATTTTAAATCCTCTTAAAAATCCCACATTGATTTTTTTTTCCTGAAATTATATTTCAAGTTTTTTTTTTCCTGACATGCCACCTTAGTTTGTTTTCTTTAATTTGTCATGCCCAGTTGCACCATAAATGTTTCAGGCTGGAGGTTAACACTTTTGATTGTGACTGCAATGAAATATCAATATTACTTGCTGTTATAAATTGTTTACAGATAACTGAAATTAAAATAGACTGCATAAGTAACAAATGTGAGTAATAAATTAAACATGCAGTACCTGTTCATCTGTTATTTACACTTACGCAGTTGCTTCACCTCTCTTAAATCACGCCTGAGTTTACATCATACATCAAATTAAATCATCATGAACTTAGATCACACATCAGCTTTATCATGCTTCAGCCTAGATCATACATCAGCATAGATCATACACCAATTATATTCATTCATTCATTCAGTAGCATGTCCTTTGCAGAACCTCGCTCCCATAACAACCTTCCGGAAAACCTCTCAATCATAAGCAAGATGTCCCGCATCTGATACACCCATCTGGCGCCACATCCTGCACCCATCTTCTCTTTGGCCTTCCTCTCTTCCCAGGCATATACCCTTCCATTATTGTTCTCTCCAAACTTTCATGATGTTTCAAGTGACCAAAATATTTCAATATTCAACTCTTGAAGTATGAATGCATTTGTTCTTTTCTTTACCCAAGATATTCTTAGAACCCATCTATAACATTTATATTCAAAGGCGTTTATGCGCTGTTCAGCTTGTTTAGTAAGTGTCCATGTCTCACAGGCGTATGTTGCAATGGGAAAGATGCATGCTCTTAAAAATCAAAAATTTGTAGTTCTGTCACCAATTATATGCATGAGGCTTATCCTGGCGCTACCAACAATGACAGATCGGCATAAGGTCCTTCAGGCCAAATGGTACCTGAGAGTTACTGCAGATAGGGATCACCCGCTGCATGCAGCCATGGATATAGTCAAGGGTCATAGACTAAGACAAGGCAGGTCCTGGATGGCACAGGCAAAACTTTATATAAGTCAGGTGTGTGATCTAGAGACCATTAATCGTGAAAGAGAGTGGGTTGAAGTTCCAGAAGACATGATGGAATGTCACAGTGTAATAATAACAACACTGGGTCGTGAGTGCAGAGAATGGGCAGCGGGCCGCACTGAGTTTGAAGTGAAACAGCTGATCCAGAGTAACACACATCAAGGTGACATAGTCATTTGCACCAATGGGTCAGTGGTGAGAAACAGACGTAGTGGTTGGGGCTTTATTGTAAAGACTAATGGATGGGTTTTGAAAAAGGAGAGTCTGGCATATGAGACTACGACCTCCAGCATGAGAATGGAGGTGATGGCAGTAACAGCAGCATTCCGCTGGCTAGAGGAGACTACTGCAACACACGTTGTATTCATTAAGGATTCAAAGAGTGTGCTTAGTAAGGTGAAGAAAGGAATGTTTTGTGTGGAATGGCTCTCGTCACTTCAGAGGACACAGATTGTGAGACTTGTATGGATATTTTGTCCTGGCCATGTGGGGTTGCAGGAGAATGAACAGGCTGATAGGCTAGCAGGGAATGCACCACTTTGTCATAGATTGTCTACGGACAAGAGGGAGGTGGTAGCACGTTTGGGGGACCAGCTGGAGAAGGCGGAGGAACAGACTGAGAACCCATATGTGGAAAGAATGAAATTGTGGGGGATTGGCAAGGGTACTGGAAGAAACTCAAAACTGAGAGGGAAGACCAGGAGAACTTTTGATCAGATATCAGTGGGAACGATTAGTAGTATGACTCTTCACTGGCTGTTGAACGAGGGGACAGAGCATGTATGGGATTGTCCTGAGTGCAGTGATATCAGTTCTTAGCTCAACTCATACATCAGCTTAGATCATACATCAGCTTAGATCATACATCAGCTTAGATCATACATCAGCTTAGATCATACATCAGCTTAGATCATACATGAGCACATTAATCATTCTTCATTGTGACAGGTTTACCTTGGGTATTGAGAGTTAACCAAGCCCAAGGGTTCCTTAGCACTCCCGTGTATTCTAACCCCAGGGGTTGGATGGGTAGATACACTGTTTACCCTGTGGTTGCCCTCAAATGGTATAAATAAGTCTACAAGCCCCTCCAGATTCTAGACCCCCACTCTCTACCTTCTCCCTTGGGACAATGCACCCTGAGGTATCGTCCGAGACCACACTCAATCACTGCACAAAGAATCAGTCAACATCAACAAAGTTTATTCTACCCTAAAGACAATAGGTAGGATATGAACACCCTGATAGTATAAACTATTTACAATAGCAGAAGATAGGTTAGAGACAGAATCAGAGATAAAGATGCTTCATGTGTCATCACGAGGCTGACGTGCAGGTCTGAGACAGATGATCCGTCCAGTCGGTCCGACACTCACCCGGCTCTCTTCCAGACTGATGACTGGAACCTTTGGAGACCACTCCGTCCCCAGAGCTAAGATCAGATGTCAGAGGAACTACCTCTTCGGGCCACCGACTGCTGGATGAACTTCTCTGCTCTGTCTCACTGAATCGCTGTGACCAACTTTCACAGTTATCAAAGTACAGCCTGGTATGGAGACCCTCTTCCTTGAGGCAACCCCCGTTGATCTCTAGGTTTCTCTAGACATAACACATGACCAATCTAATGGTCCCGAAGTAGAATTGTATACCCCTGCTTGGGTAATGAATCAATACTGCAACAAGTCAACACAGTCACTAGAAAAACACCAATGTTCCTGTAACTGAGTTCAATAGTCCCTACACAGTCACATGTTCAGACTCCCTTGGAGTCCAGCACACATCTTGAAACATGGTTGAGCTTGGTAACAAAACACATGGTCTTTATTTCTATGACTCGGTTGTTCGAATGATTAAGTAAGAACTATTCATAGTCATCACACAAGGTTCATAAAGGTCAGGATGAGTTGACCTGTCTACCACCTCGAGTTCGAGTAAGAAAATACGCAAACGGGTGTGGGTCTAGTCATGACCGAACACTCGTGCCAACGTAGTTACAGCCCCTTTGGTTTGGGCCAATCTTTGCCTGGTCTGTCCCACGTTTAGGCGGAAACACATTGATTTGGACTTGATGAGCTCCCAGAGCTGCGCCTACCCCACCTTGGTAAGTCTCTCTGGAGTGAGCCTGCCATCATAGCTCCATAGTCAATCAACCTTCATTATACACCGGCAAGATTGCTCTGGTAGATGAACTATATTCTGAAATAGTCTTAATCACAGTTCTAATATGGAAAAACAAACCATCTAGTTCCACTAGTGCTGTTGCAGGGTTCTAGAATCACGTGGTGAGTATGAGTCATGCATGGTGATTCTCCCTCTTGCATAATGTAGCACAGTCAGGCGTGGTAAAGTAGGTATGGTGACCCTTCGCCATGGATCACGTAGTGGTTTCCAGCAACTTAGTAATAGGCTGGTTCTAACAGGCAACACCTGAAAGTAAGAGCGATCAGTGAAAGTATTCGGCCCAAACATTGGCTCATGTGCATCACAACCATGAAAATCAACCTTCAGTCTAGCTACCTAGTTATACAACTAAGTAGAGCAACATCTCTAAGTTGATAGTATTAATGTATCAAGCTCAGTCCAATGTCAGCTGGCCTTTCAGAGAACCGCCCGTCAAACAGATTGAGAATCAAGAATGGCGAGTCTGATCTAACGTTTCACCTATCCCTATTCACCTAACGGTTGTTGCTAAAGTCATTCTGTAGTTGTTCAAGAGTTAACTGGAACTAAACATCAAGGTAAGGTGTCCCTGGATCCCCTCTTTTCAATATACATCTAATCATAAACCAACAATGATCAAGGCACCATCACTTGGGATATAGTAACAATACCAGACCATATAACATATCTACAGTTTCCATTTCGCTAGTGGGACTTCCTGCCCACTCTATAGCGAAACTCTTCTTGTTAGACTCTTCCCTAGAGTCAAGAAGTCCTTCCAGCGAAAACATGCTTCCCGCATGTTCAAGGTTCTCTACAGTTCTGCCTTTCCAAGAGGATTAGCCTTGGCCGTGGCCGAACTTCACTGGCCTGGTTATACCAGTCTCATACAAGAATAACTCACATGCAATCCTCATATTCCATTCGTCCCCGAATCTCATTCATCCGCCATTTGTTCCTCCATACTTTCCTCACACCAGCACTGATGTACCCACGCAAGTATGGATAGAACAGGACAGGAAAGAATAGCATGAAGAACGCATATGTACATCGCGACGGTAATGCCATGTTATCTCGCGTCGAACCACTTTGGCGGTTGGTACATTATTCATAGAAGTAGTACACAAAATGACCTAGTATATACGTGATGACAACATCGTATATCTCTCTAGCACCACTGAAGAACTTACCTTTGTATGAATTCCCAGTTCCTCGAATGTATTCACTATTTAGTTCACACACAAAATCGCTACATCACTTCTTAGAGTTAATCACGTACGTGCTCTATTTCCCTATCACATGAGTGATTCACTAGCTCACTCTTCAGCTACCAACTTACCTTGTCTAATTTCAGCGCTCAGCTAACATAATTACTGACTGGCATCAAGTAAGTTCCTACTATAACATAGTTTACTGTTCCCTACTACAGTACAGCAAACATAGTACATGCAACTACGAACTATAAACAATCAATAACATTGTAACACAAGTTGCCAATTTTAATGGACTTTTCATTCTAAGCAGTTGACAAACAGCTGTTCACGACGGCTTGTAAACACAAGTATACACACCGCTGTGCGCTGCCCTCATTCTCACTGGGTTATCGATCGGTCAAGTCATTAGCTATGCTAGACGCCCGCATATTTAATTAGCTATGAACGATCACACTTTCTGCTCACTTTACAATGTTAAATTAATTACTACAATTCATACCTGAACCGGTTGATTGTTTCCAGTCAGCTTCAATGACTATCTTACACCAGCAGGTCGTGAAATGACAGTCTGCTGTAACTTGGTTGTGGGTGAAGAAGTGGGTTCCCTGCTACCCAAAAGCCGAACCTTTTCACACCAGGAATCGTAAGTGAATGAGCTGTGCCAGCCACATTTCTCCCTCGTGCGGACGAATGCGCTCGAGAAAGAAGTGCTGCACGAAGTGTGGCAACTCCACGTGAAACTCCATTTTCCACAGTGGAATTCTAGGTTCTAACAGCACGGGAAGTTAGTGTTGTACTGAGCCACCTTGGACATCCAAATCCAGGTGGTTCTCGAACCTTCCAGATGGAAAATTCCTACTGGGCTATCCCTGATCTATTTATAGCCGGGAAAGTCCCGGATGACGCCGAATAAAGTGGAAAATCGCCCGAAAAGGCCCAAATGAATTGCCGTTTTGTCACATAGGCCCCCACTTTAAGAGGATCGACCCCGTCGTTCCACTCCTTAGCAAGAAGTTGTCCGAGTCGTACTATATTCTTTCTGAGACCGGATGGCGGGTGAGGAAGTCTAACCCGACAATATTTCATGTAATACTTTTACCACCATTGGTGAGGATGCAAGTTATCCAGTATCACGGGTGATCAACGCCTACTCCGCTACTGTGATTGGACAAGTCACAGTGTCGTGCGGACTAGAGCTCCCGTCTCGATCTGATTTAATGATCGTTCTGCCAGAGTTTACTGGACTTCTGCAACTCCAGCTTCCCCTTTCGAGGACCCAGCTGGACTGCAGTCAGTCGGTTTGAGGAACCAGTGGTCTGTGTACGATCCGACACAACCCACCTCTTCCGACCACGGTTCTCAGTGTAGCTAGCACTGCGGGTGTTCATTTGGCCGGTCATGTTTCCCCGATCACCGGGCTGAACCGAAGAAGGTACCTGCACATACATATAGGACTGCCTATGGTGTGACAGGCTTTCCGCTACCTGACCTGAACCCCGAACCGCGTTCTCAGCGAAACTTTGCGCCCTTTTGTGTGCAGAGTTATCTGGCTTCCCCTCATAGCGCATGAGGAGAGCGGAATGGAAAGTAACAGACTTTCCCAGGATCGCCACTCCATAGTACTTGTGGAGCCCCACGTTATCCACTAGGAATGGGCCCTGCCACCCGATTTCGAATTCATTCCCCTCGATTGGGAGGAGTACTAGAACTCGGTCTCCCACCACAAAGGATATCTTCGTCTTCGTCTTCTCAGGTGTGCATTTACAGCACTCAGGACAAGACCTGATATATCTGCGCACGTCGCCTGTCATGCCCGGCCATGTATAGTACCGGGAAAGACACTTACCGGTTGTCCCTACAGCCAGATGTCTGGTTGGGGACCTGACATGTATCTTCTGCAGCAGATTAGCTCTATAGCTCTCAGGAACCAACTTATGTTCCCTCTGCCGCTTCTCTGATCCGGTCCAGATTACCTGCGACCGGTTGCCAGAGCCGAACTTACCCTGATTTAATGGGCTCACATTGTTGGACAACCTGTTCGAACAAGGACACAGCATCGCATCCTTGCTCCGAGCAGTACTCATAAGATCCGGCTGAGGTTTCCGGAGACTTACCTTCTCTAGACCCTCTTCCTCTGTATCTCTGACCTGCCTAGACTTATGGATGCTAGGGTGTTTTGGTTCGCCCAAAAACACATGCTTCTGGCCGAGAATTAGGGGATAGATTGGGTCAGGTACTACTGCCGCCTGAATGCGTCCCGTAACGTACTTGCTCAGAATCTCCACATTGGCAATCGGGCAACGTAACGCTACAGCACTCCTACTGGCCGGCTGTATCTCCGTTATCTCCCCGGTGAGTTGCTCTGGGCCTGTCAGGTGGGATGCAATTACAGCAGAAAATTGCAATCCTGTGTCGTAGAGGCACATTACCTGTTGCCCATTCACTTCTACTCTCTCAACCACTGGAGGTCTCTTTGGTTCTCGATTCCCATCACCCAACTCCACTTTCCTGCAGGGTCTATCCCTAACCTCTGCAAGACAAGCAAAGTGCAAGTCCTTCGGCTTACTTTTACACTCACTGGTATTGTGGGTGCTGGACTTACAGAATTTGCACCCCGCTCCGTCCACTTCCTCTTTGGAGAGTTAGGTGGGCTATTCTTACCTGGGTTGATGTTAGAGTTCTTCTCTAAAGTGCTCACCTGTTTTGTCAGTTCACTCGAACCTTTGGCCTTCTTGGATACCTTACCTGACTTACCTTGATCCGTATCTTTCGATCTCGGATCTGTTGGACTGGTGTCTCCAGTCTCACCATAGACTTCAACAAACCTTTCAGCTAACTTGGTGACTAAATCCAATCTCTCAGCTCCATTCTCACCTAAGAAGTTTCGCAAGGGTTTCGACATTTGCATGCGCATCTGATCTACAACCATCAACTCACGCAAACTTTCATACTCTTCTTTAAATCCGGCCAAGGCCATCCATTTCAGAAGGTATGCGTTTAACCTCACTGTATGCTGAAAACAATTCACCAGGTTCCCGCTTAGAAGTTCTGAACTTCCTTCGGTACGAGTGCGCTGTGATTTCAAATCTCTTCAGCAGTGCCGCTTTTAATGCCGGGTAATCATTCTGCATTCCCGGTGGCAAGCGTGCATAGACTTCGTAACCGGCGCCTCTGAGTCCCTGGGAGAGATTCAAACACCATTTCTGTTTGTCTAGCCCCATTGCGATTCACATTGCCTCATACTTCTCTAAGTACTGGTCTATACGTTCTTTCTCGGGTTCGAACGACAGTAAAGACCATTTCATAGCCTGGTAGTCACGTCTACTGGTGGCCCCTGAGCCCGGAGGTGCATCTCCTCCCTCAGCTCCCTTGGTTACACCAGTAGCTGGCACTTGTGCCTCAAGTAGCTTCATACGATACTCGTGGTCACGTCTCTCTCGGTCTGCTTCCAGTTCGAGGTGTTTCATTTCGTTGTCAGCAGTAATCTTCTTTTCCTCTAAAGCCACTTTACTAGCTTCAAGTTCCCTTTGTGCTTTCCTCCTGTCTCTCTCCTCTTGGCGAAAATCTCTTTCCACCGATTGTACATAGGAGTTCAATGCCTCACCTTCTAGACCTAACTTATGCCCAGTTGCCTCAACTTTGGCTACGTCTAACTCTTGGGTAGACACGTTGACTATGAGATGTGGTTATCTATGTGTATGGGTATGCAAAGCAATACAATCAATAACTAGTCAATGGTCTTAACTAAGCAACACCACAACACAAATGTCCGTCAGACAGTTATGAGATAGGTAGAAGTAGTAGAATCTTAAGTAGACTGATGGTAGAGGATATAGACAATGTCAGTATCCCTGCGAGAGGTTCTAACAACACACAGAGGTCTGTAAATATCCCGGATGAGCCCCCAAATATCTCTGGAGTGTGACAGGTTTACCGTGGGTATTGAGAGTTAACCAAGCCCAAGGGGTCCTTAGCACTCCCGTGTATTCTAACCCCAGGGGTTGGATGGGTAGATACACTAATACCCTGTGGTTGCCCTCAAATGGTATAAATAAGTCTACAAGCCCCTCCAGCTTCTAGACCCCCACTCTCTACCTTCTCCCTTGGGACAATCCACCCTGAGGTATCGTCCGAGACCACACTCAATCACTGCACAAAGAATCAGTCAACATCAACAAAGTTTATTCTACCCTAAAGACAATAGGTAGGATATGAACACCCTGATAGTATAAACTATTTACAATAGCAGAAGATAGGTTAGAGACAGAATCAGAGATAGAGATGCTTCGTGTGTCATCACGAGGCTGACGTGCAGGTCTGAGACAGATGATCCGTCCAGTCGGTCCGACACTCACCCGGCTCTCTTCCAGACTGATGACTGGAACCTTT
This sequence comes from Cepaea hortensis, assembly GCA_963921405.1. Classification (NCBI taxonomy): domain Eukaryota; kingdom Metazoa; phylum Mollusca; class Gastropoda; order Stylommatophora; family Helicidae; genus Cepaea; species Cepaea hortensis. The sequence goes on along the minus strand of OY992876.1, from coordinate 487,407,006 downwards.
GGAGACCACTCCGTCCCCAGAGCTAAGATCAGATGTCCGAGGAACTACCTCTTTGGGCCACCGACTGCTGGATGAACTTCTCTGCTCTGTCCCACTGAATTGCTGTGACCAACTTTCACAGTTATCAAAGTACAGCCTGGTATGTAGACCCTCTTCCTTTAGGCGACCCCCGTTGATCTCTAGGTTTCTCTAGACATAACACATGACCAATCTAATGGTCCCGAAGTAGAATTGTATACCCCTGCTTGGGTAATGAATCAATACTGCAACAAGTCAACACAGTCACTAGAAAAACACCAATGTTCCTGTAACTGAGTTCAATAGTCCCTACACGGTCACATGTTCAGACTCCCTTGGAGTCCAGCACACATCTTGAAACATGGTTGAGCTTGGTAACAAAACACATGGTCTTTATTTCTATGACTCGGTTGTTCGAATGATTAAGTAAGAACTATTCATAGTCAACACACAAGGTTCATAAAGGTCAGGATGAGTTGACCTGTCTACCACCTCGAGTTCGAGTAAGAAAATACGCAAACGGGTGTGGGTCTAGTCATGACCGAACACTCGTGCCAACGTAGTTACAGCCCCTTTGGTTTGGGCCAATCTTTGCCTGGTCTGTCCCACGTTTAGGCGGAAACACATTGATTTGGACTTGATGAGCTCCCAGAGCTGCACCTACCCCACCTTGGTAAGTCTCTCTGGAGTGAGCCTGCCATCATAGCTCCGTAGTCAATCAACCTTCATTATACAACGGCAAGATTGCTCTGGTAGATGAACTATATTCTGAAATAGTCTTAATCACAGTTCTAATATGGAAAAACAAACCATCTAGTTCGACTAGTGCTGTTGCAGGGTTCTAGAATCACGTGGTGAGTATGAGTCATGCATGGTGATTCTCCCTCTTGCATAATGTAGCACAGTCAGGCGTGGTAAAGTAGGTTTGGTGACCCTTCACCATGGATCACGTAGTGGTTTCCGGCAACTTAGCAATAGGCTGGTTCTAACAGGCAACACCTGAAAGTAAGAGCGATCGGTGAAAGTATTCGGCCCAAACATTGGCTCATGTGCATCACAACCATGAAAATCAAACTTCAGTCTAGCTACCTAGTTATACAACTAAGTAGAGCAACATCTCTAAGTTGATAGCATTAATGTATCAAGCTCAGTCCAATGTCAGCTGGCCTTTCAGATAACAGCCCGTCAAACAGATTGAGAATCAAGAATGGCGAGTCTGATCTAACGTTTCACCTATCCCTATTCACCTAACGGTTGTCGCTGACGTCATTCTGTAGTTGTTCAAGAGTTAACTGGAACTAAACATCAAGGTAAGGTGACCCTGGACCCCCCCTTTTCAATATACATCTAATCATAAACCAACAATGATCAAGGCACCATCACTTGGGATATAGTAACAATACCAGACCATATAACATATCTACAGTTTCCATTTCGCTAGTGGGACCTCCTGCCCACTCTATAGCGAAACTCTTCTTGTTAGACTCTTCCCTAGAGTCAAGAAGTCCTTCCAGCGAAAACATGCTCCCCGCATGTTCAAGGTTCTCTACAGTTCTGCCTTTCCAAGAGGATTAGCCTTGGCCGTGGCCCAACTTCACTGGCCTGGTTATACCAGTCTCATACAAGAATAACTCACACGCAATCCTCATATTCCATTCGTCCCCGAATCTCATTCGTCCGCCATTTGTTCCTCCATACTTTCCTCACATCAGCACTGACGTACCCACGCAAGTATGGATAGAACAGGATGGGGAAAGAATAGCATGAAGAACGCATATGTACATCGCGACAGTAATGCCATGTTATCTCGCGTCGAACCACTTTGGCGGTTGGTACATTATTCATAGAAGTAGTACACAAAATGACCTAGTATATACGTGATGACAACATCGTATATCTCTCTAGCACCACTGAAGAACTTACCTTTGTATGAATTCCCAGTTCCTCGAATGTATTCACTATTTAGTTCACACACAAAATCGCTACATCACTTCTTAGAGTTAATCACGTACATGCTCTATTTCCCTATCACATGAGTGATTCACTAGCTCACTCTTCAGCTACCAACTTACCTTGTCTAATTTTAGCGCTCAGCTAACATAATTACTGACTGGTATCAAGTAAGTTCCTACTATAACATAGTTTACTGTTCCCTACTACAGTACAGCAAACATAGTACATGCAACTACGAACTATAAACAATCAATAACATTGTAACACAATTTGCCAATTTTAATGGACTTTTCATTCTAAGCAGTTGACAAACAGCTGTTCACGACGGCTTGTAAACACAAGTATACACACCGCTGTGCGCTGCCCTCGTTCTCACTGGGTTATCGATCGGTCAAGTCATTAGCTATGCTAGACGCCCACATATTTAATTAGCTATGAACAATCACACTTTCTGCTCACTTTACAACGTTAAATTAATTACTACAATTCATTCCTGAACCGGTTGATTGTTTCCAGTCAGCTTCAATGACTATCTTACGCCAGCAGGTCGTGAAATGACAGTCCGCTGTAACTTGGTTGTGGGTGAAGAAGTGGGTTCCCTGCTACCCAAAAGCCGAACCTTTTCACACCAGGAATCGTAAGTGAATGGGCTGTGCCAGCCACATTTCTCCCTCGTGCGGACGAATGCGCTCGAGAAAGAAGTGCTGCACGAAGTGTGGCAACTCCACGTGAAACTCCATTTTCCACAGTGGAATTCTAGGTTCTAACAGCACGGGAAGTTAGTGTTGTACTGAGCCACCTTGGACATCCAAATCCAGGTAGTTCTCGAACCTTCCAGATGGAAAATTCCTACTGGGCTATCCCCAATCTATTTATAGCCAGGAAAGTCCGGATGACGCCAAATAAAGTGGAAAATCGCCCGACAAGGCCCAAATGAATTGCCGTTTTGTCACATTCATCTCCGTCTTTTGTTCACTTGAAATTGATTATCTATAGTTGAAGTGTGTGCCTGCTTGATTACTCATAAACATCTGTTCATAATCAATACCTGGTATATCCATGAGAATATTAATTAGTTACTTTGTTGTGTTTCAGAAACACACTCATGGTCTCCAAGTAATCCTTACCATTCCGTACAAGAGCATTCACAAAAGTGGACATATGACAGCATAGACATGAAGGTTGTGAAACAAGAACTATCGGATGTTCTGTGTGAGGACAGGAGTCACAGCTTCAGTAAAATGGTAGACATAGCTGGAGGTAGCATCTTTTAAGAAATGACAGAACACAGTTACTCAAAATCAATAATGGTTGAGAACAGTTGTAAGGCATCAGTAAAATATGAAAATTGTTGTCAAATGTCAGCAAATATGTCTTCTGTAACTGATACAAACAATGAACTATCTCTGGCTATTGAGAATTGTCACCAGCAAAGTAAGGACAAACACAGACAGAGCTTTGCAAGATCTCTTGATGACATTTTTGATTATGTCAGTTATAGTTCTCAAAGAACTCACACAGGAGACTTGTCTGGTGTTTCTTGTCCAAATGTTTGTGTAGACAGATATAAGAGAACACACACTGAAGGGATGCCAAGCAAATATAATGAATGGGATGGTCTTTTGATTCAAGATGACCATCTAGAGTGCCAAAAGACCACGAATCACAAGAGAACACAAACAGGAGAAAAATCTTACAAGTATGATGATTGTGGTGCTGCTTTTACTGAAGCTGGCAATCTGAAGACACACAAGAGAATACACACAGGAGAGAAACCTTACCTGAGTGATGTTTGTGGTGCTTCTTTTACTCTAGCTGACTATCTGAAGACACATAAGAGAACACATACAGGAGAGAAACCTTACAAGTGTGATGATTGTGGTGTTTCTTTTGCTGTAGCTGGCAGTCTGGAGAGACATAAGAGAATACATACAGGAGAGAAACCTTACAAGTGTGATGATTGTGGTGCTTCTTTTACTCGAGCTGACAGTCTTAGGGATCATAAGAGAACACATACAGGAGAAAAACCTTACAAATGTGAGATGTGTAGTGCTTCTTTTACTCATGCTCGCAGCCTGAAGACTCATAAGAGAACACATACAGGAGAAAAACTTTACAAATGTGAGATGTGTAGTGTTTCTTTTACTCATGCTAGCAGTCTGAAGACTCACAAGAGAACACATACAGGAGAGAAACCGTACAAGTGTGATGTTTGTGTTGCTTCTTTTACTGAAGCTAGCAGTCTGAAGAGTCATAAGAGAACACATACAGGAGAGAAACCTTACAAGTGTGATGTTTGTGGTGCTTCTTTTACTCAAGCTGGCCACCTGAAGGCACACAAGAGAACACATACAAGAGAGAAACCTCACAAGTGTGATGTTTGTGGTGTTTCTTTTGCTGAATCTGGTAATCTAAGGAAACATAAGAGAACACATACAGGAGAGAAACCTTACAAGTGTGATGTTTGTGTTGCTTCTTTTACTGAAGCTAGCAATCTGAAGAGTCATAAGAGAACACATACAGGAGAGAAACCTTACAAGTGTGATGTTTGTGTTGCTTCTTTTACTCAAGCTGGCCATCTGAAGCGTCATAAGAGAACACATACAGGAGAAAAACCTTACCAGTGTGATGTTTGTGGTGCTTCATTTACTGTAGCTGGCAAACTGAAGGCACACAAGAGAACACATACAGGAGAAAAACCTTACCAGTGTGATGTTTGTGGTGCTTCATTTAGTGAAGCTGGCAGTCTGAAGACTCACAAGAGAACACATACAGGAGAAAAACCTTAGTGTGATGTTTGTGGTGCTTCTTTTACTCGAGCTGGTGATCTGAAGACTCACAAGAGAACACATACAGGAGAGAAACCTTACAAGTGTGATGTTTGTGGTGCTTCTTTTACTCGAGCTGGCCACCTGAAGAGACACAAAAGAACACATACAGGAGAAAAACTTTACAAATGTGAGATTTGCGGTGCTTCTTTTAATCACACCTGCAACCTGAAGGCACACAAGAGAACACATACAGGAGAGAAACCTTACAAGTGTGATGTTTGTGGTGTTTCTTTTGCTGAATCTGGTAATCTAAGGAAACATAAGAGAATACATACAGGAGAGAAACCTTACAAGTGTGATGTTTGTGTTGCTTCTTTTACTGAAGCTGGCCATCTGAAGAGTCATAAGAGAACACATATAGGAGAAAAACCTTACCAGTGTGATGTTTGTAGTGCTTCATTTACTGTAGCTGGCAATCTGAAGACTCACAAGAGAACACATGCAGGATAGAGACCTTACAAGTGTGCTTATTTTACTCAGGCTTATAATCTGAAGAAACATATGAGACTGCATCATCATCATCATCATCATCATCATCATCATCATCATGTGCCCTGCCGACTACTATAGATGTTCATGTATCTCAGATCCCGGTCCCTATTCAGGATCAACTCTGCTGATAATATTTCTCAGTGTGACCATACAGTCCATCCAGCATCATCTCTCTCGGTCTGCCCATATCTCTATTTTCCCCACTGATCTTTCTAGTCATCATAGTGCTTTCCCACACTTCTCTTCTCATCATAATACTAAAGAATGCTATTGTCTGTTTCTGATAGTTGTATATAATGTTCTACTTTCATTAGCCTCTTCCAGGCAATCATTGTTAAGTTACTCTGGCAATCCAAGCTATTCACTACATCTCAAAAATCATATCTTTGCTGCTTCCAACAAATGGAAGATATTTTATTGAATCCAACCAAGTGTTAGATCCCAAAGCCAGCAACCCTAAGGAATTGGATGCAAACATGTAGAAAGAGATAGTCATTTTAATATTGTAAATTCATCTGTGAGGTGATTGATTGATTGATTGATTTAGGAACCGACATTACAGCATTCGGGGCATTCCCATAAGCGCTTCGTCCCCATCCTCAGAAGCCAGCGAAGAGTTCAGACCCCAATAGTACCAGTAGCAATCTGATTATATGTGCGTCTCGCCTTTCCTCTAGGTGTTGAGCATTGGCCAGATCCCCTCATCACTCCACGCTGTCGCATTCTTGCCAGACCATGGTGATCCATTTGCTCCTCTGAGGTGTACACATGCTCCCACAAGGCCGCAACCACGTCTGCCCTATTATGCCTCAATACTCCACCAAGTTTTGCAGAGCCAGCCAATCTGTCTGCCTGTTCATTCCCCAACACACTAGCATGCCCCGGAGAAAATATCCAGATGATGCTTGCCAACCTTGACTTCCGAAGCGAAGCAAGCCACTCGGCACAAAACTTGCCAGTCCTCACCCTACTCAGCATGCTTTCTGAGTCAGTTACAATCACGATGTGTGTGTGTATCGTATTCTCCATCCAGCGGAAAGCTGGACTGACTGCCTCCACCTCCATTCTTAAGCTAGATGTTGTGGTATCATATGCCAGGCTCTCCTGCACCAAACGTCGACCATTAGCTTTTGCCAAGAAACCCCAGGCACTTCTACTACCTCTCAACACTGAACCATCTGTGTAGACAATCACATCACCCAGGCGAGCATTATCCTGAATTAGTTGCTGGATTTCCACTTCCGTGGCCCCTGCTGGCCACTCCCGGCTCAATGTGATTATAACTCTGCACAAGTCTGACTGCTCTGCTGGCACTCTGACCCACTCCTCTCCTCGCCTAATGTTCTCCAAGGGGCACACCTGTCTGATCCTATTCTCCACCAGAGCCATCCATGATTTCCCTCTTATCAGTCGCTGGCCCTTAACTGAAGGTTGGAACATCAGCTCTCACAATCCTGTTGCCCAGAGAGCACCACAAAACAGCTGCCTTTTCCGGGTGGATGACAGCACCCATTTCAGTGCACAAGTCAATCACTTTGTCTACTGTCACCTGTAGCTCTTGGGCTATTTTTTTCCCATCTCTCCCCTGCCTATATGCAAGAATATCATCTGCAAATGTTAGTATTCTTCCAACCCCTGGTGCTTCTAGGTTTGCAATTTTGCTTGTATACATGTTAAAGCGCACAGGTGAGATTGCAGATCCCTGTGGCAGTCCTGGGGTTAAAATATGTGGCTTTGAGGTCCATGCACCCAGATGGAGAGCAATCCGATGAGAATGTAGGACGGCCGCTATCCAGTTCACTAACCAGGGAATGACTCCCTTCTTCATCAGTGCAGTTATTATAATATCATATCGAACTCTATTGTACGCATCCTCAAGATCAAGCGCCATCGTTTCTTGTCTACTCTGGAACCCCTCATAAACGTCCAAGGCAAAAGTGGCTGCATTTGATCAGGTATCTTTTTCTGGCCTGTAGCTCCCCAGGCCTCTTGGAAGAAGCTTCCCCCTTTCCAAAAACTCTTGCAGCTTGACAGCGACTATTTTCTCTAAAACCTTCCCAAATGTATTTTGAAGGATGATGATCCTAAAACCGCTAAGCTTTCAGGTCTACATTGCTCAAAGCCTTCATGTAGTCATACCTGACCCCTGCAGTTGGGAGTGTCTGTGACAAAGTGGTCAAGCCGTTTGACTCATTCTCCGAAGGTTGTGGGTTAGATTTCGGGCCGCACCCTTCGGTTTACGAGTTAAATGTTTCGGAGACTCCTGTGGGTCGTCGCTAAAAGCTATGGAGTTTGTGCTTTGTGCGACGCTTTCCATGCTGCGGAAAGAGACCGAGTCATATGGGATGAAACCTGGTGCAATGAAGTCAACCCTGTTGACTTTTAAGCAACTATTTTTTATACCTGACCCCCATCAGGCCCTGATGTCTTTTGCCTTTTTCAAAATATGTTTAACATCTTCATAGTGTCTTCATAAGGCATATTCTTTATGGTGCAGATAACTCCTCTCTACCTGCATCCCTGATGTCCACATCATCATGATTTGTCTTCTCTAAAAATCTCTGGAGAAAAGCCTCCCCTTTCTCTGTGTCTGTTGTCACGCGCACACCATCATCTCTATTTTTCTTCTTCTTTCGTTCGCTTGAAATATGTCTATAACTGCAATGCTGTCTCTTGTATGAATTGAACTGTCTTTTTCAGTTCACACAGCGGTCCATAGAGTTTATCTTACACTGTTGTCTTTCTAGGCCAGAAGGTTTGCCTAGATATGTTATATTTTGGGCAGTCTTGGATTATGTGCTCTGCTGTCTGCGATGCCAATCCACATGTGCACATGGCTGTTTCACCAATCTTGAATTTTGTATACATGTGGTTGCGTAATCTATTGTGCCCTGTTCTGAGGCGCAGAATAATGACTTGTTCTGGTCTGTCCATAACGTGGTAGTCATCTTGAGCAGGTTTTGGTGGCTTTCTGACTGATTTGATCATTCTTTTCTTTTGGTGGTATGTAACGGGCACATCAGGCTGTTCTTCTTTGGCTCCTTCCTTAGCCAATTGATCAGCTCTGTTGTTTCTGGGTACTCCACAGTGGGATGGTATCCACTGTATGGTGACCTTATGCTGACTGCTAAGTTCATAAAGCAAGCACTTAGAAGAGTCACCACTTAGTACTGGCAATTTCCCAGACAGGAGCGCCTCGAGTACTGATTTTGCATCTGTCAATAGCACCACAGGTTGTGTACCATTGCTGGTATTTAGTAATTTCTCTGTTGCTATCTTGATTGCCTCAATTTCAGCATCGTAGTTATGGCAGTACTTTCATGTCGGTACTCTAGCTGTGTCCCTAGTATTATTTGGGTATTCTATGTACACTCCCGCTCCTCCATTTCGAACAGCATTTTGTTCTGACCCATCTGTGTAGACTAGGATCCAGAGGTCCTATGGGTATTCTTCATCAAGGAAGCTGAGAGTGGCTGTTCTGCACTGCACACTGTTCTGTTCTTCCTAGTCAAATATTCCTCTCACTTTTGTCTGGATTTGTAATGATAGTCTATGCTCATCTTTCCATGGAGTTCGCTCTGGAATAGTTAGGGGGATACCAACTGTGGGCAGATCGGTGGTTTCTCTGCAGAGTTGTTTGGCCTTGTGGATAAAACTACTTCTTTTCAACTGCCCCATAGCTAGGTTTTCAAATCTGTTCTTCATAGGGTGGCCTGGCAAGCTGAGGAACATTTCTGCTTGTATTAGCGTTTTCGTATCTCTGCGCTCACTATGTGCTTGTGTCCTCCCCATCTTCTCCATTTCCACTATTGGGGTTGATCTCATCCCTCCTGTGGTGACTCTTCTAAGTGCTTGATTTTGCACTTTGTCCAGCTCTTTTAGTGTGGTTTTTGATGCCGATTGCTAAGTATTTTCCCACTAGCTCCTCATGTGGTTCCACTTAGCTTTCTCAGGATGGCTATTTTCTTTCTGGCTTTTGCTACTGCTTTGTTGATGTGCTTTCTCCATGTCAGCCTGCCATCAAATGTTACTCCAAGGTATGTTGGTTCTTTATCTTCTCTTAGGGGTGTTCCATTTATCTGGATGGTCCCTGCCTTTTGTTTTGGAGAGAGGGTAAATAGTATGGTGCTGCACTTGTCAGTGTTTATGCTGACACACCATCTATTTGCCCATGCAACAAATGTATCTACAGCTCTTTGTAGCGATCTGGTGGCCACTGATGCATGTTCATTTGTGCTCCATAGAACCAGGTCATCGGCGTACATTGCTGCATTAATTCCATGCGGTAGATTAGCAACGAGATCATTGATGAAGATTAGAAAAAGTGTGGGGGACAAGACTCCGCCCTAGGGAACACCATGACGCAGTAGTACTTTCTTGCTCTTTAGTCCGTCTATCTGTACTCGGTCTCTTCTGTTGTGCAAGTGTGCTTTCACCCATTTGTACATTCTTCCATTGACTTTGCAGTTTCTCAGTTTATTCATCAGACTTTCTTTCCAGACTTTGTCAAAGGCTTTCTTCAGATCTATCCATGCCGCAAGTACCAGCTTCTTCTCTTGAAATGCATCCTCAATTTCTTGAGAGAGGTAGGTTGTCTGATCTTCCATAGATTTCACTGCCTAAAGCCAGCCTGCTGTGGCACAAGGATGTTTTTACTTTCAATGTACCACTGCAGTCTGTGATTGATGATGCGCTCCAGTGTTGTGCAGAGACAGCTGGTGACGCTAATTGGTCTGTAGCTAGAGGCGATGGAACTATCTTTCCCTGATTTTAGGAGGGGTATCATGATTGCTTCTCTCCAGGCTTGTGGAACACTGCCTAAGGTCCAACTGTTATTGAAGATTTGCAACAGCTTTGCTTTGGCCTCTGTTCCTAGGTTCCTGATCATGTCATTGGAGATACCATCAGTTCCTGGTGACTTTCTCATTTTCAGTTTTGATATGGCTAGCTCCAGTTCGCTGATTGTGATGGGTGCCTCCAGAACCTCATGTACTATTTCCTTCTGTCCTTATGTTGCCATTTCTTTCAAATCTCTTGTTGTTTGTCTGGACTAATTTTGATATTGTTATCTTGTGCTAATGAGTCCGCAAAATGGTCAGCTGGATGCTTTCTTGTTAAGATGTTTCCATCTTTATGTAGTGCAATTTTTGAGTTTCTCCCTGTGCCCACATCGTTAAGTTGTTTTATTAGCTTCCACAATTTCCTTGTGTCTCTTTCAAAGTTCAGATTTTTCCTGCCAGCTTTTCCGTCTAGCCTGCAGCTTGGCCCTTTGAAATTTGGCTTTTGCGTGCTGGAATTTATTGTGGTGCTCTTGGCTGGGTGTGGCCTCTGCTTGCTTTCTACACACTTCCACATCATTATGCAACTGTTCCAGTTCACTACTCCAGTAGGGTTTATATTATTTATGGGCTCCTCTTGGTACTGTTTCTCGCGCTGCCTGTAGTATGCATTTCCCAAACTCTTCAACTACTTTATTTATGTTTTTCTCTGTGTTCAGGTTTCTAACCAGTATGCTGGTGCGATTCTTGTACATTGCCCAGTCTGCTTTCTTGTAGTTCCACCTCGAGAGGGTGATGCTTTCACTTACAAGCTCATTTTCTATGGATAGAAAGACTGGCTGATGGTCACTGCCACCAAGTTGTTTCCCAACAATTCGTGTAATGTTCCACTCTAGGTCTGGTGAATTAGAAGCCAGGTGCCATGCGGTGTCCAGGGGTTCATCATAATTTAAACATTTCAACTCAGAATTAAACCATGGCTCGAACGCAATTGGCAGATTCAGAGCCAACGAACTAAATAATGACGGAGTCCACACTGAAGAACGTTGTCAGTTATTGCGCCGATTATTATTCCAGCGCAGGCCTACTGTAATCATAATGAGAAGAATGATAATAATAAATAATTACCTACTGATACTGAAACTGTTATGGCCAGAGGGCACAGTATCCTTAGTATACATACATGTAATCGCTTATATGTTAATGGCCATCAAATATTGACTGTCATTACTCGTCCTTCTTGCCATCTAAGTTCTTCCTGCTATTTCAGATCTACCATTTCTGTGGTCGCCTGTGCCTTTGTTAATACTTCTATAACCGTTGTCCTCCTTGATCATCTCTTCTATTTCCAGGCATATTTCAATCACCAATTCGATATGAAGTTAATATTAAGCCGATTGAATCACATAAGCCGCCGTCTTTTAGAACGTCCCAAGTTTTTTCTTTTGGTTGTTGTTCACACTTTCTCATGACGTCCTTGTGTTCCGATATAATACGCCTCGATACATTAGCACTTCTGTTCTGGGATTCTTTGGTCCCTTTTACTTACATCATTATGCAGCACCTGCTTCTTGGCAGTATGCCCCCTCCCCTTTGAAAATGATGCAATCATTTTTAATCGCCATTAATTCTTCGAACCTGACAAGCAGCAGTGCAGACATAATGCTAATACGATGGTATGGTCTCCTATCAATCACCCACAAAATCTAATAACAAAAAAAATTATTATAATACGATGGGCACACACTCCTATCTACACCCCATGGTAGACATCATCTAGCACTGCCTATGGGAGGGCTGTGCTAACTACCTAAAACCCAGTAGTCCCTCATTTGTCGAAACCAACAAGCATCCACACCCAAAGCTATAAAACCCGAGTGAGGGGATGTGTGTGATTAACAGGTACCAATCCATCAATAATAGTATTGCCCTGTAACTACATTATCAATTTATCTCCAACTGCTAAGTCCTGTGTCTTTATTAACTGGAAGGTGAGGCTTTGCTGTAGTCTGATGACGTATATGTTTCCCATTTGTCGTGACGAATATGATGGTCATCGTGTTGCAAATCAACGTGGGTCCGGCTTTATTCGTATCATATAATACTGTGGCATAATTGTTGACCTATGTATTGACGGTTGTGGCATAATCATTGTCGACTTATGTATAGATTTTAATTAGTTTTATCTCACGGCCAACCAGGACAATCATAATCTTAATAATTAGAACCAACTTATGAACTTGTAATTACTTAATTATAAACTCTTAATTCAACCTGAAATAAATAATAATTTGCACAATGTGTCCATTCTATCATTGTGTCATGCTAGTCAACCCGATATATCTTAATGTATAGTCTGTACTGTTTTTCGTCTGAACTATATCGTGTATGTGTTCAATCTATAAAATTAATCAACATTCTACCTGTGAATATGTAACTTAACCGTATTTATATTATATTAACCTTTCAACACTAATAAAGCAAAAATGCTAATTATATGATTTGACTCTATGAGTGAACTAGACGTAACATATGAATTTTCGCAATGACACAAAGTGTGCATGTGAGTAGAGATTAACTCGATGATGCAACATGTGAATATACTTGATGATGTGAAATGTGGATTTGATTGAAAATTGAGATGTGAAATATAATTCTAATGTGACACACGCATCTGATTAAAGACGTGGCATGTGGACGATGCAAAAAGTGAAATTGAAAAAAAAAAATGTGGATCCGACTGATGATGTTGAAAAATGTTTTGCGTATCCTTTTACAGGACTTAGCTGTCAACAGCAGCATCTTTCAGCTGTCTGTTGATCTCTTGGCAAGATTACGCTCAGTAGTTTGCCATTGCTTTCTGAGCGGCCGGCTAAGTATCCCGCAAGTCACAAGCGGGGGTCGAACCGCCTCAGCTCTCGCTCCGCTGCGAGACTCTGCATGATAAACGGGATTACAGAGAGAAAGTGTTGTAACCCCACAGCCAGAGAGACCGGTGACTGATGATGAAACATGCGAAACCAACCAATGTTAACTAATGTGATTTCGCTTAATGAAAAAATTTTGAATTAAACCAATGATTTTTAAAAAAAAATGCATTCAACTAATGGCAATAATTCAAATGTATATGACCACTGTGGATTCAATTCCTGATGTGGGAAATGGAGGTGTGAAAGTTCGTATGATTAAATTAACTATGTCTATAAGTTATGTAACTAATAATTATAAATCTAGTGTCACCAAAATCTGCACGAATTTCCAGAAGAAATTTCAAAGTTCATGCACAGTGTTCCCAAGTCTCTAACAGTCCTCATGTTGAGGAGACACAAATGTACCGATATCATCATATGTCCATGGATCACTATACGGCCTCAGCATGCCGAATAATTTCTATATTCTCTCTGGCAATGAATCAAATCAAACACAAAATGTATATATCTGAAATTACACTATCTATCTAATGTATATTTGAATGTATGTTGTGTAAGTATTGAGATTCTATTTGGGTGTGCACTAATGAAATAATTGATCGGCCTGTGTACTACATGTATGCACGCAAACAAACAACATGACATGTGATAGGAGATAGGAATTCTAGAGTCTACTAAGAAGATCTGCCAAGTTATTATCCTAGCCAGGAATATGACATATATCAAATTCGTAGTCTTGTAACAGAAGTATAATCCCTGAAGAACATGTAACGAAAGTGAAACAGAATTACAAACAGAATATATTATTCGGATTGAACCAGAAATATATAATAACGCTTTATATTCGTCTGATAGCTAAAGTAAAGAAAAAGATATTTGCTATCATGAAACAGACATAGCGTGAAACAGTTCTGAGTAAGTTTCTTACATATCAGCGAAATTCGGAACAAATTATTTTGTATTACCCTAATGTGTCTGTAGTGAAAAATGTGCTGATATAATTAACTATTACTTTTTTTTTTTTTCATCCATTCTTATTCCTCTCTCTTTTTTTTTCTTTTCATTCCTTCTTTTATTCTTCCTTTTATTACTTTTCTTTCTTTCTTTCTTTCTTTCTTTCTTTTAAACTTATGATGTCTCTTTTCTGTATTTATACCATTATCTGTATATTTTGACTTTGTTGACTTGAATAATGATATAGTTTTCACTCGTGTGTATACTTTGTACTTTATCTGCTGTAATGAGGTAAGTTTGATACCTACAAAGCAAAGACAAGTCAAGTAACTAGAGTAAGCAACGACAAGTGTAGTTTGTTGTCTGTAATGATCTTTGCATTTATTCAACCAGTTTGTTGAATATTCACTTGTTTGTGCGCCAATGTCTGTGACATATTTCTTGACTTGCGAGTGAATATTTGTAAGATATTTCTTGGTTCGTGCGTATATGTTTGTAATAAGTAACTTGGATTGTGCGTAAATGTTTGTACCCGCACAATCAACATAGGTGAGGGGTGGTCGAATGATCATCATTATGTGGAACATACATATGGTTAGGACGTTCCACTGCGCTTGTTCTGTGCACTGTATATGCTGTTTGTTAATATTTTGTGTACTCTTTGTACAATTATTGTGTGGTTTCTGTTGGTTATTTTGATTGTTATTCTTTGTAGAAAAATGAGATTGTCTGCTTGTTTGTTTATGTTTGTCACTCATACCATTCATGGGAATAGATTTGTTTAATAATTGCAAAGTGTCATGTTTTCGATAATTGGATTCGTTTACTACCTGGATATTATTAAATAAATAATTTTGTGTAATTCTGTCGTCCTTCTGTTGTGATATATTATCATTTGTACATGCTAATAAGGACTGTGTTTTGTCATTAGCAGTAACCTGGGTTAGTTGCATTTTTTCTTCTTCTTGCGTCTTGTGAACTTGGGTTCTTGTGAGTGTATTGGCAAATCTGGGTTTGATGGTCACTTCCTGAGTGTAGTTTATGATATTGGGGATATTCCCAATTATCAACCCAGCACACAGGTTTGGTAATACTGCTGCACATATTTTCCCCTTATAATAGGGACATCTTACTGATACCCATGCTGTTTTGTATTTTTCTAAGGTACCTCCAAATGTTCTGCAAATAACACTATTACCTTGTAATCTTTTCTATTCACCAGTTTGTGATCAACTCCCGCAATGGAAGATCCTGTGTCTCTAAAACAAGTTGGTGGTGATCTATTAACCCATGCTTGGTGGATCTTAAGAGTACCTTTATGGGTGTATACTGCATTAGCTTCATGTATATGCCTCTTGTGATCTGATGTAAAACTACCATCATGGCCTTCCTTACCTGTTATGTTATTGTGACATGTCTCTATTATGGCTGCATAAGCAATTTCTGCATCTTCTGAGTCGCTACTAGAGTATACATATGCTGCTCTAGCTTCCTCCCATGTCTTCTTCATTTTACACGCTTTTGAGGTATGTCTATACGCTAGACATGTGAAGCATTTGATACTCGTTTTGTACACATCATATTTACCAATCCTCTTAGCAGTGAGGTTTTGAAGATAAAATTCATATTCTGGATGTTTGTCACACATCTCAAAAGACCCGTGAGTCAGTTTACAGTGTGGGCACAGTGTGAACCTACCCTTTCTAGGACTGTCATCATCTCTGTTTATGTTATGATATGGCCCTCTGTTCCTACGCTGAGAGAATCTGTTACCTCTCCCGTGATTTCTTTGATTCTGAACTCTTGCACTAGCCCCTATCATGAGTTCTGGTTGCGCACCATCAGCAAATACGTCACGATGGGCATTATAAAATGTCTCTCCTTTAGCTTCCATCTCTGGTATAGACTTACATCTGTTCTCTACCTGGAATGTAGACATTGAATCTGGCATTGATGATAGCAGTTTGGCTCGCAACATGAAGCCACACATTTTATCATAATCATGAGATACGTCTTCTGCCTTCAACCACTTGTCATAAAGTGATGAAGTTTCAGATACGTAGTCTAAAAAACGTCTGATTTGCTTTCGATGTTTGGGTCTTAAACTTTGTTCTCAACCCAGCAGCGTCAAGACTGAAATGCAATAATACTCTATCAAGAATATATGTAGTTGGTCCGTAAGTTCTCTGGAATCAATTCTACTACCTTTAAAGGCTCCAATGCCAAGTGACAGTGGAACAAGATGGACCAGTCCTGTTCTGGAACTTTGTAGAACTTGACCAGAACTTCAAAATTAGTAATCCAAGAGGATACCGATTCGCCTTGTGTGAAGTTCTTGATTAGACCTTGGTAACGTTTAATAGGATCCCCAGCCTTAGCCTGAATTCTCTCTCATTCGATCTCGGCTTCTGGGTCCATCTCTAAAGTCTTAACTTTCAAATTGCCTTCAATTTCCTTGTCTTTTAAGATAGCTTCGGCTGCTAGTTTTTCCTTTTGAAATGCAAGCTCTCTTTCCTTGGTTTCTCTCTCAAATGCAATTCGTTCTTTTTCCAAGGCTAGTTCCTTTTCTTTTAATTCTTTCTGAAATGCAAGCTCCTTTTCCTTGCTTTCTTTCTCTGCTGCTAATCTTTCTTGTCTTTCTTCTCTTTCATGTGCTGCTTGCAGTTCTTTTGCTTCTTTCTCTGCCGCTAACTTTTCTGCTCTCTCCTCCCTCTGTTGGGCCTGAAACTCCTTCAATTCCTGCTTTGCCCACGCTCTGAGCTCTGAGCCTGTCAAACCAGACTTCTCACCCATATCCATAAAGTCTTGCATTGTCGACATGTTGACTTAACCTGTTGCTGTAAATTGTATCGCTAAAATATAAATATCTATACGTGCAAAGCACAATCGACAGAATGCAAATGCGTAGTGAAGACAGCAATAAATGTATCAAAAGTATCAAACGTTGAACAAAATGTCAACCGAAAATCAACAATGTTGTAAAGCAGAATCAACGAGCAAACAATAAGCCTGGCGAGAAATAAACAACGTCCTAACTTGTTACAATATGTAAACTCCAGAAATAGGTAGAAAAATATATATAGTCGGTATAAAGAATAACACACCACAAGAGAAATACAGCATTACACGATAGATAAACGACTAGTAACGCAGACATACATATCTATTCACGTATAAAAGAGGAAACAATAACTGATAAATACTAAACGTATACAACTGTAATCACATGACACGCGTGCTAACGAAACGTGTCCGCATAATGATACTGAAGACAAATCGGCCATGGATACGATATTAAATTTTGTAACGGAAACACCCAACTAGAACACAATAATTACAACAATCAAAAAAAATATACTGGCCTTTTGTGAAGTAATACAGTGGTGGTATGGCTGTCTACAATAACTGAGAATGTAGTCATCGACTTGTGAATAATGCCTGCAGTTTACTGATGTCATTCTTCGTTGTAATTTCTATAGTGACGTGTAAAATTAGTGAGATGAGAATGCTGCTGTCCTTAGTAAACAGTCTGTTGTAAATTCCAGAAGTTAACTTACTTACTTGTAGTGGCTTGTAAGGATGTTCATACAACTCTACTTTCTGGAAGCTCACACACTTTTAAAAGCTGTTATATATCTTGGTATCTAGGCACATAAATAACATTAGTTAAAAGATGCATCACTGAGGTAAAGAACAGAATTTAAAAAGCAAACCTGCTTTGAGGAATGTTTTGTGCAAAATGTCACTGTCCTTGAAAGTTAGAAACAGTTCTTGCATGTTACAAAGAACCAATTTTAACATGCGGCTGTAAATCCTGGACAGTTAGTAAACAGGCGATAAAATCCTTGGAAGCCTTGGAGATGTGGTTTATTAGAAGAATGCTTTATATTAATTAGACAGCCAAAATGACAATCTGGACATTTTTAGGGAAGCTGAGTGGCAAAAATATCTTATCACAAACATCAGAAAGATGCAATCATCATTTTTGGCCACATTATGAGAAGACAAAAACTGGAACGTTGTGACAACTGGAAAGATATTTTGAAAGAGAGATGGAGGAAGACAGTGTAAGAAGATTCCTGACATCTTGTGTTATAGCGCGGAAGGGAGTCAAGACATGAAATGATCCATGCTGTCGGAGATTACAATTTGTGGAGAGGCATGATCGCCCATGCCAGCTAGCAAGGCATTAGATGATGATGATATATCTTGCAAAAATGAAGTCTTGTCCTCTGATGGAATGATTTTTTTTTCCTGAAGCACCGTGTCATATTAGTGAATCAATTTATTTCTGTAAACTTCTTTTTGCAAAATCTGGTAGTATGTCTTGACAGATGAGAACAACCACAATTTCTAATCAAATGGCATGCATGTTGTACATTTTCAGTATGGAATCATCTGAGTAATCTTGAACATGTATGCATCTGTCATACTGAATAAAATGGTTGTACAGAATATTTTACACATTTGAGGTGATTTATTAATAATTATACGACGGATGGTGAACAATAGTGATATTGTTTATTTTAAATCCTACAGAAGACTGAGTTTTAATTCTTTAGGCTGATGTTTATTTCATCTATGCTTCTTTCGAACACAGCTGCGGGCGATTTGGTAGCAGGCCGCCTTGCATTGGTTTTTTACAAAATGGTATGGGTGTTATTGTCCAGGTTTGGCATTGGTAACATAGAGTAGATAGGAAGATTGTGTTGTAAAGTGCTTTCTTATTAGTTATTGATACATGTTTGTTCTTTAGTATTGATGCCATTTGTCCAATGAGTTGTTTTGCTTTATTGCATCTAATTTCGATCACGTCTTCTGATTTGCCATATGATGATATTATACTTCCTATGTACTTGAAATGCTTTACTTGTTTCAAGGGATGTTCGTTTAGGTGATTTGTTGCTGCTTTTTCTTCTTTAGTTATAGTCAATACCTCTGTTTTACTTGTGCTAATCTTCATGTTATGTTCCCTACACATTTCGTTTAGACTATTCATGTGGTCTTGTAATTTAGCTTCTGATTTTGCTATTAGTGCTTGGTCGTCCGCAAACAGGAGTTCTCTAATGGTTAGATTTGCAGATGATTCTTCTGTGTTCTCGTCATGCGGTGTTCTTGTGGTCTCTGATTGGCTGGTTTCTTTACATATGTTGTCTATATATGTTATAAACAAGAGAAGGAACAGGACACAACCTTATCGTACTCCGGATCTTATGTTCCAGTTGCTGTCACTATGCATTCACTGTTGTTGTATAAGCTTCTACATAGGTTTGTTAGATGTGTACTCACTCCATATTGTTTAAGGATTTCCCACAGCTTGACTCTATCTACTTTATCAAATGCCTTTTCTTGATCGACAAAGGCTAAGTAAAGTTTCATTGAATTCGATTGATTTTTCTGTAAGTTGTCTAAGAGCAAAAATGGCATCTGTACATTCTTTGTTTTTTATAAATCTAAGTTGTGTTTCGCTTAGCTTGGGTTCTATAACAATATTTTAATCTTTTCTCATGAATTTTGCACAATATTTTCTCAGTATGACTCAACAGTGACATGCCTCTGTATTGTGTGCAGTCTCTTTTGCTGCCTTTGTTTCTCCAAATTGGGATAATTATGGCAGTTCCATGGTCTTGTGGTGTCTGTTGTTCTACCCAAACATGGTTGAATAGCCTATGTAGCCATCCTGTTCCTACTTCTCTTGCTGCTTTAATTAGTTCATTTGGTATTTCACCTTGTCCTGATGATTTGTTCTGTCAAAAAACTGTCGTTTACTGCTAATATAGTACCTTGCGGTGTATGGCAGAGGGGTCTTTGAGCCTGAGGCATTAAGGCCGCCTGGAATTATGGTAGGTAAGCTTGCAGATCTACAAATTGATGGGAAAGACATTAGACTCATTAAAAAAAATATATATTGGAAACAACAAGCTGCCATAAGGATTGATAATGAAGTGGGACAATATATAACAGAGTGTCTGTCTCTGTTAAGGGAATCTAAGTCGGCGTGCAAGAGAAAAAGGGTCTAAACTTCAGTGCACGCGGAAGCACCCTGGGAAAATGTAAATAACTAGGGATGCTCATGCGTGATGGAAAAGATAGCAACAGAGTTAGTGATTAGCCAGCAGTCTTAGAGAGAGGTCGCATTTAAGTCACCATCAAGTATTGTTGAGATAGCTAGACCTCTGTTATTTGTCTACGATATTTATAAAAGTCTGTAATCTTGTAGCAACTACAATTAAACGTCATACATCGGGAGACTGCTGGAGTTATGTTGTTTCTGACTTCACCACTTCGCTACACTGCCACATAAGCGAAATGGTGCCGTGGACCAGTCTAAACAACTTCATTTGTCGCGGTACATAACGGAGGTACTGGGCCACTATATTTAATACAGCCACTACTTCATACTGCGCTTGTTGGGAAAATGCGGTGCCTCTGACACATTGGCACGTTATCGGACTTCTGCTGAACGCTTCAAAAAGGTTTCCAAAATGCGGACCTTAACTGGCAGTGGAACAGATCAACCTTAAGATCTTCACGGGGTTGTGAAGCCCGCTCTGCCGAATCAGTTTCAATATCTTTACGGGGTTGTGAAGCCCGCTTTGCCGAATCAGTTTCAATATCTTTACGGGGTTGTGAAGCCTGCTTTGCCGAAGCAGTTTCAATATCTTTACGGGGATGTGAAGCCCGCCTTATCGATCTTTACAGGGTTGTGAAGCCCGCCTTGTCGATCCTTATGGGGTTGTGAAGCCCGCCTTATTGATCTTTACGGGGTTGTGAAGCCCGCCTTATCGATCATTACGGGGTTGTGAAGCCCGCTTTATCGATCCTTACGGGGTTGTGAAGCCCACTGTCGAAACACTACAATACTCTGCTGTTCGAGTCCTTGGGTGCCAGATACATTTAACCGTGCCTCTCAGCATACAAGAGTGAAACCTGAGAACCATTAATATGCAGTTTTCGACGAGTGTCTAACTACAGGCAGGGACCCTAATCGTTGACAGCCAACACTTGTAAAGTATAAATTTAATATTGTAGTATTAGAAGATTATAGAACTTGATAAGTTTAATTAACATATTATTATATTAACATATTATTATCATATTGAATTGTTTTGTACAAATTTGCAATGGAATCTCAGGACCTTTCATTAGAACAAGTACTCGGGGGAGTAGGAAGAGCCATATCTAGGTTCGATACACACTGAAAACAACAAAGTATAGGTGGCGACATTGAGAAGTTTAGTGGTCAGGCAAAGTATTTAAAAAAATGGATTGTGTCCATCGAGAAACAAGCTTTTTTGGTAGGAGCCACAGACGAAGAGAAAAAAAAAATTGCTTATCAGGCTAGTGTCTCACCAGTTTCTGACCATATAAGGAGAAAATTAGAGGCAGGAACAGATGAGATGTGGGAACAATTCAAGGATGATTTAGCACGTAAGTATGCTGAGATCACAGATCCCCAACACGCATTTTCAGTATTGAGACAGTCTAGACGAGAAAGTGTTCAGTTGTATAGTGACAGGCTAATTAATCTAGCTGAGGAAATGTTTCTTGGACAGAATGTACAAGGGGAAGAGGTAGAAAGGATGCTGGTTGTAATTTTCGTGGATGGAATAAAGTCGGATGGACTGAAATTTAAATTAATGAGGGAAAATCCAGTTAGATTATCACAGGCTGTGGATATAGCCATACAAGAAGAAAGTTTGAGAAGAGAGATTTAGATTAAGGGTAGGACGAGAAATAGGAGGAAATAGAGAAGACAGAATGGAAGAACCTATGGAAATAGGACAAGCAAGGTATGGATGGAGAAGAAGAGGAGAAATACAGACATTGCAGGGAAATAATGAAAATACTCATGATAGAGGGAGACAAATGAGAAACTCTATAAGAGAGACAGTAGGTAGTACAAATATGGTCTGTTGGAATTGCGGACAGCAAGGACATAGTTAGAGATTTTGTGGCAACCGACGTACTCAAGTTAGTGCACAGAATAGAAGTGCTAATAATAGACCAAGTAGAAATTTTGAAGACAGACAAAGGAATTTTGCAAGATCAGGAGGTCAGGGAAACTGGCGTCCCACTTACTGAATAGGGTCCGCGGTAGGGGGAAAACAAAAATGTCCCAAGAATTACTGAATACGTCAATTACCCAAATGACAAGTATATGAGAAATAGAGAATATAGAAAATGACCTCAACTTGGAGAGATAAAACAGTTTTCAGTGAATATGACTGATCCCAGTTCATGCATAATAGAAATAGGAAATTTTAGAATTAGAACATTGATTGATTCGGGAGCTCAAAATGGCCTCAACTTGGAGAGATAAAACAGTTTTCAGTGAATATGACTGATCCCAGTTCATGCATAATAGAAATAGAAAAATTTAGAATTAGAACATTGATTGATTCGGGAGCTCAAGTCAGCGTGATCAAGGAAAAATTCTTATATCGCATATTAAAGAATTTCCCATTCAGGCATGAAGCAGCTTAGTGACAAGTCAACTAGCTTAGTGACAAGTCATACAGCTTAGTGACAAGTCATACAGCTTAGTGACAAGTCATACAGCTTAGTGACAAGTCATACAGCTTAGTGATAAGTCATACAGCTTAGTGACAAGTCATACAGCTTAGTGACAAGTCATACAGCTTAGTGACAAGTCATACAGCTTAGTGATAAGTCATACAGCTTAGTGACAAGTCATACAGCTTAGTGACAAGTCATACAGCTTAGCGACAAGTCAACTAGCTTAGTGACAAGTCATATAGCTTAGTGACAAGTCATACAGCTTAGTGACAAGTCATCCAACTTAGTGACCAGTCATCCAGCTTAGCAACAAGTTATACAGCTTAGCGATAGGTCATACAATAGTGTCAAGTCATATAAGACGCTGAGAAACGCTGAGACTTGGGCAAACCCACCATCTACATACTGCCCAAAATACATAAACTCAAAAATCCTGGACATCCAATAGTTTCCGCCTGCTCATGCCCGACTGAACTGATCTCAGCGTTTCTTGACAGAATTTTCCAACCTCTAGTTGCGAATCTCCCGTCATTTATAAAGGATACAACGTATGCGTTACTTTCATTCAACTCTCTCCAACTGACTCCTGGGAACACATACAGACTATTCCTAATGGATGTATGTTCCCTCTATACCTCCATTCCTCACGCTGATGGCCTCAGGGCGCTACAGTTCTTTCTGGATCAACGCACAGATCAAGCCATCCCTACATGCACACTTGTGAGACTCACTGAATTGGTCCTCACCAATAATTCCTTTGAGTTCAATGGCCACTACTTTGAACAAATCAGTGGTGTCGCCATGGGCACAAAAATGGGACCCAGCTACTCATGTTTATTTATGGAATATCTGGAACACCAGATTGAACTCAGCTATGATGGTCTTCTTCCTTCTTTTTACCGACTCTACATCGATGACGGCATCGGTCTCACTGACATGACTGAGGCGGAACTGAACCGCTTCATTAATTATGTCAATAACTTCCATCCATCGATCAAATTCATCACAGAAATTTCCACCACCTCTGTCAATTTCCTTGACACCACTATCAAATTAAACCCTACAGGCCTCACAACCTCCGTGTATTACAAACCTACTGATGCTCACGGTTTCCTCCTGTACAGCTCATCCCACCCCAAAAGCTGCAAAGATTCCATCCAATATTCCCAGCTACTCCGTCTTCGTCGTATCTGTCAGGATGATAATGACTTCCTTGAGAAAGCCCACAAAATGCTTGAATTTCTCCTCAGACGGTCCTACCCAGAGAACGTCTTGTCTACAGCTTTCTGTCGCATAACCCAAGTCTCGCGGGAAATGTTCCTCGTCAAACAAACGCAACCTCCGAACAATGAACCCAAGCTCATCCTCACCTTCCATCCACATGCCTATGCCATCAAGCACATTTTCCTCTGACATTGGTCTATCCTGGAATCCGATCCAACCACTCGTGAGGTATTCTACAATGGCCCTAGGGTAATTTTCCGCCGTAACCAGAGCCTCAGAGACCACCTTTGTACAGTCGCCTCCCCACGGTTACTTCATCTGTGGGTACGTTCAAATGCCAGCGTAAGAACTGTCTGACATGTCCATACGTTGTTCTGACACCGGCGATTGCATTCCCCCTAGGTACCTTCTCCTTGAAAGATTCTTTTACTTGCACATCCCACAATCTTATATATGTTATCATCTGCAAACGATGTGACATGAAATACATTGGACAAACAAGCAGACAACTTGCTGACCGCTTTAGAGAACACCTCAGAGACATTAATCAGGGCGCTGACAAACCTGTCCCCTACCATTTTAATTCCTCCAACCATAATGGAGTCGACGATGTATGTGTCACTGCATTGAAACCCTGCTTCTCCAACAGCTCCATCAGGCTAAAAATTGAATGACAATTAATTAACTCTCTGGGATGCGTCCATCCAGCAGGTATCAATACTGTTGTGGACACTACAGTATAACTGCCACCTTCTCCAACTGTTTACACTATCTATCACTATGCTGTCCTCCCCCCTCCCCCCCCCCCACATATATTCATACCTAACAGTCCTCACACCCCTTTATTTTCATATCAGACTGTTCGCATATATTTGGCGACCTAAATCCTATCTGGCAACCCACTATACTTAAACTCTGCAGCCAACGAGCGCCTTCGCAACTGGCAAAGCCGCTTTTTCTGTACCACATGGGAACGGAGTAGTTGTGTTTTTTTCTTTGTTTTCGGTATTTCGTTGTTTTATCTATCTGTGTTGTCCTGTCCTTGACAAAGATTCTGAGAATCGAAACGTCGACCATCCTGTGTGTCGTTTTGTATGCATTTGTGTGTATTTTATTTTGTTATTCATTTTATATATTTATTGCTTCTGATTTGGGATTTTCACCTGTATTTCGGGATACGATGGATCTCCATGTAAGGTATGTGCAACGTGTTTGTGTTTAGTACGTTTCTTCTCGCAGGAGCTAAATATACCTATTTGTTTCCATTTCATATTGTTATATCCTGCTGCAGCCGCTTGCTTTTTCTTCTGCCCAATACATGGAAGTGAGGAATTAAAGCAGCCATGTACAGGACGTGGCGATTCCTTGGGTGAGCCCAGCACCAGAGCGCTATGTGTCGGCTCTGCAATTATGGAAGCCTCCTTCGATGACAGAAAATGCCCACGGACTGCCCCTGCCTTCCCTTGAGGGTTGACCGTGAAGTCTTCGACCGTTCTAACTTGACCAGCTGGGGTGTGAAAGGCACCACAACAGTGAGAGTCCCCCAGGAATGCTAACCTGGTTAAAAAATGCACGCTAAAGTCGGGTGTGTTGGCCTAAAGGTTTTGGCCCAAGGGCACCTAACAGACACTGCAATTACATCAGAAAAAACACTCTGGATGAACGCAGAAAAAGAAGAATATTTTTCATTTCTTTCATTACATTATCTAACTTTCCTATCTCAATAATGTCTTGACATTCCATGTTCCTATTTTAAACTTGTTCATTTTGGTATTGCCATCAATAGCTTGATGATGGTATGGTGTTACCAGTGGTTCATGACAGTCTATACGAGATGAAGGTGTCCTAAGATAGCCATTAATGTCGATCCCAGACTCTGATCTCTCAAAATGCAGTCTTGGGGAGATAATGTGGTGGTTTTCCCTTGCCTTCCATATTCACACTAGGGTCTTCTACCTCTGCCTTTGACAGCAATTTCCGACTGTCAGGATAAGTTAGTTAGTTAGTTAGTCGACAGATCATCCTCGTTGCACATTGAACCATTCAGTCCATAAGTGCTCGGATCCCCTCCTCAGCAAATCCCGCAGCGTGTAGCGGCTAACGATGCCAGTTCTGTGTTGGTTTATCAATCTTCTATGGCTTCCTGCGTAGTGTTCTTGTTTGGCCACCCCTCTTTTAATTTGCTGCTCTCGCAGTCTGGCCATTGTTGTAGATTCACAGTCATCACTTGGTTCTTGCAAAAGTCTCACTTCTCGTAGAGCATTCAGAATGTCAGCCTGGTCCATGGCGCGTCCGCCCTCCACAGTAGCCTCACCTGCGAGCTTGTCAGCCCGCTCATTTCCTTGTACTCCCGCATGCCCTGGCACGAAGATGAAACTAATCTTTGCCAGCCGAGACCGCTTCAGAGGCAGCAACCATTCTCTTCGGATCGACCCCTCCTCTATCCTCTTGATCATGTTCATTGAGTCGCTAAGGAAACAAGCCCTAGTGAATGTCTGTGTCTCGAGCCATGTTATTGCTTTACTTACTGCCATGACTTCCATGGTCAGGCTACTTGTGGTTTCAGTGAAAGCACCAGAGTCCTCCTTCACAATTCTTCCTCCGGCCCGAGCTGTAAAGGCCCATGAGCTTCTCACATGTCGGACGACCGACCCATCTGTGTAGATGACCGCGACACAGTCTAGCGAATTCTCGAAAATCAATGCTTGTACTTCAGCCTCAACAGCAGCCGGATTTTCTTGTCTGCATTTTCTATCTAGTTGGATGCAAACTGAAAAGGATGTGCAGAAGTCTGTTGGCACTTGCACCCACTCCTCGCCAGGTTCTAAGTCCTCAAGTGAACACACCCGTTGAAGAATGTCTTCGGCTTGACCCATCCACGACCGTCCTCTTTTTAACCTGCTGCCCTTCACCTTCCTAATTTCACTATGCAGTGGATGTTGTGTGTTAGCGTTAATTCTGAGGTAGGCGCGTGCCCTGCAAACTTGTATTCTCTCTTCAATGGTTGGAAAATCAAGAAGGTAGCGCATCGCCCTGCATGCTGTATCTCTTGTACATCCAAGAATAATGTGCATAGCTTCATTCTGTATCCTTTCCATCCTTTCTATCTGCTTATGGCTGAGAGTCAAGATTGCCATTGCATACTCCAAAACAGACATGACCAGCCCCTCGTACAGAAGACATAGATGGCGCTGCTCACAGTTTGCTGCCGCCATCACCCGCATCACTGCCAAACCCCGCTTGGCCTTTGTTATCACCTGGTCTATGTGCACATTATAAGCAAGGCTTCGATCAAACCGTATCCCCAGGTAATTCATTGCCTGCGTTCTTTCCACCGTCTCTGAACAGGATAAGTCAGGATAAGAGAATTCCATGCTCCCTTCTGTTGCAGAATTGTAGACTGATCTTGGTGGATACTCGGACACACCTATGTCCTTATTTATCCCAGTGTCTGATTAGAATTACATTCTGCTATTGTGTTGATTTAAATGAAATAAGGCTTTGGCCATTCAGAAAGCAACAGCAAACTACTACATGTAACATTATCTAGCAAATCCAAAATAGCTAGTAAATGCTGGGATTGATTGCAGCATCATGTAAAGGACATTCAACTAACTTACATTCTATCTCATCTCATCTCATCATGTTCCTCTTGTACCTTGCGGTGTCGAGGTGAAGTATAAACTTCGTGAGAGTGCCCGGTTATGGGCTTCGTATATCGACATTCCCATGGATTCTGTTATTCCCTCCGTCCAGCGTTTACATGGTCGGCCTCTTCCTCTGTTTCCATCTGGTCTGTACGTCATTGCCTGTTGTGGCATGCTGTTGACTGGTAGCCTACTTGCATGGCCAAACCATTTGACTTGCTGCTTTCTAATAAAATCTAGAGCAGCTTTAACCCCCACTTTAGTCCTGATTTCTTCATTTCTGATCTTATCTCTTCTTGATACGTTGAGTATTCTTCTCAGGAACCTCATTTCTGTTGTTGTGATTTTTCTTTTCTCTTTTTCTGTCATTGTCCAGGTTTGGCATTGGTAGCACAGAGTTGGTAGGAAGATTGTGTTACATTCTATTACACTTAATATTACCTTGCCCTACAGAGACTTCAGGTTGTTCTATCTTGACATGTGATGGTAGTTTACTCTCCATCTTTCAATCTGAAAGGATTTGTAAATTGCATATGTATACAAAAGTAAACTAAATAAATGAATGTGATATTTTGTTTGTCAAGATATCTAATCATGATTAATTATACAAAATGTCTTATGATTACTTCAAGACATGATTTCTGATATGTTATTCCTCAAGTTCCCTTTAAGAATGTTAGTTTGGCAATCAATCAGTGTAATAATAATGGCTTAACATGACAAAAATAACATAACGATACATGAAGGATTTGTGGAAGAGCTTTATTACTTGTGTCACACATCATACAGACATTAAAGTTGATGTAATACTTATAACATAAGCCATTCTTTGCTGTATCTTTTTCCCTCTTCCATACATCCAATAATGAGTCTTCAATTGGTGAGAAAAACAAGAAAATCTTGTCATTAATGTTCCTTCTCAACTGTTGCTTATAAGCAAGAATTCTACTTTGTGAGCTTATAACATGAAATCTGTGAGTGTGCTTACATTTTACAATCTATACATATAAAAGAGAATGTTTATGTCTTTGTTTGTGTGTCCATTACGCATTCCCGAATGGTCCATCCAATTGAGATGAAATTTTCTAGATGTTCTTCTCATTCCCTCGGAGCCAACTGGCATAGTTAGTTAGTTTAAAATCAACAATTTTTCCTCCAGCATGAAAGAAAATGGCACGAGCTTAAGAAACAGATGAATAAATGTCCCGCCATCTTGCTGCAAGGGAACTCACTCTCTGATTAAACCAGAAATTAGTTATGAACAGTTGTTGTTCTCACTCGCGCGGATGCAACTGAAATGGTTAGTTTAAAATCAATTTTTAATGTTTGGAACAGGGAACGGGATCATCAGAAACTGACCAAAGGGAATGGGAGAAGGGGCCAAATATGAATTAAATGAAACGCTCCCCGCCAGGGGCTGGGCGAAGCCGGGCCGGATCATCTAGTTAGGTATATTTGGTCCCAATATGGTCTGCTTGTGCATTGAAGCTCGATTATCTGGACTCTGTTGATGGCATTACCTTCTTAGCCCACACACTGAAATGTGATGCAAGATGTAGCTAAACACATTGGATAGGAGGTCACATCAATTAAGTCTTGCAAATTCACAAGGAAGGACAAAGATAATGTGAATAAATCAAGCAAATGATAACCTGATCTCCCAGTGTGAAATGTCCTTCAAGAGGCAGAATTATACACCTATTTAGGTAGCAATGTGGTCACAGATGGGTCAACATATAAAGATATAAAAAAAATAGAAATAATGCAATAGGCAAGAAAAACTTTCATAGCAATTGGAAATTTGTGGAAGTCACAAATATTAAACAACAGACTGTTCAAGTAAAACATTAAACCAGTAATGCTGTTTGGATCAGAAACATAAAGAATGACATACAATGATTATTAATTAGCTACAACACTCAATCATTGTTGACTGGGCAAGATATGGGGACTAAAATGGTAAAAATAGATGTGTCTAGTCCTCTCCATGAGATCCTTTAGTGAAACCTCACTTCAAGAAGAGGAATCATTCTTCTACATATGTACCAATGTACACAAAGATGGGGGAACATATAGATATATTAAAAGCATATAAAAATGATCATCCATAGTGCTAAAAAATGTTTAAACTCTAAATGTTAAACCATTGCTGCTGTATGTATCAGAAACACAGAGAATGACTAAACCAATTACTAATGGACTACAAACATTCATTCATTGGTGCCTGTGTAGAATAAAGGGACTAAATCTGTATGACAATGTCATAATCACTATGTAGAGTTTATGAAGAAAACTAAACAAATAATCATTTACCCATATATTACATTATGGTATTTCTTTCTTCTTAGTGACGACCATAATATGTCTTCTTACAATTAGAGCTGCACTATGATGTCAAAGTAAGACAAATAAGCCACACTGTGATCAAAAGCAGTTATCCTACAAAAGTGTCAGTTGTCAGCCTTTCTAAGAATGGGGCAGGCACAGAGTAAGGTGTTTTTGCAGAAATTTTTCAGCAACCTTCCGGTGACATGGTGTATGTACTAATGCCTGCTTCTGATCAGATGTATTCAAAAACAACAGGTCACACATTGTGGGAAACAACTAATAATTACAGCTGTGGTCTGTCTGCTAGGATGCAAGCGTTTGTCGCATAGAACTTTCTTCTCTGTGAAGTTATTTCAAATTTTTGGCACACAGTAAGCTAAATTTTCTTATAATGCCTGTATTCAAAACAATGTTTTCCCGTAGTGAATTTGAATAACGAAGACACAAACAATAGATTGCACGATTTATTGCCTGGCATATTTCGCTGCATCTCGTCAGGTACATACTGCAGAAATCACACAACTTGCGTGAATTAACTAGATAAATCCTTCAAGTTGAAATATACACATATTCGCACAGTAATGTCACTTATCTACCACAGTAATTTTAAGCTGACTAACATGTCTTTCTGTTTACACAATTCTGGCTTGCGTTGATAGATCATAATTGCTTCTGCAAATTTTAACAAGCGAGTATTTTGTGTTCTAAACAACACGCGAAATGCAGTGTCTCTGGACACAACATGGCCACTGGTGACAATGTGCCTGCTGATTGAAGACGCCTACACCAACAGTCAAAGAGCCTGTTCCTCTGTACGCCACAAACAATTGTATTTACCAATTCACATGTAGATGCCAGGCCGTTTACATTGGTCGAACGGAGAGACAGCTTAACAAACGGGTGTCAGAACACATACCTCAATGGGTCAACAAGATACAACACACAGGAGATGCTAGCCGCGAGGAGCCGACACACCGGAAGCTCCCGGCGTCTTCAATCGGCAGGCACATTGTCGCCAGTGGCCATGTTGTGCAGAGACTTCTGAGGAGCTATATAGTTCGTGTTTTGTGTGAAGCTTTCTGCATTGCGGAAAGAGAGTGAGCCATTTGGGATAAAATCCTGGTGCAATGAAGTGGACCCTATCAACATTTAAGCGACTTTAAGTGTGTCTTCAACTGCAATGTTCTGGGCCTTACACCTATCTGAAGTAACTGCCTTGGCAAAATTTCAGCCTCTCGTGTCTGTCTGGTTGCTCTGCTCCGGATAGCATTCAAACAGGGCTTTGCCCTTATTCTCATCACACCTCTGCCAGATAAGGTCAGGACTTTGGAAGACAGAAACACTCTTATACTCTTGACTTCCCCATTCATACATTTATGTAGTCACCAGAACAATTTCAGTGACTTGTCTGTGCTTATTCTTTGACACAACTCTGCCCACTGTTCACCACTTTAACCAGGTTTTTGAAATAGCTAACTTTTGTGTAAATCTCTCTTTCCAAGCTGCCATGGTAACCTAGGACACCTCATCTATACTGTAGTGAGTGATGGAGGAACCAGCGCCAGGTCAATAACCCTGCCCTCATGACCTGGGTGACTTGCCGTCCTGTTGACACACCACTGTTGATACAAACCAGGTCAATAACCCTGCCCTCATGACCTGGGCGACTTGCCATCCTGGTGACGCACCACTGTTGATTCAAACAAGAAACAAGGTCACTGGCTTCAAGTGCTGCCTTGATCCCCCCCCCCCCCCCCTGTGTGTTGGAAGAAATGTTACTCCATGATTTGCTCTTAGCGTTGAAATCATCGCAGAAAATGACATTTCTCTCATGACATAATATGTCACTCAAACACTGCCATCTCTGGGAATCCACACTCACGTTACAGGCATAAACATTAACCAACACGAATTGTAGACCGGAGTGAACTGTAACAGCCTGTATTTGTATCTCGTCACTGACCCACCTGGACATGTCCAGCTCTGAAGCCACTATCGTCATCATCAAGTGCCCTGCCAGCTGGCGTAGGCATTCATGGCTCTCCACAGATCTCGGTCTTTGGTTTTCTGGATCAACTCTGCTGCTGATATTCCTCCTTGCCACTGTCTCAATCCATCCAGCATCATTTCTCTTGGTCTGCCTCTGCCTCTCTTCCCCTCCCCTTCCAGTTGTCACGATGTTCTCCAATGCTTCTCTTCTGATCTCATGACCAAAGAAAGATGTTTGCCTCTTTCTTATTGCTGTATACAATGTTCTAGTTTCATTAGCCTGTTTCAGGCAGTCGTTGTTAGTTACTCTGGCACTCCAAGTATTTCGCAACATTCATCTCAGGAACCACATCTCTGTTGCTTCTAATTTCTTCTTAATCTGTTCATTTACATTCCAAGATTCACTGCCATACAGCAAAACTGGTTCTACATAGCATTTCAGCACTCTCTTTCTTACATTCAGTGACAGTGACTTATTGCATAAGATACTCTTCATTTTCTGAAATGCAACTTTTGCTTGCCCTATTCTGCTCTTAATCTCTGTTGTATATCTTCCATCTGATGTTATAAATGCCCCCTCCCTTTTTTTTTAGCATATCCTTTACAGGACCTCGCTGTCAACACCAGCATCTGTCAGCTGTATGTTGATTTCTTGGCAAGATTACGCTCAGTAGTTTGCCATTGCTTTCTGAGCGGCCGGCTCACATACCCCGTAAGTTACCGATGCGATTCGAACCACTGCTGATTCTCACCGTCATCACGTTACCGACGAGAGTATATGAGATTACGGAGAAAAGTCATAACCTTTAAACCACGAAGCCGGCAATAAATGCCCCTAGGTATCTAAAATTATCCACTTGGTTAAGAATTTTTCCTTATATTTCTATGTCACATTTTGGTGTCGCCATTTTCTTTGATACCATCAATGTTACTGTTGAAGTCACTATGCTCTCTCAAATCAGAATTGCCATTTCCAGGTGTCGCCTGCTGTAATAACGTTTGAAGCCGGCTATATAGAGTGAATTAACACTCAGTCTCGTCTCCTGAAGCATATCCTCCTATATTGTTTCTGTATGCCAAGCTTTTCAAAACTGGGTCTCGCAACAGCAAAATTAATGATTAATTGCTCACTTTTAGTTACAGAGTAGTGTAATTTGAGAGCAGAATTAGAAATTGATTATAAATATTAGCGATACTGATTGCTTGATTTATGCAGCAATTACAAACTTATTTATTTACATTATTTGCAGGATATTTAATCAACAAAAGAAAGCTATCACAATGCAGAGTACAAAGTGTTTTTGTCAAGACAATGAACGAACATTTCACATGACATTTAATTAATATAAATTAAATATAAATAAATACTGACCAACAAAAAGATATCAATTGAAACAAGAACAAGAGTGTTGAGATGTTACATAAAACCTATACTTTTGTATAGATGTGAAGCATGGACAATAAGCAGTCAAGCTGAAAAACAGCTAATGGCTGTGGAAATGTGGTTTCTGAGGAAAATGCAAAGAATATCATGGACAGATAGAAAAACCAATGAACAAGCCCTTCAAGAAACAAATGAAGATCATAAACTGATTAGAGTCATTAGATGTAGACAGTCAAAATTATTTGGGCATGTTATGAGAAGAAATGAATAGGAGAACTTGGTGACAACTGGCAAGATCAAAGGGAAGAGACCAAGGGGAAGACCTAGAAGCAAATACCTGGATGGCTTGATAACATGGCATGGTCAAGACAGGAACATTGAGCTGATCCACGACTCTGGTGATCGAGTCAAATGGTGAGTGATGACCGCCCACGCTTTCCGGCATGGCACATGATTGATGGATGGATTTACAGGACTTTGTGAAAAATTCTAAAAGTAAAAATTTTGTGCAGTATTCAGTTAATTATTTAGCAAAAGGTTGTAATGGAAAACAAAACTAACAGTGAAAGTTACTCAGAATATGATGGCACATGTTGAATTATGCTTGCGCTAATGGCAACACTTGTGCCCCTAAATTTGCTTTTGCCTTCACAAAGTATTTAAGGAGTATTTAAATAATTAAATTCCTGACATTTTCATTTTGTGTGAAATTTGTGTTCTTCAAAATATTCTGTTTTAATTGTGTTTTATTGGTATCATGAAGCAGCTCTTGTGACATTGATGAAGAAAAGTGGGTATTTAACAATCAATTTAACAAGATTATCTTCAAAGGATAAGAAATAATGCCTTGGTAAGTGGAAATCATAATTGATAGCGGGTTCGACCATGCTGCGACCCGAAATGGAACTGGAAGTGATATACCGCGCCACCCAGTAATGATCCACTGTGTCACCTAAAAATGGCTATGTAAAGACCATTCATGCTTTCGACGTCATTAATTCATTCAAATATCACGTGACAATACCACACATCATCTTGGCTTCAGCAGAAAAGTTTTTCCTAATATTCTGTGCATAGTGATTGGTTGAAATTATTGTGACTTTTAATGAAATTAATTATTTGGCAAAATGTAAGTAATTTTATTATTTTATAGCTTTTATACTTAATTGTACAATATTTTTATATGTATATTCAAGCTCTGCACCCTCTTTTACATATATGTGAAAAGTTTCATCCATAAAGATCGATCTTCGGGGTGGAAAAAAAAATGTTTTCTGCTGATAATGGCGGCCGACATGAATATTGATTGGAACTGGCTCAAAACGTGCAATTTAAACTACTAAAGTTAAAGAGAACACAAGTTTAAAGATCTATGGACTATGCCAAAATATTTAAAATATCGGCACATGATGATGTTGTCTCTCTGTGCCAGCACATGATGATGTTGTCTCTCTCTCTCTCTTCTCACCAATATACACTCACAAACTCACACACAGACAGGCACACACCCTCACACTATCAGATACACACTCCCTCGCATACACTGCATACATGCACACACATATATACACACGCACACACATAAACACACACACCCATACACACATTGAGACATGCACACACATACACACACATATATAAATACACACGTTCACACACCCACCCATTCACCCACACACTACACGACAGCACTACACGCTGCCTCACATAATCTCACCCTCTCACTCAGACTCACTCATTTACTCTCTAAACCACACTAACTCACTCTCTTTCTCGCACACACAGACAAGTACACAGACACACACTCACCCACTCTTTCTCTCTCACTCATTGAACAATCAATAACATTAGATATGCAGATGATGCAGTATTGATTGCAGACAATGAGCAGGATCTGCAACAACTTGTTACAATTAATAATAAAAATCTGATGGGAGATGCCTTGAAGAGATTAGAACAATTATCGCCATGGAGAAAGTAGCCTTTAGCAAGATGAAAAACATACCAACAAAAAGATGTCAATTGAAACGAGAACAAGAGTGTTGAGGGGCTACATAGAGCCTGTTCTTTTGTATGGATGTGAAACTTGGACAGTGAACAGTCACGCTGAAAAACATCTGATGGCTGGAGATATGTGGTTTCTGAGAAAAATGCAAAGAATACCATGGACACTGACCCATCAGTATAGATCACAATGTCATCTTGATGTCTATTACTCTGGATCAGTTGTTGCACCTAAAACTCTGTGCGGCACGCTGCCCATTCTCTGACCCAGTGTTACTATTACATTGTACCAGTCCGTCCTGTTTGCCGGTACGTACGAAACTACTCTTTTTTTCACGACTGACGGTCTCTAGATCACAAATTTGACTATAGATATTTCATCCTGTGCCATCCTCAAAGCATTAAGACTACACCTGCCTTCACCACCAAAGCCTCCACATGATCCATAAAAGACATTCACTTGCCGAAGGTGATACTCCTTGTTGTGTCCACCTATGGTGTCCACCATGGTGGTTGGATGAAGAGTCTTCCTGCTGGTTTAGACCGTCTCTGTGATCGACGGCGCCCCAAGAGCGAAGAGTAATCATAACTGAATGCTTCGCAGTCTCTTATAGCCCTGACTGTTAGTTAGTTACTGTAGTTAGTCGAGGTTCCAACTTCACGGCAACGCGTCGTCCCGTTTATGCTCCGTTCCCGTGTCAGTGAATATCACACAAAATGCTCTCCACTGTCCAATGTGAAAAGTAGAACAGACAGGAGTCTTGGCAATCCAACAGCCAGCACAGGTACACTGTGCACTAATGCCGCCGTCAGAATGTCAACACAAAATTCATCGACAAATACCACCGTTCATCGTTGATGGACTCGGCAGTCACCAGAAAGACCTCCTTGACCCGGGTTTTTTGACATGGCTTGGTCTATAGCCCTGACTGTACTGGGCTTAGGTATCAGTACAGAGCAGGGCAGGTGGTCGTTTCTATAATCCCCAAAGACATACCATTTTATGTCTGATGCCGCCTCTTGTGATACAAGTGCCAGGTCAATGGTGGTGTCAGGGTTCCCCCAGTCTCATTGCCTGCCTAGTTGGTGTCCCATCATTTAGACAGACAACATCCGTCTCAAGCAAGGCCTCAGCAAGAGCAGTGCCCGGTATGTTCTCTCCCGACCTGTCCCACTCGCTAATTGAAGTAGCCGCATAACAGATACCTGGTAAATGAAGAACAAATAAGTTGGTATCAACCAGTGCTGGTCTGGTGATCTCGCTTTTGGCAGCAAACAGTGTTTCCTAGGGTTTTTGTGTTTTGTGTTGGTTACATGTGTCTTTATCTTGCTGCACAAGAACCTGCACACTTGTCTTTCTGTTCTTATCTGTCCTCTACTTTTGTTGTCTTGGGAAAGGCACTTAGCCAACCGAACACGAGTTCTCTCTCTCTCTCTCTCTCTCTCTCTCTCTCTCTCTATATATATATATATATATATATATATATATATATATATATATATATATATATATATATATATATATATATCCCTCCCTCTCTCTCTCACTTGTCTTTATCACTTTGTTATGTCTTTCAACACATCTTTCTCATATCTCTGTCTCTCACACTATCTTTGTTATCTATCTCCCCCCTCTCTCTTTTCAACCTGCTTCACATATACCAGGTTTTCCTGCACTTTATGTGCATAGCATTTCCTTGTTTATTTGTTAATTCATCAGGCCAGTAAGTCGGAAGCCTGGTGTTTAAATTGCCTCATGTCCTTCTGAGGCGACACATATTACTGTCAGCTTAGACCGGAATTATGAGGACATCAATAGCAGGAAATAGTAGGGTGGTAATGTCAACAAAGATGGAAGCCTGTAAACAGTAAGTGTACAGAAATGCAAGTTAACAATTCTTTAACTCGCATGGGGACACAATTATTTTTATTAGGGATACCAATCTGGAAAATTATTCTTGATATTTAAACAGCTTCATACTCCAGCTCCGTATAAACTACTCTGTTTATTCATACTCCAGCTCCGTATAAACTACTCTGTTTATTCATACTCCAGCTCCGTATAAACTACTCTGTTTATTCATACTCCAGCTCCGTACAACTATAAACTCTCCCATATTTACAATAGTAATATACTCAAAATTAAATTGATGATAGGGCTCCCTACTATTTACAGTTATGGTCAAAATCAAACCGATAGATATAAATATTATACAAGTATACGCACCAACAACAAGCAGTAGCGATGAAGAAACACACAACTTTTACGATGAAGTAGAGAAATGGCGATGTCACAAATTAGATCACAAGAAATAAAAATAATACCAGGAGATTTTAATGCAAAAGTAGGAATGGGAACTATGGCGGATATAATGGGTAATTGTGTTTTTTTTTTTTTTTTTGCATATCCTTTACAGGACATCGCTGTCAACAGCAGCATCTTTCAGCTGTCTGTTGATTTCTTGGCAAGATTACGCTCAGTAGTTTGCCATTGCTTTCTGAGCGGCCGGCTCAGTTATCCCAAAAGTCACCAGCGGGAGACGAACCGCTCCCAGTTCTCGCCCGCTACGAGACCCTGCGTGATAAACGGGATTACGGAGAAAGTGTTGTAACCTCTCGGCCAGAGAGACCAGCTTTTAGGTACAATAAATGAGGCGATATCCATGGCCATGGCATTGCGGGCGCGATTCATAATGCCGCTTACTCGCGTTCAAAACACAGCGGCGACCGATTTGGCAGTAGACCGTGTTGCGCTGGTTTTAACGTGTTGGTATGGGAGCCGGTAGTTCAGAAAGCAATGGCAAACAGGACGTTGAAGTCAACATCAACATTTTTCAGATGCTGTTGATGTACTAGACAAGATTACGCTCAGTAGTTTGACATTGCTTTCTTAGTGACCTCGACGCGGAGATTACCGCCACCGATTCTCACGCACGTCACGTTACTCATGAGGGTTTACTGGAATACGGAGAAAATCGCAAAATCTACGCCAGGGAGACCGGTAATGGCAAACTACTGAACGTAAATTTGCAAAGACATCAACAATGGCAGTTAAATGCTGGTGTTGACTGCAACGTACTGTAAAGAATCTCAATATAGCCTACAACTTAAAAGAAGAAAAAAAGTTTGAAAGAGGAAAGAAACTAATGGCTCTAAACTAAAAACTCAAAAGCATCTACTGTAAAATCGACTTTAAAGTGAAATTTTTTTTTTAAACTAATAGAATGGACAACTATCAATGGTCTGATCATTGGAAACACCCGATATAACACCATAAAAGAAGCTTTACACATGGAAAAGCCCTGATAAGAAAATACTCAACCAAATTCATTCTGTACAATACTTGCACCGGCTCCGTAGCGTAGATCTTACGGACGCGATTTGTAATCCCGTATATCCGCGTTCGAAAAAAATCTGCGCGCGATTTGGTAGCAGACCGCGTTGCGCAGTTTTTTTACGCTATGGTATAGGTGCCGATCGTTCAGAAAGCAATGGCAAACTACTGAACGTAAACTTGCCAAGACATCAACAACAGCAAAAAAAAGTCTCTCTACTTGATTGTGCCCTGAGCTCGAGTTCCCGCATGCGGTACTCATGCTCTCGCTTCTGAGCCTCTTGTTCGGCTTCGAACTTTTTCAACTCAAAGGCCATCCTTCGATCCTCCGCTTCTTGCTGTCTTCTCTCTCTCACTTCTTGACGGAAGTCTCTCTCAACCCCTTGGATATACTCTGTTAGTGCAGTTCCGGTGAAGCCCATTCCTTCGCCGGTTGCCCGCACTTCATCCATATTTAATTTGGGGGATGCCATACTTAGAGAGTATATGTTAGTAGTGTGAGTGGTAAGTAAATAACGCAATATATAGATATGCAATACACCAATCTAATATATATGACGTCCCAACACACCACACGTCAATCTGTCTTTGTCCAGAGAAGAAACAGGACCAAAGACCTATGTAGACCTGAATAGAGATTCTAGGAATGAAATGTCCTAACCATAATCACCAGAGCCGTCTCATCAATATCCCGGACGGGCCCCCAAATAATGTCGTAGTATTTCTTGGGGTGAGGGAAGCATACTATTACATCTTAATAACGGGACAGATGCACTCTGGGAATACAATAAATCTCAGTCTACAGACCCCACCAGCCCTTGGATTCCTGTCTCTCTCACTATCAACCGCTGGACAATACCTTTTTCACCTCTCATCCAGAACAGATGACACGACTCTGGTGTCTACACATAATGACTATATGATATAATGTACAAGAGGAATGGTCATGAGAGAATCCTGTACTATATGATATAATGTACAAGGGAAGTGTTCATGAGAGAATCCTGACCACCGCCAGGCGATAGAAGAAATGGCTATCTGGATTAGTCTCAGGCCGTCTCACTCATCACTGTACACTGGGTACGATACCACAAGGTTAAAGAGGTCACTCATCTGCACACGTAGCGTGGAATGTCTCTGCCGAGGTGTAGTCTCAATTGGACTGACTAGCACGTCAATGTGGTGACTCCAAGTTGCGGTGGTACGTGATGACTCTGGACTAACATCCCTGCAGAAGTTCTGAAGGCCTGTCCTTCAAGCTTCACTGGTAAGGCCGGTGATAGACAACAGTCCTAAGAATCCACCCTAACATTTAACACAATGTAACAATGTCAAAGTTCTGGAACCAGATGGTGGTCTCTACTGGGATCAGGATGGGTATAACTGGGCCTATCAGCACAGAAAGTTGGCACAGTTCAAGTTGACTCTGTCACTCAAAGTCAGTACTCGTAGCTCGTGACCCTGTAATGAAGGTCACCAATGTTCCTAGTATGAACGGGTAAACTCTTCCCGGAACAGCAGGCCATTCTGAAATAAAGGGTAAGGTAGTTCCTCTCGACCCGTTTGGCTAGTGGGTCACACTGTCAAAAATGTTCACAGACAAGAGGACACGATACTCGCCCGTGTGTAGCCATCATAATACTTGGTGGACTGACTGAATATCATTTAGCGGGTAAGACGGGACTGGA
The DNA here is from genome assembly GCA_963921405.1 of Cepaea hortensis. NCBI lineage: Eukaryota > Metazoa > Mollusca > Gastropoda > Stylommatophora > Helicidae > Cepaea > Cepaea hortensis. The sequence continues at coordinate 487,366,932 of OY992876.1, read as the reverse complement.
CTGTGGCGCAGTGACTTCCCGGCACGTGGTGTGGTGTAGAAGCCTCACTTCACGTCACATAGGTAAGCCAGCCATTTAGCAGCCTTCACCAAGTCATCTTCCTCTGGTCCCGTCACGTACGTCTCTCAGAAAGTAGAACCTGCCAAAGATAACACCATGTGTGAATATCGTGACACAGACTTACCCCAGAGGTACACGTTACCTATGTGTACTCAGCATAGGCCGGTGTCGCCAAGACCCGGCCGGCAGCCTCACAGACCAGGATCCACTGCCAAACTGAACTAGGTCTGGGTCCTAACAAGTGCTGGCTGAACCGTCCTCCGTCTCGAACTCGACCAAGGTAGGGCTGTGTATCTGGTCATGGTGTCGGCGAAATCCTTCTGTCCTAAAAAAGACTTCTAAGGACACAATATACCAGGTTAGTAGGTTAAAGGTACCTAGAGACAGAATGGCTCTGAAGGAGAGCCGGTGACCACCGAATTCCCCTCCCTCGGAGGTAGCCCCTCTCCCTGGTTCGATTTTAGGATTACCTACTATACACCAGGTCTCCTGGAGCTTTAGCTCTGATCCAGGAATGTAATAGATTATACAGGGAAATCCCCCTGTAGCGGAAGTCCACATCCCGTTCCCTCCTCCCCTAGTTAGGGTCAGAGCATTTGGAACGGTGTTCAGCTGGTTGTGACCAGCTCTGTCGCATTCCCCAGTTTCTCCAGTGTCAACCTCTCGGGAACCAACTGTATATCAAGATGGTGTTCCGTCACGGCAACCAATAACCTAAATAGTAAGAGGCAAGCTCAGCAAAGCCAGTGGTCGCCACACCAAAGAATTCGAACTTAGACACCCGCAATGTCCTTCGAATGACCTTCGACACGTCCGGCGATCATCGCATGGGTTTCGTCTAGTTCGGCCGAGTTCCCTAATACCTCACTCGACCTATGTTCTACAACGCCTTCGCCAACTTCCGTTTGTGTCGACGACGTTAGAGTTCTAAGGCCGCCCAGGAGTGAACTCGGACAACTAACACTATTGGGCCTGTCCTAAATGTCTATAACTACTTGTAGCGGCAATAACACGCATTCACGTACTTGTACAATTGTAACGCAAAAACAGGCCTACAATCCATCGTGTTCAATTAGACTGCAGTGTTAAGTTAAAACACAAGCCCACAGGTTCACCCCTGACTGACCTTTGTACGCCGGGCTATACATGCGGTCGAACAGCTTCGGTTCAACGCGGTAGTGACACACATTATTTATCTAATTATGTTTCACGTACCTTACGACAAACTGTGTATTCAGAATTGAGGAGCTCCCGTCCCAACACTGGACGTTCTGTCAGTTTTCTTTGATAAACAGCAAGACACTGGCTTCCTCTTTCCCATTTACGAATTCACACAGTCGTCCAAACACACCGTCTTGCTAGCAATGCCGGATCTCAACTGAGCCGGTCTTTGTTCTGAGACGGTTATTGCGCATGCGTTAACGGACCCGGTTGGGTTGAGCATCACTCACCAGAATAGTCTAGAAGTCAAGGGCCACCAATCGCCCTTGCGTGGGGTACATTAATACCTCGGTTGTATCCCTTCGACTAGAGCTAGACATACTGAAAAAGGGGAATTGGACTTGTGGGAGTATTGCTAGGTGAATTCTCAGCCGTTCCATGACATAGGCCCCCTCTTAAGAGAGTTGACCGCGTCGACTGTCTCCTGCTGGATATTCACTCCTAGCAAACTCGTCCTCTGCCTCTGGGACTGGATGCCTAGACAGAAAGTCAGCCCCAACATTCTCCTTACCGGGAAAGTATTCCACCGTAAAGGTGTAGGGCTGAAGCAACAACGACCAACGCATCAAGCGCGCGTTGAGCTTATGGGAGGTGGCCAAGCCCATCTTTGGTTGATGGTCTGCTTGGGTCCTCAAAGGTACAACCTCCCCATCAATTTGGGCAGTACTTGGACAGCCCGTCTCATATCAGTGATCGACAACCGCGCTTGCCCGTCGAGTCCGTACGTTCGGCCGGACGACCATCCGACTCGCGTATGCAACGGGGTGCCCTACCGACGGATCTTCCCTTCTCGGCGGTACCAGTGTCGTCACTACCGCTATGTCTCCCTACAAACATGTCTCGGGATTTGCGGTATCGTCCTCGGTGGACGGTATAGTCTTCCCAGAACCCTCTGGACTCGGGTTTCCCTGGCCATCTCTTTCGATAGCGGGGCCAGTCAGTCGATCGTCGGTCGGAGTCCAGGGTATCTCGCGCCGAATCCGACGTTACCCACCCCTTCCGAACTGGGTTACTAGTGACTGACATCACCGACAGGTGCAGAGATTTGTCATCGGACCTCTCCTCGTTTTCCCGCAGGAGATTTGTATGGAAAATTCTCAAAGTTCCCCCGATCCGGATCTCGTAGTTGGTTTTGGACACTACCCTGACCACGGGATAAGGTCCTTGCCATCCTACGTCGAGCATATTGGTCCTGCTTGGACCCCACAATAATACTCTATCTCCCACCTTAAGACCTAATCTAGTCTTAGTCCGACTTGTGGGTGTAGCCTTCTGGCACTCTGGGCATGACTTTACTAACCGGCGTACATCGCCAGTCATTCGTGGCCAGTAATAATGACCGGAAATTCGCTGCAGCGTCGCTCTGACACCCATATGTCTATTCCCGGATAGGTTACTACCCGATATGGCGTGTCCCCTCTGAAGAATTGGAAGACGGTAGTCCTGCGGGACCACCAACTGCCCATGCAGTTCATCTCCCCTTCCGGCTCTCCGGTAGAGCAGCCGATTCTTCAGATAGTACTGGTCCCGTTGCGGTGGGTCAGCACTTTTCTGCAGCTTCTTGTAGCACGGACGTAGTGTCGCGTCTTCGCTCTGGGCCGTACGCAAACCCCCTAGCTGGGTTTTCGAGCTGGTTGTGTTGGCCTCGTCTTTCCCCGTGTGGGCGCAGGTATGTATGTCGCCTAGGTGGATTGGCTTCTTCGGCACCCCTAGAAATACATATTTACTCCCCAGAATCACGGGATATAGGGGATCGAGTAATACCGCGGCTGGGATGATGCCCGTGACGTATCTCGACCTAATCTCTACGTTAGCGATTGGTAACGTCATGGCCACCGCACTCTTCATAGCCGGCTGTATCTCGATGCTTTCCCCAGTGAGTTGGTCTGGTCTCACTAGACTGGCGGCAATGACGGCTTCCCCGTCTAGGCCCGTGTCATAGAGACACTCAACCTGCTGGCCGTTGACTTCTATCAGTTCGACCACAGGTGGCCTCTCTTGATCCAGAGTCTCTTCGCCGACCTCGACCTTTTCGGTGGCAACAGCCTTTGGAGCCACTAGGCAGGCCGCGAAGTGTGAGCTCTTAGCCTTCGATCTGCAGTCCCGTGTATTGTGCGAGGGTGACTGGCAAATCGAACACCACTTCTCACTCCATTTCCGTTTCGGTGGAGAGTTATGTGGCTTCTTGCTCCCATCTTTCGACTTCTCTGGACTCTGGTCAGAGGATTTTTCATAAGGTTCTACATTCTTGGCATGAGAGTTTTTCAGTTTCTTTCTGTCAGTCTTGTCCTGACTTTTACCCATGGAGGGATGGGTTTCCCCACCTTCACCATGCACCTCGACGAATCGTTCGGCCATCTTGGCTACTACCTCTAATCTTTCCGCCCCTTGTTCTCCCAAGAACTCTTTGAGCGGTTTCGACATATGCTTCCGCATCTGGTCGACGATCATCAGTTCTTCGAGACTGTCGTAATCGTGTGCGAACTGAGCGAAGTCCATCCATTTATGGAGGTAGGATCTAAGACGCTCGGCGTACGCAGCAAATAACTCACTCGGCTCTCGTTTCGCTTCTCGAAACTTCTTGCGGTAAGTATGCGACGTCATCTCGAACCGTTTCAACAACGCTGCCTTCAGTTCGGCATAATTATTCTCGTGACCCGCCGGTAAACGCGAGTAGACCTCGTACGCGGTTCCGCGCAACCCCTGGGACAGTTTCAGACACCACTTGTCTCGATCGAGACCCATGGCGACAGACATAGCCTCGAACTTTTGTAAGAACTGGTCGATCTTTTCCTTATCTTCCTCAAAAATCGGTAGAGGAAACTTCATGGCATGATAACAATGTCGACCTAAGGTAGGTGAACCAGGGAGTGAAGACCCTCCTACTGCTCCCTCAGTCTCTCTACTTGATTGTGCCCTGAGCTCGAGTTCCCGCATG